>OY288266.1:29519762-30976762 GCA_958450335.1 Hibiscus tridactylites
TCTTCCCCGAACAAATCTCAACCATATACCCACAATGATATGATGCAGAATTTAAAATCCGAGTCTGATCCGAAACTTGAATTATGAAAATTCAACTTGAACAATACTATAAATCCGATGTTTTACAGTTCTGAAAATCCGATATTTCACTTAAATCACAGTATGACATGTTATGCATGATGTCTGAAAACATTCACCCAATCACAACAGAGTATGCACACAAAATGTACAAAACATTTACTTATATTAATACCAGAAAAGCATAGAAAGAAACACACAAGTTTATAAAACAGGAAGAGACACACCTTAAGCAGCAGAAGCTCTAAACTTGCGAAGGGCGAGCCTCACGCTCGAAACTCACTGAATCAGGACCTACGAGATATGAATTCTATATTAACATTTATTACTAACACTAAGCCACTGACTAAAACACTAAGAACAAAACTGAAGATATACTCACGTGAAGATCTCGGAAAACGTGCACGATCGGTCTGAACAACTGGAGGTAACCCAACGGTCCCAAAGTCGGCACCTAAACACGAGAATATTCCGAATTAAATTTTGAAATCACAACTTATCAGATTCCAACAACAATTACTCAAAGGTAACAAAACGGAGTTTTCAGGATCTAATTTGACAAAACGAGCAGCGGATACGAATTCGGGGCGTCGAGAAAGGTTAAGATGAACATTTTCTGAAAAAGTCAACTCTTGGTCAACGCTGGTCAAAGTCAAAGTCAAACTGGTCAAAGTCAACTCTGACGGTCAAAGTCAACGGGTCAACGGTCAATGTTGACTGGACAGGTCAAAGTCAACTTGGTCAAACTAATACTGGTCAAAGGTCAAACTTTCAAAAGTCAAACTATTTCGGTCAACTCTGGTCAAGATCATCAAAAAGGTCCTATCCGGTTCACTAGTCCATGGTTCGATCGGTTCACATATCGGTTTAGTTTATTGGGTCCTTTAATTTTTTTTTTTGGTTCAACACATAAACACACACACAAACCGGGCCTCATGATATGGTTCAAACCCAGCCATGCACACACACAACTCACGGGCCGAACACCAGACCCAAACTACACCCCCACTCCCAAAGCCCATCATCATCACCCCTTTCCACCAGAAATGGCTAGGGTTTGCAGAACCCCTTGACGGCGCAACACAACCCGACGGCGGTGAGGATTCTAACGGCGGCGACGGTTCGACGAGGCAGTGACAACAATTTCTGATTGCTTAACACATCTAACCACAACCATGAAAACATAGCCTCTAAGCTTTACCCAAACACACATCTCGCCTTTACCTTTTTCAAGAATCTGAAGCTAGGGTTTCAACCCTTATCGGCGGTGGCACAATAAAACGAGAACCGACAGAATCTGTCCGATATGGCAGCTATCGCATCAACCAACACCGGTTAGCAAAACACTCAACTATACAAAGCCAAAAACCGAAAAGGGAAAGACAAAGCTTACTCGACAACAACGATGGAGGAGACGACGGCAGAGCACAACGGCGCAAGGGGAATCGAATGGTTTCCTACCGTTACCGAGCAAACGGCGGCTGATGAGGCTGGTTTGGTGGGTGGGGTTTGTTCGCGAGTCCAAGACCGCCTCATCGATAGTGGCCGTGCAAGCCGCGGACGGCGGTGAAGGCTTGGTCGGGGCTTCGCCGGAAAATTGACGAGGGGTGTTGAGGAGGAAATGTCGTGAGAGAGAGAGGAAAAGGGAGTGCGGCGGCAGACTAAAAAATAAAAGAGCTGAACCCCTATTAGGGCTAAAAATTGTGATTAAAAATCATGCCCAAGTGGAGTAATTACTAGGGAAGGGTTTACAATATAACCCGCATCTCAAAATGGTCACCAAAGTTTTAATTGAACTTAATTATGTCACCAAAATCATTTTAGAATTAATAAATCCCTAAATTCCTTAATTAGGTTTTTTTAACATAAAAAAAATTCCCAAATGTTAGGGTTTCTGAATTTGGGATTTTAGGTTTTACGAATTAGGGAAAATTTGGGGTGTTACAACTCTCCCTCCCTTAAAGAAATTTCGTCCTCGAAATTTTAAACTTAACAACAGATTCCAAAACTAACCCACACATACTTGTATTTTCTTATTCTGAATTTGTGATTCATCATAAATATAATTATGATCTGAACATATTAAAATGTATCTGCTATGCCATCGTGCATATTATCATTTCCAACACGAGCTCTGGTCGAATATACCGAACCCGATCACCTAATCTCATATCCAACTGACCTATCACTCTGAGCAAGTCTACCTCTACCAGTTGTACCAGAAGCAGCTGATCTAAACTGCCCTTTACTTCGATGAGGTGCCTAAACTAACGCATGTGTCTGACTCTGAACGGATGAACATGTAGGTGATCGAAGACAATCTTTCAAGTAATGATCCTGAGAACCACATCTGAGACACGTTCTATTCATCAATATGCACTCTCCGTTATGCTTTTTTTATTGCAAAAATCACATACAAAAGTAGGTCGACGAACTTTTAAACTATCCTGCTGCTAGACGGAACTGTCGATACTGCTGGTCTTACATTCTGATAACTCTAAGGAACAAACTCATCCCTATGTCTCTTTCCAAACGAGCTGACAAAACTTGGTTGTACAAATGTGTCCGGTTGCTTCCTGACTTGATTAAATTCTGAAGTTTTTTTTCCATTTGTGAAATTTATCCTAATGAATACTTTATCATGATGTGTTGCAACATCTCTTTGAATCGGTAATCGAGGTTCCTTAAAAAGAATCATACTTATCTTTCTCAATCACAACTAACTCAAGAGCATACTTGACCAACCTCCGAAACTCTATCTCATAATCATTCACCGGCTTGCTATTCTGTTTCAAATTCATAAAAATAATCTTAACACTTCGCTACGAGTTCGGCTCCTACATATCGATCAATGTTCTCAATATCAAGTGAGTTATCACTTCCGATCTGATATCTTCCTAACGAATGGTTCGCATCAACATGTAACTTATTCTGAATTTCTGCTTGCCCAACGAAAGGCGTATGATAACTACAGAAGCAACAGTACGGCCTCGATCACGACCTCGAACAACGATAGATTAAGACTCCTACACAGTGGCATAATGAACTATATACTAGAAGCTAATAACCTAGAGTTGGAATCGGTACTGGAGTCTCAGATTTAAAACACATTGAAAACGTTAAAGTTAAAATCACAGAATACCACAGTATTTTTTTTAGGAAATTCTCATTCGTCCCAAAATATTTTAAATGCATGCAGAAGTCGAAAAACATTTTGAAAACAACTTTTATGAGCCCCACAGTCCGAGGGTGGAACCTAGGCTCTGATACCACTAAATGTAACCCCCTAAACCCAGCCTAGAAGACTGGGCCGAATATAGGAAGTAGCGATTGAAAACTTTTTCCTCAAGATACAATTTAGGTTAAAATATTTAATAATTCAAAAGAATCGATTAAATAAGTAAACTCAATAAATACTCCAATTAAAGTAAAACTCAATCTTTTAAACGATGTTCCGATAATTAATTAAAATCTCTGAAAATAATTTCGTAAACGCATGCATCCAATAAATCCCAAATTATAAACAGTCCCAATGTCCATGTTACACAAATATCTCAAACAATGTTAAAACATAAATCCAAGATAGTCAAAAAGTTCATACTGAATGTTAATTTATCTGAGTAAATAAGAGATGCTCCAAGTACCGATCGCCTAAAAAGTCTGAGATATCTGAAAGTAAAAAAAAACTAAAGGGTGTAAGCTAAAGAGCTTAGTGTGTCTCTAAAGTGCAACGAAAACAAATCAAAAACAAAACAGTATTTTATTTTCTGACAAATACTTTTCTGAAAACACAATAAAACTGAATCATGATGATATGATGTCTGATGCACATGAATCATGGTACCCATCTCCGATACACCGAAAAGTAAGGTTCCCCATAACCTACTTTCTCCATATCACCATCCGAAGTGGAACTCAGCCCGAAGGGTGGAACCACTGATCCGAAGCGGAATTCAACCCGAAGGTTGAAACCACTAATCCGAAGCGGAATTCAACCCGAAGGATGAAACCACTGATCCGAAGCGGAATTCAACCCGAAGGTTGAAACCACTAATCCGAAGCAGAATTCAACCCGAAGGTTGAAACCACTGCTCTTCCCCGAACAAATCTCAACCATATACCCACAATGATATGATGCAGAATTTAAAATCCGAGTCTGATCCGAAACTTGAATTATGAAAATTCAACTTGAACAATACTATAAATCCGATGTTTTACAATTCTGAAAATCCGATATTTCACTTAAATCACAGTATGACATGTTATGCATGATGTCTGAAAACATTCACCCAATCACAACAGAGTATGCACACAAAATGTACAAAACATTTACTTATATTAATACCAGAAAAGCATAGAAAGAAACACACAAGTTTATAAAACAGGAAGAGACACACCTTAAGCAGCAGAAGCTCTAAACTTGCGAAGGGCGAGCCTCACGCTCGAAACTCACTGAATCAGGACCTACGAGATATGAATTCTATATTAACATTTATTACTAACACTAAGCCACTGACTAAAACACTAAGAACAAAACTGAAGATATACTCACGTGAAGATCTCGGAAAACGTGCACGATCGGTCTGAACAACTGGAGGTAACCCAACGGTCCCAAAGTCGGCACCTAAACACGAGAATATTCCGAATTAAATTTTGAAATCACAACTTATCAGATTCCAACAACAATTACTCAAAGATAACAAAACGGAGTTTTCAGGATCTAATTTGACAAAACGGGCAGCGGATACGAATTCGGGGCGTCGAGAAAGGTTAAGATGAACATTTTCTGAAAAAGTCAACTCTTGGTCAACGCTGGTCAAAGTCAAAGTCAAACTGGTCAAAGTCAACTCTGACGGTCAAAGTCAACGGGTCAACGGTCAATGTTGACTGGACAGGTCAAAGTCAACTTGGTCAAACTAATACTGGTCAAAGGTCAAACTTTCAAAAGTCAAACTATTTCGGTCAACTCTGGTCAAGATCATCAAAAAGGTCCTATCCGGTTCACTAGTCCATGGTTCGATCGGTTCACATATCGGTTTAGTTTATTGGGTCCTTTAATTTTTTTTTTGGTTCAACACATAAACACACACACAAACCGGGCCTCATGATATGGTTCAAACCCAGCCATGCACACACACAACTCACGGGCCGAACACCAGACCCAAACTACACCCCCACTCCCAAAGCCCATCATCATCACCCCTTTCCACCAGAAATGGCTAGGGTTTGCAGAACCCCTTGACGGCGCAACACAACCCGACGGCGGCGAGGATTCTGACGGCGGCGACGGTTCGACGAGGCAGTGACAACAATTTCTGATTGCTTAACACATCTAACCACAACCATGAAAACATAGCCTCTAAGCTTTACCCAAACACACATCTCGCCTTTACCTTTTTCAAGAATCTGAAGCTAGGGTTTCAACCCTTATCGGCGGTGGCACAATAAAACGAGAACCGACAGAATCTGTCCGATATGGCAGCTATCGCATCAACGAACACCGGTTAGCAAAACACTCAACTATACAAAGCCAAAAACCGAAAAGGGAAAGACAAAGCTTACTCGACAACAACGATGGAGGAGACGACGGCAGAGCACAACGGCGCAAGGGGAATCGAATGGTTTCCTACCGTTACCGAGCAAACGGCGGCCGATGAGGCTGGTTTGGTGGGTGGGGTTTGTTCGCGAGTCCAAGACCGCCTCATCGATAGTGGCCGTGCAAGCCGCGCACGGCGGTGAAGGCTTGGTCGAGGCTTCGCCAGAAAATTGACGAGGGGTGTTGAGGAGGAAATGTCGTGAGAGAGAGAGGAAAAGGGAGTGCTGCGGCAGACTAAAAAATAAAAGAGCTGAACCCCTATTAGGGCTAAAAATTGTGATTAAAAATCATGCCCAAGTGGAGTAATTACTAGGGAAGGGTTTACAATATAACCCGCATCTCAAAATGGTCACCAAAGTTTTAATTGAACTTAATTATGTCACCAAAATCATTTTAGAATTAATAAATCCCTAAATTCCTTAATTAGGTTTTTTTAACATAAAAAAAAATTCCCAAATGTTAGGGTTTCTGAATTTGGGATTTTAGGTTTTACGAATTAGGGAAAATTTGGGGTGTTACACAATTTGTGTGCACACTCATCCTAATGATCGATCATTGTACCCAAGCATACTAGTGCCAATATAAATCAAACTACACAACTTTTTACAATATCAAATTCAATATCAATTCCGTGCCTAGCACGTACTCACCATGATTCTCCAAAATCACGAAATCCACAACACAACCTCATTTCACAAACCAACATCACATGTATATCATCCAAGCAACTACCACATCATATATTCACATTATATTTGTCATCAACATACATGTAATCAATGCATTAGGCCATACTTCCACATACATGTATATCTCATTATACATCGTCATCATGAGGCATAACAATGATTAAAAAGTGCATCCAAGGTCTCTAACTAAAGCTTAGGATTAGGCTACCACCCTAATCCTAACTCTAGGTGGGTCTACCAAGCCCAACCTAGTTCACATGCTTGAACCAACCACTTAAAAACCAATTTAAAAACATTAACCACTCACCTTACTTCCTTAAGCAATCCAAGCAAAGCCGACTCAAGTCTCCACAACTTCCGAAATCGTGCCCGAACCTCCCAAGGCCAAATCCGATGTCTATAATCAATCAAAGGCAATGTATTAACCTCTTAATCAACCACAATTTACTGGTACACATCAGCTCTCAATTCTCTAACATTTTCTCAACAATTCAAAGCCGAAATCTTTCCAAATAATCCCATTTTCGTACTCCAACAAAACCCAGCCATTACATCCCAATTTAAACACTTAAAACACTCCAAAACATGTCCAAAACACCCTCATAATGTTGTACAACCATCAGCTCTTCATTTCCCCACACAAACACTTCAAAAACTCTTAATTTCCACTCCTAAAAACCACCTACAGCAGTAGCTACGGGAATCCCATCAAACTAACATTATAACCTCTAAAAAAATCATCACAAAACATCTAAAAACACCCACCCAATGTTGCTATAACATCAACCCAACAATTTCTCACAAAACCCTTCCAAAAACACAAATTTTTGACACTTTAAATACACCCCTAAAACCCATTTCGGAAATTCATCAAAATCCAACCAAATTAACATATAATGTGCATTTTAACATGATTAAGCAAAGCCCCAACTCAATTTATCAAAACCAAATGAAAAACCCCTTTAAAAATCCAAACTTGATATAAACCCTAATTTTCAAAAGTTCCTATTTTTAAAATCTAAGACCATGTATGAATAGGAAATGGAAAGGAGAGTTCAAATATGTGATTACCTTTCAAAAACCCCTTGAATTGATGAAGAAATCGAATGAAATATATGCTTGAAAATTGAGAGAGTTTGGGGAAAGGGGGGAGGTATTTCACGTGGGAGGAAAAGGGAAAAGGGGAAGAAGATGACAATTTGAAAGTTGTCATCTTTTTTTAAAAGCTTTTGGGCAAATTACAACATAAGCCCTTCCCTTTTTATTAAAGTTCAATTACACCACATTTTAGGTTGAATTTATTTTAATTTAATTTTATTACTCGAACTATAAACACGGATAACTCCTAACCCCAAAACACGGGTGTTACAACTCAAATTTTTTAGTAATTAGCACTCAATGTCACCCTCAAACCCCAAAAATTAACTAATCCGACCCTTTGACTAACGGAATCCGTCGTTGACCGTGACGGTGTTGACATGACAGTTCACGGTGCTGACGTGGCAGTCCACGTGTGAATGATGATGTATCTAAAGAGGCTTAATTGATTTTGTTAGAAAGTTTGAGGGCTTATTTAATCTTTAAGAAAAAAAGTAAAATTAAAAAAATTATTTGAATTAAATTAAAATATTAAAAATATAAAGAAATATTATAATACTAAAAATTAAAAAATATTAAAACAAAAAACACTATCAATGAATTTTTAGAAATATAAACTTACATTTTCTAATATAAAAAAATCTTCTTTGACCAAGGAAGTGACCCCACTATAAAAAAAATGCTTGAATTTTTCTATGATACTACTATTTGGATGCATCGAGCAAGATGAAGTTTATTTTTTGATCGGATGGGAAAAAAACTATTTGATAAAGCCAAGCACCATAGAGTCCTTGTATGGCACAAGAGTGTTTTTTTTAGAATTAGAGTGTTTATTAATTTTTTTATTTTCTAACTTAAATTTCATGAAAGCTGCTGGTTCAATCAAATAAAAGTTATGTAACTATATTGTGACATGAGTTTGCATCATATGTATTGGAATATACTTTAGATTTTACACAATTTATTAGCTTATAACATAATTTTAATCTTATTTTGTTATTACAACGATCATATATTTTTTATTTTTAGTAATTTAATATTTATTTTTAGAATGTTTTAGCAATTTTTTATTTTTTTTATTAAAGATTAAATAAGCCCTCAAATTTTATAAAAAATCAATTAAACCCTCAAACTTTAAAGAAAATCAATTAAGCCCCTCTTCCATGTCATCACTTTTTTTAACGTGGACCGCCACGTTAGCACTGTCACAGTCAACGACGGATTCTATCAGTTAAAGGGTCGGATTGGTTAATTTTTGGGGTTTGGGGGTGACATTGAGTGCGAAAAAACTTTATGGGCTTAATTCTTATTTTTTTCAAAGGTTTAGGGGCTTCTCGAGCCCTTAAGCTATATATATATATATGTGTGTGTGTGTGTGTAACCGAGGTGATTACACGGGGAAAACTGAAGCCAACTCGTTAAAGCCGACCTCGATTGACGACCTTTTTTTTTCTTTTTATCTTTTCTAGATGCAACTTAAATTCTATGTGTTTCTCTATTTATAAAAATTTTTAATGTTTAATTCTGGTCTGATCCACCACTGCTCATGGCTGACAATTGACAAATACATTTCCGACGAATGTTTAATTCGTAATATTTTGATGTGTATATTCTCTTTTCATAAAAATTTTATTCGTAATGCTTTAAAATATATCAAATTCTTCATTTAAAAACAATGATCAATTTGTAAATGTTATAGATTCGGTGGGAACAACCCCCCTTTCCTTAAATGTTGGAATCTTTCCTTTGGCCAGCCTCTAAACGTAATATTAGTGGTTATCTAAATCTTGGAAAACGATGAAATTGCCGAGTTGAAATCTATGCAAGTGATGGTATCATGGTTGGCCCAGTGCTTATGAATTTAATGTAAATGTCCACATCCTTCATCATTAATACCTGAAAATCATATCCAACAACTTTGTTTAAGTCAAGTTGGAATATCCAATTATAAAGGTAAACTCGACTCGAAGCGAAAAAACTCTCGAAGTGAAAAGAACTCGACTCGACTCGAAAAAATTTCAAATAAAGTTTGAGTTGTAGAATAGAATTTTGAACAACTTAAAATTTTTAGTAATTAGTAGATTGATTTTTATGTTCGAGTCAAGTTCCTCAAATTTTCCTAATATATATATATATATACCAATATAAAATAATCGGCTTAAGGGCTCGAGAAGCCCTTGAATTTTTGAAAAAAATTAATTAAGCTGTTAGGTTTTTCGGTGCTCGATTCCTTCAACCGTTCTTGCTCGCCAAGTGGTGGAGAAGTGAAATTTTGGGTGTAAGAGGTGTGGAAACTAAAAAGATTAAAGACAAGATGATTTATAGTGGTTTAACCTTTTAACCAAGGTCTACATCCACTACCTTAGCTTCCCACTAAGGATTTCCAATCAATCCACTATTGATTCGTCCCCTTTTCTAAGCTTAGGAGGAAACCCTTACAAACCGATCAAGCTCTCTACCCAAAACCTTGATCAAACCCTCTTTACAAGAGATAAAAATAAGCAAACTTAAATCCCTCTAATAGGTATTTGTTTGCACAATAAAGCTCTCACCCAATCCTAAAATACTTGAGCAAATCTAACAATTTTTGGCTCACTAGTGTTTGTCTATACAATGAATTGACAATTTAAGCACTAAGACACATTTTGATCATATGTTGTATTACAATTGAAGCATTAACCATTACTAGATGCTTGGAGGTCTCTTCTATACTCCTTTTTGAGTTTGTAGCCGATACTAGCCGTTGGGGATGAGTTGGAGCCGTTAAAGACTTTATTTCCCATCTTTAATGATGTTCTACAGCCTTCCGTATCGATACGCGAGGACCTGAATCGGTACTACCTTCTTCAGAAACTAGCCGTTGGGATCTTTCCAGCCTGAGCGTATCGATACGCTTGAGGGCGTATCGGTACGGTATGTCATTTAAAAGACCGTTGGGAAAGTAGCCTTTGGGGTTGTTAAAACGAGGATCAGTACGCTTACCAGGCGTATCGAAACGATCCCTCTCCGTATCAAAACGACAAAGCCTGTTTCGATACGGGTTTTGGCAGTAACAAAAACTTGGGCAAAAAGGTATCGATACGGGGTACACCGTATCGGTACGGGCAACCTGAAATTTCAAGTTTTGCTATTTTAAAACATGAAAAACTTTGCCAAAAACCTTTTAAAATGCCTCAAACTTATTTTCAAGTTGTTTAGACTTAAAGACATGTTTTAAATTCTTTTCAAATTAGTCCACAATTATTATATCAAAACACTTAGTTCTACAATCTCCCCCTTTTGATATAATAAAACCAACTTGAAAAATTGTTTGGGATTTCTCCCCCTTTGTGAAATAAATTTTGAATAAGATAATTAAGATACAAAATCAATTAAAGCTCCCCCTTATTCATTTGAAAATTCAATTTTTCAACCCATTTCTCCCCCTTTTTGTTATATCAAAAAGAATTTAAAACACTTTTAAGCTCAAAATAACAATAGAGGTTTAGATTTCGAAAATATTAAAAAGTTTGGTTTTAAAATGGCCCCCTTACTCAAAGCATCATAAAAAATGTTAGTTCAACATATGTGATCATCTAGTTGAAATAAATAAAAAATAAAACAAATAAAAGCAAGAACAACTAGATTTTACCACACTTGAACCCAAGGGAGGATGTGAAGCCTTCCTCTTCAAGTGTCTTTCTTTGTGTGCATGGAGCTCCCCATCAATGTTTGACTTGTTGATCAATGTCCATCACACCTATCATTAGACAATCAAGTAATTTTTGGTATCCAAATTGCTTTGGATCCATAGACGTTAGTAGCACAAAATTTTGTCCCCTTAGGAATCCATTTTTCAATTTCATCCTTTTTAGTTGAAGTGGTTAGTCCTTTTAGGACCCAAACACTTTTAAAACATTTACCATTCACAAATCTAGGGGCACTAGATTGTCTTACATAAAAGTTTGATTTTCCAAAATTATTTTTCTTTTCAAGCTCTTTGGAAATCAAATCTTTTTCTTCTTGAACTTTATGAAGCAAATTTTGTAAATCAAAACATTTTTGTTCAAACTCTTCGAGTTTTGCTTCAAGTTCAAGTTTGGTTTTAGAAATCAAATCATTTTGAATTTTCAACTTTGAAATTATTTTATTGTTTTTCAAAATATGATTTTTAAATTCCAAAACCAAATCATCCTAGGCATATTGCAATTCATCAAAAGAATATGAACATGAAGTAGATGAATTAGAAGTCACCCTTGAATCTTCTTCGATGGCCATAAGGCAAAGGTTGGCTTGTTCATCACCGGTGGAGTCGTCATCACTCCAAGTAGCCACATATGCCTTCTTCTTATGGCTTGAAGTTCTTGCCCTCTTCTTTTTCATGGATTCTCGTTCAAGCTCTTTCAAGGATTTCTTCATGAAAGGGGCACACTTCTTGAAGAGATGGACTATCTCTTCTTCATCATCCTCCTCTTCATTTGAATCTACATGGTGGCAAGTGGAGGATTTGAGAGCAATGACATTTGTGTTGATGCCAAGCCCTTTGAGCTTCTTCTCCCCCATAGCTCTAATTTCTTCCCTCTTCTTCTCCTTGTCTTTGTTTTTCTTCATAATTTGGTGAGTGAGAAGTGATCCCATGAGCTCATCAAGCTTCAAAGTCTTGAGATTTTTGGCTTCGATGATGGCGGTCCTTTTTGAGTCCCATGACTCGGGAAGGGAGTAGATGAGCTTTCAGACAAGCTTCTCTTCCGGGATGGCTTCTCCATAACCTTTGAGTCCATTGGTAATAGTGGAGAACCTATTAAACATCTTCTTGATGTTCTCTTCTGAATCCATCTTGAAGTTTTCATACGCTAAGGTGAGGAGCCCGATCTTGGTCTCCTTTACTTCGTTGGTTCCTTCGCATGTGACTTCAAGCTTGTCCCAAACTTCCTTGGCACTCTCACAAGAAGACATCTTCTCATAGATGTTTGGGCCAAATGCACAAAAGAGGATGTGCAAGGCTATGCAATTAAGCTCCATCTTCTTGCGATCGTCGACACTCCATTTCGCCTTGCTTTCTTGTGGCACGAACGAACCATCTTCTACTATATCCCAAAGTTTTTAGTCCTTGGACTTTATGAAAAACTTCATCATTGTCTTCCAATGGGCATAGTGTGTTCCGTCGAAGAAGGGCGGTTTGTCGATAGATAGCGCCATTGAGCTGGTTGTGTGAAATGATGATCGAGCTTGCCGGATCTTCTCAAAAGAATGTTAATCATCTTCAATTGAGCCAAGCTCTGATACCAATTATTGGGTTTTTCGGTGCTCGATTCCTTCAACCGTTCTTGCTCGCCAAGTGGTTGAGAAGTGGAATTTTGGGTGTAAGAGGTGTGGAAGCTAAAAAGATTAAAGACAAGATGATTTATAGTGGTTCAACCTTTAACCAAGGTCTACATCCACTACCTTAGCTTCCCACTACGGATTTTCAATCAATCCACTATTGATCCGTTCCCTTTTCTAGGCTTAGGAGGAAACCCTTACAAACCGATCAAGCTTTCTACCCAAAGCCTTGATCAAACCCTCTTTACAAGAGACAAAAATAAGCAAACTTAAATCCCTCTAATAGGTATTTGTTTGCACAATAAAGCTCTCACCCAATCCTAAAACACTTGAGCAAATCTAACAATTTTGGCTCACTAGTGTTTGTCTATACAATGAATTGACAATTTAAGCACTAAGACACATTTTGATCATATCTTGTATTACAATTGAAGCATTAACCATTACTAGATGCTTGAAGGTCCCTTTTATACTCCTCTTTGAGTTTGTAGCCATTTCTAGCCGTTTGGGATGAGTTGGAGCCGTTGGAGATTTTTTTCCCATCTTTAATGCTGTTCTGCAGCCTTCCGTATCGATACGCGAGGACCCGTATCAGTACGACCTTCTTCAGAAACTAGCCATTAGGCTCTTGCCAGCCTGAGCGTATCGATACGCTTGAAGGCGTATCTGTACGATATGTCATTTAAAAGACCATTGGGAAAGTAGCCGTTGGGGTTGTTAAAATGGGGATCGGTACGCTTACCAGGCGTTTCGAAATGATCCCTCTCCGTATAGAAACGGCAAAGCCTGTTTCGATACGGGTTTTGGCAGTAACAAAACCTGGGCAAAAAGGTATCGATACGGGGTACACCGTATCGGTATGGGCAACCTTAAATTTCAAGTTTTGCTATTTTAAAGCATGAAAAACTTTGCAAAAAACCTTTTAAAATGCCTCAAACTTATTTTCAAGTTGTTTGGACTTAAAGACATGTTTTAAATTTTTTTCAAATTAGTCCAAAACATTTTTCAATTATTATATCAAAACACTTAGTTCTACATAAGCCCTTAAAGTTTTTTCGCGCTCAATGTCACCCTCAAACCCCAAAAATTAACCAATCTAACCCTTTAACTAACGGAATCCGTCGTTGACCATGACGGTGTTGACATGACAGTTTACTGTGCTGACGTGGCAGTCCACGTGTGAATGATGACATATCTAAAGGGGCTTAATTGATTTTGTTTGAAATTTCGAGGGCTTGATTGATTTTGTTAGAAAGTTTGAGGGCTTATTTAATCTTTAAGAAAAAAGTAAAATTAAAAAAATTATTTGAATTAAATTAAAATATTAAAAATATAAAGAAATATTACAATACTAAAAATTAAAAAAATATTAAAACAAAAAACACTATCAATGATTTTTTAGAAATATAAACTTATATTTTCTAATATAAAAAATTCTTCTTTGACCAAGGAAGTGATCCCACTATAAAAAAATGCTTGAATTTTCCTATGATACTACTGCTTGGATGCATCGAGCAAGATGAAGCTCATTGTTTGATCGGATGAAAAAAACTCTTTAATAAAGTCAAGCACCATAGAGTCCTTGTATGGCGCAAGAGTGTTTTTTTTAGAATTAGAGTGTTTCTTAATTTTTTTATTTTCTAACTAAAATTCCATGAAAGCCTTTGGTTCAATCAAATAAAAGTTATGTAACTATATTGTGACACGAGTTTGCATCATATGTATTGGAATATACTTTAGATTTTACACAATTTATTAGCTTATAACATAATTTTAATCTTATTTTTTTATTACAACGGTCATATACTTTAGAATGTTTTAGCAATTTTTTACTAAAGATTAAATAAGCCCACAAACTTTATAAAAAATCAATTAAACCCTCGAACTTTAAAGAAAATCAATTAGGCCCCTCTTCCACATCATACTTTTTTAACGTGGACCGCCACATCAGCACCATCACAATCAACGATGGATTCTATCAGTTAAAGGGTCGGATTGGTTAATTTTTGGGGTTTGGGGGTAACATTGAGCGCGAAAAATTTTATGGGTTTAATTCTTATTTTTTCAAAAGTTCAGGGGCTTCTCGAGCCCTTAAGCCAAAAAATATGAATATATATATATATATATATGTGTGTGTGTGTAACCCCCTTGGCACGGTCTAGACGATTGACCTGAACCGAGGTGATTACACGGGGAAAACCGAAGCCAACTCGTTAAAGTCGACCACGATTGACGACCCTTTTTTATCTTTTCTAGATGCAACTTAAATCCTAGGTGATTATTAAAAATCCTAGGAAGAAACGACACATCAATCGGAATTCGTTTAGGGGTTTAATTGCACAAACTAGACACTTATGGACCAAAATGTAATTTCTGCAAATTACAAAGACTTTTCTGATTTCAAAGTTACCATTATTCAATTAGTCACATTTTATGCTTCTCTGTCAATTTCCATCCCAAACTGACCAACCAAACACATCCAATTGCATACATGAAGATTAGGGATTAAAATGCAACATTTCAAAGCTTTAAAAGATGCAATTAACTGAAATTAACGGTCGCGTATCGGTACGCCTAAGGGCCGTATCGATACGTGGGGAGGCAGTGACCAAACTCGCAGAAAAGGTATCGACATGCTCTCCTGCGTACCGATACGCCCTTCAAACTTGACCTACATGTATCGAAACACTTCACATTCGTATCGATACCCCTGTGCATAAAGGCACAAGTTTGGCTTATGCATATCGATACGGAAGCCCGAGTATCGATACGCATACCAGAAATGTCCCACAAACAGCATCAAATTCATATCAAACTTCAACAAATCATCACCAAGTCAAATGAATATGATTATAGCATCAACTCTAACATATAAGCATGCAATTCTAAGCACATGGTAAACATTTAACAAAGCATCACAAGCATGACAAGGCAAGTAAAAGAGCATGCTTAAAATACAAACCATTAGCATTCCAAAAGACAATATAAAGCACCTAAACCATTATAAAGGCCTTCTACAAACCAAGTAAGCCACATAAAACTTGCATCAACATCAGGGAGTCCAAAACACATCTCCCAAAACAAACCATTAAATCCCATTGCCATATATCATTACTAAAGTAAAAGTATAACACCATACTTGAGCTTAACAATCCTTGATTTCCTTTAAGCCTCCTTGCTGCCCAAAATGTGTCAATTATCTGCATTGTTGGTAAAAGAGAGCGTAAGCACAATAGCTTAGTGAGGTATGCTCTAGAAACACCAACACAACAATGGAGGCTTTAAAACTATATCTTGGAAAACATTTCTAAACCATGCTCTTTCTATCTCATGCTTGAAAACTATTTCAAAGCAAATCACCATTTGAAAATCACATGTACAATCTATCTATCTATCTATCTCTTACACTCAACCAATGCAAATCTCATGGGAAAGCCACACATTCTTGATATTCAAAAGCATTTCATAATCTCAAAATTTCATATGCATTTCTCATAGCATAAAATCATTTCAAACATTGGTACATGTGAATCAAAGTTCATTCTCATATATTGGCATTTCATATTTTATCTTTACTCGGATATGCGGATAGCTTGTCTCGAGGCCAAGTCCTACCCCGGTGGGATCTCGCCACCGGACTCTCATGGCGATGTCTTTGTCCGCCACAAAGCTTGGGTGTTTCACAAAGACCTACCCCGATGACAACTCATATCATCAGACTCTCACTTTGGATCGGGATGGCACTACCCCCATTGCCCGACACCAAAGAGCACGTACGAATTTTAGTTTATAGTGCCCTCTACATCCTATTGGTCGACCAATTATATCTGGTAATCATCTCATCATTTATGCCAATATATTTCATTAAAATCATCATCTCACCTACTGTTTTGATGCAACATTTCTAAACCAATCTCATCACATTTCAAAACCACAATTCTTGCATAGCATTTGATCAAAATCTCAAAACTCTTTGCAATGTTATTCTATCACATGAGATCAATATGAAACATCATTTCATGTCATAAATCATGCATAAAACAGTAGGAATTTGTCTATCTCAAATCAAGAGCATGTCAAAAGCATTTAGGGGCATCATCCACATATCGAGAGCAAATCTAAGCATACTTACTTCCGGACTTATGATGGTGTTTCAAACGAATCCTAAATCCCCAAAACTTGTTTCCTTGTCCCTCAAGGACTTCTAAAACCATTTTCACTCACCGTTATCGTTTCACTTGCTTGCCGAAACAATTTCTAGGCTTTCGGCACTTCTGGATCAACACCTAACGCGTCCGATGAAATCTCCCCTGTTCATTACACATAAGAGCAGAGGATTAATGCATCATCATACATTAAAATCACCAGCTACTGATTCTAACTCGCTGCTCTACTCAAAACTAGCATTTCGGCTATTCGAAATAACCGAAATCACTTCCAAACTTTCTCAAATCAAAGCCCAGCCAAGATCTATCAATTCTAACCGTTTCTAAACCTCAATCAACATAAAAAATCAACATAAACACAACCTTATACCTCCAGAAAAAGCAGATCACCAAAAACACCTCAAAAACCACAAATCTAGCATCTCAAACTTAGGAACCCAATCCAATTCGGGATTTATTTGTTAAAACCTCATTCTCAACATCAATTAACATCCAAAACATGTTAGAAATCAACCTCAAATCATAGCTTAACATAGAAATACGAAAATCACCAAGTTCTCATCAAGAATCTTGAATTTAACAATTATTTCATGTTTATAACTTTAAAACAACTCAAAAATCATTAACAAAGGATTGATAACTTGGGAATTTCAGTAAATAACTGATCATTAGAGGAGAAGAACGAAGCTTACCACTAATGGTCGATCTCTCCTTAATTTGGGCAAGTTTCCTTGAAAATCCAAAGCAAAAATAAAAAAGGATTTGATGAAACAAAGATAGGAAATATTTTGGAAGGTGAAATCTCAGCAAACAAGATGAAAATTAGAGGTTCTTAGAGAAAAGTGTTTGGCTGAATGGAAGTTGAGAGAAAATGAAAAGAGAGAAAACTATTATAAAGTTGGTTATGGAAAGTGAACCTTTGATTTTCTTTTAATTCCCTTTTATTTCTTTAATAAAATCATTATTAAAAGCTCCCAAATTAAAGAGAAATCTGATGAAAACAAATGGTAAAATTAGCTCCTTAAAGATTCAAAGTTTCAATCTTTTACAAAACAGTCACTAGCCAACTTTTACAAAAACTGCATTTGGTCACTATACAAAAATGTGAGGAAACTGCTTCTTCATGTCATCCTTCCTTTCCCACGTAGCTTCTTCAACGCCACGATGTCTCCATAAGACCTTGACCAGCTCAATGGTCTTACCCCGAAGAACCTTGTTATCCGTATCCAGAATCTCAACGAGCTCCTCATCATATGTTAAGTCTGGATTCAACTCAACCTCTTTTACATGCATAACATGCGGCAGATCCGATCTATACCTCTGAAGCATGGATACATGAAACACATTATGTATCTTTTCTAACTCTGAAGGTAGTCTCAACTTGTAAGCAACAGGACCCACACATTCTATCACCTCACATGGTCCAATGAACCACGGACTCAATTTGGCCTTTCGGCCAAATCTCATCACCTTCTTCCAAGGTGAAACTTTTAGAAACTCATGTCCGCCAACTGTGAATTCTATCTCCTTGCACTTCAAATCCGCGTAAGACTTTTGCTGGTCCGATGCTGCTTTCAAATACTTACAAATGAGCTTCACCTTCTCGGTGGTTCCTTTTAACAAAGCTGGCATCGAAATCAACTTTTGCCCCGTTTCAGCCCAACAAAGGGGAGTTCTACACTTTCTCCCGTATAAAGCCTCGTACGGTGCCATTTGAATGCTTGCCTAGTAACTATTGTTATAAGCAAACTCAACCAAAGGCAAGTGCTTCTCCCAAGAACCTTGAAATTCAATAACGCAGCACCTCAACATATCCTCAAGAACTTGGATAACACGCTCCGACTGTCCATCCGTCCGAGGATGATAAGAAGTACTGAAATTTAACCGTGTCCCCAAGGCTTGATGCAAACATACACAAAACCTCGACGTGAACCTCGGATATCTATCCAATACTATAGATTTCGGCACCCCGTGCAAATGCATAATCTCAACAATGTACAGCTCAGCTAGCTTATCCAAGGTATACGTAGTATGCACCAGCAAGAAATGTGCACACTTCGTAAGGTGATCCACAATCACCCAAACAGAATTATTTTTCGATGGCGACAAAGGCAAACCAGACACGAAGTCCATGGTAATCCTCTCCCACTTCCATTCTGGGATTCTCAATGGCTGCAATAACCCAGAAGGAACCTGATGTTCAGCCTTAACCCGCTGACAAACCATACATTTGCTAACGAACTCGGCAACATCTTTCTTCAACCCAACTCAATAGTACTCATCCTTCAAATCACGATACATCTTCGTACTACCAGGGTGCATAACGAAAGGACTACTATGAGCTTCAGTCAGAATAGTGCGTCTCAACTCAACATCATTCGACACCCCTATCCGACTCCCAAAACATAAAACACCATCATCATTGAAACTGAAGTCCGAAGGCCTACCTTCCGCAATATCCTGAACATGAGGTACAAGAGAATCATCAAGCAATTGCTTACCCTTTATTAACTGAACCAAAGATGGTTTCACTTGCAACTCAGCAACAAGGCCACCATCTCACGATATGCTCAAGCAAGCAAACATCGCCCTCAACTCCACGACCACTTTCCTGCTCAAAGCATCAGCCACAACATTGGCCTTTCCAGGATGATACTTAATCGTTAGGTCATAATCCTTAAGCAACTCCACCCAACGTCGTTTCCTAAGATTCAAATCCTTCTGAGACATAGGATACTTCAAACTCTTGTGATCCGTGTACACAATACACTTCTCACCATATAGGTAATGCCTCCAAATATTTAAAGCGAACACCACCGCCGCCAACTCAATATCATGCGTGGGATAGTTACGCTCACGCACTTTCAACTGTCGCGATGCATAAGCTACCACCCTACCCTCTTGCATCAACACACACCCCAAACCAACATAGGATACGTCACTATACACCACAAACTCTTTTCCAGATTTAGGTTGAACCAAGATAGGAGCTTGCGTCAATGCTTCCTTTAACTTCTCAAAGGCTTGCTGTCTCGCTTCCGTCCACTCAAACTTAACATCCTTCTGCAATAACTTCGTCAAAGGAGCAGAAATCTTGGAAAATCCATCTACAAACCTTCGGTAGTAACCCGCCAAACCAAGGAAACTACGAACTTCATGCACAGACCTAGGAGGCTTCCAGTTCACCATCGTCTCAATCTTCTGAGGATCAACACTGATTCCCTCGACCTAAACCACATGACCAAGAAAAACAACTTCCTTCAACCAGAATTCACATTTTCTCAGCTTAGCATAAAGTTGATTCTCTAGCAACACTTGCAAAACAATCCTCAAATGTTCCTCGCGCTCCTCCTCTGTACGAGAATGCACAAGGATGTCATCGATGAACACCACAACGAACTTATCTAAGAACTCATGAAACACCCTGTTCATCATATCCATGAATGCAGCAGGAGCATTCGTCAAACCAAAAGGCATCACCAGGAATTCATAATGCCCATACCTAGTCCGAAAAGAAGTTTTTGGAACATCCACATCCTTAACCTTCAACTGATAGTACCCAGACCTTAAATCAATGTTCGAGAACACAGCCGCTCCACAAAACTGATCAAAAAGATCATCTATCATTGGTAGAGGATATTTATTCTTAACAGTCAACTTATTCAGCTGATGATAATCAATTCACATTCTCATCGTGTCATCTTTCTTGTTTACAAACAAGACCAGTGCAGCCTAAAGTGACACACTAGGCAGAATAAAGCCTTGATCAAGCAACTTTTGAAGTTGCGTCTTCAGCTCCTTTAACTCCTTAGGTGTCATTCGATAGGGAGCGATGGACACCAGAGTTGTGTTCTCATACAACTCGATTCCAAACTCAACCTCCCGACTAGGTGGCAAACTAGGTAACTCCTCTAGAAACACCCCAGAGAATTCACTGTAACCCCCTCGACCCGGCCTAGCCACCAGACTGTATCGAGTGGATTATACGAGACTAACCGAAGAAAGATCCGAAGATTTCTCTCCGATTAGCAACCTTAAACGCATTGATTATTATCTTTCCTAGATGCTCGGATTAAACCTTACGTTTAGAGAACACGCATTGGAAGAAAGAACGACAAACGAGCACCAAAGCAAACAAAAGAGCAACTAGGGACCAAAATGCAAAACTAGCATAATATAGGGAACTATGATGTAATTAAGGTGATCTCTTTGCAATTAAACCCATTTCATGCTTTCATGATGAAATGCAATACAAAGCATTCCCAAAATCATACACATTTGAAAACACCACAAACTAGGACCAAAACGCAAGAAAATAACTTTAAAGACACCTTTAACTAACTTTCAACGACCCCCATTTCGGAACACTTAAGGCCGTATCGGAATAGAGCTTCACAGTGAGCAAACTTTCTGAAACGGCTTGGAACCATTCCGGCCCTTCTTAGCTCGTTTCGATACGCGTTCCGGAACGCCAAGGCCAAAATGAGGGCTGTTTCGAAACGTTCGAGCACTTTTCGAAACACCCTGCTGCAGTGACAGCAAAACTGCAACACGAGCATCTCCAAGGTTGTTTTCCTTGGTTCCATCATCACACACATCAAGGAAACAACAAGGAAAGCATACTTGCACCAAGACCAAACCATCATACATATTCAAGAATATGAAAACCAAAACATAATCAACATACGGTTAAAAAGGAGATACTTCAAGATCCAACATATATAAAAAACAAGGTAAGGTAAAAACATGCCAACAAGGGCAACCAACATGCTCTACAACTCAAGGAGTTTACAACACTCCCAAAAACATAAAAAAGGTTTACCCTCATTGCCACAAACACTATTATCTAAGCAAGGTCATACTTGAGCTAGAAACGGACACTTGGATCACCTCCCTTGCATCGTTGCTACCCAAAGATTCTACAGATCTGCATTGTTGGAAAAGAGAGCGTAAGCTATGAAGCTTAGTGAGCGGAGCTCAAAACCAAACTACAACAATGCAGTTTTGAAAACAATCTTCATTTTTGGAAACCAAAACCATTTCTTGAAAACCACTTTCACAAACCATTTCCTTTTCAACATGCCCACATAATTAAGACATAAGCAAATGTTTATATCACATGCCATAGGCACAAACATGCATCATCCATGCATAAACCATATGTAAACCATATATGCAAACCAAGCCTACCGGCTCCATAATATTCCACATGCTTCAAGCACAAATACATAACCATATGAGTTTACCAAGCTCATACGAAACCATAAGTGAATAAGTATACCAGCATCATTGACACGTTTCTCGGATAAGCGGACACCTTGATGGCACAACCCCCATCAAGTCACATGGTGAAACAACCCTCACCACAATCTCACTTTGGCCGGGATGCCACTACCCGCATTGCCCGTTGGTGATAACACAACCCCTACCACTCGCATCACAATAGCACAACCCCTATTACGGAATCGAAGAATTTCTCACGCGCGAATTTTATAATTATAGTGCACTTTACATCCTATTGATCGATCAATCTATCCGATATAACCCATGTGTCAATATACTCATCGCAACATCACAATCCACAAATTCCACCGGGGATAAACACCTCCCCAAACACATCCCAAATGCCATAACCACAAGCTCAAGCATAGCATGAACTCAACCAGCATTTTAATAAATCACATGGCATTCTCATGGGACAAAAACATCATGCATTTAATGCATAACCATAAAAGAAACATCATTTAGAAAGATATGCTCATGATCAAACAAGATCAAATGTAAAATGGTGAAAAAACCAAAACAACACTGTTGAGTGTGTAAAAGTTCTATTATTTACCCCCTATTTAACCCATATTTCTGCCGCATTCAAGCATAATTCATTGCATTTAGGTTAGTTTACAGTTAGACATCACAAATATATTAAAAGGCACAGTTTCTACTGAAATAGGTTGCTTTTGCAGGTTGCTGTTGTAGCAGATGGAGAGGCAGGCGCTGGGCAGTGAAGCAGAAGAGCTGGAACTAGACGAGCAGTCAAGGAAGACGATGCTGCCATGGTTGCCGCCGTGACAGCAGAGGACGACAACAGTTATGAGGAGAAGAAGCAAAGTGGACCTCGACAGATAGAGAAAATTAAGCTCGTCTGTCGTGGAAAACCAGTATATTTTTCCAAGCCCTAGATCAGAAGGAATGCCAAGCCCAAAGTTCAAGGAGAGAAAATCCCAAGCAAGAAGGAGGACGAGTTAAAGCTAGATTCTCTGAAGATTTAGTCTTTATTAGAGTTGTACTTTAATTTAAACTTGTATTCTTGCTATTTTAGACTTTGACCCAAAGCCTATATAAAGGCATGTAATTCGACCTAAGAGGGAAACATCACCTATCTCTAGCCTTCTTCCCAAAACCCTAGCCGTTTTCATCCTCTCATCATGTTCTAAATTCCCCTTAGGGCAACGGGTTGTTTTGTAAAGTAGTTGCAAGGGTTGCTTTTGTCTTAGGAATTTTCAGTTCAATAAAATAAACTTCAAGTTCTCTTATTCTGGTTATTAACATCTTGCAAGAGTATCGGGAGAGCATTGCGAGGTTATCTATTTACTTAATATCGGGAGAGTTAAGTATACGAAAGGAATAAGTGTGAGTTCTCTAGTTTATAGTTGAACTATCTCGGACCTAGGGATAGGATGAGGTTAAGTGGCTAAATAAGAATTCAACAACATCGGTGTTCATCCTTCGATTCACGCCGGGAGGTATCATCAAAGACGTGATCATCGACAGACTTGGACCTAGGGATAGGCCAAGGCACAGCAGGGATTCTTGCCAAACTTGAAGTATAGAGTTGAGTGTTCGCTGCCGCGAGAAGCAACAGACTGCCGCCGCGACAGGTGCTGCCGCGACGGGGACGACGACAGAGCTGATATTCCCAGACTTAGCAATACCTACACTATTGAGCAATTCAATACCAGCCCATTCTCTTTATCTTGATTATATCACTCTTTTATTTAAGTTTTCTTTATTATTCTCGTGAAAAACATCTTAAATATTCTTTTTACCTTCGTGCAGTAATTCAAGGTGAAGCTATTAGCCTAGTCTCTGTGGAGACGATATCCGATACTTCAGTATCACTCTACTACTTGCGTCGTGTACACTTGCACTACAATTGCGATAGACACTTTTACATGCAACAAACACAAAGCTTACTCTTGAGCTTGGATTGGCCTAACGGCTCAACCCAAACCCTTAAAATGCTTCTTCAACCTTGTTAAAACATTAAAATCATTTCCACTCACCAGCGATTACCAAAATCAAGCATAAACCCCCTTTCTAGCTTTCCGGTTCGCCCACAAAAGAATTCAACAATTCTGGATCTTCAATCCCTGCCTCTGACCAACCAAAAACAGAGAATTAGAGATAATTTCACCACTCTAACTTGCTGGAAAACAGAGATTCAATAACCCAATCAAAGCACCTATCGAAACATTTCTGATACAAACCGAAAACATTGAAAAACCCAATTCGGACAATCTCCAGCAAAACCCAGCATAAGATATCATCAAAACACATGGGTAAACATCTCAAAACATCAACCCAACATCAGATTATCACCAGCTATCGATTTACTTCAAAACTCTTTCAAAAACCCACTTTTTCCACTTCAAACATCAACACCAAACCCAAATTTGGGATTCCTATCGTTCACCCAACATCTCAACACAAAAACCACATCAAAACAAAGATAAAATCATCATCAAACCCAGCAATAACAGATCCTACTCAAGATCTTACCCAAAAGCTCATTTTTAGCCAATTTCCATTAAGATTAATACAAGAAAACATAACTTTAGCATTTAAAAGAATCAAAGCATGGGAATATCAATAAAGAACCTTACATTAGAGGAGAATTTCGTTGCTCACCTCCAATGCTAGCTATTACCCCTTGTTTAGTAAAATTCCTTAAGAAAAACAATGAAATAAGCTTAGGTTTTAGAAAACCAAAGTAGGAAAATCATTTGGCAATATTAGATATGTAAGAAATCACTTTTACCTTGAGAAAATCAAGCTCAAAGGCTGTTTGGCTGAAGAGAGAAGATGAGAAAGCTTATAAATGGATTTTAACGTAAAATGAGGAAATAGGGAAAACTCTTTTAATTCTAATTATAAAACATATTTTTAAAATATTTGAATAGTCAAAATAAAGGGGATAATAACCATATTGGCCTAGCCAATCTAGCTCCTTAAAGATCCAATGTTTTGACTCTTTTACAAAATGGTGACTAAAAACAGATTTTGCAAACTTTACATTTTGGTCTCTAAACCAAAATGCCGCGGTTCGGAAAACATTTTTCCAAAATTGTTTTTACCAAAACCTTAAAAATATTTATTAAGGATTTTAGAGATTTATTCCATATTTTTCCCAACATCCGAGAACCACTTTCCTTGAACTCACTCACAACTCCCAACATCGATCTTTTGGACCTCGAAACCTCACCGGATCTTTTAGACCCTAAACCAGGATGTTACAACTCCCCCCACTTAAGAAATTCCATTCTCGAAATTTATCTGATGGAAAAAGATGCGGAAACTGACGCTTCATGTCGTCCTTCCTCTCCCAAGTGGCTTCCTCAACACCTCAGTGTCGCCACTTCACTTTGACCAACTCAATAGATCTACCACGCAAAACATTGTTGTTCATAGCTAATATCTCAATTGGTTCCTCATCATACGACAAATATGGATTCAATTCAATTTCTTCAACAGGCATTACATGCGATGGATCTGACCTATATATCCGAAGCATCGAAACATGGAATACGTCATGTATCTTCTCTAATTCCGAAGGCAAACTCAATCTATATGCCACAGGACCAACTCGTCCAACGATCTCATACGGACCAATGAATATTGGACTCAGTTTACCTTTCCTACCGAATCTCATCACTTTCTTCCATGGCGATTCTTTCAAAAATACTTTCTCACCCATGACATACTCAATTTCACGACGCTTCAAATCTGCATAAGATTTTTGTCGATCGGTTGCTGCTTTCAAGCGATCACATATCATCTTCACTTTCTCAGTAGTGCCCTTAAGCATAACAGGTAATGATACCAATTTTTTTCCAGCTTCTGCCCAACAAACAAGAGTTCTACACCTCCTACCATACAAAGCCTCATACGGTGCCATCTGAATACTAGCCTGATAATTGTTATTATAGGCAAACTCAACCATCGGCAGGTGTTTCTCCCATGAACCCTGAAAATCAATAATACAACAACGCAACATATCCTCGAGCACTTGTATTACCCGCTCTGACTGAGGATGAAACTAGGTACTGAAATTCAATCGGCTACCCAAAGCACTATGCAAGCAATCCCAAAACCTCGATGTGAACCTCAGATCTCTATCTGATACAATCGACTTTGGTATACCATGCAATCTCACTATTTCATGGATATACAAATCTCGCTAGGAAATGTGCACACTTGGTGAGTCGATCTACTATCACCCAAACTGAATTCTTTCACGAAAGAGTCAACGGTAAACCTAATACAAAATCCATAGTTATCATCTCCCATTTCCATTCTGGAATCCGTAAAGGCTGTAACAATCCTGACGAAAACTGATGTTCGACCTTCACTCGCTGACAAACCATACATTTACTTACGAATTCAGCCACATCCTTTTTCAAACCAACCCAGAAATAATCATTCTTTAAATCTCGGTACATCTTCGTGCTACCTGAATGCATAACAAACGGACTAGTATGTGCTTCATTCAAAATGGTGCGTCTGAAATCAACATCTTCAGGCATGACAACTCTATCTTTGAAACACAAAAGATTACTATCACTGAAACTGTACTCGGTCGGTCTACCTTCTGCAATATCTTGAACATGTGAGGCCAAAGAACTATCTTGTATTTGTTTCTCACGGATCAATTGTTCTAGTGAAGGTTTCACCTGCAACTCGGTGATCAATCCACCATCACGCGACAAACTCAACCTAGCAACATCGCTCGAAGCTCAACTGCTACTTTCCTACTCAACGCATCGGCCACCACATTGGCTTTACCTGGATGGTACTCAATAGTAAGATCATAGTCCTTCAATAACTCAATCCATATATGATGTCGGAGATTCAAATCTTTCTATGACATCAAATACTTCAAACTCTTGTGATGTGTATACACTGTGCATTTCTCACCATACAAATAATGTCTCCACACCTACAAAGCAAATACAACAACAACTAACTCAATATCATGTGTGGGGTAGTTCTTTTCATGAGTCTTCAACTGTCTCGATGCATATGCTACAACTCTACCATCTTGCATCAATACACAACCTAGGCCTACATATGAAGTATCACTGTAAATCACATAATCCTTCCATGTTACCGGCTGTACTAACACATGTGCTCTAGTTAAAGCATCTTTCAGACGATCGAAAGCCATCTGCCTCACTTCTGTCCACTTGTATCTAACATCCTTTTGTAACACTTTCGTCAACGGAGCAGCTATCTCTAAAAATCCTTCTACAAACTAACAGTAGTAGCTCGCTAAGCCTAGGAAACTACGAACCTTAGTCACAAACTTCGGTTGCTTCCAATTCACAACTGCTTCCACTTTCTTAGGATCAACTTTAATGCCATATGCTGATACAACATGCCCTAGAAAGACTACCTCTCTAATCTAGAACTCGCGTTTGCTCAACTCCGCATACAATTGATTATCTAGCAAAGACTTCAACACAAGTTGTAAATGTCTATCATGGTCTTTCTCAGTGCGCGAATAAATAAATATATCATCAATGAACACTACAACAAACTGATCTAGGAACTCATGAAACACACAGTTCATCATGTCCATAAACGCGGCTGTTGCATTAGTCAACCCAACCGGCATTACCAAAAACTCATTGTTGAGTGTGTAAAAGTTCTATATTTTACCCACTATTTAACCCATATTTCTGTTGTATTCAAGCATAATTCATTGCATTTAGGATAGATTTCATTCATACATCACAATTATATTAAATGGTACAGTTTCTACTGAAATTGGTTGCTTTTGCAGGTAACTGCTGTAGCAGATGGAGTGCAGTGGAGAAGCAGACGCTGGGCAGTGAAGAAGCAGAGCTGGAACTGGGCTGCAGACGAGAAGGACGACGCTGCCACGGCCGCTGCCATGGCAGCCAAGGACGACAGCAATGGTGAAGGGAAGAAGTGAAGTGGACCTCGACAGAAAGAGGAAATTAATCCGGTCTGTCGTAAAGCACCCTTATATTTTTTTGAGCCCTAGATCAGAATGAAGGCCAAGCCCAAAGTTCAAGGAAGAAACTCCAAGCAAGAAGAAAGGACGAATTAAAGATATATGCTCTGAAGATTTAGTCTTTAATAGAGTTGTACTTTAATTTAAACTTGTATTCTTGCCATATTAGAAAACTTGAACCCAAGGCCAATATAAAGGCATGTAATTCGACCTAGGGGAGGATATCTTATTCCCTAGCCGTCATCCCTCTAAACCCTAGTCATTTTCCCCTTCTCATCATGTTCTAAACTTCCCTTAGGGCTAAGGGTTGATTCTGTAAAGTAGTTGCAAGGATTGCTTTGTTTTAGGAATTTTTCTCTTCAATAAAATAGACTTCAAGTTTGCTTATTCTGGTTCTAAACATCTTGCAAGAGTATCGGGAGAGCATTGTGAGATTATACATTTACTTAATATCGGGAGAGTTAAGTATACGAAAGGAATAAGTACGGGTTCTCTAGTTTATGGTTGAACTATCTCGAACCTAGGGATAGGACGAGGTTAAGTGGCTAAGGAAGAATTCAACAACATCGGTGTTCATCCTTCGATTCACGCCGGGAGGTAGCATCAAAGATGTGTTCATCAACAGACTTGGACCTAGGGATAGGCCAAGGCACAGCAGGGATTCTTGCCAAGCTTGAAGTACAGAGTTGTGTGTTCGCTGCCGCGACAACAACAGACTGCTGCCGCGACAGGTGCTGCCGCGACAGGGGCAACGACAGAATAGAGATTCCTAGATTTTGCAACACCTACACTACTGAGCAAATCAATACCGACCCATTCTCTCTATCCTGATTTCTTTACTCTTTATTTCCAGTTTTCTTTATTATTTCGTGACAACAATTTAAACTATTTATTTTCCATCTCTTGTGCAACAATCTAAGGTTAAAGCTATTAGCCCAGTCCCTGTGGAGACGATATCCGATACTTACGTATCACTTTACTACTTGCGTCGTGTACACTTGCACTACATTGCGATAGACACTTTTATACACAACAAGTTTTTGGCACCGTTGCCGGGGACTGGCAACATATCTTTACCCTACCTTTTACTGCACTTCTTTTATTTTTCTGTTTTTATTTGGATTGTTCACCCTGTGCTTTTCACAAGGTCTTTTGTTTGCTTATGCGCAGATCTCAACGAGGAAAAGAACCTGAGCACCAGTTAGATCCTGAAATCGAACGAACGTGCAATCTCAGGAAAAGAGTCCGCCTCCTTGTAGAAAGAAATGAATACCTGGAGGAACAATTAGAAGCAATGGTGAACGAAAGACGTGAAGAAAGGAGGAACAACCAAGGGAATCCCCCATATCCTAATGATATTGTTGGAGATGGAGAAGACGGACAACCTGTCGTTTCTGCTGCTGGAGCCGCACGTCAATCCTGCCGAGACTACATGATCAATGATAATGTGGAACTAGAAACCACCCTGCCAGACGTGGAAGCCGAAAATTTCGAGCTGAAACATGTCATGTTCAGCATGATAAATAACACTGGCCAATTTAGTGGTGCTGCTACAGAAGATGCTAGGGAACATCTGAAAATGTTCCAGGAAATTTGTGGTTCATTTAGACTACCAGGAGTAAATCCGGAGATACTGAGGCTTCAGTTATTTCCTCATTCATTGAGGGACAAGGCGAAAACTTGGTGGAATAAACTAACATCGGGTTCAATACGAACTTGGGCAGATTTAACTCGTGAATTTTTTGTCTCATTTTAATCCTTCACATTTATCTGAGCGATTATGTAATGAAATTGCTACTTTTCAACAGGAAGATGACGAGCCAATGCACGAGGCATGGGACAGATTTACCACTCTATTGAGGAACTGCCCGATGCATGGATTCCCCGTTTGGAACCAGGTAATTAGGTTTTATAATGCTGCCAATTTACAGACTCGTATGAGAATCGATTCAGCAGCGAATGGATTGCTGTTGGACAAAGATCCAGATGAAGCAATGGTAGTACTGAAAAACCTGGCAAAGAACGAGGAACAATTTTCTACATCAAGAAGAGGGGGTAAATGAGTACTAGCTGTGAAAGATTATGAGGACGACAGTTCTTTAAAAACACATGTGGCATATCTCACAAAGGCAGTGGAAAAGCTATTAAAGAAAGATTCAAAACTTGTCTACTCTGCTGAGGTATGTGAAACTTGTGATGAGAACCATAGTTCAGAAGATTGTCCGTTACAGCTAGAGGAATGGATGTATGCTAGGAACTACAATAAGCAGAATTATAATTCCAACAACTACAATCCCAATTGGAGAAAAGATCCCAAGTTCTCTTGGAGCAACCCTAACAATGCCCTGAATCCTCAAGCACAGAACACCCAGAATCAGGGGGGACCTAGATTACTGACCCGGCAGCAACCGCAACAGCAGCAACAACAGCCACCAGCTGCCACGACTAGTATACTGGAGCAGACCTTGGCTACGTTTATGTCTCAAACAGGAACTTACATTGAGAATATGAATCACTTCGTCAAGAAGACTGAATCATTCATGGATAAAACAGAGATGCGAATGACCAACCATGAAGCTACTCTGAAGTCACTAGAGACACATATGGGTCAACTTTCCCAGCATATTAAACCAAGGCAGAATGGAGGTTTTCCTAGCGATACTGAAAACGCTAGAAAACCCACACATGAGCAGTGTAAAGCCATCACGACTAGAAGTGGGAAGAAATTACCAGGGCTAAAGAAGGAAGCTGAACCAATTAAGGAACCAGCCCTGAAAACGCCTGCCGAGAACGCTGCCCCGGCAGACAATAAACATCCTGCTGCCGATGAACCTGTCACGACAGCAGAAGGTGTTGAGTGTGTAAAAGTTCTATTATTTAGCCCCTATTTAACCCATATTTCTGCTACATTCAATCATAATTCATTCCATTTAGGTTAGTTTACAGTTAGACATCACAAATATATTAAAAGGCACAGTTTCTACTGAAATTGGTTGCTTTTACAGGTTGCTGCTGTAGCAGATGGAGAGGCAGACGCTAGGCAGTGAAGCAGAAGAGCTGGTACTGGACGAGCAGTCAAGGAGGACGATGCTGCCATGGTTGCCGCCGTGATAATAGAGGACTACAACAGTTTTGAGGAGAAGAAGCAAAGTGGACCTCGACAGATAGAGAAAATTAAGCCCGTCTGTCGTAGAAAACCAGTATATTTTTCCAAGCCCGAGATCAGAAGGAATGCCAAGCCCAAAGTTCAAGGAGAGAAAATCCCAAGCAAGAAGGAGGACGAGTTAAAGCTATATTCTCTGAAGATTTAGTCTTTATTAGAGTTGTAATTTAATTTAAACTTGTATTCTTGCTATATTAGAAAAATTGGACCCAAAGCCTATATAAAGGCATGTAATTCGACCTAGGAGGGGACATCACCTATCTCTAGCATTCTTCCCAAAACCCTAGCCGTTTTCATCGTCTCATCATGTTCTAAATTCCACTTAGGGCCACGGGTTGTCTTGTAAAGTAGTTGCAAGGGTTGTTTTTGTTTTAGGAATTTTCAGTTCAATAAAATAAACTTCAAGTTCTCTTATTCTGGTTATTAACATCTTGCAAGAGTATCGGGAGAGCATTGCGAGGTTATCTATTTACTTAATATCGGGAGAGTTAAGTATACGAAAGGAATAAGTGCGAGTTCTCTAGTTTATAGTTGAACTATCTCAGACCTAGGGATAGGGCGAGGTTAAGTGGCTAAAGAAGAATTCAACAACATCGGTGTTCATCCTTCGATTCACGCTGGGAGGTATCATCAAAGACGTGATCATCGACAGACTTGGACCTAGGGATAGGCCAAGGCACAGCAGGGATTCTTGCCAAACTTGAAGTACGGAGTTGAGTGTTCGCTGCTGCGACAAGCAACAGACTGCCGCCGCGACAGGTGCTGCCGCGACGGGGACGACGACAGAACTGATATTCTCAGACTTAGCAATACCTACACTACTGAGCAATTCAATACCAGCCCATTCTCTCTATCCTGATTTCTCTACTTTTATTTTCCAATACTCTTTATTATTCTCGTGATAATATCTTAAACTATTCTTTTTACTCTCGTGCAGTAATTCAAGGTGAAGCTATTAGCTCAGTCCCTGTGGAGACAATATCCGATACTTCCGTATCACTTTACTACTTGCGTCATGTACACTTGCACTACAATTGCGATAGACACTTTTACACGCAACAAGTTTTTGGCGCCGTTGCCGGGGACTGGCAACATAACTCTACCCTTTCTTTTACTGCACTTTTCTTTTTATTTTAATTTTTCTGTTTTGTTTTGGTTTGTTCAACTTTTGCTTTTCACAAGGTTTCTTTTTTATGCGCAGATCGAGACGAGGAGAAGAACCTGAGTATCCATTAGATCCTGAAATCGAACGTTCGTTCAATCTTAGGAACCGACTTCGTCACGTACTAGCCATGAACGAGTACCTTGAAGAACAGTTAGAGACGGTGAAAAACCAAGGGAACCCCCAGGTTGATAATCCTGCCAGAGATGGAGAGATTATTCCTCCTGTCAGCGACCCGTCTGCCGCTGCCGCACGACGGTCCCGCCGAGCCTACATGTTGAATGATCATGTAGAACTAGAAACCACGCTGTCAGATATAGATGTTGACAACGCCGGTCAATTCAGTGGTGCTGCTACAGAGGATGCTAGGGAGCATCTGAAAACGTTCCAGGAAATATGTGGTTCATTTAGACTACCAGGAGTTAATCCAGAGATACTGAGACTTCGGTTATTTCCATATTCATTGAGGGACAGAGCAAAGACTTGGTGGAATAAACTTACGTCGGGTTCAATTAGAACTTGGGCAGATTTGTCTCGTGAATTCTTATCTCGTTTTAATCCTTCACATTTATCTGAGCGATTACGTAACGAAATTGCTACTTATCAACAGGAAGATGACGAGCCAATGCACGAGGCCTGTGACAGATTTACCACTCTTCTACGGAACTGCCCAATGCATGGATTCCCCGTTTGGAACCAGGTAACCAAGTTTTATAATGCTTCCAATTAGTTAATTGAGTTGTGAAAAATATAAAATAAAAAAACAAAATGTTTATATATATATATATATATAGATAGATAGATAATTTTAACATTAAATGCATGGAAGATTCCTCCGTCCATGTCCATACTCCATAGTCCAATACGGCAATACCCCACTCTACCTTCCCCCAACCAAGCCTACTATCTATTTTTCTCCTAATACCTCAGCTTTAGCAATTGTACCAGTTCGTTGGACAGTCTATGTGTTCAAAACAAAAATGGGGTTTGTTTATTTCAAATTGTAATCAAAGTTCACAAACGTTTATAATGTACTAGTTTTATTCAAACACTAGGACACATGTGTGACATCAATAGATCCAATTCTATATACTAGTCGATTGATGTCACTATGCAGGCCTAAATACATATTTACGTCTATACGTATAGTCAAGCAAAGTACAAATATCTAAAGTCACATAGATCAATCAAGTTTTCAAGACATTACAATGTTCACAAAAAATCATACGAATTATTCGTTTAGTTAAAACTATTTTATCAATTATTAGACTAAATTATAAAATTAGCAACAAATAAAGATTAATTTAAAGTTAAACAAAGTATTTAAGGCTAAGTTGAATAACTAAAAAAAGAAGACAAGACACTATATATATTTATTTATTAAACTTGGCACATAACTTGTCTTTTCTATTATTTATTGTTAGATACACATGGGTATAGGGATGGCAAAATAATCTGTACCCGTTGAGTCTCGAACCGATCCGACCGGATAGGGACGAGTTTTTTAATTGAAAAATCGGATTCGGGGCGGGTTGGGTTATGAAAAAATGAAGCCGGAGCGGGAAGGGTTCGGGTGAAAATTCTCTGACCCGCCCCGACCCGATATATATATATATATATAGGGATAGGATCAAATTACACGGTGTAAAACTCTCTAAGTTTTACACCTTTTTTGGATCGTTGGATGAGTGAAACGGATGGATAAGATTAACAGTAAAATATGTGAAGATTATCACTTGGGAATTAAAAACACGGAGTTAATCTCAACCATCCATTTCCCCCATCCAACGATCCAAAAAAGGTGTAAAACTTAAAGAGTTTTACACGGTGTAAGTTGATCCTAACCCATATATATATATATATATATATATATATATATATATATATATATATATATTTAATATTTTTATTAAATTTTCGGGCGGGTCGAGTTTAGTCAGTTTTTTTATTATAAAATCGGGGTCGAATCAAGTTCGGATTATGCTTTTTATTATTTCGGGCAGGGTCGAGGCAGGAATACAATATATTAGAATCAAGGCGAGTCGGAGGCGGGACAGATATTTTAAATCTCGGGTCGGGGCCAAGGCGGCCAAAAACACTCCCCGCCCTGCCCCTTGCCATCCCTACATGGGTTCCACTAGAATGAAACAAAACCTTTCTTTTTCAGGATATTCATTTATTATTACTCCCTCTGTCCCACTAAACTGTCACATTTGACTCAAACTTTTTTAAGTTTGACTTCTTATAATTTAAAATTTATTATTGATAAAAATATAAAAAAAATATATTTCAAAACCTTAAATCAAGTAGTTTTTAAATATATATTTAATAAATTTTAATTAATTAAAAAATTTAAATAAATTATAGTCAAAGTTGAATAATTTTAACTAACATGTGACAGTTTAGTAGGACGAAAGGAGTATATTTTTTTTTTTACAAAAAATCAAAACCTTTCTTTTAAGGAAAATCATTTATTATTCTTATAATATTTTCCCTACAAAAAGTCAAAAGCTCTCCTATTCTTTTTTTTTCCATGCAAGCTACATGAAGCTAGAGAGAGCAAAATTATTTATATATGAATGTTACTTGTGACATCATGGGAGGTGGGACCCTTAAAACAACGTACTATATATTTTCAACCAACATGGCCCAGAGGGATCCATTTAAAACAAACTATGATGCCCATAATTGTTATGTTTACTATTGCATTTGTTATATAAAAAAGTCATGATCGTAATATCCGTAGTGATCGCAATAGTATATGTTATATCTCCAATCGTAAAATAATATTTTAATATATTTTATTTATTTATTTTTAAAAATATTGAAGAGAATATTATTTATGACACCATGACCTATAACTGTATAAAGCTAAGATAATACGTGTAGCAAAGGAATATAAAAGGGTAGAAAACAAATTAGCTTCCAATAAAGAGGGTTGAAGGTTGTTTTAATGATATTCAGGGTCTGGCTGTTTCCCATCCAGTGTCCCCGACCGAGCAAGAACTTTTATATAGTGAGGTTAAAATGGGATAAATTTTCATATCACTACAATAAATATTGTTGATCACATACTCTAACAAATTAAGTGAGTCAACTTTAATATTTCTTATATAAATATGTGATACAGTTTTAATATTTTTACAGGGGTCTTGTAAATTAGAAATAATGTTTCCTTTTGTTTTAGAAATTATCTTTAAAGTAATAATTTTCTTTTCAGAAAAATAATTCTTTAAATTTAATAATGAATACGAGTTCACACCTACTTTTTAGTTAACGTGTGACAAGTTTTAGTTTTGTAGAAAAAGGTGGTCTCTATCTTAGTTTTAACTGAAATTTAGATATCAATTACATTATCGGGCCATTAAAATCGATGACGTGGATGAATTTAACAGCTTGCATGTAATAATATAAAGGAATTTTAACGGTTCAATATCATAATTGAAACCTAAGTTAAAATTTAATGTTAAAATAATATTGATATAATCAACACTAAAATTAAAATTCAGTAATATATAGAATAGTTTATAGACCATTTTATAACAATAAATTGAAAGATTAAATAAGATCTATTGCATAACAATAAAAAGAGTTGCTCAATAAATTTATCTTTTTGATATCTGATGTTAATTCCGTCTCTGTCTTTGTGATGAGACTTATTCCATTCAAATAAAAAGAGATGTTTTTTTTTTTACAAAATTTGCATGTGACTTGGTGATATAGAAAAGGGCGAAAGAACTCAACTGTCATCTTTCTGTAAATGAGTAATCACCTCTCAAAAATCTCAAGCTATATTAGCATATTCTTTTTTCTACCGCATTCAACGGTTGAGATGTAAGTTTACGTTTATTCAATCAATATCAAAAGAAAAAGGTTCTTTCAATTGCCGGGCAAATAGTTTTTTTTAAGTCGTTCTCTTAGATTTTTTTTTGAATTTTATTTTGATTAATCCAAATCAACATGTATCATACATATGAAATTATGGGTGAGTTTCTTAAAAAAAATTCTATATACACAGATTTCAAATTCAAAACCTACTTAAGCGATACCAAATTATTTACCATTTAAATTAATTTCTTTAGTTAAATAATTTTTTTAATTTTAAAGTACAATAATTATAATCCATCTTAATCAGGCCTACATATAATAAAATGTAAATCCCAATTATGGAAATGATAGCTATTGACCTAATTCTCCATTTTTTTCTATTTTCCCTCTTTTATACCAAAAAAACCAGTATGGGCAAGTTTTGTTTTGACCGACTATTGACCTATTGAGATTCTTCCACATGAATAGAAGATGTACAATAATTATGAACTGTATTTTTAGAGAAAAGATATGTTTATCAATCAATAATCGATCCAAAATTTTAATTGTGTAACGTAATTAAAAAGGTTAAAGGGTCACTTTTGTCTCTGTAGTAGACTTAATTTATCGATTTTGTCCCTATAGTATTTTCGCATCAATTTAGCCTTTAAAGTAGTCTAATTGCATCACCGTTTACCCATTGACTAACGGAAGCCAACGTTGACTATTACGGTGGTGACATGACAGTTTACGATGACATGGCAGAGGGCAAAATTAAATTTTCAAGCGAGTTCGAGTGCAAAATTAATTTTTGGTTGAGTACGAGGGCAAAATTAATTTTTAGACAAAAAAATATGAATAAAATACTAAAGTATAAAAATAATAAAAAATAATTTTTTATTAATATATGACTAAAAATAAAATAAAATAATTAAAATATCTAAAAATAAGTAAAAATTATAAAATTAAAATATCATAAGCTAATAAATTATAAATTATTTAATAATTAAATTTTGAAATATTTATAAAGTATTAAAAAATAAAAAAAAACTTTCATAAATTTTTTTGGACGATTTTGGTTTTCTTTCTCTTCAAAAAATGTAAGGAAAAAAAAATTTTAAAATAGGGTTAATGTGATTCTCTCAACAGAACAAAAATCTTTTACCCTTTTTGGTGTTCTTATCTCTCAATACTAAAAAATTAAACTCTATACTCAAAGTCTAATTTCTAAATCACAAACCTTAAACCCTAAAATTTAAACCCTTTACTTGATTAAATTTATACACAAAATTTTATGATTCATACTCACTTTATATTGATAAAATTTCCAATTAGGGTTTAGTATTTAAGGTTTGCAATTTAGAGTTTACAATTTTTAGGTTTTGAAATTTAGAAATTAGAATTAGAGGGTAGAATTTATTTTTAAGTTTTGATTTTTGAATAATTTATAATTTAATAGCTTCTGATATTTTAATTTTATAATTTTAGTTATTTTAAGATTTTTGTTATTTTTAGCCATATATTAATAAAGTATTTTTAAATGTTTTATTATTATTACATTATTTTAGTATTTTAATATTTTTTTAAATTCGTACTTTACCTAAAAATTAATTTTGCCTTCAATCTCGCTTGAAAAATCAATTTTGCCCTCTGTCATATCATCGTAAACTGTCACGTCACCACTGTAACGGTCAATGTTGGCTTCCGTCAGTCAAGGGGCAAACGATGATGCAATTGGACTATTTCAAAGGCTAAATTGATGCGAAAATAACGTAGGGGCGAAATCGATAAATTAGGTATACTACAAAGGCAAAAGTGACCCTTTAGCCTAATTAAAAATAGTAATTGTATAAAACAAACAAAATACATATATTTGTGCCAGTATATTGTCCGGATGAGAAGAATAGTGAGAGTCTAAACCCAAAACACTAGCCACAAATAACCACGGGCGACGACATAGTATGCAGTGTTTCCCTTTAACTGTATACTTTACGTGGCCCTTTCGGACTTTCCTGCATCCATTTCCGTGTCTCTTTTTATTATTCTTATATTACATTTATTTTTCTCTCGTCATTTCAGTTAATTCCAATTCGATTCTAGATTTAGTTATTTTTTTGTTGTTGTTTTTTTTAGTTTTGTAGAGTTTTATGTTGGAAAAACGTGAGAAATGGTAATTTTAAGCCATAATTCGAATGAGTAAAGGTGAAGATTTAAATAAGGATTTGATTGGATCTTATTCTACTCCGTGAAACCTTTACAACGGTATCTCATATGCTCAAAATGGTTGAGTAATAAATGAGAAATTGATGGTCAAAGTAAGGAGGTTGAGACTTAGGAAAAAAGGAAATGGAACCCCATTTCCCACATGGATGGGATAAATGGATTGAGAATTGTTTATATACACTTACAGTACTTATAATCATTGAAAGACTTAGGGTTTGTTTGTTTCACTGAAAACTGTTTCCGGAAAATGAGTTCTGGAAAATGAACTACAGTTGTTGGAAAATTAATTGCAGAAATCATTTTTCGGTGTTTGGATGATGTTGTACAATTCATTTTACACTGTTTGGTAGAGTTTCCTGAAAATTTCATGAACAATCCACAAACAAGCATCGATAATGGTAAAAACAAGTTCTAACCAAAACATGGTTTAAGGTTTAGGTTAGTGTTTAACGTTTAGGGTTTAGGATAACATTTATGGTTTATGGTTTAGATTAGTATTTAGTGTTTATAGTAGCATTTGGGGATTAATAATTAAGGTTTAAGATTTAGGGTTTAGATTAGTGTTTATGGTTTAGGGTTTAGGTTGGTGGTTAGGGTTTATGGTTTAGGATTTAGGGTTTATGATAACATTTAGGGTTTGAGGTTTAGTGATTATGGTTTATGGTAGCATTTAGGGTCTATAGTTTATGGTTAGTGTTTAGGGTTTATCATTTAATGTTTAGATTAGTGTTTATGGTTTAGTGTTTAGCTTTTAGTGTTTATGGTTTAGGTTATCATTTAGGGTTTAAGGTTTATGTTAGTGCTTAGTGTTTAAGGTTTAGTGTTTATGTTAGCATTTAGGGTTTAGGGGTTAGTGTTTATTGTTTAGGGTTTATGTTAGTGTTTAATGTTTAACATTTAGGGTTTAGAGTTTATGTTAAGGTTTAGGTTAGTGTTTAGGTTTTAAGATTTAATGTTTATATTAGTATTTAGGGATTAGGGTTTATGTTAGTGTTTATTGTTTATGGTTTAGTGTTTATGTTAGCATTTAGGTTTTATGGGTTAGTGTTTAGGGCAAAGGTTTATGTTAGTGTTTGGGGTTTAATATATAGGGTTTAACATTTAGGGTTTAAGGTTTATGTTAGTGTTTATGGTTTAACATTTAGGGTTTATGGTTTATGTTTATGATATAGTATTTAGGGTTTTGTGCTTATGGATTAGTGTTTATAGTTTAGGGTTATGTTAGTGTTTATAGTTTAACATTTAGGGTTTAGTATTTTGTTTTAGGGTTTAAGGTTTATGTTTATGATATATCATTTAGGGTTTTGTGTTTATGGTTTAGGGTTATGTTAGTGTTTAGGGTTTAAGCTCTCATTTAGGGTTTATGATTTATGTTAGTGTTTAATGTTTAGGGTTTGTTGCTAGTGTTTAATGTTTATGTTAATATTTAAGGTTTAGGTATGTATTAGTTTTTAGTGTTTATGTTAACATTTAAGGTTTAAGGGTTAGGGTTTAAGGTTAGGGTTTTTAATGTTTAGGGTTTAACATTTATTGCTTAATGTTTGAGGTTTGGGGTTTAGGGTTTAGGATTTAAAGTTTAGGATTTAATGTTTATGGTTTATGGTTTAAGTGCTCATTTAGGTTTTAAGGTTTATGTTAGTGTTTAATGTTTAGGGTTTCTTGTTAGTGTTTAGTGATTATGTTAATATTTAGGGTTTAGGGTTTGTGTTAGTGTTTAGGGTTTATGTTAAGATTTAGGGTTTATGGTTTGTGTTTAGGTTTCGGGGTTTAGGATTTAAAGTTTAAGGTTTAAGGTTTAGGGTTTAGTTTTTATGTTAGTATTTATGGTTTAGGGTTTAGGTTTTAAGGTTCATAGTTTAGGTTAATATTTGTAGAGAGAATGAGAGGAAGGAAAGCGACTTACCGAAAATCAATGGGTAAGTCATTTTACACTGAAACAAGGTCTGTTTTCCATTGACTGTAGTTGGTTTTCCTTTGACTTTTTCATTTTCCATGAATCAAACATCGAAAAGTTATGAAAACGTTTTCAGGAAAACCAATTACAGTGAAACAAACAGACCCTTAGATGAGCTTGTGTCTTGTGCGTAAGGGGGTGTAAATCCAATTCCATACGAGTTGGTTGTTTAGATTGGTTGGGCCTTACGTGGACCTTTAGATATTTTACCATGTTAGAATTAATTTTTCTTCCTTTTGAATAGCAGATTATCACGAAAATTAAGGGATATTTTTGGATTTAAAATTCATTTTTTTGCTTGCAGCCCACTCAATTATCCGACTAGGGGTAAAATCAGAATAATGTTTCTCAAGTTTTACCTAATTTTCTCTTATAAATACATGGATTATTTTTGGTTTCAAACACAATTCGAAAATATTCTCTTCTCCCAAAATTGCATTGTTTTCTGGTGATAGTCAAAGGTTGTAGTACTGTTCGTAATTTCTTCAATAGTGCTGCTGTTGAAAATCATCTATTGTATCCTAGGAGACTGACGACTAAAGAAATCAAGCACCGATGAGTGGTCGAATCTGTCTTAAGGAAATTGTGTTCGTGCAGGCCTCAACAACCATATTTTTGATTATTTCGACTCTGGTTTTCATTCTTGTAATTTATGTTGTTCTTTTTCATGTTTAATATTAATTTATGATTTGCTTATTTCAAATTTCACCCTATTTGTCCAACAATCTTAGGATAGACTTATATCCAAGGCGATTCGAAATAAGTACGGTTGTGAGAAAGCAAACAAATTTGTTTTAGAAATTATTCTGCCGTTTTAACGAGTTTGCCTAGATCTCAGAAATAAACGGGACAAATTTGTTTTATAGAAATTGTCGTTGGGAGTAACTGAGGTTACAAATTTTGTGAAAACCAAAATCAGAAATAAAAAAATTAATTTTTTGGTTTATTGAAATTATTATTGATTCGGGTTTGTTTCTTTCTTGTTCTAGAACAAAGAAAAGAAAGGGTTTTTTTGCCAAGAAAAATGATTCACAATTGGGTAATGGATCACAGAAAGACTATTTTATTCTTGTGATATAATAATAATCATTAAAATTATTATTATGTGTGTTTTTGGCAACACTATGTATTATCATAATTTTCCATGGGAAATTATAAAGACGAACAAGATATCAAAGCGAAATCTTGATATGTTTGGACTTAAAGACATGTTTTAAATTCTTTTCAAATTTGTCCAAAACATTTTTAATTATTATATCAAAACACTTAGTTCTTCAATCTCTCCCCTTTTGATATAATAAAACTAACTTGAAAAATTGTTTGGGATTCTCCCCCTTTAAGTTTAAAAATTTGAATAAGAGATGAAATATAGAAAAGTAATTAAAGCTCCCCCTTACTCATTTGAAAAACACAATTTTTCAAACCAATTTCTCCCCCTTTTTGTTATATCAAAAAGAATTTAAAATACTTTTAGGCTCAAAATAACAATGGAGGTTTAAATTTTGAAACTATTAAAATGTTTGGTTTTAAAAGTGGCTCCCCCTTACTTAAAGCATCATCAAGCAAATGTTAGTCCAACACATGATAATCTAGTTGAATTAAAAGAAAATAAATCAAATTAAACAAATAAAAACAACTAGATTTTACCACACTTGAACTTAAGGGGGATGTGAAGCCTTCCTCTTCAAGTGTCTTTCTTTGTGTGCATGGAGCTCCCCCTCATTGATTGGACTTGTTGAACACCCCCATCACACCTAATCAAGACAATCATACAAATTTTGGTATCCAAATTGCTTTGGATCCATAAATGTTAGTTGCACAAAATTTAGTCCCCTTAGGAATGCATTTTTCAATTTCATCATTTTTATGTGAAGTTATTAGTTCTTTTGGAACCCAAACACTTCTAAAACATTTTCCATTAAAAAATCTAGGGGCACTAGATTGTCTTTGGTAAAATTTTGATTTTCCAAATTCATTTTTCTTTTCTAGTTCCTTGGAAATCAAAATCTTTACTTTCTTAAGATCATCAACTTCTTTTTGATGATCTTTTTCCATTGTTTGAAGCAAGTTTTGTAAACTAGAAACTTGTTGCTCAAAATCCTTCAATTTTGCTTCAAACTCAAAATTGATTTTCAAAAGCAAATCATTTCATTTTTCAACTTTGAAATTAATTTTTTGTTTTTTTGAAAATGAAGCCTTGAATTCGAAAACCAATTCATCATAGGCTTCTTGTAACTCATCAAAAGTATAAGAATTTGAAATGGATGAGTTAGAAGTTACCTCCCCCTCATTGAGGGCCATCAAGCATAGGTGGGCTACTTCATCATCGATGGAGTCTTCATCACTCCATGTGGCCACATATGCTTGCTTTGAAGATGATTTCTTCTTGTTGGACTTGTAGGATTCCTTCATCTTCTTCTTCGATTCATGATAAGATCTTTCCATTTCATTCTTCATGAATCGGGTGAATTTCTTGAAGAGATAGGCCATCTCTTCGTCTTCACTTTCCTCCTCACTTGATTCAACATGTCGGTATTTGGAGGATTTAAGAGCAATGGCACTCCCATTGATGCCTAGCTCTTTGACTTTCTTCTCCCCCATCTTCTTTATCTCTTCCTTTTTCTTCTCCTCTTCTCTTCCTTTCTTCATGATTTCGTGTGTGAAGAGAGATCCCATGAGTTCATCGAGCTTTAAGGATTTGAGATCTTTAGCTTCGATGATGGTCGTCTTCTTTGACTTCCAAGACTCGGGAAGAGAGTAGATGAGTTTGCGGACAAGTTTGCCTTCCAGAATGATTTCTTCATATCCTTTGAGTCCATTGGTGATGGTGGAGAATCTATCGAACATCTTCGTGATGTCCTTATCCGGTTCCATCTTGAAGTTTTCATACTCGAGGTTGAGGAGTCCGATCTTGGTCTCCTTTACTTCGTTGGTTCCTTCGTATGTGACTTCAAGTTTGTCCTATACCTCCTTGGCATCTTCACAAGAAGACATATTCTCGTATATGTTGGGGCTCAATGCACAAAAGATGATGTGTAAGGCTTTGCAATTGAGCTCCATCTTCTTGCGATCATCCGCGCTCCAATCCGCCTTCCTTTGTTGTGGCACAAACGGACCGTCTTCTACTATGTCCCAAAGCTTGTAGTCCTTGGACATTATGAAATACATCAATTTTGTCTTTCAATGGGCATAGTGTGTTCCGTCAAAGAATGATGGCTTGTCGATAGATTGCGCCAATTGATCGGTTGGTTGATATGTTGTATTGAGCTTCCCGGATCACCTCAATAGGATGTTAATTCTCTTCAATTGAGCCAAGCTTTGATACCAATTGTTGGGTTTTTTTTATGCTCGATTTCCTTCAACCGATGTGCTTGCCAAGTTTGGAGAAGATTGGATTTTTGGGTGTTAAAGTGGAAGCTAAAAGATTGGAATTGGACACAAGGATTTATAGTGGTTCGTCCTTCTAACAAGCACCTACATCCACTACCTTAGCTCTACACTAAGGATTTCAACCAAATTCCCTAAGAATTTCGTCCCATTTTCTAGGCTTAGGAGGTAACCTTTACAACCCTCAAAACTTTCTACCCAAAGCTTGAGTAAACCCTTTTTACAAGAGAAATTCTAAAGCAAACTTGAAATCCCCATAATAGGTATTTGTTTGCACTATTTAGCTCTCACCCAAAACCTAAACACTTGATCAAAAATAACAATGTTAAGCTCACTAGTGTTGTCTAAGCAAGGAATTTACAATTAAAGCTCTAGACACAATTTTTCATCATAATGTTGTAACAATTGAAGCATTAGCCTTCTCTTGATGCTTGGAGATCCTTTTTATACCCCTAATTGAGTTTGTAGCTGTTACTAGCAATTAGGGTTGAATTGGAGCCATTGGAGACTTTATTTCTCCCCATAAATGCAGTTATGCAGCCTACCGTATCGGTACTCGAGGATGCGTATCGGTACGCCCTTCTTTAGAACTAGCCGTTGGGCTCTTGCCAGCCTATGCGTATCGATACGCTAGGGAGCATATCGGTACAGTCTGCATTTTGAAAGACCATTGGGAAATAGCCGTTGGGGTTGTTAAAGTAGGGATCAGTACGCTTTAAAGGCGTATTGGTACGACCCCTCTCCGTATCGATACAGGCAAGCTTGTATCGACATGGGTTTTGGCAGAATCAAAACTTGGGTAAAAAGGTATCGATACGGGGTATACCGTATCGGTACGCTATTGCTGAAAAGCCAGGTTTGACAGTTTAAAGCATTTAAAACTTTGCCAAAAACCTTTTTAAACACCTCAAACTTATTTTCAAGTTGTTTGGACTTAAAGACCTGTTTTAAATTCTTTTCAAATTTGTCCAAAACATTTTTCATTTATTATATCAAAACACTTAGTTCTTCAGTTTGGAAAATAAGATCTCGTAAACAATTCGTTTCAGGATTTAATTCCTTCTGTTTTAATGGGTTTACTTGATATTCCAAACAAGAATCACCGAAATCAAAGGATTAATTCCTTTTGATTTTTTGGATTGATATCTTTAATGTTTAACAGACGATATGATAGAAATAAATTACTAAATTTATTTCTTCATTAGAATCTTGCGTTGATTCTAACTTTGGAAAAGAAGATAAATCATTGGATTTATTTTCAATAGAATCTTGTATGATTCTAACGTTGCGGGAAAAATAAATTATTGGATTTATTTCTGTGTGAATCTTTTGTGATTCTAATTTTTGTAAGGAAAATAAATAGTCAAATTTATTTATTGAGAATCAAGTATGATTCAATTTTGTAAAAGGAATAAATCATAACATTTATTTCTATGCTAGAATCATGTGTTGATTCTATTTTGTTAAGGAAAATAAATCATTGGATTTATTCGTGGGAATCTAGAATGATTCAATCTTGAAATAAATTGGTGAATTTATTTTGGAAAAAGAAATAAATCATATTTATTATTTCTTAAATAATCAAGTATGATTCTATTTTAGAAATAAATCGATGAATTTATTTCGGAAAGTAACATTAGTTACCAAATTCAAAGCGTTGATTCCGACTGAGGTCTCAAATCAAAGCATAGAAGAACTTGGTTCTCTATGCCATAATTAAATTTTCAAAGCCTATTTTGGTCCATGCTCTGAAGTGCACAATGTTTAAAAATAGCTAAAGAATTGTGAGGATCGTTGGATCTAAATACAAAATAAATAAATAAACTGTAGAACTAATTGTTTTGATATAATAATTGAAAAATATTTTGGACTAAATTGAAAAGAATTTATTCAAAAACAACTTGAAAATATGTTTAAGGGTTTTACAAGGCTTTGGAATGATTTAAAGTGTATTTAAAGTAGTCAAAACCATGTTTTAAATGTAACTGTATTGATACTGTGTGGAACCGTATCGATACCCTTTAGGGTTTTAACTACAGTGATTTTCCAGTAGCCAAAACCCATACCGATACGCCTTGCCGTATCGATACACTGTACTTTAAAATACCGAACGGCTAGTTCGCGTATCGATATTGTTGTATTGTGTACCGATACGCCAAACTACCTCCAACGGTCTTTTAAATTGCAGGACCATACCGATACGCCTACTATGCGTATCGATACGCACCAGCTGAAGTGCTCAACAACTACTTCCTTATCGGGTCCGTATTGATACGGTTTGAGGAGTATCGATATGCCAAGCTGCAGAACTGTATTTATGGTGGGAAATAAAGGCTCCAACGGCTCTAATTCAACCCCAACGGTCCTCAACGGCTACAAACTCAATTAGGAGTATAAAAAGGCCTCCAAGCATCAAGAGAGGGTTAATGCTTCAATTGTAAACAACATTATGATGAAAGATTGTCTTTAGAGCTTAATTGTACATTTCTTATATAGACAACACTTGTGAGCTAAACATTGTCAAATTTGCTCAAGTGTTTAGGTTTTGGTTGAGGGCTTAATTGTGCAAACAATTACCTATTAGAGGGATTTCTAGTTTTCTTTGAATTCTCTTTGTACAAGAGTGTCTTGGTTAATCTTTGGGTAGAAAGATTAACCGGTTTGTAAAGGTTGCCTCCTTAGCCTAGAAAAGGGGAAGAATTCTTAGTGAATTGGTGAAATCCTTCGTGGTGTGCTAAGGTAGTGGATGTAGGCTTTGGGTTAAAAAGCCGAACCACTCTAAATCTCGTGTTAATTATTCTTATCTTTTACCACCACCATAAACACCCCAAAATCAACCTTCTCCACCACTTAGCAAGACCTCGGTTGTGACCATCAAGCTCAACAAAAATCAGTGAGTTTCATTGGAAAGAATTTCAAATGTGGCAACAAAAGATGTTGCATATTTGACCATGACAAAATCAGTCAAAGATCTGAAGGATGGTCCTCCTATTATTTAGAGAGGATAGGGTAAATTGTGTTACCACCTTCAAATGTCATTAAGGTGAATATTGCTAAGGCAAATATTACTATGGCAAACAAGTATTTAAAGGGAAATTTATTATTTTCATGAAATAACAAACTAGTGTTTTTCTTAAAGCAAAGATGCCATAAAGAAATTGTTATAAGCAATGTGTGCAGTAGGATATATGATCCTATGACACATTCATTGTTATAAGAAACAATGAAATGGTAAAACATACCAAAGACATGTTAAATTCAAGCTTTGACATGAAAGATATGAGATTATTTGACATGAATTTGGACATCCAAATCAAAAGATTACATGAAGATCTCATATTGATTTAGTCACACTATGTGGATAAGTTCTTGATAAATTTGGCAAGGATGATTTTGATATAGCCAAAACTACAATAAACATGAGCCAACATCTATTCCAGAATAAAGGTAAAAATGTTGATCAAGTAGAATATGCAAAGGTCATAGGCAGTCTAATGCACCTCATGAGCTGCACTAGACCAGATATAGCTTTTACTGTGAGTAGTTTAAGCAGATTCAAAATCAATCCAAGTAAAACCCATTGGAAAGCATTTGCGAGTGTATTGAGATATCTTATATATACTTAAGATTATGGATTGCATTATTCCAGAGATCCTATTCCAGCTGGATATCTGATATTCAAGATACCAAGGGCACAAGTGGATATGTCTTCATTTTGGGAGGAGGAGCCGTGTCATGAAAATCCTCAAGACAAACTATTATAACCAGATCCACGATGGAATCTGAGTTTGTTGCTCTGGATAAACTCAGAGAAGAAGCCGAATGGCTTAGGCAATTTCTTGAGGATTTTCCTGAATGGCCAAAACTTGTGCGCACAATATACATATATTGCGATAATCAAACAACGATTGCTAGGGCACAAAATTGTATATACAACAGTAAGTCGAGACATATGCGTCACTGACATAACACAGTTAGACAACTGATCTCAAATGGAGTTATCTCTGTTGATTATGTCAAATCAAAAGATAACATTGCAGATCCGCTAACCAAAGGGTTAAACCGAGATCAAGTTGAGAAAACATCGAAAGGAATGAGACTAAAGCCCGTGGAAATTTAAGGAGCTATGAGAAGGAAAACCCTACCTAGTTGATTAGAGATCCTAAGATCTAGGTTCAAAGGGACAACCTAATCACATAGACCTTGTGCGATCATTATGGGGGGTTACTCTCCCAAGTCCATTCCTATGATGTAAACAATGACTAAAAACAGAACATGCTAAGCAATGCTTTTAATGACCATTGTGTGCATCGGGGAACCGAGTAACATAAAACACCTATGTAAGAGTAAAGTGGTCCGCTCCAAGAAGACTATTTGGGCATAGTTCTCTCAAACTCTCATAGAACCATGTGATGTCCATGGCCATATGGACATAACCATGAGAACTAAACTCGTGCCAGAAAGGTAGTTGTGTGGAGTATATCATCGTTTATACAAACGTCAGAACAATTTAAGGACATCACATGTAACCCCCTAAACCCGACCCAGAAGAAATGGGCCGAATTTAGGAAGTAACGATTGAAAACTTTTCCCTCAAGATACAATTTAGGTTAAAATATTTAATAATTCAAAAGAATCGATTAAATAAGTAAACTCAATAAATACTCCAATTAAAGTAAAACTCAATCTTTTAAACGATGTTTCGATAATTAATTAAAATCTCTGAAAATAATTTCGTAAATGCATGCATCTAATAAATCCCAAATTATAAACAGTCCCAATGTCCATGTTACACAAATATCTCAAACAATGTTAAAACATAAATCCAAGATAATCAAAAGAGTTCATACTGAATGTTAATTTATCTGAGTAAATAAGAGATGCTCCAAGTACCGATCGCCTAATAAGTCTGAGATATCTGAAAAGTAAAAACTAAAGGGTGTAAGCTAAAGAGCTTAGTGTGTCTCTAAAGTGCATAACCAAAGTCAATCCAACAGTCAAATAACATATCACGAATTTACAAATATTTCGAAGTATACAAGCAGAGCATACAGATATCATGACATGACATGCACCCAACTACATCACCGTCCGAAGAGTAAGGTTCCCCTGAACCACTCTACACCTCAACACCATGTCCGAAGCAGAACTCATCCCGAAGGATGGAACTACTGATCCGAAGCGAAGTTCAACCCGAAGGATGAAGTCGCTGAGCTTCCTCCGTACAATATCCCAACCCAATGATATGACATGTAATCCGATTTCAGAGTCCGAATGCAATCTTGTTAAAAACTAAGATGCATGTACATAATAATCCGATTCCGATATGTGTTACATAACATGATCATAGCATCCGAGTATACATTATTTATCAGATAACAGAGCAGAAAGGCATACAGACGAGTCATGCAATATTTATCAGATAACAGGGCAGAATAGCATACAAAATATTTCTCAATCAACCGAGCAGGATAACACAGAATATTTCTCATACAAATCACACAATCAGGTAACACATACATGTAGCACAGACAGAGAACACACCTTTAAGCAACATAAGCTCTAATACCGAGAAAATGCATCTCACACTCAGATCTAGCTGAATCATGACCTACGAAGGTATGAATACTATATTAGTATTTATTACTAACACTAAACCACCGACTAAAACATTAAGAACTAAACTGAAGATATACTCACGTGAAGATCTCGAAGAACGTGCACGATCGGTCTGAACAACTGGAGGTAACCCAACGGTCCCAAAGTCAGCACCTGCACACGAGAATATTCCGAATTAAATTCTGAAATCATAACTTATCAGATTCCAACAACCATTACTCAAAGATAACAAAACAGAGTTTTCGGGATCTAATTTGACAAAACGGGCAGCGGATACGGATTTGGGGCGTCGAGAAAGGTTAAGAGGAAGGATGTCCGAAAAAGTCAACTCTTGGTCAACTCTGGTCAAAGTCAAAGTCAAACTAGTCAAAGTCAACTCTGGTCAAACTGATCCAAGACCAAAGTCAACGGTCAAACAGTCAGACAGGTCCAAGGTCAAAAGTCAAAGTCCATGAGTCCAAATTGGTTCGGTCAAATCTGGTCAACTTCCGATCAAACTATTCAAGTCACGGTCAAAACTAATTCAGGTCAACGGTCTGAGTTGGTCAACTGTCAACACACTGGTTCGGTTCGGTTTAATCTGAGTACACTAAACTGGTTCAGTCAACGTATGGTTTGGTTCGAAATGTCGGTTCAATTCAAGATGGACGGTTCACTTAGTTTGGGCTCACACAATCGGGCAATCCCTTAGATGCAAGCCTTTCTCATGGCTTACACACACAAGCATACACATTTGGGCATGGTTTGGTTTCCTACAATTGGGCTCAACCCTTCACATGCATACCGGCCCAAACCTTTTTTTTATGATCAGAATTAGGGTTACCATAAACCCTTGACGGCAGAGGCAGATCTAGACGATGAAAGATGGCAGCGACGGCGGCGGAAACACAACAATCCGACGACAGCGACAGCGGCGGAAACACAACAATCCGACGACAGCGACGGCGCAACAAGCCGACGGCAGTGATACGCTCGCAACGAACAACAACCACAAAAGTTAATTTCTGGCCAACATAACCAATTTCAAAGCAAACCAAAACCCACAACTTAAAACTACGATTTAACCAAAAACATGGGTTTAAAACTTACCCACAAATTGACGAACGGAGGAGGAGACGACGGCGAACGGTGACATGAAGACGGACAGAACGGTTTCTCACCGTCCCCTCACAACGACGGCCGACAAGAACTATCCAAAGATTGGGGTTTGTTCGCGAGAAGATGCTGGTCTCAATGGCGGTGACGACGAGAGCCACAGACCGGAGGACGACGACGGCGCAAAGAGATTCAACGGTTCCCTTCGCAATCCCGAAAATGATGGCCAGTGAGCAACACGACAACAAGAACGACATATGCCAAAAACCAAAATGGAAAAGAAGGGCGAAGCGGACGACGATGCAACATATCGGAGAAGCCGACCGCTTTCTCTTTGCAAACTCAGAAACAGTGACCGATGAGGGGTGAGCCGATGGTCGCAGTTTTGCTCACGAAAAGATGATGGTGGTGATACGCAAAACGGATGGTGAACGGGTGGTCGTCAGAGCTTGATCGGAGCAAGGGTGAGGGTGAGGGAGAAAACCGAAAGGTTGATTTTTGGGTAGAGTGCGGCTGCAGGAGTCAAAAAGCTCAAGAGTCTGAATAACACGAATAATAGGGTTTAAACTTGAAAGTTGGGTAAATCGCAAGAGAAGGGCCCCAACTTTTCCCACTTAACAAAATAGCTCCGAGGTTCTAATTTTAACACACAAAGGTCACTAAAATTTTGAATTATGCTCAATTAGACCACAACTAAAAATTAGGGTTCCATATTATAAATTCCCAAATGTTAGGGTTTCTGAATTAGGGATTTCAAATTTTTGGATTTCTGAATTAGGGAAAATTTGGGGTGTTACATCACATCTACTTGACAACCAGTAAAGTAAATATATTTTCACAAGGGAAGGTGCAAGAGTGAACACCTACCTATCCTATGTAACTATCAATCGTAGAAACTATCACCACATCGAGTCAAAATGTTTTGATAAAATGCATCAATTTCATTCATATGGGGGATTGTTGGAAAAACATGAGAAAAAGGTAATTTTGAGCCATAATTAAAATGAGTAAAGGTGAAGATTTGAATAAGGATTCAATTGGATCTTATTCTACTCCGTGAGATCTTTACAACGGTATCTCATATGCTCAAAATGGTTGAGTAATGAATGAGAAAATGATGGTCAAAGTAAGGACGTTGGGAATTAGGAAAAAAAGAAATAGAACCCCACATCCCACTTGGATGAGATAAATGGATTGAGAAATGTTTATATACAGTTACCCTACTTATGGTCATTGAATGACTTGAGATGAACATGTGTCTCACGCGCAGGGGGGTGCTAATCCAATCCCATTCGGGTTGGAGTGCACCCGCACGACGTGGGTGACACGAATGTCCAGATCGGTCGGGCCCTACGTAAACTTGTGGATATTTTACTATGTTTGAAATTAATTTTTGTTCCTTTTGAATAGCAGATTATCTCGAAAATTCAGGGATATTTTCGGATATAAAATTTGAATTTTTTCTTACAACCCACTCAATTATCCGATTAGGGGAAAATCGGAATAATGTTTCTCGTATTTAACCTAATTTTCTCCTATAAATACATGGGTTATTTTTGGTTTTAAACACAATTCGAAAATCTTCTCTTCTCCCCAAATTGCATTGTTTTCGGGTGATAGTCAAAGGCTCGAGTACTGTTCATGATTTCTTCAGTAGTGTTGCTATCGAAAATCATCCGATGTTGTATCTTAGGAGACTATCCCGAAAATTAAGGGATATTTTCGGATTTGAAATTTGAAATTTTGCTTGCAGCCCACTCAATTGTCCGATTAGGAGAAAAATCAGAATAATGTTTCTCATATTTAACAAGAAAATGAAGCAAAATCCCAAAATAGAATCCTTGGATCTCAAACATAGTGATTGTGTTGTTTCATCTTAAATTGCTAGAATTTGGTTTCATAAAAGTGTACAAATAATGGATCAAAATAGAATCCTTGGATCTCAAACATAGTGATTGTGTTGTTTCATCTTAAATTGCTAGAATTTGGTTTCATAAAAGTGTACAAATAATGGATGATAATATCTGTGGTGAGTGGACCTCTTAAATTTTAAGGCTATATTCTTAGTTTGATATTTTACTTGTTTTTAGTTATTTGCTGGAAATAATACTCTAATTATCTGAAATTACAATCTTTATATCATAACTGTGTTATCTAAAGGCAAAGAGAAAAAAAACTCTCATACTTTTTTCTTTCATTTTGTACTCTCGAAAAAGTTCTTCTACAATGATTTCCACGTCCTTCCTCGACTTTGTAAAAGGCACATGCCAACATTTAAATTTGTAGAAGTTTTATTTCGAAAAGTAAACATTACATTGCACATAAAATACCAAAATTAAGTACTAAAATATATATTTACTCATTATATTCATGAGTGCATTCACCTAGTTTGGATCGAATTTTAATTTCCTTTTCATACTAACTTTCAATTTTGAGTTCTTTTTATAACTTTTGAATATTATTTGGGAATTTTTTTAAAGTTTTGTCATAGAAATTTCTTTTAAAAAATATCATTTTAATTAGGGATGGGCACGGGTCGGGTCGGGCCGGGTTTTTGGCCCACCCGAACCCGACCCAAAAATATTAACCCTAAACTCGAACCCGACCCAATCCGAAAATAAATACCTTAAACCCGACTCCGAACCGACCTATATAAAAAAATTAATTTTAGGGATTAAATTGTAAAAAAATAATTTTAAGAGACTTAATTGTAAAAATAATAAATTTAAGGACTAAATTGCAAATAAAAAATCAATTTTAAGGACCTAATTATAAAAAATATATAAAAAGGGGTATTATTACAAATATCCCTAAAAAATTTAGAGAAAAATTATACTATTAGTCCCGGGTCAGGTCGGGTCGAATTTTTTCACCCTAAAACCCGAACTCAATTTTTTCATAAAAATACCCGACCCGACCCGATCGGGTCCGGTCCGGGTACCGTGCCCATCCCTAATTTTAATTGAAATAAAGAATAATTCTTATATAGTGTTTTACAAGTTAATTTCACTAGTTTAAAATATAAAATATTTTTTTATTATAAAAATTAAAATTAATTATAAAATTAAATAAAAAATTGAATTTGATTTGATTTTGTTATAGTATTTTGAAAATTAAAGTTATTTTTCCCTATCTTTCTCGAAAGCAAGCTTGAAATTCAAAGGTTAGAAATCATGTTCTAAGCTTACAACCTCTATAAATACGCATTAGTTGTAAGCGTAAAAATCATCCCAAAATCCGCCAGTCTGCCACTGCCGCCTCAACCTCCTCTTCTTCACAATCACTCTCTTTTCTCTATTTGAGTTTCTTAAAGCATTTTCCCAACCTGAAAATTCTTTCCCTTTGCAAACAATCAGTTTTCCTGGAAAATTCCCACCATCGATGAGTTCATTTCGAAATCGAAACCTTCGCCAGCTTCCTCGATGAGTTCATTTTCACAGATTCCTCGAAGGTTTACTCCTCTTTCTCTTCGCCAGCTTCCTTTGTCTTGTCTCGTCCTGCTCTAATCAGACTCATCTCCCAAACAGAGATATCCTTAATTTTACTTTCTCGCTTTGGGATCTCCCTAAAGGTTCTCATTCTAAGAGGCAACAGATTTTATGGTAACATAACAAGATCTGACGGTAATCATGGTTTTCCAAAGCTACGAATTTTGGACATTGCTTCCAACAACTTTTCAGGTGGCTTCTCCTTTGAGTTTGAAGGCAATGGAGATGGTGACCGACGGCGAAAGAGCTAAGCTTCATTACATCGGAGAGCGGTACTGTCTAGATTCTAGACTCGTTCACAATTGCGGACAAAGGCGATGCAAGGGCTTATCGGAACGTATTGACCTTTCCAACAATAGTTTCGAGGGGAAAATACGTAAAGAAATACAAATTCTAAGGTGACACTCACACAAAGTGCTCAACTTATCCCATAATGTCTCGTGATTTTGAACAATTGTTCTAACTTCTGAGTGATCAAATGCAGGTGCAGTGATTACGACTTGAGCATCTCCTTCCATGACGGTTTTCTTGAATCCCATAATGCCTCTGCTGCTTCACATGGCCATTACAAGACCTCCTGAAATGGAGGAATTTGATGAGCTGGGAGAAGAGCACTCTGAGTGACCTTAGAATTTGTATTTATTTGGTGGAAATGATCTCTGATAAACCCTTTCATCACCTTTGTTGACAATTGTGACCGAGTCTAGAATCTAGACAGTACCGTGACAATTGTGACCGAGTCTAGAATCTAGACAGTACCGCTCTCCGATGTAATGAAGCTTAGCTTTTTCTGCGTCGGTCACCATCTCCATTGCCTTCAGACTGTGCAAAAACTCAATGGAGAAGCCACCTGAAAAGTTGTCCAAAATTCGTAGCTTTGGAAAACCATGATTACCGTCAGATCTTGTTATGTTACCATAAAATCTGTTGCCTCTTAGAATGAGAACCTTTAGGGAGATCCCAAAGCGAGAAAGTAAAATTAAGGATATCTCTGTTTGGGAGATGAGTCTGATGAACTTTGCTGAAAGGCAAATCATGGATGTATATATTGCATATTACTTTATCAAATCATGGATGTATATATTGCATATTACTTTATCAAATCATGGATGTCAATTACACAAATATATTGCATATTACTTTATCAAATCATGGATGTCAATTACACAAATATATTGCATAAAATTGTCACCTTTACAAAAACTGTCCATCAAATTCATAAATTGAATTTTGCTGTTGCTGCCACTACTCATAGCAAGGTTGGAAGCGTTTTAGACTTTGACGGTTATCAACCAACCGGGGCTTTTTAGACTTTCCAATCATATTCAAGGTCGTCTGGTGTTTTAATCTTCAGGAGACCATTTCGGATTGTTAAGGATCCTGAATAACAACTTCTTTTTCTCAGAGATTCATATTGTGAACAGGCCTCGACACTTGGATGATTTCTTGTACAAATTCTGCATCCAGACCAAATCTATCCTGTTCCACCCATTTTGTCAGTTCCTCAGCTAGGTCTCTAGCTCATTAGCCTGGCGGAGAGAGACCGGGAAGCCACAAAATTTAGCTAATGGAGTGTCTCTTTATACTTTTTATCCGTCAGGATACCTTTTCTTTTAGCAGACATCAATACATTTCTGAGATATTATTCTCCATGCATCAGACAAGGAATGCCCTTCACCAATTTCATCTATTAACATATTGATTGTACCTGGTGCATATAATAGAATATGATATCTTTTTCCAACAGTTAGTGCAACGGTGCAGCACACATAAGCCTGAGCTGACCTGCTTAATCAAACCAATATAACATAGAATTTATTCAAAACTTATATCTATAACCCTTGTTGCTTATACTTCAACACTCAGACTGTTGACCTGAGAATTGGAATACGAGAAGTAATCATGCTTTTCATATGCATTAACATAATTTTAGTATCATGATAGTAGAATTTGTCACAGAGTCTTGATAGTAGTTCTCTCCAATGAACTTATATCAATAACCCTTACCTTGTTGCTTAATCATTGTAAATGATCCACACCATTTTCAGACACATTTTTTTACAAAAATATTTTACATCATCAGATATTCAACATTTACTTCATTGGGACAACCTAAGTCCTTATTGTAAAAACGATGTTATTTAGTATCATGGCTTAAACCTATTTCAATTATAAAAAATGTCATTATTCCATTACACCATTAATAGAAATTAACTTCGATTGATCATATTGTGATCTTTCAAAATACTAGTGATAAAAACGAAAATCCAACTAATAAGTTTATGATTAACATCTATGTAAATATTTTTACAAGTACTAACAAAATACAAAAAATATTAGTCACTCGATACATTGTCAAACCCAAAAAATGTTACGGAATAAAAAGCCAATCCGAAGCCAACCAATTTTTTTAAGTTGTAAGAAACTCAAGCGGAGTCGAAATCCGTGGCTATTAGCTTTGCCTGAGCTTGATTGTGTTTTACTTAAAATTCAAGCTATATTTGAGATAAAAATGTAGCTACTTGGGGCTTGAGCTCACTTGATTAATCTCATTTATCTAGTAGCTCAATTATTTGCACTTGAGCTCAAATTCGAATGAGATTTTTCAGGTTTTATTAAACATATGTAACTTGATTAGGCTTGTGAGCTACTCAAGCAAAACATTAGGATACTCTAATTTGGCTTGCTCGATAGCTCGAGCTTTTTTATTCTAACATAAGCATGTTCAATATTAGAAAGTGTTTTCCTCTACTCAAAAAGTCTTTGGACCACCATATCTCTCAAATATTAATATGAGGGAATAACCTCCAAATGGGCATGATCCCAACTACAAAAACAGATCTGAACTAAGAAACTCCGACAGTGCACAAAATTAACACGAAAAGCAACCATTAGTGTACCCCTAGCAATAGCAAACAACCATCTTAAACCACATGAGGGGGACAATTCTCGTGGATAGGGGTATAAACGAGCAGAGTCGAGCTCGAGTAGTGCTAAGCTCGGCTCGGCTCATTAAGATTTCGAGTCGAGTTCGAGCTTGAGTAATTTCTAACAAGCCTGAGAAATGTGAGCTCGGCTCAGCTCGTTTAGAACTTGAGTTGAGTTTGAGCTTGATCCGAGCCCAATCGAGTCAAGTGTTGACCGATCTTTGACCACATTGGACTCGAGTAACTCTTCATCTGTCATGTCTCATTTAAAGTCCTATGAAGAAAAAACTTTGATACACAAGTTGTGTAAACTCAAGCTTGTAAATTTTAGGGTTTAGGGTGTTAGTTTAGGGTTTAGAGGTTTAGGTTGTTGGGTTTAGAGGTTTAGGTCGAACTTTGGTGAGTTTCTAGCATCGCACAACCATAATTTTTGAAGGATTTAGATATGAGATCTGATGTAGTTTAAATATGTGTTTTAGACGACATCGACTTTGAGAAAGACGTATTACCACCTCCTTCGCCTATTCGATCTAACTGTACACGTACTACGAGGACTACACGTAAGTGTTCTTAGATATTAGTGTTAGTGTTTAGTTCGGCGGCATAGTGATAGATTTTTGATGTAGAGTTTGATATCGTAGGTTCCGATTCAGCTAGACTCGAATGTGAGAGGCGTTCTTCCCGATGTTAGAGCTATTGTTGCTTAAGGTGTGTTTTCTTCCGATGCTATAAATAATTTATATATTTTTTTCTATGTGTTGGTGTTTTACCCCTTATGTGAATATTTATATGTATTATGGCTTGTATGGTTGACATCACGTGCATACGATTTTCAAAACGTGTTTTAATTATGACTTATGGAATATTTGATTTATGAAACATTGAATTCGGGTCTATGATTTATGAATTATGTTTATGGAATATCGGATTTATGGAATTGGTTTTTATGAAACTTGAATTTTAAACATCATATATGTATGAGCATGGGTTGGGATTTGTAAGGAGGAAGTTCAGTGGTTTCACCCTTCGGGCTGAATTCCACTTCGGAGGCGGACGTAGGGAGGAGATTATGGGAACCTGTTGAGAGTGGCAATCGATCGAATAAAACCAAGAGAGGGGTGAATTGGATTTTTAAAAGACTGGTGGACACTAATTGCAAAGGTAGAAATTGCAAGGAGATTCTAGAGTGGTTCAACTCCCTTAAATGGAGTCTACATCCACTACCTTAGTGACCACACTGAGGATTTTCTATAAATCCACTAATTATCTTTCCTTTAAGGATAAGGAATAACCTTACACAATTCAATAGACTTATACCCCAAAGTCTATTGAATCCTTTCCCCAAAACAAATACAAAGAAGCAAACTAGGAAATCCCCACAAGGAAGGTGTTTGCAAAGTATAAGCTCTCTCACACACCCAAAAAACACTAGAAAAAGAATTACAATGAAGAACACTCTAGTGTTTACAAGAAAGATCGAAAATTAAGCACAAAATGGACTCTTGATTGCTTGAATGTTTGTATCAACTTTCTTGTTGTTGCTGAGATGGCTTTTCTTTGTTTTTGTATCCTCTCAATCAATACTAGCCGTTGAGGATGACATCAAGTTGTCACCTACAAAAAAAATAGAGCCTTTATAACACGAGGGATCGATCCTTTAATAAAGGGATCGATCCTTTTTCATAAAAAACATGACCGTTACAACAAGGGATCGATCCCATACACCAGGGGATCGATCCTTTTGAACTTTGATACTAGAAACATAAAATTGTATGAAACTGCCCAAAAAGGGATCGATCCCTTTCATTAGAGGACCGATCCCTTTCATTAGAGGATCGATCCTTTTTGCCTTGAAGTCTGGAAAACAGTTTTCGTAGTGCAAAAACGGATCATACTTGTTTTGAAAAAGATCGACTAAGTTGGAAAACATTCGAAACTAATCTTTCAAGTTTGTTTGGACTTTGAATTATTTTTGAAAGATTTAATATATTCGATTAAGTCCAAAAACATTTTTCTTTTAATTTGTTATATCAAAATATTAGTTTAACAATCTCCCCCTTTTTGATATAACAAAACTCTTTCAAAAATTGTTTTTGACAAAAGCTCCCCCTTAGGAAAATATTTTTTGAGTTGATAGATGGTTTCAAAATCTTGTTTTAAATCACAAATATTTAAGCTCCAATTTTGTTTAAAACCCCTTTTTCATTATTCGCTCATATTTCTCCCCCTTTTTGTTATATCAAAAATAATTCAAGGAAAACGTTGGCACAATATAACAAAGGAGAAAATCAAAATAAAGGCTATAATCGGAATGAAAGATAACAACAATAAATCATAAATATCCATAGGTACTTAAATTAAAATCCATAAGTACCAAAATAAAACAAAGCAACATAGCATCAAAGTTCTAAAGCAACATCCAACAAAGAGTCATAAAAAGCATGTAGCAATGTCTAAAAGCAACGACAAACATAAGCATAATATAATATGATGTCCATGTATGCATGCATCTAAGATGAATATGGTTGCGGTGGGAATGGGTAGCTATCAAGCTTGCGCTGAAGAGCGCTAAAATCATCACCCAAAGAAGCCTGGCGTGCCTCAAGAGAATTGAGTCTAGAATCCATGTAAGACCGAAGAGATTCGATGGATGAGTCCACGTGACGAATGAGAGACTCATGAAGCTCTCTCAATGACATGTCATAAGGTCTAGCATTGGTGGAGGCTCCGGGAACGTCATCCATATGTTCATGCTCATGTTCTTCATCTCCCTCTTCGTGGTGTTCCGGTTCTTGAACTTCGCCTTTCTTCTTCACCCAATTCATAAAGAATTTGGGTTCTTCCTTGTATTCCAAGCGATCCATCGAATAACGGCAAATGATGTTGTCGGTGAAAGGATCGATTCCGAGCTCAAAAGATGTATAAATGTCGAGCAAGGAAAAAATATGGCTAAGATACATACCATAGGCTAAGGTTTTCACCTTCTTAGCCTTGATAATCTTTACCATATCCTCGAAGATGAAGGCGACAAGATGGAGCTGAGTTCCTCTACGGATGCAATGAAGCCACCAATAGTCTAACTCTTGAACCGATGAATACTTCGTCCTACGAGGATGAATCACATGAGAAACAATGAGGTACAAGAGACGATCATGAAGTGGAAAGAAAGTGGCTTGGTTGTTCATGACACGAGAATATTCAAGATAATGTCCTTTTTCAATTTCAATACCCTCATCGGGAAGACCAAAAGCATTCGTAAGAAAATCAACGGTGAGAGTGACATGTTTACCCAAAACATAGGATTTTATTGTTCGAATAATGGTGCCATCCGGTAGTTTTGAAGAAGAAACGATGACATTAGAGCAAAAGACTCGAACAAAAGTAGGATAAGTTGGCCCCTTGAATTTTAAAAACTCCATCCACTTAAATTCCGTAAACCTTTTCAAGTACGCAAAATTAAGTTTGGTTAGGAAATCAAAATCAATTGAGCGAGTTTCCTTAACCGGTGCGGATGCAAAAAGGTTTCGAAAGCGTTCACTTTCCTTAGAGTTTCTAAAACAAGTATCTAAAGTGTTTGAAGGTGGAGGAGAGTTGGATGCAATCCCCTTACCCTTAGAAGCCATAATCTTTCTTTTTGACATCTTTAAAAATTTTGATAACTTAAAACGAATAGGATTATAAAAGGATGTTCAAGGATTTCTAAAAAGTTTTTAAATGGATTGAAACAAGAAAATTTGGCTAAAGGATTAGGTTTGGCGGAATTTTTGTAAAGGGAAGAGTTGGGTTGAGGCTTTTTCATAAACACTTGGTGTGCAAGTGTTGAAAATAAAGGTTTTGATAGAAATTAAACAATGGGTAAACCTCTTGCAGCAAATTCAAAGATATCCAACAAAAATAAGTTCTCTAACATCACCTAATTCAACCAATAAACCCAATTTTTTAAATAAAATTCGTATGGAAAAGTTAAGATTTTATAACTTACCCAAAAGATGATTTTGAAGCACCAACTGCTAAAAATGAGAGCCAAATCCGATACGTTGATGAAAAGAGGGTCCAAAACGAGTTCAAAGAGTTAAAAATATTGAAACTTTGAAGGATTTTGGTTATGGTTTGGGTAGGAGCAAATTTGGGTGTATTTGGGAGGTTTGGCTGACCAAAGGGGGTTTTAGAATAAAAAGGTGTGTTTAACCCTTTAAAAAATCTTCCCAGCCAGCACGCGTAAAGGGATCGATCCCTCGGGATATGGGATTGATCCTTTTAGAGGATCAAAAATTTCGAACCTTACTGCCAATCTTGGGATCGATTCCTTGTCTTGGGGGATCGATCCTTTTCTGGAAAAGTCTATTTTTGGGCACAAGGATCATTAAAGATGAGATTTAAACTCTAATTGAGGCATCATATGTCATATGAATGATATGAAATGAGTTTTAAATGCCTTAGAAGTTATTTAAGAACATGCATGTCAACATGAAACAACAAGTATGCAATTTGCATCATATATCAAATTTTAGTCCTCTAATTACACACTATCAAGATTATTTCAAGTCACATACACTCAAAGGCTCTATAGGTGCCTAAGCAAGCATTTTGACAAAAATTGCTACAAGACAACATCATATTCTCAAAATTCATCATAAAAGATCATATTAAGCATAGAGAACATAGTTTCACAAAATCAATCAAATATTGCAAATTTAAGGCCAAAAACATAATTATTAGCAAATTAGGCCATAAAAGTGCAACTCATGCAATCTTGGCTCCCCCTTATTAAAAACACTTAAATAGCATATGAAGACCCTCAAACACGCTTTAAAGAATATAAGCACACATGATCAACATAAAAGAACAAAGATTGCATGTTAAATAAAATGTTACCACTTGAACCAAGATAGGTTGATTAGGCCATATCCTCTTCAAGTGCCCTTCCTTCTAGTGTGTCTAGAGCTTTCTGATTTCTTCATTTTGCTCACCATGGCTCCAACACACCTACAACAAGGAACTATGCATGTTTTGGTACCCAAACTCTTTTGGGTCCATGAGAGTTAGTTCCTACAATTTTAGTCCCTTTTGGTATCCATTTAGACAAGAGATCATGTTCTTTGTTAGCAATGAGTCCTTTTGGAACCCAAATGATTTTAATTATCTTCATATTAAATGATCTTTGAGGACCTTCTTGTCTATGTCCATTAATGTTCTTTCTAACATAGTTGAGTCTTGAATTTTCACCTTTTTCAAAAAATTTAGTCCCAACTTTGTTAAAAGAAGCTTTAAGATCATCAAGTTCCTTTTGATGATCATCATGGACCTTTGAAAGTAAGTTGTGCAAGTCTTAATTTTTCTTTTCAAATTATTTTATTTTAACTTGCATTTCCTCAACTTTACTTTCAAATTCCTTATTAGATTTGGAAAGAGAGTCATTTTCATTTTTCAATTTTAAAATGATTTTTCTATTTTTCAAAATTGACTCTTCAAATTCCAAAGCTAATTCATCATAAGCCTCTTGCAATTCATCAAAAGTATAATCAATTGAAAAAGATGAATTCGAGGTTACCATAGAGTCATCATCGATATCCATAAGACACAAGTTGGCTACTTCATTTTCGCCCTCGTCGGGTGATTCATCATCGCTCCAAGTAGCTACATGAGTCTTGTGTTTATTTTTCTCATAGTTCTTTTTCTTTAATTGGGGACAATCGAACTTGATATGCCCCGACTTTTTGCACTTATAGAAATTAATTTGATCTTTATTTTTGATGTCATTCTTGAAGCCCTCTTCTCTTTGAAATCTTCTTCCTTTGTTGGACCTCATGAATCTTTTGAATCTCTTGACAAACATAGCCATCTTTTTATCTTTATCTTCTCCACTAGAATCAATATCTTCTTTTATTCTTTGAGAGCAACACCAAATTTCTTCTTTTCCACTTCCTTCCCTTTTGACATCATCTCATGTGTAAGCAAGGAACCAATGAGCTCATCCAATTTGAGAGTCTTGAGGTCCTTTGCTTCTACGATTGTCGTTTTCTTTGAATCCTGTGAATCATGAAGAGAGTAGATCATCTTCCTCACAAGTTTATCTTCTGGGATAACTTCTTCATAGACCTTCAATCCATCGACAATCACGGAGAATCGATCAGACATGGTTTTGATGTCTTCTTCGGAGTCCATCTTGAAGTTTTCATAATTGAGGTTGAGAAGCCCGATTTTGGTCTCCTTCACTTGATTGGTTCCTTCATGTGTTACTTCAAGTTTGTCCCAAATTTCTTTGGCATTGGAACATGATGACACCCTTCCATATTCGTCCGGACCAAGAGCACAAAAAATGAGATGCACTGCCTTAGCATTTGTAGAGAATTTTTTATTTTCATCATTGCTCCAAGTCTCCATGACACTAGTTGGTGCGATGTAACCACTCATGATGATCTTCCAAGCTTCAAGATCAAAAGCTTGAATGAATAACTTTAAATGGTTCTTCCAATAAACATAATTAACTCCATTGAAGAATGAAGGCTTGTTGGTGGGTTGAGAATCGCCCCAAGCTTCAATGGTGGAGGTGGTAGCCATGGATGACCTTGTGGATGATTGCACACTTCTTGGATCTTCTCAAGAGGTTGTAAGATCTTCCAATGAGCAAAGCTCTGATACCAATTGTTGAGAGTGGCAATCGATCGAATAAAACCAAGAGGGGGTGAATTGGATTTTTAAAAGACTGGTGGACACTAATTGCAAAGGTAGAAATTGCAAGGAGATTTAGAGTGGTTCAACTCCCTTAAATGGAGTCTACATCCACTACCTTAGTGACCACACTAAGGATTTTCCATAAATCCACTAATTTGTTTGTTCTTTAAGGATAAGGAGTAAGCTTACACAATTCAATAGATTTATACCTAAAAGTCTATTGAATCTTTTCCCCAAAACAAATACAAAGAAGCAAACTAGGAAATCCTCACAAGGAAGGTGTTTGCAAAGTTTAAGCTCCCTCACACACACAAAGAAACACTAGAAAAAGAATTACAATGAAGAACACTCTAGTGTTTGCAAGAAAGATCGAAAATTAAGCACAAAATGGACTCTTGATTGCTTGAATGTTTGTATCAACTTTCTTGTTGTTGTTGAGATGGTTTTTCTTTGTTTTTGTATCCTCTCAATCAATACTAGTCGTTTGGAGCTGTTGGGGATGACATCAAGTTGTCACCTACAAAAAAAACATAGCATTTATAACACGAGGGATCGATCCATTTTCATAAAAAATATGACTGTTGCAACAAGGGATCGATCCCATACACCAAGGGATCGATCCTTTTGCACTTTGAGACTGGAAACATAAAATTGTATGAAACTGTCCAAAAGGGGATCGATCCCTTTTTCCTTAAAGTATGGAAAACAAGTACAAAAACGGATCATACTTGTTTTGAAAATGATCGGCTAAGTTGGAAAACATTCGAAACTAGTTTTTCAAGTTTGTTTGGACTTTGAATTATTTTTGAAAGATTTAATATATTCGATTAAGTCCAAAAACTTTTTTTTAATTTGTTATATCAAAATATTAGTTCAATAGAAGCTTCCTCATTTTTGGCGGACGTAGTTAGGTACATTGCATTATGCTTGTGATATTGTATCATTTGTTTTATGTTTTAAAGAATTTCATGAAAATAATACTATGTTTTATGATTATGATTTTTCTTGCACTTTAGAGACACACTAAGCTCTTTAGCTTACTCCCCTATAGTTTCCTTTTACAAATATCTTTGGACTTTAGGCGACGTGGTACTTGGAGGATCTCAATTTTATCTAATTATTTTATTATTTAGTATGAACTAAATTTAAATTATCAGATTATTATTATTCTATGTTTTGGGATATTTATGTATTCCAGATCGTGGAACTTTATATTTTGGGATTATGTTTCAACATATATTTATAGACTTTATTTTAGATATTTTATTAAATGATCAAAATATTTTTATAATATTTTGTTTTGAAAACAATTATGGTATTTTACGATATTTATTTTTAATTAATAATTAATTTGTTTTATAAATTATTTAAACCTAAAATATTTTACTTGAGGGAAAAGTTTTCAACGGTAACCTCCTAAATTTGGTCTTTTCTTCTAAGCCGGGTTTAGGGGTTACATATAACCTATGGGAAAGATTAAACTAGCATCATGGTATGAAGGTCTCTTATCAACAACCCCCAAAGAAAGAACAAAAAAATCTTCAAACTACACAGGAAGCCCTTCCTGTAGAGATATAAAGAAGAAGAAAATCAGTACACTCAATCTAGAGCACTTAGATTACACAAACACAACAGAACAATTAGAAAGAAAGGTTATAAGCCGCATACAAATAAGAAAAGATATTAAAGATCCACATACGAATAAGAGAAGATAAATATAACATAACAAGTATGCTTACATATCTGTTCAGACCCACAACTACTCTGATCATCTTGCAAAGCTTCGGTGACTTCCATGATACAAGATTTCTTGGCATGCTTTTCCATAATTTTACCATTGTAGGCTGTCGAATAGTCCTACTTTAAGTGCAAGTGTACACTGATGCCTAGTTATAATATAAAAGATATCGTCTCCACGGGGATTGTGAAACTCTTCATAAATTATCTTTCTGCACAAGTAAAAATAAAAACACAAGTAAATTGAGGTTTTGATTTGACTAATCTAAAAGCAAATAAATTAAAAGGTTGAGAATTCAGTTTAAGAGAATGGGTCGGTATTAGAATGCGTCGTAGTGTGGATATTGAATGTTTAGTCTCGGTTAAAGTGCTGAAAATCAACTCAACTGTCATGGAAGTTGTCAAGGTGATGCCTTGGCAGATAACCCGCCGCGGCAGAGGATGATGCGCTGCCCGCGCGGCTGAGTGATGCTTCAAAGTTTGGCAAGGCTTCCTTCAGTGACTCCTCCTTATCCCTAGGTGGAAGTGTTATTGGTGAACATGTTTTGATAATACCTCTCGATGTGAATCTAGGGATGAACACCAACCAATCTAAAGCCTCCTTTAGCCGTTGAACTTCTAACTTATTCCTAAGCCGAAGTAGTTTCACCCTAAAGTTGGATAAAATCGTGTTTACTCGTTTCGTGAGTTTAACTCTCCCGATATTAGACAAATCGATAATTTCTCTCTCCTCTCTCGATTAATTGCAAACAAGAATAATGCCATGAGTAAACAAACCTTGAAATTTTATTGCAAACACTAAAAACCTAAACGAATACAAGCAATCTCTCACAACTACTCAACAAAACCAACCCTTATCCCTAGGAGAAATTTAGAACATGATAGATGAATGGAAGCACTAGGGTTTTCTCTAAGAAACTCTCGATCCCCTACTAGTCGGCTAAGATACAATATATATAGGCCTTTGCCTAATCAAAGTCGGTTAAGGGACTAGAGTGCAAGTTGGAATTAAAGTAGATCTCCTAAAAAGATTAAAACTCTAATTAAATCTTCATTTAATCCAAGCTTGACTTCTGGTTGACTTCAAAATCCTTGAACTTTGACCATGGCTTTTCTTCGGCTTTTAGGCTCCGATCTACATGCAGGTGGTCTTTAAAAATCGGGCTTGATGTGTTCTTCCAATGGCATACCACTTTGCATATTTTCAGTTGCCTTGGGATGCTGCCTCAGCGGCGCACAATCTGCTGCCTTGGGATGCTGCCTCGGCGATGCACCATCTGTTGCCTCGGCAGAGATGGCTCAGCAGGGCTCCTTATTCTAGGCATTTCCTCCGTAGCTTAGTCTAATCAGCTCTTCAGCATGTTCATCAGCATCATCCATCGATTGTCCAGCTCCTTCCTTCTGCCCTCCTTGCTGCCTTGGCATGGTCTGTCTGGGCGGGTATCTGCGCAAAGTGAAACACGTACCTGAGCAGTATCTTTTATAGAGAAAAATAGTGAAATTCATCAAACAGGGTAGATTATCTAATCTATGCAGTTTTGTATATGTGCTTCAGCGCATGTGCTTCTTCTTTTTCCATTTTACCTTTTCATGCAAGGCGATGCCCCTATTCAAACTAGAGTTCAATTGTTTTCTGAAGTGATGAAAACATTCATTCATGGTCTCCTACAGTCAAGATCAATACCAAGAAATCTTTTGCTTTTCATTAATCTATGTCAGCCTACTTGTAAGATGCAAGAAAAGGCTGGAAATGATAATTCAAAGGAAAAAGACATATCAAACGCAAGAAAAATGCTAAAAAAATCTTAAGAAAATAGTCATGGCAAACACAAGAATAGGGCTAAGTTAGATGCCCCAAAATTCAAAGCATGAATGATTCAAGAATCCATCAATCGAATAGTGTCCCATTTTTGGTGGCTCTCTTTTCCACACACACTCCCCAAATTTAAAATTTCCCACTTTTCTAATCTCAATCAAACATTAGAAGCTGAAGTCCCTGAGAAAGGTTAACTCAATTAGGCGGAATGTGTTCTAAAGACGAACTCCCTTTTCTCAAATATTCATGTGTGATCCAAATGGTCTTTTAAGGCTTGTAATGTAGGCTAGGCTCGGGTTACTAAAGAAAGGATATAAAGGCACAAATTCATATTTTAAGGGTGATTAAACCAAGGATCAACTTTCCTGATGAAATCTCTATTTTTCTTCTATTATTCTTTGCATCACTCTAGACTGCCCATTTTGGGTTTTCACCCTAGAGTTCATTTCCTTTACATGTCTCCTTTGAAGAATTTGTTTCAATGTTTCCTTCACTCTTCAACTTTTTTCTTCATTTATTTTTCTTTTTCTTCTTCTCTTCTCTTCTCTTTTCTTCTTTCTTTTTCTTTTCTTTCTTTTTCTTTCATTTTTCTTTTTCTTTTTTCTTTCTTCTTTCTTCTTTTCTTTTTCTATCATTTTTCTTGTTTTTCCTTTTTTTTGTCCTTTTCATTTAGATTTTAGGACATTCAACTTAATTTAACATATTTCTTTCAAACAATTTTTCATTGTCTTTTCCCCCGGTGTGGGGAGTGATCCTTGGTTAGGGTTAAATCACAAGAAAAATAATATCAGGCTCAAAAGGGGACAACAAATGGATGCTTGAAAAGAAATGGATAAAAATGCAAAGAAAAGGAAAAGGATGAAACAAAAATGAGAAATGTTTTCCATTTGAAAAAAAAATGCATCCCTAAACAAGTAAACTAACATAGATGCCCTTACAAAAGATCCCTAATGCTCGTGGGCAAAAGCAAGAGGGTTGATTCTAATCATGATCCCAACTGTCTAGAGAAAATTAATTATTATTCCATGAAAGCACAAATCTCGGCCAATCTTGCCTCCAACGACTTCGTGAAAAAACTCTAAACACGCTCGTCATCTTCTTCTCTCTCGAGTCTTCCACTTCTGATGGCTTCCAATATCAACTCTCCATTCATGACCATGTCTGCAAAACCTTCAGCGGTGTGATTTAACATATAGTCATAGAGAGGTCCATTTAAAGTCTCCACAAACATTTGAGTAACCTCATTTTCCGACAGTGGAGGTTGGACTTGGGCTGCCACATCTCGCCATCTCTGGGCATACTGACGGAAGCTCTCATTGGGCTTTTGTTCCAAATTCTACAATACAATCCTACTTGGGGCCATATCTGTCACATACTCGTACTGTTTGAGGAAGGCTTTAGATAGACCCCTCTAAGTGCATATATTGACCCGACTCAATTGAGCATACCATCAGATAGTAGACACATATAAACTGTCTTGGAAGCAATGAATCAATAATTTCTCATTTTCCAAGTGTGGTGACATTTTCCTACAATACATGATCAAATGCGCCAATGGGCATGTAGTTCCATTATACTTCTCGAAGTCAGGGGCCTTGAACTTTGGAGGTGCCACCAAGTCCGAAACTAGACTCAAGTCTCTAGCATCATTGCCACCCTAAATGCTTCCTTCTTGATAAAATTTAATCATTTCCACCAGCTTTCTATAGCGGTCTTCCCATTTCTTCTTGACCTTTGTCATGTCAATTTCTTCATTGAGGTTAGGCATCTCAGGGCTACGAACCTCGTCGTGTTGTCTTCAGTACATGCAGAAGATTCTATGAAATGGGGTGAAGCCTCTTCCTTTTGTACGAAAGTCATCCCTGGGAAAGTGTTGGTGCCTTCTCTCACTTCTGGGTCTTTGAACCCAAACATGGCTGTGATTTGGCTGACTGTTTTTTGATGCGATATCTCAATCTCTTTCTTCATATTATTTACCATCTTCTCAAGCTTGTCACAAATGCTCTTCTGATTTCCTTCTAGAGTTGTCAATCTTTCCTCAGTGCTCATGGTTCGAGTCGTGTTTGTGCGGGATCTTTATTATTTAGATGAAATGTTCCAAAATTAATCTTTTTTATTTTACATGTATGAATGCAATGATCAAAACATTATTTATTGCAAACAAAAAACAAAAGCATGAAAGCAAATATACGTATGTAAAAGCATGAATGCAGGCGAAGGGTCATCAATTCTATTAAGGTGTTGCTCTAGATGAAGCTTCCATTGGATGACGAAGGTCCTACGAATGCGTCTCGGTCTGAGCACTCATTTCTTTGATAAACCTTTGAAGCCTCGGTCCCTCCTTAACGATCTGATGTGGTGTCACGCGCGAGAATGTTGGCCGGTTTACCCTCCTTTTCGGTTCAATCTGGACCATTTAATCCCACTTTGATCCAACGGTTGATAGCTTGCTTTACATGAAGAATAATAGGGGTTAGTTAGATTTTATTATTTGGGCCAAAAGGGTCACTAATGTAATATTGGGGTAATTTTGGTTAATAATCCAATTTGGATTAATAATTTGGTTTCTAGGGTAGTTTGAGGGATTTTTTGGGATCTAAGCTAAAATTTACAGTACCACGCCACCCCCTTATGGCGTGGTCACTTTTAAGGCCAACCTCGCCTCCTCCTCCTCCTCCTCGCGAGGTCACATGATGGCTGCCTTCGGCTGGCTGGTCGGCTCACATGGTGGCTGGAGAAGCTGGTTCAACAAAAGGGAAGAGTGACCTCGCCACCTCCTTATGGCGAGGTCACATGGGCCATGCATTGCATATGGTTCATGCAAGGTGGCTGGTTCAACAAAGGGAAGGGTGACCTCGCTACCTCCTTATGGCGAGGTCACATGGGCCATGCATTGCATACGGTTCATGCAAGGTGGCTGGTTCTTTTAGGGTTTGTCATTGGTTTAGGGTTATAGCTTATGTTTTAATTAAATTTATTAAATTTTTACGTAGGGTTCATGCATGGCGAGGTCACATGGCCCATGCATTTTACGTAGGGTTCATGCATTGTAAGTATGGTTTAGGGTTTAGGGTATGTGTGGATTAGGGTTTGAGGCTAATTTACGGTTTAGAAGTAATTTTCGGGTGGATCTATTTTTACGTTAATTCGAATCTAATATAAATTTAATATATTTTGATTTGAATTAAAAATTGAATCATGAATTTTCATTTAATTTTTTTTTAATTTTTAATTGTTTTTTTACGAAAATAAAAAATAATTGAATGAACAACTAATTTATTGAACCTAACTAATACTTTATATGTTAATTTTCACACATTTTTTTTATCAGTATTCAAACTAAAATTATATAAAAATATTTATATAATACTTTATATGTTACTTTTCAGTTTCGGTATTGGTTTAGAGTTTAGGGTTTGGGGCTAATTTGTGTTCAAGGCGTACCTATTTTTACGTATAGGTTTAGGGTTTAAGGTTAAGGACGAGTATTCTAATGAGAATTTATTTTTTGAACCACCAAATAAGGGATTATTAACCAAAATTTATTGTATCGGTTATCGTCCATTAGGCTTGGTGCATGCTTCTCATATCGATATCAGTTATCGTCCTAAAAGTTTAAATTTTGTTGATTTTATTGTATACGTAATAAACTAACATTGAATAAAAAAATTAGTTTTTGAAACGTTAAAAAAACACTCCTGTTGAATATATCTAGAACTAAAAAATTCAACACTCTAATTTCATTTCATATTATTATTATTAGGTTTAATAGTGAAAAAAATGCTCAAACCATACATTTTTCACATAGGCAACGACAGAAGTCAGATTTGAAAATCTAAAGATTTTAGGTTTATTTTGTAAATTTTGTAAATTAAGCTAAAAAATAAAAATAAAAAACAAAATCAAAATTATGTGCATGTTTTGATTGGTTAAAGAAATTTTTTAAAACACACATCTGAATATATATATATATGTATATATAATTTGAGTTTTTTTTTTCATTATTTTTGTTAAAACACAACGTCTCGAACTCGATTCGAATATATTTTTAAAAATACGAAAATTAATGTCTTTAGGAAGATAGACCATAAATAAAATCACATAAAAGAAAAGTTAAAAAAAAAACACTCTAATTCTAAAACATAAAAATATAAAAATATATATTTAAAAAAACACTCAAATTTTAAAACGTAATAGAAATAATTTACAATTAAATAAATATAATCTATTTCCTACGGGTCCTCGGTAACACCTGCCGGTGGAAGGATGATGTTTGATCGTACCACTCCGGGGGTCAAACTTGTCTTCGTTGTTGAATCGGAGTCTGCTCATTCGGAGTCTGCTCATCGTTGTCACATTGGTCACCCATCATTTGCATAGAAGGTGGAGTACTATACATGCCTTGCAGATCTAATGGCGAGCTACTGATCGTGGTAGTCGACAACAAGGATGTCATAGTGCCAACAGTCATACCTCATAGAAGGGTGTTTAAGGATACTGAAATTGTGGAATGTATCCTTCATCATCGTTGTAAGCAGACTGGTAAGATGAGCTTTCTCCAAACTGTGGTTGAGATTGATGCGAAGAATGCCAACTCGTTGAACCCTCCAAGTTTGGTTGATGAGAGCTCTAACTTGAGTCCATTGATTTGCCTCTTCAAGAGGTGCTATGAACGGTTTTCTATTTGATGAAAACCACGAATAGTACTCTGAATTAAAGTCAAAATCATCGGCTTGAATTGGACTCAAGTTGGCATCCCAATGCCTCCGTCTTTCCCGCCACAGTTGGATGAACTCCGCTTGCTTCGTAATCCAATTCTCGTTGAATCGATCTCTATGAACAGTATGAATTTGTTGAGGTAGAGCTCTAGGAATGGGTTGATGGTAGTTAAACTGCCGCAACACTCTGTCAGCGCAATGAAACTGAACAATAGAAAAATGTATCAAAGGCACAACCGCACCCCATATTGATGACATTTGCCAAAAATTTAGCAGGTATAATATCCCAGATTGTGTTATTTACGTACGGCTGCCAAAAGAACTGCAAAACACAATTATTAATATGCATACACAAACAAACGTGTTACTTTAATAAATTACAAAGCCAAAATAAAAGCCAAAAAATAAAATTATGATACCTGATCTTTCCCTATTGTTTGGATTTTTAGTCTTATTTCTCTGATAGTGTTGTGCACCACACCCGCATTTGTCATCCTATGTCTCCATCTGCCAAGATTTTAAAAATATATTTCTAATTGTTTGCAGAAAAAAATTTAATCAATAAAATTAATATACAAATGTAATCACAATATTAGTACCTTCCAGCAAGCAGAAACTCCATCGGTACTTCTACAATTGGCGTTAGATAAGACAGTCTATACCATGCCCAGGACTGCAATAAGATTTGGCATCCACCCATATATGTTAACTTTCTCGAACCAGACATAATTGCAACTCTGCACATTTCATGGTACAAGAATGCCAATATTGCAGATCCCCAACTGTATGTAGAAGTTGTGTCAAAATTTTCCAAGAACGACAGATACTGAGTGTGAACCATATTACCAGATGTATCTGGCATCAATACCCCGCCAATAAGTTGGAGTATATACGCTCGAGTTGCACACTCAACTTCTCGGTCATCAGATTCATCTGTTAATGTAAATTCTCGCTGCAACCAAGAAATTTTGATACGAAGACCATCCACACACTATGGAGGAGGAATTATGTCCAGATAATACAAAAAAGGTCATCTGTTATACAGGAATTTTGTCTGACCAACGGCTTCCATTTGTTGGGACACCAAGTTGTAGTGCTACATCCTCTAGAGTTATTGTGCATTCACCAAATGGAAAATGAAATGTGTGTGTCTCTGGTCTCCACCGTTCAATCAATGCGGTAATCAAGCCAAGGATAATTTTAAATCCACGGAGAACTGAAGCATTATAAAAACCTGAACGCTGCAGAAAATAAGCTATGCGTTCATCAGGTTCCTTAATATTCAGTCCTCGACGCCGGATAGTATGCTCCACACCATATAATTATAATAAAAACCGTAAATAAAGAATTTTTAAATCATAAATTATAGTAGTAAATAAAAAAAATGACACAATCCTGACTTACCCCCTCTTCGTGAATATGAGAGGAAATGTGCTCGTGGTCACGGTACATCAAAACTCCTTCTGAATCCATTCTAATATAAAACTCAGAAATTATGATTTGTGCTAAAACTCTGTAAAATTTTCAACAACAAAAATTTTCTCTTCTCCCTTCTCAAGTTGCAAAAATACACAGCATCTATCGAATATTTATAGGGGTAGGAACAAAAAAAGGTTCAATTATTATCACGTGGGCTGGCATGCATGGCATGCTTGCAGCCGTGCGTCAGAGGGTCTGTGACCACGCCATAAGGACATGGCGAGGTAACTGTAGGTTCACGTGGCCTCATGCACGGGTAGGGAGCAGGCTCTGCCTCATGCAGGGATAGGGTTCGGGGGCTGTGATCACGCCATAAGCACATGGCGTGGTCAGCTTTATTCACGTGGGTGGGGTTTGCATGCGTGGCTCATGCAGGGGTAGGGTAGAGGCAGTGGGCAGTGGACAGCAGGTTCGATTGCCATGTCCTTATGGCGAGGTGGTGTTGAGATTTTTTTTCGTCTATATATTAAGTTTTGCCACTTGAGAAGGGAGAAGAGACAAGATAAAATTTTTGTTATTGAAAATTTGAGAGAGTTAATCCCAGTTGTTGGAGCATATTGTTCTGTTCGATTACTTCAAATTTTACAGAGAATGAGTTCATCAACAAATTGTGACATCAAACCCTTAGTCGGTCGTTTTGGCGAATCCCTTGCAGACTTCAATGATGATGAAGAAAATATTGTTCATGTGGAAGATGACGACGTAGAGTTACTCGACAGAGATGATGTTGAGGCTATTGTGGCAGATGTGTCAATGGGCAACGATATTGATGTTAAAGATGATGTTTGGGATGCGGCTGTTGCTAAGCTCGGGTTGGGAAATAACCAGCCAGTTTGGGGTTATGTTCAACCAGAGCCCCAACAAGCGCAACCAGTTTATCAGGCCTATAAAGCTCCAGCTTCTCGTATGTATGAGGTCGACTATTCTGCAATGCATGATGCTGAACATCAAGCTCATGTGTTTGGTTCTTCATCGCATTCTGAGTTTGGAGAATTGGTATTGAGAGCTGAATTTGACACAAAAGAAGCTGCCCAGTTGGCAATTCAAGAGCATTGCGTCAAACACCATACATCATGTCTTATAATGAGTCCAATAAAGTACCTATTGTGTAAGGTGTATACATTGAAAGAGCAATTGTCCTTTGTGGGTAAGAGCTTCATACAAGAAGAGGACTGACAATTGGGTGGTGACACGGTTCATTGATGAGCACACCTGTTCGAATAGAGTTTTATCCCAAGATCACATTAATTTAAACTCCGATCTAATTTGTGCTTACACTAGGGGATTGGTGGAACAGGACCCAAGAATTTCGATTGCGGTCTTGGTGGAATCAATCCGGGGCCAGCTTGGATATAGTCCATCTTACTACAAGGCATAGATGGCAAAGCAGAAGGCGATGGTGCAAGTGTATGGTGATTGGGGTACATCATATAATGAGCTACAAGCTCTTTTACGAGAAATGTAAATATTCATTCCAGGAACCAAGGTGGAATACGAAACAAAGGTTGCGGTCAACACACAAGGCGAAATACTCCGTGGTAAAATAATATTTAGTAAGTTGTTTTGGGCGTTCAATGCGTGCATCGAAGGGTTCCCATTCTGTAAACACATGATTCAAGTGGATGGTACTTGGTTGTATGGGAAGTAGATTCATATATTACTCGTGACCGTTGTACAAGATGGAGACAATAATATATTCCCAATTGCCTTTGCCATTGTTGAAAAAGAAGACGCGGAAGGATGAGAATTCTTTTTGAAGCAACTACGCAACCATGTAGTGAAGGAAGACGGGATTTGCATGATTTCTGATAGGGGACTGCGTTGTTATCAATAATTGAAAGAGATAACAGTTTATGGAAGCCTCCACATGCATATCCAGCCTATTGTGTCCGACATATTGCGTCAAATGCAAAGACGTGTTTCGGAAACAATCAAATCCGAAGAGAGATTTTTGGCACGGGTAAGTTCTTATTTGTTGTTTATAAAAAATAGTTAATGTAAATCTTTTAAAATGACCATGTTGATTTATTTAATTTCTTTTTAATAGGGTACGAACTAGTTCAACCAAAATTTGTCTCGAGGATAAATAGGTTGAAGCGGTATGGTCCGAATGTTTTTGATTTTGCAAATGACATACCCAGAGAAAGATGGGCACAAGCATATGATGAAGGTCGGCGTTATGGCCATATGACAACGAACCTTGCAGAGGCTATAAACGTAGTGCTTAAAGGAACACGCCATCTCCCAATTGCAAGCATTGTGTGGGAGACTTATTTCAGATTAGGTAAAGTGTGGTCCGACAAAGGCCAGGAAGTGAACGCCCGGATAAACAACGAGCATAGTTGGTCTGAAACCCTACAAAATAAAATGCTCGAACTTCAAGCCAAAGCCACCTCTATGAGAGTCAAAACATTCGACCCACATGTTTATCAATTTTCGGTCGAAGCTAAGGTCCGAGGTGAGCACAAAATGTACACTGTAAACCTTGCTCAGAGATGGTGTGACTGTGGTGCATTCCAAGCATTTAGATATCCTTGCTCTCACGCACATGCCACATGCTTGCATTTCCGTCTAGACCCTTACCAATTTGTGGATCAATGTTATAAGTTGGAGAATATTACAAATATTTACAGAAATCAGTTTAACACGATCTCGAGCAAAGACTATTGGCCGGTAGAGCCAATATACGAAGAATGGTTACCAAATTCAGAGCTTCGTAGAAATTTGAAGGGTCGACCGACGTCCACTCGAATTCAAACGAATATGGATGATGCAGAGCATAATAGAGAAGGGGGAGTTCTAGTTAAGCATTGTACTCTTTATAGGGCACCGGGTCATAATAGAACCAAATGTTCGAACCAACACAATCTTTCAAACTATCATGTCGGACCATCAAACTAATGTAATTTGCAATTTGTGTTAATGCAAGTACTTTTTTTATCTCCTTCAATTTTGCAATTTGTGTTTACGTAATTTATTTTACAGAAAAATAAATATTTGAATATTCGAACTAAGACTTCTTTTTTACAGTTCATAATTGAACTAAAATAATTAATTAACCTTTACTTTTATACAATTTATATTCGAATTAATGTAAAATCATTAACATTTTCTTTTTTTTACAATTCATATTCGAATGAAAAAATATTCAAACTATTTACTGGTATTTAAATTGAATCAATTTAAACAATTAATTCAATTCCTATCTAAATAATTTTTAAAAGATTTTTTTAAAAGTTTGAAACACATGAAATGAACACAAATCAAAACCTAAAAAAAATCAAATTTGATCCTCGAAATACCCCGACAAATATTAATCATTAAAGAAAGACCATGAACTTCATTTCGCATGAGTGGTGACTACATCATTATAATGTGTAAACTTTCATTTCATGTGATATTCTTTGACAATTAAAAAATATTATATGCATAGAATTTAGTGAGCGTTGTAATAAAAATCGGATAATATTTATTTTAGAATATACGAGTTTAAATTTTGTCTATAAAATATATATGTATTATTAATATACGAGTTTAAATAATATGCTATAATAATCATCTTTGGACTATTATAAAATATATTATGTATGTAATGACTAAAAAATAAAAAAAAGTAAGTGAAAGATGAAATGTGGGGAAAATCACGTGAACCAAAATTGGTGGTCAAGCTCATGCTGAATAAGGGTTGGTAAAAAAACTATATTCGATGAGTTTTGATCCGATAGAATTTAATAATATCAATTTTTTAATAAAATAAGGGTTTTAGGTCGATTTTGAGTTTAGGGTTATATTATTAAATTAATTAGTTGTTCATTTTTATTTTCGCAAAAAAATTAAATTGAAAAAAAAGTTAAATGAAAATTCATGATTGAATTTTTAAAAATCAAATTATATTAAATTTATTTTAGATTTGAATTAACGTAAAAATAGATCCGCCCGGACATTACCTCTAAACCGCAAATGAGCCCCGAACCCTAATCTACACATACCCGAAACCCTAAACCAATATCGAAACCCTAAACCATCTTAAACATTTATCTAACCCCTAAACCATATTAACCATGCATGAACAATATGCAGGTTACGTAAATTGCATGGCCCATTTGACCTCTCCATAAGGAGGTGGCGAGGTCACCCTTCCCTTTTGTTGAATCAGCTTCTCCAGCCACCATGTGAGCCGTCCAGCCAGCCGAAGGCTGCCACCATGTGACCTCGCCAGGAGGAGGTGGCGAGGTTGGCCATAAAAGTGACCACGCCATAAGGGGGTGGTGTAACACCCGGGTTTAGGGGTCGGGTGAAAATAATATTTAAATAATATTTTGAGTATCGGTTTATGATTAAAATAATATTAAATATTATTTGGACTTTGTGATTTCAAAGCAAACAATTTATGTTGGACCAATTTGAATTGAAACTCAAATTTCATGAATTTTAAAGTAAATGAGATTGCCATCTCATTAATGTCATTTTTGTATTAAAGTGGACTTCTTTTAAAACCCCTTTTAATTAAAAGACAAGCCTTGTCTACTTCCTTCTCCCATTTTCACATTTTGAACGAGAAAGAGAAGTTCCTCCTCCATTACACTATTCCATTTCCTTTCTTCGTCATTTTGGCTCGGTTTTGAAAGGTAATCGCTTTCCCATCTTGCTCTCATTTTCCTCTCTTTGAAAGTACAAATAGTTTTCATTTTCATCTATGTTTTAGGAATTTGTAATTTTGGGAGTTTTGAATAAAAATGCTACCTTTATTGTTTTTAACTTAAGGTTTTGATTTAATAATTGTAGATATGTTGTTTATGAACCTTGAAGTCCAACATATGTGAATTTCAAAGTGTTTTAACAAGATTTTCGTATTTGGGTTTTCATGGGTTTTTTCAAGGGTCTTGGAATGGATTTTGGGGTTGTTTAATGTTGGAAATGGAAGGCTAATGTTAGTATGTTAGATAAGGGTTGTTTTGGAATCATTTGGGAGTGTTAAAAGTGTTGAAATCAAAGGTTTTGGACTATGCTTTAGGGCTGCTCAGGTTTGATGATTTTGGGGTTGTTCATGGCTTGAATTCATGTGTTTATTGCTTGAATAGTGTTTTGGGTTTGCTACATTGATGTATGGACTGATTTGAGATTATTTTGATTGTGTTGGGATGATTAGAGGCAAGAGTTTGTGTTGGCGAAGCATCAGGAGTGAATCCAGAAGCTTGAAGGTTTTGGTTGCTTGGTTGTTGAGCTTCGAAGTGAAGGTGAGTGGTTTAATGTTTTAAATGGTCTTTAAACATTTGGTTCAAGCATGTGGACTATGTTGGGCTTGGTAGACCCACCTAGAGTTGGGATTAGAGTGGTAGCCTAATCCCAAGCTTTAACTAGCGACTTTGGTTGCACTATTTAATTATTGTTTAAGCCTCATGATGATTTGTGTTGATGATGGTTATGTATAAATGTGTTATACATGTATGTTGAGGCATGGTTGTGATGCAGTGTTATATGCATGAGGTATGGGCATGATGTAAATCATGGTGAGTACATGGTAAGCACGAAAATGGTTGTGAATTGATATTGAGGATTGCGTTTAATGTTGGCACTAGTATGCTTGGGTACAAATGATCGATCATTAGGATGTTAGTGTGCACACGTGAGTCAAATCTGCGCGTGGTCTTGATGATGGTAGTCATCAAGATGGAGTACGGGTTCGCCCGAAAAACCTTCATGTATATGTTAGTCGATGATGAGTGTAATCCCATCGACGGGGCGTATGGATGAGTGGAATCCCCTCCGTGAGAACGATGATGAGTGTAATCCCATCGTAAGGTAATGGTTCTGTTGGATGTGAGTTCCAACATGTTTATCCGCGTATTCGAGTCATAGCTAGGTGCCAAAATGAGTTGATATGTGTATCAATATGATATGAAATGTGATTCCTATTTGGATTAATATATGTGTTTACATATGATGTGGATTGAGCTTGTTGATCATGTCATATTGTGAATTTATGTTCATGCATCATTGACATTTTGGCTCATGTGGATCGAAGGTAAGAACATGCATTTACCTTGGTTGTGCTCGTGCTTGGACCCTGCATTGTCGAGGTTTGTTTTTAATGAGCTTACCCTCAAGAAGCTTTGTACTTACGCTCTCTTTTGTTCGACAATGCAGATCCTTAGCTCGTGGGTTTCTAGTGCAAGAAAGGGGCCTCCAAGTGTGCCTTGTGGTGCTATCTTAGCTCAACTATGAGTATTTTAATTAAATGATGTAATAGTCAAGCAATGAGACATGTATATGTTGCTTTGATGCTTTTGGAGTATATTGGAGTTGGTTGTTTAGGAGCATGTTAGACTCCCTTAAATGCCTATGTTGTTTGGATTTTGGATACTATGTTGGGTTGTAAACCATGTCTAAATTGCCTATCTTAAATGGCTAAGTACATGTGCTTGTGAAGCTTGAATCTTTATTGCATAAGTGTATGCCATGTATGATCGTTAATGAATGCATTATCTTACATATTTAAGAATCTTGAGTATGTTTGCAATAGGGTGCATGCCTCTAGAATGTGTTTGTATGTTATGTATGCTTCTTGGGGTCTTTAAGGACGTTTGGAACCATTTGGAGATGTCTTAGAATGGTTTTGAGAATTCACAGATTGCAGGTGTTTTGAAACGGGTGGTGCCATTTCAGAACGGGTGTGATTCCAGGGACCCCCGTATCGGAACACGTTTCGATACGGGTTGGCTACTGTGAGCCCCTGTTTCGAAACAAGTTTCGAAACACTTTGGCCACTGTGATTGCCTGTTCCAAAACGAGTATCGGAACGCCTAGGAAAAAATGAGACCCTGTTCCAAAACGGGGTGGATGCGTTTCGAAACGGGTGTCTGTCTTTTAAAACTGGAGCCCGTGTTTCGAAACGGGCATTGACTGTTTCGAAACACAGGCCTGTAAATGGGCTTTGTGGCATCTCTAAAGGGTCTCAAGGTTTGGGCTTAGGCCCTATTTGTTGTCAGGCTTCTCGTAAGCCTTGTTTCCGCTGCCGTTTCACGCTTAGGTTTAATAAACGCATCTAGATAAGATAATAAATGAAAAAGTTTTTCCTAGGGTTGGTAACCTAAGTGGAGCCTTAACGGGTTTCACCTCGGTTATCCCCGTGTAGCCCCCTCGGATCGGTCAAGCGTCCGGACCGGGACGAGGGTGTTACACTTGTTGGTATCAAAGCCTAAGGTTTCCGAGACCTTGGGTAGGTAAGTGAGGTAAGTTGTGTTCTTATATTGATATGCACGGTGTTTGCTTGCCATGAAAGCATGTTTGCTTGTTTATCAAGTATGCCTTGTTGTATGCTTGTTTGAGCATGTATGTGTGTTGTTTTGTTTAAAGCATATTGTTGGAGTCCCATTGCTACTATTACATCGGAAAAAGGGATTTTTAAAGTGAGGGAACATACTTGAGCCACTTGGAACCCTTGCCTTGCTAACCCTATCTTTTGTGCTTTGTTGTTGTTGTGACCGTGATGTCAAGGCATAGAGGTAGATCGAGGTTGGTTCGTCAGGAACCACGTGTTGCGGCTCCTGTTAATGAGCCAGTGGTTGGAGTTGGGGCTCAGGTGGGAGAGCTTGTTGTTGGAGTTGGAGTTCCTCCACCACCTCCACCACCACCACCTCCTCCGCCTGGTGTAGGAGGCGAGGCTGGAGCTGAGGGAGAGGGACCTCAGGTTGGCTAAGGTGGCCAAGGTCCTGCCGAAATAAATATGGCTCCGCTTGTGCAAGCTATAGCGGGAGCATTTCAGGCCGTAGTTGCCGGGGATCAGGCTGCAGCTCAGCCGAGAGGTGAGGATACTAGTTTACCGTTGGAGAGGCTCCGTAGCCTAGGGGCTGAAGAGTTCAGAGGGTCTACACTGGAGAGGTCTGAGTTGTGGTTGGAGAAGACAGTCCGTATTCTTGCTCAGATGGGTTGTGTTGGTGCCCGTAAGTTGGGTTGTGTGATTTCCTTACTTTAGGGTGATGCCTACACCTGGTGGGTCACCATTACTACTGGGGTTCCTGAGGCAGAGATTGGTTGGGTTTTCTTTGAGTCTGCTTTCCGGAAAAGGTACTTGAGGCCGAGATATCTTGATGAGAAGAAGCGAGAGTTTATGGCTCTGGTTCAGGGAGATGCTTCTGTGACTAACTACGAGATCCGTTTTGTGCGTTTGAGTCAGTATGCTCCAGAATTGGTACCTACTGAGAGGTCCCGATGTGATCGCTTCAGATATGGACTTCACGAGGAAGTTAAGAGGTACACCTTAGCTTCAGATTACACTGATTTTGATGTCTTGGTCGCTAGGGCCAAGAAAATTGAGCATAGCTTGGGGCTGACCAAGCGTTCCAGAGGATCTAGTTCTAGTAAGAGACATAACAACCTTGACCATGGAGATGCCAAGAGGCATAGAGGCAGTGGACAATAGTTTAACCATAGATGTGGCGGTGGCCACCATGGTAGAGGCCACCAGGGCCATAGGGGTGGAGGGCGTTTGCCCGAGTGTGCACGTTGTGGGAGACAACATTCTGGGGAGTGTTGGGGTAACTTCCAAGCTTGTTGGAACTGTGGTTCGAGGGACCACTTTAGGAGGGAGTGTCCGCATCATGCGGCACAGACACCGAACATAGCACAAGCTCTTGCGAGAGCGACTGATTATCAGAGAGGCCGTAGGCACGGTCGTGGCTACTTCCAACCTAGGATTGATGCACCTAGGGTAGATGCTCAGAGGAACCTTGCTCATGTTGTGGCAGTACAACCAGAGGCAGGAGGACCAGCGAGAGTCTATGCTCAGAGAGAGGCCGAGAATGACACTGATGTGATATCAGGTAATTTTGAGTTACAGTCTATGTCTTTGCTTTCTTTGGTTGATTCGGGTTCTACGCATTCCTACATTTTGAGTGACAATGCACATAAGTTAGATATACATGTGGAGATCTTAGATGTAGGTATGCATGTGACTAGTTCTTTTGGTGAGACAGTCGTAGTTAGACGGATGTATAGGAGATGTCCACTAAAGATTCAGGGTCATGTATTTCCAGTTGACATGATGGAGCTTCCTTTCTATGGCTTTGACATTATTTCGGGTATGGTCGAGTTAGTTGAACATAGAGCTAGTGTGGATTCTGAGACGAAGAGGATTTCTTTGAAACTTTCTGATGACTACGAGGTAGTAGTAGTAGGCGAGAACATTAAGTTCTTGTCTAATGTTGTGTCAGCTTTAGAGGCTCATAGGTTGATGGATTCCGGTTTTGGGGCTTACTTAGCTTATGTTATAAATCCGAATATGAGTGAGGCTAGACCGAGAGACATTAGAACAATTTGTGATTTCCCGGATGTATTTCCTGAAGAGTTGTCAGGTTTGCCTCCTGACAGAGATGTAGAGTTTGTGATTGAGACTGTTTCAGGGTCTACTCCAGTTTCTATAGCTCCGTATCGTATGGCTCCGAATGAGTTGAAAGAGTTGAAGAGTCAGCTGCAAGAGTTATTAGACCGTGGTTTCATTAGGCCTAGTAGTTCGCCTTGGGGTGCTCCTGTGTTGTTTGTAAATAAGAAAGACGGCAATATGCGTATGTGTATTGACTACAAGCAGTTGAATCGGTTAACTGTGAAGAACAAGTATTCGTTGCCTCACATAGATGATTTGTTTGATCAGTTGAGGGGTGCTTCAGTGTTCTTGAAGATAGATTTGAGATCAGGGTACTATCAGTTGAAAGTGAAAGAGTGTGATGTTCCGAAGACAGCTTTTAGGACTAGATATGGTCACTATGAGTTCCTTGTGATGTCGTTTGGGCTCACAAATGCACCTGCAACATTCATGGATATGATGAACAGAATTTTTAGAGACTATCTAGACCGCTTTGTAGTTGTTTTCATAGATGATATTCTTGTGTACTCGAAATCAGAAGAAGAGCATGATGAGCATCTGAGACTTGTTTTACAGAGATTGTTGAGCAATCAGTTGTATGCGAAGCTTAGCAAATGTGAGTTTTGGATTCGAGAGATTTTATTTCTTGGCCATGTTGTTTCAGTCGAGGGTATCCGTGTTGATTCGACGAAGATAGAGGCTATTGTTGAGTGGAAACCACCTAAGTCTGTGACTGAGATTAGGAGTTTCCTAGGATTAGTCGGGTACTATAGGAGATTTGTTGATGGTTTCTCTAGAGTAGCTGTTCATTTGACTAAATTGTTGCAAAAAAAGAGCTAAGTTTGAGTGGTCAGATGCAAGACAAAAGGCCTTTGAGAAATTGAAAGAAGCTTTGACGAATGCTCCAGTGTTAGTACAATCAGTTTCAGGTAAAAAGTTTGTAATCTATAGTGATGCTTCCTACATAGGTTTAGGTTGTGTTCTGATACAAGAAAGAAGAGTTGTTGCCTATGCTTTGAGACAGTTGAAGGTGCATGAGAAGAACTATCCTACTCACGATATATAGTTAGCCGCAGTTGTATTTGCATTGAAGATTTGGCGTCATTACTTGTATGGTGAGAAGTGTATAGTTTATACCGATCATAAGAGCTTGAAGTATTTGATGACACAGAGAGAGTTGAACTTGAGACAAAGAAGATGGCTTGGGCTGTTGAAAGATTATGATTTGACCATAGAGTATCATCTGGGTAAGGCAAATTTAGTAGCCGCTGCTTTGAGTAGAAAAGTTGCAGTTGAGTTGAGAGCTATGTTTGCTAGATTGAATGTATCAGATGATGGTGGTTTGATCACATAATTGCAAGTGAAGCCTTCTTTGATTCAGATGATTAGAGAGAAGCAGTTGCAAGATGCATATTTAGTTCCTCATGTTCAGGACATAGCCGAAGGTAGACCGACCGAGTATAGTTTTAGTGGTGAGAATGTGTCATGCTTTAGAGACAGAGTTGTTATACCAGAAGATGTTGAGTTGAGACGTACGATTCTGAGTGAAGCACATTCGAGTCCTTTTTCTATGCATCCAGGTAGTACTAAGATGTACCGTGACTTGAAGAATGATTATTTCTAGGTTGGTTTGAAGAAGGATGTAGCCGAGTATGTGAGCCGTTGTATGGTTTGTCAGAGAGTGAAGGCATAACATTAGGTTCCTTCAGGTTTGTTACAGCCTTTGAAGATTTCGAAATGGAAGTGGGAGAGGATCACCATGGACTTTGTGTCGGGGTTACCGTTGTCTCCTGCGAAGAAGAATTTTGTTTGGGTGATAGTGGATAGGTTCACTAAGTGTGCTCACTTCTTAGCAGTGAACACTACAGATTCTTTAGATAAGTTGGCAAGTTTGTATATCCGTGAGATTGTTAGACTTCATGGAGTTCCGAAGTCCATTGTTTCATACAAAGATCCGAGATTCACCGCGAGGTTCTGGAGTTGTTTGCATAGTGCCTTAGGTAGCCGTTTGCATTTCAGCACTTTTTATCATCCGCAGTCAGATGGACAGTCAGAGTGAGTGATACAGATTTTAGAAGATATGCTTCGTTGTTGTGTGATTGACTTCCAGGGTTCTTGGGAGAAGCATTTACCTTTAGTTGCGTTTGCTTACAACAACAGTTACCAGGCTAGTATACAGATGGCTCCCGATGAGGCTTTGTATGGTAGGCGTTGTAGGACTCCGATCTGTTGGGCTGAAACGGTCAGAAATTGTTACCTTTGCCGGATTTGCTCAAGGGAACTACAGAAAAAGTGAAGTTGATTTGTGACCGTTTGAAAGCATCTTCCGATTTTCATAAGTCTTATGCAGATTTGAAGAGAAAAGAGATTGAATTCTCTGTGGGTGAGAAAGTGTTTCTGAAAGTATCTCCGTGGAAGAAGGTAATGAGATTTGGCCAGAAAGGCAAGTTGAGTCCGAGGTTTATTGGTTCGTATGAGATAGTTGAGCGGATTGGGCCTGTAGCTTACCGTTTGAGATTGCCTTCTGAGTTAGAGAAGATCCATGATGTGTTTCATGTGTCGATGCTTAGGAGATATAGATCAGATCCTTCTCATGTTATGCTTGTTGGGGAGATAGAGTTGAATCCGGATTTGTCTTATAATGAAGAGCCCATTGAGATACTTGCTTCTGATAGCAAGGTGTTACGTGGCAAGACCATAGAGTTGGTCAAGGTGTTGTGGAGACATAGAGGTGTGGAAGAGGCCACGTGGGAGAGGAAAGCTGATATGCTTGAGCAGTTTCCGTACTTGTTTCCGTCAGGTAATTTCGATGACGAAATTCCTTAAGTGGGGGAGAGTTGTAACACCAGGGTTTAGGGGTCGGGTGAAAATAATATTTAAATAATTTTTTGAGTCTCGGTTTATGATTAAAATATTATATATTATTTGGACTTTGTGATTTCAAAGCAAACAATGTATGTTGGACCAAATTGAATTGAAACTCAAATTTCATGAATTTTAAAGTAAATGAGATTGCCATCTCATTAATGACATTTTTGTAATAAAGTGGACTTCTTTTAAAACCCCTTTTAATTAAAAGACAAGACTTGTCTTCTTCCTTCTCCCATTTTCACATTTTGAACGACAAAGAGAAGCTCCTCCTACATTTCACTATTCCATTTCCTTGCTTCTTCATTTTTGCTTGGTTTTGAAAGGTAATCACTTTCCCATCTTCCTCTCATCTTCCTCTCTTTGAAAGTACAAATAGTTTTCATTTTCATCCATGTTTTAGGAATTTGTGATTTTGGGTGTTTTGAATAAAAATGCTACCTTTATAGTTTTTAAATTAAGGTTTTGATTTAATAATGTTAGATATGTTGTTTATGAACCTTGAAGTCCAACATATGTGAATTTCAAAGTGTTTTAACATGATATTCGTATTTGGGTTTTCATGGGGTTTTTTAAGGGTCTTGGAGTGGATTTTGGGGTTGTTTTATGTTGGAAATTGAGGCTAATGTTAGTATGTTAGTTAAGGGTTGTTTTGGAATCATTTGGGAGTGTTAAAAGTGTTGAAATCAAAGGTTTTGGATTGTGCTTTAGGGCTGCTCGGGTTTGATGATTTTGGGGTTGTTCATGGCTTGAATTCATGTGTTTACTGCTTGAATAGTGTTCCGGGTTTGCTACATTGATGTATGGACTGATTTGAGATTATTTTGATTGTGTTGGGATGATTAGAGGCAAGAGTTTGTGTTGGCGAAGCATCGGGAGTGAATCTGGAAGCTTGAAGGTTTTGGTTGCTTGGTTGTTGAGCTTGGAAGTTAATGTGAGTGGTTTAATGTTTTAAATGGTCTTTAAATATTTGGTTCAAGCATGTGGACTAGGTTGGGCTTGGACTTGGTAGACCCACCTAGAGTTGGGATTAGAGTGGTAGCCTAATCCCAAGCTTTAACTAGAGACTTTTGTTGCACTCTTTTATTATTGTTTATGCCTCATGATGATTTGTGTTGATGATGGTTATGTATAAATGTGTTATACATGTACGTTGAGGCATGGTTGTGATGCATTGTTATATGCATGAGGTATGGGCATGATGTAAATCATGGTGAGTACGTGCTAAGCACTGAAATGGTTGTGAATTGATATTATGGATTGCGTTTAATGTTGGCACTAGTATGCTTGGGTACAAATGATTGATCATTAGGATGTTAGTGTGCACACGTTTGATAGTATGCATGAGGTATGGGCATCCTTTGTAAACCTTCCGTTGTGCAATACAAGGTTTCTTCCTTGTAAACACTTTTGCTCCATCGTTTTGCCATAGCGTTGCGACATCAAGGCTTACTAGCATCGTGTCGATAGTGCTAGTGCCGCACAGATTTGAGCTTGAAAGAATAAGTCTGTGACATTACGCTCCTTTGTGTCCATCAATGCAGATAATTGAAGTGGGGCAGCGAGAAGCAAGGGATTCAAGGAGAGCTCCACTTGAGAAGTATGTCTCGGTTAATAGCTATAGATAATAAAGGCAATGGGGGAGAGTCTTTTATATTGATGTGTAATGAGATTGAGTATGTTGACCATATTTGGTTTGTGGTTTGAATCTTGTTGTTCATCGCTTTGCAATATTTGAATCTTCTTATTCTTAAGTTGCTATACTATGCTTCTTGTTTTAAAGGCATGATCAAGTGTTGGATGTGTTGAAGGAGTTGGTGCACCTAAGGGTTGCTTTGCATCTAGATTTTAATGCAATTTGGTATTTATGATGCTTGGCCTGTTGTTGATATGTTGAGGATTGTTTTGGAGTATGTTTGATCGAGTTTGGATGTGTAAAAACAGGCTTTTATGCTGTTTCTGGGCAGGGTGTTTCGAAACACCCTTGCCTGTTTCGAAACAGGTGCATGATTTGGCCTGGGTGTTTTGAAACGGGTAGAGGTGTTTCGAAACACTTTGGCTACTGCCAAGCCCCGTTTCTTAACAGTCAATTCCCGTTTCGAAACACTTGACCGTTGGGCACTGATTTGAATGGTTTTGAGGTTTGCAAGCTTTACGTTTTAGTCCTGATTTTTGTATGTGCAATTGCTTGAGTTTGAGATGTCCGTTTAAGGTGAAATTCGACTGAGAAGCTTATAACCTAACTAATTTCATTATGGTATCATAAAAATTAGTAAAGTCCTCCTAATTTCCAGATTTTACATTTTGGTCCCTAAATTCTTATGTTGTGCAATTGAGTCCCTTATTGCTTTCCAATTGCTGTGATTTTTGAGTATGCTTATCTCAAGAGTATGCCTAGGATTAATGTGCATCGAGACAAGTTTAAAAAGGAAAAAAAGGTCATTAATCAAGGTTGACTTTGGTTTTCCTTGTGTAATCTTCGTAGTTCGGGTCAACCGTCTAGGCCGGGCTAAGAAGGTTACATTTGGTGGTATCAGAGCTGAGTTGCGAATGTTTGGGACAATGATAAGTTGTTTAATAAGTGTTTGGTGTTTATCTTGATGTGTGGTTGAAAGTTGGTTGAACTGTTGATGTTTTTATCATGGTTTTTGGTTATGAATCTTCATTGAGCTAATGTGAAATTGTACTGATGATATGCTGGTGTTATGAGCTGATTCTATGAATGATGAAAGTGTGATGGGTATGATATGTTGATGTTATACTGTTACGGGTGAATGTTGTTTGATGAGAGCATGATCGAAGTATGTTGATTGATATGCTCGATGTTGTGATATCCATGTTTTTATTGATTGTTATGTCATGTAAAAAGGGAGAATTCGGGTTACCCATTGCCTTATTATTATAGCTATTGTGTTATGTTGGAGTTGGAGTCTTGAATCCTTGCTTGAAGCTGGCCTGATCGTTTTGTTTGTTTTGTTATGATTGCTTGTGGATTATTAGCGATGGAATCAATGAGAGAATGGTAGTTGGGTGAGATGGTTGCTGCTTTAGAGCAGGTTGTTAAGTCTTGGAATTCACCTTTTGGTGGAGGTGTTTCATTTCAGCCTTCAGTGTTTGGAGTTGAGGTAGTAAGGCAGGAGGAGGAAGTTGGTTCTGTGGTGAAGAGTTCATCACCTGTAGTTCAAGGGGTGTCGGGAACATCTCAGGCCATGGTGAAAGTGAGGCTTGAAGACGTGCCGATTGAAGGACACGCGAGTTTGTCAAAACATCGTTTATATGAATTGGGAGCTGTGGAGTATCGTGGTTCGACACCTGAGGCGTTCGAGGCTTGGTTAGCCAGTGTAATTCTGATTTTGGATCATGAAGGGTGTGATTACGCCTATAAGCTGGGAAGTGTTGTCTCATTGATGTTGGAGGACGCCTGTGCCTGGTGGACATCTGTGGCGGTGGCAACGCACACCACGATATAGATTGGGACTTCTTTGTGTCTGCATTTTATGAAAGGTACCTTGGAAAGAAATTCCCAAGGGTTAAGCAACGTGGGGGTGTGGCTTCAGATTATGAATGTGAGAAAAGTTTTAACAAGAGAGCTGTGGGTACTGATCTCAGGAGCGGTCAGCGTAAGAGGTTACGTGATAGGAGGTTTTGCTTGAATCAAAGCCTGGATGGTAGTACAGATGTGGGGCAAGTGCTACATGATCAAGGAAGGGTAGCTCGGTTGCTGTAGTGTGACCGCTGTGGAAGGTGTCATGTTGGAGGTTGTTGGGGCACATGAGTTTGTTGGAACTGTGGTTTTAAGAAGCATGTGAAGCGGAATTGTCCTCAAGTGGTGAGATCAGCTTCAGTGGTAGCAAGAGGGTCTCAGAAGGGTCGTGGGCGCGGCCGAGACAAAGTTCGAAGGTGGCAGGAAGGGCATAAAGGTGTACGGATATTGGGGAATGAATCTTGTTGGAATTGTGGGTCTGTTGGACATTTGAGACGAAATTGTTTGAAGTTGGCTCGGGGTAGTCAGGGTTCTTTACCGCAGGGAGATGGTGATGACCTTAAGGTGTTTCCTGATGCTGCGGTGGTGCGGCTAGAGAATGATGGTTCTGCGAAGAAGAGAGTTTATCTCTTGAAGCCCCGAGGCAGTGAGATGTTTACAGGTAACCTTGTTAAGTAACCTTTACCCTAGTTATCTTAGTTTGGTTTCGGTTTGGTTTTCCCTTGCGTAGTGGGTATGGTCTTATAGTTAGCAAGTTTGGGGTAGTAGTTGGTGTTGTTTCGAAAACAAATTTAGTGTGAAGAGGGTATTAATGGGTTGTTAGAATGGTAGAGTTGGACAAGTTGGAAGTGAGATAGGAGGTTGTTCTTAGGCGGACTCTGAGGATGTTATTGGTGGGTGTGAACCGACATACATGCACAGTTAAAACCATTGTTATATACTATATTATATATATGTGTTGGTACATGCATACATGTGACATGACATTAGAGGTTTTGCATACATGTACACATGCATTGATAGGGCATATTGGTGACCATACATACGAACGTTCACACTTGCTAATAACTAGTTGGGTTCATTAGTGTTGGGATAGGGTTAAGTTGGATGATGGGTTTTAAGAGTTGTTTTGGTGCTAGGAGAATGTTAGAAGTAATGGAGGGCAGTAGGTGAGTTGTCAGTAATAGTGGATGTGATCTTGTGTAATTAACAAGAGTGAAGTGTTTTGGTGCTTAAAGAGTTTAGTAGTATGGTGGTGAGGAGATTACCGGTTAGAGTTAGAACCGGTCAAGTGGTTATGAATAGCTGATAGATGTGGTAGTTCTTTGTGTTAAGTGGTGTAGTAGGTTAGTGGATGTGTCTCTAGAGTGCTGAGGTGACTTGGAATTGATGTTGTAATAGGAGGGTTGTTTATGTAGGTGATGGCTCGTAGCAACCTTTGAGGAGTTGAGAAGAGGTTGTGTTAAGGGTTGTAGAAAAGGTTTGGCCTGGGGTGCATAGAAGTTTCGTAATCTTATTATGTATGTATAGAATGGGTGGTATCTAGGTAAGATTAGTGTTATGGTCAAAGCTTGAAGTGGAAAGGCAATGTAAGTTCAAGGGCCATTGTTGGTTGGCCGGGTTCTTGTGAGAGGTGGTTTGCTTATCATGTATAAGTAAATCCTTTCTTAAGTCAGCTAGGGGTACGTGGAACAGATGGCAGAGTTAAGATTGAAGGTTTTCGGTGTGGATTCCGATTGTTGGGTGAGTAGTTTTGGTGAGTCGTTGTGGTAATGATAGTGGCGGATGTGAAGGAATGTCATCAATACGTTGAGAAGTTTGAGTAAGCAGTTGTTGATTTAAAATTTTGCTTGATGTGGTGATCTTTGGAAGAGGTTGAGCAGTTTTGAAAGGGGTTTTAGAAGCAGTGAAGGTTGTGGGTCACATGGTGGCTGAACTGGATGGGTTGGTGTCACTGTGTGTGTGAGTTTTGGGAGTTATGAGTTAAGGTGGAGTATGCTGTAAAAGTTTGGAGGTTCTTCGGGTTGTTGTTGGGGCTATGTGCGGTTCGGAAGTGAGAAAGGTTAAGTTGTGGTTACCATCTGAGTGTTCTGGAATTTGTGAACAGTATGTGGTGGTGTTGGGTTTGGTTATAGTGTAAGTTGATTTGTGGAGGAGTTGGTTTGTAGAGCTTTGTGTGGAAAGTGTTCAGTGGTGGTTAAGTCTCCTGTGTTGCCTTGTGGGTTGCCTGGAGAAGTTTGGTTGTGCTCTTTTCGCCGGTTGAAATTTCGAGGACGAAATTTCCTAAGAGGGGGGGAGTTGTAACACCCCAATTTTGGGCTTAGAAGTTTTGGGTTTGAACCGGACCAGTCGGATTTTCGGTTCGAATATAAAAGGTGGTTTTAGGGAAAGCCTAGTTCGGGATGCATTAAATATATAGAAAAATATCTAAAAATCCTCTTTTAATATATATAAGAGAGTGGTGAAATCAATTTTACAAAATGAGGCTTGGAGATATGACATTTCGAGTTAGTGACTAAAATGTAATTTTTGAAAAGTTCGTGACTGTTTTAAAATGATTGTAACTTTGAATCTTTAAGGAGCTAATTTACCCAAGGGAGGATTTCTCCAGATTTTTCTTAAATTTTAAAGACTCATTTAATGTTAATTAATAAAAAGAAAAGAGGGAAAAGTCACATTTTGGTTTCATAACTAACTTTTGCCAAAATTTTCCCATTTCATTTTCTCTCAAAATTCCCTCAGCCAAACACATTTCCACAGCAACTTTTCCTTAGATTTTAACACCTAAAGTTGAGATTTCAATCCCCAAATGATTCCTAATCATTTCTACATCAAATCCTCACCATTTGTTTAATGAATTTCAAGGATTTTGGCTCTAAACAAGGAGAAATCCACATTTAGAGGTATGAACGTCCTTCTCCTCTAAATACTCAATTCTTTACTGAAATTCCCAAGTTCTCAATCCTTAAATTGAGTTTTATTAAAGGTTTTAATGTTGTGATCTTGATTTGGCTTAAAATGCAAGATTTGGATTTAATTTTGAAGAAATTCGTAATAGATGATTGGACTCTATTTTGAGATGTCTTTTTGATGTATTTTGGGTGTTTAAATGATGTGAAATGGAGGTTTAATCAATGCAATCCCGAATAGGTTGATTTTCCTAAGTTTTTACTTGTGAAAATGGTGGTTTTTAGGGTGGTTTTGGTGTTCTGTTAATGCTGGAGGTATAAGGACGAGTTTGGGGTCATTTTGGATGTTAATTGATGTTTAGAAATGGTTGGAAGTGATGGATCTTGGCTGGGTTATGTTTTGGAAGAGTCTGGAGGTGTTTTCGGTTGTGTTTGGTAGCCGAAATGTTGGATTTTTGTAGAGCAGCGAGTTTAGGTGTGTTTCTGGTGATTTTAATGCATAATGATGCATTAATCCTCTGTTGTTATGTGTTTAAAATAGGAGAGAATGATCCGGAGGAAATAGAGGTGGCGTTGGAGGTTTTGGATGCTTGGAAGGCTTGTCGGCTAGCATAGTTTGTGTATCGGTGAGTGGTAAAGAGTTTTCCAGCTTTGAAACATTATGGATGAGGCTTTGGGAGCTTAGTTTAAGTCTAAACAACTTAGCTAAGCTCAAGAGTAAGTAAATGGAATTTCTCTCTTGGTTGGGCCATGCTTTGGTTTCTAAATGCACTTGGGATGATTGTGTTTAAATTACTGTTTTTAAGCATGTTTGGACATGGTTTAATGTTGGTTATTAATGACATTATGTTAAAGATGCATAAGGTAAGTTATCCTTGAATTGCATGTGTTGGGTGCATATGACTAAAGCATGTGATGCTTGTGGATTTGGCATTTTGGTTATGCTTGTAAAAACAGTGGATTAATGTGGTAAAATGGTTATATTGGCAAGTGATGTAAGTGGTTGTTGGTTACTTTAATCGGATATAGTTAGCCGGCTATAGGATTGGGTGCACCGTGAATTGAGTCGCCTTGGATGTTGAGGGGTTGTGATTGTACCGTAAACTCCATTCAAGTACTCTAGCGATTGAGGAAATTAGTGTCACCACGTTGGAGGATGGCTCTCGTGGGTGGGCTTGTTAAGCGCCACCACGATGGAGGATGGCTCTCGTGGGTGGGCTTGTTAAGCGCCACCACGATGGAGGATGGCTCTCGTGGGTGGACTTTGCTAAGTGTCACCGCGATGGAGGACGACTCTCGTGGGTGGGCCTTGTTAAGTGTCACAACAGTGGAGGGTTGCTCCCGTGTGTGAGCTTGGTTAAGGTGATTACAATGGTTGAGGTAGCTCCCATGTGTATGCCTTGTGGTGTGTCCCGGCTCTCGCTAGTGAGTTATACAACTTTCGATGAGTGATGTTGAGGGGTTGGGATTGTACCGCTAAACTCCATCACGGGTGTTGAGGGGTTGAGATTGTACCGGTAAACTTCACCTTGTGTTGTTCGGTAGTGTGTATGAAGCGTGTGGGACAACGCTTGTAATCCGCGTATCCGATTGTGTCTTGTGTTGTGATGGTTTGTGAATTATCGCTTGAAAGCCAATGTAATGTTCTTGAATGTAATGAAGCGAGAGATGCTTGGAATGATGCAAGGATGCATGGGAAGTGTGTAATGGTTTAAGAGTGCATGTATTACTTGTTAAGCTTGAACAAGTGTTTATCTTCTTTTATGAATGGTGTTTATGTGCAAGGAATCTCTTTAATGCATTGAAGTCTTGTGAAGACTTGTTTAGAAAGGCATGAAATGTAAATGTTGCTTTTGGTAGTTCATGTGTTGTGCATTTGTTGAATGCATGAGATAGTTAGAGGGAACAAATGGTTTTCCAAAGATTTTGCTTGAATGGATCATTAAGCATGAGAAAAGTATGTTATGAAGAGGAAATGTTTTTCAAGGAATTTGAGTTTAACTTTGCATAAGGTGTTCATGCTTGGAAAGGTTTTAATTGATGGTTTTGCAAGAATGTGCTTCGAAGTGAGTTGTTTAGCTTTTCTAAGCTAAGGGCTGGTTTTTATGATTGAGCAATGCATGATTTAAAGCATGTTGTTTAAAAAGGAGTTTCAAACAATTATTTGGTTTATCGAATTGTATCTACTTTTTAAGAGAGTTTTATGAATCGCTGCGTTGATAGTGTTTTAGTTTTGAGCATCCCTCACTAAGCATTATGTGCTTACGCTCCTTTGCGTCCATCAATGTAGATAATTGAAGTGGGGCAGCGAGAAGCAAGGGATTCAAGGAGAGCTCCACTTGAGAAGTATGTCTCGGTTAATAGCTATAGATAATAAAGGCAATGGGGGGAGAGACTTTTATATTGATGTGTAATGAGATTGAGTATGTTGACCATATTTGGTTTGTGGTTTGAATCTTGTTGTTCATCGCTTTGCAAGATTTGAATCTTCTTATTCTTAAGTTGTTATACTATGCTTCTTGTTTTAAAGGCATGATGACATGTTGGATGTGTTGAAGGAGTTGGTGCACCTAAGGGTTGCTTTGCATCTAGATTTTAATGCAATTTGGTATTTATGATGCTTGGCCTGTTGTTGATATGTTGAGGATTGTTTTGGAGTATGTTTGATGGAGTTTGGATGTGTAAAAACAGGCTTTTCTGCTGTTTTCTGGGCAGGGTGTTTCGAAACACCCTTGCTTGTTTCGAAACAGGTGCATGATTTGGCCTGGCTGTTTCGAAACGGGTAGAGGTGTTTCGAAACACTTTGGCTACTGCCAAGCCCCGTTTCTTAACGGTCAATTCTCATTTCGAAACACTTGACCGTTGGGCACTGATTTGAATGGTTTTGAGGTTTGCAAGCTTTATTTTTTAGTCCTGATTTTTGTATGTGCAATTGCTTGAGATCGAGATGTCCGTTTAAGGTGAAATTTGACTGAGAAGCTTATAACCTAACTAATTTCATAATGGTATCATAACTATTAGTAAAGTCCTCCTAGTTTCCAAATTTTACATTTTGGTCCCTAAATTCGTATGTTGTGCAATTGAGTCCCTTATTGCTTTCCGATTGCTGTGATTTTTTAGTATGCTTATCTCAAGTGTATGACTAGGATTAATGTGCATCTAGACAAGTTTAAAAAGGAAAAAAAGGGTCGTTAATCAAGGTTGACTTTCAGGTTGACTTTGGTTTTCCCCATGTAATCTTCGTAGTTCGGGTCAACCGTCTAGGCCGGGCTAAGGGGGTTACAATATTGTTGGAGCATTTCATCACTTTTCTGATCCATGCCATGCAGAATAACTCGACTAGGAATCACTTCTGTCACATGTTTATAATGTTCAAAAAATTCCCTTGAAAGATCCTTCCATGATCGAATGTTAACACGACTCAAATGTGTGTATCATCGAGCCGCTGAACCAGTTAAACTATCTTGGAAGCAATGTATCAGCAACTTCTCATCTTTCAAGTGAGCAGCCATCTTCTGGCAGTACATTGTGAGATGGGCCTTTGGGCAAGTAATCCCGTCATACTTTTTAAAATCTGGGGCTTTAAATTTCAGAGGTAGTATCAAGTCAGCCACTAAACTCATTTTAGCAGCACCTGGTTCCATCTCATTTGATTTTTGTATCTCCAGAAAATGGTCTTCTAAATCCTTGCAATGCTCCTCGTACTTTCTTTCAATTTGGGAACTAATCTTTTCTATCTCGTTCAAAGTATTTAGATCCGAGACCTCTTCGCCACTTCCAAAATTTGCCCCAACATGCACTGGGTGACTAGGCGTCGCTCCTGCCAGGTTAATGTGTACCTTCTTCATAAGAGGCGGCTTTTCAGGCTGCATTATGATGTGAGATGTGGTTTCAGCCTGGTTATTCATGTCATTTGAAGCACCTTCAAGCATTTTAGCTTTTCTAGACTCCTTTGGTCCTAACAGAGCAGACAATTGACTGATAATCTCTGCATGTGTCTGGGCGAAATGGTCTTTAATAGATTTCTCTATTCTATCAAATCGGTTCTATGTCTCCACCCAATTGTTCTCCAGACTGGCAATTTTATCTTCCGCAGACATGGCTTTAGAGCGTAGACGAGTTCCGTATGAACGTGGTATGATTGCATCTTTAAAGTAAACTACCATTAAATCGTTCTTTATTAAATTCCTTATTTTGCAATATATATTATGGAATTTTAAATGCGTAAATGCATGAACGTATGCATGAATGCAAAAGGAAAGAATCGAATTTAGGAACTAGTCTTTTAGAAACATTCATAAGTCTGAAAGTTCGGATACAAAGAAAAGACAAATTTTCTATAAGAAACTACTAGCCCTAATTCCCAAGTTGACCAACTCATGCAGCAAGCGAGTGATAACTTCCTCGTGTTCCTGCTCAACGTTGGGTTGCTCCAAAAAACTCGTAGCTTGCCTTGACAATATTTGGACGTATGAGGCAACACTTATGACCTGTTTCTTGAAACTCACCATTTCATCGTTCTGGCTTTAAACCGTGTGTCATGTCGCTTTGTACTTGTCTTTCCATGCTCCACTCTCTACATATAGCGCTCTCTCATAACCTGTGAGTTTCTCCTTCAGGTCATGTACTGCATTCTCTAGCTCTGTTACCTTTCCCTGTAGCCCTTCATTCTCTATTTCCAACTAAACTTTGTCCTCATTGTGGTACTTTATGTTAGTTACTCTAGCTACGTTACTTATCTTGTTAGATTGAAGTTCCTAGCTTGTTCCTCTTTCAGCTTCTTTTTTGCTTTACTACTTAATTACTGCCCCTTTGTAGTCATTCGTCTTATGTGCGTGTTTGAACTTTGCCATGCCTGCAATAGCTGGTATAAAGTGTCTTGAGCCAAACTGTCTAGATACTAACAAGGGACATTAAGTTGTTCCTCCCTAAATTCCTGGCAGTGGAACCTAGTCTATGTCTCCAAATTGATATAAGAAAGTCGTTCCCCTATTCAACCATGAAGCCTTTCATACCACGTCTGTGTCTTTCATGTCCTTGAAGTATTCGTCGCAGTGTCTTTCACTCTTTTTCTCTAAAGGGCAGCTAGCTATGTGTTCTTCTATCGATGAATACGAATCGAGATACCTGATTCCTTTGTAAGGTGTGTCCCACATGTGATCACTAAACCAGATCTCAAGTAATTGTACGCATCCCCAAAACATTACTTCTTTTGATTTCTTGCAAACAGTCAGCGATCTATAGGTTTCTGTCAAAATGGCAGGCACCGAGTTGACTCATTTCTCTAATCGCTCGAATAGTCCCCCAATTGTCGGATCAACGTGCCCCAGAGTCCTTGGAAATAAGACCAACCCGTAAATAAACAAAGTGAATAAGCTTCTCATTCTGACCGATTCATCATTACTTGCCAATATCAATTCTTTAAGTCTCCTCCAATTGAATCATTGTCTATCTTCATTTTGATCAGTGCTGTCATTATTTGTCATTTTTCTATCCAACCATTCTTTTGTTTTTCCAATTAATGATATTAATTTCTTCATGAAGCTTGAATTGTTGATAAGTCTGGTATAAATCTTATCACTTTTAATTCTTGGACAGTTAATCAATATCTCATATTCCTCCAGTGTAGGTGTCATGTCCACTTGTCCGAAGGTGAAGCAATTGTACGCTGGGTTCCAAAACTATGCCATGGCTCTAAGCAAATCTTGATCGACCTTTACACTCAATAGCAAGGCTATGTCTCCAAATTATTTCCTAAATTGTTCCTTCATTTCATTTTCCCACTGATCCCACATTTCTTTTACTTTCGGTAAACATGTATTCTGATTAGTGTTTATCTTTACATAACCCTTCATCTTGGACATTTTACTTTTACCGAGACTGTCCCCCTTCTCGTGTTGAGTTTGCTCGGCCCAGGTCTAGACTGCTATATTATCTTCTCCTATCTTAAACTCTCGAAACATATCGAATACTTCCAAATTGACTGATTCCCAATTCGATGCCAAACAAATGCAATTTATGACAAGATTTATTCAAAACAAAACAAAGCAAAACAAAAAAAACTCGTGTTAGTACTGTGAATTAATATGAAAAGCGAGTAAACAAACTAATTCGGAGAAATACATAATATGTAGCAAAGAAAATAACCAGAGAAATGTATTGAAACCGACAACACTTGTCCTAGGATCCTGTCTGGCTCTAGCGGGGTAGATTTCTAAAAATAGAATGCGGGCTTTGTTCTAGACTTTTGGTTCCCTAACTATTGTTACCGTCTACTGCGACATTAAGACATTGATTCGATAGTATAGTTCCCTTATTACGGAGGTGTGGGCCCCACAGTGCATAAGGTTAGTATACTGGAAGAAGACAAAAATCCGAACTCGGAGCTGGAGAGCATGACGTCGGATATTGTCTTTCTCCCACTTAAAGGTGAAAAACCCGGGTTGAAGGTTTATGCATGAATGAAAGATACATCATACACAAAAGTTACCCCCATTTTCCCTGAAAATCCATCCAATAACTCTTTTAGAAAAAAAAATAAATTCATATCATTGTTTAAAATGCCAAAATGCCACATGGAATTAATTAACAGGTCTGACTCTCAATTTTATCCCCAACGGAGTTGCTAAGCTGTCGCGGCCGTTTTTGAAATCGTTTGTAGAAAAATAGCCTGACGATCAGGGTCTTGAAATTGGAGTTTTTCCATTTTTAATTTGATCTCGAAATTAGGATTTTCTCATATTAAGTCTGATTTCCTTAATTTACTCTTGAAAATAAATTTGGAGTCGTCATCGAGCACTTTGGTAGACCGGACACCATAAAAATGGACTAGAGATTCTTTTAGTAAAATTCAGTTTCGGGAGTCGGTTACGTGTAGGGAAGGGTTAGCATTTCGAACATTAATCTGAATTTAATTAAATATTTAATCATTAAATGGATTCCATTTCGAATGGAGATATCCTTTTGTAAGAAAATATATTTTAGACGAATATAAGTTTTGAAACGTCCAAATACATTATGACACTTCAATTTATATTCAAAATGTATCTCAACACAAAAGGTTTAATGCGTGTTCAATTATTGTCTTATCATTTTTAAGTCAATGTCAAATTGGGGCTCCATTGATTTGATTATTTAAAATTTATGAATGTTATCAAGTTTAGGGCTTATGTGATAACACCCAAACAATTTGTGCAGTACCCATATTTTCCTTGAATTAATAATATTCCTATTATTAATGTCACTAATTATTTAATCATAATTCCAATTTTATTAAACTAGCTACATTTGATTTCCATTTTCTATATTCAAATGTAGTATTGAATCTCTTACCTAAATAACCCCTTGATTAAAATCACATTGCAATGTGATACTAATCAACTTAAGATATTTAAGCTTTCATTCAATACTCATTAATTTTCTATAATGCTCTTTCCTATTAAATTAATCAAATTCAATTAGAGAATGTAATCCTAAAAGGCTTTAATTCTATTTTTACTAAGTGAATCAATTTCTCCTAGACAAGTATACTAAATGCATATTTAAGAAAACTTGCATGCAAGGTAAATAAATATTTGCAATTAAATTATCAAAGCTGTAAATGACTAAATTGAATAAAATTAAAACTTAAAGCATAGTTAAAAAGGACTAAATTGAATTATATTTCGACTAAGGGAGCCCAATTACAACAATTTAGTGACTAAATTGAGAGGAAAAGTGAACTGGGAAGCCCAAAGTGTGAGGTTTAAGGAGTAGGGTGCGGATCCTCTGCCCGAGTCCGGATGACTCACGCGGGTCGAGCCAACCCGGTGCCAAAATGGAACCATTTGACTCAGGGTATAAATGCCCGTTTAATGAGCTGAATTGGCCATTTGCACTGAAACCTTCTCTCTCCTCTATTCCATTCTCTCTCTACCCTCTCGACCACGAACACCAAAATCCCAAATTTCCATTCGTTTTTCGATCAAAATCTCCTATTTCACCTTCGTTCTTCCCACTTCATTTTTCCGCGTTTTAATCTATCTCAAACACCAAGACACCTTCGTTTTCTGTTTCTTTCGGGTCAAAATTCATTTCCCTCTTGTTCTTGCTCCATTCTTCATTTTTCCGACTTTGATCCACCATAAACACCTAACCTTCACTAATCCATGCTTCCTTTCGATCAAACCCACCATTTTCTCAAGAACACAAACCATCTTCTTCCAATTTTCTTATTTAATCCTCAACTAACACGAAACCCTAACTCGACTTGTTTGCCAGGCATCGGAGGCGATGTCGGTCACCGACTGTTGTCTCCAGTCATCCCATTCCTCTCTTAGGTCACCAAACCTTTTCCGGTCACCTTCTCTGACTAACCCTGCAACTTTCAATCACCTTTGTAACTTTTGGCCACCTACTCCGCTGCCGGAGCGATTTCCGGCCACCGTCTATCGCTGTATCGGAACCCTAAAAACTCCCAAAAGGCCCGATTTTCCCTCTTAAACCTAGACCTATTACTTGCTTCATTGAAAACTCCCATCTTCCCCATCCTAAACTACCTACCCGAAACCAAAACTCACTCCTATCATTTTCAACTCCAGCCAAAAACCTAACTAATAGCCCTAAAAAATCAACTCCGGTGACATGTGAAGTGGCAAAAACTCTAGATAAGCGTCCGAAACTCTACAATTTATTAGATCTAGGTTTTTACTTTTTTAGCTATTGTTTTCCTGATTTCAAAGCTCATATTTGATCTATCTTATGTTTTTATGTAGGAATATGAAGAGATGGGAAGAAATGCTACCTCTTGACGTACTCAGATGGCGTTACGGTGGTTATGGTTGTCTTCTCTGGCGAACAACGCGACTTCTCAACTTCTAGTAACTCTTCGTCTTCCCTTTTCTCTCTCTTTCAATTAATTGCCCCAATTATTACGTAATAATTGATGTTTTTTCTCTCTCTCTATGTGGCTATTTATAGCCGGCGTTACTGCTGACGTCAGTGGAGACCAGGATCCGCGTGCGATGGAGGGGGCGAATGAATAGTCGCCATGTAGCATCTTTGGCAGGCCAAAGAGACACAAATGTGTTTCGTTGGGCTTTTTCCGGTTTTGGGCATGTACTTTGGGCGGGAAAGGCCTTTAGGATTGGATATTTTAGCTTTAGTTGGGCTTTTGGCTATTTAAAATGTTGATGGACTCAAATATGTTGGATAATAGATATTTGGACTTTATTTATTTATTTATTGTTTATTTTTGTTTTATTTATAATATATATATATATATACTTATATACACCCGAACAAATTACGGATATTACACTAGTATTTATCCCATCCCGTGGGATTTATTTATTATTTATAAATAATAAATGATATTCTTAAATGAATGTTTCATCTACCTGCATCTCTCAATCCTAACCCCACTCTTAATGAAGAAACCTACAGTCATCATTCATATCTAACTCCTTAATTTGCTCATCCTTTTCGTTTCATTCTTTTTTGGCTTAATAGTAAAAAATGTGCCGAATTTATAATTTTTTTTTCTTTTTGGTGCCTAAGGTTTTTTTTCAGGCCACTTTGGTGCCTAATGTTTCATTCCGTAACTCAGATTGGGTTTTTCCGTCAACGGCCATTAAAAATTTCTCTTTATCCAATAAAAACATGCCATGTAGCCTATTTTTATCTATTTATTTAATTTCTGAATTTCTTTAAAAAAATAAACTTTTTAAAGAACCCCAAAGTTTTAATTTCTTTCAATCAAACCCTTAAAACACATCTCCCTTGTCGTCCGACCTCCCCCACACGCCGGCAGTTCATCATTCATCACCCAAGCGTCAGGTACCTCACCGTTCAACATCCCCCACCGTCTAGCCGTCGATTAGAAGCCCAATCGGTCTCTTTTTTTTTATGTTCATCGACGAAACAATCGCCGATTTTCGACGGTGAGATGATGGAGGGTTTTAGTAGTGGGGGCCGACAAAGGCAAGGGTGGCCGATGGTGGTTGAATGGGTGGTGGAAGGGGAGGAATTCGGGGATCTAAGGTTTGGGTTTGGGGGTTTTAAAGAAATTAATGATTTTGGAGTTTTTTTTATAAAATTAAATATTTTATAATTTTTAGAAAAATAAAAATGATAGAAAATACGATAATACGCCATGTGTCATGTTTTTATTGGATAACAGAAAATTTTTAACGACCGTCATGGTAAAACCCAATCCGAGTTACGGAATGAAACGTTAGGCACCAAAGTGGCCCGAAAAAACGTTAGGCACCAAACTAGAAAAAGGGTACATGTTGGGCACCTTTTTGACTATTAAGCCTTTTTTTATTTTCATTTATTGTGGGGATTATTATTCTACCAAAAATATTTAAGATATATTGGGATGAGCACGTGTCGGGTCAGGTTTTTTACCGTTCCAACTTTAATTCAAAATTTCAAAGCTTTCACCCAACTCCAACTTTGATCTGCAATTTGATAATTGTTGAGTTGCGTGGGGCTCGATTCGATCAACCAATTTAGCTCACCAAGTGGTGGAGAGGTGGATTTTTGGGTGGAAGGGTTTAGGAAGCTAAAATGAAAATTGACACAATGATTTATAGTGGTTCAACCTTCTAACCAAGGTCTACATCCACTACCTTAGCTTCCCACTAAGGATTTCTCAACCAATTCCACTAATTGATTCGTCCCCTTTTCTAGGATTAGGAGGAAACCCTTACAACCGATCAAGCTTCTACCCAAAGCCTTGATCAAAACCCTCTTTACAAAGAGACAATGAAAGCAAACTTAAAACCCTCTAATAGGTGTTTGTTTGCACAATTAAGCACTCACCCAAAACCTAAAACACTTGAGCAAATTTGACAATTTTGGCTCACTAGTGTTTGTCTATACAAGAATTGACAATTTAGGCACTAAGACACTTTTTGATCATTTGATGTTTGACAATATGAGCATTAGTCTTCTCTTGATGCTTGGAGGTCCCTTTTGTACTCCCAATTGAGTTTGTAGCCGTTACTAGCCGTTGGGATCATATTGGAGCCATTGAGGACTTTAATTCCCACCATAAATGCAGTTCTGCAGCTACCCGTTTCGAAACGCTCGAAGCCGTTTCGAAACACTCTCAATGTAGAAAGAGTCGTTGCAGTCTGTCAGGGTACCCGTTTCGGAATACCCCCTTGCCGTTTCGAAACGCGTATCGGAACGCTATAAGCCCGTATCGAAACGCCTGCATTTGAAAGTTGGTTGGGAAAGAGCCGTTGGGTTTTATGACCGTTATGGTCAATGCCATGTAGGCGTATCGAAACGGCCTAGCCCGTTTCGAAACGCTGGGCAAAAATCCTGTCCAAGGAAGCCCGTTTCGAAACGTTTTGGCTACTGTAATCCCCTGTTTCGAAACACCCTAAGGTGTTTCGAAACACCTAGACAGTTTTGTTTAGATAGGCTTTGAAAATCATGAAAACCCCTTTTGAAAAATTCCCTAAACATAATTTCAAGTTGTTTGGACTTTGGAAATGTTTTAAATACTTTTTAAATCAGTCCAAAACATTTTTCAATTATTATATCAAAACATTAGTTCTACAATAATACTCCATCCGGTCCGGGTTTTAGGGTACAAAATCACCTAACCCGACACAAATAAAATATTCTCCGTAGTATTCAACTAAATAGAAAGGTAATTAAACAAAACATTGATGGAGTCCGTAAAATAGGAATATAATTGAAAAAATATAGAGATAAGGGAGTTCTAATAATAATAATAATAATAATAATAATAATAATAATAATAATAATCCCTAAATATATAAAGGGAAATGATATAATTATTGCATGAGAGTCAATATTGCAGCTTCATTCCTTTCAAATTAAAATTGTGTACTATTCCCATCCCCTGGAAACAATTATCAACCCAAAGCTCCAAATTCTAACACCCAAAGACACACTAGTGAAATTAAATGTTAGGTGTACTTGCACCGCCAAAAAATGTCAGTACCTAATTTCAAAATAAATATCACATTACACATAAAAATGTCAAAATTTAAATACCAAATTAAAAATTGATCCAAACAAAAATTAGGTACTAAAAGGGGACCACTTTGAAAATATGGGATTAGCATGCATAAACCTAATTACTTGGCTACACAAAGAGTTGAATTTGCTTTTGTTTTGTTTCTAGTCACGTGCTATGGTTAGGATAGCATCTGTAGCATGTGAAATGTTTCGGCTGATAAAAGTTCCAATTTGGTCATTAATGGTTTAGCAGTAGCTTCAGCTACTATAGATATAGAATAAATATTGTACATGTTTTCCGTACATCTCATGGTGTTGATTTTCAATAATATTTATATGCTTTCTCATTTGAAATATTTAAAAAAAAATTATATAATGATCATTGAACTATTTATTAGATATATTCTATTCTATCGGGTTCTTAGCTGTACATTAATATGTTAACAGCTTGTATTTCAGTTAGTTAGTTTTCCTTTTCCAGTTAGTTATTAGGGATCTTAGTTAGTTTTATTTGACTGTATATAAACATCTTTTTCATCTCTTTGTAAAGTTAACAAATTCGATTCTACAAGAAATAAAAGTTCAGAGTTATTTTCTTCTCTTTGTTATATGGTATCAATTGTCTTTTTCTTCTTTTGCGTTTGTTAACAATGGTGAATGTTACTGAACTCACGCAACAAGAGTCTGTTCTTTCTGAACAGTCTGATAATGGCAATACGTCTTATTCCATTCATCAATCTAACAATCCCGGTATGGTATTGGTTACGCAATCGCTGGCTATTGACAATTACAGTAGCTGGAGAAGATCGATGCTTATGGCGTTATCAGCCAAAAACAAAATCGGTTTCGTAGATGGTTCCATTCTCTCACCGGCGTCTTCTTCACCATTGTTCAATCTGTGGACGTGTGCTAATAATCTAGTCATTTCTTAGATTTTAAATTCAGTCTCCAAAGATATTGCGGCTAGTTTGATCTATCACTCCTCTGCTGTAGACATATGGAAGGATCTTGAAGATCGTTTCCAACAAACTAATGGTCCTCGTCTTTTTGGTTTAAAGAAAAAGTTGGTTGATCTTGTTCAAGGTTCTTTGCCGATCAGCACCTATTATACTCAACTTAAGGCCGTATGGGATGAATTGGTTTCTCTCAAACCATCTTGTACTTGTTTACATTGTACATGTGGTGGTCTTCGAAAGATTATAGATGAGCAACAGAAAGAATTAGTCATTCAATTTCTCATGGGATTGAATGATTCTTTTGCAATAATTCGTGGTCAAATTTTGCTTATGGATCCTATACCTTCGATTACCAAAGCTTTTTCTCTTGTTATTCAAGAAGAGAATCAACGGTCTATAAAGCTAGTGGCTCCTATTAATGAGGCTGCTTTTGTTGTTAAATCTTTACCTCGAAAGAGCAGACCTCAATGCACGCATTGCAATCTTCTTGGTCACACTAAAGAAAAGTGTTATAAGCTTCACAGTTATCCTCCTAGATATGTTTCTCGTGATCGAGCTAAAGTTGTTCAAAATCGTGATCGAGTTCATTCCAATGCTGTTGCCACAGATATTACTTCTAATGTTTCTCAAGAATCCTTGACTCCTTCACAATGTCAGCAACTTATAGCTTTGCTTAATTCTCAGCTTAAGGCAGCTGGCAATTCTGAAGTTCCTACTTCCATTAATCTGACTATGCAAGGTAAATTTGTTTTTTATGCTAATAGTTTCAGTACTTTTCAAGACAGTAATTCTTGGATTGTAGATTCTGGGGCATCTAGGCATGTCTGTTTTTCCAAAGCTTCTTTTGATTTTCTTAAGCCTATTGAAGGAGGTACAATATTACTTCCTAATAACACTGTTGTCAAGGTAAATTTTTATGGGTCTGTTACTTTATTCCCTAATCTTGTTCTTCATGATGTTCTATATGTTTCTGAGTTTCGATTTAATTTGCTTGCTGTCAGTTGTTTGTTATATAATCCTAATGTTAGCATTTTATTTTCTCAAAAACAATGCTTAATTCAGGACCAACAAGCTGTGATTAGGAAAGTTGATTTTTATCAAGGATTGTACTTGCTTAAATCCCCTGTTGCTACTGTTTCTGCTGTTGTTCATGAATCTTCGCGTGATATTGTTCATGATGATCAAAGTTCCTTAAATACTGTTGCTGGTAGTATTTCTGGTTCTCATGATGTTGTTGTTCTTGCAAATTGGCATGTTAGGCTTGGTCATCCAGGTGACAATACTTTGTATTTGTTGAAGAATTTGCTACCTGATGTTCATATTAATAAAAATGCCCCTTGTTCCATTTGTGCTAAGGCTAAACAGCATCATTTACCTTTTCCCATTTCTGTTTCCCAATCCCAAGTTCCTTTTGCGTTGTTACATTGTGATGTTTGGGGCCCTTTCAAGGTTCCTACACATAATAATCAAAGATTTTTCTTAACCTTGGTAGATGATTATACCAGATTAACTTGGACATATTTGCTTCAGCATAAGTCTGATGTTCTTTCTATTGTACCTCAGTTCATTGCCATGGTCAAGAATCAATTTGGTTTTGATATTAAAATCTTTCGATCAGACAATGCTCCTGAACTAAGGTTCACTGATTTGTTTCATTAACTTGGTATTATACATCAATTTTCTTGCGTTGAAACGCCACAACAAAATTCTGTTGTTGAAAGAAAACATCAGCATCTTCTTGTTGCACGAGCTTTGCTTTTTCAATCAAAAGTACCTATTCATTTCTGTGGTGAATGTGTTTTAATAGCTACGCATATTATAAACAGACTTCCCTCTTCTGTTTTGAATAATAAGTCTCCTCATTAGATGCTTTTTAAACAACCTCCTAATTATCATCAAATGAAAGCTTTTGGTTGTTTGTGTTTTGTATCTACATTGAAAGCTCACAGGTCTAAATTTGATGTGAGAGCTCTACCTGCTGTGTTCATGGGATATGCTGCTGGCGTTAAAGGTTTCAAAGTTCTTGTTCTTCAAACTAATAGTTTTGTAGTTTCTCGTGATGTCATTTTTTATGAAACTCATTTTCCATTTCATTCTATTTCTAATGATTCTATTGTTCCTGATCCTTTTCCAGATCTTGTTTTACCTTCCATATCTCATAATCCTCATGTTATGTCTCGTAATATTGAAGATACTAATAGCAATTTAAATGAACATGCACAAGTACATGAGTCTGTAACTGAGGATGGTGATGAACATGAGCTTGAAAATATTTCTGATCACATGCATACTCCTACTAATGCATATGAACCTGAACACGTGCATGAAAATACTCCTGAACACATGCATGAAAATACTCCTGAACACGTGCATGCAGATACTCCTGATCATATACATATTCATACTCCTGGTCCCGCTTTAGAAAATCATGAACCTGGTGTTGGTTCATCTCCTAATTCTGAACATGAACATTCTAAAAATTCTAATCATGAAAGTTTTCATACTGAGTCAGAAGTTTATTTATCACCTGAAGATGATGTTTCTAATCCTGTTCAGCATGAACATATTGCCCCTGTTCGAAGATCATCTAGAGTTGTTCAAAAGCCTTCTTACTTGCAATACTATCATTGTAACAATATATCTTCTTCCTGTCAATATCCCATTGAAAATCACATTTCTTCTACTAGTCTTTCACCGGATTATTCAGCTTTTATTTCTAATATCTCTTCCACGAGTGAACCATCATTTTATCATCAAGTTGTAAAATCTCCTCAGTGGCGTGCAGCAATGGCTGAGGAACTAAATCCCATGGAAGCTCTCAAAACTTGGACAGTTGTTCCTTTACCACCTGGGAAGGTTCCTATTGAATGTAAATGGGTGTATCGGATTAAACATATTGCTGATGGAAGTGTAGATAGGTATAAAGCTCGTTTAGTGGCCAAGGGCTTCACTCAAATTGAAGGAGTTGACTACATTGAGACATTTTCTCCAGTGGCTAAACTGACATCATTCAAAGTTCTTTTAACTTTGGTTGCACAAAATAATTGGCATCTTATCCAGCTCGATGTCAACAATGCCTTTTTAAATGGCATCCTTGATGAAGAGGTTTACATGAAGTTGCCTCTAGGCTATGGATCATATGGGAAGGATTCGAACATGGTATGCAAACTACATAAATCGATATATGGCTTAAAGAAAGCATCAAGGCAGTGGTTTACAACATTTTCTTCTGTTGTTCTCAAGCTTGGTTTCAATCAATCTCCTTCTGACCATTCTTTGTTTGTCAAGGGTACTGGAGATTCTTTAATTTGTCTTCTTGTTTATGTCGATGACATAATTATAGGAGGTAAAGATCATGCCCTTGTAATGCAAGTACAGGATCAACACAAAGCTCATTTCAAGCTTAAAGAATTAGACACTCTGAAAATATTTTCTAGGGTTCGAGGTTGCACGAAATGAAAAGGGAATTTCATTATCCCAACGACATTATGCTCTTCAACTACTCAAGGACACGGGTGTAATGGACAAGAAACTTGTTTCATTATCTTTCCTTTGTCCTCACAAGTTAAGTAAAACCGAAGGAGAACTTCTGCAGGATCCTCAAATGTACAGAAGATTGGTTGGCAGGTTACTTTATCTTACACATACTCGACCTGATATTACTTACACCGTACATTTACTTAGCCAATTTGTATCAGCTCCTCGGAAGCCTCATCTATTGGCTGCAAATCATTTTCTTTCATATATAAAGCAAACACATGGAGTAGGGTTATTCTTTTCTTCTTCCTCAAGCATGCAACTCAGTGCTTTTGTCGATTCTGATTATTCATCATGTCCGGATACTTGGCGCTCAACAACGTGCTATTGTACATTCCTGGGAGGTACCTTGATTTCCTGGAGATCCAAGAAACAACATACTGTCAGCCGCTCTTCTTGTGAAGCTGAATATAGAGCTATGGCCTCAGCTACTTGTGAGTTAGTTTGGCTGCAGGCTCTCTTAGCTTTCTTTCAAATTCCTGTCACACACGCAACTCTCTATTGTGACAATCAGTCTGCTATCTTCCTAGCTTCAAACCAAGTTTTTCATGAACGAACCAAGCACATCGAGGTGGATTGCCATTTTATTCGCGAAAAGATAAATGCCGGTTTCTTAAAATTGTTTCATGTGCGATCATCACATCAGCTTGCGGATGTTTTTACAAAGGCGCTGCATTCTCCCGCTTTTCATTCCATTATTTCCAAGTTGAGTCTCCTTAACATTCATCAGACATCATCTTGAGGGGGGGGATATTAGATATATCCTATTCTATCGGGTTCTTAGCTGTACATTAATATGTTAACAGCTTGTATTTCAGTTAGTTAGTTTTCCTTTTCCAGTTAGTTATTAGGGATCTTAGTTAGTTTTATTTGATTGTATATAAACATCTTTTTCATCTCTTTGTAAAGTTAACAAATTCGATTCTACAAAAAATAAAAGTTCAGAGTTATTTTCTTCTCTTTGTTATACTATTAAACAATTATAAAATAATTGATTATTACATGTTAATATGTTATACTGTATTTTATTGCCGCTGATTCCAATACTTTGTTATGTTAAAAAAAAAGTCAATACTTGTTTTTAGAAGTGTTTCAAAGAAAAAATAAAATAATTTTTTTGAAACAATTTGACAAGATAATTTGTTTGAAAATACCAAACACATTCAAATGGCCTTTTAGAACATTATAAGTATGAATTTGTAACAGATATTATCCTTTTAACTAAATGATATTAAAATTATAAGTATGAAATAATCATAATTGAACAAGCATAATTAAAGAAAATGATAGGTGTCTAATTGCACCGCCAAAAAAAGTCAGGTACCTAATTTCACATAAAATATTAGGTACTATATATGTATGTCTATAGACTATAATGTATACTCAACTGTGGCATTTTGCCTCCCCTTGCACTAAAGCAATTAATATGCACTGATTGAGGACCACAATGGCTATATAATTACATATTTCACGCTTTTATGCTAAAGTATTCAAAATATCATAGGGCAACAATTAGGGGTTAAAAAATACTCCCTCCGTCTCACTTAAAATGTCCATTTTGTGTTTTAAAATTGTCCCACTTAAAATGTCTCATTGAAAAAATTAACTACTTTTACAAGACACATTTACCTTTTTACCTTTTCTTTAGTTTTCCAACAAAATAAAATTTAACTTTTAAAGGATAAAATTGTTATTTCAATTATTTTACATCATATCTCTTACACAAATTTTTTTTCTTCCTAAAATTACGTGAAAAGTCAATAATGGACATTATAATTGAGACGGAGGGAGTATTAGATTTACCGATGTAATCTAATTATCCGTTGATTTGATCTAAACATTAAAATTAATGACAGAACTATTTTAATATTGACTCCGTCCCTGAACACCCAGTTATGTGTAGAAGAAACAAAAGCACCCACCGCAATCTGCTCCTCTTCCGCCAGCTCCCAACCGAAACCAAAATCTGTGAGCAAAAACATTTGTCTTAAAAACATTTCCCCTTGTGTATTTTTAATAATTAATATCATCTTAATTAGTTTAATCTGCAATTATTTCATCGTTTGTCTTAAAAACATTTCCCCTTGTGTATTTTACCCGTTGAGGGTGAGTTTGTTTGGTAAGTTTCGAAATTTGTTGGACTTTTAGATATCATTTTAGGTTATTTTTTTGTAGTTTTTGACAAGTTTCAATACTTACAAAAACAAGTTTTGATATTTTGTCCAAACACCTAAAATGTTATAAGAAAAAACAAGTATCAAAACTTGTCAAAAATCACGAAAAAAATCAACCTAAAATGTTATAAAAAAAATTTCTAACAATTTAAATTTTTGGACAAATTTCAAACTTACCATTTTTTAACTACACTCTAAATCTACCACACTTTAGACTCGACCAGGGCCGTCTCGGAAATTTTCGGGGCCCTGAGCGAAAATTAGAAGATTGACTTCTATATAACAAAAAGTATATCTTATTAGTTTGAACAATCAAATTAATATTTTTTTAAGTCTTAACTACAAAATAAGCGTCCAAGCTATACACGTTTATTTTTTGCTTTAAGTGCTTAAAGTTTATTTCGTTATCATTTTGAGGTTTCGATCATTATTTTTTATATAAAAAATAAAACTTTATACACCTAAAACAAAAAAAAAGCGACATAATTTGGGCACTAATTTTTTTTAAAAAAAATAGACACCTAAAACAAAATGCGGCATAATTTGAGCACTTGTTTTTGATTTTTTAACGGACGTTATCGAGAAATGGCCACAGAGTAAACTTCAGACACTTATTTTGACCCAAAAAACATTTTAGTGTCTAAAAATAAAAAAGAATATAGTGTGTACACTTATTTTGTAGTTAAGCCTTTCTTTAATAAATCATAAAAATATGATTAAATTTTTATCGAACAGATTATTTTCATTGTTAGATTAATTAATTTATTTATCTAAGAAAGAAAATTAATTTTTTACCATTAAATTAATTATTTAATTAATTAAAAAAATATAAAAAAAAATTAAAATTTAGGGGCCCTAGACTAGTTGGGGGCCCTGAGCGGTCGCTCATGGTGCTCCCCTCACAGCCGGCTCTGGACTCGACCAAGTGTCAAAGAAATGATTAAAAAATCTATTTTAATTAATATTACCATTTTTAGCTATAGAAATACCCCATGTTATATCTGACACCAAATCTGATAATGGGTCTTAGGTAAATAACATTTTCGAACCATTTCTTCAACAAGTAAAATACAAAAGGGAAAGGTATTTAAGACATCACATGGGCTTAATCAAGTCATGGATTAAAATATATACGTAAATAATATATATGTATATATATAAACATGATATAAAACTATAATATATATACATAATGTAGAATGAAATCTTTTCCCGTATGCTTTACAAAATAATATATATCTATAATATTAAATATAATTATGTAATGCGTTATATGTAAGGAGTGACTAAAACATAAATATGCAATATTTAAGGTCAAAATGAACAGATTAGTGGACTGAAAATGCAATTTGCCAAGCTCTTCTGCAATTTCTTTTCCCATGCTTTTTGAACTTGTCAACCCATTTGTTTCCCAACTCATTCAGCACCGTATATCCAATACATAGCCCAGCGCCTAGGATAAATTAATATTTAACTTAAAGAATAAATATGACTTTTTTAACAAATCAAAGAAAAAAAATATTTAAAGTGCTGCTCTTGAGCGGAATCAAACCTACGATCCAACCCCTAACCACTATGCTAGGCTTAAAATTTGGTAAGATTTTATCCAATTAAGTTAAATGCTTCTACGAAGATTTGAAATAAGAACATCTTACATTAAATAAAAGATGTTTAACCACTAAGCTAAATGAAGAACTTATTTTCAATTTACAAAATTTATTCTTTAATTTATGACGTATTATCACCTCAAAATGAAATCAAAATACTACCTAAATCAATCTAAAATTAATTTTTTAATTCTTTTGGTAATTATTTATTTTTATAAAATTTTATTAGATCATTATAAAAAAATATATAAAAATTTATGATAAAATATAAATTTTGAATTATTTGAAAATATTTATTTATATTTAAATTTAGTAATTTTGTTTTTAAAAACATTTTTAGCTTGAAATGTAATTAAAATTGAAGATCAAACTAATTTTTTTTCATTTTATTTTGAAATAAAAATAATGATTAAACACTGATTTATTTATTTAATAAAATTAATATTAAAAATTATAAAATTTAAATTAGTTTATTTTAAGATAAAATATAATTTTTAAAATAACATTTAATTTGTTGAGTTTAATAGTATTTTGATTTAATTTTGAGGCGATAATATATCATAAATTAAAGAATAAATTTTGTAGATTTATGAAATGTTTTAACTTAGATTAGTGGTTAAACACTTTTTTTAATGCAAAGTGTTCTTAGTTCTAATCTTCATAGAGGCATTTTGCATACTTTTGAGTTTGGGAGAATATAAATTAAATATTAATTTGGATAAAATCTAAGAAAATTCTAAGCCTAGCTTAGTGGTTAAGCATTGGACCCTTATGCAAGCGCTCCCAAGTTTGATTCTGCCCAAGAGCACATCACGTTAAATATTTTTTTCTTTTTTTGTTCAAAATTAGGAAGTGACACGTATCATCTCTTAATTGGTCGAATAAAAAACACAATTTAAATGCTGACAAGGAGAAAGGCGTTGACGTGGATAATAAAAAAATAAAAAAATTGTCAAGTCGGCAATTCCTTTAGATTTTTAACGGCAAGAAACCAAAACAGAAAAAAAATATTTAACATGAGAGACGATTTTGACGAAAAAATTAGTTCAGTGACCAAAACAAAGAAATGTGATAGTTTGATGATCACACTAGTATAACTTTCCCTATTTTTTTATTAAACTCGGCAATAACTTGTCTTTTCTATTATTTGTTGTTATATACACATGGGTTCCACTAGAATGAATCAAAACCTTTCTTTTTAAGGAAATTCATTTATTAAAAATATTTTTCCTAAACAAGTCAAAAGCTTTCTTAATTTTTTTTTTTTTTGCAAAAGATCAAAAATAGCGCCTAACGTTTCATCTTTTGGTCATTTTAGCTCAATTTTTTTGTACAAACAACCGCCTATCGTTTCGTTTTTCGTTCAAATTTCACTTTTGTTGGATGAAAAATGTTAGTCAACTAACAGTCAACGCCTGAGGCTGGTGTGACATGTCTGCAGGACATGGGGAGATGACCTAGCACTGCCACGTGACACTTTGCTAATGTGGCGACTGGTTAAAAATATTTTCTTTAAAATATAATTAATTAATTTTTAAAATTTTTAAAAATGTCACATTAGTAAAAATGTCTTGTGGCAGTGCCACATCATCTCCCCATGCCCTGTAGACATGTCACGTCAGCCTCAAGCGTTGACTAACGATTTTTATCCAACAAGAATAAAATTTAAACGAAAAATAAAATATTAAATAGTTATTTACACAAAAATTTAAATGATCAAAATATAAAATGTTAGGAGTTATTTTTGACTTTACTTTTTTTTCTTCATGCAACCTACGTGAAGTTAGAGAGGAAAATTCATTATATAAAGAATGTTACTTGTGACATCATGGGTGGTGGGACCCTTAAAACAACATACTACATTATTTCAACCAACATATTTTACTCTTGAAATAACTCATTGTATTCAAACAGGAGTGGCCCACGCTGTTTGCTGCTGTTATTTGGTTGACCTGGAAGTAGCGGTGCAACAGGGTGCTGGGGGATAGTACTGCAGGCCCACGAAATTTGGCGGAGGCTGCCGTCCGCCTGCGGAATGATTGTGTAACAGCTGCTGCGTTTTCTGCTGTTAGGGGAGGTAGTGTTAACAGGCGTGGTGTTGACTCGACGCAGTGGCAATGTCCATCTAGGGGAAGGGTTAAGGTTAATGCTGATGGGTCGGTTAGGGGACCGTTACAGGTGGCGGCGATTGGTGGCGCTATTCGTGACGATACGGAAAATTGGATTTTCGGTTTTGGGCGATGTGTCGGCCGTTGTTCGATTCTCATGTGCGAACTTTGGGCGGCTTATGAGGCCCTTAAACATGCATGGGATTTTGGTTGCGAATTAGTGGACTTTGAGACGGATAACTCTACGGTTGCGGATATGTTGAATGGCAAGAAGGACGTGATGTGTGGGCATAACTTATTTAACCGGATTACAGAGCTTATGGGGCGTGATTGGGACTTGTCTATTCGATATGTTGCTCGTATTTCTTATGATGGTTTGTAAGTAACAACACATGTACTCTTTTCCCCCAACTAGGATTAGGGGGTTTTTAACGAGGCATGTGTTGTTACCTCTTTTATTAATAAAAAAATAATAATATTATAATCTATTAATATTTTTAAAATGTAAAAATACCATGGTGGACTTAATTGCCTAAAATTAATGAAATGTTTTATTATTGGGTAAAGCACACCAAATTTCACAGAAATGTATAAAATTGATATTTATGTTGACATAAAGTTAAAAATAGCCCCCAACATTTAATCTTTTGATCATTTTAATCCTTATTTTTTTTATTCAGACCAACCTTTAACGTTTTATTTTCATTCAAGATTCACCTTCAATGAATGGAAATCGTTAGTCAACTATCTTTGATGACGTGAATTAATAGTTTTCTATTTAAAAAAATATTTATTTTTGATCAATTAGATAATGACAAATGGCATCATCTTAAGTAACTTTATAATTAAAATTGAGAATGGATGAACCTGGGTCTAGTGGGCCTTTCCACCAGACCAACCTCCTAAATTAGTTTTTAATCACCAAATAAAATAGCATGTCTTGTTCTTCATTCTCAGCTTTCTCTGCTACTTTCCCGATAGGCGATAACCATTTTAAAAGCATAAGTTAAGTTAGTAACATCACATGGCTAGCTAACATAAGAAAGTAAACAAACTATGTAGAACTAACTACTAAGGCCCTACGAGTTTAAAGTGAAACGCCAAATAAATTCAATGCAAGCAATGTATTAATTACCTGGACTTGGCAGGCAATTTCATGGAATACCGGATAAATAAGGTACATAATACTGAACAATTGATTCAAAATCAGTAGGACTCCAGGCTCCAGCTCCATAAGCACTCCACTTAAGGTTTTATTCAGCCATGTGTGAGGATTATTTTGATTGTTTGATACATTCCTCGAACACATTTTTGCTCGAATTAATAAAAAATAAACTTTCCGTTTGGTTCTCGGGAAAGTAGCATAGAAAGCTGAGAATGAAGTAGAAGACATGCTATTTTACCGAGGTTATATATTTTAGGGCAAACTAATCCAATGACCACCGAACTTTAGGGACGTACCTATTTTGACCATCGAACTATCAAACTCGTCAAACAGAACACCAAACTTATAAAATTGACCTATTTTGACCACCGCCGTTAAAAAACTAACGGAGTGTTGACGGAAAGGTGATGTGGCGGTTACCGAAAATTTATAAAAATACACATTTAGTCCATATTATTTACCTATTATATCAATTTGGTCTAAATTTTAATTTAATTAATTAAAATTAATCATCCGATAAGGTGAAGACATGTGTCATCACCTGATTGGAAAAATTATTTTAATTTATTTTTACTTAATATTTAATATATTTTACCCTCCAACCAGGTGATGACACGTGTCATTGCACCATTTAATATATATATATATATATATATATATAACATTAAATGCAAGGGAATAAAAAAGTAAAAATGGTTGAAAGGAGACTCGAACTTAGATCACTTGGGATGTGTATAATCACACAAAAATTTGATTTAATATAAACTTAAAAATTATTAAATATTGGGTTTTAAAAAATATTCGATTTAAAAGAAAAGTAATTCGATTTAAAATATTTGATTTTTTTTCTTTTTCATATTTAATTTAAATTAAATCGAATATTTTTATTAAATATTCAAATATTTTAAATCAAACTTCTTTTCTTTTAAATCCAATATTTTTTAAAATCGATTATTTAAATTAAATTGAGTATTTTAAATCGAATATTTTTTAGGGTAAAGTATGCCAGGTACCACCGAACAATAGGGTGTGACCTGTTTTTACCATCAACCTTTCAATTGGTCAAAACTTACCACTAAACTTTATTTTTTGACTTGTTTATACCACCCTACCGTTAAATCGTTAACTCCGTGATGACATGGACGCTGCACCAAAACGACGTCGTTTAGGTGCCGCTATTTTGATAATAAATGACCCAAAACGACGTCGTTTTGCTAGAGAAAAATATGTGAAATTGTGCACTTAATGAGATTCAAACCTAAGACCTTAAGCATCAAAGACAACCTCCTAACCACCAAGCCAACATAATATCTTTGAATTATTTTTAGCACAAATAATATATATTCCAAACTGTAGTTTGTTATATAAATATATTATTTCTAATATAAAAATATTCAAATATTGGTATACATATATTAATACATAAATAATAAATTAAATGAAAATATGTAAATATTTTTATATTATTAATAATATTAAATATATAAATATATAAATATATTATTATAAAAACTAAAAAACAAAGTTTGTTTAAAAAATCTAAAATTCGACAAAATCTTAATCCCTAAACCCATAAACCCTAACCCTAAACTATAAACTTTAAACCCTAAAATTTTATTCAGAAACAAATAATATTAAAATATATAAACAAATAATATATTATAATAAAAACTAAAAAACTGATTTAAAAAACATAAAATTTTCAAAATTTACGAAAAGACCCAAAAATTCACCAAAATCTTAAAGCTTTGGGGTTTATGGTTTAAGATTTTGGTGAATTTTTGGGTCTTTTCGTAAATTTTGAAAATTTTATATTTTTTAAATCAATTTTTTAGTTTTTATAATAATATATTATTTGTTTATGAATAAAATTTTAGGGTTTAAAGTTTATAGTTTAGGGTTAGAGTTTATGAGTTTAAGGATTAAGTTTTGTCGAATTTTAGATTTTTTAAACAAATTTTGTTTTGAAAATTAGTCTTTTAGTTTTTATAATAATATATTTATATATTTATATATTTAATATTATTAATAATATAAAAATATTTATATATTTTCATTTAATTTATTATTTATGTATTAATATATGTATACCAACATTTGAATATTTTTATATTAGAAATAATATATTTATATTATTCAGATAAAGTAATATTATTTATATGGCAAACTACAGTTTGCAATATATATTATTTGTGCTAAAAATAATTTAAAGATATTAGGTTGGCTTGGTGGTTAGGAGGTTGTCTTTGATGCTTAAGGTCTTAGGTTTGAATCCTATTGAGTGTACAATTTCACATATTTTCTCTAGCAAAACGACGTCGTTTTAGGTCATTTATTATCAAAATAGCGGCACCAAAACGACGTCGTTTTGGTGCAGCATCCATGTCATCACTGAGTTAACGATTTAACGGCAGGGTGGTATAATAAAGTTTGTGGTAAGTTTGGACCAATTGAAAGGTTGATGGTAAAAACAGGTCACACCCTATTGTTTGGTGATACCTGGCATACTTTACCCTTTTTTTAAATCGAGTATTTAAATTTAATATTTTTAATAAAAATATATTTAAATTAAATACTCATTTTAAAAATATTTTAAATCAATTTTTTTTAAATTGAATATTTTTATTAAATATTCAAATATTTAAAATACTCGATTTAATTTAAATACTCGACTTAAATTAAATACTCGATTTTAAAAAATATTCGATTTAAAAGAAAAGAAATTCTATTTAAAATATTTCAATATTTAATAAAAATATTTGATTTTAAAAAATATTCGATTTAATTTCAATTAAATATGAAAAATAAAAAAATCAAATATTTTAAATCGAATTATTTTTCTTTTAAATCAAATATTTTTTAAAAAACAATAATTTAATAATTTTCAGATTTAAATTAAATCGAAAGTTTGTATGATTATACACATCCCAAGTGATCTAAGTTCGAGTATCCTTTCAACCATTTTTACTTTTTTTTATTCCCTAACAATTACTGTTATATATATATATATATATAATAATAATAATAATAATAATAATAATAATAATAATAATAATAATAATAATAATAATAATAATAATAATAATAATAATAATAATAATAATAAATGGTGCAATTCATTGCATTAAAGATGGGTTGAAGCAGCGGTAAACACGTGAAATGTGAGATGCTCCAAGTACCGAGTCACCTAAAGAGTCTGAGTATTTACTCGGATATGCGGATAGCTTGACTCGAGGCCAAGTCTTACCCCGGTGGGATCTCGCCACCAGACTCCCATGACGGTGTCTTTCTTCGCCACAAAGCTTGGGTGTTTCACCAAGACATACCCCGATGACAACTCATATCATCAGACTCTCACTTTGGATCGGGAAGGCACTACCCCCATTGCCCGACACTAAAGAGTATCGGATATCGTCTCCACAGGGACTGGGCTAACCCTTTCCTTCGCTATCTGCACAAGGGGAAAAGAATAGATTAAGATATTGTCACGAAAATAATAAAGAATACTGGAAAATAAAAGTAGAGAAATCAAGATAGAGAGAATGGGCTGGTATTGAATTGCTCAGTAGTGCAGGTATTGTAGATTTTAGGAAATCCAGTTCTGTCGTCGCGCCCGTCGCCGACAGCACCTGTCGCGGCGGCTGTCCGTTGGCTGTCGCGGCAGCAAACACACCAACTCCGTACTTTAAGTTTGGCAAGAATCCCAGATCTACCTTAGCCTATCCCTAGGTCCAAGTCTGTCGATGATCACATCTTGATGATACCTCCCGGCGTGAATCGAAGGATGAACACCGATGTGTATGAATTCTTCTTTAGCCACTTAACCTTGCCCTATCCCTAGGCACAAGATAGTTCAACTATAAACTAGAGAACTTGCTCTTATTTCTTTCGTATACTTAACTCTCCCGATGCTAAGTAAATGGATAACCTCACAATGCTCTCCCGATGCTCTTGCAAGATATTAATAACCAAAATAAGAGAACTTGAAGTTTATTTTATTGAACTGAAAATTCCTAAAACAAAACAACCCTTGCAACTACTTTACAAATCAACCCATGGCCCTAGGGGGTTTTAGAACATGTCGACGGCGGGTAAACGGCGGAGGGTTTTTGGTTGTTGGTTATGGGGTATGATGTGGGGATTCTCTCCTAGGTTAAAATACATGCCCTTATATAAGCTTTGGGCTCAAGTTATCTAAGGTAACAAGGATTACAACTTTAATTAAAAGTATGATTCTAATAAAAACTTAATCTTCAAGGATCCTACTTTTCAGCCGTCCTCCTTGTTTCTTGGGATTTTCTCTCCTTGAACTTTGGCTTGACATATCTTTTGATCCGGGGCTTGGAAAAATATTTGGCTTTCACACGACAGACGAGCAGAATTTTCTCTATCTATCGAGGTCCACTTTGCTTTTTTCTCTCCGCAAAACTGCTGTCACCATGCTGTCACGGCAGGACCATGGCAGCATCGTCCTCTTTGTCTGCTTGTCCAGTTCAGCTCTTCTGCTTCTCTGCCCAGCGCCTGCCCTATCCGTCTACTATGGCAGTAACTTGCTGTCGTCCTCTGCTGTCACGGCAGCTCCATGGCAGCATCGTCCTCTTCGTCTGCTTGTCCAGTTCAGCTCTTCTGCTTCTCTGCCCTGCACCTGCCTTCTTCGTCTACGGCGGCGGCAACCTGCCAAAAACAGCCATTTTTAGTAGAATCTGTGCTTTTTATATATTTGTGATGTTTTGCTGTAAACTGACCTAAATGCAATGAAATGGTGCTTGAATGCAGCAGAAATATGGGTAAAAAGGGTGTAAATAATAGAACTTTTACACACTCAACACACCCCCAAACTCAAGTTTTTGCTTGCCCTCAAGCAACTAAGAACTAAAAGAAAAAGAAATTTTTGTTTTGGCTTTCAAACAACGAGCTTTCCCTTACTCGTCGTTCGTTCTCTGTGGCGGCAGCAACCTGTCGGATAATTTAGGATCTGTCCGGAATCTCTCTATAGTCCTCGTGTGGTGTGTGCATGCTTGTGAACAGTTATATGCCAAGACTCTCTTAGTTTCACTAGAATATTCAACTTTTTTGACTCGAATTTTATGCCAAAGTTTATTTTTGAAGACACATTTTCATGCTTCTTTTTCTTCTATTTTCAAGCTAAGTTTTACTAGAGCCAGTTTTGGGCACCTCTAGTTAGCTTCCTAGAGCCGGTTTCGGGCACCTCTAGGTTATTGAGTTTCTTTTGCTAAACTTCTTTCCTAGAGCCAGTGTTAGGCACCTCTAGGGGCTATTCAAGTACTAAGCATCCTATTCTAGTTTGGCTAAAAGAAATCTAAGCAATATAACAGTCACAATGGTGTTTAAGTTTTCAGAACTATAGAAAGGCTCTAAACTTCTCCTTAAACTGTCCTAAAGATGCTGCCACGACAGAGATGTCATGACAGGTAAGTTCAGTTCACAATTTTCAGCCAAAATTATTAATTTTCGTTTTTTTAGAAAAGTACTAAGTAAAGGACACAATTTAACTAAGATGTACTCCATGAATATGGAGGGTTGCCACCCCCAAACTCGAGGGTTGCATTGCCCTCAATGCAAATGACAAAATAAAAACGAAAGCATATGAAGGCAGTACATCACAAAATATATATGGCAGGCAGCAATAATAAGATAAGAAACTTAAATTTTAATTACTGTTTTCACTGCTGCTGCTGAGGCAGATCTGGCGGCGGGTTCTGGTTCGCGGGGCGGGCTGGGGTGGTTCCTGTACAACCTGAATATCAGAGTTGTTGCCGCTGCTGTCACTGCTGCTGCTGGCCCTTGGCAGAGTTTTCTTATCTGCCATTCTTTTCTGCCTCTTTACCGGTGTAAATTCCTTCGACAGGTTCCTCTAAATAGAGGGTTCAATGTCACTGTCTGCCTAGACGGAGGAGGAAGAGAACCCAGCAACAAAGGCAACATGGTCATCCGAGGGCACTGGTCGCTTTGTTCCTTGAGCAGATGTTTCGACATGGGTGCTGCCGGCTGCCGTCAGGGCAGGTGATGGTATGGAGGCGGCGGGTGATGAAAGGCTTGAGGCCCAGATTCTTTGCCTTTGGAGTATAAATGAGGCCTCGTTCTTCCCACAGATCTCTGGTTGCAAAGGACTGTGGGGGAGTTGCTGCCGGTGAGGAAGTAGAGGCAGCATTGCGGCGGGTTTTTTCGGGAAGACATGTTTAGTGCAAGGTTTGTGAAAAGTAGTTGAAAGCAAATGGAAACTAAAGATGGAGAGCAAGTAAGAAAAGCAGAAGTGAGTGAAAATGAAAATGAAATAGAGTTTTATAGAAAAGGAATTGCTGCCTGTTGAAGCTGTACGGCAGGCGCGAATAACGGGGCGACTGTCGAGCTTTAGCGTGTCTGATGTGTCCGACACACATTTCTGCATCTGTCACGCGTCTGTCATGGCAGCTGTAACGACAGGCTTCAATATTGGGCTTTGTTGGGCTGATGGATGGGTGGTGGGTTGGGTTCACTTCTCCTGTTCTTCTTGGCTCCTTTATTTCCTAAAAGCATTATTCGAATAAAATAAACCTTATTTCCTAATAAATAATAAAAATAAAAATAAAATTTAGGTTAAATTAGGGATGCCAGGTGGGGCATCTTCTAGGGTAACCACTTCCTGCATTCATGGGGCTTCAGTCCCCTAATAATGCTTGAGGCGTCGTTTCCGGTACTTCTTGAAGTCCATCCGTACCCTCCATCTGGTGATTATTCTCATGTTGGGGGCTCCTTTCTTTCTCTTCCCTTTGTAGTCCATGAAGTCCTCCCTTCTTGGTAATGTTTCTGAGGGCATGAATATATGATTAGAAATAATCAAATTGACATTTGGCCACAAACTTACCTTGTTTTCGTTGAATGTTGTTGTGGTTGAATGTATCTCTTGTTGTCGTGTCTGCTGCTGCGGCAGGCAGTTATTTTGACAGTTCTTTATCAGGTTACTTTGCAGGTCAATGGGACATTGGTAAGTGCCATCACTCTCTATATCAAATTATGTTGACCACTCGTAGATCTCCATCAGTAGAGACTTTGATGATTCTGTGTCCACCGACGTTGGTTCCTCAAATACCTGCAATGGAATTGGTGAGTTTTCATATAATTCAAAAGGTTCATTTATTACCTGCTCATATTCCATCGGTGAGGCATTGTCATTGGGTAGCTCTTCTAGGTGGTCGTGCGAGTGCCATGACAGGGATGGATGTGTGCAATCTAGGTCAGGCATAATCGAGGTGGTGGGTTTAGAATTTGCCTCTGATGTGGTTGCTGCTTCAGCATCAGTTGCTACCGAGGCAACAATTGCTGTCGGGGCGGCAGTTGCTGTCGAGGCGGTAGTTGCTGTCGAGGCGGCAGTTGCTGTCGAGGCGGCAGTTGCTGTTGAGGCGGCAGTTGCTGTCGAGGCGGCAGTTTCCGTTTTGACTGGAGTTTCTGCCTCAGAAGTGGTTGATGCCGTGACATTCTCTTGAATTTCACTCAGCGTTGTCGCGGTGTTGTTCCATTCTGGCTCCTCGAACATTGTCATGGCAAGTTGTTGCTCAGACTCATCATATGTTGGGTATTCCTTCACATGGGCATCCTCGTCATCTTGCTTCAGGATTTCAGGTTCATCTGTGGCATGAATGAGGACTGGTCTGCTCAAGAGTTCATCCATCTTGGCGATACTTGCGTCCATAGAAACCGACACTTCTTGAGTGAGTGCCATGAAGGCTTGCAGTGTGTCTTCTAAGGATTTTGACTGCTCTTGAGGATGATGACATTGCCAGGGCAGGTCGGGTTCTGTAGCAAAATTGTTATGGTATAAAAAATTTTAGGGGTTTTGATCGTACCATAAAAAATTTTGATGCTGCGGCATCAGCATTTGCTGCCCCTGTTGCTGTCGTGGCAGCATATCTTTACGATAATTGCAAGAACTTTCCAATATCAACTCTCGAATGGTTTTTCCTGGCATGTTGATGCCCTTGAACCTGTATTTTCACCTGAGTTTTTTTTTGTTAAAAAAAATAAAAGTAAAAATAAAAATAAAAGAAAAGTGCAGAAGCTAGGGTAAGAGTGTGTTGCCAGTCCCCGGCAACGGCGCCAAAAACTTGTTGCGTGTAAAAGTGTCCATCGCAATTGAGTGCAAGTGTACACGTCGCAAGTAATAAAGTGATACTAGAGTATCGGATATCGTCTCCACAGGGACTGGGATAACCCTTTCCTTTGCTATCTGCACAAGGGGAAAAGAATAGATTAAGATATTGTCACGAAAATAATAAAGAATACTGGAAAATAAAAGTAGAGAAATCAAGATAGAGAGAATGGGCTGGTATTGAATTGCTCAGTAGTGCAGGTATTGCAGATTTTAGGAAATCCAGTTCTGTCGTCGCGCCCGTCGCCAACAGCACCTGTCGCGGCGGCTGTCCGTTGGCTGTCGCGGCAGCAAACACACCAACTCCGTACTTCAAGTTTGGCAAGAATCCCAGATCTGCCTTGGCCTATCCCTAGGTCCAAGTCTGTCGATGATCACATCTTGAATTCTTCTTTAGCCACTTAACCTTGCCCTATCCCTAGGCACAGGATAGTTCAACTATAAACTAGAGAACTTGCTCTTATTTCTTTCGTATACTTAACTCTCCCGATGCTAAGTAAATGGATAACCTCACAATGCTCTCCCGATGCTCTTGCAAGATATTAATAACCAAAATAAGAGAACTTGAAGTTTATTTTATTGAACTGAAAATTCCTAAAACAAAACAACCCTTGCAACTACTTTACAAATCAACCCGTGGCCCTAGGGGGTTTTAGAACATGTCGACGACGGGTAAACGGCGGAGGGTTTTTGGTTGTCGGTTATGGGGTATGATGTGGGGATTCTCTCCTAGGTTAAAATACATGCCCTTATATAAGCTTTGGGCTCAAGTTATCTAAGGTAACAAGGATTACAACTTTAATTAAAAGTATGATTCTAATAAAGACTTAATCTTCAAGGATCCTACTTTTCAGCCGTCCTCCTTGTTTCTTGGGATTTTCTCTCCTTGAACTTTGGCTTGACATATCTTTTGATCCGGGGCTTGGAAAAATATTTGGCTTTCACACGACAGACGAGCAGAATTTTCTCTATCTATCGAGGTCCACTTTGCTTTTCTCTCTCCGCAAAACTGCTGTCACCATGCTGTCACGGCAGGACCATGGCAGCATCGTCCTCTTTGTCTGCTTGTCCAGTTCAGCTCTTCTGCTTCTCTGCCCAGCGTCTGCCCTCTCCGTCTACTATGGCAGCAACTTGCTGTCGTCCTCTGCTGTCACGGCAGCTCCATGGCAGCATCGTCCTCTTCGTCTGCTTGTCCAGATCAGCTCTTCTGCTTCTCTGCCCTGCGCCTGCCTTCTTCGTCTACGGCGGCGGCAACCTACCAAAAACAGCCATTTTTAGTAGAATCTTAGCTTTTTATATATTTGTGATGTTTTGCTGTAAACTGACCTAAATGCAATGAAATGGTGCTTGAATGCAGCAGAAATATGGGTAAAAAGGGTGTAAATAATAGAACTTTTACACACTCAACAGGTGTTTCACCAAGACATACCCCGATGACAACTCATATCATCAGACTCTCACTTTGGATCGGGATGGCACTACCCCCATTGCCCGACACTAAAGAGCACGTACGAATTTTAGTTTATAGTGCACTCTACATCCTATTGGTCGACCAATTATATCCGGTAATCATCTCATCATTTATGACAATATATTTCATTAAAATCATCATCTCACCTACTCTTTTGATGCAACATTTCTAAACCAATCTCATCCCATTTGAAAACCACAATTCATGCATAGCATTTGATCAAAATCTCAAAACTCTTTGCAATGTTATTCTATCACATAAGATCAATATGAAACATCATTTCATGTCATAAATCATGCATAAAACAGTAGGAATTTGTCTATCTCAAATCAAGAGCATGTCAAAAGCATTTAGGGGCATCATCCACATATCGAGAGCAAATCTAAGCATACTTACTTCCGGACTTATGATGGTGTTTCAAACGAATCCTAAATCCCCAAAACTTGTTTCCTTGTCCCTCAAGAACTTTTAAAACCATTTTCACTCACCGTTATCGTTTCGCTTGCTTGCCGAAACAATTTCTAGGCTTCCGGCACTTCTGGATCAACACCTAACGCGTCCGATGAAATCTCCCCTATTCATTACACATAAGAGTAAAGGATTAATGCATCATAATGCATTAAAATCACCGGCTACTCATTCTAACTCGCTGCTCTACTCAAAATTAGCATTTCGGCTTTCCGAAATAACCGAAATCACTTCCAAACTTTCTCAAATGAAAGCCCAGCCAAGATCTATCAATTCTAACCTTTTTCTAAACCTCAATCAACATCAAAAATCAATATAAACACGACCTTATACCTCCAGCAAAAGCATATCACCAAAACCACATCAAAAAGCCACAAATCTAGCATCTCAAACTTAGGAACCCAAGCCTATTCGGGATTTATTTGTTAAAACCTCATTCTCAACATCAAATAACATCCAAAATATGTTAGAAATCAACCTCAAATCAGAGCTTAACATAGAAATACAAAAATCACCAAGATCTCATCAAGAATCTTGAATTTAACAACTATTTCATGTTTATAACTTTAAAACAACTCAAAAACCATTAACAAAGGATTGATAACTTGGGAATTTTAGTGAAGAACTGATCATTAGAGGAGAAGAACGAAGCTTACCTCTAATGGTTGATCTCTCCTTAATTTGGGCAAGTTTCCTTGAAAATCCAAAGCAAAAATCAAAAGGATTTGATGAAACAAAGATAGGAAATCTTTTGGAAGGTGAAATCTCAGCAAACAAGATGAAAATCAGAGGTTCTTTGATGAGAGAAAAGTGTTTGACTGAATGGAAGTTGAGAGAAAATGAAAAGAGAGAAAACTATCGTAAAGTTGGTTATGAAAAGTCAACCTTTGATTTTCTTTTAATTCCCTTTTATTTCTTTAATAAAATCATTATTAAAAGCTCCCAAATTAAAGAGAAATCTGATGAAAACAAATGGTGAAATTAGCTCCTTAAATATTCAAAGTTTCAATCCTTTACAAAACAGTCACTGCCAACTTTTGCAAAAACTACATTTTGGTCACTATACCAAAATGTAATATTTCCAAAGCTCATTTTATAAATTTTTTTAGCATAATCATTTATATAATAAATGAGGATATTTATATATTTTTCCTTATTTTTAAAACACCCCGAACTAGGTTTTCCCTAAACCAACCCCAAGGGTTCGAACCTTTCCCGACCGGCCCGATTCAACATCTAAAACATCTGGGCCCAAAACCAGGGCGTTACAATATGCATATCTTATATAATTAGAGAAAGTCATTTAAATTGGAATCAAATTGTACTATAACATGATAAATAATTACAATTAAATTTGTATAGGAACTCGAAAACTCGACTCGAATAAAAAAAATTCAAATAAAGTTTGAGTTGTAAAATATTGTTGCAGTATGTTAGTATCCGAGACGAAAGAAATATAATGAATATTATTAAATAAAATTAGAGACATGCAACTACGCAGTTTCCTTAGGACATGCAACTACGTGTTGAGGCAAACTCAGATTCGAAAAGAAACATGTTGAGGCATGTATCTACACAGTTTCCTTAAGACAGATTTCGACCACTCCGTGGTGCTTGAGTTCTTCGGTCGTCCGTCTCCCAGGATACAAAAACAAGATGATCTTCTACAAAAGCACAAACTGAAGAGATCACGAACTGTGCTCTTAACTTAGTGTAACACCCCCTTCCCAGCCAGGTCGAGAACCGGGTCGAAAAGTGCTACCGATGAACAATACGATGATCGGTGCGATAAAATTCCAAACAATATCAACCCATAATCAAAGATTTGCTTTATAAACGTTACCAAACATATATCTTAGTCCAAATTATTCACTTTGTAACGATGATTACTCGATTTAGACCAAATTCTAACTTCTATAAGCTTTAGGGACCAAGTATTTCTCATTTTTTTTTGTTGATGACATGGTTTTGTTCGTCGTGGCTTCTCTATTATAACTTGATGTTAGAAAACGTGTCTTGGGAGATTTTTGTGAGTTATCAGGGCACAAAGTGAGCATTCGAAAGACTAATATTTTTTCTCTATAAATGTGGATTTAAGCTGCCGTGAGTTTATTAGTGGATGTTTCGGTTTCACGGAAGTATCAAATTTGAGGTGTTACTTAGGGGTCCCTTTGTTGTATAGACGGGTGATGAAGGTGACTTATCAGTTTCTGATACAAAAGGTGAGTGATAGGCTTTCTGGGTGGTCAGCAAAAACACTCTCTTTAACGGGCCGTATCATTCTAGCTAAAGCGGTGTTAGAGGCTATCCCTCCGTACACAATGCAGACTACCCTTCTCCCTAAAGGGGTATGTGTTGAGATTAAAAAATTGATTCGAGAGTTTATCTAGGGTAATGGTAATGGTAATGATGAGCGACATATCCATTTGGTTAATTGGAGCAAGCTGTGTGCACCGATGAGTAATGTCGAACTTGGTTTTAAGCATTTGGAAGAGCAGAATGCGTCATTTCTTATGAAGCTCACATATGGTCTTGTAGCAAATCCGGATTAGCTTTGGCTGCATGTGTGGCGCTCGAAATATAAATGCACTATTCTCGTACCATCTTCTTTGACGCGACTAGGTTGTTCCCCACTATGGAGGGGAATTGCTATGGTTTGGGAAGATGTGCGTGCTAATTTGACTTGGAATGTGGGTAATGGTGAGGATATAGATTTTTGGAATGATCCTTGGTTTTGTGATGTAGGCAGGCTTCGTGATTGGATTGTGCCGAGTTCAAATGTTTCCCTTGGTCCGACACCTCTTGTTTCAATGGTCGATGGTAATGGCGCTTGGAGCTGGGCACAGTTCTAGTCAGCCTTATCGATGTCTGTGTTACTTCGCATTGCGACTGTTATCCCTTCCGTGGCTGCTGCTCTAAAGGACGAGGTAGGTTGGTTAGGTACTTCTTATCGCGACTTCACGGTACGTTCTACCTATTATATTCGCATTACACCCCTAGGTCTGGTTGAGGATCCTTTTCGGAAGATAGTATCATGATTCCCAGGTTTGCATTGCGTTAAAGCTTCCTTTGGCTCTTGGCGCATAATAGATTATTAACGAATAGGGAGCGTGAACGTCACCATTTAACCCTTGACACAAGATGTGGGGTTTGTGGTAATGGAGATGATAATGTTGATTTTAATCTAAGGCAATCGAATTTTTCTATGAGGGATTCAACTAAGTGGCTGATGCTCTTTGGAACTGTCTTATGGATGCTTTGGAAAAATAAGAATCGATGCATTTTTTATCCATTGGAAACAGTACATGAACCGATCCTTGAGGCGAGCCGTCATCTAGTGCGAGAAGCTACCCTAACGAAGGGTTTTCATGTGCGGCATGCACGCTCTTGTGGCCAGGTGATTCAGGGCGTGACTATTTGGAAATGGTCGAGTGCAAGGTGGTGCCCTTTGAACTCGAACGGGGCACGATGCCAATTGGATGATCGGACGACTTGTGGAGGGTTGATCCGGGATGACCAAGGTGATTGGGTGATGGGTTTTGCAAAGTTCATTGGTATTTACTCAGTTTTGGATGCGGAACTTTGGGGTAATTTGGTTGGTCTTCGTCATGCATGGGATGGGGGCTTCGTCAGATCACGGTTGAAGTTGATAATGGTGCTACTATAGGGCTTTTGACAAAGCAGTCAGTGAATGGGAGGTATTGATCACTTGTTCACATGATAGAGTTGTTCGTGGCTCAAGATTGGGAGGTCCAATTTGTATAGATTCATCGTGAGGCTAATATGGTGGTCGATGTGTTGGCTAGGCATGGTTTTCAGATGGTACAAGGGGATAAGACGTTCGTGCAACCACCAGATATAGTTCTAAACGCGCTACATGCGGATTTTAGAAATCCTATGAATTAATTTGTTTCTTGTAAGGTTCTCAGGTGTACTCTTTTTCCTCCATTTAGGATTAGAGAGGTTTTTTAACAAGGCACCTGGTTACCTTTCTTTTCTTCATATATATATATATATTATGAACATTTTGTAACTTTGGCAAATAATTTGGCAAGAATTAGCAGAAGATAGGTTGATAGACATGTTTTTGGTTTTTTTTAATTGAAATCCGCTAGTTTTATTAAAATGAGGATTTATCTAAAATTACAATAAAAGATTACAACCTATTAAACAAAAACACATAATCCAGGCATATTCCTAGTAAACCAAACTAACGTCTTGATATCATAATAAGACCATACAAGGAAAAGGTAAAAACCCTATCCAAAGACTCGAAACAAAATATAGAGACAAACATCATCAAAGATCGGCAATGAAAGGTAAAATCATCAACAAACAACATAAAAATGCATATTACAATGAGGCACGTTGACAACATGGTAATTACCAAAACTCAATCGTGAAGAAGAAACGATGATGTGATCACGTATCCAAATCCAGTTCGAGGGTCTAAAACAGGAAGATCAAAAGGATAACCAAAAGAGCGCCATCTTGATAAGTCATGGTGACGGCAGATCCAACCCTAATAGAAAATCAAATGAAAGAAACAACCAAACGACCGATAAAGAAAAGAAAATCGTGTCAAAAGACTAAGAAAAATGTCCCATAAGGTAGAGTAAATTGTGCCACAAGAGCAAAATTAATTATTAAAAACTAAAATAAAAATAAAACAAATGATGAAAAATATGAGAAAAAAGAAATATAGATTCCGACGGCCGACGATTAACATTAAAACTGGTGTCCTCGACAATAATTAGAGGCTAGAAAGTAACAAAGTGAAGACACTCTTCGAACGGCTAGGGTTTCTAAGGAGGAATACCTAGTTCTTTTATTATGTTTGGAATCTAGAAACCTATATATTTGTATTAAATGCAATCAATCAAAACTTATTGCTTTGTGTCAAAAAAGAAGAAAAATATATTTAGAGGGGTTGTTTTCTTTATTTATCATAAAAGCATATTCATTGAACCAAAAGAGTATTATAGTAAAAAGGATAAATCGAAGGGTTGGACATCCACCCAATCCACATGACACACATTAAGACATGTTTTCCTAGCAATTCAATCCGCAACCATATTACATTCCCTACGGATGAAGGAGAAAGAACAAGAAGAGAAATGGACAACATTAGAAAGAATATCAGATTCAATTGTGGAAGTTTCCTAACAATTCTGCCCTTTTCCATTGAGGCGTAAGATTAAATCTTCATTATCTGATTCAAAAATAACCTTTGAAAACCATTGTCGAAAGACATCAACAATTCATAATCTTAAAGTTAATGCTTCTACGACAGAAGTGGAAGCCGACAAAACACATTGATTCGTTCCTCCCACAATAAAACTGGAACAATCTCAAAAAACTGCTGCAATGCCCATTTTCTTAAAGAAAGGGTCAAAAGAAGCATCACAAATTTTTTTAATGAATCCTTCCTCTGGCGGACTCTAAACAGCTAGAATCCGTAGAGACTGTTGCATATGAGGAAAAATCAGATTAACCTCTTGAAACTCAGAAAAATCTCTCAAAGTCATATGCTACACAACAATTGGATTCCCCATTTTCTTCTGGAAGCATAACATATTTCGCCCCTTCCAAATGTGCCAACATAAGAATCCAATGAGCCTTAGCGAGTCAAGATCCGAGGACTTTTGGAATAGCTCTGAAAGTTGTTTCCACCATTTAACAAAACCCAAAAATCCTTCTTTTCTAGGTTGAAGCCCTCCAAACTGCTTCGGCGAAAGGGCAAAAGAAGATAATGTGCTCAATAGTTTCTATACTTTCCTCGCATCTTAAACAAAAGGGATGGACATTTTTTTGACTTGCGGCTAAGATTGCAATTAGTAGCAATGCCATTGTGACCAACCTTCCATAAGAAAGACCAAATTTTAGGTGGAATGTGAAGCTTCCATATTGATCTCCAAAGGTTTTTATGATCATTCGGATCGTAGCTTGCACTAGGAACGTTAAGAGCAATATGAGAATTGAGAATGGAGTGGAACCCCGATCGGACTAAGTATTGGCCATTTTTATTTGAAGGCCAAATGATATGATCTTCGCAATTTTGGTCACCGATCGGAATCAATTCAATCATTTTTCTTTCTTTCTCCGTGAATAAAGATCTAAGCTTGGACGATCACCATTCTCTTTTCTCAGCATGTATCAAATGACATACTCGGAATACTTCCCCATCCACCTGCCTATCCGATGAAACATATGCATTCGACAAAGAAAGAACCCATTTGTCATCCCAAATGTCAATGGATGTTCCATTTCCTACATTCCATCTTGAACCTCTTTTGATCGTTTCAACACCATCCATAATACTTTCCCAAGCCAATGATGGTGTTGCACCTACCTTGGCCGCAAATAAGTTGCCGCTTGGAAAGTAGCGACCGCTTAAGATCTTTGCTCACAAAGCATCCAGATTTTGCAAGCCTTGTTGAAAACATCACATGATATAAGTGGGTATCGTCGTAGCAACAACTTTGATGAGGATTTCTCTGCCTGCAAATAAGAGAAATGATGTAATTTATGGAAACCATTTGCATGTGATAAGGTTGTCAATAGGCTTCAATAATACTTGTCATTATCAAATAAATAAAATGAATAAAAAAATACTTTAAACTTTAAATTCCAATCGCAAACTATACTCAAGTTTGGATGGAAAATTTTACATTATTAAATGATATTTAGAATTAAGATTTTTCTTAGGAAAATTTTACAGTGCTCGACGAGCACCGATGAGCACTATTAATTTAATTTATAAAGATTTAAAATATAAAGGACTCAACGTATAATTATAAATTATTTAAAAATAGAAAGGTAAATTCAATTAAAATATATTATTTTTATTTTTCTTTTAAACATAGATCAAAATACCTTTGTACCCCTAAATTAGAAAATCCTAATTTTTGTTTATTTAAATTGTCGCCGCCGTTGCCCTGCCGCCACCGCTGACCACTGATGGTTTATGACTCAAAATGAAAATCCCAGAAAAATCCTAATTTGTTTTTGATGAGACAAACAACATATGTGGCGAATAAACAACCATTCTTTGCTGAAACTGAGAGATAAAGAATGGTGAAAAAACATCCAAACAAACATAGATTGCGAATAAACAGCTATTCTTTGTTGAAACAAGCAACCGTCGGGTTGATGAATGGGTCAAAACCATCAGTGGCGGCAAGACAGCAGTGGCGGCGGCTGCAATTTTAAATGAACAAAAGTTAGGGTTTTGTAGTTTAGGGACAGATAGGTATTTTGATCTAAAAAGAAAATTAAAATTAAAATAATAAATTTTAATTAATCTACTTTTTATTTTTAAATAATGTATAATTATACACAGTGGCAGATCCAGAAATATTTTTGAGAGTGGACACACATATATTAACACCATGTTGAAATTATTTATTTATTATTATTTAGGTGTTTGAATTCTATTTTTAGTTTTCGCGAACATGTTCGTTTAATGTTAGCGAACATGATCATTTATATGTTTGCAAACATAAGCGACTGTGCGTAAATAAGTGAACAATGCTTATTTACATCAATATAAATAAGTTATTAATGCAAACATTTGTGAATCAGAAAATAACGGTGTAAATAATTTGTCCAACGTGACTATATGGTGGATCCGCCGTTGTGGTTAATACGTATATAATTAAAGTTTGTTTTAAAAGTACAAAACAATGTCTTCTTTTACAACTTACAGAGACAAACCTATATAACATCTTCATGGTGTGGGCAATTTTATACAAACATTTGCTTCCTCTATATTGTGGGGGATTGAGTACAATTTTGCATAACAAAAGGAGGAAAATATACCATTCACGATAGTCATAAAGACACAATAGTGAATCATAAATCTTCAAATTGCAATTTACAAAGCAATGCGACACATAATACCTACAAGACTACAATAATTTCGAAACAAACCAATTAGTGCACATTACCAATTTATATTCAATCAATGAAAATACAAGGAAAAAATGAATGCATTCATTAAATCGATTAAAAAAAATTAGTATAAAGAATCATTAATTTATAAAGTCATACAAGGAAAAAATGAATGCATTCACTAAATATGTAATTATTCTGTATTGCTATTGTTGTAAGAGAAAGAATAAAAACGTCTTGAACTCTTGTAAAACAAAATTTAAATAATAATTGAAATATACTTCTATATATTGAGTAAATGAAGAATTTTAAAAAAAAAATCATGAATTACATACCTTCAGTCTTCAGATCTTTGAGAGTCTTGAACTTTGAAAATCGAGAATTTTGTGTTTGAGAAAAAAAAAACGTCAAAAATAGAACAAAAGTTGCATAACCCAAAGATTTTTTATTTTTTTAATAGGTTTTTGTCTTTTCTTATAATTGATTATTATTTTTGGACTTTTATGTAGGGCTGTAAATAAATTGGGCTCAAATGAATTGTTTGTGGACTACTAAAAAAAGAATAAATTATTGTTATGAATATCTTTAGTCAATTTTTTATTATAACTTATAGGTAGATGGGGACATGAATAGACGCAAGATTTTATGTTAGGGTGAACCTATAAAATTTTAGGGGGTGAACTTAAAGTTTTAGGAGGACAACAATAGATTCCCAATTAAAAATATATGGAAAATTTCTAAATTATATACAAATTTCAAAATTTTAAGGAACGACTGCTCCTTTTCTCCCTCGATCTATCCTTGGATGGAGACAAATAAAACTTCAAGGTGTGCACAAATAAAATTTCACAAATTTCAGGGTGGGCACAATCAATAAAATAGATAAGTAATAGAATTTTTTTCTTCAGATTTTAGGGTGGGGACGTGCCTACTCTAGTCTTAGTGTGCATCTGCCACTAATTATACAATGAGTCCTTTGACTTTTTAATTTTTATAAATTGAATTAATAATACTCACCGGTGCTTGTCGTTATTAGTGCTTATCGGTGCTCGTCGAGGTGACAAACTCATCCTTTTTCTTAACAGTGATCGTTTTAATATATGCAATGCTTTGTACAGAAATAAAGCTACATGAGTTATATAATAATCATATTTATGATATTTTTCGGTTTAAACTAAAATATTACCTTTTTAAATATATATATATATATATATATATATATGCCCAATAATTTAATTTATTACAAATTATTTCATTATTCAAACCTTGAGGCTCCTACCAATACACGCAAACAATATACTAATAAAGATTTCGACTTTTTATAGAAAAATATTATAAATAATAAATGATTTTACTTAAAAGAATGTTTCATTTCATCTAGCGGCATCTCTCAATCCTATCCCTATTCTATATAGTTTACCCGTCTTTATTTCTTTCTTTTTCCCTAAAATATTATTTAATACTCCTATGTGGGTGAGTTTAGGATGCAATAGGGTTATAGTAAGGTTACGGTGCGACACTAATCGAAAAGTTAAAAAATATGAAATTTAAAACGTTGCCTATCAATCTAAAATGTTATATTTTTTTAATAAGATTTTAAGTTGGTGGTTAAGTATCGGAACTTGACTCTCAGTATAAAATTCATGTCATACAAGTTCCTTTTAAATAAGGGAAACAGTCTAATTTATGGAAACCATTTACATGTGAAAGGGTTGTCAGCATCTATTAGGGGCTATTTTACTCAAATATACTGACTTTTAGTATTTTCTTTTATGGATCTCACACTCTAAAAAAATTAATTTATGATCTAACACCTTTTGAAGAAACTCATCTTGCTGTAGGGTAATTTCATATATATATTTTTTAATTTTTTAGTGAAACTTGTCTGACATGTATGATGAGTTCCATAAGTTTTTGTTTCTTTTAAGGCACGAGTTCCATATATTTTGTTTCTTTTAAGGCTCAAATACTCCATTGCTCTAATTAATTTATGATATTTTCCGGTTTAAACTAAAATATTACCTTCAATCCATTAATCAACCATAATCACTCGATGTGAATGGTTCCATGACTTCAATCCATTAATCAACCATAATTACTACAATTTCAGTAATGATAGAAATAATCACACTTCACTATCGCAGAGTACCTTCCGGTACATTTTTTCCCCTTCAAACTGTAAAATTGATGAAACCCCACTTGAACTTAGATTTAAGAAAAACAAATTATTTGTTCTTCAGAAAGAAGTATCCTAGAGTACTTTTCCTTTTATTTACTAGATTTCCTAGGCATACGTACAACTTGAAAACCATATATAGACCATTGCAATTTCTTTTCATTTTCTCTTTTTATATTTTCTTTTTTCCATTTTGTGGGGTAAAATATATATAAAACCATTTCTTCTTGCTTTTTAGGAATGGGTCATAATAGGTTATCTTAAATAAAGAAATGTTTATTTGGGTTGAGGGTTTTAGAGGGTAGTACATTGATGTATGGATATGAGATTTCAGTGTGCTAAGATTGTTTTTAAGGTATGAAGAAACTTAGATTGAAGGCTTTGGTTAAAGATGTATTGAATTTCGAAGTGCTGAATTTAAGTAGATAATTTCCGTTAAGGTTATGAAAATTAAATTTTGATAGTTAACTGGTTGAATTAATTAGTCAAAAAGAAGCGAAGTATTTTTAGTTATTTAACGAAGATTTAATGCCTTCTTTGAGTTGAATTTTTTTAATTGAAAGCTGCAAATAGAGCTAAAGTAATATGCAGTTGCAATTGCTGCTGTAGTGTCAAACTTTTACTAAATTCCGATAAAATCGGTGCCGTTGCAGGCATATAGGGGTCTGATTGTGGGATGAACTATTTAGATTGTATGTGATGTGCTATTAGCTTTTTGTTGTGTGGTGTAACTGTTCCTTTAGATGCCGATTCCAGGAGGGATCGGAAGTAGAATGATTTTCAAGTTTGATTAGGAATAAGACAATAAGCATTTGCTTTTAGTTGAATTTTTATTTAGAGAACAATTTCGGAGCTGTTTTGTCCTGCATAGAGATGAACTAAATATAGACGGAACAACTTTGCTTGAGAATAAGCACTTGCTTTTAGTTAGGATTTATTTTGGGGAAGATGGTGAAAAAATAAAGTTTTGAAAGTTTGGGGGTTAAATATGAAATTATTTTTTTATGTAACAGAGACTAACAGCCAATGGACCAAAACAAACACGATGACAAAAATGATTTTTTTAATTCGGGTGACCAAAATAGAACAAACTCCAAACAAAAGGGACTACGAGTGAAGATTACCCATAATTAAATTAAATATAAATGATTTCATTATTCGATACTTGAGGACTCCTACCAATACACCCAAACAATAAATTAATAAATATTTGTTTATACTAACAATTAGTTGGTTTAGCGGGATGATGCGCTAGATCCATTAAGCAAGTTCAGTAGTCTGACGTTGTGAATGAAGAAAACTGGGTTGGGAGGCTCGGCTTTAAAATTGACCTCTACAAAACTCAATCTAAATTAGTCAACCAATAGATCAGATACCCGTAGTTATACAAGAAAAAGTCAAGTACATAATTTTATAAAAAAAATATCACATTGCACATAAAATGTCAAAATTAAGTACTAAAAGATGTATTTAGTCGGTATATTTAGGAGTACATTCATTTTAGTTTGGATCGGTTTTTATTTTTTTTCATACTAACTTTTAGTTTTGAGTTTTTTTAATACTTTTTGAATATTATTCGGTAAAGTTTTAAATAGGGATGGTCATGGGTCGGGTTGGGTCGGAGTTTTGGCCGATCCGCACTCGACCTGAAAATTTAAAACTTCCATCCAAACCAGATCCGACCCCGGCATTTTATGATATTTCACCCGACCCCGAACTCGAATCTAGAGTAAAAACCCGAATCTAACCCGATCCGACATAAATAAAAAAAATTAATTTTTTCATTATTATTCGATAAAATAGAGAGCTAATTGAAAAAATAAAAATAAATAGGAGCATTATAATAACTATTCCATTTTTATTAGACAAAATAGGGAGATAATTGAAATATATATAAAGAGAGGGGCATTTTAACAAGTATACCTAAATATTTAGAATAAAATTAAACTATTATTTCGGGTCAGGTAGGGTAGGGTAGGGTAGGGTAGGGTATTTTTAACCTTAAATCCAAACCCGACCCGACCTTATCCTCAAAAAATCAGACCTGAGCCCGAAATTTTCTTTTAAAAAGACTCGACCCTATAGGATCGGGTCGGAACCCATCATGTATAGGTCAAATGGCCATTCTTAGTTTCAAAGTTTTTTCATATTTTTTTTTCTAAAATATACTTTGAATTAAAATAAATAATAATTCTTATATAGTATTTTAAAAGTTATTTGTCACTATTTAGAAATATAAAATATTTTTTACATTATAAAATTTTAAAATAATTTTAGGGATGAGATCCACTAATTGACCTAGTGGTTAAGGATGTTTATCTTGTCTCATCTTGTATGGGTTTGAATCCCGACATGTGAATATAATATCTCTCTATTTAATAAAAAATAATTTTAAGGATTCTCAAGGTTATTTAAACCAGTAAGTGAATTCACAGTTTTGTCTTTATAATGAATTTAAATCAGTTTGATTAAAATATTTTATCAATAAAATTAATCAAAGAGAAAAATGTATAGGAAGTACAAATAAAAATTATATATATATATATATATATATATATATATATATATATATTTATATATTCCTTTCCTCAATCTATCTCAACCAAATAAGAAGATTGCAGAAAAATAAATCACTTTTAATGGTTTGGCTTAAATAAAGTGATCAGATATAATTTTGGGTATTAATGGTGATGTGTGGATGTTAACTGAGTTGTGCGGTTTGTTAATAATTTTAGATTGATCCAGTCAAAATTTGGTATATTTATTTATTATGTTTATCAATACATTATATGTACTCATTAAATTAGGTATCACATTGCACATAAAATGTCAAAAATTAAGAATAAATTTATAAAAATTAAAAATAAATGTGTTTCTCTAATTATAAATTTTTTTAATGTTTAATTCTGGTCTGATCCACCACTGCTCATGGCTGACAATTGACAAATACATTTCCGACGAATGTTTAATTCGTAATCCTTTAAAATATATCAAATTCTTCATTTAAAAACAATGATCAATTTGTAAATGTTATAGATTCGGTGGAACAACCCCCCTTTCCTTAAATGTTGAAATCTTTCCTTTGGCCAGCCTCTAAACGTAATATTAGTGGTTATCTAAATCTTGGAAAACGATGAAATTGCCGAGTTGAAATCTATGCAAGTGATGGTATCATGGTAGGCCTAGTACTTATGAATTTAATGTAAATGTCCACATCCTTCATCATTAATACCTGAAAATCATATCCAACGACTTTGTTTAAGTCAAGTTGGAATATCAAATATGAAGGTAAACTCACTCGAAGCGAAAAAAACTCTCAAAGTGAAAAGAACTCGACTCGATTCGAAAAAATTTCAAATAAAGTTTGAGTTGTAAAATAGAATTTTGAACAACTCATGTAACCCCCTCGTCCCGGTCTGGCCGGATGACCGGTCCGAGTGGGCCACACGGGGAAAACCGAAGCGAAACCCAAAGGGCTCCCCCTCGGTTAGCAACCCTAAATTTTTTTTTTTAATCTTGTCACATTCGAACCCCAAACCACATTCAAACAACCAAATTTTAATCTTGACTAAAGGCATCTTAATTCCTATGTGTTTTTCTCTTTAAAAAGGCCAACAAGTCAAAACAGTGCAGTCTTAAGCAAAGGTTTCGAAACCTCCCAAAAGGTTTCGAAACTTAGACTGGCAGTAAGGTCTGGAACCCAAATTTCTGCAAAGGTTTCGAAACCTTCCCCATGGTTTCGAAACCCTCTTCCATGGTTTCGAAACCTCCCTCAAAGGTTTCGAAACTTAGGCCGGCAGTGAGGTCTGGAATCCCAGATTTTGCAAAGGTTTCGAAACCTTCCCTAAAGGTTTCGAAACTTAGGCTGGCAGTAAGGTCTGGAAGCCCAGATTTCTGCAAAGGTTTCGAAACCTTCCCCATGGTTTCGAAACTATAGTGCAGGGGATCACTTACTGCCCAACTCTAAAGACTTCCTAACTTTGAAGAACATTAAGGTCATGCATAGACATGCATAAGAGCTTACGAAGGACCAAAGGCATGTATTAACACTTGTAAGAATTGCACATACTAACATTTAAGCAACCATACATGAACCATAGATAGCAATCAAGCAATTAACAAGGCATCCATACATAGCATTCATACAAAGGGCAAATTATGCATATATGGTCATACAAGCACGTAAGATTTCATGCCTTAGCAACCAAACAATTAGACATTCAAGGCATGCAACAACAACGATATTTATAGATCAAACAAGGCATCCAAGAATCAAACCAATATCGACATACATCAAAACTCAATCATCAAAACCTATCACATTGCTTAACTATTACATTCATTTACTCAAAACTCATACATTGAGCTCACCAAAAGCAACACTTGGAGACCTTTCCTTGCCCTTGCCACCCACAAGTTATTTATCTGCATTGTCAAACAAAAGAGAGCGTAAGCATAAAAGCTTAGTGAGGGTAAGCTCATAAAACAAACCTTCGACAATGCAGGGTCCAAGCACGAGCAATTTCCATAATGAAATGCATGTTCTTACCTCCGATCCGCATAAGTCAAAATGATCATGATGCATGAACATATAATCAACATTATGCCATGCTCAACAACCCATAAGCTCAATGTACCAAGATGCATAACTCAAAGCATTAATCACATTATACATCAATACACAAAGGGCATCACATTTCGTAACATATAAGCATATTTGCATAATCTCATATTGGTAAATACACATAACCTCATATTGGCACCTAGCTATGACCCGAATACGCGGATAACTCGTTGGAACGCATTTCCAACAACAACATTACCTCGGTGGGATTCCACTCATCACCGGTCCTTGCATGTGCGGGATTCCACTCATCGCCACATGCCCTACGGATGGGATTCCACTCATCATCACATAGAAATATATAAAAGCTTCCAGTGGAATATTACATCACCGTACTCCTCCTTGGTGCCTTAACGCCACCAAGGCCACATACGTTTTGACTCAATTTGTAACCCCCTAAACCCAGCCTAGAAGACTGGGCCGAATATAGGAAGTAGCGATTGAAAACTTTTTCCTCAAGATACAATTTAGGTTAAAATATTTAATAATTCAAAAGAATCGATTAAATAAGTAAACTCAATAAATACTCCAATTAAAGTAAAACTCAATCTTTTAAACGATGTTCCGATAATTAATTAAAATCTCTGAAAATAATTTCGTAAACGCATGCATCCAATAAATCCCAAATTATAAACAGTCCCAATGTCCATGTTACACAAATATCTCAAACAATGTTAAAACATAAATCCAAGATAGTCAAAAAGTTCATACTGAATGTTAATTTATCTGAGTAAATAAGAGATGCTCCAAGTACCGATCGCCTAAAAAGTCTGAGATATCTGAAAGTAAAAAAAAACTAAAGGGTGTAAGCTAAAGAGCTTAGTGTGTCTCTAAAGTGCAACGAAAACAAATCAAAAACAAAACAGTATTTTATTTTCTGACAAATACTTTTCTGAAAACACAATAAAACTGAATCATGATGATATGATGTCTGATGCACATGAATCATGGTACCCATCTCCGATACACCGAAAAGTAAGGTTCCCCATAACCTACTTTCTCCATATCACCATCCGAAGTGGAACTCAGCCCGAAGGGTGGAACCACTGATCCGAAGCGGAATTCAACCCGAAGGTTGAAACCACTAATCCGAAGCGGAATTCAACCCGAAGGATGAAACCACTGATCCGAAGCGGAATTCAACCCGAAGGTTGAAACCACTAATCCGAAGCAGAATTCAACCCGAAGGTTGAAACCACTGCTCTTCCCCGAACAAATCTCAACCATATACCCACAATGATATGATGCAGAATTTAAAATCCGAGTCTGATCCGAAACTTGAATTATGAAAATTCAACTTGAACAATACTATAAATCCGATGTTTTACAGTTCTGAAAATCCGATATTTCACTTAAATCACAGTATGACATGTTATGCATGATGTCTGAAAACATTCACCCAATCACAACAGAGTATGCACACAAAATGTACAAAACATTTACTTATATTAATACCAGAAAAGCATAGAAAGAAACACACAAGTTTATAAAACAGGAAGAGACACACCTTAAGCAGCAGAAGCTCTAAACTTGCGAAGGGCGAGCCTCACGCTCGAAACTCACTGAATCAGGACCTACGAGATATGAATTCTATATTAACATTTATTACTAACACTAAGCCACTGACTAAAACACTAAGAACAAAACTGAAGATATACTCACGTGAAGATCTCGGAAAACGTGCACGATCGGTCTGAACAACTGGAGGTAACCCAACGGTCCCAAAGTCGGCACCTAAACACGAGAATATTCCGAATTAAATTTTGAAATCACAACTTATCAGATTCCAACAACAATTACTCAAAGGTAACAAAACGGAGTTTTCAGGATCTAATTTGACAAAACGGGCAGCGGATACGAATTCGGGGCGTCGAGAAAGGTTAAGATGAACATTTTCTGAAAAAGTCAACTCTTGGTCAACGCTGGTCAAAGTCAAAGTCAAACTGGTCAAAGTCAACTCTGACGGTCAAAGTCAACGGGTCAACGGTCAATGTTGACTGGACAGGTCAAAGTCAACTTGGTCAAACTAATACTGGTCAAAGGTCAAACTTTCAAAAGTCAAACTATTTCGGTCAACTCTGGTCAAGATCATCAAAAAGGTCCTATCCGGTTCACTAGTCCATGGTTCGATCGGTTCACATATCGGTTTAGTTTATTGGGTCCTTTAATTTTTTTTTTGGTTCAACACATAAACACACACACAAACCGGGCCTCATGATATGGTTCAAACCCAGCCATGCACACACACAACTCACGGGCCGAACACCAGACCCAAACTACACCCCCACTCCCAAAGCCCATCATCATCACCCCTTTCCACCAGAAATGGCTAGGGTTTGCAGAACCCCTTGACGGCGCAACACAACCCGACGGCGGTGAGGATTCTAACGGCGGCGACGGTTCGATGAGGCAGTGACAACAATTTCTGATTGCTTAACACATCTAACCACAACCATGAAAACATAGCCTCTAAGCTTTACCCAAACACACATCTCGCCTTTACCTTTTTCAAGAATCTGAAGCTAGGGTTTCAACCCTTATCGGCGGTGGCACAATAAAACGAGAACCGACAGAATCTGTCCGATATGGCAGCTATCGCATCAACCAACACCGGTTAGCAAAACACTCAACTATACAAAGCCAAAAACCGAAAAGGGAAAGACAAAGCTTACTCGACAACAACGATGGAGGAGACGACAGCAGAGCACAACGGCGCAAGGGGAATCGAATGGTTTCCTACCGTTACCGAGCAAACGGCGGCTGATGAGGCTGGTTTGGTGGGTGGGGTTTGTTCGCGAGTCCAAGACCGCCTCATCGATAGTGGCCGTGCAAGCCGCGGACGGCGGTGAAGGCTTGGTCGGGGCTTCGCCGGAAAATTGACGAGGGGTGTTGAGGAGGAAATGTCGTGAGAGAGAGAGGAAAAGGGAGTGCGGCGGCAGACTAAAAAATAAAAGAGCTGAACCCCTATTAGGGCTAAAAATTGTGATTAAAAATCATGCCCAAGTGGAGTAATTACTAGGGAAGGGTTTACAATATAACCCGCATCTCAAAATGGTCACCAAAGTTTTAATTGAACTTAATTATGTCACCAAAATCATTTTAGAATTAATAAATCCCTAAATTCCTTAATTAGGTTTTTTTAACATAAAAAAAATTCCCAAATGTTAGGGTTTCTAAATTTGGGATTTTAGGTTTTACGAATTAGGGAAAATTTGGGGTGTTACAACTCTCCCTCCCTTAAAGAAATTTCGTCCTCGAAATTTTAAACTTAACAACAGATTCCAAAACTAACCCACACATACTTGTATTTTCTTATTCTGAATTTGTGATTCATCATAAATATAATTATGATCTGAACATATTAAAATGTATCTGCTATGCCATCGTGCATATTATCATTTCCAACATGAGCTCTGGTCGAATATACCGAACCCGATCACCTAATCTCATATCCAACTGACCTATCACTCTGAGCAAGTCTACCTCTACCAGTTGTACCAGAAGCAGCTGATCTAAACTGCCCTTTACTTCGATGAGGTGCCTAAACTAACGCATGTGTCTGACTCTGAACGGATGAACATGTAGGTGATCGAAGACAATCTTTCAAGTAATGATCCTGAGAACCACATCTGAGACACGTTCTATTCATCAATATGCACTCTCCGTTATGCTTTTTTTATTGCAAAAATCACATACAAAAGTAGGTCGACGAACTTTTAAACTATCCTGCTGCTAGACGGAACTGTCGATACTGCTGGTCTTACATTCTGATAACTCTAAGGAACAAACTCATCCCTATGTCTCTTTCCAAACGAGCTGACAAAACTTGGTTGTACAAATGTGTCCGGTTGCTTCCTGACTTGATTAAATTCTGAAGTTTTTTTTCCATTTGTGAAATTTATCCTAATGAATACTTTATCATGATGTGTTGCAACATCTCTTTGAATCGGTAATCGAGGTTCCTTAAAAAGAATCATACTTATCTTTCTCAATCACAACTAACTCAAGAGCATACTTGACCAACCTCCGAAACTCTATCTCATAATCATTCACCGGCTTGCTATTCTGTTTCAAATTCATAAAAATAATCTTAACACTTCGCTACGAGTTCGGCTCCTACATATCGATCAATGTTCTCAATATCAAGTGAGTTATCACTTCCGATCTGATATCTTCCTAACGAATGGTTCGCATCAACATGTAACTTATTCTGAATTTCTGCTTGCCCAACGAAAGGCGTATGATAACTACCAGAAGCAACAGTACGGCCTCGATCACGACCTCGAACAACGATAGATTAAGACTCCTACACAGTGGCATAATGAACTATATACTAGAAGCTAATAACCTAGAGTTGGAATCGGTACTGGAGTCTCAGATTTAAAACACATTGAAAACGTTAAAGTTAAAATCACAGAATACCACAGTATTTTTTTTAGGAAATTCTCATTCGTCCCAAAATATTTTAAATGCATGCAGAAGTCGAAAAACATTTTGAAAACAACTTTTATGAGCCCCACAGTCCGAGGGTGGAACCTAGGCTCTGATACCACTAAATGTAACCCCCTAAACCCAGCCTAGAAGACTGGGCCGAATATAGGAAGTAGCGATTGAAAACTTTTTCCTCAAGATACAATTTAGGTTAAAATATTTAATAATTCAAAAGAATCGATTAAATAAGTAAACTCAATAAATACTCCAATTAAAGTAAAACTCAATCTTTTAAACGATGTTCCGATAATTAATTAAAATCTCTGAAAATAATTTCGTAAACGCATGCATCCAATAAATCCCAAATTATAAACAGTCCCAATGTCCATGTTACACAAATATCTCAAACAATGTTAAAACATAAATCCAAGATAGTCAAAAAGTTCATACTGAATGTTAATTTATCTAAGTAAATAAGAGATGCTCCAAGTACCGATCGCCTAAAAAGTCTGAGATATCTGAAAGTAAAAAAAAACTAAAGGGTGTAAGCTAAAGAGCTTAGTGTGTCTCTAAAGTGCAACGAAAACAAATCAAAAACAAAACAGTATTTTATTTTCTGACAAATACTTTTCTGAAAACACAATAAAACTGAATCATGATGATATGATGTCTGATGCACATGAATCATGGTACCCATCTCCGATACACCGAAAAGTAAGGTTCCCCATAACCTACTTTCTCCATATCACCATCCGAAGTGGAACTCAGCCCGAAGGGTGGAACCACTGATCCGAAGCGGAATTCAACCCGAAGGTTGAAACCACTAATCCGAAGCGGAATTCAACTCGAAGGATGAAACCACTGATCCGAAGCGGAATTCAACCCGAAGGTTGAAACCGCTAATCCGAAGCAGAATTCAACCCGAAGGTTGAAACCACTGCTCTTCCCCGAACAAATCTCAACCATATACCCACAATTATATGATGCAGAATTTAAAATCCGAGTCTGATCCGAAACTTGAATTATGAAAATTCAACTTGAACAGTACTATAAATCCGATGTTTTACAGTTCTGAAAATCCGATATTTCACTTAAATCACAGTATGACATGTTATGCATGATGTCTGAAAACATTCACCCAATCACAACAGAGTATGCACACAAAATGTACAAAACATTTACTTATATTAATACCAGAAAAGCATAGAAAGAAACACACAAGTTTATAAAACAGGAAGAGACACACCTTAAGCAGCAGAAGCTCTAAACTTGCGAAGGGCGAGCCTCACGCTCGAAACTCACTGAATCAGGACCTACGAGATATGAATTCTATATTAACATTTATTACTAACACTAAGCCACTGACTAAAACACTAAGAACAAAACTGAAGATATACTCACGTGAAGATCTCGGAAAACGTGCACGATCGGTCTGAACAACTGGAGGTAACCCAACGGTCCCAAAGTCGGCACCTAAACACGAGAATATTCCGAATTAAATTTTGAAATCACAACTTATCAGATTCCAACAACAATTACTCAAAGATAACAAAACGGAGTTTTCAGGATCTAATTTGACAAAACGGGCAGCGGATACGAATTCGGGGCGTCGAGAAAGGTTAAGATGAACATTTTCTGAAAAAGTCAACTCTTGGTCAACGCTGGTCAAAGTCAAAGTCAAACTGGTCAAAGTCAACTCTGACGGTCAAAGTCAACGGGTCAACGGTCAATGTTGACTGGACAGGTCAAAGTCAACTTGGTCAAACTAATACTGGTCAAAGGTCAAACTTTCAAAAGTCAAACTATTTCGGTCAACTCTGGTCAAGATCATCAAAAAGGTCCTATCCGGTTCACTAGTCCATGGTTCGATTGGTTCACATATCGGTTTAGTTTATTGGGTCCTTTAATTTTTTTTTTGGTTCAACACATAAACACACACACAAACCGGGCCTCATGATATGGTTCAAACCCAGCCATGCACACACACAACTCACGGGCCGAACACCAGACCCAAACTACACCCCCACTCCCAAAGCCCATCAACATCACCCCTTTCCACCAGAAATGGCTAGGGTTTGCAGAACCCCTTGACGGCACAACACAACCCGACGGCGGTGAGGATTCTAACGGCGGCGACGGTTCGACGAGGCAGTGACAACAATTTCTAATTGCTTAACACATCTAACCACAACCATGAAAACATAGCCTCTAAGCTTTACCCAAACACACATCTCGCCTTTACCTTTTTCAAGAATCTGAAGCTAGGGTTTCAACCCTTATCGGCGGTGGCACAATAAAACGAGAACCGACAGAATCTGTCCGATATGGCAGCTATCGCATCAACCAACACCGGTTAGCAAAACACTCAACTATACAAAGCCAAAAACCGAAAAGGGAAAGACAAAGCTTACTCGACAACAACGATGGAGGAGACGACGGCAGAGCACAACGGCGCAAGGGGAATCGAATGGTTTCCTACCGTTACCGAGCAAACGGCGGCTGATGAGGCTGGTTTGGTGGGTGGGGTTTGTTCGCGAGTCCAAGACCGCCTCATCGATAGTGGCCGTGCAAGCCGCGGACGGCGGTGAAGGCTTGGTCGGGGCTTCGCCGGAAAATTGACGAGGGGTGTTGAGGAGGAAATGTCGTGAGAGAGAGAGGAAAAGGGAGTGCGGCGGCAGACTAAAAAATAAAAGAGCTGAACCCCTATTAGGGCTAAAAATTGTGATTAAAAATCATGCCCAAGTGGAGTAATTACTAGGGAAGGGTTTACAATATAACCCGCATCTCAAAATGGTCACCAAAGTTTTAATTGAACTTAATTATGTCACCAAAATCATTTTAGAATTAATAAATCCCTAAATTCCTTAATTAGGTTTTTTTAACATAAAAAAAATTCCCAAATGTTAGGGTTTCTGAATTTGGGATTTTAGGTTTTACGAATTAGGGAAAATTTGGGGTGTTACAACTCTCCCTCCCTTAAAGAAATTTCGTCCTCGAAATTTTAAACTTAACAACAGATTCCAAAACTAACCCACACATACTTGTATTTTCTTATTCTGAATTTGTGATTCATCATAAATATAATTATGATCTGAACATATTAAAATGTATCTGCTATGCCATCGTGCATATTATCATTTCCAACACGAGCTCTGGTCGAATATACCGAACCCGATCACCTAATCTCATATCCAACTGACCTATCACTCTGAGCAAGTCTACCTCTACCAGTTGTACCAGAAGCAGCTGATCTAAACTGCCCTTTACTTCGATGAGGTGCCTAAACTAACGCATGTGTCTGACTCTGAACGGATGAACATGTAGGTGATCGAAGACAATCTTTCAAGTAATGATCCTGAGAACCACATCTGAGACACGTTCTATTCATCAATATGCACTCTCCGTTATGCTTTTTTTATTGCAAAAATCACATACAAAAGTAGGTCGACGAACTTTTAAACTATCCTGCTGCTAGACGGAACTGTCGATACTGCTGGTCTTACATTCTGATAACTCTAAGGAACAAACTCATCCCTATGTCTCTTTCCAAACGAGCTGACAAAACTTGGTTGTACAAATGTGTCCGGTTGCTTCCTGACTTGATTAAATTCTGAAGTTTTTTTTCCATTTGTGAAATTTATCCTAATGAATACTTTATCATGATGTGTTGCAACATCTCTTTGAATCGGTAATCGAGGTTCCTTAAAAAGAATCATACTTATCTTTCTCAATCACAACTAACTCAAGAGCATACTTGACCAACCTCCGAAACTCTATCTCATAATCATTCACCGGCTTGCTATTCTGTTTCAAATTCATAAAAATAATCTTAACACTTCGCTACGAGTTCGGCTCCTACATATCGATCAATGTTCTCAATATCAAGTGAGTTATCACTTCCGATCTGATATCTTCCTAACGAATGGTTCGCATCAACATGTAACTTATTCTGAATTTCTGCTTGCCCAACGAAAGGCGTATGATAACTACCAGAAGCAACAGTACGGCCTCGATCACGACCTCGAACAACGATAGATTAAGACTCCTACACAGTGGCATAATGAACTATATACTAGAAGCTAATAACCTAGAGTTGGAATCGGTACTGGAGTCTCAGATTTAAAACACATTGAAAACGTTAAAGTTAAAATCACAGAATACCACAGTATTTTTTTTAGGAAATTCTCATTCGTCCCAAAATATTTTAAATGCATGCAGAAGTCGAAAAACATTTTGAAAACAACTTTTATGAGCCCCACAGTCCGAGGGTGGAACCTAGGCTCTGATACCACTAAATGTAACCCCCTAAACCCAGCCTAGAAGACTGGGCCGAATATAGGAAGTAGCGATTGAAAACTTTTTCCTCAAGATACAATTTAGGTTAAAATATTTAATAATTCAAAAGAATCGATTAAATAAGTAAACTCAATAAATACTCCAATTAAAGTAAAACTCAATCTTTTAAACGATGTTCCGATAATTAATTAAAATCTCTGAAAATAATTTCGTAAACGCATGCATCCAATAAATCCCAAATTATAAACAGTCCCAATGTCCATGTTACACAAATATCTCAAACAATGTTAAAACATAAATCCAAGATAGTCAAAAAGTTCATACTGAATGTTAATTTATCTAAGTAAATAAGAGATGCTCCAAGTACCGATCGCCTAAAAAGTCTGAGATATCTGAAAGTAAAAAAAAACTAAAGGGTGTAAGCTAAAGAGCTTAGTGTGTCTCTAAAGTGCAACGAAAACAAATCAAAAACAAAACAGTATTTTATTTTCTGACAAATACTTTTCTGAAAACACAATAAAACTGAATCATGATGATATGATGTCTGATGCACATGAATCATGGTACCCATCTCCGATACACCGAAAAGTAAGGTTCCCCATAACCTACTTTCTCCATATCACCATCCGAAGTGGAACTCAGCCCGAAGGGTGGAACCACTGATCCGAAGCGGAATTCAACCCGAAGGTTGAAACCACTAATCCGAAGCGGAATTCAACTCGAAGGATGAAACCACTGATCCGAAGCGGAATTCAACCCGAAGGTTGAAACCGCTAATCCGAAGCAGAATTCAACCCGAAGGTTGAAACCACTGCTCTTCCCCGAACAAATCTCAACCATATACCCACAATTATATGATGCAGAATTTAAAATCCGAGTCTGATCCGAAACTTGAATTATGAAAATTCAACTTGAACAGTACTATAAATCCGATGTTTTACAGTTCTGAAAATCCGATATTTCACTTAAATCACAGTATGACATGTTATGCATGATGTCTGAAAACATTCACCCAATCACAACAGAGTATGCACACAAAATGTACAAAACATTTACTTATATTAATACCAGAAAAGCATAGAAAGAAACACACAAGTTTATAAAACAGGAAGAGACACACCTTAAGCAGCAGAAGCTCTAAACTTGCGAAGGGCGAGCCTCACGCTCGAAACTCACTGAATCAGGACCTACGAGATATGAATTCTATATTAACATTTATTACTAACACTAAGCCACTGACTAAAACACTAAGAACAAAACTGAAGATATACTCACGTGAAGATCTCGGAAAACGTGCACGATCGGTCTGAACAACTGGAGGTAACCCAACGGTCCCAAAGTCGGCACCTAAACACGAGAATATTCCGAATTAAATTTTGAAATCACAACTTATCAGATTCCAACAACAATTACTCAAAGATAACAAAACGGAGTTTTCAGGATCTAATTTGACAAAACGGGCAGCGGATACGAATTCGGGGCGTCGAGAAAGGTTAAGATGAACATTTTCTGAAAAAGTCAACTCTTGGTCAACGCTGGTCAAAGTCAAAGTCAAACTGGTCAAAGTCAACTCTGACGGTCAAAGTCAACGGGTCAACGGTCAATGTTGACTGGACAGGTCAAAGTCAACTTGGTCAAACTAATACTGGTCAAAGGTCAAACTTTCAAAAGTCAAACTATTTCGGTCAACTCTGGTCAAGATCATCAAAAAGGTCCTATCCGGTTCACTAGTCCATGGTTCGATCGGTTCACATATCGGTTTAGTTTATTGGGTCCTTTAATTTTTTTTTGGTTCAACACATAAACACACACACAAACCGGGCCTCATGATATGGTTCAAACCCAGCCATGCACACACACAACTCACGGGCCGAACACCAGACCCAAACTACACCCCCACTCCCAAAGCCCATCATCATCACCCCTTTCCACCAGAAATGGCTAGGGTTTGCAGAACCCCTTGACGGTGCAACACAACCCGACGGCGGCGAGGATTCTGACGGCGGCGACGGTTCGACGAGGCAGTGACAACAATTTCTGATTGCTTAACACATCTAACCACAACCATGAAAACATAGCCTCTAAGCTTTACCCAAACACACATCTCGCCTTTACCTTTTTCAAGAATCTGAAGCTAGGGTTTCAACCCTTATCGGCGGTGGCACAATAAAACGAGAACCGACAGAATCTGTCCGATATGGCAGCTATCGCATCAACGAACACCGGTTAGCAAAACACTCAACTATACAAAGCCAAAAACCGAAAAGGGAAAGACAAAGCTTACTCGACAACAACGATGGAGGAGACGACGGCAGAGCACAACGGCGCAAGGGGAATCGAATGGTTTCCTACCGTTACCGAGCAAACGGCGGCCGATGAGGCTGGTTTGGTGGGTGGGGTTTGTTCGCGAGTCCAAGACCGCCTCATCGATAGTGGCCGTGCAAGCCGCGCACGGCGGTGAAGGCTTGGTCGGGGCTTCGCCGGAAAATTGACGAGGGGTGTTGAGGAGGAAATGTCGTGAGAGAGAGAGGAAAAGGGAGTGCTGCGGCAGACTAAAAAATAAAAGAGTTGAACCCCTATTAGGGCTAAAAATTGTGATTAAAAATCATGCCCAAGTGGAGTAATTACTAGGGAAGGGTTTACAATATAACCCGCATCTCAAAATGGTCACCAAAGTTTTAATTGAACTTAATTATGTCACCAAAATCATTTTAGAATTAATAAATCCCTAAATTCCTTAATTAGGTTTTTTTAACATAAAAAAAATTTCCCAAATGTTAGGGTTTCTGAATTTGGGATTTTAGGTTTTACGAATTAGGGAAAATTTGGGGTGTTACACAATTTGTGTGCACACTCATCCTAATGATCGATCATTGTACCCAAGCATACTAGTGCCAATATAAATCAAACTACACAACTTTTTACAATATCAAATTCAATATCAATTCCGTGCCTAGCACGTACTCACCATGATTCTCCAAAATCACGAAATCCACAACACAACCTCATTTCACAAACCAACATCACATGTATATCATCCAAGCAACTACCACATCATATATTCACATTATATTTGTCATCAACATACATGTAATCAATGCATTAGGCCATACTTCCACATACATGTATATCTCATTATACATCGTCATCATGAGGCATAACAATGATTAAAAAGTGCATCCAAGGTCTCTAACTAAAGCTTAGGATTAGGCTACCACCCTAATCCTAACTCTAGGTGGGTCTACCAAGCCCAACCTAGTTCACATGCTTGAACCAACCACTTAAAAACCAATTTAAAAACATTAACCACTCACCTTACTTCCTTAAGCAATCCAAGCAAAGCCGACTCAAGTCTCCACAACTTCCGAAATCGTGCCCGAACCTCCCAAGGCCAAATCCGATGTCTATAATCAATCAAAGGCAATGTATTAACCTCTTAATCAACCACAATTTACTGGTACACATCAGCTCTCAATTCTCTAACATTTTCTCAACAATTCAAAGCCGAAATCTTTCCAAATAATCCCATTTTCGTACTCCAACAAAACCCAGCCATTACATCCCAATTTAAACACTTAAAACACTCCAAAACATGTCCAAAACACCCTCATAATGTTGTACAACCATCAGCTCTTCATTTCCCCACACAAACACTTCAAAAACTCTTAATTTCCACTCCTAAAAACCACCTACAGCAGTAGCTACGGGAATCCCATCAAACTAACATTATAACCTCTAAAAAAATCATCACAAAACATCTAAAAACACCCACCCAATGTTGCTATAACATCAACCCAACAATTTCTCACAAAACCCTTCCAAAAACACAAATTTTTGACACTTTAAATACACCCCTAAAACCCATTTCGGAAATTCATCAAAATCCAACCAAATTAACATATAATGTGCATTTTAACATGATTAAGCAAAGCCCCAACTCAATTTATCAAAACCAAATGAAAAACCCCTTTAAAAATCCAAACTTGATATAAACCCTAATTTTCAAAAGTTCCTATTTTTAAAATCTAAGACCATGTATGAATAGGAAATGGAAAGGAGAGTTCAAATATGTGATTACCTTTCAAAAACCCCTTGAATTGATGAAGAAATCGAATGAAATATATGCTTGAAAATTGAGAGAGTTTGGGGAAAGGGGGGAGGTATTTCACGTGGGAGGAAAAGGGAAAAGGGGAAGAAGATGACAATTTGAAAGTTGTCATCTTTTTTTAAAAGCTTTTGGGCAAATTACAACATAAGCCCTTCCCTTTTTATTAAAGTTCAATTACACCACATTTTAGGTTGAATTTATTTTAATTTAATTTTATTGACTCGAACTATAAACACGGATAACTCCTAACCCCAAAACACGGGTGTTACAACTCAAATTTTTTAGTAATTAGCACTCAATGTCACCCTCAAACCCCAAAAATTAACTAATCCGACCCTTTGACTAACGGAATCCGTCGTTGACCGTGACGGTGTTGACATGACAGTTCACGGTGCTGACGTGGCAGTCCACGTGTGAATGATGATGTATCTAAAGAGGCTTAATTGATTTTGTTAGAAAGTTTGAGGGCTTATTTAATCTTTAAGAAAAAAAGTAAAATTAAAAAAATTATTTGAATTAAATTAAAATATTAAAAATATAAAGAAATATTATAATACTAAAAATTAAAAAATATTAAAACAAAAAACACTATCAATGAATTTTTAGAAATATAAACTTACATTTTCTAATATAAAAAAATCTTCTTTGACCAAGGAAGTGACCCCACTATAAAAAAAATGCTTGAATTTTTCTATGATACTACTATTTGGATGCATCGAGCAAGATGAAGTTTATTTTTTGATCGGATGGGAAAAAAAACTATTTGATAAAGCCAAGCACCATAGAGTCCTTGTATGGCACAAGAGTGTTTTTTTTAGAATTAGAGTGTTTATTAATTTTTTTATTTTCTAACTTAAATTTCATGAAAGCTGCTGGTTCAATCAAATAAAAGTTATGTAACTATATTGTGACATGAGTTTGCATCATATGTATTGGAATATACTTTAGATTTTACACAATTTATTAGCTTATAACATAATTTTAATCTTATTTTGTTATTACAACGATCATATATTTTTTATTTTTAGTAATTTAATATTTATTTTTAGAATGTTTTAGCAATTTTTTATTTTTTTTATTAAAGATTAAATAAGCCCTCAAATTTTATAAAAAATCAATTAAACCCTCAAACTTTAAAGAAAATCAATTAAGCCCCTCTTCCACGTCATCACTTTTTTTAACGTGGACCGCCACGTTAGCACTGTCACAGTCAACGACGGATTCTATCAGTTAAAGGGTCGGATTGGTTAATTTTTGGGGTTTGGGGGTGACATTGAGTGCGAAAAAACTTTATGGGCTTAATTCTTATTTTTTTCAAAGGTTTAGGGGCTTCTCGAGCCCTTAAGCTATATATATATATATATGTGTGTGTGTGTGTGTAACCGAGGTGATTACACGGGGAAAACTGAAGCCAACTCGTTAAAGCCGACCTCGATTGACGACCTTTTTTTTTCTTTTTATCTTTTCTAGATGCAACTTAAATTCTATGTGTTTCTCTATTTATAAAATTTTTTAATGTTTAATTCTGGTCTGATCCACCACTGCTCATGGCTGACAATTGACAAATACATTTCCGACGAATGTTTAATTCGTAATATTTTGATGTGTATATTCTCTTTTCATAAAAATTTTATTCGTAATGCTTTAAAATATATCAAATTCTTCATTTAAAAACAATGATCAATTTGTAAATGTTATAGATTCGGTGGGAACAACCCCCCTTTCCTTAAATGTTGGAATCTTTCCTTTGGCCAGCCTCTAAACGTAATATTAGTGGTTATCTAAATCTTGGAAAACGATGAAATTGCCGAGTTGAAATCTATGCAAGTGATGGTATCATGGTTGGCCCAGTGCTTATGAATTTAATGTAAATGTCCACATCCTTCATCATTAATACCTGAAAATCATATCCAACAACTTTGTTTAAGTCAAGTTGGAATATCCAATTATAAAGGTAAACTCGACTCGAAGCGAAAAAACTCTCGAAGTGAAAAGAACTCGACTCGACTCGAAAAAATTTCAAATAAAGTTTGAGTTGTAGAATAGAATTTTGAACAACTTAAAATTTTTAGTAATTAGTAGATTGATTTTTATGTTCGAGTCAAGTTCCTCAAATTTTCCTAATATATATATATATACCAATATAAAATAATAGGCTTAAGGGCTCGAGAAGCCCTTGAATTTTTGAAAAAAATTAATTAAGCTGTTAGGTTTTTCGGTGCTCGATTCCTTCAACCGTTCTTGCTCGCCAAGTGGTGGAGAAGTGAAATTTTGGGTGTAAGAGGTGTGGAAACTAAAAAGATTAAAGACAAGATGATTTATAGTGGTTTAACCTTTTAACCAAGGTCTACATCCACTACCTTAGCTTCCCACTAAGGATTTCCAATCAATCCACTATTGATTCGTCCCCTTTTCTAAGCTTAGGAGGAAACCCTTACAAACCGATCAAGCTCTCTACCCAAAACCTTGATCAAACCCTCTTTACAAGAGATAAAAATAAGCAAACTTAAATCCCTCTAATAGGTATTTGTTTGCACAATAAAGCTCTCACCCAATCCTAAAATACTTGAGCAAATCTAACAATTTTTGGCTCACTAGTGTTTATCTATACAATGAATTGACAATTTAAGCACTAAGACACATTTTGATCATATGTTGTATTACAATTGAAGCATTAACCATTACTAGATGCTTGGAGGTCTCTTCTATACTCCTTTTTGAGTTTGTAGCCGATACTAGCCGTTGGGGATGAGTTGGAGCCGTTAAAGACTTTATTTCCCATCTTTAATGATGTTCTACAGCCTTCCGTATCGATACGCGAGGACCTGAATCGGTACTACCTTCTTCAGAAACTAGCCGTTGGGCTCTTTCCAGCCTGAGCGTATCGATACGCTTGAGGGCGTATCGGTACGGTATGTCATTTAAAAGACCGTTGGGAAAGTAGCCTTTGGGGTTGTTAAAACGGGGATCAGTACGCTTACCAGGCGTATCGAAACGATCCCTCTCCGTATCAAAACGACAAAGCCTGTTTCGATACGGGTTTTGGCAGTAACAAAAACTTGGGCAAAAAGGTATCGATACGGGGTACACCGTATCGGTACGGGCAACCTGAAATTTCAAGTTTTGCTATTTTAAAACATGAAAAACTTTGCCAAAAACCTTTTAAAATGCCTCAAACTTATTTTCAAGTTGTTTAGACTTAAAGACATGTTTTAAATTCTTTTCAAATTAGTCCACAATTATTATATCAAAACACTTAGTTCTACAATCTCCCCCTTTTGATATAATAAAACCAACTTGAAAAATTGTTTGGGATTTCTCCCCCTTTGTGAAATAAATTTTGAATAAGATAATTAAGATACAAAATCAATTAAAGCTCCCCCTTATTCATTTGAAAATTCAATTTTTCAACCCATTTCTCCCCCTTTTTGTTATATCAAAAAGAATTTAAAACACTTTTAAGCTCAAAATAACAATAGAGGTTTAGATTTCGAAAATATTAAAAAGTTTGGTTTTAAAATGGCCCCCTTACTCAAAGCATCATAAAAAATGTTAGTTCAACATATGTGATCATCTAGTTGAAATAAATAAAAAATAAAACAAATAAAAGCAAGAACAACTAGATTTTACCACACTTGAACCCAAGGGAGGATGTGAAGCCTTCCTCTTCAAGTGTCTTTCTTTGTGTGCATGGAGCTCCCCATCAATGTTTGACTTGTTGATCAATGTCCATCACACCTATCATTAGACAATCAAGTAATTTTTGGTATCCAAATTGCTTTGGATCCATAGACGTTAGTAGCACAAAATTTTGTCCCCTTAGGAATCCATTTTTCAATTTCATCCTTTTTAGTTGAAGTGGTTAGTCCTTTTAGGACCCAAACACTTTTAAAACATTTACCATTCACAAATCTAGGGGCACTAGATTGTCTTACATAAAAGTTTGATTTTCCAAAATTATTTTTCTTTTCAAGCTCTTTGGAAATCAAATCTTTTTCTTCTTGAACTTTATGAAGCAAATTTTGTAAATCAAAACATTTTTGTTCAAACTCTTCGAGTTTTGCTTCAAGTTCAAGTTTGGTTTTAGAAATCAAATCATTTTGAATTTTCAACTTTGAAATTATTTTATTGTTTTTCAAAATATGATTTTTAAATTCCAAAACCAAATCATCCTAGGCATATTGCAATTCATCAAAAGAATATGAACATGAAGTAGATGAATTAGAAGTCACCCTTGAATCTTCTTCGATGGCCATAAGGCAAAGGTTGGCTTGTTCATCACCGGTGGAGTCGTCATCACTCCAAGTAGCCACATATGCCTTCTTCTTATGGCTTGAAGTTCTTGCCCTCTTCTTTTTCATGGATTCTCGTTCAAGCTCTTTCAAGGATTTCTTCATGAAAGGGGCACACTTCTTGAAGAGATGGACTATCTCTTCTTCATCATCCTCCTCTTCATTTGAATCTACATGGTGGCAAGTGGAGGATTTGAGAGCAATGACATTTGTGTTGATGCCAAGCCCTTTGAGCTTCTTCTCCCCCATAGCTCTAATTTCTTCCCTCTTCTTCTCCTTGTCTTTGTTTTTCTTCATAATTTGGTGAGTGAGAAGTGATCCCATGAGCTCATCAAGCTTCAAAGTCTTGAGATTTTTGGCTTCGATGATGGCGGTCCTTTTTGAGTCCCATGACTCGGGAAGGGAGTAGATGAGCTTTCAGACAAGCTTCTCTTCCGGGATGGCTTCTCCATAACCTTTGAGTCCATTGGTAATAGTGGAGAACCTATTAAACATCTTCTTGATGTTCTCTTCTGAATCCATCTTGAAGTTTTCATACGCTAAGGTGAGGAGCCCGATCTTGGTCTCCTTTACTTCGTTGGTTCCTTCGCATGTGACTTCAAGCTTGTCCCAAACTTCCTTGGCACTCTCACAAGAAGACATCTTCTCATAGATGTTTGGGCCAAATGCACAAAAGAGGATGTGCAAGGCTATGCAATTAAGCTCCATCTTCTTGCGATCGTCGACACTCCATTTCGCCTTGCTTTCTTGTGGCACGAACGAACCATCTTCTACTATATCCCAAAGTTTTTAGTCCTTGGACTTTATGAAAAACTTCATCATTGTCTTCCAATGGGCATAGTGTGTTCCGTCGAAGAAGGGCGGTTTGTCGATAGATAGCGCCATTGAGCTGGTTGTGTGAAATGATGATCGAGCTTGCCGGATCTTCTCAAAAGAATGTTAATCATCTTCAATTGAGCCAAGCTCTGATACCAATTATTGGGTTTTTCGGTGCTCGATTCCTTCAACCGTTCTTGCTCGCCAAGTGGTTGAGAAGTGGAATTTTGGGTGTAAGAGGTGTGGAAGCTAAAAAGATTAAAGACAAGATGATTTATAGTGGTTCAACCTTTAACCAAGGTCTACATCCACTACCTTAGCTTCCCACTACAGATTTTCAATTAATCCACTATTGATCCGTTCCGTTTTCTAGGCTTAGGAGGAAACCCTTACAAACCGATCAAGCTTTCTACCCAAAGCCTTGATCAAACCCTCTTTACAAGAGACAAAAATAAGCAAACTTAAATCCCTCTAATAGGTATTTGTTTGCACAATAAAGCTCTCACCCAATCCTAAAACACTTGAGCAAATCTAACAATTTTGGCTCACTAGTGTTTGTCTATACAATGAATTGACAATTTAAGCACTAAGACACATTTTGATCATATCTTGTATTACAATTGAAGCATTAACCATTACTAGATGCTTGAAGGTCCCTTTTATACTCCTCTTTGAGTTTGTAGCCATTTCTAGCCGTTTGGGATGAGTTGGAGCCGTTGGAGATTTTTTTCCCATCTTTAATGCTGTTCTGCAGCCTTCCGTATCGATACGCGAGGACCCGTATCAGTACGACCTTCTTCAGAAACTAGCCATTAGGCTCTTGCCAGCCTGAGCGTATCGATACGCTTGAAGGCGTATCTGTACGATATGTCATTTAAAAGACCATTGGGAAAGTAGCCGTTGGGGTTGTTAAAATGGGGATCGGTACGCTTACCAGGCGTTTCGAAATGATCCCTCTCCGTATAGAAACGGCAAAGCCTGTTTCGATACGGGTTTTGGCAGTAACAAAACCTGGGCAAAAAGGTATCGATACGGGGTACACCGTATCGGTATGGGCAACCTTAAATTTCAAGTTTTGCTATTTTAAAGCATGAAAAACTTTGCCAAAAACCTTTTAAAATGCCTCAAACTTATTTTCAAGTTGTTTGGACTTAAAGACATGTTTTAAATTTTTTTTCAAATTAGTCCAAAACATTTTTCAATTATTATATCAAAACACTTAGTTCTACATAAGCCCTTAAAGTTTTTTCGCGCTCAATGTCACCCTCAAACCCCAAAAATTAACCAATCTAACCCTTTAACTAACGGAATCCGTCGTTGACCGTGACGGTGTTGACATGACAGTTTACTGTGCTGACGTGGCAGTCCACGTGTGAATGATGACATATCTAAAGGGGCTTAATTGATTTTGTTTGAAATTTCGAGGGCTTGATTGATTTTGTTAGAAAGTTTGAGGGCTTATTTAATCTTTAAGAAAAAAGTAAAATTAAAAAAATTATTTGAATTAAATTAAAATATTAAAAATATAAAGAAATATTACAATACTAAAAATTAAAAAAATATTAAAACAAAAAACACTATCAATGATTTTTTAGAAATATAAACTTATATTTTCTAATATAAAAAATTCTTCTTTGACCAAGGAAGTGATCCCACTATAAAAAAATGCTTGAATTTTCCTATGATACTACTGCTTGGATGCATCGAGCAAGATGAAGCTCATTGTTTGATCGGATGAAAAAAACTCTTTAATAAAGTCAAGCACCATAGAGTCCTTGTATGGCGCAAGAGTGTTTTTTTTAGAATTAGAGTGTTTCTTAATTTTTTTATTTTCTAACTAAAATTCCATGAAAGCCTTTGGTTCAATCAAATAAAAGTTATGTAACTATATTGTGACACGAGTTTGCATCATATGTATTGGAATATACTTTAGATTTTACACAATTTATTAGCTTATAACATAATTTTAATCTTATTTTTTTATTACAACGGTCATATACTTTAGAATGTTTTAGCAATTTTTTACTAAAGATTAAATAAGCCCACAAACTTTATAAAAAATCAATTAAACCCTCGAACTTTAAAGAAAATCAATTAGGCCCCTCTTCCACGTCATCACTTTTTTAACGTGGACCGCCACATCAGCACCATCACAGTCAACGATGGATTCTATCAGTTAAAGGGTCGGATTGGTTAATTTTTGGGGTTTGGGGGTAACATTGAGCGCGAAAAATTTTATGGGTTTAATTCTTATTTTTTCAAAAGTTCAGGGGCTTCTCGAGCCCTTAAGCCAAAAAATATGAATATATATCTATGTGTGTGTGTGTAACCCCCTTGGCACGGTCTAGACGATTGACCTGAACCGAGGTGATTACACGGGGAAAACCGAAGCCAACTCGTTAAAGTCGACCACGATTGACGACCCTTTTTTATCTTTTCTAGATGCAACTTAAATCCTAGGTGATTATTAAAAATCCTAGGAAGAAACGACACATCAATCGGAATTCGTTTAGGGGTTTAATTGCACAAACTAGACACTTATGGACCAAAATGTAATTTCTGCAAATTACAAAGACTTTTCTGATTTCAAAGTTACCATTATTCAATTAGTCACATTTTATGCTTCTCTGTCAATTTCCATCCCAAACTGACCAACCAAACACATCCAATTGCATACATGAAGATTAGGGATTAAAATGCAACATTTCAAAGCTTTAAAAGATGCAATTAACTGAAATTAACGGTCGCGTATCGGTACGCCTAAGGGCCGTATCGATACGTGGGGAGGCAGTGACCAAACTCGCAGAAAAGGTATCGACATGCTCTCCTGCGTACCGATACGCCCTTCAAACTTGACCTACATGTATCGAAACACTTCACATTCGTATCGATACCCCTGTGCATAAAGGCACAAGTTTGGCTTATGCATATCGATACGGAAGCCCGAGTATCGATACGCATACCAGAAATGTCCCACAAACAGCATCAAATTCATATCAAACTTCAACAAATCATCACCAAGTCAAATGAATATGATTATAGCATCAACTCTAACATATAAGCATGCAATTCTAAGCACATGGTAAACATTTAACAAAGCATCACAAGCATGACAAGGCAAGTAAAAGAGCATGCTTAAAATACAAACCATTAGCATTCCAAAAGACAATATAAAGCACCTAAACCATTATAAAGGCCTTCTACAAACCAAGTAAGCCACATAAAACTTGCATCAACATCAGGGAGTCCAAAACACATCTCCCAAAACAAACCATTAAATCCCATTGCCATATATCATTACTAAAGTAAAAGTATAACACCATACTTGAGCTTAACAATCCTTGATTTCCTTTAAGCCTCCTTGCTGCCCAAAATGTGTCAATTATCTGCATTGTTGGTAAAAGAGAGCGTAAGCACAATAGCTTAGTGAGGTATGCTCTAGAAACACCAACACAACAATGGAGGCTTTAAAACTATATCTTGGAAAACATTTCTAAACCATGCTCTTTCTATCTCATGCTTGAAAACTATTTCAAAGCAAATCACCATTTGAAAATCACATGTACAATCTATCTATCTATCTATCTCTTACACTCAACCAATGCAAATCTCATGGGAAAGCCACACATTCTTGATATTCAAAAGCATTTCATAATCTCAAAATTTCATATGCATTTCTCATAGCATAAAATCATTTCAAACATTGGTACATGTGAAACAAAGTTCATTCTCATATATTGGCATTTCATATTTTATCTTTACTCGGATATGCGGATAGCTTGTCTCGAGGCCAAGTCCTACCCCGGTGGGATCTCGCCACCGGACTCTCATGGCGATGTCTTTGTCCGCCACAAAGCTTGGGTGTTTCACAAAGACCTACCCCGATGACAACTCATATCATCAGACTCTCACTTTGGATCGGGATGGCACTACCCCCATTGCCCGACACCAAAGAGCACGTACGAATTTTAGTTTATAGTGCCCTCTACATCCTATTGGTCGACCAATTATATCTGGTAATCATCTCATCATTTATGCCAATATATTTCATTAAAATCATCATCTCACCTACTGTTTTGATGCAACATTTCTAAACCAATCTCATCACATTTCAAAACCACAATTCTTGCATAGCATTTGATCAAAATCTCAAAACTCTTTGCAATGTTATTCTATCACATGAGATCAATATGAAACATCATTTCATGTCATAAATCATGCATAAAACAGTAGGAATTTGTCTATCTCAAATCAAGAGCATGTCAAAAGCATTTAGGGGCATCATCCACATATCGAGAGCAAATCTAAGCATACTTACTTCCGGACTTATGATGGTGTTTCAAACGAATCCTAAATCCCCAAAACTTGTTTCCTTGTCCCTCAAGGACTTCTAAAACCATTTTCACTCACCGTTATCGTTTCACTTGCTTGCCGAAACAATTTCTAGGCTTTCGGCACTTCTGGATCAACACCTAACGCGTCCGATGAAATCTCCCCTGTTCATTACACATAAGAGCAGAGGATTAATGCATCATCATACATTAAAATCACCAGCTACTGATTCTAACTCGCTGCTCTACTCAAAACTAGCATTTCGGCTATTCGAAATAACCGAAATCACTTCCAAACTTTCTCAAATCAAAGCCCAGCCAAGATCTATCAATTCTAACCGTTTCTAAACCTCAATCAACATAAAAAATCAACATAAACACAACCTTATACCTCCAGAAAAAGCAGATCACCAAAAACACCTCAAAAACCACAAATCTAGCATCTCAAACTTAGGAACCCAATCCAATTCGGGATTTATTTGTTAAAACCTCATTCTCAACATCAATTAACATCCAAAACATGTTAGAAATCAACCTCAAATCATAGCTTAACATAGAAATACGAAAATCACCAAGTTCTCATCAAGAATCTTGAATTTAACAATTATTTCATGTTTATAACTTTAAAACAACTCAAAAATCATTAACAAAGGATTGATAACTTGGGAATTTCAGTAAATAACTGATCATTAGAGGAGAAGAACGAAGCTTACCACTAATGGTCGATCTCTCCTTAATTTGGGCAAGTTTCCTTGAAAATCCAAAGCAAAAATAAAAAAGGATTTGATGAAACAAAGATAGGAAATATTTTGGAAGGTGAAATCTCAGCAAACAAGATGAAAATTAGAGGTTCTTAGAGAAAAGTGTTTGGCTGAATGGAAGTTGAGAGAAAATGAAAAGAGAGAAAACTATTATAAAGTTGGTTATGGAAAGTGAACCTTTGATTTTCTTTTAATTCCCTTTTATTTCTTTAATAAAATCATTATTAAAAGCTCCCAAATTAAAGAGAAATCTGATGAAAACAAATGGTAAAATTAGCTCCTTAAAGATTCAAAGTTTCAATCTTTTACAAAACAGTCACTAGCCAACTTTTACAAAAACTGCATTTGGTCACTATACAAAAATGTGAGGAAACTGCTTCTTCATGTCATCCTTCCTTTCCCACGTAGCTTCTTCAACGCCACGATGTCTCCATAAGACCTTGACCAGCTCAATGGTCTTACCCCGAAGAACCTTGTTATCCGTATCCAGAATCTCAACGAGCTCCTCATCATATGTTAAGTCTGGATTCAACTCAACCTCTTTTACATGCATAACATGCGGCAGATCCGATCTATACCTCTGAAGCATGGATACATGAAACACATTATGTATCTTTTCTAACTCTGAAGGTAGTCTCAACTTGTAAGCAACAGGACCCACACATTCTATCACCTCACATGGTCCAATGAACCACGGACTCAATTTGGCCTTTCGGCCAAATCTCATCACCTTCTTCCAAGGTGAAACTTTTAGAAACTCATGTCCGCCAACTGTGAATTCTATCTCCTTGCACTTCAAATCCGCGTAAGACTTTTGCTGGTCCGATGCTGCTTTCAAATACTCACAAATGAGCTTCACCTTCTCGGTGGTTCCTTTTAACAAAGCTGGCATCGAAATCAACTTTTGCCCCGTTTCAGCCCAACAAAGGGGAGTTCTACACTTTCTCCCGTATAAAGCCTCGTACGGTGCCATTTGAATGCTTGCCTAGTAACTATTGTTATAAGCAAACTCAACCAAAGGCAAGTGCTTCTCCCAAGAACCTTGAAATTCAATAACGCAGCACCTCAACATATCCTCAAGAACTTGGATAACACGCTCCGACTGTCCATCCGTCCGAGGATGATAAGAAGTACTGAAATTTAACCGTGTCCCCAAGGCTTGATGCAAACATACACAAAACCTCGACGTGAACCTCGGATATCTATCCAATACTATAGATTTCGGCACCCCGTGCAAATGCATAATCTCAACAATGTACAGCTCAGCTAGCTTATCCAAGGTATACGTAGTATGCACCAGCAAGAAATGTGCACACTTCGTAAGGTGATCCACAATCACCCAAACAGAATTATTTTTCGATGGCGACAAAGGCAAACCAGACACGAAGTCCATGGTAATCCTCTCCCACTTCCATTCTGGGATTCTCAATGGCTGTAATAACCCAGAAGGAACCTGATGTTCAGCCTTAACCCGCTGACAAACCATACATTTGCTAACGAACTCGGCAACATCTTTCTTCAACCCAACTCAATAGTACTCATCCTTCAAATCACGATACATCTTCGTACTACCAGGGTGCATAACGAAAGGACTACTATGAGCTTCAGTCAGAATAGTGCGTCTCAACTCAACATCATTCGACACCCCTATCCGACTCCCAAAACATAAAACACCATCATCATTGAAACTGAAGTCCGAAGGCCTACCTTCCGCAATATCCTGAACATGAGGTACAAGAGAATCATCAAGCAATTGCTTACCCTTTATTAACTGAACCAAAGATGGTTTCACTTGCAACTCAGCAACAAGGCCACCATCTCACGATATGCTCAAGCAAGCAAACATCGCCCTCAACTCCACGACCACTTTCCTGCTCAAAGCATCAGCCACAACATTGGCCTTTCCAGGATGATACTTAATCGTTAGGTCATAATCCTTAAGCAACTCCACCCAACGTCGTTTCCTAAGATTCAAATCCTTCTGAGACATAGGATACTTCAAACTCTTGTGATCCGTGTACACAGTACACTTCTCACCATATAGGTAATGCCTCCAAATATTTAAAGCGAACACCACCGCCGCCAACTCAATATCATGCGTGGGATAGTTACGCTCACGCACTTTCAACTGTCGCGATGCATAAGCTACCACCCTACCCTCTTGCATCAACACACACCCCAAACCAACATAGGATACGTCACTATACACCACAAACTCTTTTCCAGATTTAGGTTGAACCAAGATAGGAGCTTGCGTCAATGCTTCCTTTAACTTCTCAAAGGCTTGCTGTCTCGCTTCCGTCCACTCAAACTTAACATCCTTCTGCAATAACTTCGTCAAAGGAGCAGAAATCTTGGAAAATCCATCTACAAACCTTCGGTAGTAACCCGCCAAACCAAGGAAACTACGAACTTCATGCACAGACCTAGGAGGCTTCCAGTTCACCATCGTCTCAATCTTCTGAGGATCAACACTGATTCCCTCGACCTAAACCACATGACCAAGAAAAACAACTTCCTTCAACCAGAATTCACATTTTCTCAGCTTAGCATAAAGTTGATTCTCTAGCAACACTTGCAAAACAATCCTCAAATGTTCCTCGCGCTCCTCCTCTGTACGAGAATGCACAAGGATGTCATCGATGAACACCACAACGAACTTATCTAAGAACTCATGAAACACCCTGTTCATCATATCCATGAATGCAGCAGGAGCATTCGTCAAACCAAAAGGCATCACCAGGAATTCATAATGCCCATACCTAGTCCGAAAAGAAGTTTTTGGCACATCCACATCCTTAACCTTCAACTGATAGTACCCAGACCTTAAATCAATGTTCGAGAACACAGCCGCTCCACAAAACTGATCAAAAAGATCATCTATCATTGGCAGAGGATATTTATTCTTAACAGTCAACTTATTCAGCTGATGATAATCAATTCACATTCTCATCGTGTCATCTTTCTTGTTTACAAACAAGACCAGTGCAGCCTAAAGTGACACACTAGGCAGAATAAAGCCTTGATCAAGCAACTTTTGAAGTTGCGTCTTCAGCTCCTTTAACTCCTTAGGTGTCATTCGATAGGGAGCGATGGACACCAGAGTTGTGTTCTCATACAACTCGATTCCAAACTCAACCTCCCGACTAGGTGGCAAACTAGGTAACTCCTCTGGAAACACCCCAGAGAATTCACTGTAACCCCCTCGACCCGGCCTAGCCACCAGACTGTATCGAGTGGATTATACGAGACTAACCGAAGAAAGATCCGAAGATTTCTCTCCGATTAGCAACCTTAAACGCATTGATTATTATCTTTCCTAGATGCTCGGATTAAACCTTACGTTTAGAGAACACGCATCGGAAGAAAGAACGACAAACGAGCACCAAAGCAAACAAAAGAGCAACTAGGGACCAAAATGCAAAACTAGCATAATATAGGGAACTATGATGTAATTAAGGTGATCTCTTTGCAATTAAACCCATTTCATGCTTTCATGATGAAATGCAATACAAAGCATTCCCAAAATCATACACATTTGAAAACACCACAAACTAGGACCAAAACGCAAGAAAATAACTTTAAAGACGCCTTTAACTAACTTTCAACGACCCCCATTTCGGAACACTTAAGGCCGTATCGGAATAGAGCTTCACAGTGAGCAAACTTTCTGAAACGGCTTGGAACCATTCCGGCCCTTCTTAGCTCGTTTCGATACGCGTTCCGGAACGCCAAGGCCAAAATGAGGGCTGTTCCGAAACGTTCGAGCCCTTTTCGAAACACCCTGCTGCAGTGACAGCAAAACTGCAACACGAGCATCTCCAAGGTTGTTTTCCTTGGTTCCATCATCACACACATCAAGGAAACAACAAGGAAAGCATACTTGCACCAAGACCAAACCATCATACATATTCAAGAATATGAAAACCAAAACATAATCAACATACGGTTAAAAAGGAGATACTTCAAGATCCAACATATATAAAAAACAAGGTAAGGTAAAAACATGCCAACAAGGGCAACCAACATGCTCTACAACTCAAGGAGTTTACAACACTCCCAAAAACATAAAAAAGGTTTACCCTCATTGCCACAAACACTATTATCTAAGCAAGGTCATACTTGAGCTAGAAACGGACACTTGGATCACCTCCCTTGCATCGTTGCTACCCAAAGATTCTACAGATCTGCATTGTTGGAAAAGAGAGCGTAAGCTATGAAGCTTAGTGAGCGGAGCTCAAAACCAAACTACAACAATGCAGTTTTGAAAACAATCTTCATTTTTGGAAACCAAAACCATTTCTTGAAAACCACTTTCACAAACCATTTCCTTTTCAACATGCCCACATAATTAAGACATAAGCAAATGTTTATATCACATGCCATAGGCACAAACATGCATCATCCATGCATAAACCATATGTAAACCATATATGCAAACCAAGCCTACCGGCTCCATAATATTCCACATGCTTCAAGCACAAATACATAACCATATGAGTTTACCAAGCTCATACGAAACCATAAGTGAATAAGTATACCGGCATCATTGACACGTTTCTCGGATAAGCGGACACCTTGATGGCACAACCCCCATCAAGTCACATGGTGAAACAACCCTCACCACAATCTCACTTTGGCCGGGATGCCACTACCCGCATTGCCCGTTGGTGATAACACAACCCCTACCACTCGCATCACAATAGCACAACCCCTATTACGGAATCGAAGAATTTCTCACGCGCGAATTTTATAATTATAGTGCACTTTACATCCTATTGATCGATCAATCTATCCGATATAACCCATGTGTCAATATACTCATCGCAACATCACAATCCACAAATTCCACCGGGGATAAACACCTCCCCAAACACATCCCAAATGCCATAACCACAAGCTCAAGCATAGCATGAACTCAACCAGCATTTTAATAAATCACATGGCATTCTCATGGGACAAAAACATCATGCATTTAATGCATAACCATAAAAGAAACATCATTTAGAAAGATATGCTCATGATCAAACAAGATCAAATGTAAAATGGTGAAAAAACCAAAACAACACTGTTGAGTGTGTAAAAGTTCTATTATTTACCCCCTATTTAACCCATATTTCTGCCGCATTCAAGCATAATTCATTGCATTTAGGTTAGTTTACAGTTAGACATCACAAATATATTAAAAGGCACAGTTTCTACTGAAATAGGTTGCTTTTGCAGGTTGCTGTTGTAGCAGATGGAGAGGCAGGCGCTGGGCAGTGAAGCAGAAGAGCTGGAACTAGACGAGCAGTCAAGGAAGACGATGCTGCCATGGTTGCCGCCGTGACAGCAGAGGACGACAACAGTTATGAGGAGAAGAAGCAAAGTGGACCTCGACAGATAGAGAAAATTAAGCTCGTCTGTCGTGGAAAACCAGTATATTTTTCCAAGCCCTAGATCAGAAGGAATGCCAAGCCCAAAGTTCAAGGAGAGAAAATCCCAAGCAAGAAGGAGGACGAGTTAAAGCTAGATTCTCTGAAGATTTAGTCTTTATTAGAGTTGTACTTTAATTTAAACTTGTATTCTTGCTATTTTAGACTTTGACCCAAAGCCTATATAAAGGCATGTAATTCGACCTAGGAGGGAAACATCACCTATCTCTAGCCTTCTTCCCAAAACCCTAGCCGTTTTCATCCTCTCATCATGTTCTAAATTCCCCTTAGGGCAACGGGTTGTTTTGTAAAGTAGTTGCAAGGGTTGCTTTTGTCTTAGGAATTTTCAGTTCAATAAAATAAACTTCAAGTTCTCTTATTCTGGTTATTAACATCTTGCAAGAGTATCGGGAGAGCATTGCGAGGTTATCTATTTACTTAATATCGGGAGAGTTAAGTATACGAAAGGAATAAGTGTGAGTTCTCTAGTTTATAGTTGAACTATCTCGGACCTAGGGATAGGATGAGGTTAAGTGGCTAAATAAGAATTCAACAACATCGGTGTTCATCCTTCGATTCACGCCGGGAGGTATCATCAAAGACGTGATCATCGACAGACTTGGACCTAGGGATAGGCCAAGGCACAGCAGGGATTCTTGCCAAACTTGAAGTATAGAGTTGAGTGTTCGCTGCCGCGAGAAGCAACAGACTGCCGCCGCGACAGGTGCTGCCGCGACGGGGACGACGACAGAGCTGATATTCCCAGACTTAGCAATACCTACACTATTGAGCAATTCAATACCAGCCCATTCTCTTTATCTTGATTATATCACTCTTTTATTTAAGTTTTCTTTATTATTCTCGTGAAAAACATCTTAAATATTCTTTTTACCTTCGTGCAGTAATTCAAGGTGAAGCTATTAGCCTAGTCTCTGTGGAGACGATATCCGATACTTCAGTATCACTCTACTACTTGCGTCGTGTACACTTGCACTACAATTGCGATAGACACTTTTACATGCAACAAACACAAAGCTTACTCTTGAGCTTGGATTGGCCTAACGGCTCAACCCAAACCCTTAAAATGCTTCTTCAACCTTGTTAAAACATTAAAATCATTTCCACTCACCAGCGATTACCAAAATCAAGCATAAACCCCCTTTCTAGCTTTCCGGTTCGCCCACAAAAGAATTCAACAATTCCGGATCTTCAATCCCTGCCTCTGACCAACCAAAAACAGAGAATTAGAGATAATTTCACCACTCTAACTTGCTGGAAAACAGAGATTCAATAACCTAATCAAAGCACCTATCGAAACATTTCTGATACAAACCGAAAACATTGAAAAACCCAATTCGGACAATCTCCAGCAAAACCCAGCATAAGATATCATCAAAACACATGGGTAAACATCTCAAAACATCAACCCAACATCAGATTATCACCAGCTATCGATTTACTTCAAAACTCTTTCAAAAACCCACTTTTTCCACTTCAAACATCAACACCAAACCCAAATTTGGGATTCCTATCGTTCACCCAACATCTCAACACAAAAACCACATCAAAACAAAGATAAAATCATCATCAAACCCAGCAATAACAGATCCTACTCAAGATCTTACCCAAAAGCTCATTTTTAGCCAATTTCCATTAAGATTAATACAAGAAAACATAACTTTAGCATTTAAAAGAATCAAAGCATGGGAATATCAATAAAGAACCTTACATTAGAGGAGAATTTCGTTGCTCACCTCCAATGCTAGCTATTACCCCTTGTTTAGTAAAATTCCTTAAGAAAAACAATGAAATAAGCTTAGGTTTTAGAAAACCAAAGTAGGAAAATCATTTGGCAATATTAGATATGTAAGAAATCACTTTTACCTTGAGAAAATCAAGCTCAAAGGCTGTTTGGCTGAAGAGAGAAGATGAGAAAGCTTATAAATGGATTTTAACGTAAAATGAGGAAATAGGGAAAACTCTTTTAATTCTAATTATAAAACATATTTTTAAAATATTTGAATAGTCAAAATAAAGGGGATAATAACCATATTGGCCTAGCCAATCTAGCTCCTTAAAGATCCAATGTTTTGACTCTTTTACAAAATGGTGACTAAAAACAGATTTTGCAAACTTTACATTTTGGTCTCTAAACCAAAATGCCGCGGTTCGGAAAACATTTTTCCAAAATTGTTTTTACCAAAACCTTAAAAATATTTATTAAGGATTTTAGAGATTTATTCCATATTTTTCCCAACATCCGAGAACCACTTTCCTTGAACTCACTCACAACTCCCAACATCGATCTTTTGGACCTCGAAACTTCACCGGATCTTTTAGACCCTAAACCAGGATGTTACAACTCCCCCCACTTAAGAAATTCCATTCTCGAAATTTATCTGATGGAAAAAGATGCGGAAACTGACGCTTCATGTCGTCCTTCCTCTCCCAAGTGGCTTCCTCAACACCTCAGTGTCGCCACTTCACTTTGACCAACTCAATAGATCTACCACGCAAAACATTGTTGTTCATAGCTAATATCTCAATTGGTTCCTCATCATACGACAAATATGGATTCAATTCAATTTCTTCAACAGGCATTACATGCGATGGATCTGACCTATATATCCGAAGCATCGAAACATGGAATACGTCATGTATCTTCTCTAATTCCGAAGGCAAACTCAATCTATATGCCACAGGACCAACTCGTCCAACGATCTCATACGGACCAATGAATATTGGACTCAGTTTACCTTTCCTACCGAATCTCATCACTTTCTTCCATGGCGATTCTTTCAAAAATACTTTCTCACCCATGACATACTCAATTTCACGACGCTTCAAATCTGCATAAGATTTTTGTCGATCGGTTGCTGCTTTCAAGCGATCACATATCATCTTCACTTTCTCAGTAGTGCCCTTAAGCATAACAGGTAATGATACCAATTTTTTTCCAGCTTCTGCCCAACAAACAAGAGTTCTACACCTCCTACCATACAAAGCCTCATACGGTGCCATCTGAATACTAGCCTGATAATTGTTATTATAGGCAAACTCAACCATCGGCAGGTGTTTCTCCCATGAACCCTGAAAATCAATAATACAACAACGCAACATATCCTCGAGCACTTGTATTACCCGCTCTGACTGAGGATGAAACTAGGTACTGAAATTCAATCGGCTACCCAAAGCACTATGCAAGCAATCCCAAAACCTCGATGTGAACCTCAGATCTCTATCTGATACAATCGACTTTGGTATACCATGCAATCTCACTATTTCATGGATATACAAATCTCGCTAGGAAATGTGCACACTTGGTGAGTCGATCTACTATCACCCAAACTGAATTCTTTCACGAAAGAGTCAACGGTAAACCTAATACAAAATCCATAGTTATCATCTCCCATTTCCATTCTGGAATCCGTAAAGGCTGTAACAATCCTGACGAAAACTGATGTTCGACCTTCACTCGCTGACAAACCATACATTTACTTACGAATTCAGCCACATCCTTTTTCAAACCAACCCAGAAATAATCATTCTTTAAATCTCGGTACATCTTCGTGCTACCTGAATGCATAACAAACGGACTAGTATGTGCTTCATTCAAAATGGTGCGTCTGAAATCAACATCTTCAGGCATGACAACTCTATCTTTGAAACACAAAAGATTACTATCACTGAAACTGTACTCGGTCGGTCTACCTTCTGCAATATCCTGAACATGTGAGGCCAAAGAACTATCTTGTATTTGTTTCTCACGGATCAATTGTTCTAGTGAAGGTTTCACCTGCAACTCGGTGATCAATCCACCATCACGCGACAAACTCAACCTAGCAACATCGCTCGAAGCTCAACTGCTACTTTCCTACTCAACGCATCGGCCACCACATTGGCTTTACCTGGATGGTACTCAATAGTAAGATCATAGTCCTTCAATAACTCAATCCATATATGATGTCGGAGATTCAAATCTTTCTATGACATCAAATACTTCAAACTCTTGTGATGTGTATACACTGTGCATTTCTCACCATACAAATAATGTCTCCACACCTACAAAGCAAATACAACAACAACTAACTCAATATCATGTGTGGGGTAGTTCTTTTCATGAGTCTTCAACTGTCTCGATGCATATGCTACAACTCTACCATCTTGCATCAATACACAACCTAGGCCTACATATGAAGTATCACTGTAAATCACATAATCCTTCCATGTTACCGGCTGTACTAACACATGTGCTCTAGTTAAAGCATCTTTCAGACGATCGAAAGCCATCTGCCTCACTTCTGTCCACTTGTATCTAACATCCTTTTGTAACACTTTCGTCAACGGAGCAGCTATCTCTAAAAATCCTTCTACAAACTAACAGTAGTAGCTCGCTAAGCCTAGGAAACTACGAACCTTAGTCACAAACTTCGGTTGCTTCCAATTCACAACTGCTTCCACTTTCTTAGGATCAACTTTAATGCCATATGCTGATACAACATGCCCTAGAAAGACTACCTCTCTAATCTAGAACTCGCGTTTGCTCAACTCCGCATACAATTGATTATCTAGCAAAGACTTCAACACAAGTTGTAAATGTCTATCATGGTCTTTCTCAGTGCGCGAATAAATAAATATATCATCAATGAACACTACAACAAACTGATCTAGGAACTCATGAAACACACAGTTCATCATGTCCATAAACGCGGCTGGTGCATTAGTCAACCCAACCGGCATTACCAAAAACTCATTGTTGAGTGTGTAAAAGTTCTATATTTTACCCTCTATTTAACCCATATTTCTGTTGTATTCAAGCATAATTCATTGCATTTAGGATAGATTTCATTCATACATCACAATTATATTAAATGGTACAGTTTCTACTGAAATTGGTTGCTTTTGCAGGTAACTGCTGTAGCAGATGGAGTGCAGTGGAGAAGCAGACGCTGGGCAGTGAAGAAGCAGAGCTGGAACTGGGCTGCAGACGAGAAGGACGACGCTGCCACGGCCGCTGCCATGGCAGCCAAGGACGACAGCAATGGTGAAGGGAAGAAGTGAAGTGGACCTCGACAGAAAGAGGAAATTAATCCGGTCTGTCGTAAAGCACCCTTATATTTTTTTGAGCCCTAGATCAGAATGAAGGCCAAGCCCAAAGTTCAAGGAAGAAACTCCAAGCAAGAAGAAAGGACGAATTAAAGATATATGCTCTGAAGATTTAGTCTTTAATAGAGTTGTACTTTAATTTAAACTTGTATTCTTGCCATATTAGAAAACTTGAACCCAAGGCCAATATAAAGGCATGTAATTCGACCTAGGGGAGGATATCTTATTCCCTAGCCGTCATCCCTCTAAACCCTAGTCATTTTCCCCTTCTCATCATGTTCTAAACTTCCCTTAGGGCTAAGGGTTGATTCTGTAAAGTAGTTGCAAGGATTGCTTTGTTTTAGGAATTTTTCTCTTCAATAAAATAGACTTCAAGTTTGCTTATTCTGGTTCTAAACATCTTGCAAGAGTATCGGGAGAGCATTGTGAGATTATACATTTACTTAATATCGGGAGAGTTAAGTATACGAAAGGAATAAGTACGGGTTCTCTAGTTTATGGTTGAACTATCTCGAACCTAGGGATAGGACGAGGTTAAGTGGCTAAGGAAGAATTCAACAACATCGGTGTTCATCCTTCGATTCACGCCGGGAGGTAGCATCAAAGATGTGTTCATCAACAGACTTGGACCTAGGGATAGGCCAAGGCACAACAGGGATTCTTGCCAAGCTTGAAGTACAGAGTTGTGTGTTCGCTGCCGCGACAACAACAGACTGCTGCCGCGACAGGTGCTGCCGCGACAGGGGCAACGACAGAATAGAGATTCCTAGATTTTGCAACACCTACACTACTGAGCAAATCAATACCGACCCATTCTCTCTATCCTGATTTCTTTACTCTTTATTTCCAGTTTTCTTTATTATTTCGTGACAACAATTTAAACTATTTATTTTCCATCTCTTGTGCAACAATCTAAGGTTAAAGCTATTAGCCCAGTCCCTGTGGAGACGATATCCGATACTTACGTATCACTTTACTACTTGCGTCGTGTACACTTGCACTACATTGCGATAGACACTTTTATACACAACAAGTTTTTGGCACCGTTGCCGGGGACTGGCAACATATCTTTACCCTACCTTTTACTGCACTTCTTTTATTTTTCTGTTTTTATTTGGATTGTTCACCCTGTGCTTTTCACAAGGTCTTTTGTTTGCTTATGCGCAGATCTCAACGAGGAAAAGAACCTGAGCACCAGTTAGATCCTGAAATCGAACGAACGTGCAATCTCAGGAAAAGAGTCCGCCTCCTTGTAGAAAGAAATGAATACCTGGAGGAACAATTAGAAGCAATGGTGAACGAAAGACGTGAAGAAAGGAGGAACAACCAAGGGAATCCCCCATATCCTAATGATATTGTTGGAGATGGAGAAGACGGACAACCTGTCGTTTCTGCTGCTGGAGCCGCACGTCAATCCTGCCGAGACTACATGATCAATGATAATGTGGAACTAGAAACCACCCTGCCAGACGTGGAAGCCGAAAATTTCGAGCTGAAACATGTCATGTTCAGCATGATAAATAACACTGGCCAATTTAGTGGTGCTGCTACAGAAGATGCTAGGGAACATCTGAAAATGTTCCAGGAAATTTGTGGTTCATTTAGACTACCAGGAGTAAATCCGGAGATACTGAGGCTTCAGTTATTTCCTCATTCATTGAGGGACAAGGCGAAAACTTGGTGGAATAAACTAACGTCGGGTTCAATACGAACTTGGGCAGATTTAACTCGTGAATTTTTTGTCTCATTTTAATCCTTCACATTTATCTGAGCGATTATGTAATGAAATTGCTACTTTTCAACAGGAAGATGACGAGCCAATGCACGAGGCATGGGACAGATTTACCACTCTATTGAGGAACTGCCCGATGCATGGATTCCCCGTTTGGAACCAGGTAATTAGGTTTTATAATGCTGCCAATTTACAGACTCGTATGAGAATCGATTCAGCAGCGAATGGATTGCTGTTGGACAAAGATCCAGATGAAGCAATGGTAGTACTGAAAAACCTGGCAAAGAACGAGGAACAATTTTCTACATCAAGAAGAGGGGGTAAATGAGTACTAGCTGTGAAAGATTATGAGGCCGACAGTTCTTTAAAAACACATGTGGCATATCTCACAAAGGCAGTGGAAAAGCTATTAAAGAAAGATTCAAAACTTGTCTACTCTGCTGAGGTATGTGAAACTTGTGATGAGAACCATAGTTCAGAAGATTGTCCGTTACAGCTAGAGGAATGGATGTATGCTAGGAACTACAATAAGCAGAATTATAATTCCAACAACTACAATCCCAATTGGAGAAAAGATCCCAAGTTCTCTTGGAGCAACCCTAACAATGCCCTGAATCCTCAAGCACAGAACACCCAGAATCAGGGGGGACCTAGATTACTGACCCGGCAGCAACCGCAACAGCAGCAACAACAGCCACCAGCTGCCACGACTAGTATACTGGAGCAGACCTTGGCTACGTTTATGTCTCAAACAGGAACTTACATTGAGAATATGAATCACTTCGTCAAGAAGACTGAATCATTCATGGATAAAACAGAGATGCGAATGACCAACCATGAAGCTACTCTGAAGTCACTAGAGACACATATGGGTCAACTTTCCCAGCATATTAAACCAAGGCAGAATGGAGGTTTTCCTAGCGATACTGAAAACGCTAGAAAACCCACACATGAGCAGTGTAAAGCCATCACGACTAGAAGTGGGAAGAAATTACCAGGGCTAAAGAAGGAAGCTGAACCAATTAAGGAACCAGCCCTGAAAACGCCTGCCGAGAACGCTGCCCCGGCAGACAATAAACATCCTGCTGCCGATGAACCTGTCACGACAGCAGAAGGTGTTGAGTGTGTAAAAGTTCTATTATTTAGCCCCTATTTAACCCATATTTCTGCTACATTCAATCATAATTCATTCCATTTAGGTTAGTTTACAGTTAGACATCACAAATATATTAAAAGGCACAGTTTCTACTGAAATTGGTTGCTTTTACAGGTTGCTGCTGTAGCAGATGGAGAGGCAGACGCTAGGCAGTGAAGCAGAAGAGCTGGTACTGGACGAGCAGTCAAGGAGGACGATGCTGCCATGGTTGCCGCCGTGATAATAGAGGACTACAGCAGTTTTAAGGAGAAGAAGCAAAGTGGACCTCGACAGATAGAGAAAATTAAGCCCGTCTGTCGTAGAAAACCAGTATATTTTTCCAAGCCCGAGATCAGAAGGAATGCCAAGCCCAAAGTTCAAGGAGAGAAAATCCCAAGCAAGAAGGAGGACGAGTTAAAGCTATATTCTCTGAAGATTTAGTCTTTATTAGAGTTGTAATTTAATTTAAACTTGTATTCTTGCTATATTAGAAAACTTGGACCCAAAGCCTATATAAAGGCATGTAATTCGACCTAGGAGGGGACATCACCTATCTCTAGCATTCTTCCCAAAACCCTAGCCGTTTTCATCGTCTCATCATGTTCTAAATTCCACTTAGGGCCACGGGTTGTCTTGTAAAGTAGTTGCAAGGGTTGTTTTTGTTTTAGGAATTTTCAGTTCAATAAAATAAACTTCAAGTTCTCTTATTCTGGTTATTAACATCTTGCAAGAGTATCGGGAGAGCATTGCGAGGTTATCTATTTACTTAATATCGGGAGAGTTAAGTATACGAAAGGAATAAGTGCGAGTTCTCTAGTTTATAGTTGAACTATCTCAGACCTAGGGATAGGGCGAGGTTAAGTGGCTAAAGAAGAATTCAACAACATCGGTGTTCATCCTTCGATTCACGCTGGGAGGTATCATCAAAGACGTGATCATCGACAGACTTGGACCTAGGGATAGGCCAAGGCACAGCAGGGATTCTTGCCAAACTTGAAGTACAGAGTTGAGTGTTCGCTGCTGCGACAAGCAACAGACTGCCGCCGCGACAGGTGCTGCCGCGACGGGGACGACGACAGAACTGATATTCTCAGACTTAGCAATACCTACACTACTGAGCAATTCAATACCAGCCCATTCTCTCTATCCTGATTTCTCTACTTTTATTTTCCAATACTCTTTATTATTCTCGTGATAATATCTTAAACTATTCTTTTTACTCTCGTGCAGTAATTCAAGGTGAAGCTATTAGCTCAGTCCCTGTGGAGACAATATCCGATACTTCCGTATCACTTTACTACTTGCGTCATGTACACTTGCACTACAATTGCGATAGACACTTTTACACGCAACAAGTTTTTGGCGCCGTTGCCGGGGACTGACAACATAACTCTACCCTTTCTTTTACTGCACTTTTCTTTTTATTTTAATTTTTCTGTTTTGTTTTGGTTTGTTCAACTTTTGCTTTTCACAAGGTTTCTTTTTTATGCGCAGATCGAGACGAGGAGAAGAACCTGAGTATCCATTAGATCCTGAAATCGAACGTTCGTTCAATCTTAGGAATCGACTTCGTCACGTACTAGCCATGAACGAGTACCTTGAAGAACAGTTAGAGACGGTGAAAAACCAAGGGAACCCCCAGGTTGATAATCCTGCCAGAGATGGAGAGATTATTCCTCCTGTCAGCGACCCGTCTGCCGCTGCCGCACGACGGTCCCGCCGAGCCTACATGTTGAATGATCATGTAGAACTAGAAACCACGCTGTCAGATATAGATGTTGACAACGCCGGTCAATTCAGTGGTGCTGCTACAGAGGATGCTAGGGAGCATCTGAAAACGTTCCAGGAAATATGTGGTTCATTTAGACTACCAGGAGTTAATCCAGAGATACTGAGACTTCGGTTATTTCCATATTCATTGAGGGACAGAGCAAAGACTTGGTGGAATAAACTTACGTCGGGTTCAATTAGAACTTGGGCAGATTTGTCTCGTGAATTCTTATCTCGTTTTAATCCTTCACATTTATCTGAGCGATTACGTAACGAAATTGCTACTTATCAACAGGAAGATGACGAGCCAATGCACGAGGCCTGTGACAGATTTACCACTCTTCTACGGAACTGCCCAATGCATGGATTCCCCGTTTGGAACCAGGTAACCAAGTTTTATAATGCTTCCAATTAGTTAATTGAGTTGTGAAAAATATAAAATAAAAAAACAAAATGTTTATATATATATATATAGATAGATAGATAGATAATTTTAACATTAAATGCATGGAAGATTCCTCCGTCCATGTCCATACTCCATAGTCCAATACGGCAATACCCCACTCTACCTTCCCCCAACCAAGCCTACTATCTATTTTTCTCCTAATACCTCAGCTTTAGCAATTGTACCAGTTCGTTGGACAGTCTATGTGTTCAAAACAAAAATGGGGTTTGTTTATTTCAAATTGTAATCAAAGTTCACAAACGTTTATAATGTACTAGTTTTATTCAAACACTAGGACACATGTGTGACATCAATAGATCCAATTCTATATACTAGTCGATTGATGTCACTATGCAGGCCTAAATACATATTTACGTCTATACGTATAGTCAAGCAAAGTACAAATATCTAAAGTCACATAGATCAATCAAGTTTTCAAGACATTACAATGTTCACAAAAAATCATACGAATTATTCGTTTAGTTAAAACTATTTTATCAATTATTAGACTAAATTATAAAATTAGCAACAAATAAAGATTAATTTAAAGTTAAACAAAGTATTTAAGGCTAAGTTGAATAACTAAAAAAAGAAGACAAGACACTATATATATTTATTTATTAAACTTGGCACATAACTTGTCTTTTCTATTATTTATTGTTAGATACACATGGGTATAGGGATGGCAAAATAATCTGTACCCGTTGAGTCTCGAACCGATCCGACCGGATAGGGACGAGTTTTTTAATTGAAAAATCGGATTCGGGGCGGGTTGGGTTATGAAAAAATGAAGCCGGAGCGGGAGGGGTTCGGGTGAAAATTCTCTGACCCGCCCCGACCCGATATATATATATATATATATATAGGGATAGGATCAAATTACACGGTGTAAAACTCTCTAAGTTTTACACCTTTTTTGGATCGTTGGATGAGTGAAACGGATGGATAAGATTAACAGTAAAATATGTGAAGATTATCACTTGGGAATTAAAAACACGGAGTTAATCTCAACCATCCATTTCCCCCATCCAACGATCCAAAAAAGGTGTAAAACTTAAAGAGTTTTACACGGTGTAAGTTGATCCTAACCCATATATATATATATATATATATATATATATTTAATATTTTTATTAAATTTTCGGGCGGGTCGAGTTTAGTCAGTTTTTTTATTATAAAATCGGGGTCGAATCAAGTTCGGATTATGCTTTTTATTATTTCGGGCAGGGTCGAGGCAGGAATACAATATATTAGAATCAAGGCGAGTCGGAGGCGGGACAGATATTTTAAATCTCGGGTCGGGGCCAAGGCGGCCAAAAACACTCCCCGCCCTGCCCCTTGCCATCCCTACATGGGTTCCACTAGAATGAAACAAAACCTTTCTTTTTCAGGATATTCATTTATTATTACTCCCTCTGTCCCACTAAACTGTCACATTTGACTCAAACTTTTTTAAGTTTGACTTCTTATAATTTAAAATTTATTATTGATAAAAATATAAAAAAAATATATTTCAAAACCTTAAATCAAGTAGTTTTTAAATATATATTTAATAAATTTTAATTAATTAAAAAATTTAAATAAATTATAGTCAAAGTTGAATAATTTTAACTAACATGTGACAGTTTAGTAGGACGAAAGGAGTATATTTTTTTTTTTTTTACAAAAAATCAAAACCTTTCTTTTAAGGAAAATCATTTATTATTCTTATAATATTTTCCCTACAAAAAGTCAAAAGCTCTCCTATTCTTTTTTTTTTCCATGCAAGCTACATGAAGCTAGAGAGAGCAAAATTATTTATATATGAATGTTACTTGTGACATCATGGGAGGTGGGACCCTTAAAACAACGTACTATATATTTTCAACCAACATGGCCCAGAGGGATCCATTTAAAACAAACTATGATGCCCATAATTGTTATGTTTACTATTGCATTTGTTATATAAAAAAGTCATGATCGTAATATCCGTAGTGATCACAATAGTATATGTTATATCTCTAATCGTAAAATAATATTTTAATATATTTTATTTATTTATTTTTAAAAATATTGAAGAGAATATTATTTATGACACCATGACCTATAACTGTATAAAGCTAAGATAATACGTGTAGCAAAGGAATATAAAAGGGTAGAAAACAAATTAGCTTCCAATAAAGAGGGTTGAAGGTTGTTTTAATGATATTCAGGGTCTGGCTGTTTCCCATCCAGTGTCCCCGACCGAGCAAGAACTTTTATATAGTGAGGTTAAAATGGGATAAATTTTCATATCACTACAATAAATATTGTTGATCACATACTCTAACAAATTAAGTGAGTCAACTTTAATATTTCTTATATAAATATGTGATACAGTTTTAATATTTTTACAGGGGTCTTGTAAATTAGAAATAATGTTTCCTTTTGTTTTAGAAATTATCTTTAAAGTAATAATTTTCTTTTCAGAAAAATAATTCTTTAAATTTAATAATGAATACGAGTTCACACCTACTTTTTAGTTAACGTGTGACAAGTTTTAGTTTTGTAGAAAAAAGGTGGTCTCTATCTTAGTTTTAACTGAAATTTAGATATCAATTACATTATCGGGCCATTAAAATCGATGACGTGGATGAATTTAACAGCTTGCATGTAATAATATAAAGGAATTTTAACGGTTCAATATCATAATTGAAACCTAAGTTAAAATTTAATGTTAAAATAATATTGATATAATCAACACTAAAATTAAAATTCAGTAATATATAGAATAGTTTATAGACCATTTTATAACAATAAATTGAAAGATTAAATAAGATCTATTGCATAACAATAAAAAGAGTTGCTCAATAAATTTATCTTTTTGATATCTGATGTTAATTCCGTCTCTGTCTTTGTGATGAGACTTATTCCATTCAAATAAAAAGAGATGTTTTTTTTTTTACAAAATTTGCATGTGACTTGGTGATATAGAAAAGGGCGAAAGAACTCAACTGTCATCTTTCTGTAAATGAGTAATCACCTCTCAAAAATCTCAAGCTATATTAGAAGCTATATTAGCATATTCTTTTTTCTACCGCATTCAACGGTTGAGATGTAAGTTTACGTTTATTCAATCAATATCAAAAGAAAAAGGTTCTTTCAATTGCCGGGCAAATAGTTTTTTTTAAGTCGTTCTCTTAGATTTTTTTTTGAATTTTATTTTGATTAATCCAAATCAACATGTATCATACATATGAAATTATGGGTGAGTTTCTTAAAAAAAATTCTACATACACAGATTTCAAATTCAAAACCTACTTAAGCGATACCAAATTATTTACCATTTAAATTAATTTCTTTAGTTAAATAATTTTTTTAATTTTAAAGTACAATAATTATAATCCATCTTAATCAGGCCTACATATAATAAAATGTAAATCCCAATTATGGAAATGAAAGCTATTGACCTAATTCTCCATTTTTTTCTATTTTCCCTCTTTTATACCAAAAAAACCAGTATGGGCAAGTTTTGTTTTGACCGACTATTGACCTATTGAGATTCTTCCACATGAATAGAAGATGTACAATAATTATGAACTGTATTTTTAGAGAAAAGATATGTTTATCAATCAATAATCGATCCAAAATTTTAATTGTGTAACGTAATTAAAAAGGTTAAAGGGTCACTTTTGTCTCTGTAGTAGACTTAATTTATCGATTTTGTCCCTATAGTATTTTCGCATCAATTTAGCCTTTAAAGTAGTCTAATTGCATCACCGTTTACCCATTGACTAACGGAAGCCAACGTTGACTATTACGGTGGTGACATGACAGTTTACGATGACATGGCAGAGGGCAAAATTAAATTTTCAAGCGAGTTCGAGTGCAAAATTAATTTTTGGTTGAGTACGAGGGCAAAATTAATTTTTAGACAAAAAAATATGAATAAAATACTAAAATATAAAAATAATAAAAAATAATTTTTTATTAATATATGACTAAAAATAAAATAAAATAATTAAAATATCTAAAAATAAGTAAAAATTATAAAATTAAAATATCATAAGCTAATAAATTATAAATTATTTAATAATTAAATTTTGAAATATTTATAAAGTATTAAAAAATAAAAAAAAACTTTCATAAATTTTTTTGGACGATTTTGGTTTTCTTTCTCTTCAAAAAATGTAAGGAAAAAAAAATTTAAAATAGGGTTAATGTGATTCTCTCAACAGAACAAAAATCTTTTATCCTTTTTGGTGTTCTTATCTCTCAATACTAAAAAATTAAACTCTATACTCAAAGTCTAATTTCTAAATCACAAACCTTAAACCCTAAAATTTAAACCCTTTACTTGATTAAATTTATACACAAAATTTTATGATTCATACTCACTTTATATTGATAAAATTTCCAATTAGGGTTTAGTATTTAAGGTTTGCAATTTAGAGTTTACAATTTTTAGGTTTTGAAATTTAGAAATTAGAATTAGAGGGTAGAATTTATTTTTAAGTTTTGATTTTTGAATAATTTATAATTTAATAGCTTCTGATATTTTAATTTTATAATTTTAGTTATTTTAAGATTTTTGTTATTTTTAGCCATATATTAATAAAGTATTTTTAAATGTTTTATTATTATTACATTATTTTAGTATTTTAATATTTTTTTAAATTCGTACTTTACCTAAAAATTAATTTTGCCTTCAATCTCGCTTGAAAAATCAATTTTGCCCTCTGTCATATCATCGTAAACTGTCACGTCACCACTGTAACGGTCAATGTTGGCTTCCGTCAGTCAAGGGGCAAACGATGATGCAATTGGACTATTTCAAAGGCTAAATTGATGCGAAAATAACGTAGGGGCGAAATCGATAAATTAGGTATACTACAAAGGCAAAAGTGACCCTTTAGCCTAATTAAAAATAGTAATTGTATAAAACAAACAAAATACATATATTTGTGCCAGTATATTGTCCGGATGAGAAGAATAGTGAGAGTCTAAACCCAAAACACTAGCCACAAATAACCACGGGCGACGACATAGTATGCAGTGTTTCCCTTTAACTGTATACTTTACGTGGCCCTTTCGGACTTTCCTGCATCCATTTCTGTGTCTCTTTTTATTATTCTTATATTACATTTATTTTTCTCTCGTCATTTCAGTTAATTCCAATTCGATTCTAGATTTAGTTATTTTTTTGTTGTTGTTTTTTTTAGTTTTGTAGAGTTTTATGTTGGAAAAACGTGAGAAATGGTAATTTTAAGCCATAATTCGAATGAGTAAAGGTGAAGATTTAAATAAGGATTTGATTGGATCTTATTCTACTCCGTGAAACCTTTACAACGGTATCTCATATGCTCAAAATGGTTGAGTAATAAATGAGAAATTGATGGTCAAAGTAAGGAGGTTGAGACTTAGGAAAAAAGGAAATGGAACCCCATTTCCCACATGGATGGGATAAATGGATTGAGAATTGTTTATATACACTTACAGTACTTATAATCATTGAAAGACTTAGGGTTTGTTTGTTTCACTGAAAACTGTTTCCGGAAAATGAGTTCTGGAAAATGAACTACAGTTGTTGGAAAATTAATTGCAGAAATCATTTTTCGGTGTTTGGATGATGTTGTACAATTCATTTTACACTGTTTGGTAGAGTTTCCTGAAAATTTCATGAACAATCCACAAACAAGCATCGATAATGGTAAAAACAAGTTCTAACCAAAACATGGTTTAAGGTTTAGGTTAGTGTTTAACGTTTAGGGTTTAGGATAACATTTATGGTTTATGGTTTAGATTAGTATTTAGTGTTTATAGTAGCATTTGGGGATTAATAATTAAGGTTTAAGATTTAGGGTTTAGATTAGTGTTTATGGTTTAGGGTTTAGGTTGGTGGTTAGGGTTTATGGTTTAGGATTTAGGGTTTATGATAACATTTAGGGTTTGAGGTTTAGTGATTATGGTTTATGGTAGCATTTAGGGTCTATAGTTTATGGTTAGTGTTTAGGGTTTATCATTTAATGTTTAGATTAGTGTTTATGGTTTAGTGTTTAGCTTTTAGTGTTTATGGTTTAGGTTATCATTTAGGGTTTAAGGTTTATGTTAGTGCTTAGTGTTTATGTTAGCATTTAGGGTTTAGGGGTTAGTGTTTATTGTTTAGGGTTTATGTTAGTGTTTAATGTTTAACATTTAGGGTTTAGAGTTTATGTTAAGGTTTAGGTTAGTGTTTAGGTTTTAAGATTTAATGTTTATATTAGTATTTAGGGATTAGGGTTTATGTTAGTGTTTATTGTTTATGGTTTAGTGTTTATGTTAGCATTTAGGTTTTATGGGTTAGTGTTTAGGGCAAAGGTTTATGTTAGTGTTTGGGGTTTAATATATAGGGTTTAACATTTAGGGTTTAAGGTTTATGTTAGTGTTTATGGTTTAACATTTAGGGTTTATGGTTTATGTTTATGATATAGTATTTAGGGTTTTGTGCTTATGGATCAGTGTTTATAGTTTAGGGTTATGTTAGTGTTTATAGTTTAACATTTAGGGTTTAGTATTTTGTTTTAGGGTTTAAGGTTTATGTTTATGATATATCATTTAGGGTTTTGTGTTTATGGTTTAGGGTTATGTTAGTGTTTAGGGTTTAAGCTCTCATTTAGGGTTTATGATTTATGTTAGTGTTTAATGTTTAGGGTTTGTTGCTAGTGTTTAATGTTTATGTTAATATTTAAGGTTTAGGTATGTATTAGTTTTTAGTGTTTATGTTAACATTTAAGGTTTAAGGGTTAGGGTTTAAGGTTAGGGTTTTTAATGTTTAGGGTTTAACATTTATTGCTTAATGTTTGAGGTTTGGGGTTTAGGGTTTAGGATTTAAAGTTTAGGATTTAATGTTTATGGTTTATGGTTTAAGTGCTCATTTAGGTTTTAAGGTTTATGTTAGTGTTTAATGTTTAGGGTTTCTTGTTAGTGTTTAGTGATTATGTTAATATTTAGGGTTTAGGGTTTGTGTTAGTGTTTAGGGTTTATGTTAAGATTTAGGGTTTATGGTTTGTGTTTAGGTTTCGGGGTTTAGGATTTAAAGTTTAAGGTTTAAGGTTTAGGGTTTAGTTTTTATGTTAGTATTTATGGTTTAGGGTTTAGGTTTTAAGGTTCATAGTTTAGGTTAATATTTGTAGAGAGAATGAGAGGAAGGAAAGCGACTTACCGAAAATCAATGGGTAAGTCATTTTACACTGAAACAAGGTCTGTTTTTCATTGACTGTAGTTGGTTTTCCTTTGACTTTTTCATTTTCCATGAATCAAACATCGAAAAGTTATGAAAACGTTTTCAGGAAAACCAATTACAGTGAAACAAACAGACCCTTAGATGAGCTTGTGTCTTGTGCGTAAGGGGGTGTAAATCCAATTCCATACGAGTTGGTTGTTTAGATTGGTTGGGCCTTACGTGGACCTTTAGATATTTTACCATGTTAGAATTAATTTTTCTTCCTTTTGAATAGCAGATTATCACGAAAATTAAGGGATATTTTTGGATTTAAAATTCATTTTTTTGCTTGCAGCCCACTCAATTATCCGACTAGGGGTAAAATCAGAATAATGTTTCTCAAGTTTTACCTAATTTTCTCTTATAAATACATGGATTATTTTTGGTTTCAAACACAATTCGAAAATATTCTCTTCTCCCAAAATTGCATTGTTTTCTGGTGATAGTCAAAGGTTGTAGTACTGTTCGTAATTTCTTCAATAGTGCTGCTGTTGAAAATCATCTATTGTATCCTGGGAGACTGACGACTAAAGAAATCAAGCACCGATGAGTGGTCGAATCTGTCTTAAGGAAATTGTGTTCGTGCAGGCCTCAACAACCATATTTTTGATTATTTCGACTCTGGTTTTCATTCTTGTAATTTATGTTGTTCTTTTTCATGTTTAATATTAATTTATGATTTGCTTATTTCAAATTTCACCCTATTTGTCCAACAATCTTAGGATAGACTTATATCCAAGGCGATTCGAAATAAGTACGGTTGTGAGAAAGCAAACAAATTTGTTTTAGAAATTATTCTGCCGTTTTAACGAGTTTGCCTAGATCTCAGAAATAAACGGGACAAATTTGTTTTATAGAAATTGTCGTTGGGAGTAACTGAGGTTACAAATTTTGTGAAAACCAAAATCAGAAATAAAAAAATTAATTTTTTGGTTTATTGAAATTATTATTGATTCGGGTTTGTTTCTTTCTTGTTCTAGAACAAAGAAAAGAAAGGGTTTTTTTGCCAAGAAAAATGATTCACAATTGGGTAATGGATCACAGAAAGACTATTTTATTCTTGTGATATAATAATAATCATTAAAATTATTATTATGTGTGTTTTTGGCAACACTATGTATTATCATAATTTTCCATGGGAAATTATAAAGACGAACAAGATATCAAAGCGAAATCTTGATATGTTTGGACTTAAAGACATGTTTTAAATTCTTTTCAAATTTGTCCAAAACATTTTTAATTATTATATCAAAACACTTAGTTCTTCAATCTCTCCCCTTTTGATATAATAAAACTAACTTGAAAAATTGTTTGGGATTCTCCCCCTTTAAGTTTAAAAATTTGAATAAGAGATGAAATATAGAAAAGTAATTAAAGCTCCCCCTTACTCATTTGAAAAACACAATTTTTCAAACCAATTTCTCCCCCTTTTTGTTATATCAAAAAGAATTTAAAATACTTTTAGGCTCAAAATAACAATGGAGGTTTAAATTTTGAAACTATTAAAATGTTTGGTTTTAAAAGTGGCTCCCCCTTACTTAAAGCATCATCAAGCAAATGTTAGTCCAACACATGATAATCTAGTTGAATTAAAAGAAAATAAATCAAATTAAACAAATAAAAACAACTAGATTTTACCACACTTGAACTTAAGGGGGATGTGAAGCCTTCCTCTTCAAGTGTCTTTCTTTGTGTGCATGGAGCTCCCCCTCATTGATTGGACTTGTTGAACACCCCCATCACACCTAATCAAGACAATCATACAAATTTTGGTATCCAAATTGCTTTGGATCCATAAATGTTAGTTGCACAAAATTTAGTCCCCTTAGGAATGCATTTTTCAATTTCATCATTTTTATGTGAAGTTATTAGTTCTTTTGGAACCCAAACACTTCTAAAACATTTTCCATTAAAAAATCTAGGGGCACTAGATTGTCTTTGGTAAAATTTTGATTTTCCAAATTCATTTTTCTTTTCTAGTTCCTTGGAAATCAAAATCTTTACTTTCTTAAGATCATCAACTTCTTTTTGATGATCTTTTTCCATTGTTTGAAGCAAGTTTTGTAAACTAGAAACTTGTTGCTCAAAATCCTTCAATTTTGCTTCAAACTCAAAATTGATTTTCAAACGCAAATCATTTCATTTTTCAACTTTGAAATTAATTTTTTGTTTTTTTGAAAATGAAGCCTTGAATTCGAAAACCAATTCATCATAGGCTTCTTGTAACTCATCAAAAGTATAAGAATTTGAAATGGATGAGTTAGAAGTTACCTCCCCCTCATTGAGGGCCATCAAGCATAGGTGGGCTACTTCATCATCGATGGAGTCTTCATCACTCCATGTGGCCACATATGCTTGCTTTGAAGATGATTTCTTCTTGTTGGACTTGTAGGATTCCTTCATCTTCTTCTTCGATTCATGATAAGATCTTTCCATTTCATTCTTCATGAATCGGGTGAATTTCTTGAAGAGATAGGCCATCTCTTCGTCTTCACTTTCCTCCTCACTTGATTCAACATGTCGGTATTTGGAGGATTTAAGAGCAATGGCACTCCCATTGATGCCTAGCTCTTTGACTTTCTTCTCCCCCATCTTCTTTATCTCTTCCTTTTTCTTCTCCTCTTCTCTTCCGTTCTTCATGATTTCGTGTGTGAAGAGAGATCCCATGAGTTCATCGAGCTTTAAGGATTTGAGATCTTTAGCTTCGATGATGGTCGTCTTCTTTGACTTCCAAGACTCGGGAAGAGAGTAGATGAGTTTGCGGACAAGTTTGCCTTCCAGAATGATTTCTTCATATCCTTTGAGTCCATTGGTGATGGTGGAGAATCTATCGAACATCTTCGTGATGTCCTTATCCGGTTCCATCTTGAAGTTTTCATACTCGAGGTTGAGGAGTCCGATCTTGGTCTCCTTTACTTCGTTGGTTCCTTCGTATGTGACTTCAAGTTTGTCCTATACCTCCTTGGCATCTTCACAAGAAGACATATTCTCGTATATGTTGGGGCTCAATGCACAAAAGATGATGTGTAAGGCTTTGCAATTGAGCTCCATCTTCTTGCGATCATCCGCGCTCCAATCCGCCTTCCTTTGTTGTGGCACAAACGGACCGTCTTCTACTATGTCCCAAAGCTTGTAGTCCTTGGACATTATGAAATACATCAATTTTGTCTTTCAATGGGCATAGTGTGTTCCGTCAAAGAATGATGGCTTGTCGATAGATTGCGCCAATTGATCGGTTGGTTGATATGTTGTATTGAGCTTCCCGGATCACCTCAATAGGATGTTAATTCTCTTCAATTGAGCCAAGCTTTGATACCAATTGTTGGGTTTTTTTTATGCTCGATTTCCTTCAACCGATGTGCTTGCCAAGTTTGGAGAAGATTGGATTTTTGGGTGTTAAAGTGGAAGCTAAAAGATTGGAATTGGACACAAGGATTTATAGTGGTTCGTCCTTCTAACAAGCACCTACATCCACTACCTTAGCTCTACACTAAGGATTTCAACCAAATTCCCTAAGAATTTCGTCCCATTTTCTAGGCTTAGGAGGTAACCTTTACAACCCTCAAAACTTTCTACCCAAAGCTTGAGTAAACCCTTTTTACAAGAGAAATTCTAAAGCAAACTTGAAATCCCCATAATAGGTATTTGTTTGCACTATTTAGCTCTCACCCAAAACCTAAACACTTGATCAAAAATAACAATGTTAAGCTCACTAGTGTTGTCTAAGCAAGGAATTTACAATTAAAGCTCTAGACACAATTTTTCATCATAATGTTGTAACAATTGAAGCATTAGCCTTCTCTTGATGCTTGGAGATCCTTTTTATACCCCTAATTGAGTTTGTAGCTGTTACTAGCAATTAGGGTTGAATTGGAGCCATTGGAGACTTTATTTCTCCCCATAAATGCAGTTATGCAGCCTACCGTATCGGTACTCGAGGATGCGTATCGGTACGCCCTTCTTTAGAACTAGCCGTTGGGCTCTTGCCAGCCTATGCGTATCGATACGCTAGGGAGCATATCGGTACAGTCTGCATTTTGAAAGACCATTGGGAAATAGCCGTTGGGGTTGTTAAAGTAGGGATCAGTACGCTTTAAAGGCGTATTGGTACGACCCCTCTCCGTATCGATACAGGCAAGCTTGTATCGACATGGGTTTTGGCAGAATCAAAACTTGGGTAAAAAGGTATCGATACGGGGTATACCGTATCGGTACGCTATTGCTGAAAAGCCAGGTTTGACAGTTTAAAGCATTTAAAACTTTGCCAAAAACCTTTTTAAACACCTCAAACTTATTTTCAAGTTGTTTGGACTTAAAGACCTGTTTTAAATTCTTTTCAAATTTGTCCAAAACATTTTTCATTTATTATATCAAAACACTTAGTTCTTCAGTTTGGAAAATAAGATCTCGTAAACAATTCGTTTCAGGATTTAATTCCTTCTGTTTTAATGGGTTTACTTGATATTCCAAACAAGAATCACCGAAATCAAAGGATTAATTCCTTTTGATTTTTTGGATTGATATCTTTAATGTTTAACAGACGATATGATAGAAATAAATTACTAAATTTATTTCTTCATTAGAATCTTGCGTTGATTCTAACTTTGGAAAAGAAGATAAATCATTGGATTTATTTTCAATAGAATCTTGTATGATTCTAACGTTGCGGGAAAAATAAATTATTGGATTTATTTCTGTGTGAATCTTTTGTGATTCTAATTTTTGTAAGGAAAATAAATAGTCAAATTTATTTATTGAGAATCAAGTATGATTCAATTTTGTAAAAGGAATAAATCATAACATTTATTTCTATGCTAGAATCATGTGTTGATTCTATTTTGTTAAGGAAAATAAATCATTGGATTTATTCGTGGGAATCTAGAATGATTCAATCTTGAAATAAATTGGTGAATTTATTTTGGAAAAAGAAATAAATCATATTTATTATTTCTTAAATAATCAAGTATGATTCTATTTTAGAAATAAATCGATGAATTTATTTCGGAAAGTAACATTAGTTACCAAATTCAAAGCGTTGATTCCGACTGAGGTCTCAAATCAAAGCATAGAAGAACTTGGTTCTCTATGCCATAATTAAATTTTCAAAGCCTATTTTGGTCCATGCTCTGAAGTGCACAATGTTTAAAAATAGCTAAAGAATTGTGAGGATCGTTGGATCTAAATACAAAATAAATAAATAAACTGTAGAACTAATTGTTTTGATATAATAATTGAAAAATATTTTGGACTAAATTGAAAAGAATTTATTCAAAAACAACTTGAAAATATGTTTAAGGGTTTTACAAGGCTTTGGAATGATTTAAAGTGTATTTAAAGTAGTCAAAACCATGTTTTAAATGTAACTGTATTGATACTGTGTGGAACCGTATCGATACCCTTTAGGGTTTTAACTACAGTGATTTTCCAGTAGCCAAAACCCATACCGATACGCCTTGCCGTATCGATACACTGTACTTTAAAATACCGAACGGCTAGTTCGCGTATCGATATTGTTGTATTGTGTACCGATACGCCAAACTACCTCCAACGGTCTTTTAAATTGCAGGACCATACCGATACGCCTACTATGCGTATCGATACGCACCAGCTGAAGTGCTCAACAACTACTTCCTTATCGGGTCCGTATTGATACGGTTTGAGGAGTATCGATATGCCAAGCTGCAGAACTGTATTTATGGTGGGAAATAAAGGCTCCAACGGCTCTAATTCAACCCCAACGGTCCTCAACGGCTACAAACTCAATTAGGAGTATAAAAAGGCCTCCAAGCATCAAGAGAGGGTTAATGCTTCAATTGTAAACAACATTATGATGAAAGATTGTCTTTAGAGCTTAATTGTACATTTCTTATATAGACAACACTTGTGAGCTAAACATTGTCAAATTTGCTCAAGTGTTTAGGTTTTGGTTGAGGGCTTAATTGTGCAAACAATTACCTATTAGAGGGATTTCTAGTTTTCTTTGAATTCTCTTTGTACAAGAGTGTCTTGGTTAATCTTTGGGTAGAAAGATTAACCGGTTTGTAAAGGTTGCCTCCTTAGCCTAGAAAAGGGGAAGAATTCTTAGTGAATTGGTGAAATCCTTCGTGGTGTGCTAAGGTAGTGGATGTAGGCTTTGGGTTAAAAAGCCGAACCACTCTAAATCTCGTGTTAATTATTCTTATCTTTTACCACCACCATAAACACCCCAAAATCAACCTTCTCCACCACTTAGCAAGACCTCGGTTGTGACCATCAAGCTCAACAAAAATCAGTGAGTTTCATTGGAAAGAATTTCAAATGTGGCAACAAAAGATGTTGCATATTTGACCATGACAAAATCAGTCAAAGATCTGAAGGATGGTCCTCCTATTATTTAGAGAGGATAGGGTAAATTGTGTTACCACCTTCAAATGTCATTAAGGTGAATATTGCTAAGGCAAATATTACTATGGCAAACAAGTATTTAAAGGGAAATTTATTATTTTCATGAAATAACAAACTAGTGTTTTTCTTAAAGCAAAGATGCCATAAAGAAATTGTTATAAGCAATGTGTGCAGTAGGATATATGATCCTATGACACATTCATTGTTATAAGAAACAATGAAATGGTAAAACATACCAAAGACATGTTAAATTCAAGCTTTGACATGAAAGATATGAGATTATTTGACATGAATTTGGACATCCAAATCAAAAGATTACATGAAGATCTCATATTGATTTAGTCACACTATGTGGATAAGTTCTTGATAAATTTGGCAAGGATGATTTTGATATAGCCAAAACTACAATAAACATGAGCCAACATCTATTCCAGAATAAAGGTAAAAATGTTGATCAAGTAGAATATGCAAAGGTCATAGGCAGTCTAATGCACCTCATGAGCTGCACTAGACCAGATATAGCTTTTACTGTGAGTAGTTTAAGCAGATTCAAAATCAATCCAAGTAAAACCCATTGGAAAGCATTTGCGAGTGTATTGAGATATCTTATATATACTTAAGATTATGGATTGCATTATTCCAGAGATCCTATTCCAGCTGGATATCTGATATTCAAGATACCAAGGGCACAAGTGGATATGTCTTCATTTTGGGAGGAGGAGCCGTGTCATGAAAATCCTCAAGACAAACTATTATAACCAGATCCACGATGGAATCTGAGTTTGTTGCTCTGGATAAACTCAGAGAAGAAGCCGAATGGCTTAGGCAATTTCTTGAGGATTTTCCTGAATGGCCAAAACTTGTGCGCACAATATACATATATTGCGATAATCAAACAACGATTGCTAGGGCACAAAATTGTATATACAACAGTAAGTCGAGACATATGCGTCACTGACATAACACAGTTAGACAACTGATCTCAAATGGAGTTATCTCTGTTGATTATGTCAAATCAAAAGATAACATTGCAGATCCGCTAACCAAAGGGTTAAACCGAGATCAAGTTGAGAAAACATCGAAAGGAATGAGACTAAAGCCCGTGGAAATTTAAGGAGCTATGAGAAGGAAAACCCTACCTAGTTGATTAGAGATCCTAAGATCTAGGTTCAAAGGGACAACCTAATCACATAGACCTTGTGCGATCATTATGGGGGGTTACTCTCCCAAGTCCATTCCTATGATGTAAACAATGACTAAAAACAGAACATGCTAAGCAATGCTTTTAATGACCATTGTGTGCATCGGGGAACCGAGTAACATAAAACACCTATGTAAGAGTAAAGTGGTCCGCTCCAAGAAGACTATTTGGGCATAGTTCTCTCAAACTCTCATAGAACCATGTGATGTCCATGGCCATATGGACATAACCATGAGAACTAAACTCGTGCCAGAAAGGTAGTTGTGTGGAGTATATCATCGTTTATACAAACGTCAGAACAATTTAAGGACATCACATGTAACCCCCTAAACCCGACCCAGAAGAAATGGGCCGAATTTAGGAAGTAACGATTGAAAACTTTTCCCTCAAGATACAATTTAGGTTAAAATATTTAATAATTCAAAAGAATCGATTAAATAAGTAAACTCAATAAATACTCCAATTAAAGTAAAACTCAATCTTTTAAACGATGTTTCGATAATTAATTAAAATCTCTGAAAATAATTTCGTAAATGCATGCATCTAATAAATCCCAAATTATAAACAGTCCCAATGTCCATGTTACACAAATATCTCAAACAATGTTAAAACATAAATCCAAGATAATCAAAAGAGTTCATACTGAATGTTAATTTATCTGAGTAAATAAGAGATGCTCCAAGTACCGATCGCCTAATAAGTCTGAGATATCTGAAAAGTAAAAACTAAAGGGTGTAAGCTAAAGAGCTTAGTGTGTCTCTAAAGTGCATAACCAAAGTCAATCCAACAGTCAAATAACATATCACGAATTTACAAATATTTCGAAGTATACAAGCAGAGCATACAGATATCATGACATGACATGCACCCAACTACATCACCGTCCGAAGAGTAAGGTTCCCCTGAACCACTCTACACCTCAACACCATGTCCGAAGCAGAACTCATCCCGAAGGATGGAACTACTGATCCGAAGCGAAGTTCAACCCGAAGGATGAAGTCGCTGAGCTTCCTCCGTACAATATCCCAACCCAATGATATGACATGTAATCCGATTTCAGAGTCCGAATGCAATCTTGTTAAAAACTAAGATGCATGTACATAATAATCCGATTCCGATATGTGTTACATAACATGATCATAGCATCCGAGTATACATTATTTATCAGATAACAGAGCAGAAAGGCATACAGACGAGTCATGCAATATTTATCAGATAACAGGGCAGAATAGCATACAAAATATTTCTCAATCAACCGAGCAGGATAACACAGAATATTTCTCATACAAATCACACAATCAGGTAACACATACATGTAGCACAGACAGAGAACACACCTTTAAGCAACATAAGCTCTAATACCGAGAAAATGCATCTCACACTCAGATCTAGCTGAATCATGACCTACGAAGGTATGAATACTATATTAGTATTTATTACTAACACTAAACCACCGACTAAAACATTAAGAACTAAACTGAAGATATACTCACGTGAAGATCTCGAAGAACGTGCACGATCGGTCTGAACAACTGGAGGTAACCCAACGGTCCCAAAGTCAGCACCTGCACACGAGAATATTCCGAATTAAATTCTGAAATCATAACTTATCAGATTCCAACAACCATTACTCAAAGATAACAAAACAGAGTTTTCGGGATCTAATTTGACAAAACGGGCAGCGGATACGGATTTGGGGCGTCGAGAAAGGTTAAGAGGAAGGATGTCCGAAAAAGTCAACTCTTGGTCAACTCTGGTCAAAGTCAAAGTCAAACTAGTCAAAGTCAACTCTGGTCAAACTGATCCAAGACCAAAGTCAACGGTCAAACAGTCAGACAGGTCCAAGGTCAAAAGTCAAAGTCCATGAGTCCAAATTGGTTCGGTCAAATCTGGTCAACTTCCGATCAAACTATTCAAGTCACGGTCAAAACTAATTCAGGTCAACGGTCTGAGTTGGTCAACTGTCAACACACTGGTTCGGTTCGGTTTAATCTGAGTACACTAAACTGGTTCAGTCAACGTATGGTTTGGTTCGAAATGTCGGTTCAATTCAAGATGGACGGTTCACTTAGTTTGGGCTCACACAATCGGGCAATCCCTTAGATGCAAGCCTTTCTCATGGCTTACACACACAAGCATACACATTTGGGCATGGTTTGGTTTCCTACAATTGGGCTCAACCCTTCACATGCATACCGGCCCAAACCTTTTTTTTATGATCAGAATTAGGGTTACCATAAACCCTTGACGGCAGAGGCAGATCTAGACGATGAAAGATGGCAGCGACGGCGGCGGAAACACAACAATCCGACGACAGCGACAGCGGCGGAAACACAACAATCCGACGACAGCGACGGCGCAACAAGCCGACGGCAGTGATACGCTCGCAACGAACAACAACCACAAAAGTTAATTTCTGGCCAACATAACCAATTTCAAAGCAAACCAAAACCCACAACTTAAAACTACGATTTAACCAAAAACATGGGTTTAAAACTTACCCACAAATTGACGAACGGAGGAGGAGACGACGGCGAACGGTGACATGAAGACGGACAGAACGGTTTCTCACCGTCCCCTCACAACGACGGCCGACAAGAACTATCCAAAGATTGGGGTTTGTTCGCGAGAAGATGCTGGTCTCAATGGCGGTGACGACGAGAGCCACAGACCGGAGGACGACGACGGCGCAAAGAGATTCAACGGTTCCCTTCGCAATCCCGAAAATGATGGCCAGTGAGCAACACGACAACAAGAACGACATATGCCAAAAACCAAAATGGAAAAGAAGGGCGAAGCGGACGACGATGCAACATATCGGAGAAGCCGACCGCTTTCTCTTTGCAAACTCAGAAACAGTGACCGATGAGGGGTGAGCCGATGGTCGCAGTTTTGCTCACGAAAAGATGATGGTGGTGATACGCAAAACGGATGGTGAACGGGTGGTCGTCAGAGCTTGATCGGAGCAAGGGTGAGGGTGAGGGAGAAAACCGAAAGGTTGATTTTTGGGTAGAGTGCGGCTGCAGGAGTCAAAAAGCTCAAGAGTCTGAATAACACGAATAATAGGGTTTAAACTTGAAAGTTGGGTAAATCGCAAGAGAAGGGCCCCAACTTTTCCCACTTAACAAAATAGCTCCGAGGTTCTAATTTTAACACACAAAGGTCACTAAAATTTTGAATTATGCTCAATTAGACCACAACTAAAAATTAGGGTTCCATATTATAAATTCCCAAATGTTAGGGTTTCTGAATTAGGGATTTCAAATTTTTGGATTTCTGAATTAGGGAAAATTTGGGGTGTTACATCACATCTACTTGACAACCAGTAAAGTAAATATATTTTCACAAGGGAAGGTGCAAGAGTGAACACCTACCTATCCTATGTAACTATCAATCGTAGAAACTATCACCACATCGAGTCAAAATGTTTTGATAAAATGCATCAATTTCATTCATATGGGGGATTGTTGGAAAAACATGAGAAAAAGGTAATTTTGAGCCATAATTAAAATGAGTAAAGGTGAAGATTTGAATAAGGATTCAATTGGATCTTATTCTACTCCGTGAGATCTTTACAACGGTATCTCATATGCTCAAAATGGTTGAGTAATGAATGAGAAAATGATGGTCAAAGTAAGGAGGTTGGGAATTAGGAAAAAAAGAAATAGAACCCCACATCCCACTTGGATGAGATAAATGGATTGAGAAATGTTTATATACAGTTACCCTACTTATGGTCATTGAATGACTTGAGATGAACATGTGTCTCACGCGCAGGGGGGTGCTAATCCAATCCCATTCGGGTTGGAGTGCACCCGCACGACGTGGGTGACACGAATGTCCAGATCGGTCGGGCCCTACGTAAACTTGTGGATATTTTACTATGTTTGAAATTAATTTTTGTTCCTTTTGAATAGCAGATTATCTCGAAAATTCAGGGATATTTTCGGATATAAAATTTGAATTTTTTCTTACAACCCACTCAATTATCCGATTAGGTGAAAATCGGAATAATGTTTCTCGTATTTAACCTAATTTTCTCCTATAAATACATGGGTTATTTTTGGTTTTAAACACAATTCGAAAATCTTCTCTTCTCCCAAAATTGCATTGTTTTCGGGTGATAGTCAAAGGCTCGAGTACTGTTCATGATTTCTTCAGTAGTGTTGCTATCGAAAATCATCCGATGTTGTATCTTAGGAGACTATCCCGAAAATTAAGGGATATTTTCGGATTTGAAATTTGAAATTTTGCTTGCAGCCCACTCAATTGTCCGATTAGGAGAAAAATCAGAATAATGTTTCTCATATTTAACAAGAAAATGAAGCAAAATCCCAAAATAGAATCCTTGGATCTCAAACATAGTGATTGTGTTGTTTCATCTTAAATTGCTAGAATTTGGTTTCATAAAAGTGTACAAATAATGGATCAAAATAGAATCCTTGGATCTCAAACATAGTGATTGTGTTGTTTCATCTTAAATTGCTAGAATTTGGTTTCATAAAAGTGTACAAATAATGGATGATAATATCTGTGGTGAGTGGACCTCTTAAATTTTAAGGCTATATTCTTAGTTTGATATTTTACTTGTTTTTAGTTATTTGCTGGAAATAATACTCTAATTATCTGAAATTACAATCTTTATATCATAACTGTGTTATCTAAAGGCAAAGAGAAAAAAAACTCTCATACTTTTTTCTTTCATTTTGTACTCTCGAAAAAGTTCTTCTACAATGATTTCCACGTCCTTCCTCGACTTTGTAAAAGGCACATGCCAACATTTAAATTTGTAGAAGTTTTATTTCGAAAAGTAAACATTACATTGCACATAAAATACCAAAATTAAGTACTAAAATATATATTTACTCATTATATTCATGAGTGCATTCACCTAGTTTGGATCGAATTTTAATTTCCTTTTCATACTAACTTTCAATTTTGAGTTCTTTTTATAACTTTTGAATATTATTTGGGAATTTTTTTAAAGTTTTGTCATAGAAATTTCTTTTAAAAAATATCATTTTAATTAGGGATGGGCACGGGTCGGGTCGGGCCGGGTTTTTGGCCCACCCGAACCCGACCCAAAAATATTAACCCTAAACTCGAACCCGACCCAATCCGAAAATAAATACCTTAAACCCGACTCCGAACCGACCTATATAAAAAAATTAATTTTAGGGATTAAATTGTAAAAAAATAATTTTAAGAGACTTAATTGTAAAAATAATAAATTTAAGGACTAAATTGCAAATAAAAAATCAATTTTAAGGACCTAATTATAAAAAATATATAAAAAGGGGTATTATTACAAATATCCCTAAAAAATTTAGAGAAAAATTATACTATTAGTCCCGGGTCAGGTCGGGTCGAATTTTTTCACCCTAAAACCCGAACTCAATTTTTTCATAAAAATACCCGACCCGACCCGATCGGGTCCGGTCCGGGTACCGTGCCCATCCCTAATTTTAATTGAAATAAAGAATAATTCTTATATAGTGTTTTACAAGTTAATTTCACTAGTTTAAAATATAAAATATTTTTTTATTATAAAAATTAAAATTAATTATAAAATTAAATAAAAAATTGAATTTGATTTGATTTTGTTATAGTATTTTGAAAATTAAAGTTATTTTTCCCTATCTTTCTCGAAAGCAAGCTTGAAATTCAAAGGTTAGAAATCATGTTCTAAGCTTACAACCTCTATAAATACGCATTAGTTGTAAGCGTAAAAATCATCCCAAAATCCGCCAGTCTGCCACTGCCGCCTCAACCTCCTCTTCTTCACAATCACTCTCTTTTCTCTATTTGAGTTTCTTAAAGCATTTTCCCAACCTGAAAATTCTTTCCCTTTGCAAACAATCAGTTTTCCTGGAAAATTCCCACCATCGATGAGTTCATTTCGAAATCGAAACCTTCGCCAGCTTCCTCGATGAGTTCATTTTCACAGATTCCTCGAAGGTTTACTCCTCTTTCTCTTCGCCAGCTTCCTTTGTCTTGTCTCGTCCTGCTCTAATCAGACTCATCTCCCAAACAGAGATATCCTTAATTTTACTTTCTCGCTTTGGGATCTCCCTAAAGGTTCTCATTCTAAGAGGCAACAGATTTTATGGTAACATAACAAGATCTGACGGTAATCATGGTTTTCCAAAGCTACGAATTTTGGACATTGCTTCCAACAACTTTTCAGGTGGCTTCTCCTTTGAGTTTGAAGGCAATGGAGATGGTGACCGACGGCGAAAGAGCTAAGCTTCATTACATCGGAGAGCGGTACTGTCTAGATTCTAGACTCGTTCACAATTGCGGACAAAGGCGATGCAAGGGCTTATCGGAACGTATTGACCTTTCCAACAATAGTTTCGAGGGGAAAATACGTAAAGAAATACAAATTCTAAGGTGACACTCACACAAAGTGCTCAACTTATCCCATAATGTCTCGTGATTTTGAACAATTGTTCTAACTTCTGAGTGATCAAATGCAGGTGCAGTGATTACGACTTGAGCATCTCCTTCCATGACGGTTTTCTTGAATCCCATAATGCCTCTGCTGCTTCACATGGCCATTACAAGACCTCCTGAAATGGAGGAATTTGATGAGCTGGGAGAAGAGCACTCTGAGTGACCTTAGAATTTGTATTTATTTGGTGGAAATGATCTCTGATAAACCCTTTCATCACCTTTGTTGACAATTGTGACCGAGTCTAGAATCTAGACAGTACCGTGACAATTGTGACCGAGTCTAGAATCTAGACAGTACCGCTCTCCGATGTAATGAAGCTTAGCTTTTTCTGCGTCGGTCACCATCTCCATTGCCTTCAGACTGTGCAAAAACTCAATGGAGAAGCCACCTGAAAAGTTGTCCAAAATTCGTAGCTTTGGAAAACCATGATTACCGTCAGATCTTGTTATGTTACCATAAAATCTGTTGCCTCTTAGAATGAGAACCTTTAGGGAGATCCCAAAGCGAGAAAGTAAAATTAAGGATATCTCTGTTTGGGAGATGAGTCTGATGAACTTTGCTGAAAGGCAAATCATGGATGTATATATTGCATATTACTTTATCAAATCATGGATGTATATATTGCATATTACTTTATCAAATCATGGATGTCAATTACACAAATATATTGCATATTACTTTATCAAATCATGGATGTCAATTACACAAATATATTGCATAAAATTGTCACCTTTACAAAAACTGTCCATCAAATTCATAAATTGAATTTTGCTGTTGCTGCCACTACTCATAGCAAGGTTGGAAGCGTTTTAGACTTTGACGGTTATCAACCAACCGGGGCTTTTTAGACTTTCCAATCATATTCAAGGTCGTCTGGTGTTTTAATCTTCAGGAGACCATTTCGGATTGTTAAGGATCCTGAATAACAACTTCTTTTTCTCAGAGATTCATATTGTGAACAGGCCTCGACACTTGGATGATTTCTTGTACAAATTCTGCATCCAGACCAAATCTATCCTGTTCCACCCATTTTGTCAGTTCCTCAGCTAGGTCTCTAGCTCATTAGCCTGGCGGAGAGAGACCGGGAAGCCACAAAATTTAGCTAATGGAGTGTCTCTTTATACTTTTTATCCGTCAGGATACCTTTTCTTTTAGCAGACATCAATACATTTCTGAGATATTATTCTCCATGCATCAGACAAGGAATGCCCTTCACCAATTTCATCTATTAACATATTGATTGTACCTGGTGCATATAATAGAATATGATATCTTTTTCCAACAGTTAGTGCAACGGTGCAGCACACATAAGCCTGAGCTGACCTGCTTAATCAAACCAATATAACATAGAATTTATTCAAAACTTATATCTATAACCCTTGTTGCTTATACTTCAACACTCAGACTGTTGACCTGAGAATTGGAATACGAGAAGTAATCATGCTTTTCATATGCATTAACATAATTTTAGTATCATGATAGTAGAATTTGTCACAGAGTCTTGATAGTAGTTCTCTCCAATGAACTTATATCAATAACCCTTACCTTGTTGCTTAATCATTGTAAATGATCCACACCATTTTCAGACACATTTTTTTACAAAAATATTTTACATCATCAGATATTCAACATTTACTTCATTGGGACAACCTAAGTCCTTATTGTAAAAACGATGTTATTTAGTATCATGGCTTAAACCTATTTCAATTATAAAAAATGTCATTATTCCATTACACCATTAATAGAAATTAACTTCGATTGATCATATTGTGATCTTTCAAAATACTAGTGATAAAAACGAAAATCCAACTAATAAGTTTATGATTAACATCTATGTAAATATTTTTACAAGTACTAACAAAATACAAAAAATATTAGTCACTCGATACATTGTCAAACCCAAAAAATGTTACGGAATAAAAAGCCAATCCGAAGCCAACCAATTTTTTTAAGTTGTAAGAAACTCAAGCGGAGTCGAAATCCGTGGCTATTAGCTTTGCCTGAGCTTGATTGTGTTTTACTTAAAATTCAAGCTATATTTGAGATAAAAATGTAGCTACTTGGGGCTTGAGCTCACTTGATTAATCTCATTTATCTAGTAGCTCAATTATTTGCACTTGAGCTCAAATTCGAATGAGATTTTTCAGGTTTTATTAAACATATGTAACTTGATTAGGCTTGTGAGCTACTCAAGCAAAACATTAGGATACTCTAATTTGGCTTGCTCGATAGCTCGAGCTTTTTTATTCTAACATAAGCATGTTCAATATTAGAAAGTGTTTTCCTCTACTCAAAAAGTCTTTGGACCACCATATCTCTCAAATATTAATATGAGGTAATAACCTCCAAATGGGCATGATCCCAACTACAAAAACAGATCTGAACTAAGAAACTCCGACAGTGCACAAAATTAACACGAAAAGCAACCATTAGTGTACCCCTAGCAATAGCAAACAACCATCTTAAACCACATGAGGGGGACAATTCTCGTGGATAGGGGTATAAACGAGCAGAGTCGAGCTCGAGTAGTGCTAAGCTCGGCTCGGCTCATTAAGATTTCGAGTCGAGTTCGAGCTTGAGTAATTTCTAACAAGCCTGAGAAATGTGAGCTCGGCTCAGCTCGTTTAGAACTTGAGTTGAGTTTGAGCTTGATCCGAGCCCAATCGAGTCAAGTGTTGACCGATCTTTGACCGCATTGGACTCGAGTAACTCTTCATCTGTCATGTCTCATTTAAAGTCCTATGAAGAAAAAACTTTGATACACAAGTTGTGTAAACTCAAGCTTGTAAATTTTAGGGTTTAGGGTGTTAGTTTAGGGTTTAGAGGTTTAGGTTGTTGGGTTTAGAGGTTTAGGTCGAACTTTGGTGAGTTTCTAGCATCGCACAACCATAATTTTTGAAGGATTTAGATATGAGTTCTGATGTAGTTTAAATATGTGTTTTAGACGACGTCGACTTTGAGAAAGACGTATTACCACCTCCTTCACCTATTCGATCTAACTGTACACGTACTACGAGGACTACACGTAAGTGTTCTTAGATATTAGTGTTAGTGTTTAGTTCGGCGGCATAGTGATAGATTTTTGATGTAGAGTTTGATATCGTAGGTTCCGATTCAGCTAGACTCGAATGTGAGAGGCGTTCTTCCCGATGTTAGAGCTATTGTTGCTTAAGATGTGTTTTCTTCCGATGCTATAAATAATTTATATATTATTTTTCTATGTGTTGGTGTTTTACCCCTTATGTGAATATTTATATGTATTATGGCTTGTATGGTTGACATCACGTGCATACGATTTTCAAAACGTGTTTTAATTATGACTTATGGAATATTTGATTTATGAAACATTGAATTCGGGTCTATGATTTATGAATTATGTTTATGGAATATCGGATTTATGGAATTGGTTTTTATGAAACTTGAATTTTAAACATCATATATGTATGAGCATGGGTTGGGATTTGTAAGGAGGAAGTTCAGTGGTTTCACCCTTCGGGCTGAATTCCACTTCGGAGGCGGACGTAGGGAGGAGATTATGGGAACCTGTTGAGAGTGGCAATCGATCGAATAAAACCAAGAGAGGGGTGAATTGGATTTTTAAAAGACTGGTGGACACTAATTGCAAAGGTAGAAATTGCAAGGAGATTCTAGAGTGGTTCAACTCCCTTAAATGGAGTCTACATCCACTACCTTAGTGACCACACTGAGGATTTTCTATAAATCCACTAATTGTCTTTCCTTTAAGGATAAGGAATAACCTTACACAATTCTATAGACTTATACCCCAAAGTCTATTGAATCCTTTCCCCAAAACAAATACAAAGAAGCAAACTAGGAAATCCCCACAAGGAAGGTGTTTGCAAAGTTTAAGCTCTCTCACACACCCAAAAAACACTAGAAAAAGAATTACAATGAAGAACACTCTAGTGTTTACAAGAAAGATCGAAAATTAAGCACAAAATGGACTCTTGATTGCTTGAATGTTTGTATCAACTTTCTTGTTGTTGCTGAGATGGCTTTTCTTTGTTTTTGTATCCTCTCAATCAATACTAGCCGTTGAGGATGACATCAAGTTGTCACCTACAAAAAAATAGAGCCTTTATAACACGAGGGATCGATCCTTTAATAAAGGGATCGATCCTTTTTCATAAAAAACATGACCGTTACAACAAGGGATCGATCCCATACACCAGGGGATCGATCCTTTTGAACTTTGAGACTAGAAACATAAAATTGTATGAAACTGTCCAAAAAGGGATCGATCCCTTTCATTAGAGGACCGATCCCTTTCATTAGAGGATCGATCCTTTTTGCCTTGAAGTCTGGAAAACAGTTTTCGTAGTGCAAAAACGGATCATACTTGTTTTGAAAAAGATCGACTAAGTTGGAAAACATTCGAAACTAATCTTTCAAGTTTGTTTGGACTTTGAATTATTTTTGAAAGATTTAATATATTCGATTAAGTCCAAAAACATTTTTCTTTTAATTTGTTATATCAAAATATTAGTTTAACAATCTCCCCCTTTTTGATATAACAAAACTCTTTCAAAAATTGTTTTTGACAAAAGCTCCCCCTTAGGAAAATATTTTTTGAGTTGATAGATGGTTTCAAGATCTTGTTTTAAATCACAAATATTTAAGCTCCAATTTTGTTTAAAACCCCTTTTTCATTTTTTGCTCATATTTCTCCCCCTTTTTGTTATATCAAAAATAATTCAAGGAAAACGTTGGCACAATATAACAAAGGACAAAATCAAAATAAAGGCTATAATCGGAATGAAAGATAACAACAATAAATCATAAATATCCATAGGTACTTAAATTAAAATCCATAAGTACCAAAATAAAACAAAGCAACATAGCATCAAAGTTCTAAAGCAACATCCAACAAAGAGTCATAAAAAGCATGTAGCAATGTCTGAAAGCAACGATAAACATAAGCATAATATAATATGATGTCCATGTATGCATGCATCTAAGATGAATATGGTTGCGGTGGGAATGGGTAGCTATCAAGCTTGCGCTGAAGAGCGCTAAAATCATCACCCAAAGAAGCCTGACGTGCCTCAAGAGAATTGAGTCTAGAATCTATGTAAGACCGAAGAGATTCGATGGATGAGTCCACGTGACGAATGAGAGACTCATGAAGCTCTCTCAATGACATGTCATAAGGTCTAGCATTGGTGGAGGCTCCGGGAACGTCATCCATATGTTCATGCTCATGTTCTTCATCTCCCTCTTCGTGGTGTTCCGGTTCTTGAACTTCGCCTTTCTTCTTCACCCAATTCATAAAGTATTTGGGTTCTTCCTTGTATTCCAAGCGATCCATCGAATAACGGCCAATGATGTTGTCGGTGAAAGGATCGATTCCGAGCTCAAAAGATGTATAAATGTCGAGCAAGGAAAAAATATGGCTAAGATACATACCATAGGCTAAGGTTTTCACCTTCTTAGCCTTGATAATCTTTACCATATCCTCGAAGATGAAGGCGACAAGATGGAGCTGAGTTCCTCTACGGATGCAATGAAGCCACCAATAGTCTAACTCTCGAACCGATGAATACTTCGTCCTACGAGGACGAATCACATGAGAAACAATGAGGTGCAAGAGACGATCATGAAGTGGAAAGAAAGTGGCTTGGTTGTTCATGACACGGGAATATTCAAGATAATGTCCTTTTTCAATTTCAATACCCTCATCGGGAAGACCAAAAGCATTCGTAAGAAAATCAACGGTGAGAGTGACATGTTTACCCAAAACATAGGATTTTATTGTTCGAATAATGGTGCCATCCGATAGTTTTGAAGAAGAAACGATGACATTAGAGCAAAAGACTCGAACAAAAGTAGGATAAGTTGGCCCCTTGAATTTTAAAAACTCCATCCACTTAAATTCTGTAAACCTTTTCAAGTACGCAAAATTAAGTTTGGTTAGGAAATCAAAATCAATTGAGCGAGTTTCCTTAACCGGTGCGGATGCAAAAAGGTTTCGAAAGCGTTCACTTTCCTTAGAGTTTCTAAAACAAGTATCTAAAGTGTTTGAAGATGGAGGAGAGTTGGATGCAATCCCCTTACCCTTAGAAGCCATAATCTTTCTTTTTGACATCTTTAAAATTTTTGATAACTTAAAACGAATAGGATTATAAAAGGATGTTCAAGGATGTCTAAAAAGTTTTTAAATGGATTGAAACAAGAAATTTTGGCTAAAGGATTAGGTTTGGCGGAATTTTTGTAAAGGGAAGAGTTGGGTTGAGGCTTTTTCATAAACACTTGGTGTGCAAGTGTTGAAAATAGAGGTTTTGATAGAAATTAAACAATGGGTAAACCTCTTGCAGCAAATTCAAAGATATCCAACAAAAATAAGTTCTCTAACATCACCTAATTCAACCAATAAACCCAATTTTTTAAATAAAATTCGTATGGAAAAGTTAAGATTTTATAACTTACCCAAAAGATGATTTTGAAGCACCAACTGCTAAAAATGAGAGCCAAATCCTATACGTTGATGAAAAGAGGGTCCAAAACGAGTTCAAAGAGTTAAAAATATTGAAACTTTGAAGGATTTTTGTTATGGTTTGGGTAGGAGCAAATTTGGGTGTATTTGGGAGGTTTGGCTGACCAAAGGGGGTTTTAGAATAAAAAGGTGTGTTTAACCCTTTAAAAAAATCTTCCAAGCCAGCACGCGTAAAGGGATCGATCCCTCGGGATATGGGATCGATCCTTTTAGAGGATCAAAAATTTCGAACCTTACTGCCAATCTTGGGATCGATTCCTTGTCTTGGGGGATCGATCCTTTTCTGGAAAAGTCTATTTTTGGGCACAAGGATCATTAAAGATGAGATTTAAACTCTAATTGAGGCATCATATGTCATATGAATGATATGAAATGAGTTTTAAATGCCTTAGAAGTTATTTAAGAACATGCATGTCAACATGAAACAACAAGTATGCAATTTGCATCATATATCAAATTTTAGTCCTCTAATTGCACACTATCAAGATTATTTCAAGTCACATACACTCAAAGGCTCTATAGGTGCCTAAGCAAGCATTTTGACAAAAATTGCTACAAGACAACATCATATTCTCAAAATTCATCATAAAAGATCATATTAAGCATAGAGAACATAGTTTCACAAAATCAATCAAATATTGCAAATTTAAGGCCAAAAACATAATTATTAGCAAATTAGGCCATAAAAGTGCAACTCATGCAATCTTGGCTCCCCCTTATTAAAAACACTTAAATAGCATATGAAGACCCTCAAACACGCTTTAAAGAATATAAGCACACATGATCAACATAAAAGAACAAAGATTGCATGTTAAATAAAATGTTACCACTTGAACCAAGATAGGTTGATTAGGCCATATCCTCTTCAAGTGCCCTTCCTTCTAGTGTGTCTAGAGCTTTCTGATTTCTTCATTTTGCTCACCATGGCTCCAACACACCTACAACAAGGAACTATGCATGTTTTGGTACCCAAACTCTTTTGGGTCCATGAGAGTTAGTTCCTACAATTTTAGTCCCTTTTGGTATCCATTTAGACAAGAGATCATGTTCTTTGTTAGCAATGAGTCCTTTTGGAACCCAAATGATTTTAATTATCTTCCTATTAAATGATCTTTGAGGACCTCCTTGTCTATGTCCATTAATGTTCTTTCTAACATAGTTGAGTCTTGAATTTTCACCTTTTTCAAAAAATTTAGTCCCAACTTTGTTAAAAGAAGCTTTAAGATCATCAAGTTCCTTTTGATGATCATCATGGACCTTTGAAAGTAAGTTGTGCAAGTCTTAATTTTTCTTTTCAAATTATTTTATTTTAACTTGCATTTCCTCAACTTTACTTTCAAATTCCTTATTAGATTTGGAAAGAGAGTCATTTTCATTTTTCAATTTTAAAATGATTTTTCTATTTTTCAAAATTGACTCTTCAAATTCCAAAGCTAATTCATCATAAGCCTCTTGCAATTCATCAAAAGTATAATCAATTGAAAAAGATGAATTCGAGGTTACCATTGTAACACCCCAAAAATTATGCCCAAATTATAAACACTAGATTTGAAAAAAAAAACCCTAATTTAGAAACCTAATTTTGAAATCCCTACCCTAACAATTTAGAATTTTAATTCTAAACCCTAATTTTCTATAAGAGACTAAATAAGAATTTTTATGAAACTTAAATATTAATTTGAAATTCTTGAAAAGTTAAGGATTGATTATGTAAATAACCGTTTTTTATGAAATTGAATTCTAATTGATTTCTACCGCCGGTCTCTTTCTTTATTATTATTATTATTATTATTATTATTATTATTATTATTATTATTATTATTATTATTTTATTCCAAAATCCACTACTCTATGTAGATATCACCGAAACCTATATTTTTTATACTCTTTCAACCGCCTATATATATATATAATCCTATTACCTTAAAAGAATCCAGTCGCAACCTATTTGCCCCAAAACGTTTTGGTTTTTGTTGGTTCACATTCAATCGAATGTTTCATTGCCTTTTACTCGTTTTTTTCCTTTACATCAATGATTTGTGGGTTTTGTTCCAATCAGTGTTCCATCTTCGATGTTTGAGCTATTGTCGCTTAAGGTGTGTTTTCTTTCGGTGCTATAATTAAATTATATACTATTTTTCTATGTGTTGGTGTTTTATCTCTTTGTGATTATATATATGTATTATGGTTTGTGTGGTTGACATCATATGCATACGATTTCAGAATGTGTTTTAATTATGATTTATGGAATATTTGATTTATGAAACATCGGATTTTCGGAATTATGATTTATGAATTTATGGACTATGGTTTATAAAGTATGTTTACGGAATATCGGATTTATGGAACTGTGTTTATGGAATTTGTTTATTAAACATCATATGTGTATGAGCATGGGTTGGGATTTGTAAGGAGGAAGTTCAGTGGTTTCATCCTTCGGGCTGAATTCCACTTCGGATCAGTGGTTCCACCCTTCGGGTTGAGTTCCACTTCGGATTGGTGACGATGTAGAGAGTGGTTCTGGGGAACTTTACTCTTCGGACGGTGATGTAGTTGGGTGCATTGCATTGCATTGCGCTTGTGATTTGTGTTATGCTTTAAAAGATTTTATTTAAAAAAATATTATGTTTTATAATTATGGTTTTTCTTGCACTTTAGAGACACACTAAGCTCTTTAGCTTACTCCCCCATAGTTTCCTCTTACAGATATCTTTGGGCTTTAGGCGTCATGGTACTTGGAGGATCTCAGATTTTATTTGATTATTTTATCATTCAGTACAAAACTATTTTAGTTTAATCAGATTTCTATTTATTATTTTGGGACATGAATGTAATTTTAAACTATTCATATTTTGAGATTATTTTTAGCATTCATCTACTGTTATTTTAATTCAAAGATTTTATATAATTATTCGAATATCTATTATGATATTTTTATTTTTATTTATTATTAAATTTATGTTATTTTATTTTAATTTAAAATATATCTTTTTAAAATTAGTTTTCTTAAGGGAAAAGTTTTCAATTGTAACTTCCTAAATTCGGTCTTTTCTCCTAGGTCGGGTTTAGGGGGTTACATTTAGTGGTATCAGAGCTAAGTTCAACCCTCGGACTGTGTGGCTCACATAAAATTTGTAAGTCAAAAATGATTTTTACATGCATATTAAATGTTTTGGGGTAAAATGGGAATTTTTGATAAATTTATTATTTTAAAGAATTAAAGATATGTTTTGAATAGAGACTCCAAGTACCAACTCTAATTTTAAGATTGTCCTTTTTGTAGATAGATTACTATGTCACCTCGTAGGATCTCTAGATTAGCGATTGATCGTGATCGTTCTCGTTCTTATGAAATTGAGATCAAAGTCTATCTGAAAGTCATGTGTTGTCATTTGTGACCTGATCTAAAATGTCTATTTAAAATTGTTATCAAAACCTTTTTTTTTGAAGTATGTCGTTAGTCTGAAAATTTTGAGGACAAAATTTCTTTTAAGGGTGAGAGAGTTGTAACACCCCAAAAATTATGCCCAAATTATAAACACTAGATTTGAAAAAAAAAAAAACTAATTTAGAAACCTAATTTTGAAATCCCTACCCTAACAATTTAGAATTTTAATTCTAAATCCTAATTTTCTATAAGAGACTAAATAAGAATTTTTATGAAACTTAAATATTAATTTGAAATTCTTGAAAAGTTAAGGATTGATTATGTAAATAACCGTTTTTTTATGAAATTGAATTCTAATTGATTTCTACCGCCGGTCTCTTTCTTTATTATTATTATTATTATTATTATTATTATTATTATTATTATTATTATTATTATTATTATTATTATTATTATTATTATTATTATTATTTTATTCCAAAATCCACTACTCTATGTAGATATCACCGAAACCTATATTTTTTATACTCTTTCAACCGCCTATATATATATAATCCTATTACCTTAAAAGAATCCAATCGCAACCTATTTGCCCCAAAACGTTTTGGTTTTTGTTGGTTCACATTCAATCGAATGTTTCATTGCCTTTTACTCGTTTTTTTCCTTTACATCAATGATTTGTGGGTTTTGTTCCAATCAGTGTTCCATCTTCGATGTTTGAGCTATTGTCGCTTAAGGTGTGTTTTCTTTCGGTGCTATAATTAAATTATATACTATTTTTCTATGTGTTGGTGTTTTATCTCTTTGTGATTATATATATGTATTATGGTTTGTGTGGTTGACATCATATGCATACGATTTTAGAATGTGTTTTAATTATGATTTATGGAATATTTGATTTATGAAACATCGGATTTTCGGAATTATGATTTATGAATTTATGGACTATGGTTTATAAAGTATGTTTACGGAATATCGGATTTATGGAACTGTGTTTATGGAATTTGTTTATTAAACATCATATGTGTATGAGCATGGGTTGGGATTTGTAAGGAGGAAGTTCAGTGGTTTCATCCTTCGGGCTGAATTCCACTTCGGATCAGTGGTTCCACCCTTCGGGTTGAGTTCCACTTCGGATTGGTGACGATGTAGAGAGTGGTTCTGGGGAACTTTACTCTTCGGACGGTGATGTAGTTGGGTGCATTGCATTGCATTGCGCTTGTGATTTGTGTTATGCTTTAAAAGATTTTATTCAAAAAAAATATTATGTTTTATAATTATGGTTTTTCTTGCACTTTAGAGACACACTAAGCTCTTTAGCTTACTCCCCCATAGTTTCCTCTTACAGATATCTTTGGGCTTTAGGCGTCGTGGTACTTGGAGGATCTCAGATTTTATTTGATTATTTTATCATTCAGTACGAAACTATTTTAGTTTAATCAGATTTCTATTTATTATTTTGGGACATGAATGTAATTTTAAACTATTCATATTTTGAGATTATTTTTAGCATTCATCTACTGTTATTTTAATTCAAAGATTTTATATAATTATTCGAATATCTATTATGATATTTTTATTTTTATTTATTATTAAATTTATGTTATTTTATTTTAATTTAAAATATATCTTTTTAAAATTAGTTTTCTTAAGGGAAAAGTTTTCAATTGTAACTTCCTAAATTCGGTCTTTTCTCCTAGGTCGGGTTTAGGGGGTTACATTTAGTTGTATCAGAGCTAAGTTCAACCCTCGGACTGTGTGGCTCACATAAAATTTGTAAGTCAAAAATGATTTTTACATGCATATTAAATGTTTTGGGGTAAAATGGGAATTTTTGATAAATTTATTATTTTAAAGAATTAAAGATATGTTTTGAATAGAGACTCCAAGTACCAACTATAATTTTAAGATTGTCCTTTTTGTAGATAGATTACTATGTCACCTCGTAGGATCTCTAGATTAGCGATTGATCGTGATCGTTCTCGTTCTTATGAAATTGAGATCAAAGTCTATCTGAAAGTCATGTGTTGTCATTTGTGACCTGATCTAAATGTCTATTTAAAATTGTTATCAAAACCTTTTTTTTGAAGTATGTCGTTAGTCTGAAAATTTTGAGGACAAAATTTCTTTTAAGGGTGAGAGAGTTGTAACACCCCAAAAATTATGCCCAAATTATAAACACTAGATTTGAAAAAAAAAAACCCTAATTTAGAAACCTAATTTTGAAATCCCTACCCTAACAATTTAGAATTTTAATTCTAAACCCTAATTTTCTATAAGAGACTAAATAAGAATTTTTATGAAACTTAAATATTAATTTGAAATTCTTGAAAAGTTAAGGATTGATTATGTAAATAACCGTTTTTTTATGAAATTGAATTCTAATTGATTTCTACCGCCGGTCTCTTTCTTTATTATTATTATTATTATTATTATTATTATTATTATTATTATTATTATTATTATTATTATTATTATTATTATTATTATTATTATTATTTTATTCCAAAATCCACTACTCTATGTAGATATCACCGAAACCTATATTTTTTATACTCTTTCAACCGCCTATATATATATAATCCTATTACCTTAAAAGAATCCAGTCGCAACCTATTTGCCCCAAAACGTTTTGGTTTTTGTTGGTTCACATTCAATCGAATGTTTCATTGCCTTTTACTCGTTTTTTTCCTTTACATCAATGATTTGTGGGTTTTGTTCCAATCAGTGTTCCATCTTCGATGTTTGAGCTATTGTCGCTTAAGGTGTGTTTTCTTTCGGTGCTATAATTAAATTATATACTATTTTTCTATGTGTTGGTGTTTTATCTCTTTGTGATTATATATATGTATTATGGTTTGTGTGGTTGACATCATATGCATACGATTTCAGAATGTGTTTTAATTATGATTTATGGAATATTTGATTTATGAAACATCGGATTTTCGGAATTATGATTTATGAATTTATGGACTATGGTTTATAAAGTATGTTTACGGAATATCGGATTTATGGAACTGTGTTTATGGAATTTGTTTATTAAACATCATATGTGTATGAGCATGGGTTGGGATTTGTAAGGAGGAAGTTCAGTGGTTTCATCCTTCGGGCTGAATTCCACTTCGGATCAGTGGTTCCACCCTTCGGGTTGAGTTCCACTTCGGATTGGTGACGATGTAGAGAGTGGTTCTGGGGAACTTTACTCTTCGGACGGTGATGTAGTTGGGTGCATTGCATTGCATTGCGCTTGTGATTTGTGTTATGCTTTAAAAGATTTTATTCAAAAAAATATTATGTTTTATAATTATGGTTTTTCTTGCACTTTAGAGACACACTAAGCTCTTTAGCTTACTCCCCCATAGTTTCCTCTTACAGATATCTTTGGGCTTTAGGCGTCGTGGTACTTGGAGGATCTCAGATTTTATTTGATTATTTTATCATTCAGTACGAAACTATTTTAGTTTAATCAGATTTCTATTTATTATTTTGGGACATGAATGTAATTTTAAACTATTCATATTTTGAGATTATTTTTAGCATTCATCTACTGTTATTTTAATTCAAAGATTTATATAATTATTCGAATATCTATTATGATATTTTTATTTTTATTTATTATTAAATTTATGTTATTTTATTTTAATTTAAAATATATCTTTTTAAAATTAGTTTTCTTAAGGGAAAAGTTTTCAATTGTAACTTCCTAAATTCGGTCTTTTCTCCTAGGTCGGGTTTAGGGGGTTACAACCATAGAGTCATCATCGATATCCATGAGACACAAGTTGGCTACTTCATTTTCGCCCTCGTCGGGTGATTCATCATCGCTCCAAGTAGCTACATGAGTCTTGTGTTTATTTTTCTCATAGTTCTTTTTCTTTAATTGGGGACAATCGAACTTGATATGCCCCGGCTTTTTGCACTTATAGAAATTAATTTGATCTTTATTTTTGATGTCATTCTTGAAGCCCTCTTCTCTTTGAAACCTTCTTCCTTTGTTGGACCTCATGAATCTTTTGAATCTCTTGACAAACATAGACATCTTTTTATCTTTATCTTCTCCACTAGAATCAATATCTTCTTTTATTCTTTGAGAGCAACACCAAATTTCTTCTTTTCCACTTCCTTCCCTTTTGACATCATCTCATGTGTAAGCAAGGAACCAATGAGCTCATCCAATTTGAGAGTCTTGAGGTCCTTTGCTTCTACGATTGTCGTTTTCTTTGAATCCTGTGAATCATGAAGAGAGTAGATCATCTTCCTTACAAGTTTATCTTCCGGGATAACTTCTCCATAGACCTTCAATCCATCGACAATCACGGAGAATCGATCAGACATGGTTTTGATGTCTTCTTCGGAGTCCATCTTGAAGTTTTCATAATTGAGGTTGAGAAGCCCGATTTTGGTCTCCTTCACTTGATTGGTTCATTCATGTGTTACTTCAAGTTTGTCCCAAATTTCTTTGGCATTGGAACATGATGACACCCTTCCATATTCGTCCGGACCAAGAGCACAAAAAATGAGATGCACTGCCTTAGCATTTGTAGAGAATTTTTTATTTTCATCATTGCTCTAAGTCTCCATGACACTAGTTGGTGCGATGTAACCACTCATGATGATCTTCCAAGCTTCAAGATCAAAAGCTTGAATGAATAACTTTAAGTGGTTCTTCCAATAAACATAATTAACTCCATTGAAGAATCAAGGCTTGTTGGTGGGTTGAGAATCGCCCCAAGCTTCAATGGTGGAGGTGGTAGCCATGGATGACCTTGTGGATGATTGCACACTTCTTGGATCTTCTCAAGAGATTGTAAGATCTTCCAATGAGCAAAGCTCTGATACCAATTGTTGAGAGTGGCAATCGATCGAATAAAACCAAGAGGGGGTGAATTGGATTTTTAAAAGACTGGTGGACACTAATTGCAAAGGTAGAAATTGCAAGGAGATTTAGAGTGGTTCAACTCCCTTAAATGGAGTCTACATTCACTACCTTAGTGACCACACTAAGGATTTTCCATAAATCCACTAATTTGTTTGTTCTTTAAGGATAAGGAGTAAGCTTACACAATTCAATAGATTTATACCTAAAAGTCTATTGAATATTTTCCCCAAAACAAATACAAAGAAGCAAACTAGGAAATCCTCACAAGGAAGGTGTTTGCAAAGTTTAAGCTCCCTCACACACACAAAGAAACACTAGAAAAAGAATTACAATGAAGAACACTCTAGTGTTTGCAAGAAAGATCGAAAATTAAGCACAAAATGGACTCTTGATTGCTTGAATGTTTGTATCAACTTTCTTGTTGTTGTTGAGATGGTTTTTCTTTGTTTTTGTATCCTCTCAATCAATACTAGTCGTTTGGAGCTGTTGGGGATGACATCAAGTTGTCACCTACAAAAAAACAGAGCATTTATAACACGAGGGATCAATCCATTTTCATAAAAAAATATGACCGTTGCAACAAGGGATCGATCCCATACACCAAGGGATCGATCCTTTTGCACTTTGAGACTGGAAACATAAAATTGTATGAAACTGTCCAAAAGGGGATCGATCCCTTTTTCCTTAAAGTATGGAAAACAAGTACAAAAACGGATCATACTTGTTTTGAAAATGATCGGCTAAGTTGGAAAACATTCGAAACTAGTTTTTCAAGTTTGTTTGGACTTTGAATTATTTTTGAAAGATTTAATATATTCGATTAAGTCCAAAAACTTTTTTTTAATTTGTTATATCAAAATATTAGTTCAATAGAAGCTTCCTCATTTTTGGCGGACGTAGTTAGGTACATTGCATTACGCTTATGATATTGTATCATTTGTTTTATGTTTTAAAGAATTTCACGAAAATAATACTATGTTTTATGATTATGATTTTTCTTGCACTTTAGAGACACACTAAGCTCTTTAGCTTACTCCCCTATAGTTTCCTTTTACAAATATCTTTGGACTTTAGGCGACGTGGTACTTGGAGGATCTCAATTTTATCTAATTATTTTATTATTTAGTATGAACTAAATTTAAATTATCAGATTATTATTATTCTATGTTTTGGGATATTTATGTATTCCAGATCGTGGAACTTTATATTTTGGGATTATGTTTCAACATATATTTATAGACTTTATTTTAGATATTTTATTAAATGATCAAAATATTTTTATAATATTTGTGTTTTGAAAACAATTATGGTATTTTACGATATTTATTTTTAATTAATAATTAATTTGTTTTATAAATTATTTAAACCTAAAATATTTTACTTGAGGGAAAAGTTTTCAACGGTAACCTCCTAAATTTGGTCTTTTCTTCTAAGCCGGGTTTAGGGGTTACATATAACCTATGGGAAAGATTAAACTAGCATCATGGTATGAAGGTCTCTTATCAACAACCCCCAAAGAAAGAACAAAAAAATCTTCAAACTACACAGGAAGCCCTTCCTGTAGAGATATAAAGAAGAAGAAAATCAGTACACTCAATCTAGAGCACTTAGATTACACAAACACAACAGAACAATTAGAAAGAAAGGTTATAAGCCGCATACAAATAAGAAAAGATATTAAAGATCCACATACGAATAAGAGAAGATAAATATAACATAACAAGTATGCTTACATATCTGTTCAGACCCACAACTACTCTGATCATCTTGCAAAGCTTCGGTGACTTCCATGATACAAGATTTCTTGGCATGCTTTTCCATAATTTTACCATTGTAGGCTGTCGAATAGTCCTACTTTAAGTGCAAGTGTACACTGATGCCTAGTTATAATATAAAAGATATCGTCTCCAGAGGGATTGTGAAACTCTTCATAAATTATCTTTCTGCACAAGTAAAAATAAAAACACAAGTAAATTGAGGTTTTGATTTGACTAATCTAAAAGCAAATAAATTAAAAGGTTGAGAATTCAGTTTAAGAGAATGGGTCGGTATTAGAATGCGTCGTAGTGTGGATATTGAATGTTTAGTCTTGGTTAAAGTGCTGAAAATCAACTCAACTGTCATGGAAGTTGTCAAGGTGATGCCTTGGCAGATAACCCGCCGCGGCAGAGGATGATGCGCTGCCCGCGCGGCTGAGTGATGCTTCAAAGTTTGGCAAGGCTTCCTTCAGTGACTCCTCCTTATCCCTAGGTCGAAGTGTTATCGGTGAACATGTTTTGATAATACCTCTCGATGTGAATCTAGGGATGAACACCAACCAATCTAAAGCCTCCTTTAGCTGTTGAACTTCTAACTTATTCCTAAGCCGAAGTAGTTTCACCCTAAAGTTGGATAAAATCGTGTTTACTCGTTTCGTGAGTTTAACTCTCCCGATATTAGACAAATCGATAATTTCTCTCTCCTCTCTCGATTAATTGCAAACAAGAATAATGCCATGAGTAAACAAACCTTGAAATTTTATTGCAAACACTAAAAACCTAAACGAATACAAGCAATCTCTCACAACTACTCAACAAAACCAACCCTTATCCCTAGGAGAAATTTAGAACATGATAGATGAATGGAAGCACTAGGGTTTTCTCTAAGAAACTCTCGATCCCCTACTAGTCGGCTAAGATACAATATATATAGGCCTTTGCCTAATCAAAGTCGGTTAAGGGACTAGAGTGCAAGTTGGAATTAAAGTAGATCTCCTAAAAAGATTAAAACTCTAATTAAATCTTCATTTAATCCAAGCTTGACTTCTGGTTGACTTCAAAATCCTTGAACTTTGACCATGGCTTTTCTTGGGCTTTTAGGCTCCGATCTACATGCAGGTGGTCTTTAAAAATTGGGCTTAATGTGTTCTTCCAATGGCATACCACTTTGCATATTTTCAGTTGCCTTGGGATGCTGCCTCAGCGGTGCACAATCTGCTGCCTTGGGATGCTGCCTCGGCGATGCACCATCTGTTGCCTCGGCAGAGATGGCTCAGCAGGGCTCCTTATTCTAGGCATTTCCTTCGTAGCTTAGTCTAATCAGCTCTTCAGCATGTTCATCAGCATCTTCCATCGATTGTCCAGCTCCTTCCTTCTGCCCTCCTTGCTGCCTTGGCATGGTCTGTCTGGGCGGGTATCTGCGCAAAGTGAAACACGTACCTGAGCAGTATCTTTTATAGAGAAAAACAGTGAAATTCATCAAACAGGGTAGATTATCTAATCTATGCAGTTTTGTATATGTGCTTCAGCGCATGTGCTTCTTCTTTTTCCATTTTACCTTTTCATGCAAGGCGATGCCCCTATTCAAACTAGAGTTCAATTGTTTTCTGAAGTGATGAAAACATTCATTCATGGTCTCCTACAGTCAAGATCAATACCAATAAATCTTTTGCTTTTCATTAATCTATGTCAGCCTACTTGTAAGATTCAAGAAAAGGCTGGAAATGATAATTCAAAGGAAAAAGACATATCAAACGCAAGAAAATGCTAAAAAAACCTTAAGAAAATAGTCATGGCAAACACAAGAATAGGGCTAAGTTAGATGCCCCAAAATTCAAAGCATGAATGATTCAAGAATCCATCAACCGAATAGTGTCCCATTTTTGGTGGCTCTCTTTTCCTCACACACTCCCAAAATTTAAAATTTCCCACTTTTCTAATCTCAATCAAACATTAGAAGCTGAAGTCCCTGAGAAAGGTTAACTCAATTAGGCGGAATGTGTTCTGAAGACGAACTCCCTTTTCTCAAATATTCATGTGTGATCCAAATGGTCTTTTAAGGCTTGTAATGTAGGCTAGGCTCGGGTTACTAAAGAAAGGATATAAAGGCACAAATTCATATTTTAAGGGTGATTAAACCAAGGATCAACTTTCCTGATGAAATCTCTATTTTTCTTCTTTTATTCTTTGGATCACTCTAGACTGCCCATTTTGGGTTTTCACCCTAGAGTTCATTTCCTTTACATGTCTCCTTTGAAGAATTTGTTTCAATGTTTCCTTCAGTCGTCAACTTTTTTCTTCATTTATTTTTCTTTTTCTTCTTCTCTTCTCTTCTCTTTTCTTCTTTCTTTTTCTTTTCTTTCTTTTTCTTTCATTTTTCTTTTTCTTTCTTCTTTCTTCTTTTCTTTTTCTATCATTTTTCTTGTTTTTCCTTTTTTTGTCCTTTTCATTTAGATTTTAGGACATTCAACTTAATTTAACATATTTCTTTCAAACAATTTTTCATTGTCTTTTCCCCTAGTGTGGGGAGTGATCCTTGGTTAGGGTTAAATCACAAGAAAAATAATATCAGGCTCAAAAGGGGACAACAAATGGATGCTTGAAAAGAAATGGATAAAAATGCAAAGAAAAGGAAAAGGATGAAACAAAAATGAGAAATGTTTTCCATTTGAAAAAAAAAATGCATCCTTAAACAAGTAAACTAACATAGATGCCCTTACAAAAGATCCCTAATGCTCGTGGGCAAAAGCAAGAGGGTTGATTCTAATCATGATCCCAACTGTCTAGAGAAAATTAATTATTATTCCATGAAAGCACAAATCTCGGCCAATCTTGCCTACAACGACTTCGTGACAAAACTCTAAACACGCTCGTCATCTTCTTCTCTCTCGAGTCTTCCACTTTTGATGGCTGCCAATATCAACTCTCCATTCATGACCATGTCTGCAAAACCTTCAGCGGCGTGATTTAACATATAGTCATAGAGAGGTCCATTTAAAGTCTCCACAAACATTCGAGTAACCTCATTTTCCGACAGTGGAGGTTGGACTTGGGCTGCCACATCTCGCCATCTCTGGGCATACTGACGGAAGCTCTCATTGGGCTTTTGTTCCAAATTCTACAATACAATCCTACTTGGGGCCATATCTGTCACATACTCGTACTATTTGAGGAAGGCTTTAGATAGACCCCTCTAAGTGCATATATTGACCCGACTCAATTGAGCATACCATTGGATAGTAGACACATATAAACTGTCTTGGAAGCAATGAATCAATAATTTCTCGTTTTCCAAGTGTGGTGACATTTTCCTACAGTACATGATCAAATGCGCCAATGGGCATGTAGTTCCATTATACTTCTCGAAGTCAGGGGCCTTGAACTTTAGAGGTGCCACCAAGTCCGAAACTAGACTCAAGTCTCTAGCATCATTGCCACCCTAAATGCTTCCTTCTTGATAAAATTTAATCATTTCCACCAGCTTTCTATAGCGGTCTTCCCATTTCTTCTTGACCTTTGTCATGTCAATTTCTTCATTGAGGTTAGGCATCTCGGGGCTACGAACCTCGTCGTGTTGTCTTCAGTACATGCAGAAGATTCTATGAAATGGGGTGAAGCCTCTTCCTTTTGTATGAAAGTCATCCCTGGGAAAGTGTTGGTGCCTTCTCTCACTTCTGGGTCTTTGAACCCAAACATGGCTGTGATTTGGCTGACTGTTTTTTGATGCGATATCTCAATCTCTTTCTTCATATTATTTACCATCTTCTCAAGCTTGTCAGAAATGCTCTTCTGATTTCCTTCTAGAGTTGTCAATCTTTCCTCAGTGCTCATGGTTCGAGTCGTGTTTGTGCGGGATCTTTATTATTTAGATGAAATGTTCCAAAATTAATCTTTTTTATTTTACATGTATGAATGCAATGATCAAAACATTATTTATTGCAAACAAAAAACAAAAGCATGGAAGCAAATATACGTATGCAAAAGCATGAATGCAGGCGAAGGGTCATCAATTCTATTAAGGTGTTGCTCTAGATGAAGCTTCCATTGGATGACGAAGGTCCTACGAATGCGTCTCGGTCTGAGCACTCATTTTTTGATAAACCTTTGAAGCCTCGGTCCCTCCTTAACGATCTGATGTGGTGTCACGCGCGCGAATGTTGGCCGGTTTACCCTCCTTTTCGGTTCAATCAGGACAATTTAATCCCACTTTGATCCAACGGTTGATAGCTTGCTGTACATGAAGAATAATATGGGTTAGTTAGATTTTATTATTTGGGCCAATAGGGTCACTAATGTAATATTGGGGTAATTTTGGTTAATAATCCAATTTGGATGAATAATTTGGTTTTTAGGGTAGTTTCAGGGATTTTTTGGGATCTAAGCTAAAATTTACAGTACCACGCCACCCCCTTATGGCGTGGTCACTTTTAAGGCCAACCTCGCCTCCTCTTCCTCCTCCTCGCGAGGTCACGTGATGGCTGCCTTCGGCTGGCTGGTCGGCTCACATGGTGGCTGGAGAAGCTGGTTCAACAAAAGGGAAGAGTGACCTCGCCACCTCCTTATGGCGAGGTCACATGGGCCATGCATTGCATATGGTTCATGCAAGGTGGCTGGTTCAACAAAGGGAAGGGTGACCTCGCTACCTCCTTATGGCGAGGTCACATGGGCCATGCATTGCATACGGTTCATGCAAGGTGGCTGGTTCTTTTAGGGTTTGTCATTGGTTTAGGGTTATAGCTTATGTTTTAATTAAATTTATTAAAATTTTACGTAGGGTTCATGCATGGTAAGTATGGTTTAGGGTTTAGGGTTTAGGGTATGTGTGGATTAGGGTTTGAGGCTAATTTACGGTTTAGAAGTAATTTCCGGGTGGATCTATTTTTACGTTAATTCGAATCTAATATAAATTTAATATATTTTGATTTGAATTAAAAATTGAATCATGAATTTTCATTTAACTTTTTTTTTAATTTTTAATTGTTTTTTTACGAAAATAAAAAATAATTGAATGAACAACTAATTTATTGAACCTAACTAATACTTTATATGTTAATTTTCACACATTTTTATCACTATTCAAACTAAAATTATATAAAAATATTTATATAATACTTTATATGTTACTTTTCAGTTTCAGTTTCGGTATTGGTTTATAGTTTAGGGTTTGGGGCTAATTTGTGTTCAAGGCGTACCTATTTTTACGTATAGGTTTAGGGTTTAAGGTTAAGGACGAGTATTCTAATGAGAATTTATTTTTTGAACCACCAAATAAGGGATTATTAACCAAAATTTATTGTATCAGTTATCGTCCATTAGGCTTGGTGCATGCTTCTCATATCGATATCAGTTATCGTCCTAAAAGTTTAAATTTTGTTGATTTTATTGTATACGTAATAAACTAACATTGAATAAAAAAATTAGTTTTTGAAACGTTAAAAAAACACTCCTGTTGAATCTATCTAGAACTAAAAAATTCAACACTCTAATTTCATTTCATATTATTATTATTAGGTTTAATAGTGAAAAAAATGCTCAAACCATACATTTTTTACATAGGCAACGACAGAAGTCAGATTTGAAAATCTAAAGATTTTAGGTTTATTTTGTAAATTTTGTAAATTAAGCTAAAAAATAAAAATAAAAAACAAAATCAAAATTATGTGCATGTTTTGATTGGTTAAAGAAATTTTTTAAAACACACATCTGAATATATATATATATATGTATATATAATTTGAGTTTTTTTTCATTATTTTTGTTAAAACACAACGTCTCGAACTCGATTCGAATATATTTTTAAAAATACGAAAATTAATGTCTTTAGGAAGATAGACCATTAATAAAATCACATAAAAGAAAAGTTAAAAAAAACACTCTTATTCTAAAACATAAAAATATAAAAAATATATTTAAAAAAACACTCAAATTTTGAAACGTAATAGAAATAATTTACAATTAAATAAATATAATCTATTTCCTACGGGTCCTCGGTAACACCTGCCGGTGGAAGGATGATGTTTGATCGTACCACTCCGGGGGTCAAACTTGTCTTCGTTGTTGAATCGGAGTCTGCTCATTCGGAGTCTGCTCATCGTTGTCACATTGGTCACCCATCATTTGCATAGAAGGTGGAGTACTATACATGCCTTGCAGATCTAATGGCGAGCTACTGATCGTGGTAGTCGACAACAAGGATGTCATAGTACCAACAGTCATACCTTCATAGAAGGGTGTTTAAGGATACTGAAATTGTGGAATGTATCCTTCATCATCGTTGTAAGCAGACTGGTAAGATGAGCTTTCTCCAAACTGTGGTTGAGATTGGTGCGAAGAATGCCAACTCGTTGAACCCTCCAAGTTTGGTTGATGAGAGCTCTAACTTGAGTCCATTGATTTGCCTCTTCAAGAGGTACTATGAACGGTTTTCTATTTGATGAAAACCACGAATAGTACTTTGAATTAAAGTCAAAATCATCGGCTTGAATTGGACTCAAGTTGGCATCACAATGCCTCTGTCTTTCCCGCCACAGTTGGATGAACTCCGCTTGCTTCGTAATCCAATTCTCGTTGAATCGATCTCTTTGAACAGTATGAATTTGTTGAGGTAGAGCTCTAGGAATGGGTTGATGGTAGTTAAACTGCCGCAACACTCTGTCAGCGCAATGAAACTCAACAATAGAAAAATGTATCAAAGGCACAACCACACCCCATATTGATGACATTTGCCAAAAATTTAGCGGTATAATATCCCAGATTGTGTTATTCACGTACGGCTGCCAAAAGAACTGCAAAACACAATTATTAATATGCATACACAAACAAACGTGTTACTTTAATAAATTGCAAAGCCAAAATAAAAGCCAAAAAAAAATTATGATACTTGATCTTTCCCTATTGTTTGGATTTTTAGTCTTATTTCTCTGATAGTGTTGTGCACCACACCCGCATTTGTCATCCAATGTCTCCATCTGCCAAGATTTAAAAAATATATTTCTAATTGTTTGCAGAAAAAAATTTAATCAATAAAATTAATATACAAATGTAATCACAATATTAGTACCTTCCAGCAAGCGGAAACTCCATCGGTACTTCTACAATTGGCGTTAGATAAGACAGTCTATACCATGCCCAGGACTGCAATAAGATTTGGCATCCACCCATATATGTTAACTTTCTCGAACCAGACATAATTGCAACTCTACACATTTCATGGTACAAGAATGCCAATATTGCAGATCCCCAACTGTATGTAGAAGTTGTGTCAAAATTTTCCAAGAACGGCAGATACTGAGTGTGAACCATATTACCAGATGTATCTGGCATCAATACCCCGCCAATAAGTTGGAGTATATACGCTCGAGTTGCACACTCAACTTCTCGGTCATCAGATTCATCTGTTAATGTAAATTCTCGCTGCAACCAAGAAATTTTGATACGAAGACCATCCACACACTATGGAGGAGGAATTATGTCCAGATAATACAAAAAAGGTCATCTGTTATACAGGAATTTTGTCTGACCAACGGCTTCCCATTTGTTGGGACACCAAGTTGTAGTGCTACATCCTCTAGAGTTATTGTGCATTCACCAAATGGAAAATGAAATGTGTGTGTCTCTGGTCTCCACCGTTCAATCAATGCGGTAATCAAGCCAAGGATAATTTTAAATCCACGGAGAAATGAAGCATTATAAAAACCTGAACGCTGCAGAAAATAAGCTATGCGTTCATCAGGTTCCTTAATATTCAGTCCTCGACGCCGGATAGTATGCTCCACACTATATAATTATAATAAAAACCGTAAATAAAGAATTTTTAAATCATAAATTATAGTAGTAAATAAAAAAAATGACACGATCCTGACTTACCCCCTCTTCGTGAATATGAGAGGAAATGTGCTCGTGGTCACGGTACATCAAAACTCATTCTGAATCCATTCTAATATAAAACTCAGAAATTATGATTTGTGCTAAACTCTGTAAAATTTTCAACAACAAAAATTTTCTCTTCTCCCTTCTCATGTTGCAAAAATACACAACATATATCGAATATTTATAGGGGTAGGAACAAAAAAAGGTTCAATTATTATCACGTGGGCTGGCATGCATGGCATGCATGCAGCCGTGCGTCAGAGGGTCTGTGACCACGCCATAAGGACATGGCAAGGTAACTGTAGGTTCACGTGGCCTCATGCACGGGTAGGGAGCAGGCTCTGCCTCATGCAGGGATATGGTTCGGGGGTTGTGATCACGCCATAAGCACATGGCGTGGTCAGCTTTATTCACGTGGGTGGGGTTTGCATGCGCGGCTCATGTAGGGGTAGGGTAGAGGCAGTGGGCAGTGGACAGCAGGTTCGATTGCCATGTCCTTATGGCGAGGTGGTGTTGAGATTTTTTTTCGTCTATATATTAAGTTTTGCCACTTGAGAAGGGAGAAGAGACAAGATAAAAATTTTGTTATTGAAAATTTGAGAGAGTTAATCCCAGTTGTTGGAGCATATTGTTCTGTTCGATTACTTCAAATTTTACATAGAATGAGTTCATCAACAAATTGTGACATCAGACCCTTAGTCGGTCATTTTGGCGAATCCCTTGCAGACTTCAATGATGATGAAGAAAATATTGTTCATGTGGAAGATGACGACGTAGAGTTACTCGACAGAGATGATGTTGAGGCTATTGTGGCAGATATGTCAATGGGCCACGATATTGATGTTAAAGATGATGTTTGGGATGCGGCTGTTGCTAAGCTCGGGTTGGGAAATAACCAGCCAGTTTGGGGTTATGTTCAACCGGAGCCCCAACAAGCGCAACCAGTTTATCAGGCCTATAAAGCTCCAGCAGCTCGTATGTATGAGGTCGACTATTCTGCAATGCATGATGCTGAACATCAAGCTCATGTGTTTGGTTCTTCATTGCATTCTGAGTTTGGAGAATTGGTATTGAGAGCTGAATTTGACACAAAAGAAGCTGCCCAATTGGCAATTCAAGAGCATTGTGTCAAACACCATACATCATGTCTTATAATGAGTCCAATAAAAGTACCTATTGTGTAAGGTGTATACATTGAAAGAGCAATTGTCCTTTGTGGGTAAGAGCTTCATACAAGAAGAGGACTGACAATTGGGTGGTGACACGGTTCATTGATGAGCACACCTGTTCGAATAGAGTTTTATCCCAAGATCACATTAATTTAAACTCCGGTCTAATTTATGCTTACACTAGGGGATTGGTGGAACAGGACCCAAGAATTTAGATTGCAGTCTTGGTGGCATCAATCCGGGGCCAGCTTGGATATAGTCCATCTTACTACAAGGCATGGATGGCAAAGCAGAAGGCGATGGTGCAAGTGTATGGTGATTGGGGTACATCATATAATGAGCTACAAGCTCTTTTACGAGAAATGTAAATATTCATTCCAGGAACCAAGGTGGAATACGAAACAAAGGTCGCGGTCAACACACAAGGCGAAATACTCCATGGTAAAATAATATTTAGTAAGTTGTTTTGGGCGTTCAATGCGTGCATCGAAGGGTTCCCATTCTGTAAACACATGATTCAAGTGGATGGTACTTGGCTGTATGGGAAGTAGATTCATATATTACTCGTGACCGTTGTACAAGATGGAGACAATAATATATTCCCAATTGCCTTTGCCATTGTTGAAAAAGAAGACGCGGAAGGATGGGAATTCTTTTTGAAGCAACTACGCAACCATGTAGTGAAGGAAGATAGGATTTGCATGATTTCTGATAGGGGACTGCGTTGTTATCAATAATTGAAAGAGATAACAGTTTATGGAAGCCTCCACATGCATATCCAGCCTATTGTGTCCGACATATTGCGTCAAATGCAAAGACGTGTTTCGGAAACAATCAAATCCGAAGAGAGATTTTTGGCACGGGTAAGTTCTTATTTGTTGTTTATAAAAAATAGTTAATGTAAATCTTTTAAAATGATCATGTTGATTTATTTAATTTCTTTTTAATAGGGTACGAACTAGTTCAACCAAAATTTGTCTCGAGGATAAATAGGTTGAAGCGGTATGGTCCGAATGTTTTTGATTTTGCAAATGACATACCCAGAGAAAGATGGGCACAAGCATATGATGAAGGTCGGCGTTATGGCCATATGACAACGAACCTTGCAGAGGCTATAAACGTAGTGCTTAAAGGAACACACCATCTCCCAATTGCAAGCATTGTGTGGGAGACTTATTTCAAATTAGGTAAAGTGTGGTCCGACAAAGGCCAGGAAGTGAACGCCCGGATAAACAACGAGCATAGTTGGTCTGAAACCCTACAAAATAAAATGCTCGAACTTCAAGCCAAAGCCACCTCTATGAGAGTCAAAACATTCGACCCACATGTTTATCAATTTTCGGTCAAAGCTAAGGTCCGAGGTGAGCACAAAATGTACACTGTAAACCTTGCTCAGAGATGGTGTGACTGTGGTGCATTCCAAGCATTTAGATATCCTTGCTCTCACGCACATGCCACATGCTTGCATTTCCGTCTAGACCCTTACCAATTTGTGGATCAATGTTATAAGTTGGAGAATATTACAAATATTTACAGAAATCAGTTTAACACGATCTCGAGCAAAGACTATTGGCCGGTAGAGCCAATATACGAAGAATAGTTACCAAATCCAGAGCTTCGTAGAAATTTGAAGGGTCGACCGACGTCCACTCGAATTCAAACGAATATGGATGATGCAGAGCATAATAGAGAAGGGGGAGTTCTAGTTAAGCATTGTACTCTTTATAGGGCACCGGGTCATAATAGAACCAAATGTTCGAACCAACACAATCTTTCAAACTATCATGTCGGACCATCAAACTAATGTAATTTGCAATTTGTGTTAATGCAAGTACTTTTTTTATCTCCTTCAATTTTGCAATTTGTGTTTACGTAATTTATTTTACAGAAAAATAAATATTTGAATATTCGAACTAAGACTTCTTTTTTACAGTTCATAATTGAACTAAAATAATTAATTAACCTTTACTTTTATACAATTCATATTCGAATTAATGTAAAATCATTAACATTTTCTTTTTTTTTACAATTCATATTCGAATGAAAAAATATTCAAACTATTTACTGGTATTTAAATTGAATCAATTTAAACAATTAATTCAATTCAATTCCTATCTAAATAATTTTTAAAAGATTTTTTTAAAAGTTTGAAACACATGAAATGAAAACAAATCAAAACCTAAAAAAAATCAAATTTGATCCTCGAAATACCCCGACAAATATTAATCATTAAAGAAAGACCATGAACTTCATTTCGCATGAGTGGTGACTACATCATTATAATGTGTAAACTTTCATTTCATGTGATATTCTTTGACAATTAAAAAATATTATATGCATAGAATTTAGTGAGCGTTGTAATAAAAATCGGATAATATTTATTTTAGAATATACGAGTTTAAATTTTGTCTATAAAATATATATGTATTATTAATATACGAGTTTAAATAATACGCTATAATAATCATCTTTGGACTATTATAAAATATATTATGTATGTAATGACTAAAAAATAAAAAAAAAGTAAGTGAAAGATGAAATGTGGGGAAAATCACGTGAACCAAAATTGGTGGTCAAGCTCATGCTGAATAAGGGTTGGTAAAAAAACTATATTCGATGAGTTTTGATCCGATAGAATTTAATAATATCAATTTTTTTTAATAAAATAAGGGTTTTAGGTTGATTTTGAGTTTAGGGTTATATTATTAAATTAATTAGTTGTTCATTTTTATTTTCGCAAAAAAAATTAAATTGAAAAAAAAGTTAAATGAAAATTCATGATTGAATTTTTAAAAATCAAATTATATTAAATTTATTTTAGATTTGAATTAACGTAAAAATAGATCCGCCCGGACATTACCTCTAAACCGCAAATGAGCCCCAAACCCTAATCTACACATACCCGAAACCCTAAACCAATATCGAAACCCTAAACCATCCTAAACATTTACCTAACCCCTAAACCATATTAACCATGCATGAACAATATGCAGGTTACGTAAATTGCATGGCCCATTTGACCTCTCCATAAGGAGGTGGCGAGATCACCCTTCCCTTTTGTTGAATCAGCTTCTCCAGCCACCATGTGAGCCGTCCAGCCAGCCGAAGGCAGCCACCATGTGACCTCGCCAGGAGGAGGTGGCGAGGTTGGCCATAAAAGTGACCACGCCATAAGGGGGTGGTGTAACACCCGGGTTTAGGGGTCGGGTGAAAATAATATTTAAATAATATTTTGAGTATCGGTTTATGATTAAAATAATATTAAATATTATTTGGACTTTGTGATTTCAAAGCAAACAATTTATGTTGGACCAATTTGAATTGAAACTCAAATTTCATGAATTTTAAAGTAAATGAGATTGCCATCTCATTAATGTCATTTTTGTATTAAAGTGGACTTCTTTTAAAACCCCTTTTAATTAAAAGACAAACCTTGTCTACTTCCTTCTCCCATTTTCACATTTTGAACGAGAAAGAGAAGTTCCTCCTCCATTACACTATTCCATTTCCTTTCTTCGTCATTTTGGCTCGGTTTTGAAAGGTAATCACTTTCCCATCTTGCTCTCATTTTCCTCTCTTTGAAAGTACAAATAGTTTTCATTTTCATCTATGTTTTAGGAATTTGTAATTTTGGGAGTTTTGAATAAAAATGTTACCTTTATTGTTTTTAACTTAAGGTTTTGATTTAATAATGGTAGATATGTTGTTTATGAACCTTGAAGTCCAACATATGTGAATTTCAAAGTGTTTTAACAAGATTTTCGTATTTGGGTTTTCATGGGTTTTTTGAAGGGTCTTGGAATGGATTTTGGGGTTGTTTAATGTTGGAAATGGAAGGCAAATGTTAGTATGTTAGTTAAGGGTTGTTTTGGAATCATTTGGGAGTGTTAAAAGTGTTGAAATCAAAGGTTTTGGACTGTGCTTTAGGGCTGCTCGGGTTTGATGATTTTGGGGTTGTTCATGGCTTGAATTCATGTGTTTATTGCTTGAATAGTGTTTTGGGTTTGCTACATTGATGTATGGACTGATTTGAGATTATTTTGATTGTGTTGGGATGATTAGAGGCAAGAGTTTGTGTTGGCGAAGCATCAGGAGTGAATCCAGAAGCTTGAAGGTTTTGGTTGCTTGGTTGTTGAGCTTCGAAGTGAAGGTGAGTGGTTTAATGTTTTAAATGGTCTTTAAACATTTGGTTCAAGCATGTGGACTATGTTGGGCTTGGTAGACCCACCTAGAGTTGGGATTAGAGTGGTAGCCTAATCCCAAGCTTTAACTAGCGACTTTGGTTGCACTCTTTAGTTATTTTTTAAGCCTCATGATGATTTGTGTTGATGATGGTTATGTATAAATGTGTTATACATGTATGTTGAGGCAGGGTTGTGATGCATTGTTATATGCATGAGGTATGGGCATGATGTAAATCATGGTGAGTACATGGTAAGCACGGAAATGGTTGTGAATTGATATTGAGGATTGCGTTTAATGTTGGCACTAGTATGCTTGGGTACAAATGATCGATCATTAGGATGTTAGTGTGCACACGTGAGTCAAATCTGCGCGTGGTCTTGATGATGGTAGTCATCAAGATGGAGTACGGGTTCGCCCGAAAAACCTTCATGTATATGTTAGTCGATGATGAGTGTAATCCCATCGACGAGGCGTATGGATGAGTGGAATCCCCTCCGTGAGAACGGTGATGAGTGTAATCCCACCGTAAGGTAATGGTTCTGTTGGATGTGTGTTCCAACGTGTTTATCCGCGTATTCGAGTCATAGCTAGGTGCCAAAATGAGTTGATATGTGTATCAATATGATATGAAATGTGATTCCTATTTGCATTAATATATGTGTTTACATATGATGTGGATTGAGCTTGTTGATCATGTCATATTGTGAATTTGTGTTCATGCATCATTGACATTTTGGCTCATGTGGATCGAAGGTAAGTACATGCATTTACCTTGGTTGTGCTCGTGCTTGGACCCTGCATTGTCGAGGTTTGTTTTTAATGAGCTTACCCTCAAGAAGCTTTGTGCTTACGCTCTCTTTTGTTCGACAATGTAGATCCTTAGCTCGTGGGTTTCTAGTGCAAGAAAGGGGCCTCCAAGTGTGCCTTGTGGTGCTATCTTAGCTCAAGTATGAGTATTTTAATTAAATGATGTAATAGTCAAGCAATGAGACATGTATATGTTGCTTTGATGCTTTTGGAGTATATTGGAGTTGGTTGTTTAGGAGCATGTTAGACTCCCTTAAATGCCTATGTTGTTTGGATTTTGGATGCTATGTTGGGTTGTAAACCATGTCTAAATTGCCTATCTTAAATGGCTAAGTGCATGTGCTTGTGAAGCTTGAATCTTTATTGCATAAGTGTATGCCATGTATGATCGTTAATGAATGCATTATCTTACATATTTATGAATCTTGAGTATGTTTGCAATAGGGTGCATGCCTCTAGAATGTGTTTGTATGTTATGTATGCTTCTTGGGGTCTTTAAGGATGTTTGGAACCATTTGGAGATGTCTTAGACTGGTTTTGAGAATTCACAGATTGCAGGTGTTTTGAAACGGGTGGTGCCGTTTCAGAACGGGTGTGATTCCAGGGGCCCCCGTATCGGAGCACGTTTCGATACGGGTTGGCTACTGTGAGCCCCTGTTTCGAAACAAGTTTCGAAACACTTTGGCCACTGTGATTGCCTGTTCCAAAACGAGTATCGGAACGCCTAGGAAAAAATGAGACCCTGTTCCGAAACGGGGTGGATGCGTTTCGAAACGGGTGTCTGTCTTTTAAAACTGGAGCCCGTGTTTCGAAACGGGCATTGACTGTTTCGAAACACAGGCCTGTAAATGGGCTTTGTGGCATCTCTAAAGGGTCTCAAGGTTTGGGCTTAGGCCCTATTTGTTGTCAGGCTTCTCGTAAGCCTTGTTTCCGCTGCCATTTCACGCTTAGGTTTAATAAACGCATCTAGATAAGATAATAAATGAAAAAGTTTTTCCTAGGGTTGGTAACCTAAGTGGAGCCTTAACGGGTTTCACCTCGGTTATCCCTGTGTAGCCCACTCGGATCGGTCAAGCGTCCGGACCGGGACGAGGGGGTTACACTTGTTGGTATCAAAGCCTAAGGTTTCCGAGACCTTGGGTAGGTAAGTGAGGTAAGTTGTGTTCTTATATTGATATGTACGGTGTTTGCTTGCCATGAAAGCATGTTTGCTTGTTTATCAAGTATGCCTTGTTGTATGCTTGTTTGAGCATGTATGTGTGTTGTTTTGTTTAAAGCATATTGTTGGGGTCCCATTGCTACTATTACATCGGAAAAAGGAATTTTTAAAGTGAGGGAACATACTTGAGCCACTTGGAACCTTTGCCTTGCTAACCCTATCTTTTGTGCTTTGTTGTTGTTGTGACTGTGATGTCAAGGCATAAAGGTAGATCGAGGTTGGTTCGTCAGGAACCACGTGTTGCGGCTCCTGTTAATGAGCCAGTGGTTGGAGTTGGGGCTCAGGTGGGAGAGCTTGTTGTTGGAGTTGGAGTTCCTCCACCACCTCCACCACCACCACCTCCTCCGCCTGGTGTAGGAGGCGAGGCTGGAGCTGAGGGAGAGGGACCTCAGGTTGGCTAAGGTGGCCAAGGTCCTGCCGAAATAAATATGGCTCCGCTTGTGCAAGCTATAGCGGGAGCATTTCAGGCCGTAGTTGTCAGGGATCAGGCTGCAGCTCAGCCGAGAGGTGAGGATACTAGTTTACCGTTGGAGAGGCTCCGTAGCCTAGGGGCTGAAGAGTTCAGAGGGTCTACACCGGAGAGGTCTGAGTTGTGGTTGGAGAAGACAGTCCGTATTCTTGCTCAGATGGGTTGTGTTGGTGCCCGTAAGTTGGGTTGTGTGATTTCCTTACTTTAGGGTGATGCCTACACCTGGTGGGTCACCATTACTACTGGGGTTCCTGAGGCAGAGATTGGTTGGGTTTTCTTTGAGTCTGCTTTCCGAAAAAGGTACTTGAGGCCGAGATATCTTGATGAGAAGAAGCGAGAGTTTATGGCTCTGGTTCAGGGAGATGCTTCTGTGACTAACTACGAGATCCGTTTTGTGCGTTTGAGTCAGTATGCTCCAGAGTTGGTACCTACTGAGAGGGCCCGATGTGATCGCTTCAGATATGGACTTCACGAGGAAGTTAAGAGGTACACCTTAGCTTCAGATTACACTGATTTTGATGTCTTGGTCGCTAGGGCCAAGAAAATTGAGCATAGCTTGGGGCTGACCAAGCGTTCCAGAGGATCTAGTTCTAGTAAGAGACATAACAACCTTGACCATGGAGATGCCAAGAGGCATAGAGGCAGTGGACAATAGTTTAACCATAGATGTGGCGGTGGCCACCATGGTAGAGGCCACCAGGGCCATAGGGGTGGAGGGCGTTTGCCCGAGTGTGCACGTTGTGGGAGACAACATTCTGGGGAGTGTTGGGCTAACTTCCGAGCTTGTTGGAACTGTGGTTCGAGGGACCACTTTAGGAGGGAGTGTCCGCATCAGGCGGCACAGACACCGAACATAGCACAGGCTCTTGCGAGAGCGACTGATTATCAGAGAGGCCGTGGGCACGGTCGTGGCTACTTCCAACCTAGGATTGATGCACCTAGGATAGATGCTCAGAGAAACCTTGCTCATGTTGTGGCAGTACAACCAGAGGCAGGAGGACCAGCGAGAGTCTATGCTCAGAGAGAGGCCGAGAATGACACTGATGTGATATAATGTAATTTTGAGTTACAGTCTATGTCTTTGCTTTCTTTGGTTGATTCGGGTTCTACGCATTCCTACATTTTGAGTGACAATGCACATAAGTTAGATATACATGTGGAGATCTTAGATGTAGGTATGCATGTGACTAGTTCTTTTGGTGAGACAGTCGTAGTTAGACGGATGTATAAGAGATGTCCACTAAAGATTCAGGGTCATGTGTTTCCAGTTGACATGATAGAGCTTCCTTTCTATGGCTTTGACATTATTTCGGGTATGGTCGAGTTAGTTGAACATAGAGCTAGTGTGGATTCTGAGACGAAGAGGATTTCTTTGAAACTTTCTGATGACTACGAGGTAGTCGTAGTAGGCGAGAACATTAAGTTATTGTCTAATGTTGTGTCAGCTTTAGAGGCTCATAGGTTGATGGATTCCGGTTGTGGGGCTTACTTAGCTTATGTTATAAATCCGAATATGAGTGAGGCTAGACCGAGAGACATTAGAACAATTTGTGATTTCCCGGATGTATTTCCTGAAGAGTTGTCAGGTTTGCCTCCTGACAGAGATGTAGAGTTTGTGATTGAGACTGTTTCAGGGTCTACTCCAGTTTCTATAGCTCCGTATCGTATGGCTCCGAAAGAGTTGAAAGAGTTGAAGAGTCAGCTGCAAGAGTTATTAGACCGTGGTTTCATTAGGCCTAGTAGTTCGCCTTGGGGTGCTCCTGTGTTGTTTGTAAATAAGAAAGACAGCAATATGCGTATGTGTATTGACTACAAGCAGTTGAATCGGTTAACTGTGAAGAACAAGTATCCGTTGCCTCACATAGATGATTTGTTTGATCATTTGAGGGGTGCTTCAGTGTTCTTGAAGATAGATTTGAGATCAAGGTACTATCAGTTGAAAGTGAAAGAGTGTGATGTTCCGAAGACAGCTTTTAGGACTAGATATGGTCACTATGAGTTCCTTGTGATGCTGTTTGGGCTAACAAATGCACCTGCAACATTCATGGATATGATGAACAAAAATTTTAGAGACTATCTAGACCGCTTTGTAGTTGTTTTCATAGATGATATTCTTGTGTACTCGAAATCAGAAGAAGAGCATGATGAGCATCTGAGACTTGTTTTACAGAGATTGTTGAGCAATCAGTTGTATGCGAAGCTTAGCAAATGTGAGTTTTGGATTCGAGAGATTTTATTTCTTGGCCATGTTGTTTCAGTCGAGGGTATCCGTGTTGATTCGACGAAGATAGAGGCTATTGTTGAGTGGAAACCACCTAAGTCTGTGACTGAGATTAGAAGTTTCCTAGGATTAGCCGGGTACTATAGGAGATTTGTTGATGGTTTCTCTAGAGTAGCTGTTCATTTGACTAAATTGTTGCAAGAAAAGAGTTAAGTTTGAGTGGTCAGATGCAAGACAAAAGGCCTTTGAGAAATTGAAAGAAGCTTTGACGAATGCTCCAGTGTTAGTACAACCAGTTTCAGGTAAAAAGTTTGTAATCTATAGTGATGCTTCCTACATAGGTTTAGGTTGTGTTCTGATACAAGAAAGAAGAGTTGTTGCCTATGCTTCGAGACAGTTGAAGGTGCATGAGAAGAACTATCCTACTCACGATATATAGTTAGCCGCAGTTGTATTTGCATTGAAGATTTGGCGTCATTACTTGTATGGTGAGAAGTGTATAGTTTATACCGATCATAAGAGCTTGAAGTATTTGATGACACAGAGAGAGTTGAACTTGAGACAAAGAAGATGGCTTGGGCTGTTGAAAGATTATGATTTGACCATAGAGTATCATCTAGGTAAGGAAAATTTAGTAGCCGCTGCTTTGAGTAGAAAAGTTGCAGTTGAGTTGAGAGCTATGTTTGCTAGATTGAATGTATCAGATGATGGTGGTTTGATCACATAATTGCAAGTGAAGCCTTCTTTGATTCAGATGATTAGAGAGAAGCAGTTGCAAGATGCGTCTTTAGTTCCTCATGTTCAGGATATAGCCGAAGGTAGACCAACCGAGTATAGTTTTAGTGGTGAGAATGTGTCATGCTTTAGAGACAGAGTTGTTATACCAGAAGATGTTGAGTTGAGACGTACGATTCTGAGTGAAGCACATTCGAGTCCTTTTTCTATGCATCCAGGTAGTACTAAGATGTATCGTGACTTAAATAATGATTATTTCTAGGTTGGTTTGAAGAAGGATGTAGCCGAGTATGTGAGCCGTTGTATGGTTTGTCAGAGAGTGAAGGCATAACATTAGGTTCCTTCAGGTTTGTTACAGCCTTTGAAGATTTCGAAATGGAAATGGGAGAGGATCACCATGGACTTTGTGTCGGGGTTACCGTTGTCTCCTGCGAAGAAGAATTTTGTTTGGGTGATAGTGGATAGGTTCACTAAGTGTGCTCACTTCTTAGCAGTGAACACTACAGATTCTTTAGATAAGTTGGCAAGTTTGTATATCCGTGAGATTTTTAGACTTCATGGAGTTCCGAAGTCCATTGTTTCATACAAAGATCCGAGATTAACCGCGAGGTTCTGGAGTTGTTTGCATAGTGCCTTAGGTAGCCGTTTGCATTTCAGCATTTCTTATCATCCGCAGTCAGATGGACAGTCAGAGTGAGTGATACAGATTTTAGAGGATATGCTTCGTTGTTGTGTGATTGACTTCCAAGGTTCTTGGGAGAAGCATTTACCTTTAGTTGCGTTTGCTTACAACAACAGTTACCAGGCTAGTATACAGATGGCTCCCGATGAGGCTTTGTATGGTAGGCATTGTACGACTCCGATCTGTTGGGCTGAAACAGTCAGAAATTGTTACCTGTGCCGGATTTGCTCAAGGGAACTACAGAAAAAGTGAAGTTGATTTGTGACCGTTTGAAAGCATCTTCCGATTGTCATAAGTCTTATGCAGATTTGAAGAGAAAAGAGATTGAGTTCTCTGTGGGTGAGAAAGTGTTTCTGAAAGTATCTCCGTGGAAGAAGGTAATGAGATTTGGCCGGAAAGGCAAGTTGAGTCCGAGGTTTATTGGTTCGTATGAGATAGTTGAGCGGATTGGGCCTGTAGCTTACCGTTTGAGATTGCCTTCTGAGTTAGAGAAGATCCATGATGTGTTTCATGTGTCGATGCTTAGGAGATATAGATCAGATCCTTCTCATGTTATGCCTGTTGGGGAGATAGAGTTGAATCCGGATTTGTCTTATAATGAAGAGCCCATTGAGATACTTTCTTCTGATAGCAAGGTGTTACGTGGCAAGACCATAGAGTTGGTCAAGGTGTTGTGGAGACATAGAGGTGTGGAAGAGGCCACGTGGGAGAGGAAAGCTGATATGCTTGAGCAGTTTCCGTACTTGTTTCCGTCAGGTAATTTCGATGACGAAATTCCTTAAGTGGGGGAGAGTTGTAACACCCGGGTTTAGGGGTCGGGTGAAAATAATATTTAAATAATTTTTTGAGTCTCGGTTTATGATTAAAATATTATATATTATTTGGACTTTGTGATTTCAAAGCAAACAATGTATGTTGGACCAAATTGAATTGAAACTCAAATTTCATGAATTTTAAAGTAAATGAGATTGCCATCTCATTAATGGCATTTTTGTAATAAAGTGGACTTCTTTTAAAACCCCTTTTAATTGTCTTCTTCCTTCTCCCATTTTCACATTTTGAACGACAAAGAGAAGCTCCTCCTACATTTCACTATTCCATTTCCTTGCTTCATCATTTTTGCTCGGTTTCGAAAGGTAATCACTTTCCCATCTTCCTCTCATCTTCCTCTCTTTGAAAGTACAAATAGTTTTCATTTTCATCCATGTTTTAGGAATTTGTGATTTTGGGTGTTTTGAATAAAAATGCTACCTTTATAGTTTTTAACTTAAGGTTTTGATTTAATAATGTTAGATATGTTGTTTATGAACCTTGAAGTCCAACATATGTGAATTTCAAAGTGTTTTAACATGATTTTCGTATTTGGGTTTTCATGGGGTTTTTTAAGGGTCTTGGAGTGGATTTTGGGGTTGTTTTATGTTGGAAATGGAGGCTAATGTTAGTATGTTAGTTAAGGGTTGTTTTGGAATCATTTGGGAGTGTTAAAAGTGTTGAAATCAAAGGTTTTGGACTGTGCTTTAGGGCTGCTCGGGTTTGATGATTTTGGGGTTGTTCATGGCTTGAATTCATGTGTTTACTGCTTGAATAGTGTTCCGGGTTTGCTACATTGATGTATGGACTGATTTGAGATTATTTTGATTGTGTTGGGATGATTAGAGGCAAGATTTTGTGTTGGCGAAGCATCGGGAGTGAATCCGGAAGCTTGAAGGTTTTGGTTGCTTGGTTGTTGAGCTTGGAAGTTAATGTGAGTGGTTTAATGTTTTAAATGGTCTTTAAATATTTGGTTCAAGCATGTGGACTAGGTTGGGCTTGGACTTGGTAGACCCACCTAGAGTTGGGATTAGAGTGGTAGCCTAATCCCAAGCTTTAACTAGAGACTTTTGTTGCACTCTTTTATTATTGTTTATGCCTCAGGATGATTTGTGTTGATGATGGTTATGTATAAATGTGTTATACATGTACGTTGAGGCATGGTTGTGATGCATTGTTATATGCATGAGGTATGGGCATGATGTAAATCATGGTGAGTACGTGCTAAGCTCTGAAATGGTTGTGAATTGATATTGTGGATTGCGTTTAATGTTGGCACTAGTATGCTTGGGTACAAATGATCGATCATTAGGATGTTAGTGTGCACACGTGAGTCAAATGCGCACGTGGTCTTGATGATGGTAGTCATCAAGATGGAGTACGGGTTCGCCCGGAAAACCTTTATGTATATGTTAGTCGATGATGATTGTAATCCCATCGACGGGGCGTGAGGATGAGAGGAATCCCCTCCGCGAGAACGGTGATGAGTGTAATCCCACCGTAAGGTAATGGTTGTGTTGGATGTGTGTTCCAACGTGTTTATCCGCGTATTCGAGTCATAGCTAGGTGCCAATATAAGTTGATATGTGTATCAATATGATATGAAATGTGATTCCTATTTGGATTAATATATATGTTTACATATGATGTGGATTGAGCTTGTTGAGCATGGCATATTGTGAATTTATGTTCATGCATCATTGACATTTTGGCTCATGTGTATCGAGGGTAAGAACATGCATTTACCTTGGTTGTGCTCGTGCTTGGACCCTGCATTGTCGAGGTTTGTTTTTAATGAGCTTACCCTCATTAAGCTTTGTGCTTACGCTCTCTTTTGTTCGACAATGCCGATCTTTAGATCGTGGGTTGCTAGTGCAAGAAGGGGCCTCCAAGTGTGCCTTGTGGTGCTATCTTAGCTATCAAGTATGAGTATTTTAATTAAAGGATGTAATAGTCAAGCAATAGGACATGTATATGTTGCTTTGATGCTTTTGGAGTATGTTGAAGTTGGTTGTTTAGGAGCATGTTAGACTCCATGAAATGCCAATGTTGTTTGGCTTTTGTATGCTATGTTGGGTTGTAAACCATGTCTAAATTGCCTATCTTAAATGGCTAAGTGTATGTGCTTGTGAAGCTTGAATCTTGATTGCTTAAGTGTATGCCATGTATGATCTTTAATGGATGCCCTATCTTACATCTTTATGAATCTTGAGTATGTTTGCAATAGGGTGCATGCCTCTAGAATGTGTTGGGTTGTAAACAAGTTTCGAAACACTTTGGCCACTGTGATTTCCTGTTCCGAAACGAGTATCGGAACGCCTAGGCAAAAATGAGACCCTGTTCCAAAACGGGGTGGATGCGTTTCGAAACGGGTGTCTGGCTTTTAAAACTGGAGCCTGTGTTTCGAAACGAACATTGACTGTTTCAAAACACAGGCCTGTAAATGGGCTTTGTGGCATCTCTAAAGGGTCTCATGGTTTGGGCTTAGGCCATGTTTGTTGTCGGGCTTCTCGTGAGCCTTATTTCCGCTGTCGTTTCACGCTTAGGTTTAATCAACACATCTAGATAAGATAATAAATGAAAAAGTTTTTCCTAGGTTTGGTAACCGAAGTGGAGCCATAACGGGTTTCACCTCGGTTATCCCCGTGTAGCCCACTCGGATCGGTCAAGCGTCCGGACCGGGACGAGGGGGTTACAGGTGGCTTGGTACTGTGGATTTTGGCATAGATCCCAAAATTTCTCTCAAACTACCGTAGAAACCAAATTATTAATCCAAATTGGATTATTAACCCAAATTACCCGTAATATTGGGTGTTTTATTTAATTAAAATCAATGATTTTAAAATGGACCACTATTTATTAAAATAGGAAGGACCTTATTAAAAAATGTTTTATTTTTCTTTTATACTTTAAAAAATAAATGGATAAATAAAATAAATAAATAAACAAATGAGATGAAAATTTAGTGACAACAGCAAGTATGTTTAGGTTTGCTTTGCTTGAGGACAAACAATAGTTCGAGTTTGGGGTGTGTAAAGTGTTCATAAGTTCCATATTTTGTGCGCATTCCTTCTCATATTATTGTTGTTCTTAAGTACATTTTAGGCACAATTAGGTTCATGCATTGCATATTACAATATTCTTTACTTTGCCATTCTTGTATTGATTATCTTCTATTTGGTAAGAAAAATATGATATTTTAGTTTGAGGTACTAGAAGCTGGCAGAAGGAGAGAGGAGCTGAGGAGATGATGCTGAGGCAGCAGATCATGGAGCTGTACTGATGCAGTTCCAGACAGAGATAGCCGCTGTCGAGTAGCCGTCGCCGCCATGCCTGCCGCCCAGAGCAGCAAGATGAGAAATTGGAAAAGTGGAATGCGATCTGTAGAGCAGAAAATCTTGATTCCAACGATGCCATCCACTCAATATTCTGATACCTAGAGAAGCGGACAAAGCCTTCAAAAGAAGAGATCAAGATAACTTGCGGTGCAAGGCAACGAGAAAGAGTCCACATTCAACTCAAAGAATTCAGAATTAAAGGTGGCATTTAATGCAAAAGCTACTTTGAAGACTTCTACTCCAATGAGGACTTGGCCTAGCTAATGCCTATATATACTTGACATATGTTGTAATTCGAGACAACTTGGGGTTTTCCTTTAGGCATAGTTTAGGTTTTCTTGCAGCCAATTATGTTCTAAATTCTCTTTTGGGTTTGGGTTATGTTGTAAACTAGTGAGAGAACGGTTGTTTAGGAATTAAGTTTTTTTTTTTGCAATAAAACTTCAAGGTTTGCTTATTCATGCTCTTCATAGTTTTCAATTAAGTTCGAAAGATTAGTTGTTAACTATCTATTTGTTCGGTATCGAGAGAGTCGAACTCACGAAAGGGATAAGTATGATCCTCACTCTAATCAAGTGCTGATCAATCCAGCCTAGACATAGGATAGGATTTAAGGTGGCTAAAGAAGAACGAACCAAGGTTGTTGTCATTGTAAGATTCACGCCGTGAAGGGTATCATCTGTAGTGGGAAACAACAGCATTCTGACTTAGACATAACCGGGATCAATATCGAAGCGTTCTGCCGAGCCTTGAAGGACTACCGAGTTTGCCGCCGAGCCATCTGTCCATTCTACTGATGAGGCAGAGAAAGCGTTAAAGCAGCCAATCTACCATCCTCCGCCGAGGCAGCAAAGTCTGGCATCGTAGAGCAACTTAACTTATTCAACGCAGTTTCACACTACTCAGCAGCATAACCTGACCCATTTCATCATCATGATCTTTTCTTCAATTACTTGTGTTTTATTTACTTTCGTTATAAACTAAAATTTATTTGTGCATTTAATTTTCTTTGTGCAAGAATTGCAATTCGAATTAAGTTGTCAAATCCCTGTGGGAGACGATCTCTTTTATACTATAACTTGACAAGAGTGTGCACTTGTGCTCATATTTAGAGAACACCCAATCGCTCTACATAAGGACTTCTCCCAGTTCTTCCCGAAGTCTATAACATTGGCTCGCAACATATCTTTGAGAATTTGAATAACCCTTTCGGATTGTCCATCAGATTGAGGACGAAAGGCTGTGCTTAGATTTAGATTAGTTTCAAAAGCTAGTTGTAAAGATTTCCATAATCGAGAGGTGAATTTGGGATCTCGATCAGAGATTATAGAAGTAGGGATTCCATGTAAATGTATCACCTCACGATTATACATTTCAGCCAAGATATCTGAACTCACAGTCACCCGAAAAGGGATAAAGTAAGCAGACTTTGCAAACCTATCGATAATCACCCATACAACATCATTTTTCTTTGGAGTGAGAGGAAGATCTGTAACGATGTCCATTGTGATCATTTCCCATTTCCAGTGAGGGAGCTTGATTGGCTGAAGCAATCCAACAGGGACTTGATGCTTAGCTTTGATTTTTTGACATGTTAAGCACTTAGATACGAAGTCTGTGATAGCTGATTTCATGCCTGGCCACCAATACAATGGTTTCAGGTCTTTGTATATCTTTACCGATCTAGGGTGAATCGATAAGGAACTTTGATGAGCTTTTTGTAATATTTCCCTCTTCAATTCTTCATTATTAGGGACACAAACCCTATCCTTGAATTATAGTATCACATTCGAATGGATTGAGAAATCAAGATTGGCTTTTGAGTCAAGCTTCGAGATGATAGCTTGAAGATCAGGATCAGTTTGCTGAACATTTTTAATTCTAGTAATCAAGGTATATTGAACATGAAGTTCTAACAAGAATCATTGTCTCCGATAAACTCGACAATGAGCATTGATAGCATTAGGAGCTAAAAAAGAAACTCTTGGGATTAGACATATACTTTCGAGGGAAGTTTCAAATTACTAAGGTTTTCAATCGTGTTACCCAAAGTTGGTTTACGACTGAGAGCATCTGCAACCACATTGACTTTACCGAGATGATAGTCAATAACTATATCATAATCTTTCAATAGCTCCATACATCTTCTTTGTCTCAGATTGAAGTCCTTCTGAGTTAAGAGATATTTGAGGCTTTTGTGTAACCCCCTTAGTCCGGCCTAGACGCTTAACCCGAACTACAAAGATTACACGGGGAAAACCAAAGTCAACCCGAAAGTCAACTTTGATTAACGACCCTTTTTTTCTTTTCTAGATGAACGTTAAGCCTATGTGATTACTCAAGAATCATACAAGAGAAAGGCACAACGATCGAAAGACATTTAGGGACTCAATTGCATGAATTTCACTTTTAGGGACCAATATGTAAAATTTGGAAATTATAAGGGCTTAATAGATTTTAATCTTACCAATTTGTAATTAGTCATATTACAAGCCTCTCTGTCAAAAATCAACTCAAAAGGGCATTCCAGACTCAAGCAATTGCATCCACAACATTCAGGACTAAACCGTAAAACATGCAAACTTCAACCAATTCAAAATCATCATCCAACGGTCGTCCGTTTCGGAACACTGACCTTCGTACCGAAACGCCCGTATTGAAACGGAGTTGACCATTTCGGTACTCGGGTGCGTTGCGAGACCGGTATTGAAACAAGCCTCACTAGTAGCCAAAATGTTCTGAAACACCTTCGACGGTTCTGAAATGCTATGGCCATTACGGGCCCCTGTTTCGAAACAGTTAAGGGTGTTTCAATACACCCTGCCCTGTGACAGCAGAATTTGCTGGTTTTTCTTATCGAATCATGCTTAAACAACTTCCAAATCATACTATAACACATCAACAACATGGTCAAACATTTGGGAACACATTTATGAAGCTCAAGCTAAAGCATAACATCAATCACAAGTTCAATCAATCTATATGCATGCTTCCTAGCCACAAAACCAAATTCAAGCTTTTAAACCACAAGCCACACAAACTAAGCCATTTACAAACTCCATAAGCCATACCTAACTTGTTACAACCAAAGGGAGTTCAAAACACATATCCCAAAAACAACCATAAAGCCCCATTGCCAAATATCAATACTAAAGTATATAAAAACATCACCATACACGAGCTTTGCACTTCCTTGGATGTTCTTAACCTTCTTGCAGCCCAAAACACTTCAATTATCTGCATTGTTGGTAAAAGAGAGCGTAAGCACATTTGCTTAGTGAGGCAAGCTCTAAAGAAAACCAACACAACAATACATCATTCAAAATACTTTCTCAAAAGCCATTTTCTACAACATGCTCATTCTATCTCATGCTTGAAAACCATTTCAAAGCAATTCTCCATTTGAAAAAACGTGTACCTCAATTCTATCTCATGCATTTAAACCAATGCAAATCTCATGGCAAGGCCATACATATGATTGTTAAAAACTAAAGCATTTCATATACAAATCTCATATGCATTTCTCATAGCATAAATCATCTCATCATTAGGTACATGTGAATCAAAAGCATTTTCATATATTATATTGGCATTTCACATTTCATTATTACTCGGATATGCAAATTAGCTTGACTCAAAGTCAAGTCCTACCCCGGTGGAATCTCTCGTCACCGAACTCTCATGGCGGTATCTCTCATCGCCACAAAGCTTGGGTATTTCACCAAGTCCTACCCCGATGGTATTTATCATCATCGGATTCTCACTTTGGATTGGGATGACACTACCCCCATTGCCCAACTCCAAAGAGCACACACGAATTTTTAGTTTATAGTGCACTCTCATCCTATTGATCGATCAATTATATCCGGTAAGCATCTCATCTTCTATGCCAATATATTATGTCAAAACATCATCTCACCTACTGTTTTTAATGAACATTTCTCAATGCTTTTCTCATCTCATTTAAAAATCATAACTCATGCTTGCTTTAAATCAAAAGCTCAAAACTCATCAATGCAACATTTCTATCTCATGCAATCTCTACAAGCATCATCTCATGCTTCAAATTATGCATAAAAACAGTAGGAATTTATCTATCTCAAAACATGAGCATGTAAAAGCATTTTAGGGGCAACCACCACATATTAGAGAGCATTATATCCATACTTACTTCCGGACTTAGGAAGGTGTTTCAAACCTTTCCTAAATCCCCAAACCTTGTTTCTTTGTCCCTCAAGGACTTCTAAAACCATTCGCACTCACCGATTATGTTTCGCTTGCTCGCCGAAACGCTATCTAAGCTCCCGGATCAACACCAAAGGTGTTCGAAGATGTCTCCCTTGTTTATAACACATAAGAGCAGAGGATTAATGCATCATCATGCATTGAAATCATCAGCCACACATCTAAACTCGCTGCTCTACTCAAGAACTTCAGTTTGGCTACCAAAAACAACCGAAATCATCTCCAAACTCTTCCAAAACAAAGCCCAGCCAAGATCTATCACTTCTAAACATTTCTAAACATCAATCAACACCAAAAATCATCATAAACACATCCTTATACCTCCAGCTATAACAGAACACCAAAATCACCCCAAAAACCACCATTCTAGCAAGTAAAACTTAGGAATCCAAACCTATTCGAGATTTGTTTGATAAAACCTCATTTACAACATCAATTACCATCCAAATTACATTAGAAAACAACCTGAAATCATAGCCTAACCAAAAGCTACGAAAATCATCAAGATCTCTCCAAGAATCTTGAGTTTTACCATAATTTCATGTTTCTAACATTAAAGCAACTCAAAAATCATTAACAAAGGATTGATAACTTGGGAATTTCAGTAAAGAACCGATCATTAGAGGAGAAGGATGAAGCTTACATGTAACGGCTGATTTCTCCTTGATTTGGGCAAGTTTTATTGAAAATCCAATGTGAAAACAAGAGGATTTGGTGAGGAAATGATGTGACCACAACCAGGAAAAATCCCAATGAATTTCCTGGAGGTCCTATGACTCGTGCAAGAGCTAAAATGATTCAAGATGTTGTGGAAAGTTTGCTTTGCCAATGCTGGAAAATGAATGAAGAAATGATAACAACAATTAGATCTTGCAACGTTTTAAGTTTGTTGGAAAGTTGAAATAAGTTGCATAAGAATTTGCATGAGTAGTTGCATAATAGTTCATTCATTCCATGAGAATAAATATGCTTATTGTTGCAAGCACTTCATTTATGAAAATACTTCACTTATGTATGTGTTTCATTTAAGCATGTAGGTTCATTAATTAAACTAGTTCATTCATTGAACTTGTTCAATTAATTCTTTAAGTTTGCATAACATTTTTATCATATTTTGATTAATATTTTATGTGTTTTTAGTGTCATTACACGTTGGGATTAAGATGGAAACAATTGAAGACTTTTCATCTTCTTCAAGGAGACATATCATCTTTATCATCATTCAAAGAGAGTACTTTTGAATTCCATGGAGGATGAAGCATTTAGAAGACTTTATTATGCTTTTATTCAGCCAATAAAGTTGAGAAATAAAGAAAGGAAGTGGAAGAGACACATACACTTAGATGCAAACATGGGCAGATTCATTCCAAGTCATCTACATGCATTTTTAAGAGCCAAGCAAGTGGAATATCAAAGGATCCATCACTTGGACGTATATAAGTCTTCATTCAAGCCTTATTATGTCCAAATTCATTCTAAAATACACAAATGGCCAGCCACACTTGATAGGATTGAAGGCAAACCATTGAATGTCATAAATTGGAGCCTTAATGCATTGTTTTGTCCATTCAAATTCTAGGCTTCCATGTACTCTAAATAGGATGCTCATTTGCCTTTGTAAAGACCTTTTTTGGCATGAAAATATGTGAGAGTGTTCTCTTCATTGTTCTTTAAGAACTTTATCTGCTTTCAAGCTAGTCTTGTGGCAAATTTCCCCTTTTCATTCCATTCTGTTTATACTGTTGGTTTCTAGCTTTCTAGCTGGCGGGTCACGTTCCACCCTTCCACCATCACTTCCATTTGATTATATTGTTGGTTCTTAGCTCAATTATAGCTAAAGGGTCACAATCCAACCTTCTTCCATCATTTCACAAAGGGTAAGAACGTGTAAGGTTCGGGTCAACATTCACTTTCTTGTTGGTTCTTCCTTGTTCCACACCGATTCTATTCCATCCATATCAACTTCTATCCATTTTTTCCCTTACATCTATCTTTCAAACCATAATCACCAACCATTCCAACACCATTCAAAACAACAACTTTCACCATCTTCATTCCAAATACATCACTTCCACACTCAAGTTTCAAGTTTGCAACTTCATACTAGAATCACGATCGGGCAACATCACATACGAATTCGGTCATCACACAACCGGATGCGTATTATTTGGTATCAGAGCTATTTTGATTCAGTAAGTTAAGTGTTTCTCTCTCCTGGTTTGCGTAAAAAGAAAAAAGAAAAGAAAAGAAAAGAAAAAGAAAAAAAAGGGAAGTTTGGTTGTTGTTGGTATTACTCAATTCAGAAAATTATTATTTCTTATTGCCTTGTTATTTTCTAATCATTTTACTTTTCTACCTATAGCCCTTTTTTTCTAAACACTTCCTTTCAGTAAATTTCCACAAGCAAACTTGTTAAGCATTGAGTAAGTTCTCTAAGGACTTTGATAGGAGAACAAGAGCGGTAAAAGGCAAGAGTGCACATCAAGGGTAAAAGCCATCCCGAGTGAAACACGAGTGTGAGTGTTTTCCTTGGAGTGTAACGGTGAGAATTTGTGCTAGTGAGGTTTATTAGTTAATCATGTCTCAAGATTCCGTGAGAAACACTATTGGTGCTAGTAATAATGTTAACGTAGATGCAACTAACTCCAATCTTCAAGATGTTATCCGAGAGATGGACATGTTGTTGCAACAAAGGTTGGGGCCGATGCAAGAACGATTAGATCATTTGGAGGAAAGATCTTAACGAAGGCATAATTCTGATCACGAGGAAGAGTATGAGGGAGAGGTGGATGAAGAACTCATAGACGAGCAAGCCTCCCAGCAAAGTTTGAGGCGTCGAGAACCTAGGTACCAAAGAGCTCGGCCAGAAGTTGATGATAATCTTAGCAACATCAAAATAACCATTCCTTCTTTCCAAGGAAGAACGGATCCTAAAGCTTATCTTGCATGGGAAAAAAAGTTGAGCACATCTTTGAGTGCCACAAGTACTCCGAGCGTAAAAAGGTAAAACTTGCAGCCATTGAATTTACAGATTATGCACTAATATGGTGGGATCAGTTGATACCTAGCATGAGACGTAATGAGATGAAGGTCGTTATGCGTAGGAGGTTCGTTCCAACTCACTATCATAGAGAGTTGTTCAACAAGCTTCAAAATCTCACCCAAGGCAACCGTAGTGTTGAGGATTACTTTAAAGAGATGGAAGTAGCCATGATCCGAGCCAACATTGATGAGGATCGAGAAGCCACCATGGCCAGATTTCTATCCGGCCTTGATCATAATATTGCGGCCACTGTTGACTTGCAACATTATGTGGAGATCGAAGACATGGTTCATATGGCCATGAAGGTCGAGAGGAAACTCAAAAGGAAGGGTACAACTCGTGCCTATGGAGGCTCTTCTCCTAAATGGGGGCAGGGTACCTACAAACAGAAGGCATCCTTTACGCCTAAAGAACAAAGCGTTCCAACAAAGAGTGCCAAACCCATTGTCGAAACTAGTAAGGGAAAGAGCACCACTATGCCAGTTCGATCCCGTGATGTGCAATGCTTCAAATGCTTGAGGCGAGGTCACATTTCTAGACAATGTCTAAATCGCAACACAATGCTCATTCGAGAAGATGGAGAGATTGAAACTAACCAAGAGGAGGAAGAAGATGAAGTTCCTATCCAAGAAGAAGAAAAAGAGATGGAACATGTTGTAGATGGTGAGGTTCTTGTTGTAAAAAGAAGCCTAAGCGTGCAAGCTATAGAAGGAGACGATCAACGCGAGAACATCTTCCATACTCGCTGCCATGTAAACGAAAAGGTATGCTTTGTCATTATTGATGGAGGAATTTGTACTAATGTTGCTAGTACTTTGATGGTAGAGAAGCTTAGATTGGCAACAACAAAGCATCCTCATCCTTACAAGCTACAATGGCTCAATGATGGGGGAGAACTCAAAGTCACCAAGCAAGTACTTGTGTCATTTCCATTGAAAAATACAAAGACGAGGTGTCGTGTGATGTTGTACCAATGCACGCTAGCCATATCTTGTTGGGGAGACCGTGGGAATTCGACAAAAGGGCTATACATGATGGTTATACCAATCGTTACACTTTCACCCATCAAACCAAAAAGATCACTTTAGCCTCTCTTTCACCAAAACAAGTCCATAAAGACCAAATCCACTTGTGAGAGAGTTTCAAAACAGCCAAAGAGAAAGAAAAATAGTTGAAATCCAAAGAGAGTGACAAAAATGAGGGAAAACAAACCATTCTTTTTGCAAGAGAGAAAGAGATCAAAAAGTGTTTGCTTTCAGAGAAATGGGCACTTGTACTCGTGTACAAGGAAAATCTTTTGAACACTAATGATCTTGATCATGGTTTGCCATCTTTTATTGTCTCTTTATTGCAGGAATTTGAAGATTTGTTTCTGGAGGAGATTCCGAATGGGCTTCCACCTATTCGAGGAATAGAGCATCAAATTGATTTCATTCCCGGAGCCATCATTCCAAATCGACCAGCATATAGAAGCAATCCGGAAGAAACTAAGGAGTTGCAAAGACAAGTATCCGAGTTAATGGAAAAAGGCTATGTGAGAGAAAGCCTTAGTCCATGTGCCATGCCGGTTTTACTTGTACCTAAGAAGGATGGAACTTGGCGTATGTGTGTGGACTGTCGAGCAGTGAACAAGATAACGGTAAAGTATCATCATCCTATTCCTAGATTAGATGATATGCTTGATGAATTAAGTGGTTCTAACATCTTTTCTAAGAATTATCTTAAGAGAGGGTACCACCAAATAAGAATGCGAGAAGGAGATGAGTGGAAGACATCATTCAAAACCAAGCAAGGTTTGTATGAGTGGTTGGTTATGCCATTTGGCTTAACTAATGCACCAAGTACATTCATGAGGTTAATGAATCATATACTTCGACCATTCTTGGGTAAGTTTTGTGTGGTGTATTTTGATGACATACTTGTGTATAGCCAAACTTTGAATGATCATGCTCAACATTTAAGGTTAGTATTGGATGTTTTGCGAAAAGAAAAGTTGTATGCTAACCTACAAAAATGTACATTTTGCACTAACAAAGTTGTGTTCTTAGGTTTTGTTGTTAGTTCAAAGGGTTTGGAGGTTGATCAAGAAAAGATTAAAGCAATTGAGGAATGGCCGATACCTACTAACATTAGTCAAGTGAGGAGTTTTCATGGACTTACTAGTTTCTATCACCGGTTTGTTCCCAATTTCAGCACCATGGCCGCACCTTTGACCGGAGTTATCAAAAAAAACTCTAGCTTCTTTTGGGGAGACGAACAAGAGAAGTCTTTTTGTTTGATTAAACAACTTTTAACCAATGCACCCTTATTATCTTTACCTGATTTTGATAAATGTTTTGAAATTGAATGTGATGCATCAGGTTTAGGAGTTGGAGCTGTATTATCTCAAGAAGGACGACCTATTGCATATTTCAGTGAGAAATTGAGTGGACCAACTCTAAATTATTCAACTTATGACAAGGAGATGTATGCTCTCATAAGGGCATATTAGAAACGTGGCAACACTATCTATGGCCTAAGGAGTTTATCATCCACACGGATCATGAGGCGCTGAAACACTTGAAGGGACAACACAAGCTTAATAAGAGACATGCCAAGTGGGTTGAATTCCTAGAAACATTCCCATATGTTATCAAATATAAGAAGGGTAAGGAAAATGTTGTTGCTGATGCTTTATTAAGAAGGTATACCTTTCTTAACCTTTTGGATTCTAGATTGGTAGGTTTTGCCTTAATCAAAGAGCTTTATGAATCTGATTATGATTTTGGTGAAATTTACAAAGCTTCTGAAAAAGGAACATATGAGAAGTTTTGTAGGGTTGATGGGTATCTTTTCAAAGAAGGAAAGCTTTTTATCCCTCAAGGATCCATTAGAGAATCACTTATCAAAGAGGCTCATTGTGGAGGACTAATGGGACACTTTGGAGTGGCCAAAACGCACTCTATATTGCAAGAACATTTGCATTGGCCAAAGATGAAATGAGACCTGGAGAAGTGGTGTGAGCATTACATCACATGTAAGAAGGCAAAGTCCAAAGTCATGCCCCCATGGACTTTACACACCATTACCAATTCGAAATGCACCATGGGAGGATATTTCCATGGATTTTGTGCTAGGACTTCCACGCACAAGGAATAAAAAGATTCCATTTTTGTGGTAGTAGATAGATTCTCAAAAATGGCTCATTTCATTCCATGCAACAAGACAAATGATGCTTCACATATTGCTAATCTATTTTTAGGGAAGTTGTGAGATTACATGGAGTTCCAAGAACTATTGTGTCTGATCGAGATGTGAAGTTCTTGAGTCACTTTTGGAGGACGCTATGGAGTAAGATTGGAACAAATTGTTGTTTTCTACAACTTGTCATCCACAAACGGATGACCAAACTGAAGTTGTCAATCGTGTATTGACCATGCATCTTAGGACAATTATATGCAAGAATCTAAGGACTTGGGAAGAGGACTTGCCACATGTTGAGTTTACATACAATCTCTCCATGCATACCGCCACTAAATGTTCTCCATTCGAAGTAGTATATGGTTTCAATCCTTTGACCCCAATTGATTTGCTTCCTTTGCCTATTGATCAATTCAAAAATAAGGATGGGCAAAATAGAGCTGAATTTTTGAAGAAGCTTCACTAACAAGTGCGGGAGAACATTGAGAGGAGAACAAAGCAATATGAGAAGCAAGCTAACAAAGGGAGGAAACGAATAACTTTTGAACCTGGAGATTGGGTTTGGTTGCACTTGAGGAAAGAGAGGTTTCCAGCCCAACGCAAATCGAAACTTATGCCTCGAGGAGATGGTCCTTTCCAAGTGGTCAAGAGGATTAATGATAATGCTTATCAAATAGACCTTCCTAGTGAGTATAATGCGAGTGCTACTTTCAATGTTGTTGATCTATCTCCTTATGATGCAGGTGACGATTTGGGGGCAAATCGCTTTCAAGAGGGAGGGACTGATGTGACCACAACCAGGAAAAATCCCAATGAATTTCCTGGAGGTCCTATGACTCGTGCAAGAGCTAAAATGATTCAAGATGTTGTGGAAAGTTTGCTTTGCCAATGCTGGAAAATGAATGAAGAAATGACAACAACAATTAGATCTTGCAATGTTTTGAGTTTGTTGGAAAGTTGAAATAAGTTGCATAAGAATTTGCATGAGTAGTTGCATAATAGTTCATTCATTCCATTAGAATGAATATGCTTATTGTTGTAAGCACTTCATTTATGAAAATACTTCACTTATGTATGTGTTTCATTTAAGCACGTAGGTTCATTAATTAAACTAGTTCATTCATTGAACTTGTTTAATTAATTCTTTAAGTTTGAATAACATTTTTATCATGTTTTGATTAATATTTTATGTGTTTTTAGTGTCATTACACGTTGGGATTAAGATGGAAACAATAGAAGACTTTTCATCTTCTTCAAGGAGACATGTCATCTTTATTATCATTCAAAGAGAGAGTCTTTTTGAATTCCATGGAGGATGAAGCATTTAGAAGACTTTATTATACTTTTATTCAGCCAATAAAGTTGAGAAATAAAGATAGGAAGTAGAAGAGACACATACACTTAGATGCAAACATGGGCAGATTCATTCCAAGTCATCTACATGCATTTTTAAGAGTCAAGCAAGTGGAATATCAAAGGATCCATCACTTGGACGTGTATAAGTCTTCATTCAAGCCTTATTATGTCCAAATTCATTCTAAAATACACAAATGGCCAGCCACGCTTGATAGGATTGAAGGCGAACCATTGAATGTCATAAATTGGAGCCTTAATGCATTGTTTGTCCATTCAAATTCTAGGCTGCCATGTACTATAAATAGGATGCTCATTTGCCTTTGTAAAGACATTTTTTTGCATGAAAATATATGAGAGTTTTCTCTTCATTGTTCTTTAAGAACTTTATCAGCTTTCAAGCTAGTCTTGTGGCAAATTTCCCCTTTTCATGCGTTGGTTTCTAGCTTTCTAGCTAGCGGGTCACGTTCCACCCTTCCACCATCACTTCCATTTGATTATATTGTTTGTTCTTAGCTCAATTATATCTAAAGGGTCACAATCCAACTTTCTTCCATCATTTCACAAAGGGTAAGAACGTGTAAGGTTCGGGTCAACATTCACTATCTTCTTGGTTCTTCCTTGTTCCACGCCGATTCTATTCCATCCATATCAATTTCTATCCATTTTTTCCCTTACATCTATCTTTCAAACCATAATCACCAACCATTCCAGCACCTATCAAAACAACAACTTTCACCATCTTCATTCCAAATACATCATTTCCACACTCAAGTTTCAAGTTTGCAACTTCATACTAGAATCACGATTGGGCAACATCACATACGAATTCGGTCATCACACAACCGAATACATATTAGGAAAAGATTAGGAATCAAAAAGAGATTGAAATCTCATCAAAAGGGATGAAAATCAGTAGCTAAATGATGGAGAAAAAATGTTTGGCTGAAAAGAATTTGAGAGAAAATTAACGTAAAGTAGATATGAAAAGTCAAAGATAGTTTTTCCCTTTTAATTATCTTATTTCCTTTAATTAAAACATTAATAAAATCACCCAAAATAAGGAGAAATCTGATTAAAAACATTTTGCTAAAATTAGCTCCTTAAAGATTCAAAGTTCCAATCCTTTACAAAACAGTCACTATTTAACTTTTGCAAAAACTGCGATTTGGTCACTACACCGAAATGTAGTATTCCCAAACCTTATTTTGTAAAATTGTTTTCACCATAATTATTAAAATATTTAATGAGGATTTTTAGATATTTTTCCATATTTTTAAAGCATCTCGAACTAGGTGTTCCCAAAATCTCCCTTAAAGATTCGAACCTTTCTCGACCGGTCCGATTCAAGCTCTAAAACATCTAGGCCAAAAATCAGGGCGTTACAACTCTCCCCATCTAAAGAAATTTCATCCTCAAAATTTACCTAGAGGAAAAAGGTAAGGGAATTGCTTCTTCATGTCTTCCTTCCTTCCCCACGTGGCTTCCTCAGCACCACGATGTCTCCACAAGACTTTGACCAGCTCAATGGTCTTACCACGGAGGACCTTACTATCCGAATCTAAAATCTCAACAGGTTCCTCATCATATGTCAAATCTGGGTTCAACTCAACCTCTTTCACCGGCATCACATGCGATGGATCCGATCTATACCTCCAAAGCATGGATACATGAAACACATTATGTATCTTTTCTAACTCTTGAGGTAGTCTCAGCTTATAAGCAATAGGACCCACACGTTCTATCACCTCATATGGTCTAATGAACCTTGGGCTCAACTTGCTCTTCCGGCCAAATCTCATCACCTTCTTCCAAGGTGAAACCTTAAAAAACACACGATCGCCCACAGCAAACTCTATCTCCTTACACTTCAAATCCGTGTAAGACTTTTTCCGATTTGATGCTGTCTTCAACTGCTCACAAATGATCTTCACCTTCTCAGTGGTTCCTTTTAACAAAGTCGGCATCGAGACCAACTTTTGTCTCGTTTCAGCCCAACAAAGAGGAGTTCTGCACTTCCTCTCATACAAAGCTTCATAAGGTGACATTTGAATACTTGCATGGTAACTGTTATTATAAGAAAATTCCACAAAGGCAAATGCTTCTCCCAAGAACCTTGGAATTCTATAACAAGGCACCTTAACATATCCTCAAGCACTTGGATAACACGCTTTGATTGTCCATCCGTTTGTGGATGATAAGATGTACTGAAATTCAGCCGCGTGCCCAATGATTGATGCAAACACTCCCAAAACCTTGCGGTGAACCTCGGATCTCTATCTGAAACTATAGATTTTGGCACTCCGTGCAAACGTACAATCTCAGCAATGTACAACTCCGCAAGCTTATCTAAGGTATACGTAGTATGCACAGGCAAGAAATGTGCACACTTTGTAAGGTGATCCACGATCACCCAAACATAATTCTTCTTTGATGGCGATAGAGGCAAACCAGACACAAAGTCCATGGTGATCCTCTTCCACTTCCATTTAGGGATCTTTAACGGTTGCAACAACCCTGAAGGAAACTGATGCTCAGCCTTAACCCGCTGACAAACCATGCACTTGCTAACATACTCAGCGACATCCTTCTTCAATCCCACCCAATAGTATTCATCTTTCAGATTACGATATATCTTTGTACTACCAGGGTGCATAGCAAAAGGACTACTATGAGCTTCGGTCAAAATAGTGTGCCTCAACTCAACATCACTCGACAGTACTATCCGACTCCCAAAACATAAAACACCATCATCATTGAAACAGAAATCTGATGGTCTACCTTCAGCAATGTCCTGAACATGTGGCACCAAAGAATCATTCAACAATTGTTTATCCTTAATCAACTTAACCAAAGATGGTTTCACTTGTAACTCAGCAACAAGTCCACCATCTCGCGATATGCTCAAGCTAGCAAACATCTCCCTTAACTCCACTGGCACTTTCCTACTCAAAGCATCGGCCACAACATTGGCCTTTCCCGGATGATACTCGATCGTTAGATCGTAATCCTTAAGAACCTCCACCCAACGTCGTTGCCTAATATTTAACTCTTTTTGTGAAATCAGATACTTCAAACTTTTATGATCTGTGTACACAGTACACTTCTCACCATAGAGATAATGTCTCCAGATCTTTAGAGAAAAAACCACTGCAGCCAACTCAATGTCATGCGTAGGATAATTGCGCTCATGCACCTTCAACTGTCGCGATGCATAAGCCACCACCTTACCCTCTTGCATTAACACACACCCCAAACCAACATAGGATGTGTCACTATACACCACAAACTCTTTCCCTGATTCAGGTTGAACCAAGATAGGAGCTTGCGTCAAAGCTGCTTTTAGCTTCTCAAAAGCTTGTTGTCTCGCTTCCGTCCACTCATACTTAACATCCTTTTGCAACAACTTCGTCAAAGGGTAAGCAATTATAGAAAATCCATCCACAAACCTCCGATAGTAACCTGCCAAACCAAGGAAACTACGAACTTCATGAACGGACTTAGGAGGCTTCCAATTCATCACCGCATTAATTTTCTGAGGATCAACTCGAATCCCTTCGGCTGAAACCACATGGCCAAGAAAAACAACTTTCGTTAGCCAAAAATCACATTTGCTCAGCTTAGCATAAAGCTGATTTTCCAACAGCGCTTGCAAAACAATCCTCAAGTGTTCCTCATGCTCCTCATCGGTACGAGAGTACACAAGGATATCATCGATGAACACCACAACGAACTTATCTAAGAATTCATGGAACACCCTATTCATCATATCCATAAAAGCAGTAGGAGCATTCGTCAATCCAAACGGCATCACAAGGAACTCATAATGCTCATATCTTGTTTTAAAGGCTATTTTTGGTACACCCACATCCTTCACCTTTAACTGGTAATATCCTGACCTCAAATCAATCTTTGAAAACACAACCACCCCACGAAACTGATCGAAAAGATCATCAATCCTCGGCCAAGGATACTTGTTCTTGACAGTCAACTTATTCAGCTGACGGTAATCAATTCACATCCTCATCGTGCCATCTTTCTTTTTAACAAACAAGACCGGTGCACCCCAAGGCGACACACTAGTCCAAATGAAGCCTCGGTCAAGAAACTCTTGAAGTTGCATCTTCATCTCCTTCAACTCCTTGGGTGCCATGCGATAAGGAGAAATGGACACCAGAGTCGTGTTCTCATACAACTCAATCTCAAACTCCACCTCTCGACTAGGCGACAACCTAGGTAATTCCTCCGGAAACACTCCAGGGAATTCACACACGGTCCTTATATCCTGCACGCAAACTTCCTTTGAACTAGGATTCATAACGAAGGCTAGATAAGCCTCACATCCTTGCTTCAACATCCGACTTGCTTCCAACGTAGACACCATATTAGCTAGAAACTTCACATTTTCTCCCACCACCTCAACCTCATATTCATCTGCAAGTTTCAACGAAACTTGCTTACTTTCAAAATCCACAATGGCTCTATGCTCAACAAGCCAATCCATGCCAAGAATTATATCAAAACCATAGAATGGCAATTCCATAAGATCAACAAGAAACACATGATCTTGCACCTTTAAAGGGCATCTCCTATACAACCTTCTTGTTACAACCGTCTCACCAAAGGAACTAGTCACACGCATGCAAACATCCAAAGACTCAACAGGCAAACCAAGCATTTGAGCATGTTCACGCAATATGTACGAGTGTGTAGATCCAGAATCAATCAAAGAAAGTAATGACAAGGATTGCAAAGTAAAGGTACCTGCGATCACGTCCGTGTCATTCCTTCCCTCTCGATGGGCATACACTCGAGCTTGGCCACCACCCTCAGGTTGGACAGCCACCACATGTGCCACATTCCTACCACCCTCATCGTTGCGCTGGAAATTACCACGACCGTGCCCACGACCTCTATGTGGCTCAGCTGCTCTCACCGGAGCCTGTCCCTCTCTCAAAGGCTGAGGACAATCTTTCTTCAGGTGCCCTCGGTTACCATAGTTCAAACAAGTACCCAGATTACCCCAACATTCACCAACATTCTCATGCCACAACGGTTGCACTCAGGAGTCCTCAAGAAAGCATTGGGTCCTTGTTGACCTCTCCCAGAGTTACCACCCCGACGTCTAGCATCACCATGTGGCCTCCTATCTTTATACCTCTTTTTGCGGTCTCTACCAAAATCATATTCCGCAGCTCGCTTCCCTGAGCTAGATCCTCCCGCTCGGCTCGCCAAACCAAGATTCAACTCAATGTCCTTGGCTCTAGTGACCAAGACATTGAAATCAGTATAATCGGCTGCAAGCATATAAGTCTTCACATCCGCCACCAGCCCATAACAGAATCGTTCACATCTTTCTCTCTCGCTAGGAATCAGCTCAGGTGCATATTGGCTGAGGCGGACAAACTGCACCTCATATTCCGCCACTGTCATGCTCTTTTGCACAAGGGACATAAACTCCATCTTTTTCTCATCGAGGCAGCGAACTCCCAGATACTTACGCTTGAACGCATTCAAGAAGAATGTCCAAGTCACATCATAATCTTCCATTCTCGCAGTAGTGGTCGTCCACCACGTGTATGCATCACCATGCAATAGGGACACAATGCATCCCAACTTCTGGACATTATTGCAATTCAGCTATCCAAGAATCCTCTTGGTACTCTCTAACCAAGACTCAAAACCTTTTGGGGTCAATCCCCTGAACTCAGTCCCTCCCAGACTGCGAAGTCGCTCTAATGGCAATCTTACATTAGCACCATCCTGAGGTGCAGCTCCATGAGCTCCAGCTACTGCTGCCTGGAAAGCTCCAGCAATAGCTTGTATCAATACGGTCATATCAAGAGCAGCTTGCCCCTGAACTCCCTCGGGTCCAGCAACCCCAACACCAACTCTAGCAGTACCAATCCCAGCTTCACCACCACCAGGGGGTCCACCAAGGGGAGGAAGAGGTAGATCCTCAGCATTCTCCATATTCTCATTCTCAACCATAGCACGGGTATTGATTCTATGCTCTCTACGTGGCCCAATAATAAAACAATGCACTGACAAAATACAATAAACTCAATTAGGAAGACATTTAGGGACTCAATTGCATGAATTTCACTTTTAGGGACCAATATGTAAAATTAGGAAATTATAAAGGCTTAACAGATTTTAATCTTTCCAATTTGTAATTAGTCATATTACATGCCTCTCTGTCAAAAATCAACTCAAAAAGGCATTCCAAACTCAAGCAATTGCATCCACAACATTCAGGACTAAACCGTAAAACATGCAAACTTCAACCAATTCAAAATCATCATCCAACGGTCGTCCATTTCGGAACACTGACCTTCGTACTGAAACGCCCCTATCGAAACGGAGTTGACCGTTTTGGTACTCGGGTGTTTCGATACACCTTGCCCTGTGACAACAGAATTTGTTGGTTTTTATTATCAAATCATGCTTAAACAACTTCCAAATCATATTATAACACATCAACAACATAGTCAAACATTTGGGAACACATTTATGAAGATCTAGCTAAAGCATAGCATCAATCAAAAGTTCAATCAATCTATATGCATGCTTCCTAGCCACAAAACCAAATTCAAGCATTTAAACCACAAGCCACACAAACTAAGCCATTTACAAACTCCATAAGCCACGCCTAACTTGTTACAACCAAAGGGAGTTCAAAACACATCTCCCAAAAACGACCATAAAGCCCCATTGCCAAATATCAATACTAAAGTATATAAAAACATCACCATACATGAGCTTTGCACTTTCTTGGATGTTCTTAACCTTCTTGCAGCCCAAAACACTTCAATTATCTACATTGTTGGTAAAAGAGAGCGTAAGCACATTTTCTTACTGAGGCAATCTCTAAAGAAAACCAACACAACAATGCATCATTCAAAACACTTTCTCAAAAGTCATTTTATACAACATGCTCATTCTATCTCAGGCTTGAAAACCATTTCAAAGAAATTCTCCATTTGAAAACACATGTACCTCATTTCTATCTCATGCATTGAAACCAATGCAAATCTCATGGCAAGGCCATACACATGCTTGTTAAAAACTAAAGCATTTCATATACAAATCTCATATGCATTTCTCATAGCATAAATAATCTCATCATTAGGTACAAATCTTCTATGCCAATATATTATGTCAAAACATCATCTCACCTATTGTTTTTAATGCAATATTTCTCAATGCTTTTCTCATCTCATTTAAAAATCATAACACATGCTTCCATTAAATCAAAAGCTCAAAACTCATCAATGCAACATTGCTATATCATGCAATCTCTACAAGCATCATCTCATGCTTCAAATCATGCATAAAAACGGTAGGAATTTATCTATCTCAAAACCTGAGCATGTAAAAGCATTTTAGGGGCAACCACCACATATTAGAGAGCATTCTAGCCATACTTACTTTCGGACTTAGGAAGGTGTTTCAAACCTTTCCTAAATCCCCAAACCCTGTTTCTTTGTCCCTCAAGGACTTCTAAAATCATTCGCACTCACCGATTATATTTCGCTTGCTCGCCAAAATGCTATCTAAGCTCCCGGATCAAAACCAAAGGTGTCCGAAGATGTCTCCCATGTTTATAACACATAAGAGTAGAGGATTAATGCATCATCATGCATTGAAATCACCAGCCACACATCTAAACTCGTTGTTCTACTCAAGAACCTCATTTTGGCTACCAAAAACAACCGAAATCATCTCCAAACTCTTCCAAAACAAAGCCCAGCCAAGATCTATCACTTCTAAACATTTCTAAACATCAATCAGCACCAAAAATCATCATAAATACGTCATTATACTTCCAGCTATTACGGAACACCAAAATCACCCCAAAAACCACCATTCTAGCAAGCAAAATTTAGAAATCCAAACCTATTCAGGATTTGTTTGATAAAACCTCATTTATAACATCAATTACCATCCAAAATACATTAGAAAACAACCTCAAATCAGAGCCTAACCAAAAGCTACGAAAACCATCAAGATCTCCCCAAGAATCTTGAGTTTTAGCACAATTTCATTATTCTAACATTAAAGCAACTCAAAACTCATTAACAAAGGATTGATAACTTGGGAATTTCAGTAAAGAACTGATCATTAGAGGAGAAAGATGAAGCTTACCTCTAATGGCTGATTTCTCCTTGATTTGGGCAAGTTTTCTTGAAAATCCAATGTGAAAACAAGAGGATTTGGTGAGGAAAAGATTAGGAATAAAAAAGAGATTGAAATCTCATCAAAAGGGATGAAAATCAGTAGCTAAATGATGGAGAAAAAGTGTTTGGCTGAAAAGAATTTGAGAGAAAATGAAATGAGAGAAAATTGACGTAAAGTAGATATGAAAAGTCAAAGATAGTTTTCCCTTTTAATTATCTTATTTCCCTTAATTAAAACATCAATAAAATCACCCAAAATAAGGAGAAATCTTATTAAAAACATTTTGGTAAAATTAGCTCCTTAAAGATTCAAAGTTCCAATCCTTTACAAAACAGTCACTATTTAACTTTTGCAAAAACTGTGATTTGGTCACTACACCGAAATGTAGTATTTCCAAAACTTATTTTGTAAAATTGTTTTCACCATATTTATTCACATATTTAATGAGGATTTTTAGGTATTTTCCATATTTTTAAAGAATCCCGAACTAGGTGTTCCCTAAATCTCCCTTAAAGATTCGAACCGTTCTCGACCGGTCCGATTCAAGCTCTAAAACATCTAGGCCCAAAATCAGGGCGTTACATTTTGTGACCAGTGAACAGGTAGCAGTTCTCACCGAACAAGTAATGCCTCCAAATTTTGAGTGCAAATACAATTACAACTAGTTCAAGGTCTTGAGTAGGGTAGTTGAGCTCACGAGGCTTCAACTGACGTGAGGCGTAAGCTACCACCTTCCCTTCTTGCATTAGGACACACCCAAGTCCCAAATGAGATGAATCACTGTACACGGTGAACTCTTTTCCCGACTATGGTTGGATAAGAACCGAGGCATGAGTAAGAGCTTGCTTAAGTTGATCAAAGCTCATTTGTTGCTTCTCCGTCCATTCATAAGGTTCATCTTTTCGGAGTAGCTTAGTTAAGGGTGCAACAATTGATGAGAATCCATTGACGAAGCATCTGTAATATCCTGCTAAACCGAGAAAGCTTCTGATCTCACTAATATTCCTAAGAGGTCTCCAATCAAGAATGGTTTGGATCTTTCCGGTATCTACTTGGATTCCTTCTACCGAGATGACGTGGCCAAGGAACGAGACTTCTGATATTTAGAATTCACATTTAGAGAACTTTGCAAACAACTAGCGTTCTCAGAGAGTTTGCAAGACAATTCGGAGGTGTTCAACATGTTCCTCCTTATTCTGGAGTATACAAGTATGTCATTAATGAAGACGATGACAAACTTATCGAGATAAGGTTTGAAAATTCTATTCATGAGGTCCATGAATACAGCCGGAGCATTAGTTAACCGAAAAGGCATTACAGGGAACTCAAAATGACCATAACGGTTTTGGAAAGCTATCTTGCGTACATCTTCTTCTTTTACTTTCATCTAATAATACCCCGATCGCAGGTCGATCTTTGAAAACACTGCAGCATCCTTAAGCTGGTCGAATAGATCTTCAATCATTGGCAAAGGATACTTGTTCTTGATAGTGAGCTTGTTCAGTTGTCTGTAATCAATACGGAGTCTCATCGTTCCATCTTTATTTTTCACGAATAAGACCGGAGCACCCTAGGGAGACGAGCTAGGTCTGATGAAACCTTTATCTTGTAGCTCTTGGAGTTGTTTCTTTAATTCCTTCAGTTCAATAGGTGCCCTTTTGTAGGGAGTGATGGACACCGGATCCGTCCCAGGCTGGACTTTGATCCTGAATTCTACTTCTCTGGTTGGAGGGAGACCTGGGAGTTCCTCGGGAAAAACATCAGTAAATTCATATACAATAGGGATAGTTGATAATCTAAATTCATATTCATCACGTAAAGCCATAGCGGCAAATAGTGATGTAGGTTTCTTATCAATAAGCAAGATAGACTCTTTCCCTAAACCCCGGAGGTATAGTCTCTTATTTTGACAATCAATCCAATCTTCATGTTTTGCTAACCATTCTAACCCCAATACTAGGTCAAATTCACATGCAAGTAGTACAAACAAATCAATTCGAAAGGGTATGCTTCGAATGGTGATGGGAGAGTCTATGCACACTAGGTTGATATTCATTAAACCTCCTATTAGATTTGATACTACAAGACTATTAGCAACTACTTCAGGCTTCAAATTCACTTTCACAAGCATAGCAAAACATATAAATGAATGAGTTGATCCTGAATCAATCAAGGCATATACAGAGCTTGAATTTAATTCAATCGTACCTGCAATTACATCGGGAGATTCTTCATCTTCTTTTCCCCCGAATGTGATAGATCCGAGCAGAGGCCCGAGATTCCTGATGAGTAGGAGCATTAGAATAACTTGCTTTGCCTTTTCCTTTGTTCCTAGATTGAGCCTGTTTGGGGCCTTTGTTTCAGTTGGATTGCATAGAGCTCGAATAGACAAGGGGTCGAGTTGTAGCTTTATCACCCTTTTGGAGATAATCTCTGATATAGTGGTCATCCCCACCACATGCATAGCACATATTAGACTAGAGTCGGCATTGGCCTTAGTGAAACTTCTGACAGAACTTGCAAGGAGAAATTTTTTCTGAACTTCTCGTGCTATTAACTGAGTTAACTGGGACTGCAAGTTTATCCAGTGATTGATGTCTCGGTGTGAAATTGCCTCTAGGAGCTGAAGTGTTGGTCGATGAACTTCCCTTATGATGTTTAGCCTTCTTAGATTGCCAGTAAGGTTTATCGTCTCGTTTCTGCTTCTTGTCACTTCGGTTTCCACCCTTTCTCTTCTCTGTGGCTTTCATCTTAGCCTCGGTTGCAATAGCCTGATTCACCATATTTTTGAAGTTCGTAGTCCCAAGGGCTGTGAACATGGGATCGAGTTCGTCATTGAGACCATCAGTGAATTTCCGGCACTTCTCTTCTTCAGTCTTTATATATTTCGAGCCATATTTACAATACTTGCAGAAATCGGCCACATATTGTTCAATAGGTCTGTTAGCTTGCTTAAGGTACAAGAAACGCCTTCTACGTTCAACCAGGTATTGTTCACTTATGTACTTCTTCTTAAACTCTTTGACAAAGAATTTCCATGTAACCGAGTCAGCAGGAGCCATCAGGGTCGTTGTTTCCCACCAACTCAAGGCTTCATCAGCCAAAAGAGCTATTGCACATTCCAATTTATGCTCGTCCAAGCATTGCAGTTGTTTGTTTAGAATTTGAGTTGTACGATCTAGCCAATATTTTGCGTCTTCTGACTTTTCTTCATTAACACTAGCGAAAGTGTAAGCTCTATATTGAGCAAGCTTGTCTATAGGAGCTCTGCTCGGTGCAGTAGCAGCAAAAGCAGGACGGTCTTGCTTAAGGTTTACTATGAGCTGGTCGAACATCTCCTTGATGCTAAGGAGACATTCCCTTTGGGCATTCTGAATAATCGAAGCTTCTGGTTGAGGAGCAACTTGGGGTGGAGGTGGAGCTTGTTGTGGAGGGTTCTGTCTTATCTCCACACTATCTCTATCAGTGGAAGATCCTACGAGACTTTCATCGTCCCGAGCCAGCTTCATTTCTGACATACTAAGATTGGTAAACAAGGAAGAGATTTAGATTAAGCAAGAACACAAGCACATTATGATATACAACTCCTATGTGGCATAGTTCAATCTTATATGATGCATGCAGACTCGATTTAGTCCTAGAATCTTAACCTTTTAGCTCTGATTACCAAAAAAATGTAATACCCCTCACTCGGGCAAGGAGCAAGGAGTATTACTACATTTAATTTGTTATCTTGTTACAAACATGACAATTTCTGGGATCATTTAAAACTTTTATCTTATAACTTGTCTTGTTATCTTTCTTTAAGTTATCAATATCATATAAACATGGAAGCCTATTCAAGCAAATACTCCATTTGATCTAGCATACTATTCGAATCCTACATATCATGTAATCATATTAACCAATCAATTCAAAACAAATTCAACAAGTCTGTGTCATGAAACAAGCCTATCATTCGACTCATATCCTATTTGAGGACTACTATTTTCTTTCACTTAAGCAATCTTGTAATCATGCTTTAATACATTGAACTAAACAAACAAAAGTAAACACATAGCAATTCCTCTAACCATATCATAATGCATATCAAATAGATACTTATCAAACCAATTAACATTCTTCCTATCAAGCAATTCGAAATCAAGCAAGCATGTTACCAATCCTATATTGATCTAACACATATTTTCATCAACATCCTAATCACTAAAAACTAAATGACAAGACATATCAACCATATTAATATGATGGTTATATATATATACAAACCATGTTCCATCTTAGAATTTTATACAAACCATATGAAAGTGTCAAAATGCATGATAACTAAGATATTACACAAACTAGCCACCACTAGGAGATTACAAAATACCAAAAATCGTACTTGCTTGTGCTTGTTTTGTTGTCTTCCTTAATCTTAACTCCGGAGCAAACTATCGATCGGTATAACCTAAAATTTTGGGGAAGAAGGAAAGGAGAGTGGTAAGTACTTAAAGTACTTAGTGAGGCAGCCCCTAATTAACTTATTAACTTAGTTTCATTTCCATTTAAAGTAAGCTATCCTAGCTAGTTCAATTCATTACATCAATTCAATAAGGATCTTTCCATTTCAGGCATGCTAGACAAATTCATAATTTTCCAGCAAGTAATTCATCTATCCACTTTAAAATAAAATCATATACATCATATATATATCATTTAAATTCCAAACCAAATCACAGACACAAAACAAGATAATATATGTCTTTCATTACACTTCAACAAGGCATGTAATCACATTTCATGTCAACATACTAAACAAGTCATATAATCTAATACATGATAATCATTCATTCACTTTTGAATTACATCATATGTAATATATACTTATCAATCCAAATCAAGGTTACATGTATGGTAGCATATAGCAGCAATTATACTTATCATTTTTCATTTCCATTTCAAACATATGAACACATCAAAGGAACCAATAATTTCCAGCATGTATATTATCAAAATACATTTCAACATTCAAGTCTTTCTTAGTTCTTTTAATCATGTTATGCCTTGGTATTAGTAGGACAAGGTAAACGAGTCACGTGTTAAGGTGCCAAGCACCGGGTCGTGTTAAGGTACCAAGTATCGAATCGTGTTAAGGTGTCATTTACACCACATGTTAAAGTACACAAAGTACTATCATGTTAAGGTGTCAGCTACACCGGACTGTAAGGTACACAAAGTACCAATCATATAACCATATCAATTGAGCTCTAGACTCTAGGCATGCCTTACTACCTAAGACCCACTAACAACCAAGGGCTTATAAGATCTTTTACTTATGCAACTTTGCATATCGAATCTTTATAAGGATACTAATAAAATCAGTTTCATGGCAACAACATACCTTCATATAAATTCAAGTCACAAGCCTCATATCATTCTTAAACATATCATGTTATCAAGCAAGCAAATCAATTTTTACAGCCAATACAAACAACTTCACTAAAACAGATTCATATCAATTCATGTAGCATGCTTTACCTCATTGTATTAGGATAGTCCACTCTTCCCTTTATTACCTCTATTACCAGTAGGAGTTAAGTCCATTTTATGCATAATTTATCAAGCAATCAAGTAGACATGCTGTTTAATTAGGAGCTAAGTCGTAACACTAATTAAAAACTACACTCACAGTAAATCCAAGCAAGCACTCAAGGGTTATGAATAGTTGTCCCCTTGTTTCTCCTCTTGGCAAGTTCAATTCTCGTCTCCTCTTCACTATCAATCTCATTTGAAGCCTCTAAAAATCCATACAAAAGCATATACACATTATTAGAATTTATTTAAACTAATTCAATTCCTTATTCTATATGCATACAATGTAATCAATGAAACTGTCCCAGTTGGTCAATTTGTATAGTGTTCATTAAAATAGTCATATCTTTTAATCCGTACATCGAAATTTTGATTACTTTATATCATTTTAAAGATATTTAAATCCTATATAATTTCGTGTAAACCTTGTATTTTAGTTCTTAACCAATTAATACAGTTTTTTACTTCTTTACAGTCATTCACAGTTTCAAGACAGTTTGAACCACCTAACTTTATTCATTTCCAGATTTTAACTCGTAACTCCAAATCAAATTCTGTTTTCTCTCAATGAAAATAGACATATTAAGGATTAACCCATCCAAATTTCATCCTTAAATTTCATGTATATCATTCTTGATGAATTTTTAAAGTTGCTGTCTAGAATAGGGCTGTTCTGGACAGATTATACCAACTTGTTTCCTAATATTATTTTTACCAATTCTATCACCATTTTCACTTGTCCAATACTTCTAATCAATAGTAAACTCAATTTCCAGCAGTTTTTCCTATGGAATATTTCCTAAATGTGCATGCTTTTCAATTTATCAATTCATTTTATAGTGTACTTAAAGTGTTACCTATCATAGTGTCCAATGCATATTCTAGTTTTCTATCAATTCACATTCAATATCTAGCATAGTCTTTATTTAAATTAGGCTCAATTTCATTGTCAACATTTTCCCATGTACCTAGACCAATTTTCCAGCATTAGTTTCACTCAATTAAACCCTTACAATTTACTATTTCCCTACAAAACAGTCCCTAAATGTATATAGTGCCTAATTCCTCATCAATTCAATAGCATTCTTAAAGTTCTAGCATCTAACTTTTATTTCTTAGCAAACATTCAATCTAAATACAAGATTCCTAACATTATTTCAGCCATGTAAGCAAGATATCTACATGAATTTCTCAATTTCAAACTCAATTCTAAGAAGAATACATGTTATCTTTCTCTCAAGCTTCTTAGACTAAAATTTTTAACTTGATCGCTTCAATTTCCTTCTCCTAGACCACCATGATGAAGAAGAAGATGAATAGTCCTTTCTCTTTCTTCCCACTTTTTAGTCTATTTTCACCTAATTTCCCATTAATTTTCATGAATTAAAATTCTTTAAATTTCAATTATTATGGCCAGCTACAAGGGTTGCTCGCCATGTGTAATGGCCACTTTCATTTCTTGATTTTGCATGCAAACACTTAACTTTTCAAATGGTTACTCTTTGGTCCTTTTTAATTTGGTCACTCACTTTTCAATTCTTTCATTTAAGCAACTAATTTCAAGATTTCTTTAAGCTTTAATGAAATTTGATCTTGTTATGTTATGGCATTTTAGGTTAGGTCATCCCAATTTTTATTATCTTGCAAAAATGTTTCTATATTTATTTATTAATAAAAACGTCTTCTTTTAAATGCCATATTTTTCAAATTGCTAAACAAATCAGAGCAACTTATTTATTATCCTCTCATAAACCCTCACATCCCTTCTCATTAATTCATAGTGATGTTTGGGGTCCTTCTAATCTGAAGAATGATAATGGGTGTAGGTAATTTGTCACTTTTATTGATGATCATAGTCAAACTAGTTGAGCTTATTTATTCAAAGAAAAGTCAGAAGTGTCTACTGCTTTTCAAAAATTCTACAACATGGTAGAAACACAGTTTCAATGTATAATTCAGATTTTTAAATCTGATAATGGGGCTGAGTTTTTTACACATTCTTTAGGTCAATTCTTTCTTGAGAAAGGGATAGTTCATATCAGCTCTTGTGTTAACACTCCACAGCAAAATGGAGTGGCAAAAAGGAAAAATAGACACTTATTGGAAGTCACTAGAGCCTTACTTTTTACAAACCATGTCCCAAAGTTGTTGTGGGTGAGGCACTATTAACAGCTACATACCTTATAAATAGGAGTCCTAGTAAAGTCTTACATTATCAGTCTCCTAGGGGTGTTTTCTTAAAGAGTTTTCCTCATTTTAAACCCATGTCCTCAAATTTTCCTTTGAGAGTGTTTGGGTGCACTATTTGATGTGAGCACGTCTTCACCAGCACATGTTGCTGATCCGGAGGTCTTACCGTTAGGACCAATTACACGCTCTAGGGCGCAACGTTTCAGGGAAGCTCTTTTCCTTACTTGTGCTAATATTTCTGAATCATTTGATAATACTTGTGCCTTAGACGATAGGACTTTTAATGTGTTGCATACTGATATGTGACTTGTTTAGGTTATACTACTTATTAGTTATATTTAAATACGTATTCGTTTATAATATGAAACGTATGTTTAGAATAATTTGATAATGTAATTTATAATAATGTTTTATTATGTGTGTGCAGCAGATGTGTGATTTGAAAATACAGGCGTGGGGTTCGAAAATATGTGCTGCAACACATATTACACATGTGCAGCAGACGGCCATCTCCATGGATTAGCAAAAGACTTGCACCACACGTGGAATGTCATCTACCCATGTGCAGCAATTTGGAGATTCAAATTGGAGGGCGTAACAATGCACATTTTACATGTGCAATTTTTTTTGAATTTGAATTGCACTCATATTTCCCATGTGCGCCTTATCCACATTGTATTTTTTGCATGGCTGAAAACCTTTGCCGCTTTAGGAAGTTGTTTTTTTTTTTTAATTTTCAAACCCTTTGAATGGCAGCCACAAGTTGGTATAACCGGCCATTTTTTTCTTGTAATATATATTTGGGTGAAACACACTTTGTAAAGGTGACCAACTTTTTGAATAAAAAATTATATTTGAGAGAATTTTCTCTTTTCGGTTCTTTTTAGAACTATTCGACACTCAAACTTGTTTGTTTGTCTTTGATACTTCGGGTTCCTAAATTGCTATTTAGCGGGTCCAAGTCCTTTCGACGTTAAACAAATTCGATTCGGGTTTGCTCAGTAGATTGTGCAGGTTCTTTTGAGTTTAGCGTTTCCAACATCGGTCGTTTTTGAAACCTTCTTCACCATCGTTGAAGTTCTTTCCAAAACGCCAAAATTATCATATTACTCTATATTATTTTTTTTATTTTTTATTTTTTTTTCATCTTTAAGTCCCTATTTAAAATAAATATGTCGTATAATTTTTGTTGTTTCCTTGTTGATTTTATTGCAGGAACGTGCCTACAACACTCCTTGATCCGTAACAAACGATGATAGTCCGTTTCGGCAGACTGCCTCTTATTACTATTTTTGTGCATAATTTAGATCCCTTTATGACCAAATTAGATCTAAAATCTCTAAACTGTGTTCAGGTTGGTTACTCTTCACTAAAGAAGGGCTACAAATGTTTTCACCCTCCTACTTGTAAATTTTTTACAACTTTAGACATTATCTTTTTTGAACATGAACCTTATTTCTCCAAGGCTGCAACTTAGGGGGAGAATTACACTGATTTTCAGCCTATTCACAGTCAGGTTCTTTCTCTTATATCCTCTGATTTTTTTTACCTTCTAGTTGTCCTCCTTTACTTGATTCCCAAGTTCCTGTTGAACCACCTAGATCTTCATCGTCATCCCAAAACAATCATTCCTCCATGAAAACTCCAGTTACTTCACAAAATCAACCTAAATCACCTTTACAAGTTTATACCAGGAAAAGAAGGATAATACCAGGGACCATTTTGCAATCTGGTATTTTTCAAGAATTGGACTTGAGTTCAGCTGCTAGTGAAAACAATGAAAGAAATAGCTCAACTGAAATGTCTTCTCATTTGCTTGAATTTGAATATTTACCTATTGCTAAGAGAAAAGGGGTTAGATAGTGCACTAAGTACCTTATTCAGGGGTATGCAACTTATGGAAAATTGATGCCTTCTTTTAGAGCATTTACAACTTGTTTAGATGAAAACAAATTCTAAAATCGATTGAATGGGCTTTATAATGTCCTGAGCGGAAGAAGGCAGTTGAAGAAGAAGTTGAGGCCCTAAAGAAGAACAACACTTGGGTTGTTACTGACCTTCCTCAAGGTAAAAAAATAGTGGGCTGTAAGTGGGTATTTGCTATTAAATTCAATTCAAATTGTAGTATTTTGAGACATAAAGCAAGGCTGGTTGCTAAAGGTTTTACACAAACCTAAGAAATTGACTACAAGGAAACTTTTTCCCTAGTAGCTAAACTTAATTATATTCGAGTCTTATTAAGCTTAGTTGTGAATTGTGACTGGAATTTGTATCAACTTGATATTAAAAATGTTTTTTTGAATGAAAACTTGGAGGAAGAGGTTTATATGCAGATACCACCAGGACTTGAGGAAGATGGAAATTGACAAAAAGTGTGCAAACTCAATAAGTCACTTTATGGCTTGAAGCAGTCACTAAGGGATTCGTTTGAGAGATGGGCTACAAACAGTTTTTTTCTGACCATACAATGTTTTCTAAGATAACTAAAAACAACAAAAGAGTTATCCTTATAGTGTATGTAGATGATATAATCTTGACATGAGATGATGAAGAAGAGATATGTTTGTTAAAGAAAAAGCTGAGCAAGGAGTTTGAGATTAAAGACATAGGAAAACTCAGATATTTCCTGGGCATGGAAGTGGCTAGATCGAGCAAGGGGCTGGTCATAAATCAGAGAAGGTATGTTCTTGATTTACTAGAAGAAATCGGGTTATTGGGTTGTAAACCAGTAGACACTCTAATGGATGATGGTCTGAAATTTAATAAAAAAGATTTAGGGCCAAAAGAAAACAAAGGGTTATATCCAAGACTGGTAGGGAAATTGATATATTTATCCCTAACTCGACCAGATATATCCTTCCAAGTAAACATTATCAGCCAGCATATGACTGATCCTAGACAGGAGCACAAGAAAGCTGCAAAAAGAATATTGAGGTATTTAAAAGGGATATCTGGCCATGGTCTGTTTTTTAGAAAGAGTTTAGAAAAAAGTATCAAGGTGTTTTCATATTCGAGTTGGGCCAGTGAACTCACAGATAGAAGATCTACCAGTGGTTATTGTACCTTTGTTTGGGGTAACTTAGTCACTTGGAAGAGTAAAAGGCAAATGGTAGTCTTGAAGCTGAGTACAAAGCACTATCTTTAGGGATGTGTGAAGGAATTTGGATACTCAAGCTACTTGAAGAACTCGGAATGAATCATGACAAAAAGTTTGAGATTTTCTATGACACCAAATCTGCAATTCAGATTGCAAAGTATCCTATTCAACATGATCGAACTAAACATGTTGAGATAGATTGGCACTTTATAGCAGAAAAACACACCAATAGAGTTGCATCTTTATCCTATGTTCCAACAGAGGAACAAGTGGCAGACATTCTTACAAAGGTTCTGTCAAAGATCTTATTAGATAAGTTTATGTTCAAGCTAGGATTATACAATGTATACTCTCCGGCTTGAGGCGGGGTGTTGTTTATTCGAATGAAAGAGTTAGTTTTGTAAACAAACTCTAGTTTAGTAGTTATATTAATGTCTCCTACTTAAGGGATTAGAGTTAGTAGTTAAATGTAACTAGGACTCCTAATGTAACTAAAAGTCCGACACTTAGAGTCTTTAAATTATTTTGTAACGATTAATTATGTATGAATGAAAATTACAGAATAAATATTATTATGTTTCTCTATAGTACATGCAGTGAAGTTGGCAGAACTTGAGCACCTCACAATTGGGATACAATGCTGCAACAAGCTTCAGTTAAACATTCTAATTTGTATATAGGAAATTTGAAATTCATGAGCAAGAATGCTTTGAATGGAAGAGAAAACATTATCTTTTGGTAGCACTTTCTAAGTTCCAATCGTGTGAACTAGCACTGCATTGGAAAGTTGTGGCATCGGCTGGCTAACAACGCAATTCCAACATAGTCACTAACCTAAAGCTACAACGATGTAGAAGAAATGATACACCCTCGCATGATCAAAGTCAGCTAAAAAGAGAGCAGCATAACACTCCACATGCCAAAGCAACAACTTGCTATTGTAAGAAACCAATATTTAAACAAGGAACACAAAAATGATAAGATAACAACAGTACCACGGTTTTGAGGGTAATGGCAACTAATTCAACTTCAATTCATAAAAGAGGACTAGTCATCTTAAATCCTTAGTAAAAATACATTGTAGCCATATTCTTCATCCACGATCAGGCATCGGCTAGCAATCTTTTTCAAATTTCAGGACAAATTCATAAGTGAATAGTAGTATAACCAAATTTCATAACAAAGTCTGTAAGCAACCAAAAGGCTTAAAATAATAGTACAATCTATAACATCCAACCAGTTCAACTACATTAACTGATCAGCTTCAAAACTATAGAGTACAATTAAAGTTCCTATGATTAGAGTCATGCACAGAGCCTGCATAAACATGCTGACCCTATCTAAGAGTTCACATACACTACATCGTGAATGCGAATAATCTACATGTCAACATGCAATTCATTTCGACTAACCTTCATCATATTCAATCACTTAGCTCTGATTCGCTTTTAAAAAAGCCTAACAAACTTAACCCATATCCAAAATAAAAAATATTTGAACTCTCTAAGCTAAGGAACACTAGAAATAAATCAAGCAATTCAATATCCAACATCCCCGAGAACCATATTTCAAATAATATTCAACTCTTAAGTTACAACTACACATTTAGCATTAATGCAGGATAAAAGGACTCGGTAAGCGTCAAATAAAAACTAAAAAACTTAAACTCGTGTTCCAAATAGATTAAGCTTTAAGTTTTACCTCATTAACTCCTGCATCTCCTCACCTTCCCCGTCACCATCACTTGGCGGGAAAGCATTGATATCAAGAATACATTTATTTGCCTTAAACCCAAGCGGCCACCGCTGACTCCTTACTCTTCGGCCTACACACACTCCACAAACCCACTCCTCCCCCGCAGAAAACGACCTGGAAACCCTGGAGCATACAAAATGAAACCCTCGCTTACAGGCGTCATAAACCACCACTCTTCCTTCTCCGACCATCTCCCCCGGCAAGCCAACTGCTCCCCCTCGTTCCCAACGGGGACACCGGTGACCTTACCTAGAGCTGGGTGGGGATTCTCGTTGATAGCCCGAACTATGTCACTGGAATCAGGTTCGGGTAGGGTAGGGTTTCGATAAAAGAAGAAGAAGGGATCTCGTTTAGATCGATGCCGAGAGGTAAAGGAGTCTCGGGCTTGGAATCACTGAGTTCCATTTTTTGGTCCTTTTAGTTAAGGGAACGGTTGTTGTTCCTAGAGGTCCTTCTGTTTGGGTCGTGTTGTATTTTGATCATTCATTTTGAAAAGGGTTATTCTTGCCATTTATGTTTTTGATCTGTTTATTTCGGTCAATGTGTCGTAAACACCTGTTACTTTAGTGACGTGACACATTAGTCAAAAACGTTAATTTCTAATTTGACCTCTGAATTTCAAATAAAATATAAATTTGATCCTTAAATTCTTTCAACCTCACTTTTATCTTACAATGTAGCTGCTCCAAACCAATTTTTTAGTGGGTGGTGGTTCTGGCCACGCCTATCTCCTTCCCATTCTTTTCAAGATCGACAATGGCATTGCTAATTAGTTGTTTCTCATCGACATATTCATATATGTAATATTGTCACAAGGATAGACTTTAGCTAGCCAAACCGCGCGGCCTTAGTCGCCTTCTCGGCTGAATGCTACGACTAAGTCACTCGAATCCCTCATTACGGTGCTAGACTCCTGCTTGCTAGACCATACGGCCTTAGGCAAAGCTCTCTTGGAAAACGCCTAAGTCTGCTCGGATTCACGCTCCGGAAGATCAAACACTTCCAAAGCCCACGAACGCAAGATCGTTTTAAGCGGATGCTCTTTAAAGAACAACTAGAAGCGATAGGCAACAAGAACAAAGAAGAACTCTTAAGAACAATGAAGAACACTAAGTGAGTTAGAGTAAATGCCTCTTGTATTACTCAAGTGAATGAATGGGTGAATGAATGAAGTGATTACAAGTGAGTTGGGGAGGCTCTATTTATAGTTGAACTCCCCTAGATCCAACGGTACAGTTTAAATTACATCGACGGACGAGATCTACTCTATCTCTAGTTTGAATCTCTAATTATCACAAACATTATCTCTAAGATAATTACATAATAATATGAGTGATAACTAGGATGGCTTATCACATTTACCATCAAAATTACCCTGGTAAATCCTCCGTGGATTCTACTAAGTCTGGTGGGCTTGCAGGCTTTCTAGCATTCTCCAAGTGCCAGGCCAATTCTGATGGTCTTGGCGAGCCCAACGCTCCGTGCACAACCTCTTTGCTCGATGTTTGCGCCAATGCCTTGGCCCCAAGAATTTGGTCCGTGACATTCTCCTCCACTGAACTTAGCGATGCCCTCGTCGCTGCTCTCGAACGATCCTGGGCAGGGTCAACTTGTTCACTCGTCGATGCCTCGGTTCAAACTGCCTTGGACAATTGCGCTCTAAGACGCCACTTGGTACATCACTATCATAGGAGCCCTCTCCTACAAACTCTGATTTTCCTCGACTCGGATCCTCTTGATCCCGCGGCAAAGACTTGGAAGTCGTCACAACAGTGAACACATGTCGAGCTCTCAGAACTCTGAAAGGTCCCTTCCAATCTTTTCCCTCGCACCAAAGGCTAGGTCTCACTCGGTCTACGCTCATCAAAGATGGCAAATCAAACTCAAAAACACCAAGACTGTGTTTAAGATGTACCTTCCTTTCGGTCGTCATCGCATTTACTCTAAAACGTGTCAGCCTTTCTTCCTCTACGAAGTCTGACACCCCTTGCATCAAACTTTGTACAGTCCAGTCTGTTGCGCTACTCTGATTTCCACACTGCATTGACCATTCTCCCACGAAGTTTGGTGCTCTATTCTTGCATCGATTCTTCTTCCTTGAAGATCGTTGCCTCGATTGCGTTGGCACTTCTTCCTCGAAGTTCTCCGCTTCTTTCTCACCTTGCCCACAGGTGATTTCTCCATGGTTGCTATGTCTCTTACTGGCTCAGCCCCCTTTGACCCTTTCCTGGCTTTGGTAATCAATGATGCTTTTCCATCAACACCATCAACTAGCTCTTCTTTCGGCTCTATCGTGGCCTTAAAAGCGATGTCCCTTTCCCTGGGCAAATCCTCGGATAGCGCTGCCTTAGACCCTCTCTCTAGTGTGGTCTCTAAAGCAATGTTCTTCCCTCGAACATCCTCGGCAACCTTTCTCGTAGCCTTCTCAAACATCTTCAACCCATTCTGCATAGTACCCTTGGCAGAACTAGACAACTCTGAACAAAGCTTGATCGGCACGGTACTCTTGGCCTTTCCCAACCTCTTGGACTCCTTGGCTCGAACTGGGCATCTCCACAACTTGTGAGGCCCCTTACATCGTTAGCACTCCAATTGCTTTCTCATCACCCTCGGCTTGATGGCTTTCTCACTTGCCATCGCACCAAGTCTCGTCCTTGTCTTGACTACTGTGGCACTTGTAGTCGAACCACGACTCACTCTCACCTTGGCGGCACTGACATAAGCAATCGCCCCAAGTCCCGCTACTTCTCCCTCTAACTCTTCTGTTGTCTTCACCATGGCAGCTAGGTGGTTCTTCTCGGGACATGCTAGTATCATATGAGGATCATCACAAAAGTAGCACTTTAGCTTCTTGCTCACTTTCTTTTCCGGCACAGACTTAGCCTCACCAATTCCCTTGTCTCTCGAACTGAAACTGGTTGACTCAACACTTGCTTGCTTCTATTCTACAAGCACACTCAGAGGTTCAGCAACAACAGCCTCTGAAAGTCCTTGGGCATCACCTTGCTCCACTGCGAGCTTCGCCCCCGGTCTAAGTGCCTCTAAGAAAGGTTTTAGCACGCCCCATTCACCCATTGCGGTCTTGCAACTGAGCAGCTCACTCTTAAGCTTATTCACCTCTTTCCGCAAAGCTTCCACCTCAGATTCACGAGCACAACTCTCTCGAACTAATTTCAACTCGGTGAAGATGTGTTGCGTCTCGTCCTTGAACCTGTCCTCCTTGGACACTAACTTTTCAAGACGTGACTCTACAACTCCTTGGGTTTGTTTGGCCTCATCCCTTAGAGTTTCCAATGTATTCTCTAAGGCATCACCACGGTTAGATAACTTCACATCCAACCCATTAAGAGCCTCTTGAACTTGCTCTCGGATCCTCTACGTGGACTCGAGCACTTCAAGATCCAATGAACCCAGCTTCTCCAAGTCTATCGACTCCATCTGTCCAAACACTACCTTGGCCTCCTTCTCAGATTCCAAGAGTTTCTCGACCCAAGATTCCACAACCGTTATGAATTAAAAATTTTGTAACACACGAGAATCAAGAGAAGAATATTTCTCACCTAATTCATCGAGAGCCTTTCTCACATCTTCCATTGTACATGTCTTCTTCTTTGGTGCCATCCCAATCAACTTTTCAACGAACTAGTCAGGTTTGTTTGACTAACTCGAACAAAAACCACCACGCTTGGCTGCACCTGCAAGCTTGGAATCCACCAACACTTGTCTCTGCCTGCAAGCTGGCTCGAACGCAAGTCACTACGTCGACTCACTCTGATTACCACTTCCCTAAATACATGCAAGTCTCTTCCTCGACTCGCACTAATCACCACTTCCCTAAACATAAATGGCTCTGACCACTTCCCTAGTCCGAACATGCTCCGATCACCTCCTTGACCGAACACGATCTGATACCACTTCATTGGACCGAACACGCTCTGATACCACTTGTCACGGGGCTAGACATTAGCTAGCTAAACCGTGCGGCCTTAGTCGCCTTCTCGGCTGAATGCTACGACTAAGTCACCCGAATCCCTCGTTACGGTGCTAGACTTTTGCTAGCTGGACCGTACGGCCTTAGGCAAAGCTCTCCTGGAAAACGCCTAAGTCTGCTCGGATTCACGCTCCGGAAGATCAAACACTTCCAAAGCCCACGAACGCAAGATCTTTCTAAGCGGAAGATCATTAAAGAACAACTGGAAGCGATAGGCAACAAGAACAAAGAAGAACTCTTAAGAACAATGAAGAACACTCAGTGAGTTAGAGTAAATGCCTCTTGTATTACTCAAGTGGATGAATGAGTGAATGAATGAGTAAATGTCTCTTGTATTACTCAAGTGGATGAATGAGTTCAACTTTATATGTAACCCCCTAGACCCGCCTATGCGTTACAACGGATCCTAAGAAGTCACATTAGGGTCACAAGAGCGACCCACAATGAAAAAAAAATACATATGAAAACATTTTTTTCTTTTTAAAACACTTATTAACTGTAAAATCAACTTCTATTTAAAATACAATTTCTGGAAATCATTTAAACACATAACAAAAATTTTAGAAAGCATTTTACAGACACTGACATGAAACAATACATGACATACATGCCCACTAACTATACAGTACCGTACTCTAGAGGCAACACCGAGGGAACTCCGAACACTGATGTCAAACATTATACCATGCTATAATCTTTTAACATGCGATTGTAAAAATAACGTGAGCTTGGAAAAGCTTAGTAATACAGAACTACCAAAAGATGCTATAAGCTTATTCAGACATGGGGTAGGCATAACATTTTGGGTAAAGTACACAGACGGTTACTAAACTATACACGAAAAAACAAAATGGTAACCAACCTTTCAAAAATCACAAAATGGCAATTAAACTTTATGTTTTATAACAAAACGGTAACTAGACGTTAAATTCCGTTAAGTTTCTGTTAAAACTTTGGTATAATAACACATTTAGTCCTTCATATTTATACAATCAATAAATTTAGTCCTAATTCGAAATAATTTACTAAATTTAGCCCTCGTTATTTATGCATTCTTTCAATTTGGCCCTTAAAGAAAAATTTCAAAGTATGGTAACATGATAAATAATTACAATTAAATTTTACAGGAACTCGAAAACTCGACTCGACTCGAATCGAAAAAATTTCAAATAAAGTTTGAGTTGTAAAATATGACGTGTCAACTTGAATAACTCAAAATTTTTTTACTCGACTCGATCGAACGCTCACCTCTATCTTAAGATATGACGTGTTAACTCGAATAACTCGAAATATTCGAATATTTTAAATTATTTTTTTCTTTTAAATCGAATATTTTTAAAATAGAGCATTTAATGTTTCATATTTAAATCACATTGAATATTTAATAACTACTTTAAACATTCAATTTAATTTAAAAACATTCAATTTAAAAGAAAAAAATTTATTTAAAATATTCGAATAATTAATTAAATTTTTATAGGAACTCGAAAACTCGACTTGACTCGATTCGAATCGAAAAAATTTCAAATAAGGTTTGAGTTGTAAAATATGATGCGTCAACTCGAATAACTCGAAATTTTTTTGACTCAACTCGACCGAACGCTCACTTCTATCTTAAGATATGACGCATCAACTCGAATAACTCGAAATATTCGAATATTTTAAATCATTTTTTCTTTTAAATTGAATATTTTTTAAAATAGAATATTTAATATTTTCATATTTAAATCACATCGAATATTTAATAATTTCTTTAAATATTCGATTTAAAAAACAATAGATTTAAAATATTCGAATATTTAATAACTACATTAAATATTTTTCTTTTAAATATTCCAATATTTAATAACTACTTTAAATATTCGAATATTTTAAATTAATTTTTTCTTTTAAATCGAATATTTTTAAATTAAATCAAATATTTAAAGTATTTAGTAAATATTCAATGTGATTTAAAAGAAAAAATGATTTAAAATATTCGAATATTCGAGTTGACGCGTCATATCTTAAGATAGAGGTGAGCGTTCGATCGAGTTGAGTACAAAATTTTCGAGTTATTCGAGCTGAAGCATCATATTTTACAACTCAAACTTTATTTGAAATTTTTTTATTCGAATCGAATCAAGTCGAGTCGAGTTTTCGAGTTCCTATAAAAATTTAATTAAATATTCAAATATTTTAAATCAATTTTTCTTTTCAATCGAATATTTTCAAATTAAATCAAATATTTAAAGTAGTTATTAAATATTCTATGTGATTTAAATATGAAAATATTAAATATTATATTTTCAAAAATATTTGATTAAAAGAAAAAATGATTTAAAATATAAGAATATTTCGAGTTATTCGAGTTGACGCGTCATATTTTACAACTCAAACTTTATTTGAATTTTTTCGATTCGAGCCAAGTCGAGTCGAGTTTTCGAGTTCCTATAAGAATTTAATTGTAATTATTTATCATGTACCATACTTTGAAATTTTGCTTTAATGACCAATTTGAAAGAATGCTTAAATAAAAAGGGCTAAATTTAGTGAATTGTTTCAAATTAGGACTAAATTAATTGATTGTATAAAGTTGAAGGACTAAATATGTTATTATACCAAAGTTTTAACAGAAACTTAACGGAATTTAACGTCTAGTTACTGTTTTGTTATAAAACATAAAGTTTAATTGCCATTTTGTGATTTTTGAAAGGTTGGTTACTATTTTGTTTTTTCGGGTATAGTTTAGTGACCGTCTGTGTACTTTACCCATTTTTATGATGTTCCAGGCAATATTTGTCTCCATTTATGTTTCGCTAATTTAATGAAGCACTATTCTTGAGGACAACAAAGGTTTGTTCTTTCTATGTTATTGAGTATTAAAATAGAGCTTATTGTTCAGAGAATCAACAGAGTGGCGGGTTGGAGAAGTTAAACCACGAAGCCTAGTGTGTTTTAATAAGTTGCAAATCAACATACATAAGTACTTAACATCATATCATATGAGCATATAACAGATTAAATGCAAATGTTCAATGTTCATACAGAAGTTTACAAGAACTACCCTCCAACCTTACACCAATATGTAGTCCCCCAGAACTGCATACAGAAGGTCTTACCCTAAGCCTGAGGCGTAGGAGCCTACCTAAGGGAATTCCTTAGGTCCAGAAAGACTTACCCTAGGCCCGTGGGCGTAGGAGCTTAACAGAAGGGTTTACCAGCTGGATCAGGGCTGTACCTGCAGACACTTCATAACATAACACAACAGTATACCCCAGACAATAATCGGTGTTCAGATTCCAGACATGAGTAACACAATACATATAACAGACATATTCTATTCAGAGTATCAGAAACAGAAGTTCATGCTTTTGACAGATAAATGGGCATACTATTGAGCAGAGCAGACATTTTCAGCATTCATCATGCAAACAGATTGTCCCATCATAGGTCAAACTAACAGATCATGCTAACAAATTCATCAACCAGTCAGACAATACCATCACAGATCAAACAATCACATACCAAGTATACAGATTGAGCAGACATATATCAGGTAGGCAGAGAATGTCATCATATATCAAGTTCATCATTTTTTCTCATTTTCTAACATAGTGATGCAATCTCAATGACAATTGAAATGGTCATCAAACATAATATTATTCATGATTAAATAATTATACAATCCATTCAACAGAATATATCACACATTGAACACACTAGGTGGGACAGATCATTTCTTGGAGATACTTGGCATTTACGGAATGGGACATATTGAACTCTTGACAACTTGAACGGATTTCTGAAACGTGGCCCCTATTAAAAAGGGGTTCATATTAACGTTTTAACTCAGATATTCAGGAGGTGATACATCAAGATCTTGAGAGTTTAGACGCATCATGAGTTATTTACTCATTTAAGCCTACAAGGGCATTATGGTCATTTTATCACATATGGACATTTTGGTAATTTATACCAACAAAGCATAAACAGTTACTCATAAAATTTTATTTGCTTATTAGGCTTCCAATCAGGCATTCAGAGATTTCTATGTCAAGGTCTGTCACGATATCAGATACATTCAGGGTTATCTTAATTATTTTGGCCAATGAGGGCATTTTAGTCTTTTAATTATCAGGGGTGATTAACATTCATGAGTGTGCTTCCTAACACTTAGGGGCACTTTAGCCCTTAAAGTCTTATTAGAGATCCCAGAATTTCATCAAATGCATAACTGTCTGTTTAACTTAAGAGGGCATTTCAGTCATTTTAGAAATTGGGATAAATCAACCATTTTCGTCAAATTTTACTATTTAGCACCACCATCGTTTACGTACCTGATAGAGATTAAGTCGTCCTAACTCTCCGGTCCTTTACAAACGATTCATTCTTTACAGAACTTGAGGGTATAACATCATTCAAATTAATCAGACATTTCGGTGCTCTAGGGTATTCCCGTCTTTTTGGTCATTACGAACATTCTTAATTAATTCACGCATTACTGTCATAAGGATCGACTTAGGATTTCGAAAATATTTCCATAGAATTCTCATTCATGTGTTATACAAAATTTGAGGGATTATCCAAGTTTGTATCACATGTATTGCATAATCAGTTCGAATGCAGATTTTAGGTCATTTTCTTTATTAGAGGGGTAGTTTAGTCATACTTATGCTCCAAGGGCATTTTCGTAATTTCATAATTAATATCTCTCACTTTGTATCCTGTGCCTCGATTCTTACACATTATTGATTGAGTTGCGGATCAACTGAATTTAACTATTAGAACTTATGATACTGTTAGCCCATTCGTAATCTTATTCGGATAATTTGATCTTATAATATCCATACTTATTGCTCGAATCTGATTCAATTTAAACAGAATTTGCAGTATACGTCATCATAAGCATGCATGCGTTAACCGGATATCGACATGTACATAAAGCGTACAAGGGGTAGTAAAGTATTACCTTAACTCCGAGCTACATCAGTCGATTCATGATAAGACTTTCGAATACCCTCGAACTCGGATTCAACATCCCACAACCACGCGGATATGAAGATGTGCAGATGCCTTCAGTTAAACAAAAATCCACAGTTAATCCTTAATCACACTACCTTTAAACTAAACAAGAAACGCATAAGCATTTTTGGGTTCAAGATCAGATTTAGAGGCTTTCGGGTCGGAATTTTGCGAAACGGGCTTCAAAAACGGACTTAGGACGTCAAAAAACATAAAATGGGAGTTTCCGAAAAATTTGACTTTTGGTCAACGGTCAAAGTCAACGCTGACGTCAACAGATCAATGCTGACGTCAGCAGATCAATGGGGTCAGAGTCAATGCTGACGTCAGTAGGTCAACGCTGACGTCAGCAGTCAACAAGCAGAGGTCAACTGAGTCGACTCGGGCTGACTTGGACGAGTTGACTCGGCTGACTCGGGCGAGTTGACTCGACTAAGTCGGTTCAGATTTTCGGATCAGGCAGACAGGTTGGGTTAACGGGTCGAGTTTGGGTACGGTTTGGGTCAGACTCGGGTTGGCTGGTTCGGGTCTGGTTCACGGGCCGACCGGTCTAACCGGTTCAGACTGGTCCACTTACCATTCGAAAAAGCTTCGTCGGCCGGTCACCGGAAAATTCGCCGGAGAGCCGAAAATGCCACCTTTTACCTAAAAATGAACAGATCTAGGATTACATGGTTTAACCCAAACTACACATAACAGATTATTCACTGAAATCATACCAAAACCTTACGAAAAAGAAAAAGCGGTCATCGGAATCCACGAAGCTCCGTTAGGAGTCTTACCGGCGTCGATCAGACGCGAAACCTTAGGGGTTTTTCTCGTCTAGCTTCGTCGGTCACGGTTGTCCTGTCGATGCGCCAAAATCATGACGAAAGTGGTCGAAAAATGAAAAAATTAATGGCGGTGATGGGTTTGCTACGTCAAACCTTCAAACGAGTTTTCACGACAACCGACGGCTCGTAACTGCGCGTGAAGGTCAAGGGTCGGATCGGGTTGTGGTGGCGGTTTTGATTGCTGGGGCGGTGGCAGCCAGGGACGGACGGTGGCGCAGATCGAGGGTGGCAAAGCCTAACGGTCTTTCACCGTTTTCACACGAACGATGAGCAACAACGGAGGTTGGGTGGTCGGGTTTTAACGGCGAAGAGGCAAGGATGACGGCGATGAGGGCGGTGCACACCACGGCCGGCCAGAGCACGGTGGTCGGAGCATGAACGGCAAGGGGAGTTGAAGGGTTTGAAACCCTCTGGTATTTTCTCTCCCAATTCACATATTCGATTGTGTGTTCAAAAAAAATATTGGGTAGGTGAAAGGTTCAGATCTTCATTTATTACTGGTATATGAGAAACATAATAGTTTAAAATAAAACCAAAGCAGACTAACACTGAGAGCGTCCTTAGCTCAAATGGTTAACCCTTCTACCTCTCATGCCAAGGGGCACGGGTTCGAGTCCCCTTGGCAGCCACTCTCCTTTTTTTATATAAGTATAAATATATATATATATATATATATATATATATATATATTGTCACGCCCCTGGACTTTCGTAACTGAGATGTGCGGCCCTAGGTGCTCTTGGGATGATGTTGCGCCTAGGTTAGCCCCTTGATCAAGGCGTGGATGCCTTGTCCGTGCGGAAACGAGTGTAGAAAGAGATGGTGATGGTCAGAAAAGAATTTGGGGAAAAGTGTCGGATGAATGCCGGCGTTTTATTATTGATGCTTAACAAAAATCAAGGCTTAAAACCCTTGAAGAAAACAAAGAATGAACAACTAATGAGGTGGGGGTAAGCCTCCTTATATAGCCCCCTTAATCCAATTCCTAATCTAACTAGGATAACTACTAGTCCTTGTTCCCTAAGGAATTGTGTTCCTTAACCTCCAAGGATTTGTGCTCCTAATCCTCCTTGGACTCTTGGAATCGGTTTGGGCTGAAGTTCTTGAGATGGTCGTCCAGCCCCTCGGTGTGCACAATCGTCGGGACCCTAGGGTGTGGCGTGATCGGCCCTAGGGTGCGGCGTGATCAGCCCTAGGGTGTGGCGTGATCGGCCCTAGGGTGCGGCGTGATCAGCCTTAGGGTGCGGCGGACTCGGTCCTCTCGGCTCCTCGGCGCGGGCGGCTGTCGGCACCCTTGTGTGCATGTGCATCAGCCTTGATGGTGCGGCCCTAGGCCCCCACGCTGTGCCCCTTATGTGCGTGTGCATCGGCCCTGATGGTGCGGCCCTAGGCTCCCACGCGGTGCCCCTTATGTGCGTGTGCGTCGGCCCTGATGGTGCGGCCCTAGGCCCCCATGCTGTGCACCCGTGGTGCGTGTGCGTCGGCCCTGATGGTGCAGCCCTAGGCCCCCACGCTGTGCACCCGTGGTGCCGGCTCTTAGGCCCATCGGTGTGCACCCGTGGTGCTGGCCCGTAGGCCCCTTGGTGTGCACCCGTGGTGCCGGCCCTTAGGCCCTTCGGTGTGCACCCTTGGTGCGGGCCTTCAAGCCCTTTGGTTCGCACACCCAGCCCCATGGGTTGCGGATGCTTCTCGTCGGTATTGTAGAACGTACGCACGAGGTGTGGCCCTCTCGGTCTTCCCCGTGCTAAGCCCCTTGGTTTTCGACCCTTGGTGAGCACACACTCGTTCCCTTGATGTGTCGCTCCGTCCCTTTGGCGAGCCCAGTGCCCTGGTGTGGCCTGGTGCTTCGGATTTGGGGAGATGTTGGCTGGAATTGGGCTCCTTTACCCCTAGATGCGTGTCTTGATTGGGTCAAAAAAATTGGGGCGTGACATTCTCCCCCACTGGAGTTAGCGATGTCCTCGTCGCTTGTTTAAGATGGCCTCGACTTACTTGTCTTTTGAACTGACATACGACCTTGGCTAGTTCCCAACTCCCTTTACTATCGGGAAGTCCCTTCCATAGGACAAAGTACTCATGACTCGGTCGTTGTCCTGGTCGTTGTACTACCCTCTCTGCTTGGATGTCTCCAATCTCATCAGCGAAGGAGACCTTTACCTTGCTATGTTCTTGGTGTGACTTGCTTTGTGCTTCACCCATCTTACCCTGACGGTACTGTCTGAGTGAATTGACGCTGAATTCTCGATGCGTTTGGATGGTCGGTGGTAGCTCTAATTGGTAGGTGTTCCTTCCTACTTGTTTAGAGATTTTAAATGGACCCTCGTACCTTCGCACAAGCCTTCTTTGGGTGGTTGGATGGTGTGATACTCCGGTTAACTTGGCTAGGACCAAGTCTCCTACTTGGAAGTTCTTGTCCCGACGCTCCTTTTTTGTCCGATTCTTAGCTTGCCTCTTCATCTTGTGTGAACGAGCCTGAGCATGTGGACCTATCATTGGCACAAGCTTAATCTTGTGCTCGGTCTCTGTCTTAGTGATTCAGGTGATGTGGATTATCGAAATTCGGAAGTAACTTGTCTCGATTCCATTGAGACTCTTTTGGTCGTTGTTGGCTTCTTTGGGGCTCTCTTCCCTAAGGGTGGTGGCATTCTCTCGCTTCCCTTTTCCAATTGAATAGTCGACACCATCTTGACCTCAACTTCAGGCTGTCGCTTTGTTTTCACCATGCATGGGCGTGCCGGGTCAAGTATGTACAAACAGTTGCAAAACGGAACATGGAATGCCTTGATTCGATCGAGGAAATCTATGCCAATAACTACATCAAAGTCGTCAAGGTGAATTACCTTGATGTTCTCTTTGCCAAACCAGTCGCCGATGCTGAGTTTGACTCCTCTTGCTACCCCAGCTATAGGAGTCGACTTACAATTTACGGTTTTGATGGATCCACTTGCCTTCTCGATGCGAAGGCCAAGTCCTTGAGCAACCTGTTCTGACATAAACAATTCTGAGGCGCCCGTGTCCACTAACGCGCCTAGTTTTTGCCCCGCCAAGGTAATGTCCACGAACATTAACCCCTTGTCTTTGGAACCCTTCCTTGTCTCCACGGAACTGATAATGGAGCTTAGTGTGGCAAGCTCCTGTTCGTCCTCACTATCATCTCCTTGGATGGCTGCTGCTTTCTCGAGTTCGGGGCAATCTTTTTTCATGTGACCGCCTCCGCAATTGAAACAACTAAAATTGTTGTTGTTCTTTACCCACGGCTTACGGAATTTGAAATCATCATTTGATGGCTTCTTCGGTTCTTCCTTGGGATGCTTGATCTGATCTTCCTCGTCGTTGTCCCTATATTTCGATTTTTGTCTTGGCTTTTCTGGCTTCTTGTGTTCGAATTCAACAAGAGAGTCGGTCCCATCCAATGCTTTGGAAAGGTCTTGTATCCCCATTCGGTGCAATTCCATTTTTGCCCAACGTTGTAATCCGTTTTTAAAGGAAAAGAGGGCATCGGCTTCGCTCATGGTGTGGATTTGGAGCCTGAGTTTGGTGAATTTATTAACATATTCCCGAATTGACCCGTCGTGCCTCAGTTGATGAAGCTTTTCTCGGGCTTCTTCTTGAGCGTTCTTCGGATAAAAGTGCTCCTTCAATTCAGATTGGAATTCTTTCCATGTTTTGGTGGGAATCGTGCCATCCTTGGATTGGTAACACTTGTGACGCCACCATAGGAGAGCCGCATCAACTAAGTAAACGGAAGCGGTATTTACCTTGGTGTCCTCGTCGTCGATGCCGGAGAGTCGGAAGTAATTTTCCAAGCTCCAAACGAAGTTGTCCACTTTTTGAGCGTCCCTTGCTCTGTTGAACTCCTTTGGTTTTGGCACGTCGATCCTGGGTTTTGTTCCTACTGCTTTGTCCACCATTCCGGTTAGCACGGCATTCTTATAGAGGGATAATTCGGCATTGAGTTTCTTGATTTCTCCTAACAACTCTCCCCTCGTTGCCTCCATCGCAATTTGAAGGGAGATGTCTTGTCGGTTTAATCTCTCGTATTCCCCGACGAGAAGTTTTCCTACCTCTTCTACGACTTTATCTCTGAGGGGGCTACTTTGGTTTCTAACTTCTCCAAGCGATCGTTGACAGCGTCGAGGGACTCCACCGACTCCTTTGCCCTGGTCTCGAGTCGTTCTGTCTTCTCCTCAAGTGTTGCCAATCAATCTTTCGAAGCGGCCATTTTCTTGTCGGGATTTTTGTCGGTTGCTTGGGCCTCCGTGCCCTTTGATGTTGTTCCGGCTTCATCTTTCTTGGCCATCTCGAGCAACTCCTTTGCTCTGATACCACTTGTCACGCCCCTGGACTTTCGTAACCGAGACGTGCGGCCCTAGGTGCTCTTGGGATGATGTTGCGCCTAGGTTAGCCCCTTGATCAAGGCGTGGATGCCTTGTCCGTGCGAAAACGAGTGTAGAAAGAGATGGTGATGGCCGGGAAAGAATTTGGGGAAAAGTGTCGGGCGAATGCCCGGCGTTTTATTATTGATGCTTAACGAAAATCAAGGCTTAAAACCCTTGAAGAAAACAAAGAATGAACAACTAATGAGGTGGGGGTAAGCCTCCTTATATAGCCCCCTTAATCCAAGTCCTAATCTAACTAGGATAACTACTAGTCCTTGTTCCCTAAGGAATTGTGTTCCTTAACCTCCAAGGATTCGTGCTCCTAAGCCTCCTTGGACTCTTGGAATCGGTTTGGGATGAAATTCTTGAGATGGCCGTCCAGCCCCTCGGTGTGCACAATCGTCGGGACCCTAGGGTGCGGCGTGATCAGCCCTAGGGTGCGGCGTGATCGGCCCTAGGGTGCGGCGTGATCGGCCCTAGGGTGTGGCGTGATCAGCCCTAGGGTGCGGCGTGATCGGCCCTAGAGTGCGGCGTGATCAGCCCTAGGGTGTGGCGGACTCGGTCCTCTCGGCTCCTCGGCGCGGGCGGCTGTCGGCACCCTTGTGTGCATGTGCATCGGCCCTGATAGTGCGGCCCTAGGCCCCCACGCTGTGCCCCTTATGTGCGTGTGCATTGGCCCTGATGGTGCGGCCCTAGGATCCCATGCGGTGCCCCTTATGTGCGTGTGCGTCGGCCCTGATGGTGCGGCCCTAGGCCCCCATGTTGTGCACCCGTGGTGCGTGTGCGTTGGCCCTGATGGTGCAGCCCTAGGCCCCCACGCTTTGCACCCGTGGTGCCGGCCCTTAGGCCCCTCGGTGTGCACCCGTGGTGCTGGCCCGTATGCCACTTGGTGTGCACTCGTGGTGTCGGCCCTTAGGCCCTTCGGTGTGCACCCTTGGTGCGGGCCTTTAGGCCCTTTGGTTCGCACACCCAGCCCCATGGGTTGTGGATGCTTCTCGTCGGTATGGTGGAACGTACGCACGAGGTGTGGCCCTCTCGGTCTTCCCCGTGCTAAGCCCCTCGGTTGTCGACCCTTGGTGAGCACACACTCGTTCCCTTGATGTGTCGCTCTGTCCCTTTGGCGAGCCCAGTGCCCTGGTGTGGCCTGGTGCTTCGGATTTGGGGAGATGTTGGCTGGAATTGGGCTCCTTTGCCCCTAGATGCGTGTCTTGATTGGGTCGAAAAAAATTGGGGCGTGACAATATATATATATATATATTTCCATAGTGTTACAACCCTCTCCCCCTAAAAGAAATTTCGTCCTCGAAATTTACCAGAGTTAGATCAACACACGATCTGCAATTCCATTTATTCACCTATTAAAACTTGTCCATTAGAATATGCTTATTCCTAGTGTCCCACAGACGGTCACAGATTAATCTTGCAACGTCCTTAGTCACTCGGAGTAACCTTAAACCCAAATTCATCCCATCATACATCTCAGACTTGTTAATTAGAATACGGTAATTGCACCCTTACAGAACCTTGTACGATGTCAAGCAAACACTTGTCTCAGAGCTTAGAGTTGCGTCATTCTGGGTAGATCGGCCGATCGTCTATCATAGGGTGTCTGGTATGTGCATGCCCTTAGATCCTGACCGTACTCCACCAAGTCGGGACTCTGATTCGAATCCTTTTCCTGAAATAACTAAATCTAAGTTTTATGTCTGCTGTAGCGCGAATCGTACTGACAAGGTTTGTCTGTCACATTCGTATGTATATTGGATTAACCTAGTGATCTAAATCTGGATAAAGAACCTGAGATGGTTTATACATGTGGAATCGAAGACCTGAATCAGATTAAGAATAAATGTTTAATCATATGAGGTGTCCGATATAAGATTGCATGTAAGGTATCTCGGCGATAACGATTGTATTTGAGATTATTATGATTAAAATTTGATAAAAGTATTTTGAATTTAATAGAAAGATGTTCGTGAACGTGTTGGAAGTTTAAATACTATAGTGACTCTGTTATACATGAAAGAAACAATTGTATGAGAATTTTGTTGAAGGTGAGTGACATTCGTTTAAAACCTTAGTTATATTTGATCAGCCTGAATAATGGCGTTTTAAAAAAAATATTGGGTAGGTGAAAGGTTCAAATCTTCATTTATTACTGGTAGATGAGAAACATAATAGTTTAAAATAAAACCAAAGCAGACTAACACCGAGAGCGTCCTTAGCTCAAATGGTTAACCCTTCTACCTCCCATGCCAAGGGGCACGGGTTTGAGTCCCCTTGGCAGCCACTCTCCTTTTTTATATAAGTATATATATATATATATATATATATATATATATATATATATATATATATATATATATATATTTCCAGAGTGTTACATTATAGTTGAATTCCCCTAGATCCAACGGTACAGTTTAAATTACATCGACGAACGAGATCTACTCTATCTCTAGTTTGAATCTCTAATTATCACAAACATTATCTCAAAGATAATTACATAATAATACGAGTGATTTATCACATTTATCATCAAAATTATCATGGTAAATCATCCATGGATTCTACTAAGTCTGGTGGGCTTGCGGGCTTTCTAGCCTTCTCCAAGTGCCAGGCCAAGTCTGATGGTCTTGGCGAGCCCAATGCTCCGCACACAACCTCTCTGCTCGATGTTTGCGCCAATTCCTCGTCCCCAAGAATTTGGTCCATGACAATATATTTATATATATTATTGTTTGCTTTTTCATATTTCAGTTTACGTGTAAAGTAGTACAATTCTATTTTCTTCATATGAAAAAATTATTTTGAATTTATCAGGACGCATGTGGAGCATTTCTTGAAAGTCATTGATGAAATTACACCGAATGATATTTCTTGAGTAGCCCAAAAGCTTCTATCTTCTAATCTCACAATGGCTTCATATGGGAATGGTAGTTCTCTTTAGTTAAAACTTAGAAACACTGGGTTTCATTTGTTTATTATAGAATGCCATTTAAAAAGATTAAGTCATTAGTTTTGCAGTCATTAATGTTCCAAGATACGATTCCGTTAGCAGCAAATTCAAGGAAAAATGAAACTACTTTGTTCTGTCAAACTCGGTTATTTCCCCTGATTTTCTATCCGACCCTATTTTTATGCATCTGCACTGCATACCCCAAGAGTTGTTCTTTTACAAGATGCGGCTAAAAATAAGGAGTTAAGGTTTTGCCATTTTTAAACAATGAATTGTTTGTCCCTTGACTACTAGCAATTAGCAAGCAAACATGAGTGAAATAATAGCTTCTGCAAACAATAGGGTTGTCATGCTTTTGCTTGCTTAATTCTATGATTTGGACAAAAAATAAATATATTCTCTTTTCACTTGTGGTGTACTTGCACAAAGTGAACTCAACGGTGGTTGTTGAACAATAGGGTTCGCCTAGAGTTTGACTGGAATATTTATTGGTTTATATACGTCAGAACGTGTGTGTATAGGTCGAAAGAAGGAGAATGAAATAACAGTGGTCGAAGTCATTAAGTAGCCGGAGCAATGACATTGTAAGATAAAAGGTGAGGTTGAAAAAGTTTAAAGATTAAATTAATGTTTTGTTTAAAGTTCATGGGTCAAATTAGAATTTAATTATTTTGACTAACGTGCCACATCATCAAATTAACGGTGTTAACGGCACAGTGACAAAAAACAAATCGATAATATAAATGGTAAAAATAACATTTTTTAAAGAATGAGTGACCAAAATAAAACATTGCCCAAACAAGAGGGACCTCCAGTAAAGTTTACCTTAATAAAAACGAGGTAAACAACGTATATTTTGTTCGGAAATAAACGGTAAACAACGTATTTTGTGTTGTCAATAAAATAACAAAGAACAATAATGAGAACAAAGAACAAGAATGAAAGAACAAAGAGATGAGAGAAAGAGGGAGATTTGTATTATTCTCAAATATAGACTTGTGTACAATGTCTTCATCAAGTCATCTATTTATAGGCATAAGAAGTACATATTACATTGAACTCTAATTAAATGAGATAATATTCCTAATGATAAAGTAAATCAATCTCCTTAGATAAAGTTCTAATCATGATAGACATCCACATAGATAAATATTCATAACACTCCCCCTTGGATGTCTATATAGATAATGTGTCTCGTTAAAACCTTACTAAGATAAAAACTCAATGGGAAAAAAATTCTTTAGTGAAGGAAAAAGAGTACACACATCTTTGATACGCATAACATGTTGCCTCATTAAAAACCTTACCAGGAAAACCCATTGGGACAAAACCTCGGTCAGGGGGAAAAGAGTGCGACGCGTATTTACTCCCCCTCATGAAAACACTACTAAAGATCTTTCAATCTTCATAATTCAACCTTGAATACTATTTTCTAAAGATAGCGGGGATGAAACTTTGGAGTAATATTTTTCATGATGTATCTATCTTCCATTATCTCTACACAAGATAGCATTTGTATCATATATTGTGAAAGTAAATCACATATCTTCTGGATATGTTGGGTCAATGGTCTTAGCAAAACACATTTTTGGATTGCCTTGTGCATAACAATTATTTCTACAAGATTTGAGGAGGCATCGACGAATGTTTGAAGATCTAAATTGAATGATCATTATATATTCATAGATATTTCTTGACCAACTAATATATAGTACTTCAAGACCAAGAAAAGATATAATTATCTTTATTCACATCCAACAATCTTACAACTATTGGGATACTCAATATATATGCTCTATTCATATTGAATATTCTTTAAGATTATTTCAGCTTATGTCTATTCATAGACAAAAGAAATATATAAAAATGTTCGATCTTCATGTCAAAATAAACTTGATGTCAAGATTCAAGTACTTGTATTGAAAGTACTTCATGAGTTTCCAATTTGAAGCTCTTTAGGAGTTCTAAAATTATCATAATGGATCTTGATCCAAACTCCTTTATAAAATACATAAGGAAATCTGATCATTCTTATAGTATTTTCACAATTAGTATTCACTAAGACGATTATACCAAATGTGCCAAAATATTCATGAGACATGTCTAAATAAATTTCCTCAGAAATTTCCAAATGCTTCTAGCATTTTAAACCCTTCAAGGATAAATATGGATCCACAAATAATTAGACGCATGTAAAATTTTTCATAACTGCTAAAGTAATTGCATCCAGCATGAAGTAATTAAAACTTTTCATAAATCATAGTTCAAGTCGTATTTACGACTAATTATTTGTGACTCACCTGCATTACACCTTTAGGTGTTTGGACTGATGGTCCAAAAACTTCTATTTTAGAAGTTCAAAGCGTCTTTCAACATAGGCCAATTCAATATCTATACTTATGGATAGATTTTATACAAGATCCTCGATTTCTTTCTTTACTTCTATAGAAGTATTTTATGTAAAATTGTTTGTAAAATCGTTGTCGACAACTTTCCAATTTTCTGGTTCCATTCTCGTAATGACATAACTCATCGAGATCTCTTTAAGATTTCAATCTTTATTTTAGGTACCTGAAACTCTTCAAGAGTTTTATTATTAGTTATGTCTTGGGTCTCTTTAGGAGCACCCGCCTCCAATATATGACCATCTCATATTACTTTCTATTTACGAGAATTTTGATCATTGGAACCATTTCATCTATCATGCTTCAGGCATGATTTACATTCTCTCGCTCTAACATGTAATTTAAACTTAGAGCATTTCAGGTGGTATATGATACTTAATTACTCTCATTAGGTCAGTAAATATGTTTGGTAGTTGACATGTAATAACATGAATTATTTTATGAACTTCTAGTTCATATACGATGATCTAGATAATGATAATTCATTTTCCTCTATCTAGCTGATTATTATCCCCCCTGATGTTAAGAATTTAAACATAAAAGGAGACTCGTACTCAATATATATTCTAAACCCTTTTTACTTGCCCATTTTGTGTGTTATGGTGGAGTAATTCAACTATATATCGCACATTCAAAATTTCAAAAATGGGAAATATGACTTCTGACCAAAAGTCAAATCATAATGGGGATTTTATTATAACTCGTTGGTTTGATGCGTATAAGTGTTGCTATATGGAAATACCATATAAATAATAAATGTTTGGCCAAAGGGTCAATATTGCCCCTTGTAGTATTCCCAAATCAGCAACGTTGCCCCTACTTTTTTTTCGTAATTTCGCCCTTAAACATAAGAAACGTTAGCAATGTCCCCCTTTGACCGTCATTGACTAACGATGCTATTAATTTTTGTGAAGTTGGACGACGCTGCACATGTTAGTCCCATGTGGCATCCACATGGATGTTGACATGTATTAAAAAATTAAAAAAATTAAAAATAGGGATTTTCCCCTTTATATGGAATGCGTTGTAGCAGAATGAAAACCATTTTCCCCAGTTTTCTCTAATCTACGATAGAGTTTGAAGGAGCACTCCCTAATCACCAAGTATTGTTGATTTCTCCCCTAATTTGATAATAAGCTTCTCCCCACTGAAATATTTGGTTTGATTTTAAGTTTTGGTTAAAAAACTTTGATTTCGAGCTTGGTGATGTTTTTGAATTAAAATCCATTTCTCCCTCGTTCATTTTTGCCGTTTTGTTAATTTGTAGTTAATTTAAAGATGGAAACATCTTCTTGCACATCATCTGCACGTAACAAGAGTAAGATTTAGTCAAGACCTAATTGCGGTTATGAGGGTGAAGAAATATTTTGTGACTGTGGTGACAAATGTCCTATGTGGACTGCCTGGAAGAACTCCCCAAATTTAGGGAGAAGATTCTTTAGTTGCCCTAATTACAAGACAAAAAATTGTGGATTTCTTAGGTGGGTTGATGAACCACTCTCAGAAAGAGCTATGTTCCTCATTTACAAGTTGAAGAAGGAAAATGATGCACTGTAGAAGTTGAGTGAAGATTATTCAAGGGAAGAATATGTACTTGAGATGAAGAAATTGCAGAAGTAAATGACAATTGCAATGGAGAAAGTTGATTCCTTTAAGAGGGAAAAAAACATGATATTGAAAGGGTTAATAGTATCTTGAATGATACTTGTATTCGTGTTAGATGGATCAAATGTTTAAAAGGTTGGTAGTATCTTTGATGTTAGTTGTATTGTTGTTTGCGGATGAAATGTGTAATGTGTGGTGGTTTATGTTAATGGAATATATGTTATGGTTTATGATCACTTAAATTTAATTTATGTTAACAATATTGTTAAAAACACACATGAATTATACAAAGAACTTGGTATTAACAAATGCATTACCAAACACTCATGGATTATCACAATAAACTTGGATAGCATCAAAAACATTACCAAACACATGAATTGTCAAAAGGAGCTTGGCATTAACAAAAGCATTAACATATGCATTATTGTGGACAATATTCAACATAGTTTGTTACTTAAGTTGACATAAACAAAATAAGGTTTAATCCCAAACACATTTGAACATTCATCCAATAACAAAAGCATTACATCAAAAGCATTACATATTTCCTAATTCTTCTTCACATTCATTTTCTTCTTCTTCATGCGGTCATCAGACTGTTGTTTCTGAAGTTGCCTTGTGGTAACTGCTTGCTTCCCTTTCCATTTAAATCCAGGACCTTTAGATTGATACTGATATTTAGAAGTATCAGAACCAATCTTTCTTGTAGTTGTTGTAACAACTCTTACACTAGGTAAACCAGGTTATAAACAAAAAATTCAAAGTTGAATTGAATTTCAATTCCAACACCAACTTCATGTTTTAAGAAAAATTCAAAGTAAAATTCAAACTTACATTATAAATTTGCTTTCCAGATTTGAGGTCTGTATAAATTACAATACCAACTTGCTTCCTCTTTTTGCTGGATGTAGAAAATTTAGCAGATTGACTTGATTTCACTTTCAATGTTCTTTTTCTGCTTCTAGTAATTGGGCCATTATTGTCTAGCAGAGAAGAATTCTAAGACAATACAATTGATAAACTAAAGTTAGTAACAAATTTAGATTTTATTAGTTTACTAGTATGACAACAAATAGAAATGACCTTGGTGTTTGTTGCAACATGTTGAGATGTTTGAGCAGGAGTTGCAACAGGTTGAGATGTTTGAGCAGGAGTTGATTTAAGGACTCTGTTTGGACAATTAATTTTTCTGTGGTCGAATCTTTTACAAACATTGCAAGCCATCTTCACTCCTACTCTACTGATTTTTTTCATATTTGCTCTTGACTGCAGGCTCGTCTTTATCTTTTCTTCTCTTCTTCTTAGGTCTTCCAGGCATGGACTTTAACTTAGGAGGTCGAATTGGATCATTTGACTTGGGCCAAAATTTCTTTCCTCTAACTGGATATAGGACATTATTGTAACTTGCTAAGTATGTTTTCTTGGAGTACCACTCTGCAATGTAGTTCTGAGGATCTTTTGAATCATGAAACATAGCACAAATAGAATGGCAACATGGTATTCCAGTGAGTTCCCATTCCCTGCAAGTACAAGTTAGCCTTTCCAAATCAACTATGTGTTGGTCTTCACCCTGAGTCACCTCGAACCCTCCATGGCCATTCCAAACTAGCCTACATTGAGATGAATGATCTATATTCTTCTCTAATTTCTGCTTAGCCACTGGTGAAATGTCAGTTGGCCACTTAGCTGCCCAGGTTTTCTTCACATACACTCTTTGCATAACCTTTTTCCTAATTTCTTCCAGCATACTGGTGATTGGATAACACCTTGCATTCAAAATCCAGCCATTGAAATCTTCTGTCAAGTTATTATCGAGAACATCACATTTGGATGTGCCAATGAAATATGCTCGACTCCAATATTTTGTAGGAATTCCTAACAACTCGGTAGTGGACCCTTCTCCCATTTCTTCAAGTTTCTTCAATTGATCATCAAAATCTTCAACATAAGTTTCCCTTACACAATTCCAAAACTGAATTTTTCTATTGGCTCCTTTCCATTTTTTGTGTCAGTTTGCATATATGTGTCTTGCACACATCCTATGCTCAACTTCAGCAAAAAATTCATTTAAGATTGGAACCAGCCCCTACAATATAAATAAAATGATTACATTAATTTTAAAGTCATTGTATAATACAATTACTACATAATAAATTTTAGTTTTTTAATACCTTCTGCTGGTCAGACATTAGGGTCAGAAATTGTCCTGATGGATGATTTAAATCTTCCATTAGCTTGGTCAAGAACCACTTCCATGATTCTTTGCGTTCTCCTTCAACCACTGACCAAGCTACGGGAAACATTTAATTGTTTCCATCCCTTCAACCAGCAACCAACAACTCACCTTGTGTAACAGTCTTCAAGAAGCAACCATCCACCCCTATAAATGGTCTGCACCCTTTTCTCCAACCTACAGGTAATTATGAAATTCTAGTGTTAGTTATCTACATTATAAAATTGAATGAAATATGAAATTTTAGGCAGTTTGAACATATCTTTTTTCAGAGCAACAAAACATACATACATCCTATAAAAAATTGCATTGTTATCAATATCTCTATGCACTTGAATCGAAATTGTACTTCCATGATTACTATGCATCAACTCTGCAGCATATCCCTGCAAATTGGCATACTCCTCAACATAGCCACCTCTATTGTCTCTAAGAGCAACTTTCTTAGCTCTTTGACACATGTCATATGAAGCATTTGCCCCTAATTCCTGCCTTACCATGGTCACCAAGACAACAGTTTTCATTTTCGGATCAGCAAGAATTTTGTCCTTAAAGACCTTATGAATATGTTTGTAGGTCAGTAACTTGTTCTTATTAGTCCTAAAACAAGTGTGGACATGATTATATGTTTTCACTACAAGACATTTAGCCTGTCTATCAAAGCTTGCAAACAGTAACTAAGGAAAATTTTCCCTACAACGAACTCTTAATCTCTTGGGTTCACTCTTCAAGTATGTCAAAGCTACACCTTCAGAAATTGCATTTTTCCTTACTGCCTCTTTAAAGTGAATATGATCTACAAATCGAAGTCCTAATTCCCACAACGAAAATTTGTAGTTTGGATCATATGCATGCCCAGATTTTTTTTGTTACCTTTGTAAGCACCACATATTTTATACTCTTCATCCTCATCAGTATCCCCATCACTATCCTCATATTCTCCTGGATCATCAGAGCATAGATATTCACTTTCATTACCTTCTAACTTACCATTACCCTCATGTAATCCTTCTTCCACTAGTGTATCATTTCCCACAAATGAATACCCTTAACTTTCAACATTATTATGCTCTTCATCTTCACTACCATCTGAGATTAATTTCTCTCTAGTTTTTCTCAATTCATCTCTAATTTCTTCAACTTCATCATCCAAGTCAGAATACACCTCAACATTACCTATGAAATCATCCTCAGATTTTTTAAGTTGTTCTTCATCATCAACAACAACATCAGTAAGGTTTGCATCATGTCCTAAGTCTTCAATTTCAAACCCAAGATTTGTAGAAGCTCCTCCTCCAGTATCTTCGGCATCTCCAACAACTTCAGCTCCTCCAGTATCTTCAGCTCCTAAGCATCCACAACCAACTCATTAATATTTTCAGTGTCTTTACCTACTTCAGTACTTTTTTTTTGCTGCCTCATAATTGTTTTTTTGGTCTACATAAAGGTCGACAATGCCCATGATATTTAAATACCCTAAACATTGTCTAACAGTGTTTTCATCATGTACCAGCACTAATGCATCACTATTGAATTCTACACCTAGCACCCTATAATAAACCCATGGATCATCCTCATACCCAAAATCCTTTGCATTACGAATTATGTCCCAGTAACACAACGTATTTGGATCAATCTGTAATTTCTCACAACTCCCACCAATATATGCAAACTTAGGTGATGTTACAAATTTACCACCATGGTAATATTGTAACACAAAGACATTAGATGTTTCGGCCATCATGCATCAATAACATAGCATACATCAACAATAAAAATTTTGACAGATAATTAAGTAAAATTTTAGTGCAAAAGTAACAAAAACAAATCAATTTGACAGATATTATATGTGTTTGTATATATGCAAATTGCTTTTGACTCAATTTATACATTATCATAAAATTTGTTTGTTCACAGATTTCTATATAAAACAGAATATTTTAATACAAAAGTAAACAAAAACAAATCAAAGCCACCATTCAAAGGCATATTCTATATAAAACACAATATTCAACATGTTTCAGTCAAAAGCAAACACCCAAGACATAATGGGGTCATGTTCACTGAAAAGGGGGACGAAAGTAGATTCTCGAGTATTAAAAATCAACAGAAAAAAACAAAAATTTGGTTCAGTATACCTTTCACTTTTCTTTTTTCGGAGCAAAATCCCCAAAACTGCAGCAAACAAAATTAACCCTAATTTCAGTCCCAAAACAAGAATCCCTTCTAACTTTTTACGAAACAAATTTTTTGGTGGGTTTTCAACCCGAAACCATCGTTAACGTTTAAGAAGACTTACCGATTTTTGTTAATCCTCACCACTTCAGAACAATCTTCACCGCCTTCTAAACTCTCCTCCAATTTCAATTTTTTTCAGAATATTAACCCTAATTTTTTGAAGGAGCGCGTCAAAGAATGAAGAGGTAAACCCCTTTTCCGCCCAAATTATTTTCTAAACCGTATTTTTCATAATCAATAGACTTTGTAACAACCGATATAGCATAAAATATAAACCCACTAGCTTTTCAAGACGAATAGTCTAACTGCATAATATTAATCTTTTAGAATCAATCTCACAAACTTCTGGTTGTAAGTAGATAGAACAATGTAGATGCATCTACTAAAATCATATAAAACTTTCCACATTTGTGGATATATGGGCCCATATTTCGTTCAGATATGCAGACATACAGTCTCAACTTCAGTACAAGAACTTTAAGTTCTAATTCTTTTGGTAAGTGGGATCATCTATATGACTATATCCTTTGAGAACAAACAACACAAGAACTTCAGGTTCTTTTAGTAAGTGGAATTTAATCAATTCCTTTAAGCAACACAAGAACTTCACATTCTTTAATGAGTGGAATTTAATTCATTCTTTTGAGAATAAGCACCACAAGAACTACATGTTCTTTTAATACATATGCATGTAAATCTCAATAATTTCTACACCATTATTGATCAGGATGGTCTAACCGATCATGCCAACTATATATATGTATGCATATATCTCTGAATTTGTAAACTTCTTGTTTACCATAACATGTAATTCAATCTCACTCGTACATGTCTAGTACGACCATCAAAATTGTTCCTTTAAATATGAATATATTTAGCTCTTTCGGAGCTTTCAATTGAAATTATCTTTTGGTAGCAATATATAGCTCTTCTAGAGCTTTCAAATGACTTTTTGGCTACCAGAACTTATATCCATATTGACTTATTTCAAATGTCAATTGATAACATATGTTATCTATAATTCCCAAAGGGATATTTTGCGAACTCATATTGCTCTCTTAAAATTTCCACTTATAGTGGTGACGATATTATTACCATTAGCGGTAATTATTGCAATATTCGCAATTCTACACTTTTCATAATGTGCTTTCTCTCAAGAATTTATTGCTCTTCTAGAGCATCAATATTTTCAGTACTTTGAGATATAGTACCCACATTATTCTCTTACATTTAAATGGGAAAATATATCTTATGCTTATTGTTACCGTGGTGCACCCTAGGGCCCAATCTGCCGCACACCTAGGGGCCATTTCCAACACCCATGGGGCTTCAATCCGCTCAGCCCATTCTGCCGCACCCATGGGGCCACAATCCAGCCAGTCCGCGCGCACCCGAGGGCCTGTCCGCGCGGCACCCAAGGACCTGACCGAGCAGCACCGAGCAGCCCGGCCTTCAGCACCCATAGGCCTGTCCGAGCAGCACCAAGCAGCCCGTCCAGCCACCCCTATGGGCCCATCCGAATTCTCACCATCCATGGCCATTCAAGCCCGTTCCTTGGGAAATATCTACACCTTTGACCATGGCACACAAGGCAAGTATCAAGCATCCATCCATCCCTCGATTCAAGGAGAATCAAATCCCTTTCACAAGGAAAGAAGATCAACCAAGATGGAAGGAATCCTTAATAGCAATCTCTTGCCTTTATTAGATAGCTTAGGCCAATCTTGGCCATCCATTGTAATCAATAGTGACCGTTAGATCGGGAGGTGCTAGGCTATAAAAGGGCCTCACCCCCTCACTTGTAAATCATCCTGAATTCCCATTGTTCTCTACTTTTCTTTCATCAATAAAAGCTTAGCACGTCGAGTACTCTTTTCCCCCTAACTAGGCTTAGAGGGGGTTTTTAACGAGGCTCTTCGTTTGCAAATCACTCGAGCCATCTTGTCCTTTCTTTCTTCGCAACGCTTCCGCAACTCTAGCCAAGCCAAGACTTAGCTTTAAGGCTTACTTGGTCCCTTTCAAAGTTCGTTTCCCGACCAAGTGCCGCACGAGCTAGCCATATAAGCCTAGCCCCGTGACAAGTGGCATCAGAGCCAACGTTTTTGCGAAGAACCGTTCGAGATGACAAATGCAAGTGATGTTCCCGCCGACGGCACTTCAAAGCCAATGGAAACTCGTGGTGGAAAAACCAAGAGGGCTAGTTCGAGAGATGCCATCTCAACCTTGCAAGACAAAGTTACCCGTTTGGAGGACAACACGAATGAGTCGAGAGATAGACTCGATGTTGTCGAGAGACGACTAGATACGTTGGAGTCTCATGGTGGTGATTGCAAGGGTGATTCCCAGGACCTCGAAGATAGACTCGAGACCGTGGAGTTGGAGAATCGTTCTCTCAAAGATGGTCTAACCGAACTAGAGAAGGCGATGAATGTCTTAAAGGCCGAGCTCAACATCTATAAGTCCGCCGTAGCCAACGGAGTTGTTTCAAATCCGAGTAGAGTGCTAGCCGATGTGCCGAAACCAAAGGAATTCAAAGGATCAAGAGATGCTCAAGAAACCGACACTTTCTTGTGGAGCATGAACCAATATTTCCGCAACACCAACATCGTGGATGAATCCACCAAGGTAAATATTGCTTCAAGTTATTTTACTAACAATGCTCTTTTATGGTGGAGACGTAGGTGTGCCGAGGAGTCCGATAGAGACGTCCCCGTTGAATCTTGGGAAGAGCTTCAAGATGAGATCCATGAAGCATTTTATCCCAAGAATGCTCAAAGGGAGTTGCGCTCAAAGCTACGCCAACTCAAGCACGATAACAACATCCATGAGTATGTGAGGAAGTTCACCGAGTTAAAGCTTCAAATCACCAACTTAGGTGAAGATGAAGGCTTCTCGATTTTCATGGATGGGTTGAACCGATGGGCTAACATGGAGTTGGAAAGACGTGGTATCAAAGACCTTTCTCATGCCCTTGATGAAGCCGAGGCGATAGCCAAGTTCGAAAAGCGAGACTCGCCCAAACCAAAGCCGAAATCCAAGATTTGGGGAGACAAGAATGCCAAAGCCGGAGGTGAGAGAGTTAACCACGAAAAGATTTCCAACAACAATCGACAAGGCCGATCTACTAAGCCACATGAGAGACGAGGTTTGGAATGTTTTCATTGCAAAGGACCTCACCATATTCGAAATTGCCCACAAAAGACAAGCCTTTACACCGTCAAAGTCAACGACGAGCCCACCGCCCAGCTTGGAGCAATTGTAAGTAATCTCCAAGTGAATTCATTATCTAACAAGCCCAAAAGTGGTCTTATGTTTGTAGAAGTCACGATTGCCGGAAAGCAATTGCGTGCACTTGTGGACACCGGAGCATCCGAGTTGTTCATTTCCGAAGGAGCCGCCCAAAAACTCAAACTCAACGTGTTGAAGACGAGTGGGTGGATCAAGACGGTCAACTCGAAAGAAGCGCCCATTGCCGGAGTTGCAAAGAGGGTCGAGATCCAACTTGGTAGTTGGAAAGGCCGCGAGGATATTAAGGTAATTCCTCTTGACGATTATGATCTTGTGGTTGGATTATCTTTTTTGGACAAGATTAATGCACTTCTCTTGCCTTTTGCCGATGTATTGGTTGTGCTCGATCGCGCCCAACAATGTTTGGTCCCCGTGAGTCGAGATGTAGGTATCCAATCCAAGATGTTGTCTTCCATCCAGTTCCGCAATGGTGTGCGAAAGGAGGAAGAGTCTTTCCTTGCCGTGCTCAAGGAAGATGAGGCGATAGAAGCCGAAGAAGTTCCCGAAGAAGTGGAACGTGTTCTCGTGGAGTTTGAGGACACTATGCCTTCCGAATTGCCGAAGGCTTTGCCACCCAAACGTGAGGTGGATCATCGCATTGAGTTGGTGCCAAGTGCCGAGCCGCCGAGCAAAGCACCTTATCGAATGGCGCCACCGGAGTTAGAAGAGCTTCGAAAGCAACTTAAAGAGCTCTTGGATGCCGGGTACATTCGCCCATCCAAGGGTCCGTTTGGAGCACCCATCCTCTTTCAAAGGAAGAAAGACGGAAGCTTGCGCATGTGTGTCGACTACCGCGCTCTAAACAAACTCACGGTAAAGAATAAATACCCTATTCCTTTAATTACCGATTTATTTGATCAACTTGGAAGTGCTAGATTCTTCACAAAGTTAGATCTTCGCTCGGGATATTACCAAGTTCGCATAGCCGAAGGTGACGAGCCCAAAACCGCGTGCATCACAAGGTATGGATCTTTTGAGTTTCTTGTAATGCCATTTGGCCTTACAAACGCTCCCGCAACGTTTTGCACTTTAATGAATAAGGTACTTTCACCTTTTCTTGATCGTTTTGTTGTTGTCTACTTAGATGACATTGTCATCTATAGTAAGACTTTCCATGAACATTTAATGCACTTGAGGAAGGTTTTGCAGGTTCTTCGTGAGAACGAGCTTTACATCAAACGCGAAAAATGCAGTTTCGCTCAACAAGAAGTTCCGTTCTTAGGCCACATCATTGGAGGTGGTAAGATCCGAATGGATCCAAGCAAAGTTCGAGCCATCGACGATTGGGAACCGCGGACTAAGGTAACCGAACTTCGTTCTTTTCTTGGTTTAGCTAACTATTATCGTAAGTTTGTGCAAGGTTACTCCGCCATAGCTACGCCTTTGACCGAACTATTAAAGAAGGACAAAGCTTGGGAATGGAGTCCAAGTTGTCAACAAGCATTCGAAAGGCTTAAACAAGCCATGGTAAGTGAGCCCGTCCTTGCCTTGCCCGACCATTCCAAGCAATTTGTCATCCACACCGATGCATCCGATTATGCCATTGGTGGAGTTTTGATGCAAGAAGGCCATCCCATTGCCTTCGAAAGCCGAAAGTTGAACGACACCGAAAGGCGATACACCGTTCAAGAGAAGGAGATGACCGCCGTCATCCATTGCCTTCGCACATGGCGACACTACATGTTGGGTTCCAGGTTTGTCGTCTTTACCGATAATTCTGCCATTTCTTATTTTCTAACCCAAAAGAAATTGTCTCCTAAGCAAGCTAGGTGGCAAGATTTCTTGGCGGAATTCGATTTTTCAATGGAGCACAAGCCCGGAAAGACCAACACCGTGGCCGATGCGCTTAGCCGAAAAGCTAGCTTTGCCTCCATTAGCCAACCAAGTGGTGAGTTGTTAGAATCCATCAAGGAAGGCTTGACGCATGATCCCACCGCAAAGAACCTAATCACCTTTGCCAAGGAGGGTAAGTCTCGCCGATTTTGGGTCGAAGATGATCTTCTATTCACAAGAGGCCAACGCATTTTCGTCCCCTACTTCAACAATTTGAGAAGGACATTGATGAAGGAATGTCACGATTCGAAGTGGGCCGGACACCCAGGTATGCATCGTACCTTAGCTTTACTTAACGAACGTTATTATTGGCCTCGTATGAATGAAGATGTAGAGGCGTACGTGAAGACTTGTCTTGTTTGCCAACAAGACAAGATCGAAGCAAACAAGCCGATGGGACTACTCCAACCTTTGCCAATACCGGAAAGACCATGGGAAAGTATTTCTCTTGACTTTATTATTGGTTTTCCTTGTGTTAATAATTTTTCGAGTATTATGGTTGTAGTAGACAGGTTTTCAAAGTATGCTACATTTATTCCCGCAAACAAGACATGCCCCGCCGAAGAAGCCGCTCGTCTTTTCTTGAAGCATGTCGTGAAACTTTGGGGCATTCCAAAGTCAATAGTAAGTGATCGGGACGCTCGGTTCACGGGTAAGTTTTGGACCGAGTTGTTCAAGTTGTTGGGTTCCTCCTTGAACCTTTCAACGAGTTTTCATCCACAATCCGATGGGCAAACCGAGAGGGCCAACGCGTTATTGGAGATCTATTTGAGACACTTTGTTAGCGCATCCCAAAAGAATTGGCCCGACTTGCTAGACGTGGCCCAATTCTCCTACAACTTGCATAGGAGTGAAGCCACGAACCAAAGTCCGTTCGAGATAGTGATGGGCCAACAACCGCTCACACCCGATGCCATTGTGACCAAGTACCAAGGTCCAAATCCAGCCGCCTTCCATGTAGTGAGGGACTTGCAAGAGCAAAGGGACTTAGCCAACGCTTGCCTCCACAAAGCAAGCAAGCGAATGAAGAAGTGGGCCGACAAGAAGCGACGCGACGTCGAATTTCAGGTAAATGATTTAGTTTTGGCTAAACTTAATCTAACACTTCGAAATGCTTCTGTTCACAGGGCTCTTGTGAGGAAGTATGAAGGCCCATTTCGTGTGATCAAGAGAGTAGGCAAGGTGGCCTACAAGCTAGACTTGCCGCCCAATATCCAAGTCCATCCCGTTTTCCATGTTAGTGTCCTTAAGCCATATCACAAGGACGAGGAAGATCCGGAGAGGAACACTTCCAAGCGAGCACCCGTTGGAGTTAGGCCCTCGTTCGAGAGAGAAGTCGAAGCCATCGAAGCCGATCGAGTCATTCGACGCAAAGGCTACCAACCAAGGCACGAATACTTTGTGCTTTGGAAGGGTCTCACCGAAGCCGAGGGTAGTTGGGAGCTTGACAAAGACTTGTGGCAATTTGAAGACAAGATTGCCGATTTTGAAGCCCAACGAGCGACGAGGGCGTCGCTCAATTCGGTGGAGGAGAATGTTACCGTGGTGCACCCTAGGGCCCAATCTGCCGCACACCTAGGGGCCATTTCCAACACCCATGGGGCTTCAATCCGCTCAGCCCATTCTGCCGCACCCATGGGGCCACAATCCAGCCAGTCCGCGCGCACCCGAGGGCCTGTCCGCGCGGCACCCAAGGACCTGACCGAGCAGCACCGAGCAGCCCGGCCTTCAGCACCCATAGGCCTGTCCGAGCAGCACCAAGCAGCCCGTCCAGCCACCCCTATGGGCCCATCCGAATTCTCACCATCCATGGCCATTCAAGCCCGTTCCTTGGGAAATATCTACACCTTTGACCATGGCACACAAGGCAAGTATCAAGCATCCATCCATCCCTCGATTCAAGGAGAATCAAATCCCTTTCACAAGGAAAGAAGATCAACCAAGATGGAAGGAATCCTTAATAGCAATCTCTTGCCTTTATTAGATAGCTTAGGCCAATCTTGGCCATCCATTGTAATCAATAGTGACCGTTAGATCGGGAGGTGCTAGGCTATAAAAGGGCCTCACCCCCTCACTTGTAAATCATCCTGAATTCCCATTGTTCTCTACTTTTCTTTCATCAATAAAAGCTTAGCACGTCGAGTACTCTTTTCCCCCTAACTAGGCTTAGAGGGGGTTTTTAACGAGGCTCTTCGTTTGCAAATCACTCGAGCCATCTTGTCCTTTCTTTCTTCGCAACGCTTCCGCAACTCTAGCCAAGCCAAGACTTAGCTTTAAGGCTTACTTGGTCCCTTTCAAAGTTCGTTTCCCGACCAAGTGCCGCACGAGCTAGCCATATAAGCCTAGCCCCGTGACATTATGTTGAGCATAAATCATCACCATAGATTGTATTTGACAAGTAATCATGTTAAACAAAATAAATAAATATCATAATATATAAATATAAAACATAAATAATTAATGTGTGTAAAATAAATAAACGTAAAATAAAATAAATATAAATAAATAAATAATTCTCTTCAAAGTTATGAGAATAATTAGAAGATGATTTATTCCTTTCGAGGGTTCTAAGAAAATCAACAACGTCCAAAAGAGTTGGACCAACAATCTCCAAATAAAGTTGGACCAGTATCATCTTCGTCATGTTTCGCAAACAAAATTTGCTTCTATTTTCTTTCCTTTATCATTCAATGATTCTTGATTTTTCAACGTACAACACGTACGAGACCAATGGTTTATAACATCGTATTGGTAATAAGAAGAGTTTTACTTCAATAGAATGATCTTTATCACTCTTGTCATCCTTATAACCTCACTACCGGTGGGTAGAAGTATTCTTAAAATGACCATATTTTTCATGTCTATATTCATAGCCTCGACCACAACTTCTAATGTGGCTTTTATTTTTTCCATAATATAATCTCACATTCACTTCAGGGAATGGAGTAGAGTTAGTGGGCCTTTGAAACCTTTTTCACATATCCTTATCACAGAGAACAAAGATTTAATCCTCGTACGCAGCATTGTTAAACAAGTCCACAAGGTCCTTTAAAAAAACTCCTTGGATTATATCGAAATTATGTCTCTAATTGAATAATGATTTACCATGTTTGCATTTACTTCAGGGAATGAAACAGTTCCAATAATCTCATGGAATAAACATCGTGCTTGCATTCACTTCAGGGAATGCCCCATCATTGGTAATCGCATGGAATAAACATCATGCTTTGCATTCACTTCAGGGAATGCCTCCCATAAAACTTTTTGGATCAAGACGAATTTTCGTAACTTGAAATTGGGAGAAGTCTATGGTCGAATTTTTCGATGAAGAAGAAATATTGCTTTCGAGCAAATATAGAGTTTATAATAATCTTCTTGTAAATTCAAAATCATCGTGATTTATTGCACTTTAAAATAATAATATAAAGAATAAAAATAAAACCAAAATTTACCGATATTGATTTTTCTCTCCTGGACAATGGAGACATAGCATATGACCGAGATAGATTCTCATAGCCCCTTTCTATCACATCTCTTTCCAAGCCATTTAAGCATATCATATAAAACTCAAAACATGGTTAAAAATACTAACTTTTACCAAATAAAATAACATAAATAATAATATGAAAAATATCAAATATAATCATAAAAGTAAAAGTATGAATAAGCATACCGCTAATTAACCCTTTTAGGAACAAGTGAAAACACACGTAATTTACACCAAACGCAACTTCTTCGTCTCTGTCGATTCGTCTTTTGGTTTGTGAGAAGCCACAAATTTATTTCTTTCCAATGTTCGGATAAAATCAAACATACTTTCAAACTTTTCAAAAAAATTAAATAAAAAAATTTAAGTTAAAATATAAAGAAAAAGACAATTGGTAATTTAAAATAATGAAGAGAGAGAAAAAAAACTTATCTTTGGTTTATCCTAGAATCAAATTCTTTCCGATAACTTCTTTTGGATTCAAACAATGAAGACCTCGGTTGATTAGAGTCGTGTTGATAACGTGTTGTGAATAAAATAACAAAGAACAATAATAAGAACAAAGAACAAGAATGGAAGAACAAAGAGATGAGAGAAAGTACATATTACATTAAACTCTATTTAAATGAGATAATATTCCTAATGATAAAATAAATCAATCTCTTTAGATAAAGTTCTAATCATGATAGACATCCACATATATAAACATTCATAACATTTTAAATATTTTATTTACTTAATAAAATAACTTAAAGGTAAAAAGGAAGAACCCAGAAACTTCACTAGGACAGGATTCTTGCCCGTCGTTTTTTTTTATCGAATCTATCGTCTGAGAAAAGGCACCCAATTGAATCCAAAAACAATGCTGGAATTCATCAAAAAAGAGCAAAACCCATTAAGCACAACAGTCAACACTCAACACCATATTATATATCATAAACCATGAGAGAAACAGAAATAATAGGCTCATGAAAGGAATAGTGACGAGTAATAAGCAAGTAGCTATAGAAGAAAGACACTGAGCAGCCTTTTGTTCAATGGCGACTTTGATGAAATAAGAGGGAAAAAAGGTAGTTACTTTGAATGTGACGAGTAATAAGCAAGTACCTGATGACAAAATCCACGGGGAAGTAAACAACTTTGAATGTGGTTTTGTTTTAACACAAACAAACGACGTGGATATTCCATTTTAGCTCCACAATTAACAAATCTGGTCATACAAGAACCGCTCTCTTTCCATTAAACATGCCCACGTGTCCTGTCATTTCTCATCATCTTCTCCAAGTTTTCATCGCTATATCTTTGATCCGACTTAAATGTATTTTTAATAATTGAGTGATTTAAATATAATTTTATCTATAATTTGAGTGACCTAAATGTAATTTTTAATAATTAAGTGGTTTAAATATAACTTTACCTATAATTGATGGATAAAAATCCTCTGCTCTTTTTCGGTGCCCATACTTATGCCCCCAATACTAAAAAATACTACAAAATTAAATTCTAAGCCATAATCCTAAATTCTAAATCCAAAAACCCTACACCTTACACCCTAAAAAATACACCCTACCCTAAATTCCATAAATCTTATCCTAAAACCCTAAGCCTTAAACTATAAGCCTAATTTTAAGCATGAGATATAAATAGGGGCACCAAAAAGAGATAAAAAATTTCCATCCATAATTGAGTGACATCTGTCACATGATATTAACGACAAGTACATGGAAACAAAAAAATCACCATTGAAATACAAAAAAGTTAAAAGAAAGAAAAAGTAACTTTCAGTTGGCTCGTCGAATAATGGCATCTGCGACATTATTAATTGGATACTCTTAATTTTTTCTTAGTACTCGCTCGAACCAATCCGGGACATGCTAAGGTGGGACACTTTAGGGTGCGGTTAAAATGTGGTCTTACAAAATTTTTTATAATTTTAGTAAGAATTTATACAGGATTGAATAATAAATTAAATAGAATTAAAATTCTTACTAACTGTAATTACACAAATTCTTATTAACTGAATAAAATTTGTGTAGAACCGCCTCAATTTAACCGTACCGAAAGGTCGCCTCACAGCGCAACTTCCCAGCCAATTCATAATCCATTTGTTTCGTGATCTGTACACAGATTGGATACTCTTGAAATTTTCTTATTTGAAGATGGGACTAGGATGTAAAAATAGGTAATCGGATGAGTTTCAGGTCGGGTACTGTCAGGTCAGGTAAAATCAGGTACAAGTCATTTTATGTTTTGACTCGACTCGGGTCGGGTGCGGGTCCATTTCAGGTCGGGTCTATTTCAGGTCGGGTCCATTTCAGGTCGGGTCCTTTTCAGGTTGGGTCCATTTCAGGTCGGGTAAAAACGGGTCGGGTCCGAAGCAGATAATTGACAGGTTAATTCAGGTTCAAATACACTTCAGGTCGGGTTCATTTCAGGTCGGGTCCATTTCAGGTCGGGTCCGTTTCAGGTCGGGTCAATTTCAAGTCGGGTTCATTTCAGGTCGGGTAATTTTAGGTCGGTAGTTTCAGGTCGGGTAATTCAGGTCGGGATATTTTCGGAATTGGAATTCGTATTGAGTTTGAGTTCGGTACAACCATATAAGTAGTCAATAGACTTTAGGTTCGCCTTCGTCAATCGTCATTGATTTAGAGTTAATTATTTAAAGTCATATCAAATTAAAATTATAAAATATTGGAGTAATTAAAAAATAACGAAAAAAGGGTCAATTTAGATTAAAAATAAAGTTTCACGGATTATAATAAACAAAAATATCAAATTAAAATTATAAAACATTAGACAAATTTAAAAGAAAACAATGAAAAGGGTCAATTTGGAATAAAAATAAAGTTTTGGGGACTATAATGAACAAAAGTATAAATTAAAAGTATAAAAATTAGAGTAATTAAAAAAACAATAAATAGAGGTCAATTTAAAATAAAAATAAAGTTTTAGGGTCTAGAATGAACAAAATATCAAATTAAAAGTATAAAACATGATGAATTAAAATATATATATATAGGGGTCAGTGTGGAATTAAAATAAAGTTAAGGGATTAGAATGAAGAAAATATCAAATTAAAATAATAAAATATTGGACTAATTAAAAAAATTGTGGGTTAATTTGGAATAAAAATAAAGTTTTAGGGTCTAGAATGATGAAAATATCAAATTAAAATTATAAAACGTTGGACGAATTAAAAAACAATGAATAGGGGTCAATTTGGAATTAAAATAAAGTTAAGGGACTAGAATGAACAAAAGTACCAAATTAAAATTATAAAACATCGGGCGAATTAAAAAAACAATAAATAGGGGTCAATTTTGAATTAAACTAAATTTTAAGGGACTAGAATGAACAAAATATCAAATTAAAATTATAAAACATCGAACTAATTAAAATAAAGTTAAGGGGCTAGGATGAACAAAATATCAAATTAAAATTATAAAACATCATACTAATTAAAAAAGTGGTCAATTTGAAATACAAATAAAGTTTAGGGACTATAATGAACTATATGTCAAAGTATAATTATATATTATTGAACTAATTAAAAAACAATTAGTATGGGTCAATTTGAAATAGAAATGAAGATTTAAAGGCTATAATGAACAAAAATATCAAATTAAAATTATAAAATATTGGATGATTCAGGGTTTAGGGATTAGGGTTCAAAGGGTTTAGGGTTTTGGGAAAATTCATTAATGGTTTAGGGTTCGTACATTGATAGATGCATGCATACACACATACATACTTGCATACATTAGGGTTTATGGTTTATAGAAAATTCATTAAGGGTTTAGGGATACATACATACATACATACATACATATACATACATGCATACATGCATACATGCATACATATACATACATGCATACATACATGCATACATACATACATACATACATGCATACATACATACATACATACATACATACATACATACATACATACATACATACATACATACATACATACATACATACATACATACATACATACATACATACATACATACATACATACATACATACATACATACATACATACATACATACATACATACATACATACATACATACATACATACATACATACATACATACATACATACATACATACATACATACATACATACATACATACATACATACATACATACATACATACATACATACATACATACATACATACATACATACATACATACATACATACATACATACATACATACATACATACATACATACATACATACATACATACATACATACATACATACATACATACATACATACATACATACATACATACATACATACATACATACATACATACATACATACATACATACATACATACATACATACATACATACATACATACATACATACATACATACATACATACATACATACATACATACATACATACATACATACATACATACATACATACATACATACATACATACATACTCACTAATTTTTTAGGTATTTGTCAATTCTCACCCATTTAGATCATGTTTATATGTTATATATATTTTGGGATTGCATATTGCTTGAGAATTAATAAGTTGAAAGTTGATGTTTTAAATTTGTAAAAAAAAAAAGGTAAACTATACTAATGACCACCGAACTATGGGGTTGGTGTCGATTTGACCATTATATTTTCAATTGTGTTAAATATACCGCATAACTATTTAATTAGTTCCAATGTAGCCATTTGTCGTTAAAAAAACAGAAAATAATTGGTATAATTACAAATTTGGTCCCCTTTATCTATACAATCTATCAATTTGATCCTAATTTTAATCTAATAAAAATTTATTTATTTCAATTAGGTGGTGACACGTGTCACCCTGATTAGAGTAAGAAAAATGAAAACCAAGGAACTACCCTTGGTAAAAATTGAACTTAGGACCTTGGGGGAATAGCACGCACGAATTTGCCACTGAGCCAAGTATATACTTGTGATATGCAATACTAATAATAATATATGTGTTATATGATTGGAGAAATAAAAGTCCAAAACATTTTCCCTGATCCCTTTTCCTCTTCTTTCTCTTTCATCCTTTTCCATTCTCTAACAATAATGGGTTCTTTTTCCTCTTGCTAGTATTCATCTTTCCAGGGTATACTCTCTTTAGCTTTTTTTTTTTAAATTTCAGGGTTTATCATTTTTTTACTTGAAACCTAGGCTTTTCTTTGGTTGTTGGTTTCTATTTGATCTTTTTCAACTTCTCTGTTTTCGTTGTGGGTGCAGTTGTTTCGTCACATAATCGTTGATTGGCTGCGTAGATTGTATACTTTGTCTGTGTATACGAGGTGAGGTTTTGATTGGTTTTACTGTTGTTGCCTTGATAATTGATATTCATTGGTTTTGATTTGAATTCTTCTTCTGAGTTTGTAAAAAGGATATTGAGTTTGTGTGGGGACTGGGGAGTGGCAACGAGTAGTGTGTTGATATATAATTGCTGAATGGCGGACATGGTCGGACCGAGGTTGTACAGTTGCTGTAATTGCAGAAACCAAATTGCCCTCCAAGATGATGTTATATCCAAGTCCTTTCAGGTAACGATTTCGACACCGTATGCCCCCTCTGTTGAAAGAATTCCATTAGAACATTAGATACATGTTCCAAAGGTTGATTTAACAATGTGAATTTCAGGGGAGAAACGGCGGGGCCTTTTTGTTCTCCCATGCAATGAACATAATGGTGGGTCCTAAAGAGGATAGACAATTGATGACCGGTCTTCACACGGTGGCTGACGTCTACTGCTGCGATTGCCGTGAGGTGTTGGGCTGGAAATACGAGCGAGCTTACGAGGAAACTCAGAAGTACAAGGAAGGGAAATTCATTCTTGAGAAGTCGAAAATCGTCAAAGAGAACTGGTAGTGTTTCCCATGTTTGTCTTTTCATCATGATTCTCCTCACCATCTACCTACTATACGATTGCAGAAAGAAAAAACAAACAATCGTATAACACATATATTATTATTAGTATTGCATATCAAGATCATAGGTTTGATTTCTACCAAGGGTAGTTCCTTGGTTTTCATTTTTCCTACTCTAATCAGGGTGATATGTGTCACCACCTGATTGGAGGGGAAAAATTAATTAATTTAGTTAAATAAAATAATTAAAATCCTCAATAAGATGGTGACACGTGTCACCACCTAATTAAAATAAATATTTTTTTATTAGATTAAAATTAAGATCAAATTGATAGATTGTATAGATAAAGGGGGCCAAATTTGTAATTATACCAATTATTTTAACAGCCCCGTCAACTTTTCTGTTTTTTTTTTAACCGCAGGTGGCTACATTAGAACCAATTAAATAGTTATGTGGTATATTTAAACCAATTGAAAATATAATGGTCAAATCGACATCAATCCCATAGTTCGGTGGTCATTAGTATAGTTTACCCCAAAAAAAAAAAAAACTTTAATATACAAGATGTCAAGCCTTTTAGTTTTAGAGGTTAAAGGTTTATTTTGGAGTTTAAGTCTTAAGGTTTATAATTTATGGTATTCAAGTCTTAAGGTTTATTTTGGAGTTTAAGTCTTAAGGTTTATTTTGGAGTTTAAGTCTTTAATAATCTCCAATGTATTCCAACTTAAAACTTTTCAAAAATTCAATGGACAAATCACCTGAAAGTTGTTGGAAGCAATGTCCAAAATGCGTAGCTTTGGAAAACTACTTTCAGCACCAAATTCTGTAATTCTACCATAAAATCTATTTGCTCGTAGAATGAGAACCTTCAGGACGGTAACTTCTCCAACCAAAACAGGAAAGTATCAAGAACCATATTGTTTCCAAGGTCCAAAACCTCATGTTTTGTGCAATTGGCAGCTTCCCTTCCTATTTATTCCCACCGATCTTGAGTGGCTTAAAAGAAATTAATGGATAGTTCACCAGAAAACTCGTTACAAGCAATGTCCAATACATCCAAAGTTGGGAAAACAACATTATTTAATTCGGCCATAAAATTTCTCCAACCAAAAGGGGAAGTTGTTTCCCACGTCCAAAAATTCAAGTTGAGTGCATTCGGCTAATGATCTTGGCAACTTCCCTTCCAATCTATTCTCACCAACAATGAGAAGTTGTAGTTGGTTTGCTTTTGAAAATTCTGGTAAGACTCCACTAAAGTTATTTCCTTGCAAATTCAACAAAGTGAGAGCACTTAAACAATTTGGAACGGTGCTGCTCAAATTGTTATAAGATGCATCAAATAGTTGTAGGTAAAGAGGCTGAAGAAGTTGAACTCTGGTGGGGTAAAAGTTGGCCCAAAGATGAGAGATGATCAGGTGGAGTTCAACCAAGTTTTGTAGACACCCTAAGAACACTGAAAATGCACTTATGTTACATCATCCCAGACGCAATTCTGTCAGCATTGGAAAAGAGAAGTATGTATTGATACGGAAAGCTTGCTGGATTCCAAATTGAGATTTGGAACTCCAAATGAAGGGATTAAACCACTGAAATTGTTATCGGATAGATCCAGCTTCACCAGGTGACTAAGATTCGCAATGGATCCAAAAAACTTGCAATGATCAAGAGTCATTTCCAGCAAGGATTCTCTAGTATTAAATGAGAAAATCAAGGGTTTGTAGTTAATGAGAAAATGTTCCCTGATAAACTTCAAATTATTGATTAACCTTTGGAAGCTTGGATTCTCTAGTATTAAATGAGAAAATCAAGGGTTTGTAGTTAATGTTCAGTCAGAGAGGAGTAAACAAACAGAAATTAAATTCCTCTGATATAGCTGTAAACCATTGTAATTTTGATAAACATGAGATGTTGGCCTTGATAATCTCAATGATTAGGCCTCGAGTCATTAGACTCTTATTTATATAGCGGGTTATGACTTAACCAGAATTAATAACTCAAAAAACGGGATGATTGTTACAACTAAATGGGCCAACCTCTGTTACTGTTACAACAGATTTCAGTTGTAACTAAATTTCTTACTGTATTTGGCAATTGCCATTGCATGCAAACGTTTACTTGTATTTTCCCGGTCAATGTTAAAAGACTGAGAATGGAAAAAATTTCAATATTATTTTCTGATAACTTTACAAGCTTTACAATTGGTTTATATACAACTCAAGTTACTAACTAACATAGATAACAAACTAACTATTTCTAAACAGATTTTCAACTAACTTCAACACTCCCCCTCAAGTTGGAGGTTTAAAAACATTTTTAATCCCCAACTTGCTCAATAAGTAATTGTGCTGCTGAATTCCTAGAGCTTTTGTCATGATGTCTGCAATCTGTTCTTGTGATGCTATGTATTCTGTTTTCAACAATCCTTCTTGAATTTTGTCTCTCACAAAGTGGCAATCAATTTCTATGTGTTTCGTACGCTCATGAAACACAGGGTTTGCTGCAATTTGTATGGCAGCCTTGTTGTCACAGAAAACAATCACCGGTTCTGTACAAGACACTCTAAGCTCATGTAACAATCCTTTTAGCCAGATTATTTCAGATGTCGTCATGGCTAAACTTCTATATTCAGCTTCTGCCGATGATCTTGCAACTGTGTTTTGCTTTTTTGATTTCCATGAAACAAGGGAGCTTCCAATTCTGATACAGTACCCAGTTATTGATCGTCTAGACATCGGGCAAGAGGCCCAATCTGAGTCACAAAATGCTTCAATTTGACATTCACTTGAAGCTCTTAACAGAATCCCTTGACCCGGATTTCCCTTTATATATCTCACCACTCTGAGTGCAGCTTCCAAATGTGATGACTTTGGACTTTGCATGAATTGACTCAAGTGATGAACTGCAAATGTAATGTCTGGTCTGGTGTGAGTCAAGTAGATTAACTTGCCTATCAACTGTTGAAAGACTGATTTGTCTTGCAGTAAAGCATCAGCAGACTCATGTTGTACACCTTCATCATAATCTGGTGTAGTCAATTTTAGATTCTGCTCTAGAGGAGATAAAGCTGGCTTTGCTCCTCCCAAACCTGTGCTCTCAATAAGTTCTAGAGCATACTTCCTTTGGTTAACTATTATTCCTTCTGATGATCTTAAAACTTCCAACCCTAGGAAGTATTTCAATTCCCCCAAATCCTTCATCTTGAAGCTTTGATTCAGGAGTTCTTTGACTTGAGTAATCATCACATCATCATTTCCAGTGATAACTAAATCATCTACATATATAAGGATGATCACAAGTTTCTCTTGCTGCTTCTTAATAAAAACAGAATAATCATGTCTGCTTTGTTCATAACCAGCAGTCAGTAATGTTTCAGAAAGTTTCAAATTCCATTGCCTCGATGCTTGTTTGAGTCCATAGAGGGACTTTTGCAGTCTGCAAACCAGATTCTCCCCCTGACTGCAAAAACCATCAGGCAACGACATATACACTTCCTCATTAAGAGAGCCCTGTAAAAAGGCATTGTGAACGTCCATCTGATGAAGGGGCCAATGAAACATGGCAGCAAGAGCAAGAATGGTTCTGACAGTAACCATTTTTGCTACAGGAGAGAAGGTATCACCATAGTCAACCCCTTCCCTTTGAGTGTAGCCTTTCGCAACAAGACGAGCTTTATAACGCTCCACTTCCCCTGAAGCCTTATACTTGATGCGATAAACCCATTTACAACCAATGGGAGTTTTTCCAGAAGGCAAAGTAACTACTTTCCATGTATCATTTGATTCCAAAGCCAATATTTCTTCTTTCATGGCCTGAACCCATAAGGGATTTTTAATGGCTTCGGAATAGGAAGAAGGTTCAACAAATGAAGAAGAAGATAAAAAAAACTTGTGTATGAGAAGGTAAATGTGTGTAAGAAATATAGTTAGAAATAGGATACTGCCCTGAAACTGCTGAAGAATGAGAAGGATTGGAGGTGACAAAATCTTGCAACCAAGCAGGTGGCCGTATCACTCTAGTTGATCGTCGTGAAGGGTGAGAAACAGGAGGAATGGAAGTAGGAATAGATGAAGGGTTAGAAACAGTTGGAGAAACAGAATCTAAGACTGGTTCAGGTGGTAAAACAGAATCAGTAGATGCAGGAGTAGGTTCACTTGTTGAAACTGAAGAATCATTAGATGTAGGAGACTCAAGAATTAAAAAATCAGAATCAGGAATCAAGCATGAATCTGGAAAAAAAGAAGTAGTAGGAGAAGTAGGAAAGGAAAAAGGAAAAATACTTTCGTGAAAGACAACATCACGACTAACAAAGAATTTCTTTGAAGTAAGACTAAAAAGAAGATAACCTTTTTGAGTTGGAGAGTAACCCATAAAAACACAGGGTATAGAACGAGGGGCAAATTTATCAAGATTATGCAGTTTGGTAGCATATGCCAAACAACCAAACACTCTTAAATGAGTAAAAGGAGGTGGTTTATGAAAAAGGAGTTCAAAGGGTGTTTTCCAAGAAAGAACAGATGAAGGAAGTAAATTGATTAAGTAACAAGCTGCAGACACACACTCTCCCCAGAATTTAATAGGCAATTTAGACTGAAAACAAAGGGCTCGAGCTACCTCAAGGAGATGCCTATGTTTACGCTCAGCCACCCCATTTTGCTGAGGGGTATAAACACAACTAGATTGATGTAGGATGCCAAGAGAAGAGAACAAGGAAGAACATTCAGAATTAAAAAACTCTGAACCATTATCACTACGAATGGTTAAAACCTATGCAGCAAACTGAGTTTTAACCATAATAAGGAAGTTTTTTAAGGCTAGTATAGCATCAGATTTCAGTTTTAACAAGTGAACCCAAGTCATCCTTGTGAACTCATCAACAATAGTGAGGAAGAAACGATGCCCTGAATGTGTTGAGACTCTATAGGGACCCCATAAGTCAATATGGACTAATTCAAAAGCTTTGGTAGATCTAGAAGTACTAAGAGGAAAAGGGGTCCTAGTTTGTTTTGCTAAAGGGCAAACAGAACAATCAGTAATATGATCAACACGAAAAGTATCAGAAACAGGCATTTTGTGCATTTTATTCAAGGATGCATGGCCTAAGCGCGCACGCCACAACTTTGTATTATCAACAGATGTTTGACATAGAACAGAATCAACTGAAGGAAAATTTTCAGAATGTCAAACAACTGAAACCTGGGGTAATTTCTGAGAACAATCAACTGAAGTGGACCGAAACTGGTACAAGTTGCCAATTAGCCTACCAATCTCCCTCATCCTGCCAGTGGAGTGTTCCTGAAGCAAACAAACATGTGGATGAAAAAGAACAGCACAATTCAAATCAGATGTAAGTTTAGAAATTGAAATCAGGTTGTAATGAAAATCAGGGACAAAGAGAACACCATTAAGGTAAAGGTTTTTAGCAAGAGCAACAGAGCCAATATGGGTTATAGGAACGGTTTTACCATTTGGAAGTCTGACTGATCTGGAATTCAAAGCACACGAAATTGGATTTATTAAACTATTGAAATCAGAGGACACATGGTCAGTAGCTCCAGTGTCGAGGATCCAGGTAGAAACACCATGGTCAAAAGAATAAGATGAACTGTTACCTGCCACATTAACAGCTGATTCAGAAGAATTTTTCTGCAGCAAATTCAGTATCTGTGTATACTGCTCCTGGGAAAAAGATGGGACCAACGATGCAGGTGAAGCCAATACTTGTAAACTGGAATCAGAATGAGAGACAGGAGAAGATTCACCAGTCGTAGCCAGAGCAGCTTGAGGATCTTTCTTCTTCGTAAACCGAAAATCGGAAGGAAAGCCCACAAGACGATAACAATTCTCCTTCTTGTGGCCTTTAATATGGCAGTGGTCACAAATTCCATTGAAGCGTCGACGTGCAGGTTGCCCAGAACCAGTATGAGAATACATCACCGTGGAATCAGATAATGAAGTAGAAGCCGAGAGATGAAATCGTTGTGACTCCTCTTGGATCAACATTGAATATGCCTCATTGACCGTCGGTAAGGGCTTCATAATGAGTATTTGACTTCGAATTGCAGAGTATGTTTCATTTAATCCCATCAGAAACTGGAAAAGATTTTGTTGCAAAAGATGCTTCTGATTCTCTTGAGAAGCGTCACAATTACAAGTCGAAAACGGTACTAATGCACGATACTCACTCCACAGCAACTTTAATTTTGTGAAATAAGCAGAGATTGATAGTTCACCTTGAGTGAGTGTTGAAATCTCTCGATGAAGGAAGAATGTGCGAGAACCATCCACCTTGTCGAAGCGTTCCTTCAGATCCGTCCAGACGAGTGCGGCACTGGACGCAAACACTATTCCGGCGGACAAATCTTGACTAACGGTGTTGAGTATCCAGGAGAGAACGATTGCGTTACAACGATCCCACTGGGATTCCAATTGCCCAGTGAAATCAACACGACGGTAGCTTCCATTGACGAGCCCTAGCTTGTTCTTCGCGAGTAGGGCGATTTGCATTGAGCGGCTCCAGACGCTGTAATTTTCAGCACCGGTGAGTTGATGGGAAACCAAGAGAGCTCCCGGAGTATCGGATGGATGGAGATATAAGGCGTGGTTGAAATCGACGGTGGTTGAAGACTCCGCCGGCGACATTGTTGCGATTGCAAAAGGAAGAGAAAAAGGGAAAAAATCCCCAAATTTCAGAGAAAAGGGATGAAATGAGAAAGGGAAAAACGGTTACAGGCCTAACGAGGAAATGGGCCAGATTACCCAAAAATATCCCGGGCTCTAGATACCATGTTAAAAGACTGAGAATGGAAAAATTTTCAATATTATTTTCTGATAACTTTACAAGCTTTACAATTGGTTTATATACAACTCAAGTTACTAACTAACAAAGATAACAAACTAACTATTTCTAAACAGATTTTCAACTAACTTCAACAGTCAACACCGCATGAAAGATAATGTTTAAGTCAAGTCAAGTCTACATTAATTTGAGTACCATATCCAAATATGAATACAAAGATATGTTCTTCTATACATAAAATAATAGAAACATGGCAGGAAACAGAGTTTGCATACAGTGGTGAAGAAAATTATGGAAGATGAAGATCATTGGGGTGGAGTTAACAATTAAGGCTATAAAAATCTTGTCTGGTTCAGCAGAATTAAAGCTTGAAATCATTTTCCTTTTTTTTCTTCTTGAAAAAGTTTACACAAGCCTTTTTAATTTTAAGGTTTAAGGTTTGAGGTTAGGGTTTAAGGGGTTTAGGGTGTAGAATTTATAATTTAGGGGTTGAAGGTTTACGTTTTAAGTTGATAGGGTTTGGGATTTGATTTTTAAATTTTATAGGAAAGTTGTGCAATTTTTTTCACAGCTTATGTATCAAAATATAATATGAATATTAATCCATGCAGCGTGGGTGAAGATGGATATTGGGGTGCGGGATTAGGAATTTTTTATATTTTTAATTTGGCTTAAAGGTCAAATCAGCTCTCAACGAAAAATTAAAAAATTAATTAAGTCCTTATGAAAAACAATTCATCCAATTTAGCCTTCAAAATTCAAATTGTATCCAATTTAACCTTTAAAATTCAAATGGAATCCAATTTAGCCTTTATGTCACGTTGACTGTGTTGACCAGTTCCCTCTAATGGTCAAATATGAAAGGACAAGTGGGACATTCTTGAAGTGTCATGTCATTAAATCGTAAAAAAATTTATAGAAATTCTAAAAATTCTATAAAAAATTTATAGAATGGTAAAATTTAAAAATATAAAAAAATCTTATTAAATAAAAGGAAATGACTGAGATTTGTGAACGGTTGGAATCTAAGTGTGTTTGGACGAGGGAATTCGACGTCAAGGAAGGCATTTCATTTTTATCAAATGAAATAATTTACTTCTCAAAAGTCAAATATTCTTTTTTAATTATTTTGGTGATTCAAAGAAATGACAATATTCATATCCATTATAACTATTTCTACCCCATATAATGAGTGGTCCAACACTACAATCTTTCATAAAAAGTGAACTAAAAAATCCATCATGGTAAAAGTCTTCATCCCTTATGATGGTACCTTCAACGTCCAGGTGTTAGAATTCTAATTTAACATGAACCTAAAACAGAAAATATAGAGCTTTTAATTCATTTCATTGCAAGAACCCTAGGCCTCACAAGAGGTAAACCTACTACATAATAAAGTTTCTGCATTAACAAAAGAAAGTTATTGAAACAACCATGGTGGCTAAGGAAGGTTTGCAGATGATAAGGTTGATGTTACTTTTAAAGAATTGTTATACGAATCAATTGAATTAAACTTGGAGCTCGTAAAGCTTTCAAGTTAATGCTTACATTTCAGAATTAATCCATTCGGAAGAGCAAGAGATGGCATGTTATTCTAATTCAAAATATTCTTTTGTTTTTTCTTTTTCCTGAAATGCAAGTGCATATATAAAACAGTGAAAGATCCTAACATAGCCAAATTTAAACCTCTTCCAACCTCAAAAAATAGGCTAAAGGGTCAAATTTACCCTTGTAGTAATCCGAAATCAGCAATGTTGTCCCTACGTTTTTTTCTGTAATTTTGCCCTCAAAGTTAGTCAATTGTAGCAATGTTGCCCTTTGAACGATTTTGACCGTTAAATGCTGACGTGGCAGTTAACGGTGCTGACGGGGCAATTTTACCCTCGAAGTCGTTCATGCAATTTTGCCCTCGAAGTCATTAATTGCAGCACTTTTACCCTTGGTTTATTTAGTTTTTGAATAAAATTGGATAAATAATTTGGTTTTTTCGAGTTGAACTTTAAAAAACAGAATATATGAGAAATCGATTAACAAATTGATGTAAATATCCTTCGAGTCCCTAGTAATTTTAAAAATAAGCAAAATGATAACTCTCACAAAAAATCAAAATATTATTCAATTTTTTTTAAAAAATCTATAAACTTAATAAAAATAAATACGATATTCAAAAAAAAATATTGAAAACGAGGAGCGTGTTAATTGAACGGTGAACGCGAACTATTCTATTCGAACGACGTTCGATTGACACACTTGCCGACGATGGGTTGTTAGGGAAAAAGGTACGATAATCTCAGAAAACGACATTAGTGGTGTTCGGCGAAAACGGCATTGGAGATAAATACAAAGATATCTAGAAGATAAAGCAGAATTCAACCTGAGCCACATGATTCGAGTTCACTGTACATTTTTTCCTAACAACCCATCGTTTTCTGAGATCATCGTACATTTTTTGAGATCACCGTACATTTTTTTCCTAACAACCCATTGTATTTATCTCCCATGCCCTTATCTCCCATGCCGTTTTCGCCGAACACCACTAATGTCGTTTTCTGAGATCATCGTACATTTTTTCCTAACAACCCATCGTTGGTAAGTGTGCCAATCGAACGTCGTTCGAATAAAATAGTTCGCGTTCACCGTTCGATTAACACGCTCCTCGTTGGTTTATTTTCAATAATTTTTTTGAATAACGTATATATTTTTATTAATTTTATAGATTTTTTTAAAAAAATTAAATAATATTTTGATTTTTTGTGAGAGTTCTCATTTTGCTTATTTTTAAAATTACTAGGGACTCAAAGGATATTTACATCAATTTGTTAATCGATTTTTCATATATTCTGTTTGTTAAAGTTCAACTCGAAAAACCAAATTATTTATCCAATTTTATTCAAAAACTAAATAAACCAAGGGTAAAAGTGCTGCAATTAATGACTCCGAGGGAAAAATTGCATGAATGAACTTCGAAGGTAAAATTGCCCCGTTAACTGCCACATCATCATTTAACGGTCAAAATCGGTCAAAGGGCAACATTGCTACAATTAACTGACTTTGAGGGCATAATTACGAAGAAAATAAAGTAGGGGCAACATTGCTGATTTCGGATTACAAGAGGGATAAATTTAACCCTTTAGCCTCAAAAATATGTATATGAAAGATACAAATATAGTGGGATACATGAAAATGAAATAGATAAAGATACAAATATAGTGGATACATGAAAATGAAATAGATTGAGAGTTGTGGCATGGTACCATACCCATTCTGGGATAAGCCTTTGCACCCTCATGCATATACTTTTTTCGAACTGTAGTCTATCTTCTCAAATTGTTTGCCCGAAATTCTGACTATGAAGCTTGTTATTTTTCGACAAATAATCATGTTCTCGTATGCAAAAACTAAGTTCAAGTAGAATTAAATAAGAGGTCATTGAAAACACAATTTTAAGAAGATGAAAAAAAGGCTAAAGGGTCAAATTTGCCCCTGTAGTAATCCGAAATCAGCAATGTTGCCCCTACTTTTTTTTCTTCGTAATTTTTCCCTCAAAGTCAGTTAATTGTAGCAATGTTGCCCTCTGACCGTTAAATGCTGACGTGGCAGTTAACGGTGCTGACGGGGCAATTTTACCCTCGAAGTCATTCATGCAATTTTGCCCTCGAAGTCATTAATTGCAGCACTTTTACCCTTGATTTATTTAGTTTTTGAATAAAATTGGATAAATAATTTGGTTTTTTCGAGTTGAACTTTAACTAACAAAATATATGAAAAATCGATTACCAAATTGATGTAAACATCCTTTGAGTCCCTAGTAATTTTAAAAATAAGCAAAATGAGAACTCTCACAAAAAATCAAAATATTATTCATTTTTAAAAAAAAATCTATAAACTTAATAAAAATAAATACGATATTAAAAAAAATTATTGAAAATAAACCAACGAGAAGCGTGTTAATTGAACGTTGAACGCGAACTATTCTATTTGAACGACGTTCGATTGACATACTTACCGACGATGGGTTGTTAGGAAAAAATGTACGATGATCTCAAAAAACGACATTAGTGGTATTCGGCGAAAACGACATGGGAGATAAGGGCATGGGAGATAAATACAAGGATATCTAGAAGATAAAGCAGAATTCAACCTGAGCCACATGATTCGAGTTCACCGTACATTTTTTTTCCTAACAACCCATGGTCGGTAAGTGTGTCAATCGAACGTCGTTCGAATAGAATAGTTCGCGTTCACCATTCAATTAACACGCTTCTTGTTTGTTTATTTTCAATAATTTTTTTAATATCATATTTATTTTTATTAAGTTTATAGATTTTTTAAAAGAAATTAAATAATATTTTGATTTTTAAAAAAAAATTAAATAATATTTTGATTTTTTGTGAGAGTTCTCATTTTGCTTATTTTTAAAATTTCTAGGGACTCAAAGGATATTTACATCAATTTGTTAATAGATTCTTCATATATTTTGTTTGTTAAAGTTCAACTCGGAAAAAAAACCCAAATTATTTATCCAATTTTATTCAAAAACTAAATAAAACCAAGAGTAAAAGTGCTGCAATTAATGACTTCGAGGGTAAAATTGCCCCGTCAGCACCGTTAACTGCCACGTCAACATTTAACGGTCAAAATCGGTCAAAGGGCAACATTGCTACAATTGACTGACTTTGAGGGCAAAATTACGGAAAAAAAAGTAGAGGCAACATTACTGATTTCGGATTACTACATGGGCAAATTTGACCCTTTAGCCATGAAAAAAATGCCCATATTTGTTAGAAAATTTTTACCAATTTCTTCAAATATAAAGCTATCAATATTTTGCTTCAACTACTTTGTGATTTTTCATTCCATTTCCTGCTTCAAGTTCATCTTGCAAGAAAAAAGAAAAGGTTAGGGACCTAAATTCAAAAGAATATGTACATGTATTGTAATTTGCTACAACTTTCTTTCAATTTAGAGAAACTCTAGTTTCTAAAGGAAATGCTTACCTGATGATTTTGAAACAGATGGAGTCACCTAGTTCTTCTTCTATTTATTTTCCCCTACATTCTGAACTTGTCAACCCATTTGTTTCCCAACTCATTCAGCACTGTATATCCAATACATAGCCCGGCGAAGAAACCGCTACTATAGCCTACTAATGCAATTTGCCAAGTAGACATAGGATTTAGCCATGAATCTTCTTCATCTTCTCCAGGAGGAGGTGGCAATGGAAGACCAACTTCGTTGCATTTCCTTGACAATGTAATGAATTGGTTGCTTTGAGGTATACTCCCTTCGAGTTGGTTGTAAGACAAATCCAATGCCTCCAGAAAAGTTAGACTTGTAAGTTGTAGAATCTTCCCTGAGAGATTGTTCTAAGACAGATCCAAGGACTCGAGGTCTTTTAGGTTGTCAAGTGCTTATGTGATTTCGCCAATGAAGCTATTATGGGACTGTTAGTTATAGTGCCCTACATTGTATTTTGATTATTGAATTTATAAATTAGCATGCTTTTGTTTCCTTAAATATTATTATTCAAAATACTTTTAATCAGTTATTATTGTGAGAACAATAATAAAGATTAGTATAAAGTTTGATAGATATTCATTAGATGAATATGTGAATGAGATTCAAATTAAATTCATATATGTATTTATTGAGAACAAATATTAGGATCGACTTATTTTAAAATTAATACATGGGTTAAAGTTATATATTAATCTTAAAACAGTTGTGACATTTAATCCTTAGACCTGAAGTTACTACAGTTCTCAACATGATGACTATTATGTTTTGACATAATCAAACATCATTTTATTCGGACGATTATAACGGCTATGCTTGAACATAATAAAGAATCATGTAGTGAGAGTAATTAAGATAGAATTTATCCCTCTTAACATAAGAGAGATATCTCTAGGCCCCTCAATTATTGAGACTGAGAAATGCATGATTGTACTCAAATGAATTGATAGAGATCAATGTCATTTGTTTAGTCAGTTCAATTGGGAATATAGGAACTAAAGATGGAATGATATAAGGTTAACATTTTTCATGTCTTATATTCTATCAAGATATCGTGAGATAAAAGGATTATGACATAAACTAAAAGGTTGTCTCGGATTATGAGCTTTTCATTTAACTTGGATAGTCATAATGTCTTGCTAAAGACCACTTATGACTTGTAGAATAAAATGTAATTTTATCTACAACCAATGTTAAATGAACCTATAAGGCCGCACACCAAGAATGAATAAGAATATTTGTGGTTATTACTTTCAATAATAAATTTAAGATAATATGATTATTTTAGATTATATATTGTTAGAGATTATTTATTCGAATTTAAAAAAAGTTAAATTCGTATAGAATATTTATTTATTTTAATATTTTTCAACAATATTATTAAATAAATAATATTATTAAATAATATTATTATCTAAATTTGATTGAATTTAAATTCCTTATTTGATAAGAAATTTGCTTTAAAATGTATTATTTATTTATCTTAAATAAATAATTTTATTATTAAATAAATCACACCATCTAGATTTAGACTGAATTTGAATTCCTTATAAGATAAAATAATTTATTTAAATTAAAAATTATTTAAAAGAGTTTTATAATTTAAATTACAATGGTGAACTCAATTTAACTATAACCAAGTTTTTCGAAAACACTTAAAATCACTTAAAATTACAATGATATATATATATATATATGCCTAGGGTTAGATAATGTGATTTTCGAAAACACTTAAAATCACATAAACTCAGTTTTTCGAAAACTAGAAGGGAACTAGCATTCCAATAGCTCTACGTCGTCCATTTGCGTGTGGATACTTGTAAAGGGTAGTCGTCTTTCAGAAAGGCAGCGCCTCAACACAACGTGATTACAAAATCTTTTATCGATCTAACCTTTATAATTATGTCTATTATTTGTTAATATGATTGCATTAGATCTTGAAAATTTTCATAGGATTCTTTTCGCTGCGTTTTTTTCTCTACATAATTAGATTTGTTTGATTTCTTATGAAACCCTTCAGTGGTATCAAAGCTATCTTGCATATTCATATTAAATATATATATATATATATATATAATAAATAATATTTAAAAATTGTATAATTTTTTGAAAAATATATTTTTAATTATAAAATTCCAAAATTTTAAAAAATTTTAAAATCCTAAAAAATTTGAAATCTCTAACCTTAAACCCTAACCTCACATTCTCAAGCCCTAAATCTGTAACACCCGTGTTTTGGGGTTAGGAGTTATCCGGGTTTATAGTTCGAGTCAATAAAATTAAATTAAAATAAATCCAACTTAAAATGTGGCCTAATTGAACTTTAGTAAAAAGGGAAGGACTTATGTTGTAATTTGCCCAAAAACTTTTAAAAAGGATGACAACTTTCAAAGTTGTCATCTTCTCCCCTTTTCCCATTATTTCCAACATGAGAAACACCCACCACCATCTTCAAACCCTCTCAAACTTTAAGCTTATATTCCTTTGATTTCTTCATCAATTCAAGGGCGTTTTTAAAGGTAAAATCATTTTCTAACTCTCCTCTTCATTTTCTATTCATACATGGTCTTAGATTTTAAGAATATGAACTTTTGAAAATTAGGGTTTATATTAAAGTTTGGATTTTTAAGGGGGTTTTCCAATTGGTTTTGATAAATTGAGTTGGGGCTTTAGTTAATCATGTTAAAAGGTGTAACATATATCAATTTTGTTGAATTTTGGTAAAAATCCGAAGTGGGTTCTTAGACCCATTTTTAAGGTGTCAAAAAGTTGATTTTTGGTGGGTTTTAGATTGTAATTAAAGGGCTGATGGTTTATGTATGCTAGGAGGATGTTTTGGAACCATTTAGATGTCATTTGGGTGTTTAAAAACATGATTTTCTGCTGGGTAAAATATGAGTACGAAAATGGTGTTTTGGAGGGTTTTGGGTGAGTTTTGGGGTTGTTCTAGGTGGGGTTTGATAGCCCAATGGTACTACTATGGTTAGGGATTGATTTGGGATCATTTGTGGGTGCAAAGGATGTTGGAAACATGGTTTTTGGAAGAGGTATTGGGGCTGTCCGAAATTGCTAAGTATGGGGTTTGGTCATGACTTGAAATGTTGAGTTCGATATTTGAATTTGTATTCCTGGTTGATATTTTGATGTTGGGCTGATTTGAGGATTATCTGAATGGTATTGAGGTTGTTTAGAAGCGAGAGCTTGCGTTGGAGAAGCTTCGGGAAGAAATCCAGAAACTTGAAGGTGATGCTTGCTTGGTAGTTGAGCTTAGAGGTAGAGGTGAGTGGTTAATGTTTTTAAATCGATTTTTAAGTGGTTGGTTCAAGCATGTGAACTAGGTTGGGCTTGGTAGACCCACCTAGAGTTAGGATTAGGGTGGTAGCCTAATCCTAAGCTTTAGTTAGAGACCTTGGATGTACTATTTAATCGTTGATATGTCTCATGATGAGTGTGTATAATGTGATACACATGTATGTGAAAGTATGGCTTAATGTATTGATTTTATATGCATGTTGATGACAAATAAAATGTGGATATATGATGAGATGATTGTTCGGTTGACATACATGTGGTGTTGATTTGTGAAATGAGGTTGTGTTGTGGATTGCATGATTTTGGAGAATCATGGTGAGTACGTTCTAGGCACGGAATTTATATTGAAATTGATATTGTAAAAAATTGTGTAGTTTGATTTATATTGGCACTAGTATGTTTGGGTACAATGATCGATCATTAGGATGAGTGTGCACACAAATTGAGTCAAAACGTACGTGGCCTTGGTGGCGTTAAGGCACCAAGGAGGAGTACGGTGATGTAATATTCCACTGGAAGCTTTTATATATTTCTACGTGATGATGAGTGGAATCCCATCCGTAGGGCATGTGGCGATGAGTGGAATCCCGCACATGCAAGGACCGGTGATGAGTGGAATCCCACCGAGGTAATGTTGTTGTTAGAAATGCGTTCCAACGGGTTATCCGCGTATTCGGGTCATAGCTAGGTGCCAATATGAGGTTGTATGTATATACCAATGTGGGATTATGCTTATGTGCTTATATGACATGAAATGTGATGCCCTTATGAATTGATATATGATGTGGTTAATGCTTTGGATTATGTATCAAGGTAAGTTGAGCTTATAGTTGTTGAGCATGGCATAATGTTGACTATATGTTCATGCATCATGTTCATTTTGGCTTGGCGGACCGGAGGTAAGACCATGCATTTCATCTTGGAAATAGCTCGTGCTTGGACCCTGCATTGTCGAAGGTTTGTTTTATGAGCTACCCTCACTAAGCTTTTATGCTTACGCTCTCTTTTGTTCGACAATGCAGATAAATAACTTGTGGGCGGCAAGGGCAAGGAAAGGTCTCCAAGTGTTGCTTTTGGTGAGCTCAATGTATGAGTTTTGAGTAAATGAATGTAATAGTTAAGCAATGAGATAGGTTTTGATGATTGAATTTTGATGTATATCGATATTGGTTTGATTCTTGGATGTCTTGTTTGATCTATAAATATCGTTGTTGTTGCATGCCTTGAATGTCTATTTGTTTGGTTGCTAAGGCATGAAATCTTACGTGCTTGTATGACCATATATGCATAAATTGCTCTTTAATTGGAATGCTATGTATGGATGCTTTAATCCATGTTTGAATGACTCCCTTGGCTTAAACATATGTGCTTGCATGTTTGTATATGCTTAGGTGAGTCGAGAAATGCATTTAGAGTCGTGTTGGGGTCGTTTAAGTTGAATTTGAGGTATTGCAGTGCAGGGGGTATCGATACTGCCTTGCCCAAAGGCCTCAGATTTTGCCTGGGGTATCGATACCCTTCAAAGTTATTGGAATCTGGTGTTGTGGATGAGAGTAGAGCGTATCGATACCCCTGGTTAGGGTATTGATACCCTGGTATTGATACCCCTGGATAGGGTATTGATACCCCTGGTTAGGGTATCAATACTGGCTGTCCTATAAGCTTAAAAATAGACTGTTATGTATGGCTGTGGTTCGAATGTGTTTTTCCCTTGAATGTTTTCCGCTGTTGTGAATCACATAGGACTTAATGTTCATCTAGGCAAGATTAAAATAAATAAAAAAAATATAGGGTTGCTAACCGAAAGGAACCTTAACGGGTTTCACTCGGTTTTCCCCGTGTGGCTCACTCGGACCGGTCATCCGGCCAGGCCGAGACTAGAGGGTTACAAAATCAGTTTAATATGGTGGAACAATTCATTGGAAATATGAATTCCAGTTCCAAAAGATTCTTTCATCAAAATTGTTTAGCTGATAAAGTTAGATACCAAATTAGTTTAAAAAAACACGTATATTATATTTGTACAAGGTAACAAATTAAAAAACCAAATAACATTTACGTTAAGTCAAGGAAGTTTTGAGCTTGTTTTCAACGTTGGAGATACAAAGAAATGACGGCAGATTATATTGGTGGAGGTCTGAGTGTCAGTGTTGGGTGTTTGTGCCCTTTCATTACACGATATATCATATATGTAAATTTCCACAACCACAATGAATAATTGGAGATGTCTTTATGCTCTTAGTCATAGTCCATGGATTATTTAATCATATCTGCATCGGACGAGTTATTTTTAAATGAGTAAAATATACTACAAGGCATCTAATTGTGAGTTTTTTTTAACTTGTAAACCCATTTGTTTCCCCACTCATTCAGCACTGCATATCAGTATATCCAATACATATCCCAGCCACCAAACCATTAGCATAGCCTACCAGATACACATAGCATCTTCTTCATCTTTCCACCAATTTCATTGCATTTCCTTGACAATGGTGGCCCACATGATTTTGGGTTCCCTTGGTAAGAATCATTTGTAAATGTAATGAATTCCAAGAAAGTTAGACTTGCAAGCTGTGGTGGAATCTTCCCTTAGAGCATGTTCTATGAGAGATCATACTGCAACTGCAGCAGTCAGCAGAGAGATGAGTGAAATTAGGAAATGGAGATTCTTCATGTTTGTTGGCTTTGGCTGTGAAACAAGATTGTTTGTATACACAACATATTTATGGACAAATCTTTTTTACTATACTGTCTGCATTTATTGGCATTGCATGCAAATGTCCAACTCTTTTTGCCCTGTTAACACTGCATCCCACCACTCAAGTAATTAAACAGACAAGTGGGTGGAAATTCCAATCATAGATCATAGAATTACTGCATCAAAATAGTCATTATAAAGATAAAAGATAGATTTGAAACGTTGATAAAGGAGGAACTGGCCAAAGACAGTAAACAATCAGCCCCAATTGCTCGAAATCCTTTTTAAAGACACAAAACGAAAATAAAATTTTCAAACAAGGCCGTCATGGTTTCTGTCAAAAAATGCAACATGTTTGCAGAACGGTTTCACCGGAATGCAATCTTTTCCCATCACCATCATTATTATTAACTACTCATGCATTCTCACCTTTTTCTCTAAATTAATTCCAACAAATAAAAAAGCTTACTTAAACGTGACATGAAACAGCAGTGTTAAAGGTGTACAAAGCCTGCACCTTAAGCTTTTAGTAGCAACAAGAAATGCAACAATACTTGAAGCTAGAGCCAATGAACATATGCAAATTAAGAATATAAGTTTGAGAAATATGATTTGGAAGAACTTTTGTAAGTCTTTTTATCCTATAAGTAACTTGAAAATGAGTACTTTGCAAAAAGCTTGAATATGAAGTCATCAAAATCTGAGGGAATTAAGATGCTATATACCAGTACTAAATGTGCAATATATGATAAATATAAGTATCAAATTGGTTAACGAGAAAATATAAGTATCATATTTATAAAAACGACAAATTTATATACTAAATGTGTAATGTTTAAGAAATATAGATATCAAAACATTTTTTTTAAATGACAGCATGAGATTATACTGGTGGAGGTCTACCAGACAACCAAAGTCAAATTTCAACAAGTTTGAAAATAAAGCCTATGCAAATTTCCACAATGAAGAATTGGAGATGTCTTTCTTAATTACAATGCACTTAATCATTGATAAAAATCTTTAGTCCTTTTTCGGTGTCTTTTTAAATGTTCAAGCAAAAAAATACTAAAAAAATTAAATTTTAAGTCTAAATCTTAAACCCTACACTCTATACCCTAAAATACATTTTACCTTCAATTTTCTATACCTTAACTACAATCCCTAACGTTAAACCCTAAACTTAACTTTTAGTACAGGAACATAAATATGGGCACAAAAAAAGACAGAGAATTTCTATTTTCCTTAGTTATAGTCCATTAATTATTTAATCACACATGCTGCTTTTGACCAGTTGATTTTAAAATTTAAATAATATTATTAATATTTAGTTCTAGAAATTTAAATATTGATATAATTTTAATATTTTATTTTGAAAATAAAAAGGGTTAATTTTTTTTTAAAAAAAAACCCTTCAAATTTGGACACAGCTCAACTGGTCCATGAACACAGAACATCCAAACCTAGCATTGATTTGTTCATGTTTCACACTTAATTTACTTTACGAATATATTTTTTTATATTTTATTTATTTCAATTTTGGGCTATGAGATTTATCTGTCTTAGACCTTGTTTGGTAAACAATTTTTTGAACTAAAATTAGAGGTTTGAAATATTTTTAGAGGTTTAACCAGTCAAATCGACTAATTTAAATGTTTAGTAAATAGAGGATTGTAATAGCAGATTGAACTGAAACCTCTCATTTTGAAAAAGCTCCTTTCAGGAGCTTTTTGAGTTAGACTTGTAAAGACTATTTTGTCCTTGATAACTATAAAAAAATCTCTAAATAACATAAATTTGATTAACTAATAAAAATAAAAAAAATAATTTCATAAATAAAAAATTAATATATAAATTAATAAATGCATATAAATTTAGTAATCAATAAAATTATATTCAAAATATAATTTCATAGATAAGAAATTAATGTATACATCTAAATTTAATAATTAGTAAAATTATATTAAAAAGATAATTTAACAAATAAAAAATTAATATGTACATCATCATATATGCTCAGTAATATTATTAAAAAATTAATTTTCATAATCTAATTAATAGTAATAGATACAAAATGTTAATAACTAATAAATTATTCATACACGTAATTATGTCCTTATATGTCATTTTGCTTGTTCAAATAATCAAACAGCTATTAGCTATTAGTTAATTTTATCAAACACATTTATACAATTAGCTAATACAATCAGCTATCCGCTAATTGTCAAATAAGGTCTTAGTTTTCTTATTGATGTCAATGTTTCAGCGTTTTTGCCCGCTCAACACTTTGGGCTAACTGAAACGGGTAAACTACATTTTTTAATTTTATTTTTTTTATCACTCGGTTGTTGAGTCTTTAACATCATTTAAGTTTATTTGTTAAATTTATGCAAAAAATGCTAAGGTTTATTTTCAAACATAGATTTTTGAACTCCTTTTGATTCACCGACACTTGAATATTTTCTACCGAATTCGAACGTTGGAGAAGCCATGAAAGAGGAGAAAAATATATACAAATTTCACGTTGATCAGACGATGGGAATGCAAATCAAACTAAGATAAAATTGAAACTTTTGATTTGAATTTTGTTAGTTTCGAGAAAAATAAAACTAAAAAGAAAAAGGGTGGTAAAAGGGGAATAAGAATGTAGGCCATGGAAATAAGAATGTTAAAAGTTCAGGTCAATTTCATAAATAAAGACTCCAAAACGCATCATTTGATGTTGGCATTAAAGACTTAACGGTTGAATGATTAACAAGAGAAAGTTTTGAAAATTGAGTGATAAAATTGAACATTTTTGAAGTTAAGTGATCAAAACACAAAAACAAACATAGTTGAGTGACAAAAAAAGCGTAATTTACCCTGTTAAAACTGAAGGAGAAGACTGGTGGAACCATTTATTGATAGATTAGTTGAAACGTCTTATGATATCAACTTCTTTTCAATTCTTTAGAAAAACATGTATAAAAGCCAAAAGATTTGATTTTTTTTATTAAATAGAAAGGTATTATATTCTCACACGGGATCTGAATCCATATAAGATGGGGCAATATGAGCATTCTTGCCGGTAGCCAAATTAATGGATCTCTTTTTCAAACAATACGAATCATATAAACAACTAATTAAGATCATTTCTAAATTAACAGACAGTTTAAGAAATTTATTTTGATTCATTGAAGAAACTTTTGAAACGATCAAGATCATTTAAGTCAAATTCACTGCTATCCGAAATCGAAGCGTAGTATGCTAATTACATGTGTTGGGTATATATGATTTGCAAATTCAAGAAAAATGTGTGTATGAGCAACCACTTTTGGTATTGCCTAAGAATACGATATTAGTATCCAATCGCCTAAAAGCTTGTGTTTTAGTTCGAAGTTTTGAATACATCAGTATAAAAAGCATTGTGACCTTCAATTAATTCTTGACAAGGCAGGAGCCCAGAAAGTAAATGTACAAAACAGTCCATTCTCCTAACTCAAAACCCCTCCGCATCCTGCCTCAAAGCTCCAACAATATAACTTCATACCGCCCACTTCAGATTGTACCAAAACTTAAAATTTTCTCCCTAACAGCAGCCTCACATGTTCATGGATCAACCCACCAATTAAAAACATGTTCTGCAATTAAGCATGAGATATCTCCTAGTTTTTGTGGATGAACCATTTTCTTTGTAGCAGTTTATCTATTTTCTTGGATAATATACATACCATTTATCCAAAAAAACATATAGTATATTTTACCTATGTAATTGAAGTTTTAAATGTCTTCTTCTTTACACATTTTCAAAAATAACTTTCATGGATTTTTTTTTCTTTTTATAAAATAAATAAAAGCAACTTGTGATTTTTTTTTAAAATGTTATATTTTAATTAATAAGGTAAAGTACACAAATGACGACTAAGCTTTGTTTAAAAAATTCAAAACCGTAACTAAATTTTTTGTTTGGTTACAAAACGGTCACTCGACCATTAACAGACATTAAGTGAGTAAATTTACAATTACAAACGTTAAGTAGATTTTTATTCGAAATATGACTAAATGTGCTATTATTCAAATTTTCGTAATTGTAAAGTTACCACTTAACGTCTTAATGAGTGACCGATTGAAACAAATATAAAGTTTAATTGTCATTTTGTAACTTCTAAAAGTCCAATTACCGTTTGTATATTTTACCCTAATTAATATTATAACGTACGTCATAATTAGTTCATTTTTATAAAGTTAACGTAATTAATTTTAACTCTAGATTCAATTAAAAAAATAACTATAAATTAACCCAAAAGTGTTTTACTTTTTGAATAAAAATTCTCCGTCCCTTTTCGGTGCCCCTATGTATGCCCATACGCAAAATACGGCAAGTTATTAATATAATTCTTTGTCGGCTCTCTGTAAAATACCCGTTTGGACGAGAGCTTCCAAACACATTAACACTAAAAAGTTAGGTTTATGATTTAGAGTTAAAGTTTAAGGTTGGGTTTTAAGGAATTAGGGGTAGGGTGTATTTTTTAGATGTTAGAGTTTATAGTTTATGATTTAAATTTTAGAGTCAAGAGTTAAAATTTAAATATTTTTAATGTTAAAACATAAAAAAAGCAGATAATTTTTGTCCTTACACTTTAGCTCCTTGCTAATTCTTACAACAATGTTGCTGTGCTTGTAACCAAGAAAAAAAAGTGTTTTACTCTCAATTAAATGATTGGGTTGGGTGCACTGGATAGGCGTGAGCGTTCGATCGAGTCGAGTCAAAATTTTCGAGTTATTCGAGTTGACGCGTCATATTTTACAACTCAAACTTGATTTGATTTTTTTTGCGATTCGAGTCGAGTTTATGAAATTTCAGTCAAGTTTTCGAGTTCCTATACAAATTTAATTGTAATTATTTATCATGTTATAGTATAGTTTGATTCCAATTTAAACGACTTTCTATAATCATATAAGATATTGTTGAGCCCGATGGTCACAACCGAGGTGCTTGCCAAGTGGTGGAGAAGGTTGATTTTAGGGTGTTTATGTGGAAGCTAAAAAAGTAAGAATTGAACACGAGGATTTAGAGTGGTTCGGCTTTCTAACCCAAAGCCTACATCCACTACCGTAGCTTCCTACTAAGGATTTCAACCAAATTCACAAAGAATTTCGTCCCCTTTTCTCGGATTAGAAGGAAACCGTTACAACGATCAAGCTTTCTACCCAAAGCTTGATCAAGCACTCTCTTACAAGAGAAATTCAAAGCAAACTAGAAATCCTTCTAATAGGTATATGTTTGCAACTCTAAGCACTCACCCAAAACCTATACACTTGAGCAAATTTGACAATTAAGCTCACAAATGTTGTCTATACAAGAAAATATACAAATTAGCTCTAAAGACAATTTGACATCGTAATGTTGTTGACAATTGAAGCATTAACCTATCCTTGATGCTTGGAGGTCCCTTTTATAATTCTAGTTGAGTTTGTAGCTGTTGAGGACCGTTGGGATTGAATTGGAGCCGTTGGAGACTTTATTTCCCTCATTAATTGCAATTCTGGAGCTGTCCGTATCGGAATAGGCGAGCCCATATCAGAACTAGCTGTTGAAGCCTGATATAGCAAGCTGTATCGAAACGCCTCTGACCGTATCGAAACGATATTGAGCTGTATCGAAACGGTTACAAACCGTTTCGGTACGAGTGACAGTTGAGCTGCAATTTAAAATACCATTGGGAAATAGCCGTTAGGGTTTTGACCGTTGAGGTCTTTGCCACATAGGCGTATCGAAACGGTGAAACCCATATCGAAACGCTATGTAAAAACCCTCAACCAGATTAAGCCTGTTTCGAAACAGACAGAGTTGTATCAAAACATTTTGGCACTGTAAATGGTCGTATCGAAACACCTGGGTGGTTTTGTAAAATTTGGCTTTAGAAAACGCATTAAAACCCCTTTAAGAATTCCTCAAACATATTTTCAAGTTGTTTGGACTTAAAAGCATTTTAAAATCTTTTCAATTTAGTCCAAAACTATTTTTCAAATATTATATCAAAGCACATATTTCTACAATCTCCCCATTTTTGATATCATAAAACCAATCTTAAAAATTTGTTTGGGATTCTCCCCCTTAGTGAAATAAATTTTGAATAAGAGAATTAAAATTCAAAATCAATTAAAGCTCCCCCTTATTCATTTGAATATTCAATTTTCAAAACATTCTCCCCTTTTTGTTATATCAAAAATGGTTCAAACTATGTTTGAAAACTTTGAAGTCCATAACAATGGAGAGTTTTTAAAACAAATTTGACAAAATCATAATTTTTAAAATTGGCTCCCTTTTACTCAAAGCATAATTAAGAGTTAGTTCAACATATGATAATCTATTGAATTAAAAATAAATCAAATTAAGCAAATAAAGCAACTAGATTATACCACACTTGAACTCAAGGGAGTATGTGAAGCCTTCCTTCTTCAAGTGTTCTTCCTTGTGTGCATGGAGCTCCCCCTCAAATTTGGACTTGTTGATCAATCTCCATCACACCTAAACAAGACAATCAAGTAATTTTTGGTATCAAAATTGCTTTGGATCCATAGACATTAGTAGCACAAAACTTAGTCCCCTTAGAAATTCATTTTTCAATTTCATCCCTTTTGTTTGAAGTGATTAGTTCTTTTGGAACCCAAATACTTTTAAAAAAAATCCATTTAAGAATCTAGGGGCACTAGATTGTCTTTGATAAAATTTTGATTTTCCAAAATCAATTTTCTTTTCTAGTTCCTTGGAAATCAAAATATTTTCTTTCTTAAGATCATCAATATCCTTTTGATGATCTTTTTCCATGGTTTGAAGCAATTCTTGTAAATTTGAAATTTTAAGTTCGAAATCTTTGATTTTAGCTTCAAACTCAAAACTGGTTTTTAAAAGCAAATCATTTTTGTTTTTCAATTTTGAAATCAATTTTTTGTTTTTCGAAAATGAAGCCTTGAATTCAAAAACCAATTCATCATAGGCTTCTTGTAACTCATCAAATGAATAAGAATTTGAGCAAGATGAGTTAGAAGTTATCTCCCCCTCATTGAGGGCCATGAAGCATAGGTGGGCTACCTCATCATCGGTAGAGTCTTCATCACTCCATGTCGTCACATATGCTTTCTTTGAAGATGATCCATTTTTTTGGACTTGTGGGAATCCTTCATCTTCTTCTTCAATTCATCCTTGGATTTAGCCATATCGCTCTTCATGAATCGGGAGAATTTCTTAAAGAGATAAATCATCTCGCACTTGGAGGAATTGAGAGCAATGACATCAGTGTTGATGCCAAACTCCATGACTTTCTTCTTCCCCGTCTTCTTTATCTCTTCCTTCTTCTTCTCCTCTTCCTTGTCTTTCTTCATGATTTGGTGAGTGAGAAGTGGCCCCATGAGTTCATCAAGCTTCAAGGTCTTGAGATTTTTGGCTTTGATGATGGCGGCCTTTTTTGAGTCTCATGACTCGAGAAGGGAGTAGATAAGCTTTCGGACAAGTTTTTCTTCCAGAATGGCTTCTCCATAACCTTTGAGTCCATTGGTGATGGTGGAGAATCTATCGAACATCTTCGTGATGTCTTTATCCGTTACATTTTGAAGTTCTCATACTCGTAGTTAAGGAGGCCGATCTTGGTCTCCTTTACTTTGTTAGTTCCATCGTATGTGACTTCAAGCTTGTCACATACTTCCTTGGCACTCTCATAAGAAGAGACTTGGGCATATACGTTCGAGCCAAAAGCACAAAAGATGAAGTGCAAGGCTTTGCAATTAAGCTTTATCATCTTCTTGTCGTTGGCATTCCACTCCGCCTTTCTTCATGTTGGTACGAACGGTCCATCTTCAACAAGGTCTCATAGATGATAATCTTTACCCTTGATGAAAAACTTCATGCTATTCTTCCAATAGGCATAATGTTCACCGTTGAAGAATGATGGCTTGTCGATTGAGTGTGTCATTGCTTCAGTTGGTTGGATTGATGTATTGAGCTTCCCGGATCACCTCAATAGGATGTTAATCACAATCAATTGAGTCTCGCTCTGATACCAATTGTTGAGCTCGATGGTCACAACCGAGGTTCTTGCCAAGTGGTGGAGAAGGTTGATTTTAGAGTGTTTGTGTGGAAGCTAAAAAAGTAAGAATTGAACACGAGGATTTAGAGTGGTTTAACTTTCTAACCCAAAGCCTACATCTACTACCTTAGCTTCCTACTAAGGATTTCAACCAAATTCACTAAGAATTTCGTCCCCTTTTCTCGGATTAGGAGGAAACCGTTACAACGATCAAGCTTTGGGTAAAGCTTGATCAATCACTCTCTTACAAGAGAAATTCAAAGCAAACTTGAAATCCCTCTAATAGGTATATGTTTGCAACTCTAAGCACTCACCCAAAACCTATACACTTGAGCAAATTTGATAATTAAGCTCACAAGTGTTGTCTATACAAGAAAATATACAAATTAGCTCTAAAGACAATTTGACATCATAATGTTGTTGACAATTGAAGCATTAACCTATCTTTGATGCTTGGAGGTCCCTTTTATACTCCATATTGAGTTTGTAGCCGTTGAGGATCGTTGGGATTGAATTAGAGCTGTTGGAAACTTTATTTGCCTCATTAATTGCAGTTATGGAGTTGTCCGTATCGGAATGACCTTCTTCAGAACTAGCCGTTGAATCCTAATGTAGCAATTCGTATCGAAACGCCTCTGGCCGTATCGAAACAGTTACAAACCGTTTCAGTACAAGTGACAGTTGAGCTGCAATTTATAATACCATTGGGAAATAGTCATTGGGGGTTTTGACCGTTGAGGTCTTTGCCACATAGGCGTATCGAAACGGTGAAGCCCGTATCGAAACTCTATGTAAAAACCCTCACCCAGATTAAGCCCGTTTTGAAACAGACAGAGCTGTATCGAAATGTTTTGACACTGTAAATGGTCGTATCGAAACATCTAGGGGGTGTTTCGAAACACCTGGTGATTTTGTAAAATTTGGCTTTAGAAAACGCATTAAAACCCCTTGAAGAATTCCTCAAACATATTTTCAAGTTGTTTCGACTTAAAAGCATTTTGAAATCTTTTCAATTTAGTCCAAAACTATTTTTCAATTATTATATCAAAACGCATATTTCTACAGATATGCATGTATATTTCATCATATTTTTTTTCATATGTGACATATATGTAACAACGGGTGAGTCGCCACCAATCCTTAGTTTTATTTTAGGTGCAATTGGAACACCTGAAAACCCGGTTATTTTAATAAAACTTGTTTTTATTGTTTTTATTAAAACAACGAGTTTTGGTCTGCGAAACCAGAAGATAGGTTCGGGAGTCGGTTACGTGTGGGGAAGGGTGAGCACCCCCACAACGCCCAAAATTGGTACCTATCGATTACGTAATGTCTTAATAGTGGAATTATGAATTCGAATATAATTTATCAATGTGATCCCTTCAAATATTTAAACGAATATTTGTTTGTAGAAAAGAAAATTTACACCCCAACAACCGGGGCATAATTTTCGTATATAAAAAGAATTTACACCTCTACGTTCGGGGCATAATTTTGTTAGATTCCCGACTGAAGGGAATTTATTTTAAAAATTATAATTTAGAATTAAAAATGATATTTTGTAATAGGGACTAAAGGAAAGCGGCACCCTTACGCTCAGGGTACGTTTTTTCATGATAATCCCTAGTAAAAAGGGTTTTAATTTAAAATTTAATTAAACAGTATATAGGAATATATAAATAATTCATACATGCGTAATAAAATTAAAATATAAAAACATGGCATATAAAATAAAAACATACCAACAAATGTATATTGCATACAAAGATATTTATTACAAAAAGTCGATATTAAAATAAATACAAAGATGAGGATTAAAATTTAACCTACTAGAAGCTCAAAATAAGAACTTCGCCCGACCCCTAGCAAGATCTCCACATCATCTCGCCATAACTCAAAAATTGATTCGAACGAACCTCGGTAGAGCCTCCAATCGAACCAACTGTCCAGGAAAAAATTTCCCGGAGAGAGCACTGCTCTCGAACTAAAAAACTTGGCCATTTTCAATGGCTTTGCGCCATTTTCTTTATGGCCTTAAGCCATTCTTGGCTTTGCTGTCTTCCTTGTCTGTTTTGCAAGACCTCCCCCTCCCTTTTTATAGCAATTGGGGTGGGGAGGTGAATCATGCAATTAGGGACGTGGTGGCTTGTATGTCACCCACGTAATTTCCCTTTTTTACTTTTTTTCCTTTCTCTTTTTTTACTTTTTTACTTTTTTTTCATCATTTTTTTATATGATACATTTGAGTGAAAAATAAATAATTATGGCCCAGACATAAAATGAGTATTACAGCTGCCCCCTTTGCTCATTGCTGTGTAACAGGAATAGAGCAAAGATAAAAGGATAACCATTTTATGTCCGTTCGGGTCTGGGTTCCTTTTTCTGGCCACGCTTCTTCTTGAACTCCGCTTGATCTGTTCGGCCGCTCTTGTAGGCAGAATCTTCAAAATGGAACGATCCGCTGGGGAGATAATCTTTAAACTACAGAGACCCGTGGAAGAAGCAAAATAAGTCCGACTTGCTACGGCTTTCACATTAACGAATACCTGGAGAAAACTTTACCTAACTGCGACACTGACAGAGCGGCGAGGTCTACAAAACTTGATCCATTTAACAAGGTAGCTTGATATGGAGGAGAAAGATTGATCCACTGCAACTCTATAGATGCGAGAAGATCTGAAGAAGGCTCGATCATCTGCAACTCCATTGATGCGAGAAGATCTGAGGAAGGGTCGATCATCTGCAACTCTATCGATGCGAGAAGATCTGAAGAAGGGTCGATCATCTGCAACTCCATCGATGCGAGAAGATCTGAAGAAGGGCCGATCATCTGCAGCTCCATTGATGCGAGAAGATCTGAAGAAGGGTCGATCATCTGCAACTCCATTGATGTGAGAAGATCTGAAAAAGGGTCGATCATCTACAACTCCATTGATGCTAGAAGATCTGAAGAAGGGTCGATCATCTGCAACTCCATTGATGCGAGAAGATCTGAAGAAGGGTCGATCTACTGCAACTCCATTGATGCGAGAAGATCTGAACAAAGGTCGATCATCTGCAGCTCCATTGATGCGAGAAGATCTGAAGACGAGGTGATCTACTGCAACTCCATTGATGCGAGAAGATCTGAAGACGAGGTGATCTATTGCAACTCCATTGATGCGAGAAGATCTGAAGAAGGGGTGATCTACTGCAACTCCCTTGATGCGAGAAGATCTGAAAAAGGGTCGATCTACTGCAACTCCATAGATGCGAGAAGATCTGATGAAGAGGTGATCTACTGCAACTCCATTGATGCTAGAAGATCTGAAGAAGGGTCGATCTACTGCAACTCCATTGATGCGAGAAGATCTGAAGAAGTGTCGATCTATTGCAACTCCATTGATGCTAGAAGATCTGAAGAAGAGGTGATCTACTGCAACTCCATTGATGTGAGAAGATCTGAAAAAGGGTCGATCTACTGCAACTCCATAGATGCGAGAAGATCTGAAGAAGGGGTGATCTACTGCAACTCCATTGATACGAGAAGATCTGAAAAAAAGGTCAATCTACTGCAACTCCATTGATGCGAGAAGATCTGATGAATGGGTGATCTACTGCAACTCCATTGATGCGAGAAGATCTGAAGAAGGGTCGATCTACTGCAACTCCATTGATGCGAGAAGATCTGAAGAAGTGTCGATCTACTGCAACTCCATTGATGCTAGAAGATCTGAAGAAGGGGTGATCTACCGCAACTCCATAGATGCGAGAAGATCTGAAGACGAGGTGATCTACTGCAACTCCATTGATGCGAGAAGATCTGAAGACGAGGTGGTCTACTGCAACTTCATTGATGCGAGAAGATCTGATTAGTACTAGAACTCCGCCAACGAGACAATGAAGAGTGTCCCTTGTTTACACTTCTTTTTCATTTTTCCCAAATGCACAGGGATTAACGGATTTGATTTGCCTTTACCGGTAGCCGTTTGCTCTGGGCTAGTTGTACCATTCCCCTAGGTACAATCAGTTTATACCAATCATGAGATTGGATTTTTCCCAAGAATTTATTTTCCTTGGACCATTCGTAACAATGGATTTTCGACGGACATCTGAATTGTCCATTATCTTAAACTTAACCGTGTTTAAGCACGTTATGCCTACATTTCTGTCGGCTTTCGGATTTGCATTATTCCCAAATGCACAAGGATCAACGGTTTTGCTTTGCCTTTACCGGTAGCCGTTTGCTCCGGGCTAGCTGTACCATTCCCCTGGGTACAATCAGTTTATACCAATCATGAGATTGGATTTTTCCAAAGGATTTATTTTCCTTCGACCATTTGTGACAATGGATTTTCGATGGACATTTGAATTATCCATTGTCTTAAACTTAACCGTGTTTAAGCACGTTGTGCCGACATTTCTGTCGGGTTTGTCAAAAATAGCTTTGATCCTCATGAGAGGACGAAGTTGAGAAATTCACATTTTTAAGACTATCCTTAAGAAAGGATGGAATTAAGAAAACCCAATTTTTGAGAAAAAGTATCTTTAAGAAATGACGAAATTTAAGAAAATGTGTCCTTAAGAAAGGACGAAGTTAAGAAAGTCCTGGTTTGAGAAAAGTTATCCTTGAGAAAGAACGAAGTTAAGAAACTTTAATTTTGAAAAAAAGGATGTCCTTAAGAAAGGACAGAGTTAAGAAACTCCAATTTTGGGAAAAGGTGTCCTTAAGAAAGGACGAAGTTAAGAAACTCGTGTTTTCGAGAAAAGATGCCCTTAAGAAAGGACGAAGTTAAGAAACTCTTGTTTTTGAGAAAAAGTGCCCTTAAGAAAGGACGGAGTTAAGAAACTCCAATTTTAGGAAAAGGTGTCCTTAAGAAAGGACAGAGTTAAGAAACTCGTGTTTTCGAGAAAAGGTGCCCTTAAGAAAGGACGGAGTTAAGAAACTCTTGTTTTTTAGAAAAAGTGCCCTTAAGAAAGGACGAAGTTAAGAAACTCAAATTCTGAAAAAAGGTGTCCTTAAGAAAGGACGGAGTTAAGAAACTCGTGTTTTCGAGAAAATGTGCCCTTAAGAAAGGACAAAGTTAAGGAACTCTTATTTTTGAGAAAAAGTGCCCTTAAGAAAGGACGGAGTTAAGAAACTCGTGTTTTCGAGAAAAGGTGCCCTTAAGAAAGAACGAAGTTAAGAAACTCTTGTTTTTGAGAAAAAATGCCCTTAAGAAAGGACGGAGTTAAGAAACTCCAATTTGGGGAAAAGGTGTCCTTAAGAAAGGACAGAGTTAAGAAACTCGTGTTTTCGAGAAAAGGTGTCCTTAAGAAAGTACGGAGTTAAGAAACTCTAATTTTGAAAAAAAAGGTGTCCTTATGAAAAGATTGGTTTCAACAAAAAATTCACTAACCAGTGCAAGGTTAGTTTCTGGTAATGTATTTTTATGCAAATGATATGCATGCGCATGTTTTTATGATGATGCAAAGATGCATGAAACTCTTGTCGGAATGCTTATCATAATGCGTGAACATGTTTGACAATGCAATTATGCACATGTTTTCATGTCGAAATGAATGTTTCCTGAAACATTAGATGTCATGATGTATGAACATTTTTGACGATGGAATGATGCGTATGTTTTCATGTATGCCTTCATGGAGTTCTTGTAGAAGTCCCTTTCTTTTGGTCTTAGTTTGATTTTCTGATTCTTCGAAATTTTCCCCGACAAAAGTTTGCCCCCCAGGCTTCATTGTCCTTTTCTGGATAAGGTAAATGACTCCGACGTCGTCTTCTTCTTCTTTCCTTTTTGGAGGCAAGATTGGGAAAAAGTTGACTTTGGAACTTCATCGCATGAAGTTATGACCTGAAAATGAAATGGAATACTAGTTAGTAATATGTTCGGAAAATTTTGTCGTTTTTCACCAGGATGTTTGAGCTTTTTTTTTGTATTCGGCCTTCTTCAGGGCTAAATCATGTTGCTTCCCCCATAGTTGAGGTCTTCGATCTCTTTGCTGGACCTATTTGTATGTACAAGAAAAAATGTGCTATGGGTGCACTTAACTTTGTGTTTGATGCATGTGTCTAGCATAAATGCATGATGACTTGTACAATACATGCAGTTAATATCGAATGATGGATGTGGGAATGAGAGATTCTGATCTGCCTCTTAAAGGGGTGCCCCCGACTCTATGGTAGTTAGATATTTGATGCTGATGAATAGTGCTCGGTGCCTTGTTTATAAGGATGCCCTCAACCTTCCTTGGTTCGATCATCTTTGGGATTACTCCCTTGAGTCCCAACATTTTTGTCTGCGACTGCTCTTGAAGCGAACACAAGGCTTGAAGTATGTTTTTGTCTCTTCTTGAAGAGCTTTCATTGTTCTTGTGGATGTGTTATGTTGCCCCCCAGTCAAGTCCATAAATTTGCTTTTGGTGCATGGTAGCTTATCACTTTTGGCTCTGGAAAAGTGCTACAGGCGATAATTGATGTAGCCATCTAGGGTGCAAAAGTTTGACTTGGCATCGAAGGCTCACTTCCTAAACTTGTCGAGGAATGTTCTCAGATTGGGGCCTCGTAGGGGCATGGTGTTGAGCTCTTGTATAGGTTTAGCGTGATGAGTGCTTTATCCGGTATTTGCTGACACGGGGCATCCCTGGAACCGATTTCAAGATTTAAAAATGCATATGCAAGGTGCGTGTCCTAGATGTGGAAGTACTGATTCATGGTTCAACTTCTGAATTTACAAGATTTATTCGCAACTTTTGAATGTTGCATCGATATCTAGGGTACTAGATTTTCTCCTGATAATAATTTTTCAAATAGGGACCATACGTGAATCAATACTTCATGCTGATGAAATGCAAAAAATAAAATGTTATAGTGGTGTCATGTAATCAATGTGGAATGAATGACCCTATGTAGTGAGATCACCAAAGAGAAAAATGGGTTAGTTCATAATAAAATAATTGAATGAATAAATCAAGCGATGAATAGGACAAAAATTAGCAGTAAAGAAATTGCACGTATAGCAAATAAAGGCATAAAAACCTAAACAAGGCGACTGTTAAAAGAGCAGAGTTTCGGCATGGCTCTAAAAGGTTGGCTCCTACGGCTCACTATATGTGGTTCTGGTTCTAGAGTAACAGTACCCGAACTATCGCTAGGACATCGATTCGGGAGGATACATTTCCCCAAGTCTGCACGGAGACAAAGGTCTCACGAAGACAAAGAGACCTATATCCCGGAAGCGTTTCACCATCCTACACGGAGGGAGTACCACACGAAGGCGTGGTTTCTCGCTCCCACTTAAGGGACAGAGCTCAGGTATAGAGCTCATGATATGAAAACTCAGAAAATAAATTTATAAAAAAATTGTAAAAATTTTAGAAAAAATGGATCACAAATTAATTAAATCGAAGTCATAATTTCCATCTATAGACAAAAAGTAATCGATTTGTGGCTTGACTCTCTAAAAAAAGTCCCCAGCGGAGTCGCCAAGCTGTAACAACGGGTGGGTCGCCACCAATCCTTAGTTTTATTTTAGGTGCGATTGGAACACCTGAAAACCTGGTTATTTTAATAAAACTTGTTTTTATTGTTTTTATTAAAACAACGAGTTTTGGTCTGCGAAACCAGAAGATAGGTTCGGGAGTCGGTTACGTGTGGGGAAGGGTGAGCACCCCCACAACGCCCAAAATTGGTACCTATCGATTACGTAATGTCTTAATAGTGGAATTATGAATTCGAATATAATTTATCAATGTGATCCCTTCAAATATTTAAACGAATATTCGTTTGTAGAAAAGAAAATTTACACCCCAACAACCGGGGCATAATTTTCGTATATAAAAAGAATTTACACCTCTACGTTCGACGCATAATTTTGTTAGATTCCCGACTGAAGGGAATTTATTTTAAAAATTATAATTTAGAATTAAAAATGATATTTTGTAATAGGGACTAAAGGAAAGCGGCACCCTTACGCTCAGGGTACGTTTTTTCATGATAATCCCTAGTAAAAAGGGTTTTAATTTAAAATTTAATTAAACATTATATAGGAATATATAAATAATTCATACATGCGTAATAAAATTAAAATATACAAACATGGCATATAAAATAAAAACATACCAACAAATGTATATTGCATACAAAGATATTTAGAGTGCTTGATCAAGCTTTACCCAATTGTTGAGCTCGATGGTCACAACCGAGGTTCTTGCCAAGTGGTGGAGAAGGTTGATTTTAGGGTGTTTATGTGGAAGCTAAAAAAGTAAGAATTGAACACGAGGATTTAGAGTGGTTCAGCTTTCTAACCCAAAGCCTACATCTACTACCTTCGCTTCCTACTAAGGATTTCAATCAAATTCACTAAGAATTTCGTCCCCTTTTCTCGGATTAGGAGGAAACAGTTACAACGATCAAGCTTTGGGTAAAGCTTGATCAAGCACTCTCTTACAAGAGAAATTCAAAGCAAACTTGAAATCCCTCTAACAGGTATATGTTTGAAACTCTAAGCACTCACCCAAAACCTATACACTTGAGCAAATTTGATAATTAAGCTCACAAGTGTTGTGTATACAAGAAAATATACAAATTAGCTCTAAAGACAATTTGACATCATAATGTTGTTGACAATTGAAGCATTAATCTATCCTTGATGCTTGGAGGTCCCTTTTATACTCTTAATTGAGTTTGTAGCCGTTGATGATCGTTGGGATTGAATTAGAGCTGTTGGAAACTTTATTTGCTTCATTAATTGCAGTTATGGAGTTGTCCGTATCAGAACGACCTTCTTCAGAACTAGCCGTTGAAGCCTAATGCAGCAAGTCGTATCGAAACGCCTCTGGTCGTATCAAAACAGTTACAAACCGTTTCAGTACAAGTGACAGTTGAGCTGCAATTTATAATACCGTTGGGAAATAGTCATTGGGGGTTTTGACCGTTGAGGTCTTTGCCACATAGGCGTATCGAAACGGTGAAGCCCGTATCGAAAATCTATGTAAAAACCCTCACCCAGATTAAGCCCGTTTTGAAACAGACAGAGTTGTATCGAAATGTTTTGACACTGTAAATGGTCGTATCGAAACACCTAGGGGTGTTTCGAAACACCTGGTGATTTTGTAAAATTTGGCTTTAGAAAACGCATTAAAACCCCTTGAAGAATTCCTCAAACATATTTTCAAGTTGTTTCGACTTAAAAGCATTTTGAAAACTTTTCAATTTCGTCCAAAACTATTTTTCAATTATTATATCAAAACACATATTTCTACAGATATGCATGTATATTTCATCATATTTTTTTTCATATGTGACATATATGTAACAACGGGTGAGTAGCCACCAATCCTTAGTTTTATTTTAGGTGCGATTGGAACACCTGAAAACCCGGTTATTTTAATAAAACTTGTTTTTATTGTTTTTATTAAAACAACGAGTTTTGGTCTGCGAAACCAGAAGATAGATTCGGGAGTCGGTCAAGTGTGGGGAAGGGTGAGCACCCCCACAACGCCCAAAATTGGTACCTATCAATTACGTAATGTCTTAATAGTGGAATTATGAATTCGAATATAATTTATCAATGTGATCCTTTCAAATATTTAAACGAATATTTGTTTGTAGAAAAGAAAATTTACACCCCAACAATCGAGGCATAATTTTCGTATATAAAAAGAATGTAAACCTTTACGTTCGGGGCATAATTTTGTTAGATTCCCGACTGAAGGAAATTTATTTTAAAAATTATAACTTAGAATTAAAAATGATATTTTGTAATAGGGACTAAAGGAAAGCGGCACCCTTACGCTCAAGGTACGTTTTTTCATGATAATCCCTAGTAAAAAGGGTTTTAATTTAAAATTTAATTAAACAGTATATAGGAATATATAAATAATTCATACATGCGTAATAAAATTAAAATATACAAACATGGCATATAAAATAAAAACATACCAACAAATGTATATTGCATACAAAGATATTTAATACTAAAAGCCGATATTAAAATAAATACAAAGATGAGGATTAAAATTTATCCTACTAGAAGCTCAAAATAAGAACTTCGCCCGACCCCTAGCAAGATCTCCACATCATCTCGCCATAACTCAAAAATTGATTCGAACGAACCTCGGCAGAGCCTACAATCGAACCAACTGTCCAGGAAAAAATTTCCCGGAGAGAGCACTGCTCTCGAACTAAAAAACTTGGACCATTTTCAATGGCTTTGCGCCATTTACTTTATGGCCTTAAGCGTTGAAGAACTTCATCCTATTCTTCCAATAGGCATAATGTTCACCGTTGAAGAATGATGGCTTGTCGATTGAGTGTGTCATTGCTTCAGTTGGTTGGATTGATGTATTAAGCTTCCCGGATCACCTCAATAGGATGTTAATCACGATCAATTGAGTCTCGCTCTGATACCAATTGTTGAGCTCGATGGTCACAACCGAGGTTCTCGCCAAGTGGTGGAGAAGGTTGATTTTAGGGTGTTTATGTGGAAGCTAAAAAAGTAAGAATTGAACACGAGGATTTAGAGTGGTTCAGCTTTCTAACCCAAAGCCTACATCTACTACCTTAGCTTACTACTAAGGATTTCAACCTAATTCACTAAGAATTTTGTCCCCTTTTCTCGGATTAGGAGGAAACAGTTACAACGATCAAGCTTTGGGTAAAGCTTGATCAAGCACTCTCTTACAAGAGAAATTCAAAGCAAACTTGAAATCCCTCTAATAGGTATATGTTTGCAACTCTAAGCACTCACCCAAAACCTATACACTTGAGAAAATTTGATAATTAAGCTCACAAGTGTTGTCTATACAAGAAAATATACAAATTAGCTCTAAAGACAATTTGACATCATAATGTTGTTGACAATTGAAGCATTAACCTATCCTTGATGCTTGGAGGTCCCTTTTATACTCCTAATTGAGTTTGTAGCTGTTGAGGATCGTTGGGATTGAATTAGAGCTGTTGGAAACTTTATTTGCCTCATTAATTGCAGTTATGGAGTTGTCCGTATCGGAACGACCTTCTTCAGAACTAGCCGTTGAAGCCTAATGCAGCAAGTCGTATCGAAACGCCTCTGGCCGTATCGAAACAGTTACAAACCGTTTCAGTACAAGTGACAGTTGAGCTGCAATTTATAATACCGTTGGGAAATAGTCATTGGGGGTTTTGACCGTTGAGGTCTTTGCCACATAGGCGTATCGAAACGGTGAAGCCCGTATCGAAACTCTATGTAAAAACCCTCGCCCAGATTAAGCCCGTTTTGAAACAGACAGAGCTGTATCGAAATGTTTTGACACTGTAAATGGTCGTATCGAAACACCTGGGTGATTTTGTAAAATTTGGCTTTAGAAAACGCATTAAAACCCCTTGAAGAATTCCTCAAACATATTTTCAAGTTGTTTCGACTTAAAAGCATTTTGAAATCTTTTCAATTTAGTCCAAAACTATTTTTCAATTATTATATCAAAACGCATATTTCTACAGATATGCATGTATATTTCATCATATTTTTTTCATATGTGACATATATGTAACAACGGGTGAGTCGCCACCAATCCTTAGTTTTATTTTAGGTGCGATTGGAACACCTGAAAACCCGGTTATTTTAATAAAACTTGGTTTTATTATTTTTATTAAAACAACGAGTTTTGGTCTGCGAAACCAGAAGATAGGTTCGGGAGTCGGTTACGTGTGGGGAAGGGTGAGCACCCCCACAACGCCCAAAATTGGTACCTATCGATTACGTAATGTCTTAATAGTGGAATTATGAATTCGAATATAATTTATCAATGTGATCCCTTCAAATATTTAAACAAATATTTGTTTGTAGAAAAGAAAATTTACACCCCAACAACCGGGGCATAATTTTCGTATATAAAAAGAATTTACACCTCTACGTTCGGGGCATAATTTTGTTAGATTCCCGACTGAAGGGAATTTATTTTAAAAATTATAATTTAGAATTAAAAATGATATTTTGTAATAGGGACTAAAGGAAAGCGGCACCCTTACGCTCAGGGTACGTTTTTTCATGATAATCCCTATTAAAAAGGGTTTTAATTTAAAATTTAATTAAAAAGTATATAGGAATATATAAATAATTCATACATGCGTAATAAAATTAAAATATACAAACATAACATATAAAATAAAAACATACTAACAAATGTATATTGTATACAAAGATATTTATTACAAAAAGCCGATATTAAAATAAATACAAAGATGAGGATTAAAATTTATCCTACTAGAAGCTCAAAATAAGAACTTCGCCCGACTCCTAGCAAAATCACCACATCATATCGCCATAACTCAAAAATTGATTCGAACGAACCTCGACAGAGCCTCCAATCGAACCAACTGTCCAGGAAAAAATTTCCCGAGAAAGCACTGCTCTCGAACTAAAAAACTTGGCCATTTTCAATGGCTTTGCGCCATTTACTTTATGGCCTTGAGCCATCCTTGGCTTTGCCGTCTTCCTTGTCTGTTTTGCAAGACCTCCCCCTCCCCTTTTATAGCAATTGGGGTGGGGAGGTGAATCATGCAATTAGGGACGTGGTGGCTTGTATGTCACCCACGTAATTTCCCTTTTTTTTACTTTTTTTTCCTTTTTTTGTTTTTTTGTTTTTTACTTTTTTTTTTTCTTTTTTTCATCATTTTTTTATAAGATACATTTGAGTGAAAAATAAATAATTATGGCCCGGACATAAAATGGGTATTACAATATATTTCTTCATATTTTTTATATAGGTATTATATTTATTAGAAAAAAATGAGGGACTCGACTCAAACTTAAAAATTAACCCACTAATTACTAAAAATTTCGAGTTATTCGATTTTTCATTTTACAACTAAAATTTTATTTTAAAATTTTTTCGAGTCGAGTCAAGTTTATGTAATTTTGAGTCGAGTTTTGCCCACCCCGAGCACTGGATAAAGGTTTGTTCCGGTCCAAAAATATTTATTTCGGTTTCTAACATTTTAACGGGAAAAATAATCGGATGGACCAAATTTTTACATTTCGAAAAGTACAAATATTAAACTTGAGCAAATTTAAGCGGCTGTGCTAAATCCACAAGTTTCCCATAGTGTATGGGTGAAATGCAGAATTTGACTTTTATTCATTTTTTTCTTTAAAGTTTATCATGTATTTCGAGTAAATTAAACTTGGTTTTTATTGTGGGGCATAAAAAGAGATAGAAAATTTTTATTTGAGATTTTATTGGTGGGAGTCTTAATCTTGGTCTTTGGCATTGCATTGCATTGCATGCAAATGTTTACTTGTGCTTGACTCATTTCCAGCCATGAACACGAAGATATATATTTTCATCATCTCAAAATTTAAAAACAAAAAATAATAGAAAAACTATTTACTCATTAATATATATTGATTGTACCTGGTGCATATTAAATATCATAAATATGATTATGAAGAAAATAAAATGGCTAAAAAGCAGTAAGTAGAAACAGAGTTTACAAAGATATATTTTCATCCTCTCAAAATCAAATCAAGACCAGCCTCTTTATACATCAGTTTACTACCATAAAAGAATGCAGACTCAAACGCCCTAAAAACCCTAACCGTCGCTCTACCAGACTCCAACAGTTACTACAAACAAAAACCTAAGTGGAAAACGGCTTGTATTTGTTAGAATCTTTTATCATTTTCTTCAAACATAAGGATACCAATCTCTGCTTCAGCTAGGCCTGTTTCAAGTAGCTCCTAATTTTACATTCCACATCCTGCAACAAAAATATAGGTCAGCTACCTAAATTCAAAAGCATATGTATATGAATCATAGTTTAAAACAACTATCTTATGGGATGATGTGAAACATACAAGAATATAAAAGGAATCTAAGAAGAAGAATGACTCAAAAGCCTTATTATTTCATGTAGAGGACTGTTGCTTATATACACAAATAATGGCGCAAGTAACGTAGTTAGTTTCTTAACTAAGTTTGTTACATCTGCTTAACATCATTCTGTTAGCTAACAGCCTTACTCACACTCTCTTTACAACATGCTTCCTGCTTCTTCCTCTCCTCGATTTCTTCGATAGACAATACCCCTAGCTTCTAGCGAAACATGTTGAAGTATGCTTTGGATAAGGGCTTAGTAAGACCGTTTGCAGTTTGGTGCTCAGCTGGGACGTAGTTTACTTGTATTTTATTGGCTGCAACCTTTTCTCTGACAAAGTGCACGTCCAGCTCCACGTGTTTTGTCTTCGAATGATAGATTGGATTCAAGCTCATGGCTATGGCACTGGAGTTTTCACTCCATATGACTGGTATATCATGTTGTTCAACACCCATATCACTCAACAAGGCTTCCACCCATGTTACCTCAGCTGCCACATCTGCTAGACTCCTATACTCCGCCTCTGTTGTGGATCTTGACACAGTTTTCTGCTTCTTCGAGTTCCACAAGACAAGACTGCCTCCCATGTACACACAATTCCCAGAAATTGACCTTCGATCATCAACACTTCCACCCCAATCCGCATCAGCAAAAGCAGTTAGCTGACACTTATTGGAAAAGGGGGTAAAGACAAGGCCTTAGTCTAGAATTCCATTCAAATACTTTAGCACCCTTCTGACCGCTGTCATGTGTTGTTCACATGGGGCATGCATGAATTGAGCAAACTTATTAACACTAAACACCACATCTGGTCGTGTGTGACACACATACAACAACGATCCAACGAAGTTGCGATACTAACTTGGATTTGCTAATGGACTGCCAGCATCTTGCGAAAGTTTGAGGGACGTGATCATTGGTGTTGGTGTAGGATTCGCATTAGACATATGAGCTTTTACTAGTAGTTCTTGTATAAACGTTTTCTGGCTAAGCATAATGGAGCTGCCAAACCTCTTCACTTCAATTCCCAGGAAGAAGCTGAGCATGCCTAGGTCTTTAAGTGAAAATTTCTCCCCAAGTTGCTTAACCACCAGTTCAATTTCTGCATCTGAATCACCCGTGACAACAATGTCATCCACATATACCAAGACATACGTGCACGAGCCAACTACATTTTTGACAAACAATGAAGTATCAGCCTGTGACCCTTTGAAACCAATCTGAACAAGATGATCCCTCAACTTAGTGTACCAATTACGTGGGGCTTGTCTCAGCCCATACAAGGCCTTGTTAAGTTTGCACACGAGTCTCGTTCCATCATCTGCCAACTACTCGAAACTAGGAGGCTGTTGCATGAAGACCTCCTCATGTAGGTCACCATTCAGGAAGGCGTTGTTGACATCAACTTGCCTCAAAATCCACCTTTTTTGAACTGCCAAAGCAATGATAATATTGATTGTTGAAGACTTTACTACTGGGCTGGAGGCTTTGAACTTGTTTTATAGTTGCACCATACTGAGTTTTCACCAGGGATTGAAACAATTTGAAGGCATGAAGCGCTTCACCTTTGGATTTTAACAAATACAGCCAGCAGTGTCTAGTGGTAGCCTCAACAAAGGACACATAGTAGTGGAATCCATTGGGTGCAACATGTGCTAGTCCCCAAAGATCAGTGAATATAAGCTGAAAAGAGGTAAAGTAAATAGTTGTAGAGGGAACAAAGGCTAACTTATGACTTTTACCCATACGACAAGCTACACAAACGTCACTCTTTATTTCATTATTTGTTGAAGGATTACAATCTTTGCATTTTTACAGACTTGCACTAAAGAATAATGAGCAGGATGCCCAAGTCTTTTATGCCACAAACTATATGACTCATTGGAACGAGTAACTACATTAGCTTCTATGTGATCTTTGCAAGAAGCAACATTCCTAGCAGAGAATTGGTACAACCCATGGTTCTCCTTTCCTCGAAGTAACACCTCTCCATTAGCTTCATCTCGCACACAACAGCTTCTAGCTCGAAACTCGAAGTAAACCCTATTATCCTTAGCAAACTTTGACACATATAGGAGATTTTTAGTGATAGTAGGAACATGAAACAAGTTATTGAGTTTCATCTTACGAGAGGCAGTAAGTAGGGGTGTGCATTTTCGGATACGAATAGTATCCAATCCGAAATTTTCGGATATCTGAAATTTCGGATAGTCAAAAATAGCGATCCGTATCCGATTCGAAAAAACCGGATATCCGAATCTGAAATTCTTGATTAATTTAAAAAAAAATTAAACTTTCTACAACTTGTACACGTTTTGATAAAAAAAATAGCAGTAACAAACGTTGTGAGCAACTAACATTTCATAATAGAAAGAAACTGGGCAGTGGGCACAACAACTAACCTAACATTTGATATAACAGTGAGCTTTCATGGCACAACAATTTATGCACTTTAACAAACTAACCTAACATAAAAATAGAGTTGTGGGAAAATATAAAAAATTATATATCAACTAAAATTGAGCACAACAAAAACAGACCAGTAGCAAAAGTTGAGCATTTCATTAACTTAATATTTTTCATAACACATCACACATTGCACTTAAACAAATTATACAGTGAACAATTTACTAGTATATCGTGTTCGACCGTAATAGCATCATTCAAGTCTTAATATCAACTAAAATACTCAAAATAAAATACTACAAAAGTCTTAATATCATCATTAAAGTATAATACTCAAGCTTAAAATAAAATACTACAACAGTCTCAATAACAAAATAAAATTAGATCACTAAGTACTCCTAAAGTTCCAAGGTCCAAACTTTAAAAATCATCCAAACTATTATTCGTTTCATCAATTATGATGTCTGGTTGCTCCAAAGTTAGATCATTCATGCCTACAACACAAGAAATAAAATAAACTAAGGTTAAATCATGCATTATGTTTAAAATATTGAACAAATAATAAAAGCTAAACTAACTAATCTTCCTCCAATTTTTCCAAGGCAAGCAAGCTTTCCTCAATTATATGAGGTGATCGAGAGGTGCGTAACCAATCTTGAGTGCAAACAAGTGCTTCAACCATTTTTGGAGTCAATGAAGTACGAAAAGAATCAAGGACACGACCTCCCGTGCTAAAAGCCGACTCAAAAGCTACAGTCGAAATGGGTATGGCAAGCACATCTTTAGCCATCTTATGAAGAATGGGATATCTTTTTAGTTGATCTTTCCACCATTGCAAGATTTCAAAATTTGGAACATGAGACTCGCAAGCATCTTCTAAATACTTCTCCAACTCACTTTTATTGGCATTAATTAATAAACAACCGGTATCTCTTTGATATTTTGAAGTCATGAGTTGTTGAAGATCAACCTTACCACTTTGAGTCCCACTTTGAGTGAAAGTAGAGAAAGTAGAAGAAGCCGAAGAAGATGTATCATCTGTCTTTGATTGAGGCATCGAGGAAGCATACGAGTCAAACAAAGATTGCAAAACCATTTTAATCTTGAGGCATAAGAGATTTGCTCTTGTTTCATCATAAGAGTCTCGCACAATCCAATCAACATAACTCAATTTGTGCCTAGGGTCAAGGATCACCGCCACAAACACCAAAACATTAATATTATCAATGTTTCCATAATATTTGTCATACTTAAACATCATTTGAGCTGCCATTTTCCTAACACCCTCATCATCATCACCAATGTTATTCGAAATCATTAATCTAGTTCTGTAAATCTCATGTGCATAAGAGTTGCAAGTCATATAGTGAGAACCAGATAACCTCAATGTTGCATCATAAAAAACACTTAAGAAGGGTAAAAAAACTACCCACCCTCTTCCAATCATCTTCTTTGGGACCGCCACCAAACTTTTTAAGTTCCTTGAAACAAGAAGAATCTTTCATGTATAAACTAGCAAATGCCTTTTTAAACTTGATAGCAGATTCAAGCATTAAAAAGGTTGAATTCCATCTTGTTTCAACATCCAAAGTAACTAGACTTTTACTATCATCTTTCTCTTCTTCTATGCAAGTTTTAAACTTTTGAAGTCTCGCAGGAGAAGACCGAACATACCTCACAAGAGCTCGAACTTTCATAATTGACAAATCAAGTTCTTTCAATCCCTCTCTTACAATTAAATTCAAAATATGAGACGCACATCTCATATGTAAATATTTACCCTCCAACAAACTAGACTCCCAAATGTTAAGTCTTCTCCTTAGGTAATCAATTGCTAAATCGTTTGAGCTAACATTGTCTACGGTCACAGTCATAATTTTTCAAACCCCATTCAATCAAACATTTTTCAACTGCTCTATCAATAAGTTGTCCAAAATGACCAGCAATAGGACAAAAATTAATTATCCTCTTATGCAAATTCCAATCATCATCAATAAATGGGCAGTCAAACACATATAGCTTAAATTTTGACCCGATGTCCATGTGTCGGTGGTTAGACAAATCCTAGAATCCAAGTTCTTAAAAGAAACTTTCAACTCATTTCTTTGTTCAATAAAGAGAGCATAACAATCTCTAGGGGCAGTAGTGCGAGAAGGAAGCCTAAAGAGAGGATTTAAAGCCTTACAAAAGTCAATGAAACCTTCACGTTCAACAAAAACAAAAGGCAGTTCATCCACAATAAGCATCTTAGCAAGCTTCTTCCTACACAAATCATTATCAAATTCCCACAATTTTGGAACACTAACTATTTCAGCAGTTCCGTCCTCATTTGTTAGTGTTTTAGTTTCAAAATCAATCATCTTTTGCTTCTTATCTAAATTTGGGGGATATTTTTTGCACCTATTAATGTGATTTGCTAATGGAGTGGTACCATTTTTAGTTGAGCAACCAATACGTTGTTGGCAATACTTACAAGAAGCAAAAGCGGGATCTTCCTCGTCAACCGAAAAATGAGTCCACCACTTAGACTTTTTCTTCCTCTTCCCTAAAGTAGCATCACTTGTTGTTGGACCTTTCTTCTCATTTCTCTTCCTTTTTGGTGGTTGCATTTCCTCCTCATTATACTCGTTCGTCATCGAATCAATAAATACATAATCAACATCTTCATTCTCATCAAAAGATGATGGAACATTCTGCAACCAAATAATTATAGGACACCAAATAATTATTCTCATGCGAACAAGATCATATTAATTTATTAAGTATTAATTGTAATAAGTAATCAAAAAATAACTAGCTAAGTGAAACTGTCGATGCATGGTAAAAAAATATTTCATTGTACTCAAATAAATTCAAATGATAGACTAATTTTATATTGAAAGCAATCTATATAAGAATAATGAAAGTAAAAAACATATCGAAGTCTAATAAATACATGTATAAAGTAATTTGTAGATAAAGGAGCAATCAAGAAAAAGACAATATTATAAAGTAGTTCTTTAAAGGTTTGGACGAGACTACCAAAAGCATCTGAAATGGCAACATCATTTTGATGTTTGCTTCCTCTAAATATCTATTATTAGACACTCTACTTAAACCCAAGTAAATATAAAATCCAATGTTATATTGTTCAAACATTAATACACTGAAAGAGAACATGACATGCAACGTAAGAGTATTGGAGCAAGAGGCAACTAAACAATGATTTTTTAATCCAAATGTAAATTAAGGGATTAAACTTTAACCATGAAGAAGATGCATTAATCATATTTCTCAAAACAAAATACGCTGAATCATGTGTGATGTAAAATTATTCCACAGTTTACAGTCTTTACATTAATCGAATCTTCATTCTTCTCATTATTTGGATCTTTTAAGGAGGAACACATTTAAAGTTTGATGTTTACCAATAAAATTTTCTATAAGAAAGTCAACTGAAACCATGGAAAGCTATCAAACTTTAAATCTTCATTATCAGAATAAACCCCAATACACAAATTTCATTTAAAAAGATTATGAGCCTTAAAATCTTCTAACATCATTCATTGATATAATCGAATGGGAAGCACATTTTTGAAGAAACAACACTCAGAGTTATGAGGAATACTAGCACATTATCAAACTGCCTACCAATTTCAAAATTATTGTTCAAACTTCAACACTTATCCAAGTTAGTGTTTTTGGATTTAAAATTTTTAATACTATTTAAATATAAAAAAATACAGAGAACTTACCAAGGATTGGGATGGAGGTTGTGGAGGGTTTCGGCTCGTTATAGACACTATCGTGACTCGTGAGAGAATAACCAATTGGTCACCGGATGGTTTCGGCCGGAGCTTGGAGGTGGAGCGGTGGAAGTCCGGAGAGTGGAGAGTGGAGAATAGGTTTGGGAATTGGGAAAATATCGTGAGAAGTGGGAATTGGGAATTGGCAAATTAAAATTGGGGGATATTAGTTTGGGCTTTACCGGGCTACTTGGGCTAGGGATAAAAAAGGTTTAATTTTTAATCGGATTTTCGGATAATTCGAATTTCAATTTAGGTCGATCCGTATCCGATCCGATTATCCGAAAAATTTACCGGGTATTCGATCCGTACTATCCGAAAATTTAAAAACGGATCGGATATCCATATTTTCGGATCGGATTATCGGACAAACGGATCATATTTTTTTTGCACACCTCTAGCAGTAAGTAATAAAGATTGTCTTGTTCTACAAATAGGTAGGCTATTCCCATTTCCAACAAGGAGAGTACCTGGTCCTGAGTATTCTGATCCATTCAACACTTTTGAAGCATCTGGCGTTACGTGGTGTGTGGCCCCTGAATCCACCACCCAATTGTCTTAGTTGATTGGTCCATGAACATGTGAATGATACGTTCCTTGAGAACCAGTAGACTGACCAGCAGTACCAGAACATGTAGAGCATCCTCCAATCTCAAGCTGACTCATGTGAACTGTAGGTGCATCATTCATGCTTTCATTATTTTGAGCCAGGATTCCCACAAATGATTTGTCAAACCTATGCCAACACCTATCCACTGAATGCCCATTTTTTCCACACAGGTGAAATTGAAGGCGAGTGCGTCCACGACCTCTACCCATGGATCTGCCTTGATTATAGACTGAGCCAGTTCTTGAATCTTAAGTGCTATTACGAGCAGGTTGCTGAACCTGTGCCACATTTGCACTCATTAGAAACTAACCAAGGGTATTGAACCCACGCAATTGAGCTTCTGCGTCAATTAACACTGACTTCACAGCATCGAGAGTGAAAGTTTCTCTACTCGTAGTAATCACAGCCATGAACAGTTGATATTCCACTAGTAACCCATTCAATATGGTGGCAATTTGTTCAACATCAGACACCTTGCTGCCACAGGCTGAAAGTGCATCACAGACCTCCTTAACCTGAGTGATGTGCATACGCATGCTTTCTTCTCCCTTTTTGAATGATCGGAGTTTGTAGTGAAGGCTCATCACTCGTGTTGTGGATCTTGTTGCAAAGAACTTCTGAACTATGCTCCAAACCGACGCAGCTGTCTCAGCTCCCACAAATTCAGGTAAAAGATGTGCGCTAATGGTGGAAAGAAGCCACGATGCAAGTGCACTATCTTGAGCAACATAGATCTCATACTCTTCATTGGTGATACGTCTGCCATTGGTGTCAAGCACCGTTTCTTGGGGTGGTTGAACGTCTCTTTTGAGTAATTTCTCCAGGCGATGACTCCTAACAGTGAGGAGAATTTGTTGTTTCCATAGTAGGTAATTTATCTCATCAAGAATAATGTTAACACGTTTGTTGGTGAACATTTTCCCAGAGAAGGCGAGGTCAGTTGAGTCAGATTCTTGGCCAGAGGTATTGGATGGCATGATGAAACGAGTTTGGACAGATTCCTGTGAGTTAGAACGCTTTTCCCACAAGAAAACAAAACGAGAGAAAGAAAGGAAACACAACAAGCGGAAGATTTAGAGATCTCCAGGAAAGAAAGCGATTGATACCATGATGTGAAGCATACAAGAATACAAAAGGAATCTGAGAAGAAGAATGACTCAAAAGGCTTATTATTTCATGTAGAGGACTGTTGCTTATATACACAAATAATGGCGCCAAGTAACCTAGTTAGTTTCTTAACTAAGTTTGTTACATCTGCTTAACAACATTCTGTTAGCTAACAGCCTTACTCACACTCTCTTTACAACATGGGACAATTTTAACACTTTAAGTGACATGAGAAATTGTATTTCTTCTGGTATTCTGCCATGAAAACTGTTGTTGGAGAGGTCAAGACAAGTAAGGACGGTCAATACTTTCTCATACAACATTTCGTTCCCTTTGTTGACAATTGTAACAGAGTCTTGATAGTAATCATCTCCAATGTATTCCAGCTTAGCTTTGTCTTTATTGTTCATCTGCATCATTGCCTTCAAACTTTGCAAAAAATCAATGAACAAGTCACCTAAAAAATTGTTGGAAGCAATGTCCAATATGCGCAGCTTTGGAAAACCACTTTCAACATCATATTCTTTAATAGTACCATAAAATCTGTTGCCTCGTAGAATGAGAACCTTCAAGGAAGGCAACTTCTGCAACCGAACAGGGAAGGTATCATGAATCATATTGTTTCCAAGGTCCAGAACCTCAAGTTTTGTGCAATTGGCTAGTGATGATGGCAGCTTCCCTTCCAATTTATTGGCACCATTTTTGAGCGACCTTAGTTGAGTAGCTTGAAGGAAATGGATGGATAGTCCACCAGAAAATTGGCACCAATTTTGAGCGACCTTAGTTGAGTAGCTTGAAGCAATGTCTTCCAAACCCAGTTTGGTATTGCACCACTTATTCGAGTGTATCTAAATTTTCTAGACTCCTTAAAAACTCTGGAAATACACTTATGTTACATGATCTCAAATATAAAAATGTTAGCACTGGAGAAGAGAAGTTTGCATCACCAAAGGGGATGTGTTTTGGAAAATCAATGGGATTGAAAGAAATGTCTACCCACCAAAGAGAGCTCTTCCACAACCAATTAGGCACAACACCATGGATGTGGTTGTTAGAAAGATCAAGACCAGTCAAGTTGTCTTGTGGAAATTCAGTAAGGTTTCATGACCTTAGGCTTAGGATCTCTAAATCTAATTCTTCGATCAATGAAGAAGACGCATAGGAAAACTTATCAATTTTCCCAACCAAGAGACAGTTCCCGCAACATTGGAAGAGTAAATAAAGAAGAAGGTAATGATCCACTGAAATGATTTTCAGACTAAGATTTACAATTGACGATGGAATGGATCCAAAAAAATTACAACCGTGAAGATCTAAATCCCTCAAGAACTTGAGGTTACCAATTTATCCACTGAAATTTGTATATTGAAGGGACAAACTCCTTAAAGCATTGTTTGTTGGAAATTCTGGCAATTGTCTGAAATGTCAATGCTTTGAACTTTTGGCAGCAAGATAATTTCGTTTCAAAAATGACCACTCAGATTGCAAGAAGAAATTTCCAAGAAATTAGGAGGTAAATAAGAGAAGAAGAAATTTCCAAGAAATTAGGAGGTAAATAAGAGATGGGGTTTCTGGAAGTGTGGAGAGTGAAGGACATAATGGACCTTCTAAACCACAATTTGATAGACTCAACACTTGTAAAGATGTGGTTTCACACCATTTACTGCTTTGAGATGAAATGTTCACACCATCCAAGTAAAGCTCTGTGAGTAACTTCAAATTCTTGAAGACAATGTTGTTTTGGGAGTTGAGTCTAAGAAGTGGAAAATGACAAGACAAGAGAAAAGAAAGAAGAGTGAAATTAGGGAATGGAGAGTCTTTATGTTTGCTGGCTTTGGCTGTGAAGGAAGACTGTTTTTTTGTCATAGAAGGAATATTGTTTACTGGTAGGAGTCTTTGGCATTGCATGAGAATAAAGCCCCCACCCCTATGTTTAAGTCAAGTCAATTTCTTAGCTGCTTCAGATGGACTGATGAGCACCACCACACAATGGGTGGAAATATATTTAGATTATTTTAAAACTTCTTTCTTTTTGATTGGAATGATATAGAATGAATGAAATGAAAATCATTACCGATGAATCAATTAAGATAGTATTAACAAATGTATACATATTCCAATTACTTTTTAATTATTGCAAAAAAACTAGTTCCAATTTCAAAAGATATGTTTTTCTCTTGGAAGTATATTGTACCAAAAAGCAATGAGAATAAAGAATATATACTTTTAAAATATAAAATTATTTTTTATCTTTACTTGCTTCATGTTAGACAATGCACAGTCAACAAGCTGAGCTGGAATGCTATTAGCAATCGGTTAAAATTCGTTTCAACAATTTTAACAACTTTCTTGGAGGGTGTGAAATTGCAACAAATTTTTTGGAGAAATTTATTTGATCATCTAGGAAGAAACCCTGATCTTTTTTTCTTATATAAATCATGTCCTTGGCTTGTAATCAAACAACTATCAATAATATTGCGCTTTTCTCTCTGTTTACATCCTTCATTTATGCTTTAACATGGTATCAGTTGCTTTGGCGTAGATCCTGGAGTTGCTTCTATGGCTAGTGTCTCTCCCTTAGTTGTTACGATTGTCGACGGTGTATCCTCTCTATCAGTTCATGATGAATCTAGTGAGCACTCATTTCCCAACAAACGCATCAACATTCGCCTGGATGACACCAACTTCAATCTATAGAAGCAACATATGGTACTTCTAATGCGTGGTCATGGGCTCGAAAGTTATCTTTATGAGTTGATTCCTCCTACGGCGAAGTTCATGGTTGCTGAGAATGGTGAAAAATCTCCTAATCCTGCCTATACTCGATTCATTAAGCAGGATAGCTCTTTGGCATTCTGGTTACTCTCCACTGTCAGTTATGATCTTCTACCTCTACCACACGCGTTATGCATCTTCACTGTCGCCTGAGGTCCATTAAGAAGTTGTCTATGTCAATGCGTGCTTATACAATGCAAGTTAAAGAAATATGTGATCTACTAGCCTCGTGTGGTAGCCCAGCCTCCTCAGTGGAACATATCACTACTATGCTCAATGGACTCCCTCCCGAGTATGATCCCTTTGTGGCGGTCATAACAACTAGTCGTGAGTCATATACTATAGAATGAGTTGTTTCTGTTCTCGTTGATGCTGAATTCATACTATCATATCCGCTTTGCATGCCTATTGGAACTCACAACACCCAACTCAATGAATCCCATTGTGCCTCACCTACTTCATTTCAGCGACCGGGTCGTCGTGATGAACCACGCTACTCTAGCGGTCGTTACAAAGGGCGTCCCAGAACCCAATGCCAACTGTGTGGAAAACTCGGTCACCTTGTTGATCATTAGCATTATTTTGATAAGAGATTTAAAGGAATTTCTTCTCAGTCCCAGGCTCAATCTGCTCATCGTCAAGCCAATGTTGCTTGCTTTTCTGATTCTATTGATGTTGGTTATGATCCTTTATTTGGTACAAGTGCATGTGTTGATCAATCGTCGGTGGAACCTCCTCTCGATGATGTTCAGGTCAACACCCTAGTTGGAGCTGCCCCTCTTCCTACTTGAGTCACCTGCAATCCTGACTCAAGGGCGACCCATCATGTAGCCAACAATTCCTCTCACTTGTTCATTGGTTCCCCATACTATGGTAAGGGCACAACATATAATGGTTATGGCTCGTCGTTATCAATTTCACACATAGGGCAGACTGCCTTACACACGTATTCTCGTTATTTAATTCTTCGTGATCTACTTTATGTTCCACAAATCACCCGTAACTTATTGTTTGTCTCAAAATTTACTACGGATAATTCAGTGTATTTGGAATTTCATCGTGAGCACTGTTGTGTGAAGCACAGGAAATGTTCTATTGCAAGGGACTTAGGAAGGAGGATTATATCATCTAACTAGAGATCTAGCCTCTTCACCTATCACTGCTAGTAGTACATCACCATTTTGGTTATGGCATCTTTGTTTAGGTTATGCATCAACTGATATTATCAATATTGTACTAAATAAATATGTTCAGTTGGACAAGAAGTCTGTTTGTAAGGCTTGTCAACTTGGCAAGAGCCATAGTTTACCCTATAAACCTTCTACTACGGTTTATACGCAACCTTTTTCTTTAACTGAGATTGATCTTTGGGGCCCTACAGTTGTAAAATCCAATGGATTTCAATATTATATCTCCTTTGTTGACATCACTACTAGACATTATTGGTTATATCTACTTAAAACCAAGTCAGAGGCTTCTACTCCTTTTACTCTTTTCTATGCATTGGTTCAAACTCGGTTTCAAGCACAAATAAAAGAAGTTCAAACCGGTGGGGGTAAGGAATTCTACTTCCTTGAATCCATCTTGGCTCATACTAGGATTATACACCATGTCACTTGCCCACATTCATCTCAACAGAACGGGATCGTTGAGCGCAAACATCGCCATGTTATTGAAATGGCTCTCTCCTTGTTGGCACAGGCTTCCATGCCTATGAAATTTTGGTCGTACGATGTCTTAACAGCTACCTATCTCATAAATCGTATACCTTCGAAGCGACTTGGCAACATTTCTCCCTATCAAAAGCTTCATGGCTGATAAGTAGCTAATATGGTCACTATTTTAGCCTTAATTATGCCTCAATTGGTTGAATATGATGTCGATTCAGGACTTATTGTGTGTTTTTCGTGCATGCCCTTGAATCTGAAGATTATATTGAAAAGTGGTTGGATTTTGCAATTTTTCTAGATTCATGGTTGGATTAGTGGGCATGAACCGAGGCATGAAAGTGCTGACTGGGGGACACGGCAGCAGCTTCTAAAAAATGACGTCAGCAGCGCTTGATAGCTTATCAGATGCATTTCGGATAACTTATCAGCCGATATTTGAATTAAAACTTAGTGATTATCTTTTGTTTTTAAATTTAAACCCTTTAGGATTTATTTCTTATCACTTAGGAATTGTCTTTTGTATTTTAAATATTTTAGGAATTATCTCTTATCATTTTAGAGTTATTTTAGGGTTTTTAGATGCTATAAATACCCCTTTAGGGTGAAACTCAAAATCATCTCTTGTTCTTGGTTTTGTTTTACTTTGAAGTTTATAAAATTTCTCTTCTCTTTAGTTCTTTATTTACTTTTAGTTTTCTATTTTATTTTGAAAATTTTTAAGCATGATTTCTTCCATAATCATGCTTAGCTAAGTTTTCTATAGCCAAAGGTTTAAGTAATGACTCAATTCTAACGTGAGGATTGAAAAGCACTTCATCAACTTCGGGTATCTCTCTCAGTTTTCTAAGATTAATTTCAAAATCAAAATGATTTCAAAACCTAAGATTGACATTGGTCAAGATGTTGTTTTGGTTGATTGTGTGGGAGGAATGATCGACTATTAAATCACATTCGACTTCCTGGGAACACACTTAGCAAAATTGTTTGCTAAGAGGAAACTGAGATTGGATTAGTTATTACTAAAACAACATAATCTGAGTCGGTCTTTTACGAACTTTAAACAATTTTATCTACAACATTGCGTTGATTAGATCAATTTAAAAAATCGATATCAAAGATGGCACTTAGGTTTTCAGTTTGCAAAGCTTAGTCACAAGGATTGGTCCTTGTAGACAAGTAACCGACGTGAATCCCGGAGTGAAAAATTCTTTTTCCGATGATCCGAGGAAATTTAGTAAAAGCAAGAGTCTGAGCCTAATCTTTATCATATTAAATCACTTCTTTTAAATATTATTTACAATCTCTTATTTTTTACTTAATTCCACAAACCCCCATTTTTTTTACTTAAACATTATTCAACTCTTTTCTTGGCTCACCAATTATACAAACAAAAATCAGGAAGTTTCTTAGTCCTTGTGGGATCGACACTTACTTCTCCCTTACTGCGCTTAATTTCTTTTATTTATTATTTGAGAAGAAGGAATTATTTTGATGTAAAAACGACGCGTGTCAAATTGGCATCATTGTCGGGGACTTCGACAAAATTACTAAATTATTTTGTTTGATTTATGACCAGAAAGAATCCGGGAGAACAAGTAGACTATATCTCGGAGATCGAAGCATATGCCCGAATATTGCACTCCCAGACACTTCGGGAAACGAAGCAAAGACAACGAAAACAACGTCTAGAACGTGATCTAGAAACAACGTCTAGAACGTGATCTAGAAACAACGTCTAGAACGTGATCTAGAAACAACATCTGAAGAAGAATCACATTTCGACCACACAATCGAAGAACCAGTTCTGATGGGAGACAACAGTGCAACACACATAAACCTAAGCTTCTTAGCTGACCTATCTGCACCCATTGCTTAACCAAACCAATATAATACATAATTTATACAAGCCACATATCTTTAACACTTACCTTGTTGCTTATACTTCAACACTCAACATTGTTGGCCTGAGAATTAGAAACTTTTACCATTTACTTCAAACATAAAGCTACCAATCTCTGCTTCAGCTTGGCCTGTTTCAAGTTCTTCCTAATTTTACATTCCATGTCCTAATTCAAATACATATACAAGAAAAATACAGGACAACTACCTAAATTCAAGAGAATATGCATATGTATCACAGTTTATAACAACCATATTTTCATTTAAAAAAAACTCTAGTTTCAAAAGGAAATACTTAGCTGATGACTTTGAGACATGAATTCTGATAGAGTCACCTACTACTTCTTCTATTTCCTTTCTCGTGCTTTTTGAACTTGTCAACCCATTTGTTTCCCCACTCATTCAGCACTATATATCCAATACATAGTCTAGCGACCAAACCACTGGCATAGCCTACCAAAGCAATTTGCCAAGTAGACATAGCATCTAACCATTAATCTATTCTCACTGACTTTGAGAAATCATAATTGGTTTGCTTTTGAAATTTCTGGCATGATTCCACTCAAGTTATTTCCATGAAGATCCAAATATCGGAGAGACTCATATTACCCAGGCAATTTGGAATTGGGCCGCTCAAATTGTTATGAGATGCATAGAAATACTAGAGACTCATATCTCCCAGGCGATTTGGAATTGGGCCGCTCAAATTGTTATGAGATGCATCGAAAGACCAGAGTTGACTCATATTACCCAAGCAATTTGGAATTGAGCCACTCAAATTGTTATGAGATGCATCAAAAATTTTAAGCTGATTCAAATTGCAAATAGGTGAAGGTTGGTTGGGTAAAAGTTGGTCCAAAGATGAGAGATGGTTATTAAAAAGATACATATTACCTAAACTTATCTTTCAAACCCAGTTTGGTATCGCACCGCTTATTCTGTTATTTGAAAGGTCGGGTTCTATCAAATTTTTAAAACTCCTTAAGATCTCTGGAAATACAATTATGTTACAGAATCTCAAATTTAAATGCCACATGAGAAGAGAATTTTGCATCACCTAAGAGAAGGTGTTTTTAGAAAATCAATAGGACTAAAAGAAATGTCTACCCATTCAAGAGAAGGCTTCCACAACCAATTAGGCACAACACCATGGATATGGTTGTTAGTAGGGATGTAAAAACAGGTAATCAGACAGGTTTCAGGTCGGGTAAAATCGGATATAGGTCATTTCAGGTAAAAAAAAATTTTGACTCGACTCGGGTCGGGTGCGGGTCCATTGCAGTCGGGTAATTTGCAGGTCGGGCCAATTTTCAGGTCGGGTTCATTTAAATTATTAATACATTATACATATAACATATCATACATAATAATGAATACATATTATACAAATATATGTATGTTAATATATAATATATAATGTACATGTATATATGTGTGTATATATGTATATAAATACATAAATATACATATAAAATATATGTATGTATATATAAATATATGTATTTATAAAATTATAAAATATATGTATTTATATATGTATTTAAATACATAAATTGAATTGAACTCAATTGAATTGAACTAAAACTTAAAGGACTTAAATAAAAAACATCTAAAATTTAAAGGGCCACAAAATATTTAGCCCATCTAAAATTCAAAGGGCTACAAAATATTTAGCCCAAAGCCCAACAATTAACAATTATTATTAATTATTATATTTAGCCCATCTAAAATATTTAGTCCAAAGCCCAACAATTAATAATTATTATTTATTATTGATGTTATTAATTATTATAAATGAGTGGTGGGATATGAGCCCAAATGACCAAGGCCCAAACTATTACTAATTATTATTTATTATTAATTATTATATTATAAATACATTATATAACTCATAAGTTATAAGTTTATATATATATATATATATATATATTATAGGTTTTAGGGGCTCATCTCAAATAAATGGGTGGTGGGATATGAGCCCAAAGGCTCAAGGCCCAAACTATTACTAATTATTATTTATTATTAATTATTATATTATAAATACATTATATAACTTATAAGCTATAAGTTTATAACTTTATATATATATAAATACATTATATATACATTATAGGTTTTAGGGGCCCATCTAAAATAAATGGGTGGTGGGATATGAGCCTAAAGGCCCAAGGCCCAAACTATTACTAATTATTATTTATTATATTATAAATACATTATATAAATTATAAGTTATAAGTTTATATATATATATATATATATATATATATATATATATACATTATAGGGCATAGGGGCCCATCTAAAATAAATGGGTGGTGGGATAAGAGCCCAAAGGCCCAAGGTCGAAACTATTACTAATTAAAATTTATTATTAATTATTATATAAATTATAAGTTATAAGTTTATATATATATATATACATTATAGGTTTTAGGGGCCCATCTAAAATAAATGGGTGGTGGGATATGAGCCCAAAGGCCCAAGGCCCAAACTATTACTAATTATTGTTTATTATTAATTATTATATTATAAATACATTATATAACTTATAAGTTATAAGTTTATATATATATATATATATTATATTTATACATTATAGGTTTTAGAGGCCCATCTCAAATAAATGGGTGGTGGGATATGAGCCCAAATGCCCAAGGCCCAAACTATTACTAATTATTATTTATTATTAATTATTATATTATAAATACATTATATAACTTATAAGCTATAAGTTTATAACTTTATATATATATATAAATACATTATATATACATTATAGGTTTTTGGGGCCCATCTCAAATAAATGGGTGGTGGGATATGAGCCCAAAGGCCCAAGGCCCAAACTATTACTAATTATTATTTATTATTAATTATTATATTATAAATACATTATAAAACTTATAAGCTATAAGTTTATAACTTTATATATATATATATATATATATATATATATATATATATATATATATATATATATATATATATATATATATATATACATTATAGGTTTTAGGGGCCCATCTCAAATAAATGGGTGGAAGAATATGAGCCCAAAAGCCCAAGGCCCAAACTATTACTAATTATTATTTATTATTAATTATTATATTATAAATACATTATATAACTTATATAGATATATATATATATTATATTTATACATTATAGGTTTTAAGGGCCCATCTAAAATAAATGGGTGGTGGGATATGAGCCCAAAGGCCCAAGGCCCAAACTATTACTAATTATTATCTATTATTAATTATTATATTATAAATACATTATATAAATTATAAGTTATAAGTTTATATATATATTATATTTATATATTATAGTGTTTAGGGTTTAGGGTTTAGGGTGTTGCATTAGGGTTTATGAGTTATATTAGGGTTTATGAGTTACCATCATTGTTTATGGTTTAGGGTGATGTGTTAGGGTTTATGAGTTATCATCATTGTTATAGGTTAGGATTTATGGTTTTGGGTTTTGGGTTTAAGAGTTAGTGTTTATATTCGTTGGTTTAGGGTTTTAGGGAGTTACGTTAGGATCACGAGCTATCATTATTGTTTATGGTTTAGAGTTGAAGGGTTTAGGGTTTAGGGTGTATGGTTTATGATTTAAGAGATATGGTTTATATTCGAGGGTTTATGGTTCATATTAGAGTGTTTAGGGTGTTGTATTAGGGTTTATGAGTTATCAATTCATCATTGTTTATGGTTTAGGGTGTTGCAGTAGGGTTTATGGGTTATCATCATTGTTTATGGTTTATGATGTAATGTTTAGGGTATATGGTTTGAGAGTTAGTGTTTATATTTGATGGTTTAGGGTTTAGGGTGTTGTGTTAGGATTACGAGTTATCATTATTGTTTATGGTTTAGAGTTTAATGGTTTAGGGTTTATGGCTCATATTAGAGTGTTTAGGGTTTATGATTTTAGAGTTAGGGGTTATATTCGAGGGTTTATGATCTAGGGTTTGAGAGTTATCATCATTATTTATGGTTTAGGGGCTAGGGATTAGGCTTTAAGGTTTTATGGTTTATGGTTTAGTGTGTTGTGTGAATGAATTAGGGTTTAGGGTTTAGGGATTGAGGGTTAGGGATTGATACATAAAATCAAAAGTCAAAACCATGAACCCTAAATAAAAAAGGCTTCCTAACCCTAAATCAATAATCGTAAACCCTAAACCATACATATTAAAACCTTAAACCCCAAAATCCAAACACTAATTGAAACAATAGCACTAAACCTTAAACCTAACCCCTAAATTAGGGACGAGATTGGTTAAAACTGACTTAGGGACGAGATTGAAAATTCTTAAAAACTTTGAGGGACCTGGGGTGTGATTTCAGAATACGGAAACCCTTAAAAAGAAACTCAAAAACACGGGAGGACTCTTTGGGTGATTAAACCATTTTTAAAATGCAAAAACACTATAAAAAACATTTATACCCTTTTTAGCCAATTTTTCGAGCTCAGACTTAAAAAAACTCTCCCTCACTTTTTTAAAAACCCCTAAAGCCGGCCTCCTTTACCCCTGTGCCGGCCACCGATAATCGATGTCGGCGAGACTTCACTCAGTTCCAAGGAAGGAAACTTTGACTCAGTTAAAGGAAACAAACCTTTTCTAAAAACAAAACCGAAAAAGCCCCTATTTCTTTGAAACTCGAATCGGAGCCCTAAAAAATTTCCCGATTGAGATCTCGATGGCTCACCTCGACGAACTTCCCGACGGAAGCTTTTCTCTCGTGTTGTTGGTTTCTTATATAGCTGAAGAATCATAAAAAGAGCCATGCTTAGAAATAATTCCTCTGATCTCTCTGAAGCTTTTGTCTAGTTGACCTTTGCATCTTGATTTAATTTTTTGTTTTTTCTTGCTACTTCGGGTATTATGATACTCTGTCTTTTGTCTAAGGTATGCCGGAGAAGCCCAAATCGGAAGGTGAGACACGGTTGGTGGAGATGGCAGACGGTGTGGGCGCGTCGGTAGGAGAGGTCGTGGCTCGACACGCGCGCGTCGTGCAATGAAGGGTCGTGCGTGGGGGATCTGAAACGTTCGTCATCACGTTTGGGGACCGTTAGATTGACTCGATCTAACGGTCGACGTTGTGCGGCGCTGGGGCTCGATGACACCCTCATTAGGGTTTTGGTCTGAGGTCGCATCTAGACCATCAGATCTACAATAGATCTGACGGTTGTGAGAGCTTGCGGCGCGAGGAGGGTAGGGGGCTCATCTAGGGTTTATCCTTCGGTCTTCATCTGGACCGTCGGATCTATTTCAGATCTGACGGTAGATATTTGGCTGCACATAAGGAAAAGGGGATTAGGGTTTTTTATTTGGTTGGGCTATGTATTTTATTTTAGGTTATGTAAACGGTTTGTTTTTGGGCTGAATATTATTATTATTATTATTTTTGGGTTTTGTATATGGACTCTATTATTTATTCTTAATCAATGTTACTTGGGCTTTAATTTATTATGTTCAATTCTTATTTTCATAATAATAATAATAATAAAGATAAATATAATAATAAATATAATAACAATAATAATGAATAATAATAAGTATAATATAATAAATATAATAATAATAAAAACATACTACTAATAGAAATAACAAATGATATAAATAATAATATGATAGTAATAATAAAAATGATATAACAATATGTAATAATAATAAACAATAATAATAATAGTAAATATATCAATAATAATTACTAATAGTAATTAGTAATAGTAATAATTATATACAAATAATCATACTAACATAATAATAATAAAAAGATAATAGTGGTAAATAATAATAATCAATGTAATAATAATAATAAAAATAATGCTATATAATAATAATGAATGATAGTCATGATGATGATAATATTTATAATAGTAATAATACTGACAGAGTAGTAATAATATAAGGTAATAGTAGTATTATTTACCTACATACATATATATGTGTATATATATATTTTCTTTTTTTCATTTTTTTAATTACCTAATAAGCCCAAGGTAAACACAAATTAAAGGGGTTCAAGGTTCGGATAAAATTAGTGATTACATGTTCGATGTGATTAATAATTTTATCTTTTTTTAACTGAATCACAAATAATGAAGTTAACAAAATATATAAGTTAACATATTGAATTAAACAAAATATAAGTTAACAAAATAAAGAAGTTAACCACATTAATCCAAGTCAGTTATCTAGATTAAGTTAACAAAATAAAGAAGTTAACCAGATTAAGTTAACAAAATAAAGTAGTTAACCAGATTAAGTAACAAACTATATGTTATATAAATTTTATGATTTTACTAATTATATATATTGACAAATATTATTTACTAATATAAGCATAATAAAATTAATTTTATGTTAAACATAATCCTAATGTATATTATGTATTTATGTTAATTTTATTATACTTATTAAAGCATAATAAGTTTATAATGAACATAATAAAGTTAACATAATATATATTATATAATAAAGCATAATAAGTTTAATATATTATATTAACTATATAATACTAATATATTATATACTAAGTAAAAATTAAGACAAACTTTTAAGTATATAATATTATTTAATATAATGAAGTTAACAAATTTCTAAGTATATAATTTTATTATACATAATGAAGTTTACAAATTAAGACTAATTTCTAAGTATAATGTATGATAAAAAATTTCTAAGTATAATGAAATTAACATAATCTATTAAAAAATTATTAAGTTTATAATGAACAATTTACACTTTAAAAAATTTCGGGTTAATTTAGGTTCACCAGAAATGAACAATTTTGAATAAAAACAAAGTTTTATGGACTATAGTGAAAAAATAAATAAGAGCTAATTTGGACTAAAATAAAGTTTTATGGACTATAATAGGCTCAATTTTGAATAAAAACAAAGTTTTATGGACTATAGTGAAAAAAATAATAAATAAGAGTTAATTTGAAGTAAAAATAAAGTTTTAAGGACTCAATTGAATTGAATTAAAACTTAAAGGACTTGAATAAAAAACTTATATAATATAAAGGGCTTTATTTATAATTTACCCCAAATTAAAATTCAATTTGGGAATTGGGCGGTTTCAAAATAAATTTTCCCGCCCATATATATTATAATTTAAGATTATTTATTAATTATTATAATATAATATAACTTATTAATTATTATAATAACTTTATAAGTATACATATATGTGATTATGTGTATATATGTGCATTTTTATGTATTTACATGTGTATAAATTACAATATATAATTATATATTATACAAACATGTATGTATTTATGTATATGTAATGTATTATACATAAATACATGTATATGTATATACATAATACATACTATGATACTAACAACATACATGTATACATACATGTGTATATATATATATATATATTATACAAACATATGTATATATTAAATTATTAATACATTATACATATAACATATCATACATAATAATGAATACATATTATACAAATATATGTATGTTAATATATAATATATAATGTACATGTATATATATATGTATATATGTGTGTATATATGTATATAAATACATAAATATACATATAAAAATATATGTATGTATATATAAATATATGTATTTATAAAATTATAAAATATATGTATTTATATATGTATTTAAATACATAAATTGAATTGAACTAAAACTTAAAGGACTTAAATAAAAAACATCTAAAATTTAAAGGGCCACAAAATATTTAGCCCATCTAAAATTCAAAGGGCTACAAAATATTTAGCCCATCTAAAATTTTTAGCCCAAAGCCCAACAATTAATAATTATTATTAATTATTATATTTAACCCATCTAAAATATTTAGTCCAAAGCCCAACAATTAATAATTATTATTTATTATTGATATTATTAATTATTATAAATGGGTGGTGGGATATGAGCCCAAAGGCCCAAGACCCAAACTATTACTAATTATTATTTATTATTAATTATTATATTATAAATACATTATATAACTTATAAGTTATAAGTTTATATATATATATTTATACATTATAGGTTTTAGGGGCCCATCTCAAATAAATGGGTGGTGGGTTATGAGCCCAAAGGCCCAATGCCTAAACTATTACTAATTATTATTTATTATTAATTATTATATTATAAATAAATTATATAACTTATAAGCTATAAGTTTATAACTTTATATATACATTATAGGTTTTAGGGGCCCATCTAAAATAAATGGGTGGTGGGATATGAGCCTAAAGGCCCAAGGCCCAAACTATTACTAATTATTATTTATTATTATTTATTATATTATAAATACATTATATAAATTATAAGTTATAAGTTTATATATATATATACATTATAGGTCTTAGGAGCCCATCTAAAATAAATGGGTGGTGGGATAAGAGCCCAAAGGCCCAATGCCGAAACTATTACAAATTAATATTTATTATTAATTATTATATAAATTATGGATTAATATCCTATACACTGGCGGTGGAAAGTTTTTATTTCCACAAGCGCCTCAATTATAGGGTTTAGGGTTAGTGTTTAGGGTTTAGAGTTTAGGGGTTTTAGTGTAAAGGTTTAGAATTTAGGGTTCATGTTTAGAATTTAGGAATTAGGGTTAGAATTTAGGGTTTAGGGTTAGGGTTTAGTTTTAGGGAAATATGGGTGGGGATTTAGGATTTAACCTATAAACCCTAAATTTTAACCCTAAACCCAAAATTCTATCAACAATCCCTAAATTCAAAACTACTACACTTATACCCCTAAATTTTAAACCCTAAACGAAGTCACTAACCCCTAAAACTAAGGTGCTTGTGTAAAAAAGTTTCCACAAGCGCTTGTGTATACAACAATTACCCATAAATTATAAGTTATAAGTTTATATATATATATTATATATATACATTATAGGTTTTAGGGGCCCATCTAAAATAAATGGGTGGTGGGATATGAGCCCAAAGGCCCAAGGCCCAAACTATTACTAATTATTGTTTATTATTAATTATTATATTATAAATACATTATATAATTTATAAGTTATAAGTTTATATATATATATATATATTATATTTATACATTATAGGTTTTAGAGGCCCATCTCAAATAAATGGGTGGTGGGATATGAGCCCAAGGCCCAAATTATTACTAATTATTATTTATTATTAATTATTATATTATAAATACATTATATAACTTATAAGCTATAACTTTATAACTTTATATATATATATATATACATTATAGGTTTTAGGGGCCCATCTCAAATAAATGGGTGGTGGGATATGAGCCCAAAGGCCCAAGGCCCAAACTATTACTAATTATTATTTATTATTTATTATTATATTATAAATACATTATATAACTTATAAGTTATAAGTTTATAACTTTATATATATATATATATATATATATATATATATATATATATATATATATATATATAAATACATTATATATACATTATAGGTTTTAGGGGCTCATCTCAAATAAATGGGTGGTGGAATATGAGCTCAAAGGCCCAAACTATTACTAATTATTATTGATTATTAATTATTATATTATAAATACATTATATAACTTATATATATATATATATATATTATATTTATACATTATAGGTTTTAGGGGCCCATCTAAAATAAATGGGTGGTGGGATATGAGCCCAAAGGCCCAAGGCCCAAATTATTACTAATTATTATCTATTATTAATTATTATATTATAAATACATTATATAAATTATAAGTTATAGGTTTATATATATTATATTTATATATTATAGGGTTTAGGGTTTAGAGTTTAGGGTGTTGCATTAGGGTTTATGAGTTACATTAGGGTTTTTGAGTTACCATCATTGTTTATTGTTTTGGGTGATGTGTTAGGGTTTATGAGTTATCATCATTGTTATAGGTTAGGATTTATGGTTTAGGGTTTCGGGTTTAAGAGTTAGTGTTTATATTCGTTGGTTTAGGGTTTTAGGGTGTTGCGTTAGGATCACGAGCTATCATTATTGTTTATGGTTTAGAGTTGAAGGGTTTAGGGTTTAGGGTGTAGGGTTTATGATTTAAGAGATATGGTTTATATTCGAGGGTTTATGGTTCATATTAGAGTGTTTAGGGTGTTGCGTTAGGGTTTATGAGTTATCAATTCATCATTGTTTATGGTTTAGGGTGTTGCATTAGGGTTTATAAGTTATCATCATTGTTTATGGTTTATGATGTAATGTTTAGGGTTTATGGTTTGAGAGTTAGTGTTTATATTTGATGGTTTAGGGTTTAGGGTGTTGTGTTAGGATTACGAGTTATCATTATTGTTTATGGTTTAGAGTTTAAGGGTTTAGGGTTTATGGCTCATATTAGAGTGTTTAGGGTTTATGATTTTAGAGTTAGGGGTTATATTCGAGGGTTTATGATCTAGGGTTTGAGAGTTATCATCATTATGTATGGTTTAGGGGCTAGGGATTAGGCTTTAAGGTTTTATGGTTTATGGTTTAGTGTGTTGTGTGAATGAATTAGGGTTTAGGGTTTAGGGATTGAGGGTTAGGGATTGATACATAAAATCAAAAGTCAAAACCATGAACCCTAAATAAAAAAGGCTTCCTAACCCCAAATCAATAATCGTAAACCCTAAACCATACATATTAAAACCTTAAACCCCAAAATCCAAACACTAATTGAAACAATAGCACTAAACCTTAAACCTAACCCCTAAATTAGGGACGAGATTGGTTAAAACTGACTTAGGGACGAGATCGGAAATTCTTAAAAACTTTGAGGGACCTGGGGCGTGATTTCAGAATGCGAAAACCCCTAAAAAGAAACTCAAAAACACGGGAGGACTCTTTGGGTGATGAAACCATTTTTAAAATGCAAAAACACTATAAAAAACATTTATACCTTTTTAGCCAATTTTTAGAGCTCAGACTTTAAAAAACTCTCCCTCACTTTTTTTTAAAAACCCCTAAAGCCGGCCTGCTTTACCCTTGTGCCGGCCATCGATAATCGGTGTCGGCGAGACTTCACTCAGTTCCAAGGAAGGAAACTTTGACTCAGTTAAAGGAAACAAACCTTTTCTAAAAATAAAACCGAAAAGCCCCCTTTCTTTGAAACTCGAATCGGAGCCCTAAAAAATTTCCCGGTTGAGATCTCGATGGCTCACCCCGACGAACTTCCCGACGGAAGCTTTTCTCTCGTGTTGTTGGTTTCTTATATAACTGAAGAATCATAAAAAGAGCCATGCTTAGAAATAATTCCTCTGATCTTTCTGAAGCTTTTGTCTAGTTGACCTTTGCATCTTGATTTAATTTTTTGTTTTTTCTTGCTACTTCGGGTATTCTCATACTCTGTCTTTTGTCTGAGGTATGCCGGAGAAGCCCAAATTGGAAGGTGAGACACGGTTGGTGGAGATGGCAGACAGTGTGGGCGCGTCGGTAGGAGAGGTCGTGGCTCGACACGCGCGCGTCGTGCAACGAAGGGTTGTGCGTGGGGCGTGGGGGATCTGAAACGTTCGTCATCTCGTTTGGGGACCGTTAGATTGACTCGATCTAACGGTCGACGTTGTTCGGCGCTGGGGCTCGATGACACCCTCATTAGGGTTTTGGTCTGAGGTCGCTTCTAGACCATCAGATCTACAATAGATCTAACGGTTGCGAGAGCTTGCGGCGCGAGGAGGGTAGGGGGCTCATCTAGGGTTTATCCTTCGGGCTTCATCTGGACCGCCGGATCTGTTTCAGATCTGACGGTAGATATTTGGCTGCACATAAGGAAAAGGTGATTAGGGTTTTTTTATTTGGTTGGGCTATGTATTTTATTTTAGGTTATGTAAACGGGTCGTTTTTGGGCTGAATATTATTATTATTGTTTTTGGGTTTTGTATATGTACTCTATTATTTATTCTTAATCAATGTTACTTGGGCTTTAATTTATTATGTTCAATTCTTATTTTCATAATAATAATAATAATAATAATAATAATAAAAAAGATAAATATAATAATAAATATAATAACAATAATAATGAATAATAATAAGTATAATATCAATAATAAATATAATAATAATAAAAACATACTACTAATAGAAATAACATCATTGAAATTGACTCCTAGTATGAGTATACTGGTTTTTACACAACCATCAACCGGGCTAGATTTGAGGAACTTAACATGGATCTCTTTAGAAAATGTATGGGAGGAATGCCAAGATGGATAAGAGTAGCATTCATGATATTGTGCTTGTCGACAGTTCTACTAGAGTTCTCAAGGTTCAGCAACTTTTGCAAGAGAATTAACCCGAATGAGGTTATTGCTTATGGTGTTGCAATCCAAATGGCTATCTTTGGTGGTGAGGGCAACAAGATCTCTTGCTCTTGAATGTCACTCCACTATCGCTCGGTTTGAAAATTATTTGTGGTGTCATGACCATTTTGCAAATTAAATATACAAGTGGGTAGGCCATCCAATGGTTAGACAACAACCAACTTGCATAGGCATTTGATATTGAGGACAAGCTGAAGGAATTGGAAAGCATTTGCAATCCTATCATTGCAAAGATGTACCAAGGTGCTTGTGCAAGCATCCCAACTGCTGGCTATTGAAAGTGTGAGTACTGTGGTGGAGAAGATAGAGCTCCATGCCTCCTCTCGACTACATCCTATACTTCATGTTTCCATGCTTAAGTCGGATCTTGACGATTATCAACACATCAATCTATGGCCTCTCAGGGAAAATTCAAGCTCAATATCTTCTTCCAACCTTGACAACAATGTTCCTCTCCAAGAGAAGGGTATTGTTATGGCCGCCAACTCAGCACCCACATAGATCATTGCCAAGTCAGCAGCAACAAGTGGCAAGGGAGAAGGAGCCAAGCTGATTAGGCTTGGTGGTTACAATAATTACTATTAAATAGGAACTAGAAGATAGAGGGAAGTTATAAATTTGGTGAAAACTATCGTCCTCTCTCTCTGTTTTTACTTCTCTTCTCTTTTTTTCTTTACTGTAATTTTTTGTTCTTTAATGAAATCCGTTATGAGCATTTGAGTTCATAACATTTGTATTTTGGGCAACAAGAGAATTTCAGTTGGAAAATGACCACTCAAATTGCAAGAAACCAGGTGAGAAGAAATTTTCAAGAAATTGGGAGGCGGATAAGAGATTGAGTTTGGAAAGGAAAGGAAGTGTTAAAAGTGAATGATATAATGGACCTTTTAAACCACAGCTTGACAGACTCAACACTTGTAGGTTGGAAAGTAGTAAAGATGTGGTTTCACACCATTCACTACTTTGAGATGAAATGTCCACACCATCCAAACATATTCTTGATTAATGTCTTGAAGTTTGGTTTCTCTAGTTTTAGAGCAGCAACGACATATTTCTCCATTAATAGCAATCATCTTGATTAGAGAGATCAAGAGAGTACGACATCTCCATTGGAATTTGGCCATGGAAATGAGTTAGATTTGGGAGTTTTTCAAACTCATATGAAAGCAGAGTGGTATTAAAGTTGTTTCCAGCAAGGTGAAGGCGTTGAAGATGATAGAGAGTGAAAGGTGCGAGAAAGGTTTTTGTAGCTAAGATCAAGCCCAATGACATGACAGCTAACCCCTTCCCAAGAGCAACAATCAGTGTTGAGATCTCAAAGCTCAAATTTGGAAGAGAAAGTAAAATTAGAGGAGGCATAGTAGAGATGGTGTTGCAATTCCAATAGAGGAGACCTCTGGTTAGCAAGACAATGTTGCTTTGGGAGATGAGTATTAGAAGGGAAAAAGGACAAGACAAGAGAAATGATGCAGGAAAAAAGAAAGAAGAGTGAAATTAGGTAATAGAGAGTCTTCATGTTTACTAGCTTTGGCTGTGAAGTAAGATTGTTTCCATACAACATCATATTTATACACAACTTTATGGAAAAAAAAACTTTGGTACACATCCGTGTAAACTTTAGTTTACAAGTGCCTTTTAGTTGTAGGGATTAAAGTTTTAATTTAAGGTTTAAAATTTAGGGGTTTAGATTGTATTGTTTAAAATTTAAGGTTAGTGTTTAGAATTTAGGGTTTAGGGTTTAAGATTTAGTTTGTAGGAATTGTGGTTAAGAATTTAACTTTTGAATTTTATAATAAATATGTAAGCTTGTGTAATATTTATTTTATACAGATTGTGTATCAAATTTTACTCAAACTTTATTAGTATAGTGTTTGCATGTATTGGTCGGAGTCTTTGGCATTGCATGCAAAAGTTCAAGTCTTTTTCCAATTATCACTGCATGAAAATAACGTTGTGCCATTTATGTAACACCCATGATTTGGCTATTTAAATGTATGTTTAAAAAAAGAAAAAAAAATGCTCAGATCCCTTTTTCCCCCTCTCGACCCCTCACCTTCTCCCCCACCGTCCGGCCCGTTTTGCCTCCACCGCCAGCACCAGCAGAACCGACGCGCCGTCCCGACCAAACCCTAGTCGCCACTCGCGTCGTATCGTTGTCGTCGGAAGGGAGGAATGGTTTGAAGGTTCGTCGGAAACCAAACTCTCACTTCGGTTTTCTAAGTTTTTCGGCCTCGGTTGTCGTTCGTTTGCGAAACAGACACCAGATCTGAGCTCCTGGCGCGACGGCGAGCAAAGCCCGCCCAAGCAACAACTCGTTCGACGACCAGAAGAGCTTCGTCGGAGACGCATTTTTTCGGCCACTTCCGTCATGATTTTGGCGCATCGACGGGACAACCGTGACCGGCGAAGCTAGAGAAGAAAAACCCCTAAGGTTTCGCGTCTAATTGACGTCGGTAAGACTCCTAACGGAGTTTCGTGGATTCCGGTGATCGATATGCTTGATTGGTGAAAAACACTGATTTCGGCAACTCCGACGATTTTTCTGACGGTCGTCCGGTGACCGGAATAATTGGGTGAGTGAGCCGGACTGAACCGGTCCAACCCGGTCTGAGCCCAACCCGACCCGTCAACCTGAGTCCGACCCAATTCATCAACATGAGTCCGACCTGATCCGTCAACCTGAGTCCGACCCGAGTCAACTCGTCCGAGTCAGCCGAGTCAACTCGTCTGAGTCAGCCGAGTCAACTCGTCTGAGTCAGCCGAGTCAACTCGTCTGAGTCAGCCGAGTTAACTTGTCCGAGTCAGCCCAAGTCAACTCAGTTGACCTCTGCCCGTTGACTGCTGACATCAGCGTTGACATGCTGACGTCAACATTGACTCTGACTATGTTGACCATTGACCTGCTGACGACAGCGTTGACTTTGACCGTTGACCAAAAAGTCAAATTTTCTGAAAACTCCTATTTTATGTTTTTCGACGTCCTGAGCTCGTTTTGCAAAATTCTGATCCGAAATCCTTCGAATCTGACCTTGAGCCCGAACTTTTTTATGTACTTAATTATTAGTTAAGAGCTTGTGAGTAAGGTCTGATCTTGGAATTTGTGTAATTGAAGGTATTCCCGGTTCCTTGGATGCACGATGCTGAGGAATGTCGAATTCGGGTTCGAGGGTATTCGAATATCGTATCGTGAATCGACTGATGTAGCTCGGAGTTAAGGTAATACACTACTATCCCTTGTATGCTTTATGGACATGTTGATATCTAGTTAACGCATGCATGCTTATGATGAAGTGTTTTGTAAACTCGGCTTAAGCTGACTCAGATACGAGAAATAAGTATGGAAATTATTAAAACCAAAATATTCGAATAAGAATACTAATAGATCAGAAGTATTGAAAGTTTTAATAGTTGTAAATAATACAGTTAAATCCGCAACTCGATCAATAGTGTCTAAGATTCAATGCCCATATTATGGAGTAAGGGATATTGGATATGAGATTACAAAAATGCCCCCGAGGTATCAGAATGACTAAACTGCCCATAATAAAGGAAGTGGCCCAAAAATCTGCATTCAACCTAATTGAAAATTTTCCCTACCTAAGATGTATGTTCTTTTGGAAAAGACATCGAAATCATTATTCAAATGCGTGTGATACTAAAAGAAACTTGGATTTTCCCCCGAGCTCTATATAACACATGAAGGTGAATTTATTGGAATTTTCGTTGTATTCTTGAGCTGATCCTTACGACAGTAATGGATGAATTAATTGGAATGATCGTAATGACCAAAAAGACTGTAGTGCCTTCGAGCACCGAAATTCTTAATTAATTAGAATGACAATTTTACCCTTAAGTTCTAAAATGAGTAAACCATCTGTAAGGGCCGAAGAGATCAAAACGACTTAATCTCTACCGAGTACGTAAACGATGGAGGTGTTAAATAGTAAAATTTGACAAAAGTGGTGGATTTATCCCAATTTCCCAAATAACCGAAAAGCCTTTTTGAGTTAAATAGGCAATTATGCATTTGATGAAATTCTGGGATTTCTAATAAGACTTTAAGGGCTAAAGTGCCCCTAAGTGTTAGGAAGCACACTCATGTATGTTAATCACTCCTGATATTAATATAAGGTTGGAAGTTTCCGCACAAAATATAAGTTCGGCTACTCTGTGGCAAGTCCTATGGTGAATTACGAAAGCAACCGTTCAAATATATATTAAATATTGTAAATCTTCATTTTATATTATTGGGATAAATTACAAAAATCAACCCTGATAATTAAAAGACTAAAATGCCCTCGTTGGCCAAAGTAATTAAGATAGCCCTGAATGTATCCGATATCGTGAAAGATTTTGACATAGAAATCTTCGAATGTCTGATTGGAAGTCTGATGAGCAAATAGAATTTCCTGAGCGACTGTTTATGCCTTGTTGGTATAAATTACAAAAATGTCCATATGTGATAAAATGACCATAATGCCATTGTATGCTTAAATGACTAAATAACTCTTGATGTGTCACCTCCTGAATATCTGGGTTAAACCGTTAGTATGGACCCCTTTTAATATGGGCCACGTTTCAGAAATTCGTTCAAATTGTCAAAAGTTTAATGTGTCCCCTTTTGTAAATGCCAAGTATCTCCAAGAAAAGATATGTCCCACCTAGTGTGTTCCATGTGTGATATATTCTGTTGAATGGATTGTATAATGATTTAATCATGAACAATGCTATGTTTGATGAACATTTCAATTGTTATTGAGATTGCATCACTATGTTGGAAAATGAGATGAAATGATGAACCGGATATATGATGACATTCTCTGCCTACTTGATGTATGTCTGCTCAATCTGCATACTTGTTATGTGATTGCTTGATTTATATGATGGTATTGCCTGACTGTCTGATGAACTTGATAGTATGATCTATTAGCTCGACCCATGATGGTACAATCTGTTTGCATGATGATTGATGAAAATGTATGTTCTGCTCAACGGTATGCCCATTTATCTGTCAAAATCATGAATCTTTTGTTTCTGATAATCTGAATAGAATACGTCTGTCACATATATTCTATTACTCATGTCTGAAATCTGAATATCGATTGTCATCCGGGGTATACTGTTGGGTTATGTTATGAAGTCTCTGTTGGTACAGCCCTAATCAAGCTGGTAAATCATTATGGACTCAAGTTCTCCCCTTGAGTAGGTATCGATGCTTTAGCACGGGTAAATCCTTATGGACCTAAGGCAGCCCCTTAGGTTTCACCTATGCCCATCGGGCCTAGGGTAACTCCTTATGGATGCAGTTCTGGGGGACTGCATATTGGCGTAAGGTTGGAGGGTAGTTACTAGTAAACCCTTGTATCTACTTGAACATTTGCATTGAATTGTTATGTGTTCTCATGATATGATTGGTATACACTTATGCCTATTTGATATGCACCATTTGGGACACACTAGACTTTAAACTCATTGCTTTCATCTTCGTAACCTATTAACTTGTATCATTATCGTTTGTTACTCCATGATTGAATAATGAACAAGTACCGTTAAATCTCAAGTATAACGTTACCCTGAAATAACAGAAAGGAAAAGAGGACTGTCACTGCTTGGAACATCATGAGAATGTTATGCCTACCGTATATCTGCGTGAGCTTATAACATCTTTTGGTAGTTCTGTATTACTAAGCTTTTCCAAGCTCACGTTGTTTCTATCATCGCAGGTTAAAAGATTATATCAGGGTATAATGTTGACATCAGTGTCCGGAGTTCTCTCGGCATTGCCTCTGGAGTACGGTATTGTATAGTTAGTGGGCATGTATGTCATGTATGTCATGTATTGTTTATGATAGAGTCTGTAAAGCACTTTTTGAAATTTCTGTTAAGCATTTAAAGGACTTCTTGAAATGTTATTTTAAATAGAAGTTGATTTTTACAGTTTAATAAATGTTTTGAGCAAAAATGTTTTTTTCATGTATTTTTACTGTGGGTCGCTCTTGTGACCCTAATGTGACTTCCCAGGATCCGTTGTAATGTATAGGCAGATCTAGGGGGTTACATTTAGTAGTATCAGAGCTTAGAGTTGCGTCATTCTTGGTAGATCGGCCGATCGTCTGTCATAGGGTGTCTGGTATGTGCATGCCCCTAGATCCTGACCGTACTCCACTAAGCCGGGACTCTGATGTCGAATACTTTTTCTGAAATAACTGAATCTAAGCTTTATGTTCACTGTATCTCGAATCTTAATGACAAGGAATGTCTATAACATTCGTCTGTGAATTGGATTAACTTAATGGATTTGAGTCTGGATTGAGAACTTGAGATGGTTTATGCATGCAAAATTGAAGATCTGAATCAGGTTAAGAATAAATGTTTGATCATATTAAGTGACTGATATAAGACTACATGTAAGGTAGCTCGGTGATAATGATATGTTTAAAATATCTTGATGAAAAAAATATATGATAAAAGCAGTATGAATCTAAAAGAAATGTATCTACGAACCTGGCGAAAGAGTAAATTCGGTAGTGACTCCGTTATACACAAAAGAAACAGTTGCATGACTTTTACGTTGAAGGTAAGTGCCAACCATTTAAAAAATCGGTTATGTTGGATTGGTTTGGAGAAAGACTTCCCTGGAAGTGTGGCATGTTGTATTGTTTTACATATCATCCCTGACTGAAATTCGGTGTTTTGTCTTAATTTTGGAGGATTATGTTGAAAGCCTTGATTACTTGTTTGGATTTCAAGTACAAATTCTCATCCGTAAATTGATGGTCGACTTAGTAGACTAACTCAGATCCTGGAGGAGATGCTTCTAGGAGGTATGATTATTTCTGTGGTTGTTGGAAAGGTTTCGCATTCCTGACTGAGACCATATATAATAAAAGTTACGAGACAAATGTTCGTTTGACTTCGTATAAAGTTCTGTATGGATTCAAATATCGTAATATGATTAGTTCGTATAAGTTGTATGATAGGATAACACTGCATCTAAAGAATAGATGAGCGACTGAGGTCACGACCAAATTGATCTGTGACCGCAAAAAAAATCTTGAGAAGCAAGTATACTCTGAAGGATGAGTTTCAACACAAGAATGGATGAAATAATAGTTTCTGCTTTTCTCCAACTCTGATAAATTTCGAGGACGAAATTTCTTTTTTTAAGGGGGGAGAGTTGTAACACCCATGATTTGGCTATTTAAATGTATGTTTAAAAAAAAGAAAAAAAAAATGCCCAGATCCATTTTCCCCCTCTCGACCCCTCACCTTCTGCCCCACCTTCCGGCCCGTTTTGCCTCCACCGCCGGGTCGTGGCCACAACCGCCAGCACCAGCAGAACCGTCGCGCCATCTCAACCAAATCCTAGTCGCCGCTCGCTCCGTATCGTTGCCGTCCGACGGGAGGAATGGTTTGAAGGTTCGTCGGAAACCAAACTCTCACTTCGGTTTTCTAAGTTTTTTGGCCTCGGTTGCCGTCCGTTCACGAGACGGACACCAGATCTGAGCTCCTGGCGCGATGGCGAGCAAAGCCCGCCCAAGCAACAACTCGTTCGACGACCAGAAGAGCTTCGTCGGAGACGTATTTTTCTGGCCATTTCTGTCATGATTTTGGTGCGTCGACAGAACAGCCGTGACCGGCGAAGCTAGACGAGAAAAACCCCTTAAGGTTTCGCGTCTGATTGACGTCGGTAAGACTTCTAACGGAGCTTCGCGGATTCCGGCGATCGATATGCTTGATTGGTGAAAAACACTGATTTCGGCAACTCCAGCGATTTTTCTGACGGCCGTCCGGTGACCGAAATAATTGGGTGAGTGAGCCGGACTGAACCGGTGTGAGCCCAACCCGACCCGTCAACCTGAGTCCGACCCGATCCGTCAACCTAAGTCCGACCCGACCTGTCAACCTGAGTCAACTCGTCCGAGTCAGCCCGAGTCAACTCAGTTGACCTCTGCCCATTGACTGCTGACGTCAACGTTGACCTGCTGACATCAGCATTGACTCTGACCCTGTTGACCGTTGACCTACTGACGTTAGCGTTGACCTGCTGTCGTCAGCGTTGACTTTGATCGCTGACCAAAAAATCAAATTTTCCGAAAACTCCTATTTTATGTTTTTCGACGTCCTGAGTCCGTTTTTGAAGCCCATTTTGCAAAATTCTGATCTGAAAGCCTCCGAATCGGACCTTGAGCCCGAACTTTTTTATGTACTTAATTTCTAGTTAAGAGCTTGTGAGTAAGGTCTGATCTTGGAATTTGTGTAATTGAAGGTATTCCCGGTTCCTTGGATGCACGATGCTGAGGAATGTCAAATTCGGGTTCGGGGGTATTCGAATGTCGTATCGTGAATCGACTTATGTAGCTCGGAGTTAAGCTAATACACTTCTACCCCTTATATGCTTTATGGACATGTTGATATCCGGTTAAAGCAAGCATGCTTATGATGAAGTGTTTTGTAAACTCTGCTTAAGCCGACTCAGATACGAGAAATAAGTATGGAAACTATTAAAACCAAAATATTCGAATAAGAATACTAATAGATCAAAAGTATCGAAAGTTTTAACTGTAGTAAATAATACAGTTAAATCCGCAACTCGATCAATAGTGTCTAAGATTCAATGCCCATAATATAGAGTAAGGGATATTGGATATGAGATTACAAAAATGCCCCCGATGTATCAGAATGACTAAACTGCCTATAATAAAGGAAGTGGCCCAAAAATCTGCATTCGACCTGATTGAAAAATTTCCCTACCTAAGATGTATGTTCTTTTGGAAAAGACTTCGGCATCATTATTCAAATGCGTGTGATGCTAAAAGAAACTTGGATTTTCCCCCGATCTCTATATAACACATGAAGGTGAATTTAATGGAATTTTCGTTGTTTTCTTCAGCCGATCCTTACGACAGTAATGGATGAATTAATTGGAATGATCGTAATGACCAAAAAGACTGTAGTGCCTTCGAGCACCGAAATTCTTAATTAATCAGAATGACAATTTTACCCTTAAGTTCTAAAATGAGTAAACCGTCTGTAAGGGCCGAAGAGATCAAAACGACTTAATCTCTACCGAGTACGTAAACGATGGAGGTGTTAAATAGTAAAATTTGACAAAGGTGGTGGATTTATCCTAATTTCCCAAATGACCGAAAAGCCTTTTTGAGTTAAATAGGCAGTTATGCATTTGATGAAATTCTGGGATTTCTAATAAGACTTTAAGGGATAAAGTGTCCCTAAGTGTTAGGAAGCACACTCATGTATGTTAATCACTCCTGATATTAATATAAGGTTGGAAGTTTCCGCACAAAATATAAGTTCAGCTACTCTGTGGCAAGTCCTATGGTGAATTATGAATGCAATCGTTCAAATATATATTAAATATTGTAAATCATCATTTTATATTACTGGGCTAAATTACAAAAATCAACCCTGATAATTAAAAGACTAAAATGCCCTCGTTGGCCAAAGTAATTAAGATAGCCCTGAATGTATCCGATATCGTGAAAGATTTTGACATAGAAATCTTTGAATGTCTGATTGGAAGTCTGATGAGCAAATAGAATTTCCTGAGCGACTGTTTATGCCTTTTTGGTATAAATTACCAAAATGTCCATATGTGATAAAATGACCATAATGCCCTTGTATGCTTAAATGAGTAAATAACTCTTGATGTATCACCTCTTGAATATCTGGGTTAAACCGTCAGTATGAACCCCTTTGAATATGGGCCACGTTTCAGAAATTCGTTCAAATTGTCAAAAGTTTAATGTTTCCCCTTTCGTAAATGCCAAGTATCTCCAAGAAATGATTTGTCCCACCTAGTGTGTTCTATGTGTGATATATTATGTTGAATGGATTGTATAATGATTTAATCTTGAACAATGATATGTTTGATGAACATTTCAATTGTTATTGAGATTGCATCACTATGCTAGAAAATGAGATGAAATGATGAACCAGATATATGATGACATTCTCTGCCTACTTGATGTATATCTGCTCACCATGCATACTTGTTATGTGATTGCTTGATCTGTGATAGTATTGCCTGACTGTCTGATGAACTTGATAGTATGATCTATTAGCTTGACCCATGATGGTACAATCTGTTTGCACGATGATTGATGAAAATGTCTGTTTTGCTCAACGGTATGCCCATTTATCTGTCAAAATCATGAATCTTCTGTTTTTGATACTTTGAATAGAATACGTCTATCACATATATTTTGTTACTCATGTCTGAAATCTGAATATCGATTGTCATCTGGGGTATACAGTTGGGTTATGTTATGAAGTCTCTATTGGTACAGCCCTGATCAAGATGGTAAATCCTTATGGACTCAAGGTCTCCCCTTGAGTAGGTACCGATGCTTTAGCACGGGTAAATCCTTATGGACCTAAGGTAGCCCCTTAGGTGGCACCTATGCCCATCGGGCCTAGGGTAAGTCCCTATGGATGCAGTTCTAGGGGACTGCATATTGGCGTAAGGTTAGAGGGTAGTTACTAGTAAACACTTGTATGTACTTGAACATTTGCATTGAATTGTTATGTGTTCTCATGATATGATTGGTATGCATTTATGCCTATTTGATATGCACAATTTGGGACACACTAGACTTTAAACGCATTGCTTTCATCTTCGTAACCTATTAACTTGTATCATTATCATTTGTTACTCGATGATTGAATAATGAACAAGTATCGTTAATCTCAAGTATAACGTTACCCTGAAATAATAGAAAGGAAAAGAGGATTGTCACTGCTTGGAACATCATGAGAATGTTATGCCTATCGTATATCTGCATGAGCTTATAGCATCTTTTGGTAGTTCTGTATTACTAAGCTTTTCCAAGCTCACGTTGTTTCTACCATCGCAGGTTAAAAGATTATATCAGGGTTTAATGTTGACATCAGTGTCCAGAGTTGGCTCGTCGTTGCCTCTGAAGTACGATACTGTATAGTTAGTGGGCATGTATGTCATGTATTGTTTATGATAGAGTCTGTAAAGCACTTTTTGAAATTTCTGTTAAGCATTTAAAGGACTTCTTGAAATGTTATTTTAAACAGAAGTTTATTTTTACAGTTTAATAAATGTTTTGAGCAAAAATGTTTTTTTTCATGTATTTTCACTGTGGGTCGCTCTTGTGACCCTAATGTGACTTCCTAGGATCCGTTGTGTAACCCCCTCGTCCTGGTCTGACCGGTTGACCGGTCCGAGTAGGCTACACGGGGAAAACCGTAGCGAAACTCGTTAAGGTTCCCCCTCGGTTAGCAACCCTAGAAAATTTCTTTCAATTTAATCTTGTCTAAATGAATATTATTTTCCTAAGTGATCACGACAGCGGAAAACATCCATAAAGATACACAACAGAACCCCAAACAGCATGTTAATAGTCCATTTTATATTTATTGAGCAGGTCGTATCGATACACCAATCAAGGGTATCGATACGCATTGACCAAGGTCAACATCCTTCAGTCAACACAGGAAGACTGTATCGATACAACCCTTGAGCGTATCGATACGCCCTTCTTAGTCAGCATCTCGTGGTCAACGAGATAAACTCGTACCGATACGCTTAGAGCCCGTATCGATACGCCAAAGCCTCACCAATTTCTCGGATTTCTAGTGAGCTTTGAGCATACCGATCAACCCCCGTGTATCGATACACCAAGCCAAAATTGAGTCCTGGAGGGCAAACCGTATCGATACGGCCCTCAGGCGTATCGATACGCCCTGCTCTGCAAGACCTCAAAATTCAGCAAAACAACGCAAGACTCGATTCTAGATGTAATTTAAGACCTCCCTAGGCACATCCAAGCATTCATACAACATTGCACAACCAAGATCTAGCATATGAGGCATTTGAATCTAATAAGAACCATACAATCAAGGGATTCATGCAATTCCACAAAGAAAGCATGCTTAGCAATCATAAGGCTTCATACACAAGGCAACCATACATAGAGCATTCATAGGCCAAGTTCATACACTCTTAGGCACATACAATTAAGCAGCAAAATAGGCACGGTCCTCAATCCATGAGACTCAAACATAACACATCCATAATTTAACATACTCAAACAACACAAAACACCTAAGGAGTTTGACACCACTCCCACAAGTCTATACCCCATCGTTTAGGAATTATTACAAAACGCAAATCATACTTGTGCTAGCTTGAGAACTCCAAAAGCTCCTCCCTTGCCCACTTGCCTCCAGAACTCTAACGATCTGCATGTTGGAAACAAAAGATAACGTAAGCTAACTAGCTTAGTGAGAGAAGCTCTACAAATCCACAACATGTAGTTTTCAAAACACTTTTCATAAATGGAAATAAAACAATGGATGCACGAATGACTTTCTCAACAACTATACATGGTTTTCCCAAGCACAACCAACATACACACATGGTGGGACTACACATCACCGTTTCGACTAGTAGATTTCCAATGGGACTACACATCAAAGTACTTTCCTACTAGTCACTACCTGTGGGACTACACATCACCGTAGTTTAGACCACCATCACGTGAGGCTCGACTTCAACTCGACTACACATTAACAACTATATAAGACAACTCGAGATGCATGTGATAACCACAACACATAGCCATTCATCCACTCATAACAAGGTATGGGAGTAGAAACTTACACTCGGGTTTAGGTGAACCCTCAAGGTCCCACCCAAACCCCCAAAGGTTCCATATCGAGCACAAAACAAAGATTTGCAATTCTACTCACCGTTGCTACCCAAGAGAAGACCGAAGACCAAGCTCAAGACCCCGAAATCTCTGGATTCACCCCCGAAGCTTCACCAACCAAACTTCTTGCTTCTAATCGTCCCAACACAATCAAAACAATCTCAAATCAGCTCAAACAACAATGTAGCCAACCTGGAATACTATTCAAGCATCAAACACAAGAATTCAAGCCATGAACAACCCCCAAAACAACAAACCCGAACAGCCCTCAAGACCCACTGAAAACTTCCATTTCAATCAACCAAACGATCATCAAACACACCCAAAATGACCCTCATATACTATACTATCATCAGCTCTCAAATTCCAACATAAAACAACCCCAAAATCCATTCCAAAACCCTTCAAAACCCCCATTAAACCCAAATCCGGGAAACTTAATAAAACCCTTTAAAAATCACATATATTGGACCTCATGGATAGTAAACAACTCACACATGAATAGCAAATCAAAATCTTTAGCTAAAGACCATAAAGATTGCATTTTTAATCAAAAATCCCTAAAACCTCAAACTTCAAAAACATGTATAAGAATGAAAACTAAAGGTATTAGCTTGTAGAGAATAACGAGGGCAAGTCAAAATGAGGTTACCTTTGCAAAACCTTCCAAAATGAGCAAGATAGGGAATGGAATAGTATCAAGGGGAAGAGAGACTCCTTTGTCGTCAAAAATGAAAATGGAGAGGGGAAGAAGATGAGACAAAAAACATTTTTTTATGTTTGTTTAAAATTGGAAAGCCAAAGACCAAATTACCCTTAATGAAACAAGAAAATCACAATAGGAGACTTTCATAGCTATTTGGGCTTGTATTGAAAATGGTCCAACTTAATTTATTTGTCTTAAATCCCGAGACCCAATATATTATTTTATTTTTATAAATAGAAAACCGAAACCCGAACCATTATTTTAAATATTATTTTTTTCACCCGACCCCCGAACCCGGGTGTTACAACTCTCCCCCACTTAAGGAAATTTCGTCCCTAAAATTACCTGATGGAAACAAGTATCGAAACTGCTCAAGCATATCCGCTTTCCTTTCCCACGTGGCCTCTTCCACACCTCTATGTCTCCATAACACCTTGACCAACTCTATGGTCTTGCCACGCAGCACCTTGTTATCATAATCAAGTATCTCAACTGGTTCCTCGTTGTAAGACAAGTCCGGATTCAACTCTATTTCCTCAACTGGCATAACATGAGACGAATCTGATCTATACCTCCTAAGCATCGACACATGAAAGACATCATGAATCTTCTCTAGTTCAGTCGGGAGCCTCAATCTATACACAAGGGGACCAATTCTCTCAACTATCTCATACGGTCCGATGAATCTTGGGCTTAACTTGCCCTTCCTCCCAAACCTCATCACCTTCTTCCAAGGTGAGACTTTCAAAAACACCTTATCTCCCACGGAATACTCTACCTCTTTCCTCTTTAAGTCGGCATAGGACTTCTGTCGATCTGAAGCTGCTTTCAAGTGATCATATATCAACTTTACCTTCTCGGTGGTGCCCTTAAGCAACTCGGGCATCGGTACAAGTTTCTGCCCGGCTTCGGCCAAACAAATCGGGGTTCTACACTTCCTACCATACAAGGCCTCATAAGGAGCCATCTGAATACTCGACTGAAAACTGTTGTTATACGCAAACTCTATTAACGGTAGATGTTTCTCCCATGACCCATGAAAATCAATGATACAACATCTCAACATATCTTCCAACACCTGAATCACTCTCTCAGACTGACCATCTGACTGCGGATGATACGAAGTGCTGAAGTTCAACCAAGTACCCAAAGCTCGATGCAAACACTCCCAAAATCTAGCGGTAAATCTCGGATCTCGGTCTGACACAATCGACTTCGGTACCCCATGTAGTCTCACTATCTCACAGATATACAGATCGGCTAACTTGTCTAAAGTATATGTAGTATGAACTGGTATGAAGTGGGCACACTTAGTGAATCTGTCCATGATCACCCACACTGAATTCTTCTTCGAAGGAGTCAACGGTAGCCCTGACACAAAGTCCATGGTGATGCGTTCCCACTTCCATTCCGGAATCTTCAACGGCTGTAACAATCCTGAGGGAAACTGGTGCTCAGCCTTGACTCTCTGACAAACCATACATCTACTTACAAACTCGGCCACGTCCTTTTTCAAACCAACCCAATAGTACTCCTCCTTTAACCCTCGATACATCTTCGTACTACCTGGATGCATAGCAAAAGGATTATTGTGAGCCTTATTCAAGATCGTACGCCTCAACTCGGCATTCTCCGGAACCATTATCCTATCCTTGAAACATAGGATCCCATTCTCTCCAAAACAATACACGGTAGGCCTATCTTCGGCTATGTCTTGCACGTGAGGTGCCAAAGACTCATCTCGCAACTGCTTCTCACGAATTAACTGAACTAATGAAGGCTTAACCTGAAGCTCGGCTATCAACCCACCATCCGTAGACACACTCAACCTTGCAAACATTGCTCGTAACTCAAAGACCACTTTTCTACTCAAGGCATCGGCCACTACGTTTGCCTTACCCGAATGGTACTCTATGGTGAGGTCATAATCCTTAAGGAGCTCTAACCACCTACGTTGTTTGAGGTTCAACTCCCTCTGAGACATCAAATATTTCAAACTCTTGTGATCGATATACACGGTGCACTTCTCACCATAAAGATGGTGTCTCCAAATCTTCAACGCGAACACCACTGCAGCCAACTCTATGTCATGGGTGGGATAATTCTTCTCATGGACTTTCAACTGTTGTGAAGCATACGCTACCACCTTACCTTCTTGCATAAGCACACAACCTAGCCCTACGTAGGACACATCACTGTAAATCACAAACTCTCTCCCCAGTTCCGGCTGAATCAAGATAGGAGCTTCAGTCAAAGCTTTCTTCAATTTATCAAACGCTGCTTGTCTTGCATTTGACCACTCTTACGGAACATTCTTCTGTAGCAACTTAGCCAACGGAGCCGCTATCCTCGAGAACCCCTCAACAAACCTTCTATAGTATCCCGCCAAACCTAAGAAACTGCAGATTTTTGTCACTGACTTCGGTTGCTTCCAATTCACTATAGCTTCTATCTTTTTGGGATCTACACTAATCCCACTAGCAGAAATCACGTGACCTAGGAAGACTACCTCCCTAATCCAAAACTCACACTTTCTTAGCTTGGCATACAACTGATTCTCAAGTAGGGTCTGAAGTACTAACCACAAATGCTCATCGTGCTCCTCTTCGGTCCTAGAGTATACTAGGATGTCATCTATAAACACTACCACAAACTTGTCCAAGAATTTATGAAACACACGGTTCATCATATCCATGAAGGCTGCTGGAGCGTTAGTCAACCCAAAAGGCATCACCAAAAACTCGTAATGCCCATAACGTGTACGAAAGGCTGTCTTCGGTATGTCCACATCCTTTACCTTCAACTGATAGTATACAGACCTCAAGTCAATCTTCGAAAACACAGAAGCACCTCTCAACTGGTCTAGCAAGTCATCTATCCTAGGCAAGGGATATTTGTTCTTCACTGTTACCTTATTCAACTGCCTATAATCTATACACATCCTCATGCTACCATCCTTCTTTTTCACAAACAAGACCGGAGCGCCCCACGAGGAATATACTAGGCCTAATGAAGCCTCTATCAGTCAACTCCTGAAGTTGTGTCTTCAACTCTTTCAACTCTTTCGGTGCCATTCTATACGGAGCAATCGACACCGGTGCAGAATCAGAATATGTCTCAATAGCAAACTCAACTGCTCTGTCTGAAGGCAAGCCCGGTAGCTCTTCCGGAAAAACACTCGGAAAATCACATATTGTTCTGATGTCCTGAGGTCTCACCTCACTCACATCCGGATTCATTACATAAGCCAAGTAAGCCTGACACCCTGAACTCAACAACCTCTGAGCTTCCAAAGCCGAAACCACATTGGACAAAAACTTGACATTCTCCCCAACTACCACAACCTAAAAGTCATCGGTAAGCCTCAAGGAGACTCTCTTGGTCTCAAAGTCAACCCTAGATTTATGCTCTACAAGCCAATCCATGCCCAAAATCACATCAAAGTCATAGAAGGGTAACTCCATCATATCGACCGGAAATATGTGGCCCTGAACCATCAAAGGATACCTCCTATACACTTTCCTAACTACCATTGTATCACCAAAAGAGCTAGTAACATTTACACCTATCTCTAACCAATCACATGGTAACCCTAATGACCTTGCGTGCTCACCCAATATATACGAATGTGTCGACCCCGAATCTATCAAAGAAAGCAAACTCAAAGACTGTAATGAGAAGTTACCTGCTATGACATCAGTGTCATTCCCAGCCTCTCGCTGAGCGTACACCCTAGCCGGTCCTCCTCCCTAGGGCTGGACTGCTACAACATGAGCCAAGTTCCTTTGACCCTCATTCCTTGGCTGAAAGTTCCCACAACCACACCCATGGCCTCTCTGATGCTCAAAGCCCCTAGCTAGAGCCGGTCCACCCCTAACCGGGTGTGGACAGTCACGCCTCAAATGGTCTCGGGAGCTACAGTTCCAACACGCTCCATAAATACCCATACACTCGCCCGGGTGGCGTCTCCCGCACCTAGTGCACTCCGGAATGTGCCCAACAGCTCCCTGACCCTGACGACCCTGACCGTGGTTACCACCCCTATGTCTCGTATCCGGATGGTACCTCTTATCCCTATGCCTCTTAGCATGATCTCTATCCTAGTCCACATGTCTCTTTCCGGAGTCAGACCCACTAGCACGTGCTCTAGAGCTTAGGTTATGCTCCATATCCTTGGCCCTAGAGACCAAGACATCGAACTCAGTGTAGTTGGAGGCTAGCATGTAGGTCTTCACATCTGTAGTCAACCCATATCTGAAACGCTCACACCGCTCCTTCTCATCCGGGACCAACTCTGGTGCGTACTGGCTCAACCTCACAAACTGGACTTCGTATTTAGACACGACCCTATTACCTTGAACCAAAGCCATAAACTCTCTTTTCTTTTCATCCAAGTACTGAACTCCAAGGTACTTCCTCTTGAAGGCATTTATGAAGAACTCTCATGTGATATCTGCCTCGGCCATTACGGAAGTAATAGTGGTCCACCAAGTATAAGCGTCCCCCTGAAGCAAAGAGACGATGCATCCCAACTTACGGGCATCCGAACACTCCATCTGACCCAAGATGCGAGTAGTGCTCTCAAGCAAACCCTCTTAACCCTCCAGAGACAACCCACAAAACTCGACTGCCCCCAAGTTACGAAGCCTCTCTAGGGGTAATCCTGTCCCCGCACCCTGAGGTGGTGCTGCAGCCTGCATGCCGGCCAAAGCTGTCTGAAAAGCTCCGGCTATGGTCTGAATCAAATGGGCCACATCTGGACCTGCCTGACCTTGGCCCGCTTGAGCCCTGTTACCTCCCACATTAGCCCCAACCTGAGGCCCATTACCATCGCCTCCAACATTTTCTCTATTACCATCGAGAGCTTGAGGAGGAGGAGGCACATCCTCGGGTGCCTGGTCACCCGCACTAGACCGTCCCCTCGGTCTCACCATAGCAAAAATAATAATCTAAAACAGCAAACACACAACAACAAAGGAAACGTTAGGTTAGCAAAAGGGAAAGGACTCCGGTTCTCAAGCTCGTTAAACCAAAACAATTTTCCTTTTTATTTTTACAACAACGCCTAACAATGGGGACCTTGGACCTACTCTCTAGCAACAACAGAGTCATCACAACATGTAATCATACACCGTGCTAGCAACAGAATTTAGGCATACATGGCAAAGCTCCCATAACACATTAACTCACCTCACTTACCTGCACGAGGTCTCGGAAACCTCAGGCTCTTATACCACTAAATGTAACTCCCTCGTCTCGGTCTGACCGGATGACCGGTCCGAGTAGGCTACACGGGGAAAACCGAAGCGAAACCCGTTAAGGTTCCCTCTCGGTTAGCAACCCTAGAAAATTTCTTTCAATTTAATCTTGTCTAATGGCATATTATTTTCCTAAGTGATCACGACAGCGGAAAACATCCATAAAGATACACAACCGAACCCCAAACAACATGTTAACAGTCCATTTTATACTTATTGAGCAGGCCGTATCGATACACCAATCAAGGGTATCGATACGCCTTGACCAAGGTCAACATCCTTCAGTCAACACAGGAAGACTGTATCGATACAGCCCTTGAGCGTATCGATACGCCCTTCTCAGTCAACATCTCGTGGTCAACGAGATAAACACGTACCGATACGCTTAAAGCCCGTATCGATACGCCAAAGCCTTACCAATTTCTCGGATTTCCAGTGAGCTTTGAGCGTACCGATATGCCTCCGTGTATCGATACACCAAGCCAAAACTAAGTCCTAGAGGGCAAACCGTATCGATATGGCCCTCAGGCGTATCGATACGCCCTGCTCTGCAAGACCTCAAAATTCAGCAAAACAACACAAGACTCGATTCTAGATGCAATTTAAGACCTCCCTAGGCACATCCAAGCATTCATACAACATTGCACAACCAAGATCTAGCAAATGAAGCATTTGAATCTAATAAGAACCATACAATCAAGGGATTCATGCAATTTCACAAATAAAGCATGCTTAGCAATCATAAGGCTTCATACACAAGGCAACCATACATAGAGCATTCATAGGCCAAGTTCATACACTCTTAGGCACATACAATTAAGCAGCAAAATAGGCATGGTCCTCAATCCATGAGACTCAAACATAACACATCCATAATTTAACATACTCAAACAACACAAAACACCTAAGGAGTTTGACACCACTCCCACAAGTCTATACCCCATCGTTTAGGCATTATTACAAAACGCAAATCATATTTGTGCTAGCTTGAGAACTCCACAAGCTCCTCCCTTGCCCATTTGCCTCATGAACTCTAATGATCTGCATGTTGGAAACAAAAGAGAGCGTAAGCTAACTAGCTTAGTGAGAGAAGCTCTACAAATCCACAACATGCAGTTTTCAAAACACTTTTCATAAATGGAAATAAAACAATAGATGCACAAATGACTTTCTCAACAACTATACATGGTTTGCACAAGCACAACCAACATACACACACGGTGGGACTACACATCACCGTTTCGACTAGTAGATTTCCAATGGGACTACACATCAAAGTACTTTCCTACTAGTCACTATCGGTGGGACTACACATCACCGTAGTTTAGACCACCATCACGTGAGGCTCGACTTCAACTCGACTACACATTAACAACTGTATAAGACAACTTGAGATGCATATGATAACCACAACACATAGCCATTCATCCACTCATAACAAGGTATGGGAGTAGAAACTTACACTCGGGTTTAGGTGAACCCTCAAGGTCCCACCCAAACACCCAAAGGTTCCATATCGAGCACAAAACAAAGATTTGCAATTCTGCTCACTGTTGCTACCCAAAAGAAGACCGAAGACCAAGCTCAAGACCCCGAAATCTCCGGATTCGCCCCTGAAGCTTCACCAGCCAAATTTCTTGCTTCTAATCGTCCCAACACAATCAAAACAATCTCAAATCAGCTCAAACAACAATGTAGCAAACCCGGAATACTATTCAAGCATCAAACACAAGAATTCAAGCCATGAACAACCCCAAAACAACAAACCCGAACAGCCCTCAAGACCCACTGAAAAATTCCATTTCAATCAACCAAACGATCATCAAACACACACAAAATGACCCTCATATACCATACTATCATCAGCCCTCAAATTCCAACATAAAACAACCCCAAAATCCATTCCAAAACCCTTCAAAAACCCCCCATTAAACCCAAATCCGGGAAACTTAATAAAACCCTTTAAAAATCACATATATTGGACCTCATGGATAGTAAAAATCTCACACATCAATAGCAAATCAAAATATTTAGCTAAAGACCATAAAGATTGCCTTTTTAATAAAAAATTCCCAAAACCTCAAACTTCAAAAACATGTATAAGAATGAAAACTAAAGGTATTAGCTTGTAGAGAATAACGAGGGCAAGTCAAAAACGAGGTTAACTTTGCAAAACCTTCCAAAATGATCAAGATAGGGAATGGAATAGTATCAAGGGGAAGAGAGACTCTTTTGTCGTCAAAAATGAAAATGGAGAGGGGAAGAAGATGAGCCAAAAAGCATTTTTTATGTTTGTTTAAAATTGGAAAGGCAAAGACCAAATTACCCTTAATGAAACAAGGAAATCACAATAGGAGACTTTCATGGCTATTTGGGCTTGTTTTGAAAATGGTCCAACTTAATTTATTTGTCTTAAAGCCCGAGACCCAATATATTATTTTATTTTATAAATAGAAAACTGAAACCCGAACCATTATTTTAAATATTATTTTTTTCACCCGACCCCCGAACCCGGGTGTTACACGTTGTAACGTATAGGCGGGTCTAGGGGGTTACAATTTAGTTGGAGTCAACTCATTTTATAAAGACACAATTATGAATCTTTGTAGCTACTCCAATAAGGGCAGCAAAGAAGGGGATAAAATTCGTCTGCCCCTTTTTGGTGCCCTTACATATGCCGCAACACTAAAATACACTACAAAATTAAATTCTAAGCTCTAACCCTAAATTATAAATCCTAAACCCTACACCCAATTCCTTAAAAATACACCCTACCCTAAATTCTCTAAACCCTAACCACAACCCCTAACCTAAAACCATAAACCTTAAAGTTAATTTTGAGCGTGTAAACATATATAGGGACACCGAAAAGGGTAGAGGATTTCTATCTGCAAAGAAGCATGCCTTTGTCTACATTACTTTGACTATCATATCCAAATATGAATACAAATATATGATTTTCATCTTCTTCAAATCCAGATAAATAGAATAATAAAAAAATAATGTTCCACAACTTTGTTTAAGTCAAGTCAAAGAAATTTATAATATTAATTTTAAAAAGGCAAATAATAGATTCTATATCCAAATTATTCGCAATAGAGATGAATTCACATAATAATTTACAGGTAATATTTTGATACACATAGTGTTAAAAAATTATACAATCCTTCATATTTAAGTTGTAAGGAAAATATTTTGATACAGAACTTGTAGTTTACACAAGCGTTTCAATTTTAGGGTTTAGGGTTTTAGGTTAGGTTTTAAGAGTTTAGTATGTAGGGCGTAGAATTTAAGGTTTATGGTTAGAATTTAGGGTGCTAGGGTTTGGAATTTAGGTTTAAAATTTTATAGAAGGGTTGTGTAATTATTATTTTTTTGCACAACTTGTGTATTAAAATATAACTCGAGCTATAAAATCTAAAACTTAAATCCTTAGTCTTAACACCCTAAAATCTAAACTTTAAACCCTAAACTCTAGAGGGATATTACATTCTCGTGTCGGGACTCAAACCCATACAAAATGAGACTAAATGAGAATTCTTAGCCACTACGCCAATTAATGGATCTCGATGTTAGTGGATTATTGATTACCTAAATTTCATATTTTTTTATTGAACTGTTTAGAACTCGAAAGTTTTTTATTTTCTATTTCTGACCGACAATAAAATGAAAGTTTGCAGGATCCATGTATACCTCAAGGTAGCTTGTGTAGACCGTTAACTTTCTAAATGTCATACAATTGACTTCAATTTTTTATAATTTTTACGAATTAATATTTAAAGTTCTTTTTTCTTTTTTGATAAAATAGGTTGTTACTACTATATGCTTCATTAAAATAACCTCCCAAACTTAATTAAAAATACTTAAAGTTTTTTAATCTTTATAAATTACTTCCAGCCTCAAAAACATTTCTGGTTCTTTCTATACTTCAACATTAAAAAAATTAAATTTTAAATTCTAACCATAAATTCTAGAGCATAAACTTTAAAATCTAAAATTTTCATCTTACCTCAATTCCATAATCTCTAACTCTAAACTTTTTTAGTGTGGGGCAGAAATAGGGCACAAAAAACATAGAATTTCTATTCTTTGGTAACCGATATTTTTATTTTTTTTAATTTACGTTTTTTCATATTTTATCTATTTTTCCTTTCTAAAATTATCACATGGCGCTTCCTGATCACTTCATTTTGTCTTGACGGAGGAGTGGGTAATTAAGGGTGTAAATGAATAGAGCGTGGAACGAACTGTTTGTGAACCGTTCGTATAACGTTTGTTTATTAAGTAAAATAAACGAGTATAAACAAATTTTTTGTCCATTTAATAAACGAACGAACATGAACAAAGGTTTGTTTCGTTCCTTTATGTTCACGAACAAGTTCGTTTATCTACTCATTTATCAGCACGTTTACTTGATTCCCCTTTTCCATTTATTTTTTATATTTTAAATATTAGTGAAATAATGGACTAAATTGAACATAAGCTAAACTTTAGAGTCCAAACTATGAAGCATGAGAAGTTTAAGGACTAAAGGTGTAATTTCACCATTTTTATTCAACTAACATGTTCACAAATGTTATACGAACATGTTTGCGAACATATAAATAAATATGTTGACGAAAATATAAATGAACATGTTTGCAAACATTAAACGAACTTGTTCGTGAACGATAAATGAAATGTTCACGAACGCTAAACAAACTGAATACGAATACCTCCAAAAATAAACAAACGAACATGATATTAAAAATTTAAACGAACGTGAACTAAACATAAACACCCTCAAGAATAAACACCCCAGTACAGAGTTGGTCACCGATTTTGAAAAACGACCAATAAGGTCACTTACGTTTTCGGGGTGTAAACTTTTGGCCACTCAACCGTTTGTTGCCGTTAAACACTGACAGATTGTTGACCTAGCAACAAAATAATAAGGGTAAATTACTGCAATGGCCATTAAAGTTTATCTCATGTACATTTTTGCTCCCCAATTTAAAAAAAATAAACATTATAGTCACTAATAAAAATGTTTCTTTATAATTTCACCCTTGAATTTTTTAAAATTAATTTTTCAACCCTAAAACTTTACAATCAATTAGTATAATATTATAAAGGCTTAAATGAAAAATAGGTGCTCAAAGTATACCCTTTTTAAATTTAGCTACTCAAATTGCTCCTATTTAATAACTAAACTTTCAAATCTGTAACCCCCTCGTCCCGGTCTGGCTGGATGACCGGTCCGAGTAGGCCACACGGGGAAAACCGAAGCGAAACCCGTTAAGGTTCCCCCTCGGTTAGCAACCCTAATTTTTTTCTTTTAACTTATCTTCTCTAATGGCACATTAAAGTCCTACGTGATCAAACAGCGGAAATGAAAGAAGAAAGCAATCATCCGAACACGAATCATCAATTAAACAATCCAATTTTAATCCATTAAGTAGGCCGTTTCGAAACACCCTTGCGGAGTATCGAAACGCCTTGACCAGGTCAACTGCCCCAAGCCCATACGAAGAGGTCGTATTGGAACGGAGGTCAACCGTTCCGAAACACCCTCAACGGTCAACTTCTCGTGGTCAACGAGATTTTGACCGTTTCGAAACTGTTAGATCCGTTTCGAAACACTTTCATCTCGTCATTTTCTCAGATTTCCAGTAGCCAAAACGTTCAGAAACCCGTATCAGAACATGGGCTCTCAGTGGCCAAACCGTATCAAAACACGTTCCGATACGGGGTCCTTGAAGCCTTGCTCGTTCCGAAATGGCCCAGCTCGTTTCGAAACGCGGGCTGTCTGCAACCTTTGAAAACCAGACTTAGGCGTTTTTAAACAAATCTAAAGGTCCCAAACGACCTCTAAAGGCATACAACACAAGAAAATGAGGCCTAGAGGCATATATCCTATGTCAAGCATGCTCAAACGCACACAAGGCATAGATTGAAACATTCATTCAAGGCATTTACACATTAGCAACAATTCATATAAGGCATGCTTGAAGACATTGAAAGCCAAAAGGCTCAATTCAACTCAAATAGGTTTACATGTCATTCAAAAGCAAATTAGACATCCATAAGGTATACCATCACACAAGCATTTGGCAAGTCATCACAAGCTTACAATCAAGTAAATCCTTAAACATCAACACATATAGGAGTCATACATAGCTCACACAAAAACACATTATTGCCACATTGCTAAGCTACTACATAATTGTTTAACCGTACTTGAGCAACAAAAACTTGGAAAGCCCCTTCGCCTTGCCCGAGCTAACACCATGCTAATGATCTGCATTGTTGAAAATGAGAGCGTAAGCTAGAAGCTTAGTGAGGATGCTCTAAAAATCGAAAACATCAACAATGGAGGGTTCAAGCATGTATTCCCTAATTCTCATATACAACATGCATAATTAAATCCACAAGTAGACCTAGCTAGTCTTTCAAGAGTCATAATATGACATCTCACATCATACTAAGCTCAAACATCATATATCAACATCATACATCACAATCATATGAACAAGTTCAATTGGCCACTATTAGTTTACCCAAATGTGCGGATTTAATCTCAACAATCACTTTACCTCGATGGGATTACACTCATCACCGGACCTTGCATGAGCGGGATTCCACTCATCACCACATGCCCTACGGATGGGATTCCACTCATCATCCCGTAGAATATATATAAATTTCCGGTGGAATGTTACATCACCGTACTCCTCCTTGATGACTCAATGCCATCAAGGCCACGTACGTTTTGACTCAATTTGTGTGCACACTAATCCTAATGATCGATCATTTACACCCGGTAAGTTAAGTAGTGCCAATTTCATTTACCACATCACACATCCACCATTTACATCACATGCTCATCATATACATATGTCAAGATATACATACACATATCAAACCACATTTCACAATGGTAATTAGGCAAAGCATAAATAGCATTTAATGGAATCAAAGAGCTAAGTTACCAATTTAACTCCACATAGAAATGGCCTACCAAGCACATTCCAACTCATACACTACACACACTTGAACCAACTTTAAAACACATTTAAAGTCACTCACCACCCTTCCTTAGCAACCAAAGCAAGCCTCCTACAAGCCCGGATTCGATCCTGATGCCTCTCCAACGCCTCCTCTTGCTTCTAGCCAATCAAAAACACATTCATTACTCTCAATTAATGCTAAAACTCAGTCATCAACTCAACTCTTAAGCCCAAGCCAAACTTCAACAATTTTCCAATCAATTTAATCACCCAAAATGCCCATTTTCGTGCTCCTTCAAAACCTAGCTGAAAATCCTATTTTCAAACACCCAAATGACACCCAATTGGCCCCAAAACACCTCCTTATCATACTTAAACCATCAGCCCTTCAAATTTACCCTAAAACCCACCAAAAATCAAGTTTTAGGCACCTTAAACTTGGCTACAAAGACCCATTTCGGGTTTTCACCCAAACTCATTCATTTTAACATATTAGGTGCATTTCAAGGTGAATAAACTAAAACCCAACTTGATAATTTAAAATCAATTGAAAAACTAAGTAAAAACCCAAACTTTCATTAAACCCTAACTTTTCAAAAGTTGGTAGTTTCAAAATCTACAACCATGAAAAGGTAGAAAATGAAGAGGAGAGTGAGAAAATGTTATTACCTTTGAAAAACGACCTTGGGTTGAAGAAGAAATCAATGGAATAGTGATTTAGGGTATTAGGGGAGTTTTGAAAGCTTTCTAACGTTTGGGGGAGAAGGGGGAACAAAGATGATGCCTTTTTTTGTTCCTTTTTGTCTCCAAAAAGTTGTCTTCCTTTTTTAAAACATTTGGGTTAATTCACCAAAGTGGTCCCTCCTCTTTATTTTAAATTTCAATTAGACCAAACCTAGGCCATATTGATTAAAATTAATTTTATCGACTCGAACTCACTAACTCGACTAACTCCTAACCTCTAAACATGGGTGTTACAAAATCGCTCCTATTTTTTCACTCTGGATTGTTTTTAATATTATTGTAACATGACATGTCATTTTTATTATTGTTAAATTAAAAATAATTTTAAAATAAAATAAAATCATTTTTATTATTATGAAATTTAAACTATATTTTTTAAAAATATTACTTCTTAAAATAATTTAGTTGTTTAAAGTATTTTTTGTAAAAATAGGTGCCCAAATTTACCATAGTTATAATTTTAGATGTTCGGCTGTTAAAAGAGTGTTAGAAAAATTGTCAACCAATCAGTACTTGACACGTGGCATTAATTTTATTAATTTTTAATGAAAAATACTTCGAACTTTCAAATTATTATAAAATCTCAAAATTTGACAAGCTTCACAAAACTAATATTTTTAAAATATTTTAAATTTAATAATAATAAAAATAATAAAAATGACATGTTATAATAATAAAAATGACATGTTATAATAATAATAAAAATAATTCAGAGTGAAAAAATATGAGCAATTTGAAAGTTTAGTTATTAAATATGAGCAATTTGGGCACCTAAATTTAAAAAGGGTATACTTTGGGTACCTATTTTTTATCTAAGCATTTATAATATTATTGTACAAATTGATTGTAAAGCTAGGGTTGAAAAATAAATTTTTAAAAAATTAAGGGTGAAATTATAAAGAAACATTTTTATTAGTGACTATAATGTTTATTTTTTTAAATTGGGGAGCAAAAATGTACATGAGATAAACTTTAATGACCATTGCAGTAATTTACCCTTATTTTTCGTTGCCAGGTCAGCAATCCGTCAAAATATTTAACGGCAACAAACGGCTGGGTGACCAAAAGTTTACGCCCCGAAATCGTAAGTGACCTTACTGGTCGTTTTTCAAAATCGGTGACCAATTCTGTACTGGGGGAAAACATAAGTAACTATTCCAGTAGTTAACCCATAAATAAATGAGCACGAACACAACCTTATTCGTTCAAGCCTGATTCATTTACACCCGAGTAATATTGAATTAAAAATGATAACTTCTTACAACTGAAGAGACTAAATTGATAAAAAAAAATAGTAAATACCAAAATGAGAAAAATTCTCAACTTTGAGGGTCAAACCTGCATTTAACCTTCACTTTTTTATAAAATTAATTTTATAGATCAATAAGGAGTGTCTTGTGCTTGTATTTTTTTTATTAAATAAGGGCATTGCATTCTCATATTAAAATTCGAACTTATATAAAATTATATAATATAAATATCTTTAGCCACTAAGCATAGGAAATACATATAGTTTACTTTGACTCGTGCATAAAAACTGAGGACACAAAAAATTTTATTCATGGATGAGCATCCTTAATTAACCACTAGGCCAATAAACTACATAAAGTTTGGATTGTGTCCTTATTCATGAACAAAAATTTTCTGCCTATTTTTTTTTATTTTATGTATAACTCAATATTAAAAAATTATATCATACACTCTAACCTTAAAATTTAAAAAACTAAACTCTACACCTCAAACCTTAATTTTAAATCTTAAATCTTAATTTTTTTTCCATATATACATAAAAACACACAAAAAATGCTCGTCGTCCAAAACGCGTATGATTGAATCACTTGTTTCATACTTTACTTGCTGCTTTTTTGACCAATGAAACTCGTAGAATTGTCACATTCGTCGGTTTCCTTTTACCAATACCTTTGAAGATTATAAATCTGAGCTGGATTGCTTTTGAAAATTCTGGCATGATTCCACTGAAATTATTTACTTGCAGATTCAACGAAAATAGAGCACTCATATTGCCCAAGCAATTTGGAATTGGACGGTTCAAATTGTTATAAATTAAGATGCATCTAAAGTTAACTCAACAAACGTTCTCAGTAGAAAAGCAGACGATGTTTATTTCAGGAAGTTCAATCATAATATTTACACATGTGTGTCTTGTTAAAGCATTAAGAATATATATAAATACATACTATGAGTTCAATCCCAAGAGAACCAACAAATACATTGGAATCTTTAAGTTGACTCAAATTGTTGACTTATTTTTTATGAATTTAAACCCTAATATTTTTCTTGAGAATGTATTTATCTCGCTATTTAATAAAAAAAATAACGAATTTTCTTAGTTTATAAGATTGATAGCACTCTGTGGTGAAAATTTTGTTATAATAATGATGACTTTTCAATTCTTTGTAAATATCACACTGAAGTTAGTTCAGTTGACTATCTTCCCCAGAAAGCATGAACGCGCTTCCACGCGCCGGATCCTAAAAACTCTTTCGAGACCGACGCTGGCTCAAGCCGGGCGTTGGATCAGTTTCCCTGCCGTCAGTTGCGCGTAGTGAGCCGGTGGTAGTGCTTCACACCCCGGAGTCAACTTGCCGGTGCCGGTTTGGTGGAGACGTTCCCCGGTTCGATGGTTTCCTTCGGGGTCTTGGATCAGAGTTTTTCAGGAGCACCGATGGTAGCCATTGCCCTCCTTTCGCTCGTAAATTTCCAGTTTTGTCGTTGTGGTTTGGCTGGACAAACAACACCGTCTGCGCTCGGACGGTTTCTATCGGAGGTCTTGGGTCCGGCTCGACGATGGCAGATACGGGATTGAAGTTTCGACCTGACCGACGGCCCGTTTCGGGACAAGCCGGAGGATGGCCCTTGAGCACCGAAGTTTGCTTAGTTGAAGGTTTTCGGCCCGGCAGAAGAACTTGGAAAATTGGCTGCAAAGACAGTCCCTCGAGCAGTTTTGGAACTACATCAGAAAGCACAGCGAAGCAACTGCGTCTCGATGGACCTTGGCCGGGTAACGGTGTTTTGTCCGAATCTGGTTCATCCTTGACGTCGGCGAGGCCTCTTGGTTTGCTGGTGGGGATAGTTTTCTTATCGAGGGCAGTCCGGTCTTTTTACGTGGAGACAATGTCTTTTCATTTTAAGAAGGTTGACTTGTGGAGCAGATTTGGTTCAGGCTTGCAGCTTGATTTTACCGGATATTGTGGGATTGGGTTTCCCATTTTAGCATGTTTTTGTGTTAATCTTGGAGAATTCAACATGTGTAGTACCTTTTCACCAAAATCATTGCCTTTTTTGATGATATTCAGCCATGCCAAAGCTGATCAACGCAGGCATTGGGGTTTGTTCGACAGTTTCACCTTAACAAAGAATGTGGATAACTCCCTTGAGGGTTATCCGCTTCAGAAATGATTCTGTGCAACTCCACCGTGTTCGATGGGGAGGGTCGATACTCGGTGGCTCTTTTGAATCCTTCTCCCAATGTTATTACGTGCTCTTTGTTCGATAGCGGTTTTAATTTTTGTTTGGTTTCCACCTTTTACGAATCACAGGTTTTGTTCGTAATTGGTTTTCGCAACCATGTTAAGTCAACTCCAAAGTTCAGTCTTTTGATCACAACAGTCCAGTTGACAAGGACCTTGTCTACCGACAGGGAAGCCTGCCTCCGGATGGAGCTCTCACTCGGATGCTTCGATCGAGCTTCAAGACTGAACCTAAGATTGACAAGGTTCCTTGTTTCATTTTTCTCTCCAGTTTTGGTTTAGGGATACCCCTGCTCTACGGGAATACCATTGTGCGTGTTTGGCCTAGGTGCCTTGGTTTCTCTTTTGCTTGTTTTTCCTGTTTGTCGGTTGTTGGTTCCCTGTGCGTTTTTTGGCCCTGTGTGGCCCTATTTCTAGTTCTTGGCTTTCTTTTGCCTTCTTTCAGCGTTTGCTGGATCCGGTTTGGGTTCCCTTGTGTATGTTTCCTGTGTTGAATGAAAGTTTCTCTTTGAACAAAAAAAATTCTTTGTAAATATCACTTGGAAAGTTATGATAGCCCTAGCCTTATACTAGAGAGATTGAGAAAAACAAAATGTTGAAGTTGAGTATACATTATTGACATGCATACATAATATATGAAGGGTTATATTTTGATACACAAGCTGTATAAAAATATTGTACACAATATTTTATATTTAAGCTATAAAATTTAAAACTTAAATCTCTAGCTCATAACCCCTAAAACCTAAACCTTAAACCATAAACTCTAAACTCTGACCATAAACTTTAAATTATATGCCCTACAACCTAAACCTCTAAACCTTAAACAACAATCTAAATTTCTAAACCCTAAAGTTAAAAGTTTACACAAACTTGTGTATCAAAGTATTTTTTATATATATACTCTAATTTTGAACACTCCACATAATCAAAATACAAAGGATTTATATCTAATACACTGGCGATGGAAACTTTTAGTTTTCACAAGTGCCTTAGTTTTAAGGTTTAAGGACTTAGTTTAGGGTGTAGGGTTTAGGGGTTTGAGTGTATGGGTAGTTGTTAGAATTTAGGGGTTAGGATTAAGGTTTTGGATTTAAAGGTTATGGTTTAGGTTTTAGTGTAATATGTTGAGTGTTGAGGTTTTAACCTATAAACCCTAAATTCTAAACTAATAACCATAAACTCTACTGTAACGCCTTGGTTTTGGGCCTAGATGTTTTAGAGGTTGAATCGGGCCGGTCAGGAACAGTTCGAACCCTTTAAGGTTGGTTTAGGGAAAACCTAGTTCAGGATGCTTTAAAAATATGGAAAAATATCTAAAAATACTCATTTATTATATAAATGTTTATGATGAATTTTTTTTTACAAAATGTGATTTGGGAATATTACATTTTGGTGTAGTGACCAAATTGCAGTTTTTGCAAAAGTTGACTAGTGACTGTTTTGTAAAGGATTGAAACTTTGAATCTTTAAGGAGATAATTTTACCAAATTATTTTTCATCAGATTTCTCTTTAATTTGGGAGTTTTATTAATGATTTATTAAAGGAATTAAAAGAAAAATCTTATGTTGACTTTTCGTAACTACTTTACGATACTTTTCCCTCTTTTCATTTTTTCTCAACTTCAACTCAGCCAAACACATTTCCCTCACCAAATAATCTCTGGTTTTCATCTCTTTTGCTGAGATTTCATCTTTCTAAGGATTTCCAACCTTTACTTCATCAAATCCTTTTGTTTTCACTTTGAATTTTCAAGAAATCTTGCCTAAATTGAGGAGAAATCAGCCATTAGAGGTAAACTTCGTCCTTCTCCTCTAATGATCAGTTCTTTACTGAAATAGTTGTTTTAATGTTATAATCAAGAAATAGTTGCTAAATTCAAGGTTCTTGAGGTGATTTTGATGATTTTCGTATTTCTGAGTTAAACTTTGTTTCGAGGTTGATTTCTAACATGTTTTGGATGATATTTGATGTTTAGATTGAGGTTTTAACAAATAAATCCCGAATAGGCTTGGGTTCCTAAGTTTTACGTGTTAGATTTGTGGTTTTTGGCGATCTGTTATTGCTGGAGATATAAGGACGTTTTTGTGATGATTTTTGATGTTGATTGAGGTTTAGAAAGGGTTAGAATTGATAGATCTTGGCTGGGCTTTGATTTGGGGAAGTTTAGAGGCAATTTCGGTTATTTCGAATAGCTGAAACGGTGTTTTTGGTTAGTGCAGCGAGTTTGAATGAGTGGTTGGTGATTTCAATGCATGATGATGCATTAATCATCTGCTCTTATGTGTAATGAATAGGGGAACATCTTCGGACGCTTTTGGTGTTGATCCGGAAGTGCCGGAAGATTAGGAATTGTTTCGGCAAGCAAGTGAAACGTAATCGGTGAGTACAAATGGTTTTAGAAGTCCTTGAGGGACAAAGAAACAAGGTTTGAGAATTTATGATTGGTTTGAAACATCATCCTAAGTCCGGAAGTAAGTATATTTAGAATTTTCTCTCAAAAGTGGTTGATGCTCTAAATGTTTTTAACATGCTCTTTATTTGAGATTGACAAATTTCTACTGTTTTATGCATGATTTATAACATGAAATGATGTTATGTGTTGATCCCATGAGATAGCATGATTTTATGAAGAGCTTTGAGATTTTGATTAAATGCTATGCATGAATTGTGGTTTTGAAATGGGATGAGTTAGATTTGAGAAATGTTGCTTCAAAACAGTATGTGAGATGATGATTTTAATGTAATATATTGGCATAAATGATGAGATGATTACCGGATATAATTGGTCGACCAATAGAATAAAAGTGCATTATAAACTAAAAATTCGTATGTGCTCTTTGGAGTAGGGCAATGGGGGTAGTGCCATCCCGATCCAAAGTGAGAATCCGATGATGAGAGATACCATCGGGGTAGGTCTTGGTGAAACACCCAAGCTTTGTGGCGAAGAGAGATACCGCCGTGAGAGTCTGGTGATGTGAGATTCCACCGGAGTAGGACTTGGCTTTAAGTCAAGTTAATCCGCATATCCGAGTAAAGATATAATATGAAATGCCAATATATGAGATTGTATTTGATTCACATGTACCAATGTTGAAATATTATATGCTATGTGAAATGCATATGAGACTTGAGATTTATGAAATGCTTTTATTTACATTAAGTATGTGTATGGCTTTGCCATGAGATTTGCATTGGTTGAATGCATGAGTTAGATTGATGGTACATGTGATTTTCAAATGAAGATTTTCTTTGAAAGGCTTTCAAGCATGAGGTAGAAAGAGCTTGTTGTAGAAAATAGTTTTTGAGAATGAGATTTAAAGTTTGGAGTGTTGTGTTGGTGTTTTTAGAGCATGCCTCACTAAGCAAATGTGCTTACGCTCTCTTTTACCAACAATGCAGATAATTGAGACACTTTTGGCAGCAAGGAGGCTAAGGATTTCCAAGGAATTGAAAAGCTCAAGTATGGTGATGTTTTTCGTTTACTTTAGTAATGATAATTGGCAATGAGAACCAATGAGTTGCTTTGGGAGATATATTTTGAACTCCCTATAGTTGTTGCAAGTTTAATATGGTTTATGTGGTTTGTAAGAGGCCTTTATAGTAATTTTGGTGCTTTATGTTACCATTTGGTATGTTCATGGTTTGTGTCATAAGCATGTTTCATGAATTGCCTTGCTATGCTTGAGATAGTTAATCAAATGCTGCCATATGGCTTGGAATTGCATGTTTATATGTTTAAGTAAATGCCAACAACATGTAAGTATGATTTGAGGTTGTTTAATTGATGTTTGAGGTGTTTTCAATGTTGAATATGAGGAAGATTTGGTATGCGTATCGATACACGGGCTAGCGTATCGATACGCGTAAGGCAAATCCGTGCCTTTCTGCACAGGCGTTTCGGTACGATTGTGAAGTGTTTCAGTACGGGCTTGAAGGGTGTACCGATACGCTTCCCCGCGTATCGGTACGTTATCTGTGACCTTGGTCACTACCATCCCGCGTATCGATACAGTCACAAGCGTATCGATATGCGACCGTTAATTCTATTAATGGCATCTTTGTATGTTTAAAATTATTGCATTTTAGCCATTGTTTTTCAAGTGTGCAATTGGTTGAGCTTGAATGGTCGGTTTTCGATGAAAATTTACAGAGAAGCATGAAATATGATTAATTAAGATTTGGTAAACCTAAAATCAGCAAAGCTCTGGTAATTTATAAAAATTATATTTTGGTCCTTAAATGTCCAATTTATTCAATTGAAACCTTAAACGTGATCCGATCGCTGTGTCGTTTCTTCCTATGATCTTTGGTGGTCACATAGGTTTAATGTTGCATTTAGAAAAGATAAAAAGAAAAAAAAGGTCGTCAATCGGAGTTAACTTTAACGAGATAGCTTCGATTTTCCCCGTGTAATCACCTCGGTTCGGGTCAACCGTCTAGACCGGGCTAAGGGGGTTACATCTACACACTAAATTGAGTCCCTAAAACCTAAAATTAAGGCTCTTGTAGAAACTTCCACCAACAGTGTATCAAATAATTATCCAAATACAAATACATAAATAAACAAAATTACAGTAAAAATAGATCAAATCCTAACAACAACAACAACAAAAAGCATCCACAAATATCTTAACTATCTTAAAAAAATGTCTATACATCCACAAATATCAAATAAAAAGCATCTATCTTAACTATCCATAAACCTCAATTAAAAGAACTCCTAAGCCTCCTTTTGTTTTTATTCTTTTTCCCACTTTTCCCCCTCACTTGTATGAAACTAAAAGCAATATCTGAAACAAGAAGGCTGAGAATTAGAATCTGAATTCCAATTTCAAACCTTTTGGACTGACTATCTAGAACTGGAGATCGGGATAGGATCGGAAGATGTATAAACAGGGAGACTATTACTGGGACTTTTTCCCATATCTTTGGTTTTGTGGAGGAGGAATGTTCCTGATAGAATTGTAATGAATCCACATAACTCCGTTGTAATCTCTGTCCCACCTTGTGAATCCCAATCCTTTTTTTAATCAAAAAGAAAAAAAAGGACATTATTATCTACAAAACACAATTTTTGTGAGTAGAGTTGTAAAATAACTGAGTTTGAACTTTTTGGTTCGTGTATTTTTAGGCTTGTTTGTGTTTTTTTACGGTTCCAAAATTTATGTTCAAGTTTGCTCACATAAACTAAATGGACTTGCTTGTTATGTTCATGAAAAAATAAACGAACATATTACTAAGCATGTTCATTTGATGTTAACAAGTTCATTTAATTTAAATAAACAAACATGAACCATCTCTAAAATAAACAGAGATCTGTCTGTTAAAGCTCGATGCATTTATAGTTAGAGTGGGTAAGAATGTTTTAAGAAAACTTGCCTTAAACATGATCATGCTGGCAATAATGGTGAATGTTGTGAACATGACATAGTAAACAGGACATACAACAGAAGTGTTAAAGGTGTCCAAAGCCTGCAAAAAAACTTAAGCTTTTAGTAGCAACATGAAAAACAACAATACTTGAACCCAGAGCCAATGAACGTTTGTAAATTAAGAATATAAGTTTGAAAAATATGTTTTGAAAGAACTCTTTTAATTCTTTTTATCCTATTAGTAACTTAAAAATGAGCAAATTGCAATTTTATCCAAATAATAGTATTGAACTAGTAAAACACATTTCCAATGGTAAATGGGGGAGTTGGACAGCACAAATTCTCATCCTCTGTCCACCAAATCTATTGTTTATCACCAATGAAAGTGGTCATATTAGATTATATTATGCTACTCCGACTCTTCATACTCTTCAATTTTCATTAATACTCATGTCAAACATATATCCAAACATATGAACGGGGATATGATTTTTCAAACATCCTTCAAGCGCATGAAAAAACTTTTAAAAATAACAAATTCGAGTCATAAATACTCATATCTGATACTAACATCCGAACTGAGTAATAGAGAATTTAACCCCTAAAAATTAAAAAAGAAAAAAGAAAAAGGAAAATATATGCAAGTATTTACGTCAACTGACAAAAATGTAAGAGCATCATACATAATATGATATATGCATTGAAATCTAAGTCTTAACACTTACCTTGTTCAAGTAATTTACTTGCAGCAGACAGCAAAAGATGACAATGACTATGAATATCCATGTTTCGTAGTATTTAAATTGATTCATGCCTCCAAATGACAGCTTCATTGCAATTCCTACTGCTCTAACACCCATTACCTATGAGAATTAAAAATATGGTTTACAACAAGTGTTGTTAAAGCCATTGTTTAAATCCTTGTTACTTGGATTCTAGTGAGTATCAAATCTGGATATATTCATATTGTCCCAAAATTTTTCATACATTTAAAGGATCTTTTTACAAACATATCCTCGTACCAATAGGGCTGTAAATGAGACGAGACAGGTCGCGAGCTACTCAAGCTCGACTCGATCAAGGTTCGGTCAACATTTGATTGGACTCGAGTTCTTAACGAGCCAAATCGAGCTACTCGATACCCGACTCGAAAAGCTCGCGAGCTCCTTGAAAAATATAATATACTAATTTTTTTAAATTTAAAATCTAAATTACTAAACCTAAAATCCTAAAACATAAACCCTAAACATAAATCCTAAACTCTAAAAATCTAAATCCTAAATTTTAAACCCAACCAACTAAACCTCTAAACCATAACCTAATAGGGCTTTAAATGGACGAGACAAATCGCGAGCTACTCGAGTCCGACTCGGTCAAAGCTCGGTTAACACTCAACTCGATTGAACTCGACTCAAGCTTGAACTCGACTCGAGTTCTTAACGAGCTGAGTCGAGCTCAGATTATTCAGGCTTGTTAAAAACTACTCAAGCTTGAACTTGACTCGAAATCTTAACGAGCTGAGTCGAGCTTAGCACTACTCAAGCTTGACTCGGCTCGTTTACACCCCAGCGTACCAATATCCGTAAATGTGCCTGATGTGGTAACTTAAAATAAAAAATAAAAGAAAGAAGCCTTAAAAGTAATCAACAGACCGTGAGAGATCCCATGAGAGAGCAGATTCCGATATATACTATCAAATGGGTTTGGCCATAGCGTGGAACGTATCGAAAAATAATCACTGCTACAACAGCCAAAACAACAAAAAAGTATACAATGAATCCTGTCAACGTAAAAATGCATATATTAGATGAATATAGGTATCGGACACGAAACTTCAAGAAAAATGAAAAAGTCGGAGCAACATAAAATCTGTAAAATCTAAATGTATAATTAACTAGATTGGAAAGTTCTCAATACCCGGCTCTGTTGCAAGGTGCCATACTTGTTTGACAGATTCAATATTTCTTTCCCTTGGAGCATGTAAGACAATGGTTGTAGAGCCTACCACACAAAGAGCACATCCAAGCATACCAAAGATATGTAATCTCTCCTTCAAAATAAAATGAGCTAGCACTGAACTGCATAATAATGTTGACCTCATAAAATTAGTCAAATCCACAAGCCAAGCCTATACATAGATATAAATCTGCTCTGTTACTCGACCCAAGTGTGAAAGTCAAATACGAGTATTATCTAAACTTTTACATATATTTAGAAGGTCATATCCCCATACCCATATCCAAATTTGTGTCGAACTCACTTGAACATGAGTACCTCAAGGGAAAAAATGAGGCAAAGCAACGTAGAAAATATGCAAGCTTCTAAACACGTCTCCTTGTATGACCATGAATGAAAATAGGTTGTTAAATAATTCTCATATTTTAACTAACAAATACGGAACTGGATCCATACCTGAAAATAATACTTAAGGCTCCCAATGGTGTTACAAGAATTGCAGGAGCATAGGCATAAGCAGCGAAATTAGCTACCTCCCCTAGTATCACTGTAAAAGTAAAGCACATTAACATAACTCAAACAGTAACATCAGGAGTTTCTTGAAATGAAGTCGCAGGAGAGAAAAATGCATGGTGGTAAGGAAAAAATGTCCTGTGGTAAACATTTAGCATAAAAAGAACATAACTGATGTAGTTCATATTCTTTTATCTATGTTTGTCCCTCTTGTCCAAGACATATCTATACAACGGTATGGGGATATAATCCTTCAAAGTACTTATCTTAGGCATATGCCCATATTCAACACCCGCGGCAAAGTCTGAGTAACATAATCATAACAACCTAATACAATGCAGCTCCTTCAGAACACATCTAAGAGTAAACAGTTTCTTTTCCTTCTATTTGGTTATGCTCTTGAAAGGACGAGATGTATGTTACTTGGACTTGAAGATAAGTGTAGGATATAAATATTAACACACGTATTTATAATTCGAATAAGTTTTTGAACACGATTAACAGATAAAGGTTACTCAAAAATTAACAGTCCGAATAGTATTGTAGCTAAAACGGAGAAGATTGTTTGCAAGGATTGATCTGAACATCTACCTTTTGCTACTCCAATAAGGCAGCAAGTCAGCAACAAAGCATTTCTTTGCCTGTGTTACTAAGATTCTTGTTTTTCTTTCAAATATTAATATAGAGAAATGAGCTTCAAATTTAGATACTTACATACCTGTACTGAACAAGTACCCATTAACAAGTTATCCGAAAGACTAATCTCAAAACTTCATTGCTTCAAAATTACAACTAACTCTCATCAATTATAGTTTAAAATTTACAGCTAATCATTAAACCTTATAATTAAAATGAAAGAAGAAAGAAATAGAAGTACAAGAAACTAACAGATTTGAGGTGGATTTTTAAACTTACTGGTTATCATTCCTGCCCACCACCAAGGTTCATACAAATAGGAGTGCCCTCCTTGCCCTAATACCGATTTTCAAATATCCATAGCAAAAATTACTCGAAAATGAACTCTAATTCATGTGTTTTAACAAAATTGAATCCACGAAAATTAAGAGAAGGCGAGAAAGAAACCGGCTCCTGGTCCTGATGCTCCAGCTTTCTTCAAACCCTGTTTCTTGATAATAAAGCTGGATCCAATGAAAACGCTGGATGAAACAGCCAAAACGAAGCCATGAACGTTGTCTGATGACATTCCTTTGATCATTTTTGTACCGAAAAAAAGGTAATCTTCTTGCGCAGGGCCAAGATTTTCAATCCGGATGAACATAAACCCAAATCAAATCAAAATATCACTAAATAATAAAAAAAAATTAAAAATCTTCATAACACTATAATTCTTCTTAAATTTAAATATACCTTTTTCTTTAGAATTTCCATTGGCAGTTTGGCACACTGCGAAGAAAGGAATTAATGGAAGAAAGCTATGGATCCATGCCCATACTACCAATCAAGATTTGATGAGAAAAATAAAATTAAATACCAATTTTTTAAATAAATTAATATTCTTTTCTTTACAATTAAAAAAAAAACGCAGCAATTGAAGAGAGAAAAAGAGATGAAAAAAAGGTGAAGTTCGTTACTTGGTTACACAATCCTTGGAGAAACAAACCACTATCTTATATCCTTCCCGAATCCCGCGAATGCGATAGTCTCTCTTATTCCGCTTTTAGTCCCTCAAATTTCATCGTTTTGTTATATACGTCCTTTCTTTTTAAAAACAACTGAATTAAGTTTTGTAATAATTGTTTCTAACGATGGTTTATTTGAACGTGTATTTTTTTATTTAAAGTTGTGATTATATTTTTTAGTTTGTAAAAGGATTAAAATAAAATCAACATAACAAAATTTTAAGTTTAGGATCATAATATCAATGATACATTTAACTTTTACATAAATAATATATTTAGATACTTTCACAAATAAAATCAACCTAATGATATTTTTTAAATGAAATTCCGATCATGGCACAAATAGTATTTATGAAAATTTTAAATCGAATTATGTTATCAGTCTATGTATATGTGTAGTTGTAGATTTAGTTCATGTTATCTAATTTTATCCTTTTATGTTCCTACAATTTAGTCATATTGTTCATGTGTTATTTAAGTCATGATTAAATTTTTAAAATTCGGAAATGTACAATGATTAAAATTAGTCAAATTAAGGTATAGGAACTAAATACAAAACTTATGCACAATATAAGAACTAATGATAAATTCTACCATGATTTTTTTATTCAAGTGGTTTTTGCCACTAATCAAATATTAAAAAAAACTATCAACAATCAATTGGTCCGATGAAATAAAACATTGCATGACTTGAACAAAATTATGGTTCAAATCCTAACATTATAAATAAAGCAAATTGAGTTAAGAGGGTTGGTCACCTCATCACAAGTCTATTGCTTAATTGTGACTTTTTGAAATAGGATGACCCAATTATAAACTTACTCATAATACATTGACCTATGATGCAATTTACCATTTATTTAACAATTTTTACGGCTATTGCTCGAGTCAGATCCTAACTTTTAAAATTTGAAAATATAGAAATTAAAAATGATCAAATAACAGTATTGGGATGAAACCAACAACATAAACAAAGTACAATGACTAATAAAAGAAACTGACATTTTATTTCTTAAAAAGTTTAATAATTGAATCCCGGTTTTGCCCCCATCGCATAGCTCTCAGGCCCTATATATATACATATAGTCATTATCCGCCCGATTTCGCCGTCAGATACCAAATTAACTGCATAAGGTAACGCGCATTTCCCTTCTATTTTCTTCCCCTTTCTTTAACTTTCTTTGCATCCAAGCATAGTTCAATGGACTCCAAAAGTTATCAAATCAAGAAAAGCAGAATATGAAATGCTTAATTTTTACGTACTTTCCCATTTTTAGCTTCGAATTTAGGGTTTTGCTTTACCGGTTCGGTAGGTTCTCTTTCTAGGGTTGCATTTGATTCGTAAATTGAAATTGGTGTAGTTTTTAGTTCTGAGTCTTCTAGGTTTATTAGAGTACATTCGATCGATTTAATTTCTTTTCAATATTTGAAATTGATCCAGCATATTTATCTTTTGGATTTGAATCATTGATTATTTTATCTTTTTTCGCTTTTAGAATTTCAGGTCTTATAATTGATGGCGGATCGAAGCTTGGCTGCCGCAAAGCCTATATGGATGAAACAAGCGGAAGATGCCAAGCTAAAAAGTGAGGCAGAAAAGGCTGCGGCTGCTAAAGCGGCTTTTGAAGCCACATTCAAAGATGTTGATAAGAGTCGTAACAAGGATGTGGTGTCTGCCTCATCGGATAGTGAGTCTGAGGACGAGACCAGTGACTTGGTTGACAAGCCAATTGGACCTGTGGATCCTGCCAAGTGCATGGCAGCGGGGCCAGGAATAGCGGGTGGCACCGCCTGTGCAGCCTCAACATTTATGGTGGTAACAAAGGATGCAGATGGGAGGAAAGTGCAGAGTGGGGGTGCGCTGATTAAGGTGAAAGTTTCACCAGGTATTGGTGTTGGGGGATCGGATCAGGAGGGCATTGTGAAGGATATGGGAGATGGGACTTACACTGTGACTTATGTGGTACCTAAGAGAGGGAACTATATGGTGAACATTGAATGTAATGGGAAACCCATCATGGGTAGCCCATTCCCGGTATTCTTCAGTGCAGGTAATATTGTTAGAACTGTCTATTAATTTTTAATTGTATCTTATGTTGTCACTTGTCATGCAAATTTTCCAATGTTTGTTAACCTTATTTGATTGTCCTGTTTAATGTAAATTTCTTAATGTTCAGATATTTGGGTAGTTGTTGATTTTCATGTGAATTTCAGTCTTTAAATCGTAGTCTTATTTTCCTTCTTCTGTGTGAAGAAGGCACACAAATTGGAATGAGAAAAGTTCCTGATGTGAGTTACCTTCATATAATTTGGCTCAACTTGCTGTTGAATTTCTGTTCTTGCTTATTGTTGTTGATATGTTTGATTTTCATTTTTGGGGTATAGCTTTTGACTGCATTCTTAGTGCTCATGGTGCAGATGTTGAATTTGTTGTATTGCAGGTACTTCTACTGGAGCTGTACTGGGGGTGGCTCCTGCATCCACATATCCAAATCTAGTAAATCAAACAATGCCCAACATGCCAAACTATACAGGATCTGTTTCTGGAGCTTTCCCTGGCTTGTTAGGAATGATCCCAGGCATCGTATCTGGTGCTTCAGGTGGTGCTATTTTGCCAGGAATGGGGGCATCTCTTGGGGAAGTTTGTCGAGAATACCTCAATGGCCGTTGTGCTAAAACTGATTGCAAATTGAACCATCCTCCCCACAATTTGCTGATGACTGCTTTGGCAGCAACAACCAGCATGGGAACTCTCAGTCAGGTTCCTATGGCACCTTCTGCAGCTGCAATGGCTGCCGCTCAGGCTATTGTTGCTGCTCAGGCCCTTCAAGCTCATGCTGCTCAGGTGCAAGCACAAACTCAGTCAACCAAAGATTCATCCGGTACCTTTTACACTATCTTGTTTTCCACTTCCCTATTTCTTTAATTTATTTTCTAAATGTTATTTATTTCAGTTGAGTGCCCAACCTAACAGTAATCTGCTTCTTTTCAGATTCTCCTGACAAAGCTGCAAAGGGTGATTCATTGAAAAAAACCTTACAAGTTAGCAATCTTAACCCACTTCTCACTGTGGAGCAGTTGAAGCAGCTTTTTAGCTTCTGTGGTACGGTTGTTGAGTGTACAATCACTGATTCAAAGCATTTTGCGTACATAGAATATTCAAAACCTGAGGAAGCAACAGCTGCTTTGGCATTGAACAATATGGATATTGGTGGTCGGCCATTAAATGTGGAGATGGCCAAAACTCTTCCTCCGAAACCAGCTATTTCGTCAATGACTTCTTCTTCTCTGCCTTTAATGATGCAGCAAGCTGTTGCCATGCAACAGATGCAATTCCAACAGGCTTTGCTTATGCAACAAACATTGACTGCTCAGCAGGCAGCTAACCGAGCTGCAAGCATGAAGTCTGCAACAGAGTTAGCTGCAGCAAGAGCTGCAGAAATAAGTAAGAAGCTAAAAGCTGATGGGCTTGTTACTGAAGAGAATGAAACCAAGAGTAAATCTAGGTATGTCTCCTCATCAGGACAAGTTTACTTCCTTGCATACATGTAATTTTTATTTTTTTTTCCGAAGGTTTAATTTTAATTGGGGCTTTTCTTCCATATTGTTAAAGAACAGAGTTACTTTCATTCTCCCTTGTGTTTGTATTATCATGAGCAGAACAGTGGAACATGTATCTGTTTGCAGTGATTCTCTCATGTTTTCAAATCTTTGTTGTCTTATAATATTTTACATATTAGGAACAAAAGGAGATCAAAGTCTTCCCTTGTTTGTCTGTTTGTTAGACTTCAAACCTTAATAATAGATCTGAGTTCTACTGATTCATAACTCCTGTTTATAGGTCACCATCCACTTCCCGTGCAAGATCAAGATCCAAATCAAAATCACCCCTTAGTTACAGGAGAAGATCAAGATCCAAGTCAAGATCACCAATTGTTTATAGGCGAAGGTCAAGGTCCAAGTCAAGATCGCCAATCAATTATAGACGAAGAAGGAGGTCTCGCTCTTACTCACCTCTGCCTCGTTTCCGACGTGACCGTAGGTCCCGATCTCCTGTGCGTTCTTATCATCGTTCAAGATATGAAAGCGAACGACGTTCTTATAGGAATAGGGATGACAATGACAGGCGTAGCAGACGAGATACAGAGAGATCACGTGATAGTCGTTCATCTATTTCTAGGAGAGATAGGAGTACTAGTCCTCGAACTAGAAAATCGCCTCCTGTAGATTCAGACTCCCCAAAACGGAGCAGAGAAAGTTCACCTAAGCTTAGGAAATCTTCCCGTCCTGGTTCAACATCACCAGGGCACCAGAGAAGAAATAGGTCATCTCAAAAGAATGTTGATGAAAGAAAATTGAAATATAGAAAGCGCTCTAGGTCGAACTCTGCTGATTTGGATGACAAAAAGATTGAAGGCCCAGATGAAAAAACAAAACACAGCAGTCGAAGGCAATCCAGGTCATTGTCTTCGGAAGATAGACATCAAAGAAGAAGCGGGTCTTCTGCATGTTCAGATGAAAACAATTCAAAACACAGAAGGCGGTCCAGATCAGTTTCTGTAGAAGGCAAGGTTCGCTCGAACAGTAAAATTGATGAAGTGAGAAAAGATGAATCAAGAGACAGTGAGAGAAGGCGATCCCGATCAGGATCTGCTGAAGTTAGGCATTACTCCAAAGAGAGGAGGGAGAGAAATAGAGATAAGAAATCTAAGCGTCGGGATAGAAGGCAATCGAGGTCAAGATCTGCTGACGGCAAGCATCAGGGAAGAAGGCGGTCGAGGTCAAGATCTGTTGATGGCAAGCATCGGGATAGAAAGCGGTCAAGGTCAAGAACTTTTGATGGCAAGCAGCACAGAGGAAGCAAGCAGTCCCTTCGAAATTCTGATGAAAACAGATCAAAACACCGAAGTCGTTCCAGGTCAAAATCTACTGAGGGCAACCATCGTTCTGTTGATAAAATAGATGAAAGATCGAAACGTCATGAAAAAAAACATTTATTATCCACTGAAGCAAGGTCTGCTAGAGGAAGCAGATCTTCTCCGAGAAGTTCTGAAGACAATGATTCAAGGCACAGAAGGCGTTTGAGGTCAAAGTCAGCTGAAGGTAAGTAGTCTTTGGATGGTAATAATAAAAGTTAACATTTTTGGCAAAACAATAGGAAATATTGGATATGGTAATGGGCTGCTTACTCCATTTTGGATGATTTATTAAATACAGGGGATGATGGAATTTTGGTTTCCAAAGAGGAGGCTTATGACTCAAAAGTTTCAGTAAATGATGACCAGGAACTGAAAATCAAATATTTACCTAAGTTTGGCAGTGGTAAACATTTCTGTACAAAAAGCAGATTGAATGCAGATGAGCAAAACGAACTTGAAAGATCAAGTAGTAAGCAGTGGCTTGATAGTGATGGTAATGCAACAAATCACCGAAAATGAAATAACTCTAATAAAGATGTACAGTTGATGACTAATAGTGACTCCTATATGTTCTTTGCAGGTTCAGAAGATCATTCCATTTCACCTCGGCAGAAATGAGCTGTGGGCTTTGTGTGCTACCAAACCTTGGCAATTTTTGACACTAAAGCTGTTCCAAGTTGTCTGACTGCTTGGTCTCCACTTTAGCCTTGGTTCAATCCAAGCTTGTTCAGATATGAACAAGTTATTTACGTTTAATGAGAGCTTTTGGCTCCCATATGAACAGCAGCTCACTTAAGACATTGCTTAGTGTTTCTTTTGGTGCTTGGATTTTTCAGACATTTGTTGTTTCTTCATAAATGTATGCCATTGTGCTCTTTTATCCTTTGCAGGCATGTGGAACAAATTGGCATTGAAGTCTTTGAGCTCACATTTACAATGGATAAAGTATTTCGAGCAGTGTTCTGCTTTCTTCTGCAATCAACCATGCAATGTTTGTAGCAAGCTTCTTTTACTGCTAGATGTATGTTGGACCATTATCTCTACTGCTGAACTGTAATTTATTGTGTGTTCATTTGAAAGTTTGCAGCCTAGTTAGATTTATCCTCTACCTCTTTTTATGTCTGTGTATGTTTTAGCTAGCGTGCATCCTTGTCCTAGAGGTCTTGAATGTACTACAACTCTTGGCCCTTGATTGATGTGCATGATCATGGGCCCACTTTTATATGTCTTTGATTTTCTAGACGGCCTGTTGTATCCAACTCATGCAGGTTTATACATGCCGTTCCTGTTGGACCTATCAGTGATCAGTTTGGAGGGTTGATTTTTACTTGATCTATGTGAAGGTATGCAGTTGCTTTGTGGCAGAGAGCTAGTGCTATAAAGTGTATATTTTGCTTAAATTCCTTTAGTGTTGATTTGTCATATAAGGTGACTGCTTAGGCTTGGTACTCTCTTTTCACTTTTCTTGTTTTTTTTTTCTTCTTTTTTCCTTTTTTTTCTTTTTTTTTCTTTTTCTCCTTTTTTTCTTTTCCCTCATTTCCAAGGAAAGTTATTTTCCAAAGCTACTATAAGGTCCTGTGATCAGACTCCACGGGGATGAATAGCGTCTAGTTTTGAGCCCCATAACCAGATCGGTTGATCACTTAAAAACTATTTCATGGTTTTTTCACAGGTAATCTTTCATGACACTGTTTGGCTGAGTTCTTTATATGGTAGTAATTGTTAAGTTAGATTTGCTTGCATATGTACCCTAGATATTAGTTTTCTTGCTCTGGTACTTGGATATCAGTTGATCACCGGAATTCTGTTGAAGGATTTTACATTCTACTTTATTTCATGCTCGTCTAACCATTTCCTTTGGCGTTTAGCTTGTAGTTCAATGAAATATTTTGTTGGCTGAAGTATTGAAAAACACCCTGAAGTATGTCACTCTTCTTAAAGGCTTAATGAAAAATCAGCCCTTAAACTAGGCCCCTTTTTGCATTTAGTCTCTAAACTATGCTCTCTTTTTTGCTTTTAGTCCCTAAACTATCTTTTGGGTCAAAACAAATATTTGAATCCTTGTGCCGAGATATTTTTTTAACTTAGATAACGGCTGGACATGAAGTGGCCTGAAATAATAGTTCAGGTACTTGTTTTGACCAAAACATAGTTTAAAGACTAAAAGCAAACAAATGACATAGTTTAGGGGCTGATTTTTCATTTAAACCTTTTTTTTAAAATTCAAGGGAATTTTTACTGCTTTAGCCATTTTTGTTTCAAACATTTTGGAATTGGTAGGCGGTTTGATGATTTGTTCTGCTTGTTGGTTATCAGTGTCGGGTGATATTTCAAGAAAATGAAATGTTTGAACAATATAGCATTGGATTCTATATATGTAGAGTGGGTAATAGTGCATCCGGAATATTTTTAAAGTTTTTGGAGTCTGGGAATAATGGATATTTAGAGGAAGCAAACATCAAAATGATGTTGCCATTTCAGATACTTTTGGTAGTCTCCTCCAAACCTTTAAAGAACTACTTTATATTATCTGTCTTTTTCTTGATTGCTGCTTTATCTACAGATTACTTTATACATGTATTTATTAGGCTTCAATATGTTTTTTACTTCCATTATTCTTATATAGATTGCTTTCAATATAAAATCAGTCTATCATTTGAATTTATTTGAGTACAATGAAGTAGTTTTTTTTACCATGCATCGGCAGTTTCACTTGAAAAGTTAAAATTGATCCAAAACCTTATCCCCAAAATTTTAAAACCCTAAACCTTTAAATGTTAAAACCTAAACTAAGTCTCTAAACATTAAATTAAATTTACTTGTGGAAAAAAGTTTATTGTTAGTGCGCGGAACATTCTTTTTATTTAGGATATATTAAAAAAATTTCATAGTGAAAAAATATTTTACAAGCGTTTAATTTTAAATTTCTAATCATAAATCTTAATTTCTAAGATCTAATTTTAACTATATATTTTAAGTTTTGGAATTTAAATCTCTAATTATGTATGCTTAAAGTAAACATCTGAATCCTAGATTGAACTGTTTATTTTTATTTTTATTTTCAGTGCATGAAATTATCTTTTCATAAATAAAACATTTTAGGGAATGCTTTCGAATTTATAATATCTCTCAGGGTAAACAACGCCAATGATCATCTAACTATAAAGTTAGTGTCAATTTGACCATTATGCTTTTAATTTTGGCAAATATGCCACTTAACCATTTAAATGGATCCAATTAAGTCACTAGCTGTTAAAAAAACGAAAACGGGATTGTTAAAATAATTGGTATAATTGTGCATTTTTTGTCTTTTATTTATATATTTTATTAATTTGGTTTTAATTTTAATCTAATAAAATAAATTAAATAAAAATTTAATGTATGTAATTAATTTTCACTTCCAATCCGGTAATGACATGTGTTACAACTGATTGGAGATGGAAAAATGCTAGCATGGAGGTTGTATCCAAGAATAATCAAATCTGGGGCCTTGGAATGCATGAGGCAAGTGCTTGTCATTAGGCTAAGTTTTTTTTTTTGTGTTATGAGATGCAATCTTTGATATATATTTTAAATAGTTGCTAATGCCTAGAAAAATAGAAGAAAAGAAAATAACCTTAAACGGATTTAAACATGGAACATTAGAATGAAAAGCACATATGCTTACCACTAAATTAATCTCATTTTTGTGATATAAAACCGAACATTTAATATATGTCATATATGAATTTTAATGTTCGAAAAAAATGTGGTTTTAGAAAATTGGAACATGACATATGTGTATAAACATCTAACCTAATTAAAGTCCTAAAATCACATTTTCTTTCATTTAATTAGGTTAGATGTTTATATGGATTTTTGTGATTTTAATTGGGTTAGATGTTTATACACATATGTTATGTTCGAATTTCTTAAAACCATATTTTCTTTCTTTTTTCGAGCATTAAAATATATATATGACATATTAAATGTTGGATTTTATATCACAGAAATGGGGTTGGCTTAGTGGTAAGCATGTGTGTTTTTCACTCTAATGTTTTAGTTCAAATTCATCTAAAGCCATTTTTTTCTTCCATTTTTCTCGGTATTAATAACCATTTAAAATATATATCAAAGATTGTATCTCATTCAATGAGTAATCCATTTTTCTTCCATTTTTCTCGGCATTAATAACCATTTTTTTCTTCCATTCTCTCGGCAAATAACGGACAACATCATCCTAGCGCAAGAAGTAATCCATTCAATGAGTATCAAGAAAGGTCGGACCGCCTGGATGGCTTTGAAGGTGGATCTGGAGAAGGCCTATGATAGACTTGAATGGGACTATATTCAGGAAACTCTCGACTTAACTGGTATGCCAAGCACTCTGATTGATCGCATCATGACCTGTATCCGCTCGGTATCAATGCAAATCCTATGGAATGGGGAAGCATCGGAGAGTTTTAGGCCTACGCGAGGGATACGCCAAGGAGATCCCCTATCCCCTTATATATTTGTTCTTTGTATGGATCGCCTGTCTCAGTCAATATTCCAATGTGTTGAGGAAGGAAGTTGGAAGCCGATACGCTTATCGCGCAATGGCCCGGATATATCGCACCTCTTTTTCGCGGATGATCTTGTGCTGTTTTTGGAAGCATCCCTTGATCAAATGCGGGTACTACACAAGGTGTTGGATGATTTTTGCCGTGTTTCGGGCCATAGAGTAAGCGTTGCTAAAACGCAAATCTACTTTTCTAATAACACCATAGCTTCATTACGGGAAAGAATTGGTGCCGGATTGGGGTTTGAGTAGGTAAATGATCTTGGCAAGTATCTAGGTGTGCCGCTTCTCCACTCGAAAGTAACAAAAAACACATATGCATACCTATTAGACAAAGTTCGGGGTTATCTCACCGGTTGGGCGGCACGGTCGTTATCAATTGCGGGGCGTGTGACGCTTGCGAAATCGGTGCTACAAGCTATTCCAACTTATGCTATGCAATCTACTTGGTTGCCTAAAGGTTTTTGCATGGAGCTCGAAAAGCTAATAAGGAATTTTGTGTGGGGTAACGGAAGTAACAATCGTGGGGTGCCGCTTGTTAATTGGAATGATTTAAAGATGCCGGTTGAGGGAGGTGGACTTGGTTTCCGTGACATGCACGTCCAAAATAAAGCGTTGGTTATGAAGATTGGTTTTCAGCTGATAACGAATGAAGATAAGCTTTGGGTGAAGGCCCTTAAGGGTAAATATGGTTGGGGTGCCGTGATCCCACAAACCTTGCGAAGGACTCAGTGCTCTCGACTTTGGCTTGGCTTGTCTCACATATGGAGCGACATCTACAACAACATTGTTTGGAATGTCAATGACGGGGCGTCAACGGATGCTTGGTATGATAATTGGCTGAACCTTGCAATGCCTTTGGCTAGTATTCATACTCATACACCCTCTCCGGCACCAATGAAGGTACGGGATCTTGTTGCTAACAGTGGGCAGTGGAACTGGGAATTTCTTATGCAAGTTCTACCGCACAGTGTGTTACCGCATGTGGTTGCGGTTTGTCCTCCATTCGGCGACGCGGGGAGCGATACGGTAGGCTGGAAGGGGGAGGAGACACGGCTGTTTTCAACGAGATCATCCTATAAGGCGTTGGCCCCGACCGCTACTATTGGAGCGACACACAATTGGAAGCTGGTTTGGCGATTACCGGTACCACATCGCGTCCGAATGTTCGTTTGGTTGGCGCTGAAAGGTAATTTGATGACAAATAAGGAGCGTTTACGCCGACATCTAGCTACCTCAAGTGTGTGTAATATTTGTGGTGGAGCAGAGGAGAGCATAATCCATGTACTACGGGATTGTCCCAAAGCACGCATGGTATGGGCACGTGTGGTTCCGGCTGCTGGTTTTCGACGATTCATGCAGTTGGAGTGGCCCGCTTGGCTGAATGGCAACATTGCAGCGCCTTCCATTGCATCATATCGCCCGGATTGGAGGATTTGGTTTGTTGTAATCTGCTGGAGACTTTGGAAGCAACGTTGCAATATTGTGATGGAGCCTATGTATGTGGAGCGTGGCGATTTTCTCGAGGGCTGCCACCTTTTTGTTGACGAGATCATGCAGGCAAGTATATCACGGCCAACACCATCATCGAACCGGGCCATGGAGGATGAGGAGTGGAGACGTCCGGACAAAGGGCGTATTAAAGTAAATGTAGATGCAGCGGTCAATAATAGTGATGGATCGGCTGCGACAGGAGTGGTGCTGCGAGATGCTGATGGGAATTGGCTTGCTGGCTGTGCGCGTAGCTTAGGGGTGTGCTCGGTGCTGGGAGCCGAGCTGTGGGCGGCACATGATGGATTGCACTTAGCATGGTTGAACGGTTATAGGCGGATAGATTTGGAGACGGATAATGTCGAGGTTTCAAGGATAATACAAGGGACCTCTATGGCACTTAATGGAACTGCACTATTACAACTGATTCGCAGGTTTCTGTCTCGTCAGTGGGATGTAAGGATTCAGCATGTCCGGCGACGCGCAAACAAGGTGGCAGATGCATTGGCTAGATTGGCCCGTGGGGCTCCGATCGGTGCTAGAGTTTTCGAGGACCCGCCTACAGAGGCTGCCATGTTGCTCCAGATGGATGCGCATGGTGGTTCGTAATATCCTGTAATTGTTAGCTCCTTTTCACCAAAAAAAAAAGATTGTATCTCATAGCACAAAAAAGTGTTTGGCCTAATGGCAAGCACTTGCCTCATGCATTCCAAGGTCTCATGTTGATTCCTCTTGGATGCAACCTCCATGCTAGCATTTTCTCATCTCCAATCGGGTGTGACACATGTCATTACTTGATTGGAGGGGAAAATTAATTACATAAAAATAATTAAAGTCACCACCTAATTGAATAATTAATTTATTTTATTAAAATTAGGACCAAATTGATAAGAATGTATAAATAAAGGGGACTAAATGTGTAATTATACTAATTATTTTAACATTCCTGTCAACTTTTTTATTTTTTAACGGTTGATGGCTTTATTGGAACCATTTAAATAGTTAAGTGGTATATTTACCAAAATTAAAAATATAGTGGTGTAGTATACCCTATCTTTTATTACAATACCCAAATTCCCTCTTAGGCCATATAAATACAGCTCAAATTCACTCATTGGCCATAGTTGAAACAAAGAAAAAGGTTTAAAGTTTTTTTACTAGGGTTGGTCTCAAAGTGTCATTTTGTCATGTGTGGGGCTTTGCTGGAATGAGACAACCCTCAGTATGCTAATAATAGGAATTGACGATTTCTACTAAAGTTTGATACATTGAATTAAAAACAAAGTCTATACTCGAATTGTAATACATAATATCAATGACAACGACTTTATCCATATTAAACATAAATAATATAATTGGTTATGTTTGGATAAACGTAATGCATGATGGAATATAAATGTTAAAAAGTAGAGGATAAATTAATAATTAATTTGTTTTAAAATTTTTTGTAAGATAAAAATATTGAGGCGCGGACAAGAGCGCTCCCAAATTATATGTAGCATCGTCCTTAATTATCTATTATATGATAAAATTAGAGTCGTTATAAATTTACACAATTTCCCCACAACAATATTCCCAAATGAATCAATGATGAAACTACATTGGTGGTGGGAAGGCTGAGTATTATCTTTGAACTTTTTATGTAAGGTTGGGCGTTTGATCGGATCGAGTCGAGTTAAAAATTTTGAGTTATTCGAGTTTGTAGGTTATATTTTGCGTTTCAAACTTTATTTGAATTTTTTTGAATCGAGTTTTCGAGTTTTTGTACAAATTTAATTGTACACACACACACACACACACACACACATATATATATATATTCATATGGATATACTTAAGGTTGGGCGGTGTACATATTGATTTTAATTTTAACGACTTTCTATATGCTTATCCGATATACACATATATTTCTTCATATTTTCACATGCAATATACATAATATATAATGCAAAATTGACAAACTTGACTCGAATATGAAAAATATCAACTAATTACTAAATTTTTTTTTGACTTATTTGAATTTCCTTTTCATAACTCAAACTTTATTAGAAATTTTTTCAAGTCGAGTCGAGTTTATAAAATTACGCGTCGAGTCAAAAACGAATCAATTTTTTTCGCCTTGAGTTGAGTCAAATAATTTAATTTTTTTTTCGAGTCAAGTTTTGTTCACCCCTACTTTTATGGTTTAACAATAAAACGTTAAAATTTTGAAATCATTAAAATTAAATCTTAATTTTTTAAATTTAATAATTTTTTACTATCTATAAATATAGTTAATGACTAATGAGATTAAATTCTAGATTAAACTTTTATGATTTAATTATATTTTGAGATTTTTTAATTTTAAAATTTACGAAATTAAATTACGTCTCTTCATTTTTACGATTAAAATTACATTTTAGGATCATATTAATTACAAAGTTAAGTAACTTGGGTTTTCCATCGTTTCATCATGTTTTATCCCTAATGTAAAAGGTGTTTTTATTTTTAGATGATAATTACTTAATATTTTGCTAACTGTTGTGAATAAAATAATGAACAACAACGAACAAGTATAAAAGAACAAAGAGATGAGAGAAAGAGGAAGATTCATATTATTATCAAAACCAAGTTTGTGTACAATGTCTTCATCTATTTATAAGCATAAGAAGTACATAATACATTAAACTCTAATTAATAGAGATAATATTCCTAATAATAAAGTAAATCAAATCTTTTAAATAAAGTTCTTATGATTATAGACACCACATAGATAAATATTCATAACACCCCCTCGAATGTCTATGAAGATAATGTGTCTCGTTAAAACCTTACTAAGATAAAAACCCAGTGGGAAAAAATTTTCATTATTGAAGGAAAAAGAGTACACATATCTTTGATACGCATAACATGATAGCCTCATTAAAAACCTTATCAGGAAAACTTATTGGGACAAAACCTCGGTTAAGGGAAAAAAGTGCAACACGTATTTACTACCCTCATAAAAACACCACAGAAAATCTTTGAATCTTCATAATTCAATCTTGAATACTATTTTCTAAAGATCGTGAGAGATGAAACTTTGGAGTAATATGTTTCATGATATATCCATCTTTCAATTGAGATATACATCTTGCATTATCTCTACACAAAATAGCTTCGTATCATATCTTGTGAAAGTAAATCCACATATCTTCTGGATATGTTGGGTTAATGGTCTTAGCCAAACACATTTGTGGCTTGCCTCGTGCATAACAATTATTTCTACAAGATTTGAGGAGGCATCGACGAATGTTTGAAGATCTAAAGGTAATGATCTTTGTATACCTGTGGATATTTCTTGACCAACTAATATATAGTGCTTCCAGAAGAATTATTTATTTATCTTTCTTCTAAAAATAAATTTATTCACACCCAATAATCTTGCAATCATAAGGATACTCAATAGATATGCTTTATCCATACTGAATCTTTTTTAAGATTCTTTCAGTTGATGTCCATTCATAGACAAAGAGATATTTAAATGCTCGATCTCCAAGTCGAGATAAAACTTGATGTCAAGATTCTTTTTCTCAAATAAATTTCAATGCATTGAAAGTACTTCACGAGTTTCCAATTTGAAGCTTTTTAGGAGTTCTAATGAAATTCAAATTATCATAACGGATCTTGATCCAAAACTCCTTTATAAAAATACATAAGGAAATCTTATCATTCTTACAATATTTCCTCAGTTAGTACTCATTAATGCGATTATACCAAATGCGCCAAAATATTTAATGAGCATGTCTATATAAATTTTTTTGGAAATTTCCAAATGCTTCTAGCATTTTAAATCCATCAAGGATAACTTTCTTTTGGCTAAAGGGTCAACTTTGCCCCTATAGTAATCCGAAATCAGCAATTTTACATCTACTTTTTTTTCTTTGTTATTTTGCCCTCAAAGTCAGTCAATTGTAGCAATGTTGCCTTTTGACCGATTTTGATCGTTAAATGATGGCGTGACAGTTAACGGTGCTGACGGGGCAATTTTACCCTCGAAGTCATTCATACAATTTTGCCCTCGAAGTCATTAATTGCAGCACTTTTACCCTTAGTTTATTTAGTTTTTGAATAAAATTAGATAAATAATTTGTTTTTTTTTTCGAGTTGAACTTTAACAAACAGAATATATGAAAAACCGATTAACAAATTGATGTAAATATCCTTTGAGTCCCTAGTAATTTTAAAAATAAGCAAAATGAGAACTCTCACAAAAAATCAAAATATTATTCAATTTTTTTAAAAAAAAATCTATAAACTTAATAAAAATAAATACAACATTCAAAAAAATTATTGAAAATAAACCAAAGAGAAGCGTGTTAATTGAACGGTGAACCGAACTATTCTATTCGAACGACGTTCGATTGACACACTTACCGACGATGGGTTGTTAGGAAAAAAATGTACTGGGAACTCGAATCATGTGGCTCAGGTTGAATTCTGCTTTATCTTCTGGATATTCTTGTATTTATTTCCCATGCCCTTATCTCCCATGTCGTTTTCGCCGAACACCACTAATGTCGTTTTCTGAGATCATCGTACATTTTTCCTAACAACCCATCGTTGGTAAGTGTGTCAATCGAACGTCGTTCGGATAGAATAGTTCGGTTCACCGTTCAATTAACACGCTTCTCGTTGGTTTATTTTCAATAATTTTTTTGAATATCGTATTTATTTTTAGGGTAAACTATCTGGTTGACCACCAATCTTTAGGTAAAGTTTTAAAATGACCACCTTAAAAAAACGTGTCAATTGACTACCCAAACTATTAAAATGAGATCAATTTGACCACCAGCCGTTAATGGGCTAACGGAAGGTGACGTGGCAGTTAAAAAAATTAGAGGTATAATCACACATTTGGTCCTTATTATTTACACATTCTTTCAATTTAGTCCTAATTTTAAATTAATAAAATTAATTAATTATTTATTTAGATAGTGACACGTGTCAACACCTTATTGGAGGACTTTAATTATTTATATTTAATTTAATAAATTTATTTCCCTCCTCCAATCAAGTGGTGACACGTGTCACCACCTGTTTAAAGGAGAAAAATCAATTTCAAGCAACTTGCTTGTTAAGAGAGTCAAACCCAAGCAGCCAAGGGTAGTGGGCAGCAGCATAGCCACTGAACCAAACCCAATTTTGTGTCTAAAATTACTCCATCAAATATATATTGCTTTTTTGTTTTTTACATTTATTCTTTTAATTCAACATATATAATCATCAAATTAATTTGTAAAGTTCAGCGGATGAAAATCGATATGCAAAGTGTGTTTAAACATACGTCATAGTCAGTACAGGTATATCGTCTTGCTTTCCGAGGTAAACAACGTTATGGTACCAACCCCTCTGCACGGTCAACAAAATTATTTGTAAAGACGGCATAAACCCAAAAATATTGACAGCAGATGCCTGGATTACCTTGACAGCCTCCACAATAAGTGAACCTCCATTCAGGATTGAGTCTAAAGCATTTAGATCAAATAAAGGAGAATTCATATCAAGATCTGGAACATTTTCCTGCAGCAAAACATCATTGAACTGCTCTAACCTGTTAAAGATGCAAAAGAAATAAGCCAACTTCGATAGGGTTATGACTTACGACTCAAGCAGGCTAATCCAAATGCATTCAAGAGTTGTTTCTCAAGAATTGCACCGTGGATTAAAGTTACAATCCACCAAAAGAGTGGAATTTAAACTTGAAATGTACAATGTGGAAGAACTTACGTAATTTTATAGAGGCACATGTATGCTTTATCTTCACTGTTGCTTCTAGGATCAACGAAAGCAACCCCTCCGGGACCCCAAGTTTGTGTAAAATCACGACCAAAGAAAAGACGGTGAGGAAAAGTTTTCCAACGAGTCTCTTTTGGAGGGTTTCTATCCATTGAACCAGAACAAGGCTTTTTCATACCTATGACCTGGAATCATATTTACAAATTTATTGATTAACATTAAATAGATTAAAGTGGGATAGGCATAGGAAACAAAGAGGGAGGGAAAGAAGTGGTCTGGAAATGAGGAGAAATGATGCTCCCATACGAAAACATGGTGCTCAAGAAAACAAAGGACCTATGTTGCTTTAACTCTTCATTTTTCTTGAAGCATTCAAGTCCATAATATACGGATATGTATTTGATGGAGTAATTTTAGACACAAGATTGAGTTTAGCTTAGTGGCTATGCTGCTGTCCACTACCCTTGGCTGCTTGGGTTCGACTATCTTGGCAAGAAAGTTGCTTGAAATTGATTTTTCTCCTTTAAACAGGTGGTGACACGTGTCACCACCTAATTGGAGGAGGGAAATAAATTTATTAAATTAAATATAAATAATTAAAGTCCTCCAATAAGGTGTTGACACGTGTCACGATCTAAATAAATAAATAATTTATTTTATTAGTTTAAAATTAGGACTAAATTGAAAGAATGTGTAAATAATAAGGACCAAATGTGTGATTATACTTTTAATTTTTTAACTGCCACGTCACCTTCCGTTAGCCCATTAACGGCTGGTGGTCAAATTGATCCCATTTTAATAGTTTGGGTAGTCAATTGACGCGTTTTTTTAAGGTGGTCATTTTAAAACTTTACCTAAAGATTGGTGGTCAACCAGACAGTTTACCCTTATTTTTATTAAGTTTACAGATTTTAAAAAAAATTGAATAATATTTTGATTTTTTGTGAGAGTTTTCATTTTGCTTATTTTTAAAATTACTAGGGACTCTAATGATATTTACATCAATTTGTTAATCGATTTTTCATATATTCTGTTTGTTAAAGTTCAACTCGAAAAAACCAAATTATTTATCCAATTTTATTCAAAAACTAAATAAACCAAGGGTAAAAGTGTTGCAATTAATGACTTCGAGGGCAAAATTGTATGAATGACTTCGAGGGTAAAATTGCCCCGTTAGCCCCGTTAACTGCCACGTCAGCATTTAACGGTTAAAATCGGTCAAAAGGCAACACTGCTACAATTGACTGACTTTGAGGGCAAAATTACGAAGAAAAAAGTAGGGGCAACATTGCTGATTTCGAATTACTACAGGGGCAAATTTGACCCTTTAGCCCTTTCTTTTTATAGGGATCCACAAAATGATTATACGCATATAAAATATTTCATAACTGCCAAAGTAATTGCATCCACCACGAAGTTTACCAAAACTCTTCATAAATTATAATTCAAATCGTATTTACGACTACTTATTTGTGCCTAACTTGCATTACACCTTTAGGTGTTTAGACTGCTAGTCTAAATACTTCTCTTTTAGAAGTTCAAAGCGTCTTTCTACATTGTCAATTCAATATATATACTTATGGATAGATTTTTATACAAGATCATCATTTTCTTTCTTTACTTTTATAGAAGTATTCTATTTAAAATTGTTTGTAAAATCGTTGTCGACAATTTTTCAATTTTCTGGTTCCATTCTCGTAGTGACATAACCCATCGAGATCTCTTCAAGATTTCAATCTTTTATTTCAGGTACTTGAAACTCTTCAAGAGTTTTATAATTAGTTATGTCTTGGGTCTCTTCAGGAGCACCGCCTCCAATATATGACCATCTCATACTACTTTCTATTTACGAGAATTTTGATCATTGGAACCAATTTCAACTATCATGCTTCAGGCATTATTTACATCCATTCGCTCTAACATGTAATTTAAACTTAGAGCATTTTCATATGGTATATGAGACTTGATTACTCTCATTAGGTTAGTAAATATGTTTGACAGTTGACATACAATAACTTGAATTATCTTATGAACTTTTAGTTCATATTCGAGGATCTAGATAATGATAATTCATTTTTCTTCTTTATCCAGCTGATTATTCTCTCCCCCTGATATTGAGAAAAATCATCTCATAAATGATTCTTGTTGAGTAGATCATTGAATAGATTTAAGCCAAGAGGGGGTGCATTGGATTTTTAGAAAGTTTGGTGGTGAAGTGGTAAAATAAAAATATCAAGACAAGGCACTTAGAGTGGTTCAAGTTCCAATTGAAATCTACATCAACTACCTTAGCTTCCACTAAGGATTTTCTAACAACTCCACTAGTTGATCTTCCTCTTTTCTAGGCTTAGAAGGAAACCTTTACACAATGGTCAATTTTCTACCAAAAAATGACCCAATCCTCACACAATGTTTACAAAGAAGATGAAGGCAAATAACAAGTATCTCTCAATAAAAATGTTGCCCAATTACAAGCACTCAACCCAATTGAATATAGAAAATTTGTTGCTGGGGTTCTACAAGGAATATAGAAAATTTGCACAAGAGCTTGGATTTGATGTTTGGATGCTTCTCTTAGGATCAATAGTTGTTGCTGGTGCTTTTAGGACTCCCTTTTATACCTTCTCATTGAATTTTAGCCATTGGGGTTGTTTCTATCATAATTATAGTTGTTGGGATACAATCTTCCCACCATAAATGCACTTTTGCAACTATCCGTTTCGAAGCGCTCGACCCTATTTTGAAATAGACCAAAATAGAAATAGTCGTTGGGTGTAATTAAGAGACCGTATCAAAACAGACCTGATCGTTTCGATACGCTAAGAGTCCGTTCTGAAACGTGCTAGAGTCCGTTTTGAAACATTTTACCACTACCAAAACCTGTATCGAACGGCTTAAAACATTTCGATACACTCTAACCGTTTCTCTGAAAACCAGTTATAAAATTGCAACAATCATATTTTTGAATCCAAGTTTGAAAATCGTTTCGAAACGTTTGAGGTTGTTTCGATATTACCGTATCGAAATGGTTCAACCCATTCCGTTGTTCTTCATCTGTTTCGAAACGGTTCAACCCACTCCGTTGTTCTTCATCTGTTTTAAAACATGGAGACCTGTTTCGATACACCCGTATCGAAACAGGAAGACTTGTTTCGAAACACATGTTAACAGTTTCAAAACGTTTCGAAACGCCTAAGGGCCGTTTTGAAACGGTGACTCGAAAATCACTATTTTGACTTGGAAAACACTTAGAAAAATTTGAATAAACATTGGTTTTGACTTAGACTAATTGCTTAGAGATTTTGGGAAGTTTTGAGGATTTAAAATTTTATTTTCTCCTTTTCAATTTAGTCCTTAAATCCTTTGTTATATCAAAATCAATTCATTAGTTTTACAATCTCCCCTTTTTTGATATAACAAAACCAAGTATAAATTTTTAAGTGTTTTAAAATCTTTGAAAAAGTTTTAACTCCCCCTTAATTTAAGATAGGTTTTAAAGTTTTGAAAACATTAAAAATTGAAGCAATTGAAACTCAAAACTGACTTAAAAACACTTAGGCTCTTAGATTACTTCTCCCCCTTTTTGTTAGATCCAAAATGGATAAGCAAGGCTAACAAGGGAATAAACGGGGTCATAAACAATAAACCAAACAACATGATATCACAGATAGCATTTAAGTTCAAGAAACAACATCAAAAACATACATATTCAAAACATTTAAGTTCAAGCTCAATCCTAAAAACAAATAATCAAAGCATAGGTCTCTAAGAGATAAAAACATAAATAAGTGCAAACTTAATCCTAATATGATATGCAATATGAATCCTAGGCCTCATCACCATCATCGCCTCCAATGTCATCAAAAGAATCATCCTTGTCCTTAGCTTGATCTTGACGAAAGTGCCTCCAATCACCATAGAAGGCGGAGAAAGAGGGATCCATGGACGTTTGTTGATTCTCAAGAATGGAAACACGATCCTTCAAGGATTGAATACGAGTGTTGAGAGCACCAAAACCCGAAGCCATGTTCGTGTCCATCGTGTTGAACTGCTTGATAAGGAAGGCCATAAGAGCATCATTGTTAGGAGCCACAACGGGAGCCGGAGCTTGAGGTTGAGGCTCTTCTAGAGGTGCTTGAGCTCTCCTATCAACACGAACCCAATGGCTAAGTGTGTAACGAAACCTGGACTTCACAAGTGAAGATTCACCAATCTTTTGCTTTCGGGGTTTCGGAGAATCATAGGAACAATCAAGACCGAGGCTAACAAATATGTAGCTCAACATTGTCCCATAAGTGAAGGATATGAGTGAGTCGGTTGTACGAATCTTCACTTGATGGACCATCTCGACGAACATAATTTTCACTAAGTTCGATTGTTGTGCTTGGACGGATGAACCAAAAGATGATCAAATGTAGGAATCGGTCATGAGCATCCAAGGTAAGAACTGATCTGGTGTGAGCTCCAAAGTGATTTTCATCCTCAATACCTTCATCTTTGAGCCCAAAGGTGTTCGCTAAGACGGATGGATCAATACGAAACTTCTTGCCCAAAAGATAAGACTCGATGCCAATGACCTCGGAATGATCCTCATTGTCATTGATAACGGCATTTGAGTAAAAGAGCAACACCATGTTCTTGTAGACGATGTCGAGAATGCTCAAAAAGGCTAAGAAACCCCATTCTTGCAAGAGAGGTAGATAAAGGAATTCGAAACGCTCAAAGTCAAGGAAATCTATATCCATAACTCACTCTCTTCGAACGGCAGAATCATGAATGATTTTGAATCGTTCCTTAGCATCTTGATTCTTAAGACTTTTTTGAAAAAGGAGGGTAAGGTTTGGACGAATGTTGTCTTGGGTCGAACCTTCACCGGCTTGAGTCTTTCGTTTCTTGTTTTCCATTAAAAATTCCTAAAAACACAAAGCAAGCAAGAAAAAATTTGAGTGTATGCATTTAAATCCTAATTCAATCCAATAAAAATCCCAATAAGGTTTTAAAACCACTTTGAAAGTATATACATATATTAATTTTCTTTTGAAGAAAACAATTTTGAAAAACTGTGTTAAAAAAATACGATTAAAATCAAATATATTCGAATAAAAAATTGAGATTTTGAAAAAAACATTTACAAGTTTTTGAAAACCCATGATGTAAAACATATATTCTATACAAAACTATAATTTTCTAACCTAATATTCGAATGAAATCAAAGGAAAAAATGTTAGAAAATACCTTTGTAATCACTAATTTTATCCGGGGTGTTAACCCGTTATTATTTTTCCTAATAATGGGCTTTGATTACTTTTCTTAATTACGTATCATATGATTAAAAAACTAAAACCAAATTGTTATTAGTAATATTTATATATATATATATATATATATGATGCCATCAATTATTATATTTAGTCATTGTTATTCGATTGAAGAAAAAAAAACCCTAAATGTTATTAACATATTATATCACCTTACCATCTTATTATGTTAACATTATTATTACTATTATTATCTATTATTCTTATTATTCTTATTATTATCATTATCATTACTATATTATTATCTATTATTATTATTCTTATTATTATCATTATCATTACTATATTATTATTATTATTATTATTATTATTATTATTATTATTATTATTATTATTATTAACGTTGATTATTACTATTATTATCATTAACTTTATTACCATTATCGTTATAATATTACTAATATATATATATATCATATTATCATTAGTATTAAATATACATATAAATAACAACCCAATTATAATAATAAGCCCAAGATTATATATTAAAGAGTACATTTACCGATATTAAAAACCCAAAAAAAATATATACATAAGGCTCGTTTGGCCTAGATATTAAACCCTAAGTCTGAAAAACCCTAATTGCTCTATCTTTTTGTGCAGCCGCTGCGCCCGAACCGTCAGATCTGGAAGGGAGATCCAACGACCTAGATTGCGCGGATGAGGGAAACCCTAGCTGGCCATTGGTTTCTCTAGCGCCGCATCGAGCGTAACCCTTGGATCGGGAGCGCATCAAACGACTGAGATCAACGCAGAGAAACTTCCAGAGCTCCCACGTGCCTGCATGTTCGTCGTTTCGGCTCTTTAGACGCGTCTGTGCTACACGCTCGCGCCTCTTCAGCCCCCTCGTACGAGAACCGTCACATGCAAACAAAGAAAAACAGAATTACAGAGAGGACAAACAAACAAAATGCAACGGATTTTAGAAGCAAACCAACAATTACAAAGGGGCATCGAATTATCAGAAACAACAGCAGCCAATGGGATGTTTTTCCCCTTTTTCATCTAATTCAAAAAGGTAATTTTCGGGCTTATAAAAGCCGAAACACACTTTGTAATCCCAAAGGGAGAAACGGGGGGGGGGGGGGGGGGGAATTTCAGTGCAATAGAGAAGCAACACAAAAACCTCAAGTTTTCAGAGGTATATCGTTTTCCCATTTTCATTTCGTTTCGAAGCATAAAAAAGAGAGAGAAAAAAGCAGAGCTAGGGTTTTTTACCTTCGCGTCGGTTCGCTCTCCCTCCTTGACGAGAAGCCTTCCGACCTCCCAGAAGTTGTGCATGGTGAGTCGGAGGGGACGCTAATCAACAGGGAGTTCCATTTTGGGTTTCAGTTATGATTTCGTGAAACAAAAGAGTTTTCCGATTTTTGGGTTTCGAAAGGTCAAAAAAGAAAAGGGGCGAAAGGCTTTTTAGGTCTCCGGCGCCAGTTAACGGTGACCGGAACGGTATTGGGGTTTTTAGACGAGAGAGGAGATAGAGTTTGGATAGTTAGGTTAGCCAAAAAAAGGGTTTTAAAATGATTTAAGTTTGGTTTTATAGTGTTTTGGTGTTTTAAAATCGGTCTAATTCCATTTTAAGGACCTCCGCGTCCCTTGAATCGCGCCACGAAGGCTTCCGCTTTCTAAAACCACGTTCGTAGTCCCTCAGTTTTTAAAACATTTTTAGTTTCATCTCTAATTTGGTTTTAGCTGATTTTCAAATGGTTAAATCCCCCTTTCGACCCCTTTAAATTTTTGTGTTCTTTTAATTGGGTCCCCGCTTTGGTTGTTTAATTAATTTTTTTAGTGGTTAATTTACTCTTTTAGTCCCTGTTATCATGCATTTTAAATATTTACTCTATTTTTGTTTTTGTTATATTACATTCCTTTATTCATGCTTTTTTGTTATTTTGATAAATTTATGTTTATGTTGAATGTATGCTTTTTCCATGTTGATATATATATATATATATATATATATATATATATATATATATATATATATATATATATATATATATATATATATATATATATGTATGTTATGTAGCATGTTTTATAACATATAGTTCTTTTTAAAGTAGTGTAAAACGTTATATATATGGTTTCTATGTGTACATATCTTAGCTTTTTATATATTGCTTGAATGTTTTTTTGGCATGCATTTTAAAGTGTCATTCACGTGACTTTAATATTTTAATAAAAATTAATTCTAATCATAAAAATGAGATACTTATCAAATTGCATATTCGGGTTGCAACATTCTAGCTTATTGGATATTACCCGAATATTCGAGTTGATTTGCATCGTCTAAAGGTAAATTCGTAACTAATTAAATCGAGCAAGACCACGACATCATACTTTATCTGCTTGCATCATGCATAAAGGTGACGTACGGGATCCGAACCTTAAACTAACACGGCAGTCAGACTTATATAATTCGGTTTAGTCTTTGATCCTGTGTACCGTCATCCTTTTTCATTAAATGTCTAATTAATTTGAAACCGCCAATTTGATAAAGCTCGTACGATTAAAGTTTCATTTTCAATTAAGAACCTCCAATTAAATCCATTTTAAATTTTGAATAATTTCCATCGATTAAAAGCAACAATTATTTTGGTACCGATTCCCGGGCGTGATGGGGGTGCTAACCCTTCCCCACACGTAACCAACTCCCGAACCCTTTCAAATGAATCTTTGGTCTGATTTTTATGGTGTCCGACCTACCTTAGTGGCCGGTGGCGACTCTAAAATTTTTACCGTTTTCCTTGAAACTCTCAAGTGTCTTCAAAAGCAATTCCCTTTTTAAATCTTTTTCTAAAAAAGTGGGACGCTTCAAGGTTTCTTCAAAAAAAAAACCTTATTACAGCATGGCGACTTCGCTGGGGACAAATTTTGTTTTATAAAACAAAAAAGAGAGTTAAGCCAAAAAATACTTGTTGCTTTTAATAATGGAAATTTTTGAAATTTAATTCGACTTTAGTGAGGCAGTTCTTCTTTGAAAATGTGACTTAAATTATACAAGCTTTGATAACTGGCGGTCTTTGAATTAATTTTTCATTTAATTTCTAAGGAATCACCGACATGTGTTGCATCATGATCATCAAGCTCTATACCCGAGCTTCGTCCCTTAAGTGGGAGTGAAACGCCCATACCCACGTAAGTATCCCTCCACGGATCGGTAATTCACTTCCGAAATCCACGCCTTTGACACGTGAGCAGCCCTCCATGTCATTCGGTCGTGCTTTCCCTCGAACCGAAACCAATTTGCAAGCTTGTAATGGGAAAGAATTGGGGTTCTTGTTGCCTTAGTAGGTTATAAGATAGGTTCAGGTACCCTTTCTTAGATCCGAGCCCACATGTATGAGAATTTAAAAAGCCCACCCATTAGAGCCATGCGGATAACCGTAGAATTAGAATTCATGTTAATAGGTCTTGCATTGTTAATTTGCTTAGGTGTGTTTTTATTTCAGTATTCATTATTTTTTTTACTAATCCATTTGCCTTTTTGTATTGTTTTATTTTTGCATATTCATGACATTTTCATACGAAGTGTTGATTCGAGAACAGTCTGAAATTGAAAACTGCCATAACGGGAGAAAGAGTCCATAGCAACGGAGTTTCCGGAACGCGTTAATTTAGAAAGAGAAAACAAGCAAAACTTATTGAAAATTATACCCTATGTACCTAATTTCTTATCTAGTTGTAATAAGACTTGATCTTCGTTATTAAAAGTTGTTTAATGAGGATGTTCGTCGAATCAACACTTCCTTGCATTCGATTGTGTTCTTTTATTTATTGCCTTTAATCATCTATTTCAATTATGCATACAACACATTGCATGCATTAAATCATAAAACACATGGAATTAATTGTTGGGGGTCATGGCAGTATTCTTGGCTATCAAAGATTCTGCATCCACACTTTACTCGCCATCAAAAGAAGCAAATGGAGGAGAGTTTTGCTAAGTTGGAAGCCGATTTGAGGGGTCATGTAACACTCTGAAATTTTTCCTATAATAATAATAATAATAATAATAATAATAATAATAATAATAATAATAATAATAAAGATAAAATAAATGAATGTTGAAGGATAATAGGGTCGGTGGGGTTTGAACCCTCGACCTCACCCCTCAATTTTCCCTTTGGTGTTGAACCGTTGAGACAAGTGTTTGTGTTTGTCATGTTTTACCTAGAATAATATTTGGGTTAAGTTTGGGCTGTCTTGAATCAGATTTGATAACCCTTTTGACTCCCCACCTTCTGTCATTTTGGTTTTCCCCCTCTTCGAGACTTAAGGGAAGTGAGAAAGCAACGGTCCAACACCTCTATGCCGCTTCGATCTCCCTCACCGTTTGACGGTGCCATGCACCGCCACAACCAACCGAACCGCCACCTTCTCCTGACCATGCCCATGGCCGCCACTCGCCATAGTTCACCGCTGTTTGCCGGGAAAACTGTGACAAAGGTTTGACTGTGACCTAAGCTTTCGTCGCCCCTGTTTTTTCGTGATCCCAACCACCCTCAACGCTCGTTCGAGAATCGGACTCCAGATCCCAGCTCCCTAGACCGCATTGAACAAAACCCAGTAAACCGATTGGCTTACCGACACCGACAAGGGCGTCATCGGAGCTTCGTCGAATCCGGCAATCTCGGCTTCATTTTGGGTAAGTTTCGGTCATATTCTGGTCTGTTTGGTGAAGTTTTAGGTGTTATGTGATTTAGGATTTAACGTTCGTTTGATTTTCGGCAGAACCGACACGAAATGGCATCTCTGGCGAATTTTCTGACGGTCGTCCGGTGACCAGAATATTTGGGTGAGTGAACCGGACTGAACCGTCCAACCCGGTCTAAGCCCAACCCGAGTCTGACCCAACCGTACCCGACCCGACCCGTGTCTGACCTGAACCCGACGCCCAACCCGTCTATCGTGTCAACTCAGCCCGAGTCAGCTCAGTGAGTCAGTCGAGTCAGCTCAGTGAGTCAGTCGAGTCAACTCAGTTGACCTCTGCCCGTTGACTGTTGACGTCATCGATGACTCTGACCATGTTGACCGCTGACCTGCTAACGTCAGCGTTGACCTACTGACGTTAGCGTTGACTTTGACCATTGACCAAAAAGTCAACTTTTCCGAAAACTCCTAATTTATGTTTTTGACGTTATGAGTTTGTTTTTGAAGCCCGTTTCGCAAAATTCTGACCTAAAAGCCTCCGAATCTGACCTTGAACCCGAACTTCTATATGTATTAATTTTGCAATTAGGAGTACTGTGAGTAAGGACTAAAATGTGAATTTGTGTAATTGAAGGTACTCATAGCTCATTGAAATACGAATTGTTGATGGACATCGGATTCGAGTAAGAGTGCAATCGAATGAGGTTTCATGAATTGACCGTTATAGCTTGGAGTTAAGGTAATACATTACTACCTCTTGTATGCTTTATGAACATGTTGGTATTTGTTAATGCATGCATAAAAATGATGATGATTGCTGTTAATTCTGCTCAAGTCAAACCGAATATGGAAATGGGTACGATAATCTAGATAAGATTGTAATGCTCGAATGAGAAGATTAATAATCAGAAGGATCTGGAGTTCAATAAGTAATTAATAAGGCATCTTATCTCCAAATTTAATTGTTAGTGTCATATGATAAAATGTGAGAAATATTTGCATATGAAATTATGAAAAATGCCCTCAAGGTATGAGAATGACTAAAATACCCTTGGAATTGGAAGCAATCTAGAAAACTACGCTATATATGGTAAAACAACCCGATTCATCTGAAAACCTCGAACTACTTGGAAAGCTATGGTAACAAGACGTAAACCTTCTACATTGTAAGGTGTTAGGTCTCCTTGGATCTGGAATGAATCTCCGACTATAGATTCAGGGGAGTCTATTCATACCCATGAATTAAGCTAGTGACTCAAAATTTTGAATTGATTGAAATGACTGAAAATATTATTATGGTTAAATTAATTGGAACGATCGTATTGAACAAAAAGGCTGAAGTATCCTCAGACACCGAGGGTTGCAAATTAACTGGAATGATGGGTGAACCTTTGAGTTCTGAAATTGAATGAAGTGGTTGGAGGTACCGAAATTACGCAAATGCCTGAAACACCCATGAGTACTTAAATGATTGAAATACTATAAATGGTTCAATTGACATGAATGATGGATATCCCGAGCTTCGAAATGACCAAAAATACATTGCCTTTGATAAAATTCTAGAAATGCCAATAAAGCTAAAAATGACTAAAATGCCCCTAAGGGTTGAAGCATGACTCATGTATGTCGATCACTCATGATATTAATGTAAGGATGGAAGTTTTTCCGCACATAATATAAGTTTGACTATTCCGTGATGAGTCATGTGGTGAAATATGAAAGCTATCGTTCAGATATACGATACAACTGGATGCATTAGTAGGGTTGGTTAGTACTGCAAGGTTGAGATGCGTTAGTTTGAATGGTTTTGGAGCCTCGATAAACTTCTAGAAATCTTAATTAATGTAAATCGTCATTTTATACTTATTGGGCTAAAATTTTCAACATCGCCTCTGATAGTTAAATGACCAAAATGCCCTCGTTGGCCAAAGCAATCAAAACAACCACGAGTGTATTTTGATATCGTAAAAGTTCTTGACATAGAAATCTCTAGATGCCAGGTTGGAAACCTGATGAGTAAATAGAATTTCTCGGGCGACTATTTATGCTTTGTTGGTATAAATTACCAAAATGCCCATGTGATAAAATGACCATAACGCCCTTGTCGGCTTAAATGACTAAATCACTCATGATGCGTCTAAACTCTCAAAGATCTTCCTGTATCACCTCCTGAATATCTGAGTTAAATCGTTAATACGAACCCCATTTATTATAGGGGCCTCATTTTAGAAATTCGTTCAAATTGTCAAAAGTTTAATGTGTCCCATTCTGTAAATGCCAATTATCTCCAAAAAATGATATGCCCCACCTAGTGTGTTCCATGTGTGCTACACTCAGTTGAATGTGTTGTATGACTATTACATGTTAGTAAACAATATAATGACTTAATTATGAACGATGATATGCTTGATGAACTGGACGTATGATAACATTTTATGTCTACTCGTTGTAAGTCTGCTTGATCTGTATACTTAGTATATGATTGTGATATGTGGTTACTTGATCTGCGATAATATAGTCTGTCTGCTTGATGTAAGTAATAATATAATCTTTAGCTTAACCTATGATGGTACACTCTGTTTGCATGATGAATGATAATATCGTCTGCTCAATGGTATGCCCACATATGTGTCTAAAGAGCATGAACTTCTGTTTCTGATACTCTGAATAGAATATGTCTGTCACATGTATTCTGTTACTCATGTCTGGAATTTGAACATCGATTACTATCTGGGGTATATTATTGAATTACGTTATGAAGTTTCGGCAGGTGCATCCCTGATCCAGCTAGTAAATCCTTATGGACTCAAGGTCTCCCCTTGGGCAGGTGTCGATGCTTTAGCACGGGTAAATCCTTATGGACCTAAGGCAGCCCCTTAGGTGGCACCTATGCCCATCGGGCCTAGGGTAAGTCCTTATAGATGTAGTTCTGGGGGACTGCATTTGGTGTAAGGTTGGAGGGTAGTTACTAGTAAACCCTTGTATGTACTTGAACATTTGCATTGAATTGTTATGTGTTCTCATGATATGATTGATATGCATTTACGCCTGTTTGATATGCACCTATTGGAACACACTAGACATTAAACTCGTTATCTCCATCTTCGTAATCTATCAGCTTGTATACTTCTCGTTTGTTACTCGGTGATTGAATAAAGAACAAGTATCGTTATTCTCAAGTAACGTTGCCCTGAAATAACGGAAAGGAAAAGAGGACTGTTACTGCTTGGAACATCATGAAAATGTTATGCCTACCATATATCTGCATGAGCTTATAGCATCTTTTGGTAGTTTTGTATTACTGAGCTTTTCCAAGCTCACGTTGTTTTTACCATCGTAGGTTAAAAGATTATAGCATGGTATGATGTTTGACATCAGTGTTCGGAGTTCCCTCAGCATTGCCTCTGGAGTACGATACTGTATAGTTAGTGGGCATGTATGTCATGTATTGTTTTATGATAGTGTCTGTAAAGCACTTTCTGAAATTTCTGTTAAGCGTTTAAATGACTTCTTGAAATGTTATTTTAAACAGAAGTTGTTTTTACAGTTTAATAAATGTTTTGAGCAAAAATGTTTTTACATGTATTTTTACCGTGGGTCGCTCTTGTGACCCTAATGTGACTTCCTAGGATCCGTTGTAACGCATAGGCGGGTCTAGAAGGTTACAGGTCAGTTGGAGCGAACTCAGAAAGAATTGAGGGACATCATCATCAAGTCCCAACAAGATATGATGAAAGAGATATCTTAGTTGCTACAAGCCAATCTAAGAGTAAAGGGTGATGTTGGAAACCCTAGTCAAGAAGATGGGAGACCCCTCGTATTCCTATGGTTTTGTCACCGTTACCCCTAAGGCCTCTCAAGGAGCAGCTACTCAAGGAGATGGGACAATATCGCATCAGGTGGGAGCCTCTACCCATGCTCCATCAGGTCTGGTTTTTAATCATGTGGAAAATGTTGGGGATAGTGTCCCGAATTTGGATGAGATTGAGAATTTGAACAAGGTCAAGGCAGAGTTCTCGAAGCAGCTAAAAGAGACATGGAAAGACCTCGAAGAGAAATTCCGGACAAAGAAGGAAGAAGAAGGGTCATATGGGATGAATGCTAGAGATCTCAGTTTGGTTCCAGATCTAATAACCCACCCAAGTTCAAGACACCGGAGTTTGAAAAATTTGACGGGACAACTTGCCCTACAGCTCACATAACCATGTTCTGTAGAAAGATGATGAGTTTCATCGACAATGAGAGGTTGCTAATTCACTACTTTCAAGATAGCTTAGCGGGGCCCGCGGTGAGGTGGTACAATCAGTTAACCCGTGCTCATATTAGGTCATGAAAGGATTTGGTCAAGGCTTTCACAAATCAATATAAACACATAACCGATATGGTCCCAAACCGACTCATGTTACAAGGTTTGGAGCAAAGGCACAATGAAAGCCTCTGTGAATACGCCCAACGTTGGCAAGATGTTGCGGCACAAGTCCAACCTTCACTCCGCGAGAATGAGATCTCTCTTATGTTTGTCGATACATTGAAGGGGACCCTCTATGACCGTATGATAAGCAACCATATCGGTAACTTCTCGGATATGTTTATGACCGGTGAACATATCAAGGCAGCTATCAAGAGTGGTAGAATTGATGGAGGAGAAAATGCTCGGAAGCAATTCAAGAAGAAGGATCATGAGGTGAACAATACCAGTACCTACGAGGCTCCTAAGCACCTCACAATCTCGCCGCGTCAAGCCGCAATCGGGAATGCGCAAAGCTCAAATCGAAGAGAAAATAGGGCTCCCAAGAGGGAAAAGGAGAATTTGTCTTTCACCTCTTTACCCATGCCATACAAGGAGGTGTACAAACACCTATACGAGGCTGATCTGGTCCGTCTGTATCATGTTACTCCTTTCCAGTCGCCTTACCCTCTATGGTATGATGAGAAAGCACATTGTGAGTACCACGACGGAGTACCGGGGCACACGATAGAAAATTGCACGACGTTCAAGAAGCTCGTGCAAAACATGATCAACAATGGGGTCGTCGAATTAGAAGGGCCCAATGTGGCGGCCAACCCACTTCCAAACCATGGAGGTCGAGGCGTGAATGCCCTCGAAGAGGTAGACGCGAAGAAAGTAAGGATTGAAGTGTCGAAAGTCAGGTCCCCTTTGAGTTGAGTGTATGAAGAGTTGTGCACAGCGGGCTTGATTGAGAATGGTACGAAGGGTCTGTATGATGGCCATGAATCATTTTGAGAGTACCATTAGACTGTGAGGCATGAGATTCAGAGTTGTCCATAATTTAAGCAGTTGGTTCAGGAACTGATGGACAATAAGGAGATTGAGTTCCTCGAGGAAGCTTAAAGGTTGTGATCAGTGGCCAGTCTAGCGGCGGTCAAGAGTTTTAATGCATCCAAGTTGCCCATCTGTTTAGTGTCGACTTGTTTTCATTTCATTACATTTTAATCTTTTCCTTGAAAGTAATGTGTGGAATTAACCTTGACACCCTTTTCCCGAAGGCAGCAATGATCTTTTTATAAGGGCCTAAGACTGAATGTTTTTAAATTTCAATGAAAGGATGCATTATATTTTGTGTTTCAATTGTCTCCTCATCTGGTGTATATATTTGTCTATTGAGTCCCCGTATATCAATTGCACAAGGGACATTAACCTTGACCCCAAAGGTTGATTTCGAGTAACCTTTGTCTAGTGGAAATCGAAAGTTGTGAAGATGATGAATATGTGACTTACACTCCAATTTAATTTGGTCATTTATTGAATACACGTGGCATTAAAGCATTCGGGAGAACAACAAGAAATCTTTTGTACTAAAAAGAGAAAAAAAAAGAGAAAAAAAGAAAAAAAAAGGAAAAAAAAGAAAAAAAAAGAAAAAAGGAAAAGACAAATAATCGAGAGTAATAAAAGCATAACAAAAGCACTCCAATGTTCGAAGCCTGGTAATAGGCATTTTCGTATACGAGTGTGGAATTTTTGGGCCACTCCGCTGTAGCAAAAAGACCAATAAGGTTGCTATGCACCTTTCGAATAAAAAACTTTAGCTACATGAGTGATGGTAATATTTTCAAATCATGACAGTGTCGAGTAGCTCGAGATTTTGTTGTTTGTTCCATCATTTATTTCGAGCCAAAGGAATGTGATGAGTTGACTTCCCCAAAACTAGAAAGAAATAAGACAAAGTAATAGTGGTAAAGGCGAAGCCTATAGAAGGTAAGTCTAATTGATTAAAAAGACGAAAATAATTCGAAGGGTATTTTACATCTTCAGACATCAGCTCAGCTTTCGAGGTCTTCTAGACACATGATGCTTGAGGCAATCCTTGGTAAGCCATTTTAGTATCGTTCATGCACTTGATATTCGGGGTATTTAATCTAGCCTGATATATCCATGATTTGAAAGGAAGTCTGGTTTTTGGAAATGCATCTTATATTGAAATTAGAAGATGTAATCTAAAACTTTTAGTGGGCACAAAATTTATCCTTCCATTACTTTATGGATAAAGTTTAGAATAAAAGGACATGAATACAAATGACAGCTCGTCGGTGGCCATGGTGAGGATAATAGTGAGATTTTACATGCTATTGTTCAGGGACTTGAAGCGAGTTTCTGTTGAAATGCTTTAAGTGCTTCAGAAAATGTAAAATGGACCTTATTGAACTTCGGAGAAAAGTTCAGGGACTTGGGGGCATGTGCCTTCCCCCTGATGTTGAGATAAGAGAAAAGTCTTTGTGATGAGTCAAGACAAAGAAAATGGTCGCACACCCAGGTTGAATATGGGGCAATATTACGAGAATGAGCACTACAAGAAGTGTTATGACCAGTGAAAGTCAACATTCATTTTTCAAGACGAGATAGAGGATGGAGATTTGGAAAGGACAAGAAAGCCAGAAGAGATTAAGAAGAAGAAAAAAACAAGAAGATGGTCAAGGTTGACCAATCCGAAAGATGAAAGCGTCCAAACAATTTTGATGTCATAATTCATGCATCATTTGTAGTTAGGCATCCCTAGGGTAGGAACATGCTAACTCATATCATCGAATTATTTTGCCTATTTTGAAAGGTGTACTTAAGCTTTTCCAGTAAAAGGAATCCGCCTATCCGTTCGGGCATTTTGAGAATGGAACTCGCCTATCCGTTCGGGCATTTTGTGAATGAAAAACCCGCCTATCCGTTCAGGCATGAGGAGAATGGAAACTCACCTATCCGTTCAGGCATGAGGAGAATGGAACCTGCCTATCCATTCAGGCATGAGGAGAATGGAACTCGCCTATCCGTTTGGGCGCAAAGAGAATGGAGCTTTTATTTTTCAGCAATTGTCTATCCGTTCGGACCTCGAAGGGTTGAAAATGTCGAGATGATAAGAACAGCTTCAAGTCTCCGCGTTAGTTACATTTTCCTGTACCGACTTCCGAACCGCCAGTAGTTCAAGTGCATGGTGATTCGAGATCCAAACAGGAAAGTTGGACAAAATTAGTGCTTATGGCCTTTGCATTATTCTTGTTCCACAAGTATAAGAAAAGATTTAGGGTTTGGAAGAATTGATGGATGAAACATAGGAACCATATATATAACATTTTACAATACTTTAAAAAGAAATATATGTTATAAAACATGCTACATAACATATATATATATATATCAACATGGCAAAAGCATACATTCAACATAAACATATTGTAGAACTAATGTTTTGATATAATAATTGAAAAATGTTTTGGACTAATTTGAAAAGAATTTAAAACATGTCTTTAAGTCCAAACAACTTGAAAATTTTGTTTCGAATGATTTCTAACTTTAGCCGATCTTTTTCAAAACATGTATGATCCGTTTTTGCACTAAAGCTGTTTTTTCAGTCTCCAAGGCAAAAAGGATCGATCCCCTGATAAAAGGGATTGATCCCTTGGTTGGCAGATTCGTTCAATTTTTGCTTCCAGCCTTCAAGTGCAAAAGGATTGATCCCCTGGTTTATGGGATCGATCCCTTCACTGTAACGGTCATATTTTTATGAAAAAGGATCGATCCCCTGGCTTATGGGATCGATCCCTCGTGTTATAAATGCTGAAGTTTTTGTAGGTAACGGCTATTTTGCATCCCCAACGGCTATGACTCATCCTCAACGACCATAAACGGCTAGAAACTCATTCCACACTATAAAAGCAACCTTGGAACACTTGAAGATGGTTAGAGACAACATCCAAGCAATATGATCAAGAGAATTAGAGTATAAATCTTTATTTTACTATTCCCTTGTACATAGTCTTTAGAGAGTGCTCTATTGTAAATTCTTTGTACACTTTTGTGAGCTTAAATTTGTGTAAATACCCACCTAGAGAGGTATTTAGTTTACCAAACAAATCCCTTGTAAAAGGAGAGGTTCTAGTTTAGCCTTGAGAGAAAAACTAGAGTTGGTTCTATCTTAGCCAAGTCCAAAAGATAGGGTTGTAACGGTTTCCTCCTAAACTGGGAAAAGGGGACGAATTCATTGTTGAGTGAATTGGGAAATCCTTAGTGGTGTGCTAAGGTAGTGGATGTAGGACCTTGGTTAGAAGGCCGAACCACTCTAAAATCATTGTGTCACTTGTCTACCTTTATTTCGATTTTAGCCAATTCAACCACCAAACATTTACAACCCTCCTTGACGGTTTTGGTGATCGATTCGAGCGTGCTACAAATCTAACAATTGGTATCAGAGCCTCGTCTCCATCGAAGGACTAACATCCGGGAGTAAAGATCCAACGCTCGAAGTCTACCGTTCAAGAAAATGGCAAGATTTGAAGAAGGCCGCTCTATCTCGTGTCCTCCACTCTTCGAAGGAGAATCATACTTCCAATGGGAAAATATCATGAAATACTCATCAAGTCTCAAGACTATGAGGTTTGGGACATCATCGAAGATGGGTATTTGGAAGCTCCAAAGAAGAAGAAAAAGCTAAGGAGTGCCAACGACACGAAGGCAAAGCTAAACACCAAGGCGATGCACATTCTCTATTGTGGCCTTAATGAAGAAGTTTCCAAGAGGATCTCCACATGCAAAAGTGCCAAAGAATTGTGGGAGAAACTTGAGAAGCTTTATGGCAACAAGAAGGAAGAAAACAAAGATGATGATCAATCATGTGCAAACCTTCTCTCCAATCCAAAGGTGAATGGTGTTTTGGCTCTCGATGAGCCCGAGGTATCTTCTAACTCCAATGAATTAAATTCTTATACATTCGATGAGTTGCAAGATGCTTTTGATGAATTATTTTTGGAATTTGAGACCATGAATTCCAAATTTAAGAAAATGATTTCAAAACTTGAATTTGAAAATGATTTTCTTTTGAAAACAAAATTAGATTTTGAAAACCAAAATAAAATTTTGAAAAATGATTTAGAGTTTTCAAAAACAAGTAAAGATGTTTTAGAAAAAGAAAATCTTGATTTGAAAGTTAAGCTTGAAAGCTTAACAAAAGAAAAAGAAACCATTTTTAATAATTCATCTTGTCACATAATGGCAAAATGCTCACATTGCCATTATCATGGTCATTCTTTACATACTTGTCCTATTAAGAAGAAAAAATCTTATAGGATTAGACAAGTATGGGTTCCCAAGGGAACTAAAGACATTGTGACTAACGTAAATGGATCCAAAGCAATTTGGATACCAAAAATCAAGTGAATGTCTTTTGTAGGTGTGTTGGAGCAATGGCAAGCAAAGCAAAATCAAAGAATGCTCAAATCACACATGAGAAGAAGATTGGGTAACCTCTAAGCTTAATGCTTTTATTTTATACATTTGGTTATCTAACCTTTGATTAAAGTCTTGGATTATTTGTTAAGCCTAACAATGATAAATGAGTAAGGGGGAGCCAAATTTTAAAACAAAAAAATTTAATTGAATCAAAATTTTTAAACCTCCATTGTTATTTTGAACTTAATGCTTTTAAATTCTTTTTGATATAACAAAAAGGGGAGAAATAGAAATGGTTTGAAAAATTGAATTTTCAAATGAATAAGGGGGAGCTTTATTTAATTTCATATCTTTAATCTCTTATTCACATTTTTAAAGTTAAAGGGGGAGAAACTCAAACAATTTTTCAAGTGAGTTTTATTATATCAAAAAGGGGGAGATTGTAGAACTAATGTTTTGATATAATAATTGAAAAATGTTTTGGACTAATTTGAAAAGAATTTAAAACATGTCTTTAAGTCCAAACAACTTGAAAATTTTGTTTCGAATGATTTCTAACTTTAGCCGATCTTTTTCAAAACATGTATGATCCGTTTTTGCACTAAAGCTGTTTTTTCTGTCTCCAAGGCAAAAAGGATCGATCCCCTGATAAAAGGGATCGATCCCTTGGTTGGCAGATTCGTTCAATTTTTGCTTCCAGCCTCCAAGTGCAAAAGGATCGATCCCCTGGTTTATGGGATCGATCCCTTCACTGTAACGATCATATTTTTATGAAAAAGGATCGATCCCCTGGCTTATGGGATCGATCCCTCGTGTTATAAATGCTGAAGTTTTTGTAGGTAACAGCTATTTTGCATCCCCAACGGCTATGACTCATCCCCAACGACCATAAACGGCTAGAAACTCATTCCACACTATAAAAGCAACCTTGGAACACTTGAAGATGGTTAGAGACAACATCCAAGCAATATGATCAAGAGAATTAGAGTATAAATCTTTATTTTACTATTCTCTTGTACATAGTCTTTAGAGAGTGCTCTATTGTAAATTCTTTGTACACTCTTGTGAGCTTAAATTTGTGTAAACACCCACCTAGAGAGGTATTTAGTTTACCAAACAAATCCCTTGTAAAAGGAGAGGTTCTAGTTTAGCCTTGAGAGAAAAACTAGAGTTTGTTCTATCTTAGCCAAGTCCAAAAGATAGGGTTGTAACGGTTTCCTCCTAAACTGGGAAAAGGGGACGAATTCATTGTTGAGTGAATTGGGAAATCCTTAGTGGTGTGCTAAGGTAGTGGATGTAGGACCTTGGTTAGAAGGCCGAACCACTCTAAAATCATTGTGTCACTTGTCTACCTTTATTTCGATTTTAGCCAATTCAACCACCAAACATTTACAACCCTCCTTGACGGTTTTGGTGATCGATTCGAGCGTGCTACAAATCTAACACATATATTTATCAAAATAACTTAAAAGAGGGATTTTGGAAGAATTGATGGATGAAATTGCACCAAATTGTTGAAGCTTGCTTAGATTTTCGTTTGGGAGTAAAAGCCCTCAAGATTTGATGAAAAACAATGAGGTTTGGAGGGTTTTTATAGAGAAAACGATTTAGGATTTTTAGGGTTTTTGAGTTTGAGTAAAAAGTGACTTTGGAGAATTTAAAAACCCTTACAAAAGGCTTTTCGGATACGCGTTTCAAAATAGGCTAGACTGTTTTGAAATAGGTGTACCGAAATGTCTGCGAACATTCTGAAACCTTCTAACCATTTCGATACAGTTTTGACTGTATCGAAGCCCAAGAGATTGCCCGTATCGAAACGCATATGGGCCGTTTTGATACATGTCTTGGTAGAGCCAAAATGTTTCAAAACCCTTTGGGGCGTTTAGAAACACCCTAGTCTATTTGTATTCATTTAAGGCACCTGTATCAAAACAAGGTGGCCCGTTTCGATACACCTAGGCCTTGAGGTGTAGACGTAGACGAGGCTCTAAATTGTACAAAAACTAAATTTTAATAGATCCTAGAGGCATAAATGATATGAATGAGCAAGAAAAACATATCAAAACACAAATATACTCCCCCTAACTAAAAGCATGAATGAAATTAGGATAAAAAACACATAAGTGTGTCATTTTACAAGAAATCAAGCAATTTAGGCACAAAAGGTCAAGATAGGCTAGTTAGACCTAACTCTATCCTAAAGGACCAAAAACGCTCCTTATCTAGAGGTTTGGTAAAGATGTTCGCTAATTGATTTAAGGTGTCTACATACTCTAAAACAACATCTTCCTTAAGGACATGATCTCTAATGAAATGATGCCTTATTTCTATGTGTTTGGTTCTATAGTGTTGGATGGGATTTTTGGTAAGACATATAGCACTAGTGTTATCACACTTAAGGGGTATGGTGTCTACTTTATTTCCATAGTCTAAGAGTTTTTGTTTCATCCAAAAGGACTTGAGCACAACAACTCCCTAAGGATATATACTCGGCTTCGGTGGTAGATAAAGCTACACTATTTTATTTCTTAGAGAACCAAGATATGAGAATACTACCTAGAAATTGGCAAGTGCCGGAAGTACTTTTCCTATCTATTTTGCAACCCCCGTAATCCGCATCCGAGTAAGCATGAAGGTTAAAGGTTGAGTCTTTACGATACCAAAGACCTAAACAATGAGTATCTCTAAGGTACCTAAAGATCCTTTTAACGGCTACAAGGTGAGACTCTCCATGACTAGCTTGGAACCTAGCACACAAGCAAACACTAAACAATATATTCGGTCTACTTGCGGTAAGGTAAAGCAAAGATCTAATCATAGAGCGATAAAGCTTAGAGTCAATACACTTACCTCATTCATCTTTGTCAAGCTTTGTGGATGAGCTCATTGGGGTAGCTTGAGACTTTTCTTGCTCCAAGCCAAACTTCTTGAGCATATCCTTGATGTACTTAGCTTGATTGATGAAGATGTCATCCTTCATGTAGAACTAATGTTTTGATATAGTAATTGAAAAATGTTTTAGACAAATTTGAAAAGAATTTAAAACTTGTCTTTAAGTCCAAACAACTTGAAAATATGTTCGAAACATTTAAAAAGGTTTTTGGCAAAGTTTTTAATGATTTAAATTAGCCAAACTTGAGTTTTCAGCAAGCACGTACCGATACGGTGTACCCCGTATCGATACACTTTTACCCAGGTTTTGGTTCTGCCAAAACCCGTACCGATACGGGTGAGACCGTATCGATACGGATAGGGATCGTTTCGATATGCCCCTTAAGCGTATCGATCCCTGTTTTAACATCCCCAACGGTTATTTTCCCAACGGTCTTTTAAATGTCATACCGTACCGATATGCCCTCAAGCGTATCGATACGCTTAGGCTGACAAGAGTCCAACGGCTAGTTTCTGAAGAAGGCCGTACCGATACGGGTCCACGCGTATCGGTACGGAAGGCTGCAGAACAACATTAAAGATGGAAAATAAAGTCTCCAATGGCTCCAATTCAACCCCAACGGCTAGTAACGGCTACAAACTCAAAGAGGAGTATAAAAGGGACCTCCAAGCATCTAGTAATGGTTAATGCTTCATTTGTAATACAACATATGATCAAGAAATTGTCTTAGTGCTTGAGTGTCAATTTATTGTATAGACAAACACTAGTGAGCCAAAATTGTTAGATTTGCTCAAGTGTTTTAGGATTGAGTGAGAGCTTTATTGTGAAACAAATACCTATTAGAGGGATTTGAGTTTGTGTATTTTTATCTCTTGTACAGAGGGTTTGATCAAGGCTTTGGGTAGAAAGCTTGATCGGTTTGTAAAGGTTTCCTCCTAAGCATAGAAAAGGGGATGAATCAATAGTGAATTGATTGGAAATCCTTAGTGGGAAGCTAAGGTAGTGGATGTAGACCTTGGTTAGAAGGTTGAACCACTATAAATCATCTTGTCTTTATTTATTTTAGCTTCCACACCTCTTACACCCAAAATTCCACTTCTCCACCACTTGGCGAGCAAGAACGGTTGAAGGAATCGAGCGCCGAATAACCCAACACTTCATTGGTTTGATTTGGAGTCCTAAAAAGAATGAGAGCTCCCCCATCATGCTCATTTCAAATTCACCTTGCATCAACTTAGAAAAATCTTAACAAAGAAATTCATTAGTAGAACCAAATATAATATCATCAACATAAATTTGAACTACTAAGATATCTTTGCCATTGTTTTTAATAAAAAGTGTTGTATCCACCTTTCCTTTCTCAAAACCTTTTCCAACTAGAAAACTTGGAAAGATTTTCATACCAAGCTCTAGGAGCTTGTTTTAACCCATACAAAGCTTTTGACAATTTAAAGACATGGTTTGGAAAAATAAGATCTTCAAAACCCGGTGGTTGTTCCACATACACTTCTTCGTTTATAAACCCATTTAAAAACACACTTTTGACATCGATTTGAAAAGGATTGAAATCACGATAACTTGCAAATGCAAGTAGCATCCTAATGGCTTCCATTCTAGCTATGTGTTCATAGGTTTCATCAAAAGAAATGCCCTTTACTTCTCAATATGTTACCACTCTCATCTAGTTTGTTTCTAAAGACCCATTTAGTTCCTATAGTAGATTTATTTCTAGGCCTATCAACTAATTTCCACACTTTACTTCTCTCAAATTGATTTAACTCATCTTGCATGGCCATAATCCAAAAGTAATCTTTTATTGCTTCTTTAACATTCTTAGGCTTAATGCATGAGATAAATGCAACATGATTAAGCATTTTAAGAGAAGAGCGAGTAGTTACCCCCTTGGATGGATCACCCAAGATCTCACCACCCTTGACATAGTTGTACTCTCTTGGGTAGCTCACTTTTTTTCCTCAAAAGACATGTCTTGCAATGCTTCTAGAGGCAGTTCTTGTGCTTCTTCCTCTTTGGTTGGAATCTCATTCACCTTTGATGATTCTCCACCATCATTGGCTTCAATGATCCCTACATCATCATCATCATCACACAATAGGCTTTAGAGTTTAAAGAGTAACCTAGAAAAACAGCTTCATCAGTTTTTGCATCAAATTTACCTAAATTGTCTTTTCCATTATTTAAAACAAAACACTTGCAACCAAAAGGATGAAAATAGCTAATGTTAGGTTTTTTAGATTTTAAAATCTCATAAAGAGTTTTCTTCAAAATAGGCCTAATCGTTACTCGATTTATAATATAACAAGCGGTGTTAGTGGCTTCCACCCAAAAATACTTAGGTAAATTATTTTCACAAAGCTTAGTCCTAGCCATTTCTTCTAAAGTTCTATTGTTCCTCTCAACTACCCCGTTTTATTGAGGAGTTCGAGGAGTCGAAAAATTATGGCTAATCCTATTTTCATTACAAAACTCATCAAAAACCCATATTTTGAAATTCCGTTCCATGATCACTTCTAATATGTGAAATTTTAAGTTCAAGATCATTTTGGATTATTTTTGAAAATGTTATAAAGTTTTCTAAAGCCTCGTCCTTGGTGCTCAAAAAGAGAACCCGAGTATTTCTAGAGTAATCATCAACAAGTAAAAAAGCATATGATTTTCCACCCAAGCTAGTAGTCCTAATTGGCCCAAAGAGATACATATGGATCAATTGCAAACACCTACTTGTAGAAACATCATTAATGGACTTAAACGAGGCTCTATGTTGTTTACCTATAGCACATGCATCACAAATTTTATCTAATGAGAACTTGAGCTTAGGTAGGCCTCTAACTAGATTAAGGGAAACTAATTTTTTCCAAAACACTAATGCTAGCATGTCCTAGTTTCCTATGCCATAACCATGCATCATTTTCATTTTGTGCAACTAAGCATGCATGGGATGTATAAATGTCATCTAGATGCACCATATATATATTGCCTATGCGATTACCAATGAGCATTGTTTTATTTGATTTAATGTCAACTATTCTACACCCATTTATATCAAACATGACATTAAATCCTTTATCAAAAAGTTGACTTATGCTCAACAAATTATGTTTTTGACCATTGACATACAAAACATTTTCAATGAGTATGGAAGAGTGATTACCTATGGAGCCAATACCTTCAATGTGGCCTTTGGAGTTGTCACCAAATGTTACTACTCCTCCAATTTTTGGCTTTAATTCCATGAATCGACTCGTCTCCGGTCACATGCCTCGAGCATCCACTATCAAGGTACCACGAGTTTTGACTTTGTGCTTTGGCCTTGTAGCAATGCTCCCCTATCGAATACTCCTCAAGTGCCATGAGGCAAAGGTTGGCCACTTCATGTTCCTCATCCTCGGATGACATCTCATCACTCCAAGTAGCAAGCTTAGCTTTGAGCTTCTTCTTCTTCTCAAAGCCCTTCTTCTTGAGTTGAGGGCAACCGGAACGTATGTGACCCAGCTTCTTGCACTAAAAGCAAAGGATCAAATCCCTTTCTTCTTCTTTTCCTTTGTTCTTGAACTCCATCTTTCTTTGAAATTTTCTCACTCGGTTGGACTTCATGAACCGTGAGAATCGTTTGGCTATCATATCCAACTCCCCAAAGTCTTCCTCCTCACTAGAAGAGCTCTCCTCTTGTATAGAGGTTTTGAGAGCAACTCCTAACTTCTTCTTCTTTTCCACCTCATGCTTCCCAATTCTTCTCTCTTCCTTCTTCTTTTCTTCTTATCTTCCTTGTTTCATGATCTCATGTGTAAGAAGAGACCCAACGAGCTCATTAAGCTTCAAAGTTTTCAAATTCTTAGCTTCAATGATGGTCGTCGTTTTACCATCCCAAGACTCCGAGAGAAAGTATAAAAGTTTCCTTACTAGCTTATCATCGGGAATCACTTCACCGAATACTTTAAGACCGTTGACGATGATCGAAAACTGATCAAACATCTTTGAGACGCTCTCATCAGGGTTCATCTTGAAATTTTCATAACTCAAATTTAACAACCCGATCTTCATCTCCTTCACATCGCTAGCACCTTCAAAAGTCGTCTCTAAAGTGTCCCACATTTCCTTTGCACTTTCGATAGATGAAACCTTCGAGTAGATGTCTAGAACAAGGGCACAAAATATAATGTGTAAAGCTTTGTCACTGACTTGCATCCTTCGTCTATCTTTCTCAGTCATCTCCGACTTCACCTTCGAAACTAGTCTTCCTTTATCGTTTCTTTTAGCCAAAATGTAAGGACGTTCTTCCACTACATCCCAAACCATATAATCCGTGGACTTGATGAAGAGACGTATCCAATTCTTCCAATATGGGTACTTGTCCCCATTGAAGAAAGGTGGTTTAGTGGTGGATGTGACTCGTAAAGGTCCGAGGTTGAAGTAGATGTCATGGCTTGTCTTTAAACTTGATCACACTCTCATAGGAACTCCTCTTGTGGTTGTTAATCCTTCAAAAGAGGTATGCTCTAATACCAATTGTTGAGTGGATTGTTGAATCAATTTAAGCCAAGAGAGGGGTGAATTCGATTTTTAGAAAGTTTGGTGATGAAGTGGTAAAATAAAAATATCAAGACAAGACACTTAGAGTGGTTCAAGTTCCAATTGAACTCTACATTCACTACCTTAGCTCCCACTAAGGATTTTCCAACAACTCCACTAGTTGATCTTCCCCTTTTCTAGGTTTAGAAAGAAACCTTTACACAATGGTCAATTTTCTACCCAAAATTAACCCAATCCTCACACAATGTTTACAAAGAAGCTGAAGGAAAATAACAAGTATCTCTCAATACAAATGTTGCCCAATTACAAGCACTCAACCTAATTGAATAAAATGGGAAATACAAAGAACCACAATTGGGGTTTTACAAGGAATATGGAAATTTTGCGCAAGAGCTTGGATTTGATGTTTGGATGTTTCTCTTAGGATCAATAGTTGTTGTTGGTGCTTTTAGGACTCCCTTTTATACCTTCTCAATGAATTCTAGCTATTGGGGTTGTTGCCTTCATAATTATAGTCGTTGGGATGCAATCTTCCCACCATAAATGCACTTCTGCAACTACCCGTTCCGAAGCGCTCGACCCTGTTTCAAAACAGACCAAAATAGAAATAGCCATTGGGGTGTAATTAAGAGACCGTATCAAAACAGACCTGGTCGTTTCGATACACTAAGAGCTCGTTCTGAAACGTGCTAGAGCCCATTTTGAAACATTTTGCCACTACCAAAACTCGTATCGAAACGACTTAAAATGTTTTGATACACTTTAAACGTTTCTCTAAAAATCAGTAATAAAATTGCAACAGTCATATTTTTGAATCCAAGTTTGAAAATCATTTCGAAACGTTTGAGGTCGTTTCGATACAGCAGTATCGAAACGGTTCAACCTGTTTCGTTGTTCTTCATCTATTTCGAAACATGGAGACCTATTTCGATACACTCGTATCGAAACAGGAAGACTTGTTTCAAAACACATGTTAATAGTTTCAAAACGTTCCGAAACGTCTAAGGGCCTTTTCGAAACGGTGACTCGAAAATCACTGTTTTGACTTGGAAAACACTTAGAAAAATTTGAATAAACATTGGTTTTGACTTGGACCAATTGCTTAGAGATTTTGGGAAGTTTTGAGGACTTAAAAATTTATTTTCTCTCTTTCAATTTAGTCTTTAAATCATTTGTTATATCAAAATCAATTCATTAGTTTTACAATTCTCCAATTAATGTTTAAAAGTTTAAACATAAAAGAGACTCAAACTCAATATATATTTTCAACCCTTTTTATTTACCTATTTTGTGCGTTGTGGTGGAGCAATTCATATCGCACATTCAAAAATTCTAAAATGAGAAATATATGTCTTCTGACCAAAAACCAATAATAACAGAGAGTTTATTATAACTCGTTTGCTTGATGCGTATAAGTGTTGCTATATGTGAAATACCATATATATATCTTTATTCTCATAGTTTAGCTATTAAAGAGGAGGCATCCAATTAAAATTTTGTTAAATTGTTTTGTTCATAATCAATATGCTTGTAATAGTTATTTCAACTGATATAGCCTAAAAGATAAACTCACGAGATTTTGCAAGACGAATAGTCTAATAGCATATTCTGAATCTTTTTAGAATCAATCTCACAAACTTCTTGTTGTAAGTTGATATAACAATGTAGATGCATCTACTAAATTCATATAAAACTTTCCATATTTTAGGATATATGAGCCCATATTTCATTCAGATGTGCAAGTGTTGAGTGGATCGTTGAATTGATTTAAGCCAAGAGGGGGTGAATTGGATTTTTAGAAATTTTGGTGGTGAAGTGGAAAATAAAAATTTGCAAGACAATGGATTTAGAGTGGTTCAAGTTTCAATTGAACTCTACATCCACTACCTTACCTTCACTAAGGATTTTCCAACAACTCCACTAGTTGATCTTCCCTTTTTCTAGGCTTAGGAGGAAACCTTTACACAATGAACAATTTTTCTACCCAAAAATTGACCCAATCCTCACACAAGGTTTACAAAGAAGTTTTAGGCTAATAGCTAGTATCTCTCAATACAAATGTAGCCCTTTTATAAGCACTTAACCCAATTGGAACAAATAAAATTGGAAATACAAAGTACCACAATTGGGGTTTACAAGAAAATATGGGAATTTAGCACAAGAGCTTGAATTTGATGTTTGGATGTTTCTCTTAGGATCAATAGTTCTTGATGGTGCTTTTAGGACTTCCTTTTATACCTTCTCATTGAATTCTAGCCGTTGGGGTTGTTGCCTACATAATTATAGTCGTTGGGATGTTATCTTCCCACTATAAATGCAGTCTGCAACTACCCGTTCTGAAACGCTCGACCATGTTTTGAAATAGACCAAAATAGAAATAGTCGTTGGGGTGTAATTAATAGGCCTTACCGAAATGGGCACGATCGTTTTGATACGCTAAGAGCTTGTTCCGAAACATGCTGAAGCCCATTTCAAAACATTTTGCCACTAACAAAACCTGTACCGAAACGGCTTAGAAGCGTTTCGATACACTCTAATCGTCTCTTAAAAATTAGTTATAAAAGTACAACTATCATATTTTGAAAACAAGTTTGAAAATCAATTCGAAACGTTTGAGGTCGTTTCGATACTGGCGTATCGAAACGGTTCAACCCGCTCCGTTGTTCTTCATTCGTTTCGAAACACGAAGATCTATTTTGATACACCCGTATCAAAACGGGAAAGCTAGTTCCGAAATAGAGGTTAATAGTTTCAAAACGTTCTGAAATGCCTAAGGGCCGTTCCAAAACGGTGACTCGAAAATTATTGTTTTAACTTGGTAAACACTTAGAAAATTTTGAATACTCTTGGGTTTTGACTTGGACATTTTTCTTAGAGACATGGGGAAGTTTTAAGGACTTAAAAATTCATTTTCTCTTTTTTAATTTAGTCCTTAAATCCTTTGTTATATCAAAATCAATTCATTAGTTTTACAATCTCCCCCTTTTTGATATAACAAAACAAAGTATGAATTTTTAAGAATTTTGAAATCTTTGAAAAAGTTCTAACTCCCCCTCAATGTAAGATAAGTTTTAAAGTTTTGAAAAGTTTTAAAATTCAAGTATTTGAAACTCAAAACTAACTTTAAAAAAACGTTTAGGCTCTTAGATTACTTCTCCCCCATTTTATTAGATCAAAAAATATATAATCAAGGTTAATCAAGAGAAGAAACAAAGTCATAGGCAATAAACCAAACAACATAATTATCATAGATATCAATAAGGTTAAAGAAACATCATAAAAAACATAAATATTCAAAACATAGAAGTTCAAGCTCAATCCAAAAACCACATAATCAAAGCATAGGTCTTTAAAACATAAAAACATACCTAGGTGCAAACTTAATCCTAATATGATTGACTAATATGATATGCAATATGAATCCTAAGCCTCGTCATCATCGTCACCACCATCATCAAGAGAATCATCATTGTCCTTAGCTTGAGCACGACGATAGTTCCACCAATCACCATAGAATGTGGAGAAAGATAGATCCATCGATGTTTGTTGATTCTCAAGAGTGGAGATGTAACACCCCCTTCCCGGTCTGGTAGAAAACCGGGTCGGAGAGCGTTACCGAAAATAATGCGATAAAATCTTTTTAACTTCATACTTAAAAACTTTTATCAAAACTTAACTCTTGCACTTATCATTTAAGCCTTCAACAATATTTTATTCGAACAGGACGTTACCGGATATACGTATTAATCCCTTTTTTCCTATTAAAGCCTTAGGAAGATCAACCCCGTATCGAAACGCCCTGAGCTGTTTCGGTACGGCTTGACCAAGGTCAACTTATTTATTGTCCCTTTATAACCGTATAAATACGATTTGACCCGTATCGGTACGGGTTGACTAACCTTGACTCGTCTTTGACCCATTTCGAAACCAATATCGAAACAACAGTCTCTAGTAGCCAAAACGTTCCGAAACGGAACTGCCCCGTTTCGGTACACCCTACTTTCCGAGGTTCAAATTATGCTTACCCGTATCGAAACGCCATCACCTGTTCCGGTACGGGTAGGCCTACAATGACAACTTCTAACTGTTTTTTAATCCTTTTTAACCTAGCAGTCATGATCCAATTGCAATGAGACTTTTCCCACAACATTTTAAAGGTATAACCTATTGTCATGCCAAGTTTAAAAGCCATTCATATTCGTTTACATTGTTTTACCATTTTAGCGTAAAACATTTTATAGGTCATGACATGTTACACGAAAAGCACTATCCAACCATTTACTTCTTAAACACTTAGACATAACATAGACATACCAAAATAGACATATCAAACTTATACATAGACATTGCCACCATACTAGGAGTTCGAAGGATAAAACACCTTACTTGGACTTGGTTGTGACTTGTGCAACGTACCAACTTCTCCGATCTCGATCCCAAAACTTGCTTATCCTGAAATGGATGCATGAAATGCATTAGACATACTTTGCCTAGTGAGGTAGTCACATAACCATGAATATACAGATTATGGCTTATAACATGCTTCTAAGAATCATAACATTAATAATGCAATATCATGGCATATTCCCTATTCATAACAAAGCATATAACAATATCATGGTTCATGGCAATCATTATCTTGAGTTCATAAATTCCTTGGATCGATTCATGGTATATGGATACACGAATTCCACCGCCTCGCCAAAACACATAAATGGTCATCCCGCCGACATCGCCAAAGACCAAACATAATGCATCCCTCCGCCTCGCCAAATCATATAGGTCGTAGCCCTAGGACCGTAGTCCACCCGTGCACTGAGCTCATGAATTCTATGGCATGCCAATTGTATCCAATACTTCGAATCCAAGGTTCATATTTCATAATTCGTAACAATAACAATTTCAATTATGCATATCATACTTATCGCATGTAAATGCTTGCAATGAATTTCATAACAACAATTAACATTCTTAAAAATCATGGAATCAATGAAGTGCTTACCATACACTTACCAACATATGATCAATGATGAAACCCCCTAATTCAAGGGTTAGTAATAACAAAAATAACAACATGTTCGGGTAGGCCCTTGCCTAACCCGAGACGCTACTACACTCACCTTGATATTAAGGTTCTCAAATAACAATGCCTTTTCCCTCGGTTGGTGGTTGTTCTTTCTCTACTTCTTGAACTAGATTAAATTGGAATCGGTTAGGACCGACAAGACAATATCGAATAAATAAAAATATTAATCAGACTCGATACTGAAACTTAAACCAACCAAAGATTTGAGCTTACCCCGACGTCGGCAACGATTCGATATTACTATATCGAAAATATCGGACCACCAATTTCACATTGAACCCACCTTATTATTGTTTTCTCCTTAATCTTGTTGTGCCTTTTCCAAAAATCAAAACACCCATATTTATAGCTTGAGAATCGGCTCCCTAATCCCATGATTTGAAGGAACTATGGTCTTTAGTTCATCATCTCCTTGCCACGTGTAGTGGCAATTGCCACACTAAATCAAATTTGGCCGAGTGGCCTTATACGTGGATTGCCTTAGGCAATTCACTTTATCCCTCTTTTTATTTCTAATACATGCCGGCTCTTTAAAGTCATCAACAAACTCCACGTAATTTGGAGATATGTCATTATCTTGGGCTTAATGCCTCCATGCTTGGCCACGTAGTGGCCACCTTGCGCCATGTTTCTCCAAACGTGGGGATTCATGGCTGAATTCCTTCAATTTGAAGGAATTAGCCGTGGGTCCCCCTCCCCACTCACGGCCCCTTTCTTTTTTTAAAACTAATAATAATAATAATAAACCATAAATTAACTCGAATATTCTAAATAAGATCAAATAAATTATTTTATCGATACAAAATATTCGTTATCGAAACTTGATTCTGACTAGACCGATTTTCGAGGTGTTACAACTCTCCCCCCTTAGAAAAGAATTCGTCCTTGAATTCTTACATGTAGCTTCGGATTGTTCATCCGTGCACTCTTCGGGATCTAAATCTTCTGGAGATGAAGAATTCATCTTTCCTAATCCCTTCGGCCAAGTTCGTTTAGCACTTACACGTCGATGCTTCTTGAAAAATTTCTTAGGACAATTTTGAGCAAGATGATCCATCTTGCCACAACCGATACAAACTCCAATTTCCTTTGGACATTGACCTATCGGGTGTTTGACTTGGCAAAAATCACAAGGAAATATTTCTTGTTTTGGTTCATTTGGTTTCTCAACTGAATTCGACATCATTTAGGAACGAGGATACTTTTCAAGGAGGATGCTTATTTCAAACTCTTGAAACAAAGGTGGGTTTTAGTCTTGCTATTGCTGAGGATGTTTATACACATATATATAAATTTCAAAGTTTGTCTTTTTCCCACCTTTCTAAAAACCAATCAAAACATTCTTAAGGCTTTGCAAAGCTTATCCTTCCACCTCTTCATATTTACGTGACACCTTGCAACTTTCCAATAGTTTGTCTAACTTGAGTGTCTAACACATAGGGTGAGTCATCAACCTAAATTTTATACCATTCTTCTCATGGTTTCTATTCAAACTTGGGTACCCGTATAGATACACTCTTATTTCCTAGACCAATTTATACTTGTACCTTATAGATGGGTCCTTAACTAGGCTTACTCAAACAGAAATCCTTTATCAAAATACATAAACATAAAGATTAAGTTTCTTACCTGAAATGGTGTCGAGATCAACCTCCGAGCCCTTTCCCTGAATGTGAAACATTCGTGCAGAAGCTTTTGATTCGGGTCTACTTGTTATTTTTTATGTTCCCGATCCTCCCGGCTTTACGAAGGATCCCTGATTTGCCCCCTTACCTCGAGAAGGGTTGATCGTCACTGGAACAGGCTTGTTAGGATTCTCTGGACAAACTCGAATGAGATGACCTATCTTTCCGCAGAAGAAACATGCACTGGTTTTCTTACGACATTGACCTTCATGTCGTCGTTGACAGAAATTACACTTAGAAATTCTCATGTCTTGCTTCAAACCATCTTTGTTCTCTGAGGGATTGTCATCTGATGGCGAACGAGAATCAAACTGAGAAAGTTACGAGTATACATTTTGTCCAGGGGTCGTGATGTTTCCATTTCTTAGAAGATCCCGAGAATTGCGATTCGTCTCAATTTCTCTTTTCAAACTTATTAAATTCACTAACTTTATGAGCTCTCTTCGCTCTTTCCGTAGCTTTGACTCTATTAACGAGATCTTGGAAATTTGTGATGTATAACGCTGTAAACATGGGTTGTAACTCATCGTTGAGCCCTACGATAAACATCTGACACTTATGTACTTATTACGAAATTCTTTCAAGAAGAATTCCCAACTTACAGTTTCCTCGGAGACGGTAAGGACGATAGTCTCCCACCACTGTAAGGCTTCATCAGCAAGCAACGCAAGAGCGTATTCAAGCTTATGTTCATCCGAACATCTTAATTGCTTATCCAAAATCCTTAAAGTATTGTCTAACCAATACTCGGCTATTTCGGGATCATCTTCGTCCCGACCAGTAAAGGTGTAAACTCGGCATTGCGATAACTTATCGATTGGGGCTCGAAGAGGTTACGCGACAGGTGGCGTAGGTTGCATGACTTGACTAGCCTTTATCATATTCATAAATTGCAGAAACATATCAGCCATGTTTTGATAACATTCTGCCTGAGCTGTAGAAGCTTCAGGCTCTACACCTTGAACATGAGGGTTTTGAGGATTCGGAGGATTTCCTCCTTGCACCTCCTCGCCATGAGTCGAGGAGTTAGCAACAGACTCATTATTACAAGCTCCGTTAGTTCGAGACATATCTATATTATAAAAGAGATCGGATCAATTGACAAGTCACAATACTTAACGAAATAACTCCTAGGTGGCAAAGTAACATAGCAAACAATACAATCATACTTAAGTTTAGTCCAGAACCGACTAAACTCTAGCTCTGATACCACAAATGTAACACACCCTTCCCGGCTTGGTAGAGAACCGGGTCGGAGAGCGTTAACGAAAATAATGCGATAAAATCTTTTAACTTCATACTAAAAAACTTTTATCAAAACTTAACTCTTGCACTTATCATTTAAGCCTTCAACAATATTTTATTCGAACAGGACGTTACCAGATATACGTATTAATTCCCCTTTTTCCAATTAAAGCCTTAGGAAGATCAACCCCGTATCGAAACGCCCTGAGCTGTTTCGGCACGGCTTGACTAAGGTCAACTTATTTACTGTCCCTTTATAATCGTATCAATATGGTTTGACCCGTATCGGTACGGGTTGACTAACCTTGACTCGTCTTTGACCCATTTCGAAACCAGTATTGAAACAGTGGTCTCCAGTAGCCAAAACGTTCCGAAACAGAACTGCCCTGTTTCGGTACACCCTGCTTTTCGAGGTTCAAATTATGCTTACCCGTATCGAAACGTCGTCACCTGTTCCAGTACGGGTACGCATACAATGACAACTTCTAACTGTTTTTAATCATTTTTAACCTAGAAGTCATGATCTAATTGCAACGAGACTTTTCCCACAACATTTTAAGGGTATAACCTATTGTCATGCCAAGTTTTAAAGCCATTCATATTCGTTTACATTATTTTACCATTTTAGCGTAAAACATGAACTATAGGTCATGACATGTTACACGAAAAGCACTATCCAACCATTTACTTCTTAAACACTTAGACATAACATAGACATACCAAAATAGACATATCAAACTTATACATAGACCTTGCCATCATACTAGGAGTTCGAAGGATAAAACACCTTACTTGGACTTGGTTGTGACTTGTGCAACGTACCAACTTCTCCGATCTCGATCCCAAAACTTGATTATCCTGAAATGGATGCATGAAATGCATTAGACATACCTCGCCTACTGAGGTAGTCACATAACCATGAATATACAGATTATGGCTTATAACATGCTTCTAAGAATCATAACATTAATAATGCAATATCATGGCATATTCCCTATTCATAACAAAGCATATAACAATATCATGGTTCATGGAAATCATTATCTTGAGTTCATAATTTCTTTGGATCGATTCATGGTATATGGATACACGAATTCCACCACCTTGCCAAAACACATAAATGGTCATCCCGCCGACATCGCCAAAGACCAAACACAATACATCCCTCCTCCTCGCCAAATCATATAGGCCGTAGCCCTAGGACCGTAGTCCACCCGTGCACTGATCTCATGAATTCTATGGCATGCAAATTGTATCCAATACTTCGAATCCAAGGTCCATATTTCATAATTCGTAACAATAACAATTTCAATTATGCATATCATACTTATCACATGTAAATGCTTGCAATGAATTTCATAACAACAATTAACATGCTTAAAAATCATGGAATCAATGAAGTGCTTACCATACACTTACCAACATATGATCAATGATGAAAACCCCTAATTCAAGGGTTAGTAATAACAAAAATAATAATATGTTTGGGTAGGCCCTTGCCTAACCCGAGACGCTACTACACTCACCTCGATATTAAGGTTCTCGAATAACAATGCCTTTTCCCTCGGTTGGTGGTTGTTCTTTCTCGACTTCTTGAACTAGATTAAATTGGAATCGGTTAGGACCGACAAGACAATATCGAATAAATAAAAATATTAATCAAACTCGATACTGAAACTTAAACCAACCAAGGATTTGATCTTACCCCGACGTCAGCAACGATTCGATATTACTATATCGAAAATATCGGACCACCAATTTCACATTGAACCCACCTTATTATTGTTTTCTCCTTAATCTTGTCGTGCCTTTTCCAAAAATCAAAACACCCATATTTATAGTTTGAGAACCGGCTCCCTAATCCCATGATTTGAAGGAACTATGGTCTTTAGTTCATCATCTTCTTGCCACACTAAATCAAATTTGGCCAAGTGGCCTTATACATGGATTGCCTTAGGCAATTCACTTTATCCCTCTTTTTATTTCTAATACATGTCGGCTCTTTAAAGTCATCAACAAACTCCACGTAATTTGGAGATATGGCATTATCTTGGGCTTAATGCCTCCATGCTTGGCCACGTAGTGGCCACCTTGCGCCATGTTTCTCCAAACGTGGGGATTCATGGCTGAATTCCTTCAATTTGAAGGAATTAGCCGTGGGTTCCCCTCCCCACTCACGGCCCCTTTCTTTTTTTAAACTAATAATAATAATAATAAACCATAAATTAACTCGAATAATCTAAATAAGATCGAATAAATTATTTTATCGATACAAAATATTCAGTTATCGGAACCTGATTCCGACTATACCGGTTTTCGGGGTGTCACATGAGACACGTTTCTCCAAGGATTGAATGTGAGTGTTGAGAGCACCAAAACCTGAAGCGATGTCCGTATCTTTCAAGTTAAGGAGTTGGAGCTTGAGGTGGAGGCTCAACTTGAGGTGCCAGAGCTCGCCTATCAACACGAACCCATTGGCCAAGAGTATAACAAAATTCAGACTTCATAAGAGAAGATTCACCAATCTTTTACTTGTGGGGTTCTGGAGAATCATAAGAACAATCATAACTGAGGTGAGCGAAGACATAGCTTAACACTGTTCCATAAGTGAAGGATGTAAGTGCATCGTGGTATGGATCTTCACTTGATGGACCATCTCGGTGAACATAAGGTTGACCAAGTTCGGGCGTTGTGCTTGGCGAAAACACTCAAGCCATAAATAATCAACTTGTCGGATATGAGAAAATTTACCTCCTGAAGGGTGGATAACCAAGAGATGATCAAGTGTAGGAATCGGTCATGAGCATCCAATGTGCGAACGGATTAGGTGTGAGCACCAAAGTGATTCTTATCCTCAATTCCTTCATCTTTGAGCCCAAGAGCTTTATCTAAAACGTATATATCAATACGGCAATTCTTGCCTAAAAGATAAGACTCGATGTCAATTACCTCGGTATGATCTTCATTATCGATGAGAACGACATTGGAGTAGAAGAGCAAGACCATGTTCTTGTAGACAATGTTCGGAATTCCCAAAAAGGCTAGGGAATCACAATCTTGCAAGAGAAGTAGATAACGAAATTCGAAACGTTCGGAGTCAAGGAAGGAGATATCCACAACACGCTCTCGTTGAACGGCTAAGTCATGAATGATTTTGAATCGGTCCTTAGCTTCTTGATTCCTAAGGCTACTTTGAAAAAGGAGGGTAAGGTTTGGACGAATGTTTTCTTGGTTTGAACCCTCACCCATATGAGTCTTTCTTTTCTTGTTAATGTTTTCCATTAAAAATTCCTAAAAACACAAAGCAAGCAAATTGGAAAATTTGAGTATGCACTTAAATCCGTAATTCAATCCAATGAAAATCTCATTAAGGTTTAAAAAAAACTTTAAAACGTATATACATATATTAAAAAGATTTAAAGAAAACAAATTTTTGAAAATTGTTAAAAATACGATTAAAATCAAATATATTCGAATAAAAAATTTTGAGATTTTGAAAAAAAAATACAAGTTTTGGAAAACCCGAGTTGTAAAATATATATTCTATACAAAACTAATATTTACTAACCTAAGATTCGAATAAAATCAAAGGAAAAAGAAAAAGTTAGAAAATACCTCAAAAAGGGATTTTGGAATAATGGATGGATGAAATTGCACCACGTTGTTAAAGCTTGCTTAGATTTTAGTTTGGGAGTAAAAGCCCTCAAGATTTGATGAAAACAATGAGGTTTGGAGGGTTTTTATAGAGAAAAATCGGGTTAGGGTTTTTAGGAGTTTAATGAAAAGTGTTATTGAGGAATTAAAACTCCTTATAAAAGTTGTCTGGATACGCGTTTCGAAATAGGCACGACAGTTTCGAAACTGGCGTACTGAAACGCTTACTATTGTTCTGAAACCTATTGACCGTTTCGATACGGATTTGACTGTATCGAATCCCACGAGATATCCCGTATCGAAATGCTTTTGGATTGTTTCGATACATTTCTTGGTAGAGGCAAAATGTTTCGAAACCTTTTAGGGCGTTTTGAAACACCCTGGATTCATTGCATTCTTTTAAGGCACACGTATCGAAATAGGTTGATCCATTTCGATACGCTTAGGCCTGGAGGTGCAGATGAGACTCTAATATTGCAGAAAAATTGAATTTTATGAAGTCCTGGATGCATAAATGATATGAATGAGCAGAAATAACATGTTAAAACACAAACATACTCCCCCTAACTATAAGCATGGATGAAATTAGGATCAAAAACACATAAGCATGGCATTTTACAAGAAATCAAGCAATTTAAGCACAAAAAGGTCCTAAAAGGTCAAGATAGGCTAGTTAGACCTAACTCTCTCCTAAGGAACCAAAAACGCTCCTTATCTAGAGGTTTGGTAAAGATGTCCGCTAATTGATTTAAGGTGTCCACAAACTCTAAAACAACATCTTCCTTAAGGACATGATCTCTAATGAAATGATGCTTTATTTCTATATGTTTGGTTCGAGAGTGTTGGATGGGATAAGACATATAGCACTAGTGTTGTCACACTTAAGAGGTATGGTATCTATCTTAATACCATAGTCTAAGAGTTGTTGTTTCATCCAAAGGACTTGAGCACAACAACTCCCTAAGGATATGTACTCGGCTTCGGTGGTCGATAAAGCTACACTATTTTGTTTATTAGAGAACCAAGATATGAACATACTACCTAGGAATAGACAAGTGCCAGAAGTACTTTTCCTATCTATTTTGCAACCCCCGTAATCCGCATCCGAATAAGCATGAAGGTTAAAGGTTGAGTCTCTAGGGTACCAAAGATATAAACAAGGAGTATCTCTAAGGTACCTAAAGATCCTTTTAACGGCTATAAGGTGAGACTCTCTAGGACTATCTTGAAACCTAGCACACAAGCAAACACTAAACAATATATCGGGTCTACTTGAGGTAAGGTAAAGCAAAGATCCAATCATAGAGTGATAAAGCTTAGAGTCAACACACTTACCTCCTTCATCTTTGTCAAGCTTTGTAGATGAGCTCATTGGTGTAGCTTGAGGCTTTGCTTGCTCCAAGCCAAACTTCTTGAGTATATCCTTGATGTACTTAGCTTGATTGATGAAAATGCCATCCTTCATTTGTTTGATTTGGAGTCCCAAAAAGAATGAGAGCCCCCCATCATGCTCATTTCAAATTCAACTTGCATCAACTTAGAAAAATCTTGACAAAGCAATTCATTAGTAGAACCAAATATAATATCATCAACATAAATTTGAACTACTAAGATATCTTTGCCGTTGTTCTTAATAAAAAGTGTAGTGTCCACCTTTCCTTTCTCAAAACCTTTTCCAACTAGAAAACTTGAAAGTCTTTCATACCAAGCTCTAGGAGCTTGTTTTAAACCATACAAAGCTTTTGACAATCTAAAGACATGGTTTGGAAAAATAAGATCTTCAAAACCCGGTGGTTGATCCACATACACCTCTTCGTTTATAAACCCATTTAAAAATGCACTTTTGACCTCCATTTGAAAAGGCTTGAAATCATGAAAACATGCAAATGCAAGTAGCATCCTAATGGTTCCATTCTAGCTACGGGTGCATAAGTTTCATTAAAATCAGTTCCCTCTTCTTGAGTGTAACCTTGAGCAACAAGACTAGCCTTGTTTCTCACTATGTTACCACTCTCATCTAGCTTGTTTCTAAAGACCCATTTAGTTCCTATAGTAGATTTATTTCTAGGCCTATCAACTAATGTCCACACTTTACTTCTCTTAAATTAATTTAACTCATCTTGCATGGCCATAATTCAAAAATCATCTTTTAATGTTTTTTTAACATTCTTAGGCTCAATGCATGAGATAAATGCAACATGATTAAGCATTTTAAGAGAAGAGTGGGTAGTTACCCCCTTGGATGAATCACCTAAGATTTTACCACCCTTGACATAGCTGTACTCCCTTGGGTAGCTCACTTTCTTGTCCTCAATAGACATGTCTTGCAATGCTTCTAAAGGTGGTTCTTGTGCATCTTCATCTTTGGTTGGAATCTCATTCACCTTTGATGATTCTCCATCATCATTGGCTTCAATGATCCCTATATCATCATCATCACAAGAATCCTTCGTCGGAAGGAGGTTATCATTGAAAACCACATGAATAGATTCCTCTACAACTAAAGTTCTTTTGTTAAACACACGATAGGCTGAGTTTAAATAGTAACCTAGAAAAATAGCTTCATCACTTTTTGCATCAAATTTACCAAAATTGTCTTTTCCATTATTTAAAACAAAACACTTGCAACCAAAAGGATGAAAATAGCTAATTTTAGGCTTTTTAGATTTTAAAATCTCATAAGGAGTTTTCTTCAAAATATGCCTAATCATTACTCGGTTTATAATGTAGCACGCGGTATTAGTGGCTTCTGCCCAAAAATACTTAACTATTTCTTCTAAAGTTCTATTTTTCCTCTCAACTACCCCGTTTTCTTGAGGAGTTCGAGGAGCCGAAAAATTATGGCTAATCCCATTTTCATTACAAAACTTATCAAAACCCATATTTTGAAATTTCGTTCCATGATCACTTCTAATATGTGAAATTTTAAGTTTAAGATCATTTTAGGCTATTTTTTAAAATGTGATAAAGTTTTCTAAAGCCTCATCCTTGGTTCTTAAAAAGAGAACCCAAGTATATCTAGAGTAATCATCAACAAACACAAAAGCATGTGATTTTCCACCCAAGCTAGTAGTCCTAATTGGCCTAAAAAGATCCATATGAATTAATTGCAAATACCTACTTGTAGAAATATCAATGATGGACTTAAACGAGGCTCTATGTTGTTTACCTTTAGCACATACATCACAAATATTATCTAATGAGAACTTGAGCTTAGGTAGGCCTCTTATCTAGATTAAGGGAAACTAATTTTTCCAAAACACTAATGCTAGCATGTCCTAGTTTCCTATGCCACAACCATGCATCATTTTCATTTTGAGCAACTAAGCACGCATGGGATGTATGAATGTCATCTAGATGCACCATATATATATTGTCTATGCGATGGCCAATAAGCATAGTTTTATTAGATTAAATGTCAACTATTCTACACCCATTTTTATCAAACATGACATTAAATCATTTATCACAAAGTTCACTTATGCTCAACAAATTATGCTTTAGACCATTGATATACAACACATTATCAATGAGTATGGAAGAGTGATTACCTATGGAGCCAATACCTTCAATGTGGCCTTTGGAGTTGACAAGTCGTCGTTAACCGGTCAAAATAAATATAAATTAATCCTCTTTCAACAATAAATAAATAAAGAAATTGAATAAGTATAGGGAAAGAGGGTCGATCCGCAGGGAGATTAGCTGGAATTGTTGACTTGAATTTGTTGAATCCGAAATCCCATGAATATCTGAAAAAGCAAAGAAATAAAAGAAGGGGGGGTGATATGATTTGTGGTGAAGTAATAAAATAAAATGCTAGAATTAAAAATAATAAGAAAAACCAAGTATGAGAAATAGCCTCGAGCTAGCCTTGTCAATTCCTTCGATCATTGAAATAGATTTTTACTCCGGGGATCATGTCGGTTACAGTCTGCGAGGCCCAACCCGTCGCAACTTGCTTCTCTCTCGAGTAACCAATCCTCCCAAGACTATCTTCGAAGGTTGATTCTTAAACAAATTAGCCACGTCTATCGCCGTTAAAGTGTTTAGTTTTGAAAGCAGGAAAAGCCCGACTCAGAAATTGTCTTAAAAAGAATCGCTTCTGATTTTATCTTTCCTTAGCGGACCGCCGCTAAGAGTGTTCACAGGAAGTCGAAATTGCCACAGGCCGATCCTTCCTCCCAACTATGTTTTTAAATGATTCCATATCAACGAGCTCTTTTTGATTCGAAAAATGATTAAAAACTTTAGTAAGGCCGATTGCCAAACTATCTAAACCGAAAGATAAAAATGTATTCCCGAAGGAATTTAGGCAATGTTCAATTCTCACGATTAGAATTGATTTAGCTAGCTCTTGGCTCAAGAAATTTAGCTAAGCATGATATTAATTATCATACTTAACTTGGTTTTTAGAAAAGTAATAAAATAACATAAAATAAATGGAACAAGAAAATAAAGAAAAAAAACTTTTATTAAAGCTAAAAACTATTTACAAAGGAAAAGCTAAAAAAAACTCAAAGCTAAGAAGATGATCACTCAAAATGATTGATGATCTAAGCCTTTACCAAGGGTGGTATTTATAGGCTTAGATTTACAAAGATAAAGTGATAAGATAATTTTAAAAATTAAGGAAAAATAGTAAATGAAATATGTCATATTTGAGAACTCATCAGGAGTTGTCACCAAATGTTACTACTCCTTCACCTTTTGGCTTTAATTCCATGAATCGACTCTTGTCTCCGGTCATGTTCCTCGAGCATCCACTATCAAGGTACCACGAATTTTGACTTTGTGCTTTGGCCTTGTAGCAATGCCCCCTACAAAAAAAGAAATTAGGCTTTGGTTTTTGGTACCCAAATCATTTTGGGTCCATGTGTGTTAGCCCTCAAAACCTTGGTTCCCTTAGGAATCCAAGAAGCAATATCATTCATGTTGTTAGAAATAATGAGTTCCTTAGGAACCCAAACACTCCTAATCCTTTGACCTCTAGATTGCTTAGAAAAATTTCTTTGTTTAGGTTAAAAAGTTTTTCTTTTTACATATTGGGATTTAGAAGAGTTTTCCTTTTCAAAATTGTTTTTCCCAATAGTAATAGATGTTTTAAAATTATTCACTTCCTTTGTGTGATAATCTTGAAAATCAGAAAGAAGTTTTTCAAGTTCAAGGTTTTTCTTTTTAAGATCATTAGAAAGATTTATCAAGTACAAAACCTTCTTTTCCAATTCCGAGTTAGTTTTTGAAAGAGATCCATTTTGAGTTTTTAAATCGGAAATATTTTTCTTGTTCCTCAAAATTGACTCCTTATATGTTTCAACTAACTTGTCATATACCTCTTGCAACTCATCATATGCATCATGCAATTCATCAAAAGTAAAATCAACACAAGATGAGTTAGAGGTTACCATCGAATCCTCCTCAAGAGCCATGAGGCAAAGGTTTGCCACTTCATGTTCCTTATCCTCATATGACTCCTTATCACTCCAAGTAGCAAGCTTGGCTTTGAGCTTCTTCTTCATCTCGAAGCCCTTCTTCTTTAGTTGAGGGCAATCGGAACGTATGTGATCCGGCTTCTTGCACTCAAAGCAAATGATCCGATCCCTTTCTTCTTCTTTGCCTTTGTTCTTGAAGTTCATCTTTCTTTGAAATTTTCTCCCTCTGTTGGAGTTCATGAATCATGAGAATCGTTTAACTATCATAGCCAATTCCTCAAAGTCTTCCTTCTCACTAGAAGAGCTCTCCTCTTTTAAAGAGGCTTTGAGAGCAACTCTTAGCTTCTTCTTCTTTTCTACCTCATGTTTCTCTATTCTTCTCTCTTCCTTCTTCTTCTCTTATTCTCTTCCTTGCTTCATGATCTCGTGTGTAAGAAGAGACCCAACAAGCTCATCAAGCTTCAAAGTTTTCAAATTCTTTACTTCAATGATGGTCGTCTTCTTACCATCCCAAGACTTCGGGAGAGAGTATAGAAGCTTCCTCACTAGCTTATCTTCAGGAATTACTTCACCGAATCCTTTAAGGCCATTGACGATGATCGAAAACCGATCAAACATCTTTGAGACGTTCTCATCGGGGTCTATCTTAAAATTCTCATAGCTCAAGTTTAGCAACCCAATCTTCGTCTCTTTCACATCGCTAGTGCCTTCATAAGTCGTCTCCAAGTGTCTTACACTTCTTTGGCGCTTTCGATAGATGAAACCTTCGAGTAGATATCTGGACTAAGTGCACAAAATAAGATATGTAGAGCCTTGTTGTTGACTGCATTCTTCGTTTATCTTCCTCGGTCATCTCCGACTTCACTTTCGGAACTAGTCTTCCTTCATTAGTTCTTTTAACTAGAATGTAAGGACCTTCTTCCACTACATCCCAAACCATATAATCCGTTGACTTGATAAAGAGACGCATCCAATTCTTTCAATATGGGTAGTTGTCCCTATTGAAGAAAGGTGGTTTAGTGGTTGATTGTGACTCATAAAGGTTGGAGGTTGAAGTAGATGTCATGGCTTGTCTTTGAAATAGATCACACTCTCCTAGGAATTCCTCTTGTGGTTGTTAATCCTTTAAAGAGGTAGGCTCTGATAGCAATTGTTGAGTGGATCGTTGAATCGATTTAAGCCAAGATGGGGTGAATTGGATTTTTAGAAATTTTGGTGGTGAAGTGGAAAATAAAAATTTGCAAGACAAGTGATTTAGAGTGGTTCAAGTTCCAATTGAACTCCACTAGGGATTTTCCAACAACTCCACTAGTTGATCTTCCTTTTTTCTAGGCTTAAGAGGAAACCTTTACATAATGGCCAATTTTTCTACCCAAAAATTGACACAATCCTCACACAAGGTTTACAAAGAAGTTTTAGGCTAATAGCTAGTATCTCTCAATACAAATGTAGCCCTTTTACAAGCACTCAACCTAAAAAATAAATTTGGAAATACAAAGTACCATAATTGGGGTTTATAAGAAAATATGGGAATTTAGCACAAGAGCTTGAATTTGATGTTTGGATGTTTCTCTTAGGATCAATAGTTCTTGCTGGAGCTTTTAGGACTTTCTTTTATACCTTCTCATTGAATTCTAACCGTTGGGGTTGTTGCCTTCATAATTATAACTGTCGGGATGTTATCTTCCCACCATAAATGTAGTATGCAACTACCCGTTCTGAAACGCTCGACCCTGTTTCGAAACAAACCAAAATAGACATAGCCGTTGGGGTGTAATTAATAGGTCGTACCGAAACGGACACGATCGTTTCGATACACTAAGAGCCTGTTCCAAAACGTGCTGAAGCTCGTTTCAAAACATTTTGCCACTGTCAAAACTTGTACCGAAATGGCTTAGAAGTATTTCGATACACTCTAACCGTCTCTTAAAAATTAGTTATAAAAGTACAACGGTCATATTTTGAAACCAAGTTTGAAAATTGTTTCGAAACGTTTGAGGTCGTTTCGATACTGCCATATTGAAATGGTTCAACCAGTTCCGTTGTTCTTCATCCATTTCAAAACACGAAGACCTATTTCGATACACCTGTATCGAAACAGGAAAGCTAGTTCCGAAACAGAGGTTAACAGTTTCAAAACGTTCTGAAACGCCTAAGGGCCGTTCTGAAATGGTGACTCAAAAATCACTGTTTTGACTTGGTAAACACTTAGAAAAATTTGAATACTATTGGGTTTTGACTTGGACATTTTTCTTAGAGACATAGGGATGTTTTGAGGACTTAAAAATTCATTTTCTCTTTTTCAATTTAGTTCTTAAATCCTTTGTTATATCAAAATCAATTCATTAGTTTTACAGCAAGACATGCAGTCTCAACTTTAGTACAAGAAATTCAAGTTCTTTTGATAAGTGTGGTCTTAATAATTTCCTTTGAGAACAAGCAACACAAAAACTTCGTGTTCTTTCAATAAGTGGAATTTAGTTGATTCCTTTGAGAACAAACACTACAAGAATTTCGGGTTCTTTTAATAAATGTGCATATAAATCTCAATATCTTTCGCATCATTATTGATCAGGATGGTCTAACCGATCATGCCAAGTATATATAAGTGTGTATATACATTTTGAATTTGGTAAACTTCTAGTTTTCTATAACATGTGATTCAATCTCACTCGTACATGTCTAGTACGACCATCAAAATTGTTCCTTTGAATAGAAATATATTTGGCACTTTCAGAGCTTTCAATGAAAATTATCTTTTGGTAGCAATATATAGCTCTTCTAGAGCTTTCAACTGACTTTTGGCTACAAGAACTTATATCCACATTGGCTTATTTCAAATTCCAATTGATAACATATGTTTTTTTTATCAGCAACATGATTTTATTTATTGATAAATCATGCAAAAACCATTGCACCGGCCTCATTAAAAACCCCCTAATCCTAAGTGGGCGAAAAGAGTGCCCGTGCATATGGTACAACATCGATCCCAAACAAACTGAACCCCGGAAACAGCTCAATACATCCATACCCACTTAGAGCGTATGACACCACTCTTTGCTAATGCGTCTGCGATACAATTGGCTTCTCTAAAAATATTAGTAAAACATACAAAAGGCATCGCCTCCCATGCATCGTCAATTTGATGAAACCAATTTTCCAAACGCCACGGCCGACGTTCCGCGCCTAAAACCCAAGAAATTGCAATGGTCGAGTCCGAGTCAATAACCATTGATTGCACCCCCTCGCAATCAATCTCTTGCACCATCCGCAAAGCATACGCTATCACCTGTAGTTCAGCCACATTGGAATCCTCTACCCCGATAGACCCCGAAAATAATGCCACTATCTTGCTGCTCCAATCACGAAGGACGCCCCCACAACCGGCCGCACCTGGCTTACCCCTGGAGGCCCCGTCTACGTTGAATTTCCACACCCCATGTGGTGGCGGCACCCAAACCACACCCAGCCTACACTCACGTCGCTGTATCCGCGATGGCCTGCACAGGATGGGGCATTCCCACCAGGCTGCTTCGCCCGATTGCATCGTCTCAAATCTTGCACAGGTCCAATGAAATGACCGAAGCTGCACCATGAAAAAGATCGATCGGCACGACTCCCTCTTGTCCCTAAACATCAGCTCATTTAAGGCAAGCCACAGCGACCACAGCACACTTGCGCAACCTATAATCCACCATGTGCGCAGATCACCATCGAAATAACTCACGCAGCATTGATGTATAAACTCACCAATACACCATGGTCGAACAGTCGAAACTGACCACCAACCAAAGAACAAGTCCCACACCCCCCGTGCAATCTCACATTGCCCAAAAATGTGATCCATATTGTCTTCGCCATCCGCACACCATTGGCAGCCTATTCCATTCATCCCCAACGGTATTCCACGCTCCATCAACATCCGCAAGGTTGGTAGCCGATTCAACAATAAAAACCAAATGAAACATTGGATTTTTGGTAACAACGGCAGCTTCCAAATCATACTGATATCGGATGTATCGTGTAACCCAAATGATGCCATTAATTTGTGTAAAGCACTCACCGAGAACTGCCCCGCCACATCATGAACCCATACCAATTTGTCCATAGCCTGAGCACGTAGTGAGTATCCAGCAACACAAGCTTGCAGCTCACGTAATTGGGCAGCCTCAAACGTGCGCAAGGGACGTCGAAAACAACCAGTCCACTCCTCTATCGGTAGTCCCAAGTAGTCACACACCCTTGCCATATTATTGCTAGCCAAGCTAAACAATCGGGGGGAAAACAATTTTCAATGGTTCCGCAAGGCACCAACAATCTCTCCAAAATAGAATACTAGTACCATCGCCCAATGTCCAGGAGAATTGAGTGGCACTCATAAATTTGGCCACGTACTCATCGCTTTGAACCGCTACAATTTGTTTCTACATTGACGACATACTTAACATACCCCTAGAATTCATTCGCCATGAAAGGACATCTTTACCATACTTCGCCACAATAATTGCTTTCCAAAGCGATCCATCCGATTGAGCATATCGCCACGCCCACTTGGCTAGCATAGCCAAATTTCGGTTATGGAGATTCACCACTCCCAAACCGCCAAATCGTTTTGGTTGGCAAGCCACCACCCAGCTCACTCTACTAAGTTTCACACGCTCTTCCTTTCCCCCCACAGAAAATTCCTACGGATACGGTCAATCTTCAAAATTATCTTCTTCGGTATTAAGAAAACCCCCATATAATACACCAGCAAAGCTGACAGCACTGAATTAACTAATAGCAACCTTCCCGCAAATGACAGTGAATCTCGCTTCCATCCTGGTAATTTATGTTAGAAACGCTGAACAAGGGGGTTCCAAACCTCCACACCCCTCGGATTCACCCCTAACGGGATCCCCAAATACTTCATCGGTAGGGACCATCGTTGACATCCCAATATTTCCACTATAGACATCAAAAATTCATCCTCCAAACCAATGCCATATACACATGATTTATCATAATTTATTTGGAGGCCAGTCACATACTCAAAACAAGTAAGAACACGCTTGAGGTGTCGTGCATTGTCTCACTCACCTTGAATAAAAAGCACAGTATCATCCGCAAATTGTAAGTGCGAGATTGATACTTCTTGCGCCACTTGAATCCCGCGAATTAACCCCCGCTGCTCCGTATTAATTAGAAATTGGTGCAGCACCTCGGCCACCAGTACAAACAGCAAGGGGGATAGAGGGTCCCCTTGTCGCAAACCCCTCCACATTACAAACTCTTTTGTTGGACTGTCGTTGACTAAAATTGACAGCCTTGCAGTCTCAACACATGCACGAATCCAATCGCCCTATCGTTTCCCAAACCCCATCCGTTGCATAACACAACCCAAACAATCCTAGTTGATGTAGTCATACGCCTTGTCAAAATCCAATTTCAGCATTATTCCTCCCTTACCCAACCAATCTTTTTTCATCGAATGGATAACTTCGTTAGCTAGCAGTATACCATCCAAAATCTGCCGACCACTCACAAATGCTGCTTGTACATCGCTAACAAGTATAGGTAGCACCTTCTGTAACCTCTGCGCTAAACACTTCGCAAGAATTTTATAGATTGAATTTAACAAACAAATTGGGCGATAATCCCCCATTCCTTTTGGATTGTCCATCTTCGCTATTAAAACCACAAATGTAGAATTTACGCCTTGCGGTAACTGTCCCGAATGGAAAAATTCTGACATAAACTTTAGAACATCCCCCTTAAGAAATTCCCATCCCTTCTTAAAGAATTCGAATGTAAACCCATCCGGTCCCGGTGCCTTAGCTCCCTCACATTTCCATACTGTCGCTCGTATTTCCTCCTCCCCAAATGCTAATTCTAGTGCTTCGCTTTGTTCACTCGGTAGCTTAGCAAAGTTCACCACCGGAAGAAAAGACCCCATGGCTTTAGGCTTAGAAAAATGCTTCTTAAATTCCCTACGGATCATAAATTTCAATCGCTGCGGATCCTTAATCCATCGGCCATCAACATACATACCTGGGATTGCATTTTGCATAGCTCTCACTTTTGCTGCCCTATGGAAAAAACGAGTGTTGCGGTCACCCTCCGCTAACCATGATGCTCTAGATTTTTGCCGCCAAAGCGATTCTCTGAGATTCGCCACCTTTCATAAGTGTGAATGCAACTTCCTTCGATCTTCCAACTCATTCAAACTGCCCTCCCCACAACCAGCCCGCGCATCAACCCTCTCAATGTTATCAACTAGTTCATGATATTGTTGCTCTAAATCACCAAAACAGTGTCGATTCCAATGTTTCAACATACCCTTTAGCTTCTTTAATTTCTGAACAATCGTTGTCAAGCTATCGCCTTCCGCTAAACATTTCCATTCTTTCTCTAATAAAAGAAGTTCCTTCAACCATGCATTGAAGAACCTAAACGGTTTCGGACCACTATCTACGACATCACTCTCCAACACAATAGGCGAGTGATCCGAGAGTTCCTTTGGTAGGTTTCGTACCACAAGCGAATCGAATCTTTGAACCCAACCATGCGAAACCAAGAATCTATCTAATCTACTACACTTTCGCCCCGGTCCAAACCACGTGAATCTCTTTCCTTTCATCGGCACATCCAGCAACGCCATTCTATCTACAAATTCACAAAAAATATCCATACCTCGATTGGATTCCACACAACCGTGCCTCTCCTCCGGCTTCATAACCACGTTGAAATCCCCCACGACGCACCAATTTAATTCCCTAGCATTCACAACTGCCAGCAACTCCTCCCAATAACTACCATGTTCCGTCATTGTGCATGGTGCATAAACGCCTACCACACCACACTTCCAATTCTCGTGCACCCCTCGCCCTACAATGATCACCATATTATTCCTCGATTCAGCCACCTCCATCTCAAATCCCATCGGCTCCCAAACAGCCATCACCCCGCCTGATTTCCCAACCGATGGCGCAAAGGCAAATTCGAAACTGTCCGTGTACCATAATTGCCGTACCACACCTCGCCTGATTTCCCAATTGATAACATATGTTATCTATAATTCCCAAATGAATATTATGCGAACTCATATTGCTCTCTTAAAATTTTTACTTCTAGTGGTGACGATATTATTACCATTAGCGGTAATTATTGCAATATTCGAAATTCTGCACTTTTCATAATGTGCTTTCTCTCAAGAATTTACTACTCTTCTAGAGCATCAATATTTTCAGTACTTTGAGATATAGTACTCACATTTTTCCCTTACATTTAAATGGAAAAATATATAAATATAAATATAAAACATAAATAATTAATATGTAAAGTAAATAAACATAGAGAAAAATAAATAAAAGATGAATAATTCTCTTTAAGGTTATGAGAATAATTAGAAGATGATTTATTCCCTTCGAGGTTTATAAGGAAATTAACAACGCCCAAATAAGTTGGACCAATAACCTCCAAATGAGTTGGACCAATATCATCTTCATCATTTTCGCAAACAAAAAATGCTTTTATTTTCTTTCCTTTATCATTCAATGATTTTTGATTTTTCAGCGTACGATAAGTACGAGACCAATGGTATATAACGTCGCATTGGTAATAAAAAAGATTTCACTTTCTTAGAATGATCTCTATCACTCTTGTCATCCTTATAACCTCACTACCAGTGAGTAGAAGTATTCTTAAAATGACCATATTTTCTATGTCTATATTCATAGCCTCGACCACAACCACAACTTCTAATGTGGCTTTTATTCTTTCTATAATATAATTATTTCACATTCACTTCAGGGAATGGAGTAGAGCTAGTTGGCCTTTGAAACCTTTTTCGCGATATTGTGTCTGAGGATAACATTATTTGTCGTGAAAAGTGGAGTATGTTTTTATTAACATATCCTCATCACAGAGAACAAAGATTAATCATCGTACGCGACATTGTTAAACCAGTTCACAAGGTCATTTAAAAACCTCCTTTGAGACCAGTAACCTCGCAAAACGGGATGTCTAGCCAATATACTTGGATTATATCGAAGTTATGTCTCTAATTGAATAATGATTTACCATATTTGCATTCACTTTAGGGAATGAAACAAATCCAATAATTGCATGTAATAAGCATCATGCTTGCATTCATTTCAGGGACTACCTCCCATAAAACCTTTTGGATCAAGAAGAAATTTTGTAACTTGAACTTGGGAAAAGTCAATAGTCGAGTTTTTCGACATAGAAAAATTATTGCTTTTGAGCAAAATCACCATGATTTATCGTACTTTAAAATCATCATTTAAAGAATAAAAATAAATATAGAGCTTTCCGATATAGATTTTCCTCTCAAGAACAGTGGAGACATAGCAAATGACCAAGACATGTCTTTTTATATCATGTCTCTTTCCAAGCTATTTAAATACATGTAAAACTCAAGATATGGATAAAAATATGAAATTTCATCATTAAAATAAAATATTGATCTAAATAAATAACCAAATAATGAATCAAAATATATTAAGGATAATTAACCAATATATATATATATATATATGAAGATCAATCATTTATAAATATATATAAATAAATAAATAAATAAATAAAAACTTACAAACAAATTTGCACGTCAAACCATTTGGAAAAAGGTTTGTTCACCAATTCGTCTGCACCCAAATAGATCCAAGAACCATCACTCGTCCCTTCAACCCATCGTTGGACTTTCTCGTTCCCCACTAAGCTTACTAATGTTAAATTGAATATATGATGGATGTAGTGAATTTTGTTAATCTTAGGTTGAACCACGATCATCACATTGTGTATAGCCTTTAAGTGCCTTCAAAATCTATGGCTCGCTCAAACCTTCAAACATGTCACCATGTTATGTTTGGTTCAACGTAGGATCAAATTTTTTCCAATAATTTCTTTGGGACTTGAACGAAGAGCACCAAATCTTTCGAGCGAATTCATGTTGATAACGTGTTGTGAATAAAATAATGAAGAACAACAAACAAGTATAAAATAACAAAGAGATGAGAAAAAGAGAGAGATTCGTATTATTATCAAAACTAGATTTGTGTACAATGCATTCATTTATTTATAGGCATAAGAAGTACATAATACATTGAACTCTAATTAATGGAGATAATATTCTTAATGATAAAGTAAATCAAATCTCCTAGATAAAGTTATTATCATTATAGACATCCACATAGATAAATATTTATAACACTAACATATTTTTCAATATTTTAATAAATAATTTTAATCTACTATTAACAGATCAAATAAAAAATTAATTTAAATTAAAGTCTTATGGGTCACTTTTGCCCCTATAGTAGTCCTAATTTATCAATTTCGCTCATATGGTATTTTCGGATCAATTTAACCCCTGAAATAGTCAAATTGCATCACCATTTGCCCTTTAACTGATGAAAGCTAATGTTGACCGTTACGGTGGTGACGTGACAGTTTACGATGACGTGGTAGAGGGAAAATTGATTTTTGGACAAAAAAATATGAGTAAAATATTTAAATAACATTAAAAAAAATTAAAAAATGTTTTTTTATTAATATATGACTAAAAATAAAATAATTAAAAATATCTAAAAAATAAGTAAAAATTATAAAATTAAAATATTATAAGCTAATAAATTATAAATTATTCAATAATTAAATTTTGAAATGTTTATAAAGTATTTAAAAAATATAAAAAATGTCATAAAAATTTGGACGATTTTAATTTTCTTTCAAGGAAGAAAGAACCCTAAAATAAAGTTAATGTGATTTTTTTAACCGAACAAAAAGTTTTTACCCTTTTTGGTGCTCCTATCTCTCAATACTAAAAAATTAAACTCTACACTCTAAGTTTAATTTCTAAATCACAAAATTTAAACCTTTTACTTGATTAAATTTATACACATATTTTTATGATTCATATTCACTTTATATTGATAAAATTTTCAATTAGGATTTAGGATTTAAGGTTTGCAATTTAGAGTTTACAATTTTTATGGTTTGAAATTTAGAAATTAGGATTAGAGAGTAAAATTTATTTTTAAGTTTCGATTTTTTAATAATTTATAATTTAATAGCTTTTGGTATTTTAATTTTATAATTTTTTATTTTTTAAGTTATATATTAATAAACATTTTTAAATGTTTTATTATTTTTACATCATTTTAGTATTTTATATTTTTTTAATTTCGTATTTTACATAAAAATCAATTTTGCCCTCGTACTCAACCAAAAATTAATTTTATCCTCAAACTCGTTTGAAAAATCAATTTTGCCATCTGCTATATCATTGTAAACTGCCACGTCGCCGCTATAACGGTCAACGTTGGTTTTTAAGAGGCAAACAGTGATACAATTGGACTATTTCATGGGTTAAATTAATGCGATAATATTGAGAAATTGATATATTAAGTCTACTGTGGGAAAAAGTGACCTAGCCTAAATTAAAAATATAAAACCATATAAAATAGTAGCAAAACAATAAGGGTAAACTATACCATTGACCACCGAACTAATTGGGGATTCCTATTTTGACCACCAAACTAACGAACTCGTCAATCAGACCATCAAACTTATTAAATTTACATATTTTGACCACTGCCGTTAAAAAATAACAGAGGGCTAACGGAGGGATGACGTGGCAGTTAAAGAACTTTTATAAAATTACACATTTAATGCTTGCTATTTGCACATTTTTTTAATTTAGTCCTAATTTTAAATTAATAAAATAAATTAATTATGTAATTAAGTGATGACACATGTCAACACCTTATTGGAGGACTTTAATTATTTATATTTAATTTTATAATTTTTTTCTTCCTCCAATGCACATTTTTTCAATTTAGTCCTAATTTTAAATTAATAAAATAAATTAATTATTTAATTAAGTGATGACACGTGTCATCACTTAATTAAACAATTAATTTATTTTATTAATTTAAAATTAGGACTAAATTGAAAAAATGTACAAATAGCAAAGATTAAATGTGTAATTTTATAAAAGTTCTTTAACTGCCACGTTAGCCCTCTGTTATTTTTTTAACGGCAGTGGTCAAAATAGGTTAATTTAATAAGTTCGGTGGTCTGATTGACAAGTTCGTTAGTTCGGTGGTCAAAATAAGAATACTCAATTAGTTCGGTGGTCAATGGTATAGTTTACCCAAACAATAATAATAAAAGCAAGTAGGTTTCAATTCAAATTAGGAATCAACACGTGTCCCAAATCCCTCCAAAACTAAAATCCTTTGCGTTTTCGCCGATCAACAAATATCACTTTCTCCGCTCTCTCGTTTTCTATTTTTGCTTCTAAATTTTCTCAGTTTTTGCAAATCTTCAACAAGTGAACAAAATTCACTTATAATTAGCAAAGAAATCGTTTTCCGATTTTCCTCAGATGCGTTGCGGCTATGGATTGGCTGCCTTACCAGGTACCGACGCCCGTTTATTTTCGCCGGAAACTTCCTTCCTCAGGTTACCTAGAACGGTCCATCCGATCCGGATAAATTTTGGGTCGTTCAAAATCCGGGCGAAGATCGATGAAGCGAGGAAAGAGGTGAGTTTTTACGACACGCTGGGTATATCCGAGAATGGTACTTTGCCGGAGATAAAGCATGCGTATAAGCAGCTGGCAAGGAAGTACCACCCGGACGTGTCGCCGCCGGATCGGGTCGAGGAGTATACGGATCGGTTTATTCGGGTCCAGGAAGCTTATGAGACTCTGTCGGATCCGAGGAGGAGAGCTTTGTATGATAAGGATTTGGCTTTGGGGCTTCACATTGCTTTCTCTGCTAGACGGCGGTATCAATACGATGAGGTATTTGATCTTTTCTGTTTCTATTTTTGTATTAATATTAGCTGTGGGTTTTTTCTACGAATTTTTTATGTGTTTTTTTTTTCTTTTTGGGAGTATTCCTTATCTGGCTTAAATCGAATTTCATTTTTCAAGATATGAACTTTCGTAACTTTTAAGTAGAAATTTCAAAATTTTAATCATTTGGGTGTCTATTTGGGGGACCGGATTTGATGCTTTGACGAAATTCTCAAGCTATATTATATTTACTGTTGAAGAAAGCTAAGGTCAAAAACTGATGGTCAACCATTGAAGTTCACACGATTTTCTTTTGCTTCTTATTTGTGTTGACTGATGCTTTTCTTGCAGTTTGTTTCCATTTGTTTTGAGGAAATTGGTTTTTTAGAAGGGGAGTTTTCTGTGTGAAAATTGATACTTTCTGTTGGAAAGAAATGCAAGACATTTTCACATATTAATTAAGTTGTGGGAATGACAAGAAATCAACTCTATTCACTAGTTTTTTCTTATTAATAGGTTGAACTTTTAGTCTGGAGCTTTTCCAAACATGGTCTGGCTTTTGCTTGTTGTCTTTGCAAATGCTAAAATTGGTTGTTAGTCATCCTTCTTTGTTTTGGTACTTTTTAGTAGTTTCATGCTTAAAATCCCCAGTTTGCCATAGCTCTTTCAAATAGGATTTGTCTGGTCTCTTAAGTCGTAATTCGGCTAGTCTTTATTCTGAATGCATCAAAGTTGTTTTGCCTTTCTTTTTGAAGCCAGCAATAGTTTGGTTTGTGCTGAGAAATATGTGTAATCTGGTTTAAGAGTCGTCTTCATTCCGACTATATGTCGTACTTTCTGGTGCCGTTACGTTTGGTTTGAATTCTTACATTTCTCTTCACAACCAGGACCAGGATCTGGAATGGAGAAATCGATATCGATGGCAATCTCAGCTATGGGAGCTGAAGAGAAGAAGCGTGAACAGGGATGCAGGAGGAAACATGTCTTGGGGAGCTCGAATGCGCAGGCAAAGGGAAGAATTGATCAAACAACTATAAACAAAATTTCCCTTTGATCCTGCTAGCTTTTTTGTCTTTCTTAAATATATATATAAATAATATTATCTTTCTCGTCCCTCTTTATATATATATATGTGGTGATTTGATCCTATCATTGCACAAAGATGAGACTTCCAATGCTAATCTGAGAAAGAAATGCCACTACTTGTCTTTCAATATTATACATAAATCTATTCGAGTTTGACTTGCTTATGTTTAATTAGACTGTTTTCGAGATCTACTAATTGATTGAGTTACAAAGATTAGGGATGTAAAAACAGGTCAACAGTTGGGTTTCAGGTCGGGCTCTGTCAGGTCGGGTCAAATCGGTTACAGGTCATTTCGGGTCATTTTTTGTTTTGACTCGATTCGGTTCGGGTTCGGGTTCATTTCGGGTCGGGTTCATTTCAGGTCGGGTTCAATTCAGGTCGGGTTCATTTCGGGTCGGGTTCATTTCAGGTCGGGTTCATTTCAGGTCGGTTCATTTCAGGTCGGGTCAAAACGGTTAATTGACAGGCTGATTTCAGGTCGGGTTCGTTTCAGGTCGGGTTCATTTCAGGTCGGTTTCGTTTCAGGTCGGGTTCATTTCAGGTCGGTTTCGTTTCAGGTCGGGTTCATTTCAGGTCGGTTTCGTTTCAGGTCGGGTTCTTTTCAGGTCGGTTTCGTTTCAGGTCGGTTTCGTTTCAGGTCGGTTTTGTTTCAGGTCGGTTTCGTTTCAGGTCGGGTTCATTTCAGGTCGGGTTCCTTCGGGTTTATGGTTTATTGTGTTATGTGTATTATATATATTGACGGATTATGATTTTTATTTTTACGGTTTAGGGTTTAGGGTTTAGGGTTTAGGGGATTACGTATATGTGATATATATATATATATATAGTTGGTGCTATTGGATTTATTTTTATGGTTTATGGTTTATGGTTTAGGGTTTAGGGTTTAGGGTTTAGGCTTTAGGGTTTAGGGTTTATTGATCTTAAATTAATACAAACATGCCTACATTAATTATATATATTGATGGATTATGGTTTTTTAGGGTTTAGGGTTTATGGTTTATGGTTTATGGTTTAGTGTTTAGTGTTTAGGGTTTACTAATCTTAAATTAATACAAACATGCCTATATTAATTATATATATATTAATGGATTATGGTTTTTAGGGTTTAGGGTTTAGGGTTTAGGGATCAATGTTAGGGTTTAGGGTTTAATGATCTTAAATTAATACAAACATGCCTACATTAATTATATATGTATATTGATGGATTATGGTTGTTAGGGTTTAGGGATTAGGGTTTAGGGTTTAGGGATTAATGGTCTTAAATTAATACAAACATGCATACATTAATTATATATATATATTGATGGATTATGGTTTTTAGTGTTTAGGGTTTAGGGATTAGGGTTTAGGGTTTAGGGATTATTGATCTTAAATTAATACAAACATGTCTACATTAATTATATATATATATTGATGGATTATGGTTTTGAGGGTTTAGGGTTTAGGGTTTAGGGTTTTCTAATCTTAAATTAATACAAACATGCCTACATTAATTATATATATATTGATGGATTATGGTTTTTAGGGTTTAGGGTTTAGGGTTTATGGTTTATGGTTCAGGGTTTAGGGTTTAATGGTCTTAAATTAATACAAACATGCCTACATTAATTATATATATATTGATTGATTATAGTTTTTAGGGTTTAGGATTAGGGTTTAGGGTTTAAGGTTTAGGGTTTAGGGTTTAGGGTTTACTGTTCATAAAATGATACATACATACGTACAATCGTACATGTAATATATATATTGATGGATTAATAGTTTTTGTTTTTAGCGTTTAGGTTTTAGGGTTTAGTGGTTAGGGTTTAGGGTTTATTATTATTATTATTATATACTTAAATACAATTATTATTATTATTATATATTTACTATGCTTATTATTATTATTAGTTTTTATTATTATTATTATTATTATTATTATTATTATTATTATTATTAGTTTTTATTATTATTATTATTATTACTATGTACTAATATTATTATTATTATTACTACTATTATTATTATTAGTTATTATTATTATTATTATTACTATGATTATTATTACTATTATTATTATTATTATTATTATTATTATATACTTAAATACAATTATTATTATTATTATATATTTACTATGCTTATTATTATTATTAGTTTTATGATTATTATTTTTATTATTATTATTATTATTATTACTATTATTATTATTATTATTTGTAATTAAATGTATAGGGTTTATGGTTTAGGATTAGGGATTATGGTTCATTGATTAAATATTAGGGTTTAGGGTTTAAACCCCTAATGTCTAAATCTAAACCCTAAGCATTAAACCCTAAAGCATAAGTAATTAACCCTAACCACTAAACCCTCGATCTAGGATTACGGACTATGAGCTATAGATTAAATATTATGGTTTTAGGGTTTAGAGGGTAGTGGTTATTGTTTAGGGTTAGGGTTAGGGACTATGGTTCATTGATTAAATATTAGGGTTTAATGTTTAAAGCCCTAATGTCTAATTCTAAACCCTAAGCATTAAACCCTAAAGCATGAGTAATTAACCCTAACCACTAAACCCTCGATCTAGGATTACAGACTATGAGCTATAGATTAAATATTAGGGTTTTATGGTTTAGAGGGTAGTGGTTATTGTTTAGGGTTTAGGATTAGGGATTATGGTTCATTGATTAAATATTAGGGTTTAGGGTTTAAACCCCTAATGTCTAATTCTAAACCCTAAGCATTAAACCCTAAAGCATAAGTAATTAACCCTAACCACTAAACCCTTGATCTAGGATTACGGACTATGAGCTATAGATTAAATATTAGGGTTTTAGGGTTTAGAGGGTAGTGGTTATTGTTTAGGGCTTAGGGTTAGGGACTATGGTTCATTGATTAAATATTAGGGTTTAATGTTTAAAGCCCTAATGTCTAATTCTAAACCCTAAGCATTAAACCCTAAAGCATGAGTAATTAACCCTAACCACTAAACCCTCGATCTAGGATTACGGACTATGAGTTATAGATTAAATATTAGGGTTTTAGGGTTTAGAGGGTAGTGGTTATTGTTTAGGGTTTATGGTTTAGGGTTTAGGGTTCATTGATTAAATATTAGGGTTTAATGTTTAAAGCCCTAATGTCTAATTCTAAACCCTAAGCATTAAACCCTAAAGCATGAGTAATTAACCCTAACCACTAAACCCTCGATCTAGGATTAACCTAAACCTAAAGGCTTCATAAACACTAAATTAATACCTTAAACCCTAAACATTTAACCTAAACCCTAAACCACAAACCTTAAATATTTAAACCTTAAACCCCAAAACTCAAACACTAATTGAAATAGTAGCACTAATCTTTAAACCTTACCCCTAACCCTAAGTTATAACCTTAAACTATAAATTATAACCCTAACTCCTAAATTAAAACCCCAAACCTTAAATTAAATCCTAACCCTAAACCATAAACCCACTAACCATAAACCTAAAGGCTTCATAAACACTAAATCAATACCTTAAACCCTAAACATTTAACATAAACCCTAAACCACAAACCTTAAATATTTAAACCTTAAACCCAAAACTCAAACACTAATTGAAATAGTAGCATTAATCCTTAAACCTTACCCCTAATTTATAACCTTAAACTATAAATTATAACCATAACTCCTAAATTAAAACCCCAAACCTTAAATTAAATCCTAACCCTAAACCTTAACACTGAAATAAGGACCAAATTGAATATAAAATAAAATTTTAAGCTGAATTTCACAAAAATCAGGACCAAATTGAAACAATTGAAAGTCAGAGTGCTTGCGGAGCAAGACCCGTGTAACCCGTTAAAAAACACGCGGATCTTTTTGACCCGGCTCACCCCTATAAATAAACCCTCACCCCTCAGCCATTTTACACCATTTTACCCTACCGTTACTCTGCCGAAATTTCTCCTCGTTTTCTCTCTCTCTGAAAAACACAATTTCTCCCAGATTTCCTATCTATTCTCGATCAAAACCTCACTTTTTCCCAAAGTTCTTCATTGTTCTTCCCCAAAAATCCTTCCAGATCTTATACAAACTTCCAACTTCAGTCTAAACCTGTTTCCTCTCGATCAAAACCAAACTTTTTCACCAAGTTCTTCACTGTTCTTTCCCAAACCCATTCTAGATCCTATACAAACATCCTACTTCAATCTAAACTTGTTTCCTCTCGATCAAACCCAAACTTTTTCTCAAGAACATCATCCTGTTCTTCCACTTTCTCCTTTTCAATCCTTCAAAACCCTAATCCCCAAATCAAAAATGTTTTACCCTAAACCCCAAATTACTCGAAACCCTAACCCATATACCCTAAACCTCAATCCCTAATCCCCAAACCCTAATCCATCAACCCTAAACCCTTATCCCAAAAATCGATTCGTATTCAAAAATCTTTTCATCTTCTTCAGAAAACCCTAATATCCCTTCTCCTTTTTCTGACTTCTGAGATCCCTGAAAGCCCTTCTCCTTCTTCTAACTTCTGAGATCCCTAAAAGCCCTTCTCCTTCTTCTGACTTCTGAGATCTCTGAAAGCCCTTCTTCTTCTCCTGACTTCTGAGTTCCCTGAAAGCCCTTCTCCTTCTCCTGACTTCTGAGTTCCCTGGAAGCCCTTCTCCTTCTCCTGACTTCTAATATCCCTGGAAGCCCTAATCTTCTGGGATTTGGTAAGTTTTTTTCTCATCTGTTCTTTTTATTTTTATTTTATTTTTAATTTTTTTAATTTTTTATAATCTGACTTTCCTAACTTTGTTTCTGTTTGGTTTGCATGTTTATTTTCTGGGAGCGGATCTTCTGGCATTTTCAGTTGTTGGTATATTTCTAAAACCCCTAATCTTTTGGTTGGTATATTTCTGTTTATGTGGTTCTGGTATATATTTATGTTTGATATGCATGCTTTTTCATTTGGTTTCTGTTTCTGTTTTGTTTGTTTAGTATGCATGCTAGGGTTTCTGTTACTTAAATGTTTTTAAGTTTCTGTTTATGGTTCTGGATCTTGGTTTGGTTGCATGTCTGCTTTGTTTGGTTGCATGTCTACTTTGTTTGGTTGCATGTCTACTTTGTTTGGTTTTTCTTGGGTTTCTGTTTCTGTGTTGTTGATGTAGTATGCATGCTAGGGTTTCCTTGGTTTAATCCGAGTATATAGGATGGAATACCAGACCTGCGGGGCTACTGGTGCCAAAGGGGGTTTTTAAAGGACCCTGGGGTTCGGTGTAACAACGCCACGTACAAGGATTAAACTGAAACCACCCTCTGTTTTTGTATTGTTTGTTTAGTATGCATGCTAGGGTTTCTGTTTATTAAATGTTTTAAAGCTTCTGTTTATGGTTCTGGTATATATTTATGTTTGATATGCATGCCTTTTCATTTGGTTTCTGTTTCTGTGTTGTTGATTTAGTATGCATGCTAGGGTTTCCTTGGTTTAATCCGAGTATATAGGCTGGAATACCAGACCTGCGGGGCTACTGGTGCCAAAGGGGGTTTTTAAAGGACCCTGGGGTTCGGTGTAAACAACGCCACGTACAAGGATTAAACTGAAACCACCCTCTGTTTTTGTATTGTTTGTTTAGTATGCATGCTAGGGTTTCTGTTTATTAAATGTTTTAAAGCTTCTGTTTATGGTTCTGGTATATATTTATGTTTGATATGCATGCTTTTTCATTTGGTTTCTGTTTCTGTTTTAAAGTTTCTGGGTTCTGCAATGGATTCTGATTCTTTTGAGATGAACTATCCTGGTGAAACTGGTAAGGTTCTTTCTTTCTTTTTATTTTCTTTATTCTTTACTTGTTTTCAGTGTTAAAGTTACTAACTCTGTAATTGTTTTTTTGAAGGGGAAGCTAATGATCAAGTGTCAGTGGTTGCTCCTTCCTCTAGGAGGAGGGCTTCAACTGACATTGGGAGAAGAACTTCTCCTGTGTGGGATCACTATACATTTATTAAGACTGCTGATGGTGTCATTGCTCAATGTAAGTATTGCAAAACTGCTAGCTATAAAGCTGATTCTTATGTTGGTACTTCTACACCTAAAAGACATACTGATAAATGCCAAGCCTATAAAGATTTTCTTGCTAAAAATGTTACTAGTAGTTCTGCATCTGTTTTTGATCAAAAAAAATATTGTGAACTGTTTGCTGAAGCTGTTCTCTGTCATGGTTATGCTTTAAGTATTGTTGAGCATGAAAAACTTAGGGTTCTGCATCAGTATTTGAATCCTAATGTTAAGCATATTTCTAGGTATACCATTACTAAACATTGCATGTTAAAGCATGAAAAACATAAAAAATTGCTGATTGATTCTATGAGTTCTATTCCTAGTCGTATCTGCTTTACATGTGATGGATGGTCTGCTTGCACCTCACGTTCTTATTTTGCTTTGACTGCTAATTATGTTGATAATAACTGGAAACTTCAGTCTAAAATACTTAATTTTAGGCGTTTCCCCCCTCCACATGATGGTGAGTCTATATATAAGTTTGTGAAAAAAATGTTATGTGAATGGGGTCTTGAGAAAAAAGCCTTTACCATTACTGTTGATAATGCTTCTGCCAATGATCGAATGGTGAAGAGGCTTAAGGATGACTTGAATGCTATTTCTCCCCTACCTTGCGGTGGTAAGTTCTTCCATGTAAGGTGTGCTGCCCATATTTTGAACTTAATTGTTCAAAGAGGTTTGAAGGTAATTGACTCTTCTGTTCTTAAGTTGCGTGAAATTGTTAAGTTCATTGATTCTTCTGATGCTAGACTTTGTAACTTTGACTCTGCTGTTAAAGACTGTGGTTCTACTTTTTCTGGTAAATTAATCCTAGATGTCCCTACTAGATGGAATTCTACATATCTAATGCTTCGTAGGGCCATTGATGCTAAAGTAGCCATAAACTTGTTTGTTAATAGGGAAAATGATTTAGATGTAATTGCTGATTCTGAGTGGGAAACTTCCCAATTGATCTGTGATTTTCTGGAGCCTTTTTTTGAGATTACTACACTGTTTTCTGGTTCTAAGTATCCTACTTCTAACCTTTTTTTGGCTAATGTGGTTGCCATTGAGAAACTGTTGTATGATGCTCACAATGATCCTTGTGAGGCCATCTCTGCAATGGCTGGACCTATGCTTGAGCTGTATGAGAAGTATTGGTCTGAGCACTCGACCATTTTGTCCTTTGCTGTTTTGCTTGATCCAAGGTATAAATTACAACTCCTGAAGGAGTTGTGTTCTGTCCTCTATGTTGAGGATGAGGTTGAGAGAAGGGTAAGTATTGTTTACAATGAATTTGTAAACATGTATGTTTATTATTCAAAATCTGTCCTTTGTAATTCTGGATCTTCTGTTCGAAGTAACTCCTCTCTAAGTACAACCGAGTCCTCCACTGGTCGGCCTCGAACATTTAAGAAGTCTAACCTTTTTCAGGTTAGTTTTTTTTGTTATTTCAGTTTCCTTTATTTTATTATTTTAGTTTCAATTACTGACTTGTTTTTTTCTTTCCAGAACTTTGATGCTAATCTAGCTGCTTCAAGGAGTGGGAAGTCAGATGTTGACTCTTTTATTAGTTTGCCCCTTCTCCCTCATGCTGATGATTCAGACTTTGATATTTTGGATTATTGGAAAGCCCAATCTGTGTCTTTCCCTGTACTTTCTCTCATGGCTAGAGATATCTTAGCCATTCCCATCACTTCAGTTGCTTCTGAATCATCTTTTAGCACTGGTGGTAGGATTTTAAATAAGCTAAGGGCTAAACTCCTTCCTAAAAATGTTGAGATATTTGTGACAACCCGTAATTGGTTGTATGGGTTTGAGCCCGAGGAAGAGGATGAGGAATATCTTTCTGTTATGAAAGATTGTGCAGTTGATGAAGATCCTAGTGCAGAGTAAGTTTCTGATTTGTTTAACTTATTTTTTTTTGTTTTTTTTATTTCATAACTGATTAGTTCTTTTTTTTTGTAGGGACCTCTGAGAACAAGGAAGCTATGGATCTGGTAGGTATGTTTTCTATTTGTTGAAAGCTGGAGATGTTTGGTAAGTTGTTCTTATTCACTGTCTTTTTTTTTAATTTTATATTTCTCATTGTTTCTGTTTTATGTTTGCTTTATATGCATGTATGTATGTTTCTGTTTAGTTGCTCACTATGTAATCTGTATGTATACTTCTGTTTTATGTTTGGTTGTATATGCATGTATGTTTGTATGTTTCTGTTTAGTTGTTCACTATGTAATGTGTATGTCTGCTTCTGTTTTATGTTTGGTTATATATGCATGTATGCATGTATGTATGTTTCTATTAAGTTGCTCAGTATGTAATGTGTATGTATGCTTCTGTTTTATGTTTGGTTATATGTATGTATGTTTATGTTTCTGTTAAGTTGCTTAGTATGTAATGTGTTTGTCTCCAGCATGTATGTTTTTGTTTAGTTGTTCACTATGTAATGTGTATGTCTGCTTCTGTTTTATGTTTGGTTATATATGCATGTATGCATGTATGTATGTTTCTATTAAGTTGCTCAGTATGTAATGTGTATGTATGCTTCTGTTTTATGTTTGGTTATATGTATGTATGTTTATGTTTCTGTTAAGTTGCTTAGTATGTAATGTGTTTGTCTCCAGCATGTATGTTTTTGTTTAGTTGTTCACTATGTATTGTGTATGTATGTTTCTGTTTTATGTTTGGTTATATATGAATGAATGTATGTATGTTTCTGTTTAGTTATATATGCTTGGTTTGCTTTATTTCAGTCTGTTAGTGTTTCTAATGATTTTAATTGCTTGTTGCAGTTTGTTGCTGGTTGCTGGTTTTCCTAGTTTTAATTATATTGGTGACTTAGCTTTAAAAGTTAAGTTGCCCATAATTTAAACTTGGTTGCCCTTCAAAGCTCGATGATGATAATTCTGGTAGCAAAGTTTGTAAAACTTTGTTATAAGATCTGAGAGCTTAAAGTTTAAACTTTTGTAGTTTTGTAAATTTTGTAATGTTAAAGTTGAAGTTTCAGTTTGTAAAGATTATTTAGTTTGTAAGTTTCAGTTTGTTGTAAGTTTCAGATTGTAAGTTTAAACTTCTTGTAATATTCAATAAAGTACTTTATCAGAATGCAAGTTTGTAAGTTTCAGTTTGTAAGTTTTACCTTATTCTGTTTTTTAGAAGTATCCCTGATTCCATCCGAAGTTAATGTTTTATTATATTTTAAGCAAGTTAACATAATTAAGTCATTTAAGTTAATCAGTTTACATATTTAATTGACTTAGCAAAAACTGATTTTCTTATATTAATTTAGTATACATATTTAGTTTACTAACTTCAAACGAATTTTAGTTAAGTATAAAAAAATATTTCATAATGGTTATTCATTCAACTTATCTAATTAAATACTTTATCAGAATGCAAGTTAAGTTAATTTATTAACTATCTTAACTTAAAATGAATGCAAGTTAATTAAATTTATTTTTATTCTTAATTTAAGTTAATTTAGTAACAAACTTAACTTCAATTAAAATGAATGTAAGTTAATTATTTAGCATTAATTTATTCTTAAGTTAATTATTTAATAACTAACTTAACTTCAATTAAAATGAATGTAAGTTAATTATTTAGCATTAATTTAATAACTAAGTTAAGTTTAATCTTAAGTTAAGTTAATTTATTCTTATAATAAAAAATTTAAGTCATCTTATTTTAATTAAAAATATAGATTTAATTTAATAATTTTTACTCATTTAACTTAATTTGATTAAGTATAAAATTTTAATTTAATAATGGTTATTCATTCCACTTAAGTTAATTAAGTATAAAATTTTAATTTATTCTTAGAAATACAATTTATTAATACTTAGAATTATTATTAATTCAATTTATCTTTTAATTGAAGTTAAGTTAGTAATTTATCAATACTTAAAATTATTATTAATTTTATAAATTTTCAATACTTGACATTATTTTATATTCATTAAATATAACTTCTTTAAATGTCAGATAATTATCATTATTAGCAAATCAAATAATAGTATTAGTTCAGGTTAATATCAGTTCAGGTCAATATCAGTTCAGGTCAATATCAGTTCAGGTCAATAACAGTTCAGGTCAATAACAGTTCAGGTCAATATCAGTTCAGGTCAAGAACAGTTCAGGTCAAGAACAGTTCAGGTCAATAACAGTTCAGGTTCAAAACAGGTCGGGTTCAAAACAGGTCGGGTTCATTTCAGGTCGGGTCCAAACAGGTCGGGTTAAATCGGTTATCTGACAGGTTAGTCTCGGGTTCGGGTTCGTTTCGGTCGGGTGCAGGTCAGGTTCGGTTACTACAGTAACAGGTCAATTTCGGGTTCGGGTTCACTTCGGTCGGGTGCAGTTCGGGTTCGGTTTCTACAGTTACAGGTCAAATTCGGGTTCGGGTTCGTTTCGGTCGGGTGCAGGTCGGGTTCGGTCTTTAAATTCTCGGGTTAAACCAGGTTCTTACTCGATCGGGTTTCAGGCAGGTTACCAGGTCGGGTCAGTTTTTCACACCCCTAACAAAGATATTCATATTGTTTCACTTTGTGTAAGTTTAAATCTTAACATTTGATTGAAAAAATAATACCTTTCTATTTAATAAAAAAAACTATTTTTGTATATAACTTGTCCGGCCAACAAATTGCCTATGATATGCTGGCGAGTGGCGAGGAACATCGCTTTATCTTAATTGACATTAATTTTGAACATCGCTTTATCTTAATTGACATTAATTTGGAAGTGCCATCTTTGGTTTCTACATCTGCTACTCATCTAATCTGCTCTCATTCAATTCACCTATTTTCGAGTATAAACTATTATTTATTTGCAACATTAGAAATTGATTATATTTACTTAATATTTTTCATGAAAAAACACCTTTAAATATCTTTAAAAATATTATTTTTTTAAAAAAATCACTGCTGAGTAAGCGTCAATTCTTTTTTTATTTATGTATAGGTGTAAAAGAGAAACGTTGACCTGATCAAAAGAAGCCGATAATATACTTACTAGCTGGGCCGATAATGTAGTCAGGCCTGTTCAGCATCGTTTCTCCCTCAATCGGAGAAGCAATGCTGAACAGATATGAGATGCGCACTAAACCGGCGTTGCGCTCAAACGGGCGTTCCATCACAGCTGGAAAAATCCAGCTTCTGGTGGTTTGCCCTCAACGTGCATACGAAAATCTGTGCTTCGTTTTGAGGTGTGTTATATACCCACAATTAGATTTTTTTCCCCTTCCAGTTCTGACATGTATATGGAGGATGTTTGGAAATTATTTCCTCATATCCATGCTTTAAGAGTCAGAAACAAGCAGAGGATGTCATATGAAGACAGATTTGAGAACTAACAGGATGTTTCAGACAGCAAAAATGGTGTGGCTAATTTCAAGGCCTAGACAAATCTTTGAAATGGAGAACAAGGAAACAAGGGGCAACGGAACATGAGACTCAATCCGATAAAAACCGATAACCTTATGCCTAAAGCAAAAGGGTGGTAATATAAACAACGCTAACAGGAGGTGAATAAATGAATGCCACTACTTTCTTTTCCCCCTATCTTACATTTATTGTAAATATAAGAGTTCTATGTTACAAATCAAAATTGCAGTGGAATTTGCAAAGACCCACAGCTAGTTTCTCTCACAATCTCAATTAGAAAGAGCATCTCAGCTTTAAGCAATTCAAATAAGAATGCACAAGCTTATACATTACCTTTTTCCTAAGGCACCGTCATTCGGTTGCTTTCATCGCTTCGTATGATTTGAATGAATTAGTTGTGTCTCGTACCAGGACCCAAACACACAGCCTGCACTTCCAGGTGGTGGAATGACATGATAGAGCAAAGTGATGGTTGCCGTGACAGATCAGTTTGGCAGCCGGTCGTTCGAAAACATTCACTGCAACACTCGAGATCGACAACAAAAGAATGCTGAATAGAAAACCAAAGAAACCGCCCCCCAAAAGGGCAAAACCCAGCTGCAGTGTAGGAAGGTTAACCATGTGCCCACTAATAAAAATAATCAGTAAGGAATAACGTATGGAAGAGCATAAACATCGGCCGACTCTATCTGCAGAGCTTCTGCCCATACTTGTGGCTCATCAATCTCCGAAAATCCCACCTTGGGTTTCTTTGATTGAGGTTCAGTACTGTGAAATAGCCATGATTGGTCATCAAAATCAGACCATTCTTCCATTTTGGGCACAGAATGTACCTGGCTCAAATACTTCGAATCCGGATGAGGTGGTTTGATAGACACTTTAGCATTTTGACTAGCTTGTGCGCTAGATGATAAATGCTTTGTTGGGGAGACAGATGACAACTGAGTTTTAACAATATCATTCACCTTGAGTTCTTTATTCTCGATTTTAAGACTGGTTCCTCGTCCCTTGCTATCTAAAGTAAGTGGAATGGGAGCTTGATAAGACTCCATTGTCTTTCCATTTCCCGTCAACGGTTGAGAGGAAGAAATTTTGGGCAACTTATTGGGTTTAACATCATCAACTGTAAGAAAAAAACAAAAAAGAAAACAGAACTTGTCACCATGATGGTTATTGAACTTTCAAACTCCATCCCCTTCTAAGAAAAAAATTTGATAATCAAATTATAGCCATGAATGAAATTGCATGATTTTATTCACAGGTTTTCTAACAGATAAAAGGCACCAAAGTTTCAAGTGATCACCTACCTAAACTAACACCCAACAGTTTTCAAGTGATCAGAAGAATTGTATATACAATCATGGTATAAAACTCACCATGAAGAAATCCATTTTTCTCCAAGTACTTCCGCTTGCGAAGATTTTCATCAGCAACAGCACCTTTGTTTCCCTCCTTAAAAGGATTTGATGTTTTCAAATTAACAGTGGTACTCAGAGGGTCCTCTTTGTTGCTTCCTTTTAAGTTATCCAGCTCCAAATACCTATGCTCACCTTTCGCCTTCTCCTTCTCTTCCTTGGCTTTGTCCCTATCCTTATCTTTCCCATGACTTTTCTTCTCTCTGTCTTTCTCCTTGCGCTTATCCCTGATTTTATCGTCACCTTTTTCTTTGATTTTTTCTTTCCCTTCCCCACGCCTCTCAGCATTATTCTCCACATGTTTGGGGATCCCTTCAACTCTAGCTTTAGCTGCTCCAGCAAGGTTCGGAACAATAGCATTTCCACCAGCTCTCGTCTCCTCCCTGATTCCTTGCACATCGAACTTCCTATCATCACTTTTCTTGATCTTTTCCTTCTCTTCAACCAATTTGTTAGCAGATTTGGCCACAAAACTGACGATCCCCTCATCTTTTTTCCGGTCACTTCCTGTAAACTTATCCACCAATTGGCATCCAGCTCTTGCACCTTCGTTTCTGACCCTCCCCGCCAACTCCTGCACAAATTTAGAATCCCGGAAATCTTCAACCAGATGACTATTCTGGCCAATCTTCTCCCCATTATAACCTGAAATGTGGCCAGCAAGTTTCTTCTCACCTGAAAAACTGCTTTGATCTTTATCCCTACCCTTCTCTTTCTGGATAAACTTCTCCGCACTGTAACCTTCAGACTTTCCCGGAATTTTTTTCTCATCTGAGATTTTCTCCCCATTTTGACCATCAGGATGACCAGGAAACTTCTTTTCCTCTGAGTTATTACTTCTATCCTTCTCTTTTTCTTTATCCCGGCCCTTTTCCTTCCTTTTGTCTTTGTCTTTGTGCTTTTCCTTTTTGTCTTTCTTATCCTTATCCTTGTGCCTTCTATCACTTCCATCTTTCTCCTTTTTGTCTTTCTTTTCTCTCTTCTCCTTATCCTTCTTCTCCTTCTCTTTATCCTTGTCCTTCTTCTCCTTCTCCTTTTCCTTGTCCTTCTTCTCCTTCTCCTTTTCCTTGTCCTTCTTCTCCTTCTTATGACTCTTCTCTTCTTGCTTCTCCTGAAAATCGAGAATAATGTTAGAAAAACATAGATTCATAAATCAATGCAAAAGAAAATATTTATGTAACTGAGATACAACCACACAAACCTTCAGTATCCCACAAAAGTTAAAAGTTGAATATGCCCCTTCACGATTTTTCAAATAAGGGCCCACTTGATAGCAATTTTTCATATAAGAGCTTATTTGATCCATAATTTTTCAAATGAGGGCTCACTTTATCGTGATTTTTCATACAAGGGCTCATTTGAATCATGATTCAAACCGGGAACTCACATGACTTTTGGGTCCAGTTAGAGGGAACTATTTTTATATATAAGCCAAAGATAAATTCTGCACCAAGTTACAACCAGTCCAGAAATAAAGATACCCATGAACATACCTTAATCAAAATTACACACCACTCATATATCATGAATTTTTCGACAGGATTACTTAAAGGTCATCGTAGAAGATATTATCTCAAAATACCCTTTGTATTCTGTCTTGAAAGGTTATAACAGTGGGAATTGAAGGTATATGATAAAACATTAACAGCCGTCCTAAGAATGTCAAACACAAGAGCGTATGGATTCAACTATCCTAACAGATTTTAAGAATGTCAAAACTTGGGAAGAAACCGATTCTTCCAGATATGGTAAAAACAGACACCAAGTTAATGCATGCATTCTTAATTAATAACTTAATACTCAAACCAATAGGTCAAGGAGTTGATATCCTATCCAATATTTTTTCATCCATTACTTTCAAATACATCAATCAAAATCATTCAAATGAGTAGGCCCGAACCCCGTTCATTCATTGTGAAAGTCGTGCTTGTAAATGATGATTAAACTTGAATTGAATAGTAACATACACAAAAGTAGTGGAGAGGTGCAAAACCCTAGGACAAGCTTGACTAAACATGCAAGTCCTCACTTATCAAAGGCTCAGTAAGAACAGAAGTTAAAAGTAACACATTCAGAAGGATGATTTATAAATCCGCAAAATCCTGAAGAAAAAAACATTAAATTCTTTCTCATGTGATCCCTTGACTAAGTCTAACATCATTTGGTAGAAGCTTTTCTCTAGTGAGGTGAAAGATATTAACCAAACTTATAAGCACCTCAGTACATATTGACAAAATTCTTTCTAACATCTTTCATTCAACAGGATATTGACAAAATTTTGTGCCGCGCATATTTAGAACTTATAAGCACCTCAGTACATAGTTGTATGAACTCAATGTATCATCAGAGAAAACCATAATAGAAATACACAAAATATATTCATATATGCAATATATGATTATCAAGACACTTGAGATGTTCATTCAGTCATAAATATTGAGTATATATGATATGCCATTTCAAAAAAGGCTCCACTTCAACCACTTATTCCTATATATATATATATATATATATTGAAAAGTATTCCTACATAATTTGTTCATAATATACAGCCTATCAACCTAATTCATGAAATTATACATACAAGCTTCATTCAGCAAGGCACGGCATTACAGAATTACCAGTAAAACAAAACACAGAACATTATGTATACATAAAAGACATTTTGAGAGAAGCCAACAAAAATTTATAAAGCATTTAACATCGCATGGAAATAAAAACTGAACAGCACATTCAGATATCAGGGAATTCGTTATCATGATACTAATGAGTGCTGATCCTACCATAAAAAATGGTACAAAATGCAAGTAAATGGTGTTAACCTTATTTAGAAATTCCACATCATCGGTCCTAGCCTTCTTTTCATATCCTGGTGGTGGGAATGGAAAGCAACGCGACATTTCACAGAAGTTTAGAACACGAAACGAGAATGCCTTCCGAACGCAAAAATACTTATATTATCTTCCAGTAGCAATGTTCCGGAAAGGGAACAACCAGAAACTATGCTCCTATCCATGCACCATATCCCTGCATACATTTCCAGCTTCAATGTTCCCCCATGAACTCCCCTGTGACTCTTGAGTTCCAAAACACACCGAGCTCTTTAATCTCCCTAACCTCAAATGCAACCTCAATTCGACTACCTAACCCTAAACAAATCACTTCAAATGAGAAAAACCACCACAGCAAAGTCTCCAATCACTGCTAAACCTACTGTTGTCTTACCCTAAGCTACTCCAAGAATGCTCCAAAATAGAAATACAACTTAAAGATATGCGCTTTTGATCAAGGATTCTAGCTCAAAAACTATGATAAACCAATTGGATTTTTAAGAAACAAAATTAGTCCAGTACAATCTGAGCCTCTCTTTTATCTGCAGCACAATAAAGAATCGTCACCTCCTTCTCCCAATAACAATCCAATGCCAAAATCATCCACCAATTGAGATCAACCCCATTAAAAATCACTAAAAAAACCCAAACACCCTTTCGTCTAAAACAACTAAATCCTCAAGCTTTTGAATCACTATCTACCGAATTAATCTTCTTCCGGGTCCAAAAGCCTTTCAATCACCATTTCCCTTAAGCAATCTGTTTAAAAACTACAGCTCCAGAGAAATAGCTCCCCCGATCCGATACTGCAAAAACGAGAGGTTGAGCTTATATATACTCTGATCAGAACCCTAATCAGTTCCCAATTTGGGAAATTCCCCCCAGTTCGTTGATCCAGATGAAAACCCTAGAAAGAAAAAATCCAATCAAACAAAAACTTCAACTGAGCAAATATCAAGTACCCATTAAATAAAAACGGAAAACACTGAGAAAACCCCAATTGTATCCAACAATCAAACAAAAGAAAAAACCCTAGAAAAGTTTTTAAAAAAAGAAACTTTCTTTTTCTGAGTACCATAAGAGTAAATGGGTATCGATCAAAAGCCAAAAGGAAAGGATTGATTCAAAGCGTAAATGTTAAACAAGAGAAGCAAAAATCAGTTTTAAAAATAAAACAAAATTTGAAGGCAATTGGGAAGATCAGATTATTACCTAGCCCGCAACAAATTGGGCATTGTAGGAAGGAACAAGATCGTTTTGTTTTTCTTTCTCTCGAATTAATGAAAAATTAGATTATAAAATCACAAATTAAAGAGATAAAGTAGCAGAAGTAAGCAAAAGTTCAATCCCAGTTTTGTTCTACCTCTTATATGATTTTTTTTTGTCTGGAAAAAGATAGAGAAATAAAGAGCTCTTCTTTGTTAGAAGAGGAATGCCTTATTATTAATTTATTATTATTATTATTTCGGAAATTGCACGCGAGAGTGGAAAAAAATGAGAAGAAAATCAAATCCAAACAAAAACAAAATTAATAAATAAATAGAGAGGCCGAAGAAGAAAGCCGAAAAGCCCAAATAAATTGTAAAACTCATCTCATTGACTCATACACATATGGATGGGAAAAAACTGAAACTTACTTGTTTCGATTTGACCCGGTCCGATCTAATATAACTAAAACTCTTGTCAAATTTTTTTTTTGATTATGTCAAGTCGAGTTCTTCAGAAAATTTAAAATTAGATCGGATTAGTTATATAACTTATTTTGGGATCAGATATGAAACAAAATAAATCACATTAAAATTGAGATCGAATTATACTTCTACTATGTTGTACAGATCATTCTGCCCCATCTCTACATACACATTTTAAAATATACAACGATTTTTTAACGGTCTCTAGCTTTTTAATCCATATTAATCATTGAATTTGATAATTTCAAATATTTTTAATCTTTAATTATGAGTATTTTAATATTAGAGTAATCTTCACATGTCTATTTTAATCACTAAAATTTAAAAAAAATATTCTTGACGAAACGTGTATGTTTTAGTCACTGAACCGTTAGTGACCTAACGGACAACTGACATGGCCATTTAAAAAAGTAAGAAATAATTCACGTGTATAATACACGTGAAATGTGTTTATATCCGATTATTTTGAAAAGGGGGTAAAAGAATAAGAAATAACCCGGTTCAAATTCCTTTAATCACAATTAAAGAAAAAATTTATTTGGGGAGCTCATTCACAGGCACAGCCACCGCCGAACAGAACCAGGCAACCGGAGACAAAATTGGAAATATTAAATCGGGATCTGGGTTAATGAGTTTATAACAGCAAACTGAGTGAAGCTTAGAAACTTGTAATACATGGAAGCAGTGGATGTGTTGTTCATCGGCGTGGAAGGAAGATTTAAGAGCATCGACGACAGTAGTTCCCCAATCTCTCGGTGGCCAAATAGTTGAATTTCTTGCAAGTCATGGCAAAGGATAGGATGAAATCTATGAGGAGTAAGAAGAGGTGGTCAATAGGGATCCATTGTTGAAGTTGCTAGTTTCCGCCATGGAAGGGAAATAAATAAGGAATTCTGGGTTTTATTCTGGTAATGATATCTTCGATTTTTATGGCTATGGTTAGTGGGGGAGTGTTGACAGAATGTGGACAGCTCTATGATGGGTTTGGTTTTGCCCCTAATGCCACGTTTATTATACAAGTGGATTATTTCTTATTTTTTAAACGGCTATGTCAGCTGCCTGTTAGGCTATTAACAGAGACTAACGGTCTAGTAATCAAAATAGACACGTTTTAAAACGTAAAAGACAAGAATAATTTTTTTTAAATTTCGGTGACTAAAATAAAACAAAACCCAAATGAAAGGACCACGGATAAGATTACCCTTAATATTATGTCACAAGGTATACTCATAATTTCGTCGTATTATCCAAAAGATTAAAATTAGTCAAAAATTGAAGTTCATGGAATGTTGACTAAAAAAATCAATGACTAAATTATAAAAAAATAAAATAAAATTTATAGACCAAAAGTTAATTTGACAAGGTATACACGTGGACCTAACTGTTCATACATTTCTCAATCTTTTGATAATGCACACACATCTTGCAGACAAAACGATTTAAACACGGGTCTCCTAGGATGAATATCATCCATTTTTTCACTGAGACCACTTGTTGGGTTCATTCTTAAATGTTTTAAATATAAATTAGAGTTAATATTTGATTATTGCTAATGTAAAACACAAGCATGCCTATTTAAATTCAACGATATAAAATCTAAATCGATAATCTTAAACCCTAAAATATAAACTCATAAACCTAAACCCTAAATTTTTAACATATAAACATTTATAACCCTAAACCCTAAATTAAACATCTAAATCTGATCTATTTGTGAATGTAACAACCTGAATTTATGAGTCAACTTTAAGCGTTGACTCGGGTCATGAACTTTCATGTTGGTTGAAGTAATTGGACCTGTTGGGTCAAGATTGAATCTTTTTGAATGAGAATTAGGTTGTTTGGGCTTGAGAAGTGACCATTTTATAAAAGGAGAGAAGCTTGGGGGTTATATGTTGCAATTTTACCCTTTTTAAACCAAAAGGCTGAATGCCTTTTAATCTCTTGGTTGTCACGTAAGTTAAAGAAGAAAAGGAGAACAATATGATCTTATTCATCTTTCTTCTTCTTTTCTTCCTTCTCTCATACACTCTTATTTTCTCTCTACCCAAACACCCTTTCTAAAAACTAAAAATCCCACATTTATGTATCATTTTTTCCCACCAAAGTTCGAGATTTGAGTATGTTGATCTCCTATTCATGAGCTTCTAGAAAAGTATAATTTTGGTGATAAAGATGTAAGCTTCCTTTGATGAGTTTTTTGGTTTAAAGCTTGTTGGAGCTTTTCTTTGAGGTTTAAGGTTATAAATTCGTAGCTAAGCTTACCTTTAGCTGTTATCACAAGTATTGTTTCGTTTCTCATGTTGGTATGACAAGAGGATGTGGTTTGGGAGTTTTCTTATTGCTTGAGTCAAGAGGGAAAGTTGAAGAAGCATAGGGTGAGAGTGCATTTCAAGTTTTTGGCTTAAGGTTAGTACATCTCTGATTTTTACTCTTCTTGAATATCATAAGGTGATTGCCTCGCTCGATTTTGTGGTTTATGATTGCTAGTTTGGTGTTTTGGTAGCTTAAAGTCGTGTTAATGGTGAAATTTAGATTAAATGTTAATAATGTGTAAAATTTGTAGTAAACCACCCTAAACAACTTCTATAAGATTCAGGATCGAGTTAAAGGGTTAAATGTTATGTTTTGGTGGTTTGATAAGTGATTTTCCGAGCCTTGGAAGCTATTTTTGGGCTTCTGTACCGATACACAAGGAGCATGTATCGGTACCCATTGTACTGAAGGAAGAACAAAAGGCAAAATTTTAATGGCGTATCGGTACCCTTTTTTTCATCAAAATTTCAGTAGAGAAAAAAGTGTACTAGTACGCTTGGGATCGTATTGGTACTAAAGGGGTATCGGTACACGGGGGTCGTGTACCGGTACGAGATTGTTGGTCAAACTCTTTTTCATATGAAGCCGAGTATCGGTACACATATGGTAGGTATTGGTACCTAGAGAGGCGTATCAGTACACATGGGTAGGTATCGATACCCTCTGGGCAATCTATCCGAAAAATGTATTTTGAGTATAAGAGGCTAATAATTCAGAGACTATGGTTCAATGGACTTTTAATACAGTAAAATGAATTGTAAAACTAAGAAACCAAGATTTAACCATTATGGATGAGCGTGTCGTGTAATAACTTGGTAAGTGATAAATCAAGATAACCATGTTGGTTAGTGTCATGCCTTAGGGCATTTGTTTGATGGCTTGGTTTGGTGTCACTTACCTCTTGGTGAGGTGTATGAATGCTCGGGGAGAATGTATTATCTTATAATTGTTGTAAAGGAATTTGGATGTCCTAGAGTCAGTACATATTAAAAATTAAAAAAAAATTAAAAATTTTTATATATATTTTTTATTTTTTTAATTCTAAAATTAAAAAAATTACATATTAAACACAAAAATATTTTTAAAAATTTTAAATTTAAAATTTAAAAGTATATAATACAAACATGGAAAGAATTTAGGGATTTAAATTTACTTTTAGAGTAAAAATATTGAGAAACTTAAAATAAATATATAATTTAAAATATAAAAAATATATATTAAAAATTATCGGGTCGGGTACCTGATAAGGAAAAACTTTCGGCCTGTGTCCCAGAAAAATTACTGGGTTGGGTAATTTTTTTTATAAGATTACCCGACATTTTTAGTTTCGGGTCGAGTCAACCGGGTCGGGTATTTTTGAACACCCCTAGGTAAAATCATTGTTTTATAATCGAGTCGAGTCTCTCAACTCTACCTGATATATATAGTATCGTATATGAAAAGACATAAAGAAATGTGTATATATATAGTTATAAAATGTCATTTAAATTTAAACCAATTAGTATAATAAAATTATAAATATTTTACAATTAAATTTGAACACAAACTTGAACAACTCAACTTGACTCAAATTTCATATACTCGGCGCGACTCGAAAAAAATTCAAATAAAATTTGAATTATAAAATATTGTTTGAGAATCCTTTATTAACACAATAAAAAATTTGCCAAATAGCCCAAATATATTTACAGTGCACTTTAAGGTGGCCTATAACGATTCAAGGACAATTCCAGTAAAAAAGCTTGATCGTGTTTCAAGGAAAATTAACCCGGACGCGGCTAATAGATTAGAACTGGAATTTTCAGTGGAAGAAATCGAGTATGCTCTAGCCAAATTGGACTCATCGAGAGCTCTCTGTCCCGATGGCTTCAATATGAGTTTCGTCAAAAAGTTTTGGGCGGTTCTAAAACCTAAAATTATTGGTTTCTTCAGCAGTTTCCACAAGGGAGAAGTAGTCGATTTTTCTTTCGATAATTGCTTCATTTCGCTAATCCCTAAGGTGCAGAATCCCGCTTCAATTGAGGAGCATCGGCCAATCAGCCTTGTTGGCTGTGTGTACAAACTATTGACTAAGGTGCTAGCCATACGTCTTGCAGGGGTTATGGAAGATATTTTAGGCGAAAATTAGTTTGCTTTCTGTGCTGGCAGACAGATATTAGACTGCTCCTTGATTGCAAATGAAGTTATAGATTTTACAAGGAGGAAAGGTTTGGAATGTACGGTGTTTAAAGTGGACTTCCGGAAGGCATATGACACGATAGATTGAGATTTTCTTTTCACCGTTATGAAACAATTGAGTTTTGGCCTCAAGTGGTGTAAATGGATCAATATGTGTTTAAGCACAGCCTCCATATCTGTTGTGGTCAATGGTTCTGCGATGACGCCGTTCAGAATTAGTAGAGGTCTCCGGCAAGGCTATCTGCTCTCTCCTTTGCTGTTTAATCTAGTTGTGGAGGCTCTTAGCTCATTGTTGAGAAGGGCAAATGCTAGTGATTTTTTCAAGGGTGTTCGGATTGGGGTGAATCCAATAGAAGTGTCACATATACAATTCACAGACGACCTCATAATTTTATGCGATGCCAGCGAAACCCAAATTAAAAATGTGATCAGAATATTGAAGGGGTTTGAGGTGGGCGCATGTCTAAAGTTGAACCGAAAAAAATCAAAATTAATCGGAATCAATGTGAAAGAAGAATTAGTGGTTTCATGGGCTTCCATTTTTCACTGTAAAATAGAAAAACTTCCTTGTCAATACCTTGGCTTTTCACTAGGTGCTAGGAAGAATACAACAAAATTTTGGGATCCGATAGTTGAGAGATTGCAAAAGAAATTAGCTGGTTGGAAACCGACGTTGCTTTCTTTCACAAGGAGAGTTACTCTGATAAAAGCAGCAGTCGCAAATCTGCCAATCTATTACATGTCTTTGTTTCAGATGCCAACTTCTATAAAAGCAACATTATCGCAGTTAATAGCCAAATTTCTATGGGGTTCGCTTGATCAACGACGAATCCATTGACTAAGGTGGGAACTCCTCTGTCTTCCTAGATGTTATGGTGGTTTAGGTTTGATTGGCTTCAAGGAAAAGAACAGAGCATTACTTAACAAATGGTTATGGAGGTATGCGGTGGAACCGAGTAATTTATGGCGAAAGGTTATTGCTGAAAAGTATGAGCAGAATTCTGTTCGCCTTATCCCCACAAACTTAAATTCGAAAGGTAAATCATGGACTTGGAGAAATATTATTTCACCGTTTTCGGATCTTAATGACCTATTTACCAGCAACGTTCGTGTGGCGGTCGGTGATGGTAAAAGAGCGGATTTCTGGAATGATCATGATCCGTGGACGAGCTATGTTCCTCTAAAAACTGCTTTCCCTAGAATTTATGCTTTGGCTATTATAAAGTCTGGTCCAGTAGCGAAGTTTGGGCAAATAGTAGGTAATCTTTGGAGTTGGAAAATTGAGCTTCGCAAGAGACTCTTTGATTATGAGATCGACATTTGGGAATCTTTCATGGATACGATTCAAGGTTCATTGCTTGATCTTAGCAAATCTGACAGTTTACGTTGGGTGAAGAGTGCGGATGGGTGCTACTCAACTAGAAATTTTGCCTTAGTCTCTATTCTAGAACATTCAACAATGGATTCATTTGGAAGAATGTTTGGGCAAACTTAGCTCCACCGAATGCTGAATCCTTCTTGTGGAAGGTATTACACGAACGTATCCCGACAAAAGTGGAACTTGGGAAAAGAAATATATGTCTTCAAGCTGGATTCCTCTGCCCTCTTTGTGCTGCAGAGTTCGAAATGGTAAATCATTTGTTTTGCAGGTGCATTATCTCTTGGAGACTTATGCAGCGGTTTCTCAATATTTGGGATCTAGCGGGCTCTCCCTAGAAATGTACAATCTTTGTTTATATTTTGGTCGCACGGTTTCACTAGCTCGAGATTGGAAGAATTTTGGAAATTAGCTTTTACTGTTGTGGTGTGGTCAATTTGGAAATATAGGAATGAGGTAGTGTTCAGGGGAAGCACAGTGGATGAAAATCAACTATTTGACTCTTTTATGTATCGATTAGGATGGTGGAGCAAGGTCAAATGGCCATCCTATTTTAACTCGGTGAGCGACTTCATACAAAATCCTCGTGTTTGTCTTTATAGCTCCAAGGCTCCTTCTCCTCGCCCCAAGAATTGCTGGATTCTGCCTCTAAAAGGGTACTTGAAGTTTAATACCGATGGTGCGGTGCAAGGAGGGTTTGGTAAATCAGGGATCAGAGGCGTGCTGAGAAACGATGAAGGGAAAATGCTAATGACCTTTTCAAGAAGTATTGGAATCTTTGATGTTGCCACTGCTAAATTACAGCTATTAAAGAGGTTGTGTTAGCTTTCAAAAATTCGAATTGGGCTAAGAACTTCAAACTTATTTTAGAGACTGATTGCAGGAATGTTGTGCTATGGATTAATTATCCTTTCCTTGTTCCGACTGTGTTTAAACCTTTGATGTTAGAGATTTCTAGGCTATTGAAGGATGTAGAATGGAGTATCAACGTGATCCCGAGAGAAGCGAACTGAACAGCAGATTTATTAGCTAAAGCGGGTATCTCCAGGTCTTTACCTTTGATCCAGATTTTTTAATCTTGTCTAGCAGCTCTTGTTCTGTCTTTCTTTCCTCGATACTGGTTTGTTTCTTGTTCGTGGAGGAAGCAAGCTTATTGCTGATGTTCTATTACTCTTGCTTTTGTAAGGATAGGATTGTGTCACTGACTTGTGCTAGCGTGGGTGAATTGTAGGGATGGTGGAATCCCGAGTGTACTGTGTGGGTGAGTTGTAGTGATGTACCTAATATCAATCCATTTCCGGTTGCACTCTCTTTCCTCCAACCTAGGATAGAGAGGTTTTTTAATGAGGTAGCGGATTTTGGAAGCTTTTTAATAAAAAATAACTTTAAAAAAAACATGAATGACAGTTTCGGGTACCTCTTCACAAAATGGGCACAAGATTGAGGGGATTTGAGTTACGCCGCAAACATACAGATTAACTCTCGTAAGCAGTCATCCATAGGCTGTTTTCAAACGAAGGCAGCGACTTTCAGTGGGGCTAGAGTAGATCAAATAGTCTTTCAATTCTTCACACAGTAGGATTTTATTGAGAATGAGCCACTTGAACTTGCTTTCCATCTAATGCTATCTGGTATGAAAGGGTCTGATCTAAAATTTTTTATTGTGTTAATAAAGGATTCCCAAACACTAGTTTCCCATGGGATGTCCACTTAGTTTTTCCTGAATCGATAACTGAGCTGATTAGAGGCTTAACTCGCCAAGTTTGAATGTTGATGTGCAAAAACTGTCATGTGATCATGTTGGCTGATAAGAAACGAGGTTATTTTGAAAGGAAGGCTTAAGGTAATTGGCCTCATTCCAATATTTCTATTAGTGATCTAATCAATTTCCCCCTGTCTTTTAAATCTGTGCAATGCAGTAAGACAAAGGCTGCCAAGTCAGAATGGAAACCTCCTAAGAGTAATTGGAATGATAATGCCACATGACTATATCACGAAACAGTGGATACTGGATAGCGCAAGTTAAGGTTGAGGGTTCCATGCTGGGATGTGTTGGTTACATTCAGACTAGATTGCATTGCTTCTCACTAATCACCATAGTAATGCTAAGATGTATGTATGCTGGGATGGTTACCCCACTAAGCTGAACCTTTAAACATTAGTAGGTTACACTCTTTTTCCTCCACCTAAAATTAGGGAGATTTTTTAATGAGTCTCCTACTAATGGTTCAATATGAATAAAAATCTTAACTTTCAAAAAAAGAACTTGTCAATTTAATTGATTTTTAGAAAAAAAAAATTAATTCAATTCGACTTAACTCGATTCAATTGAATACTCACTATATCTTATATTGGGTCATCGTCCCCCTCTTACTATATGGTTGATCCCCCGTTTACTCTCATTCTTGCTACTGTGGTTCCAATTTGTTATAGTTTATAAAAATGTAAAAACAACCTTGTTTCGTCTGAAAGGCTTAAAAATTAATTGTATCACAGGTCTTCAGATTATGACACTTATTTTCAATTGATTCTCATTTTTCTGAGAGTTCTATTAACATTCTTAAATTATGATTATCAATTTAAATGAGTCTTCAAATTTTTAAATATTTTAATTTTATCATTAAATTATCGTTTATGACATATCATATATTACATAATACACATCAGTGTTTACATGGCAGTTAACTATTTTTATAACGATTTTATTAACATAAAATATAACATATATTGGTAATTTAAAAATACAATTAAAATGTTTAAAAGTTTAAGACTAATTTAGAATGAGAATTATAATATGTCTAACGTCATAAGTAACTCCTTTTTGGGTTGTTCGAACCATTTAATCTAATTCTATAATTTCAATTTATCTATGAACACATTCAAAGAAAATAATATAGATAAGAAAATAGAGATGATCACGTCGCTTTTGTGATGGTTTCAAACCGAAAAATATAAATGAAAACAATCCATTTCCTATAAGTGTTGTTCAACGTTAAATTTGTAAGTAATTGATGAAACTCTACTAAGATTACTGAAGAAGGGAATGAGATAATATTAGGTAGGCCTGTAAACGAATCGAACAGAGTATGTTTATGTTTGTTCATTTAATATTAACCGAATAAGTGAATGAAGATGAACAACTAAACGAACATAATTTTTTGTTCGTGTTCATTTGTTAAAATCTATTTTTTTAGGTTTTTTCACTGTTTGGACTGGTTCATTAAAATGCCACTTCCATCATTAATCTAGTTTTGTTGGGTTTCATGTCGGTTAACCTTCAACAAGGCTTGCAACTCTTCGTGTGTATTCGGGGCTGTTATGATTGGGTTTGGATTGAGATGTATTACTGGGTATTTGTCGGTTCTAGTGGCGAGATGAGGTGTTGGATCTTGACGTCTAGCTAGGCTTCTGTGTTTTATTGCTGATGGCTTTTTCTTTTCGTTGTGGTTGTGGGAGTTTATTAGCGTCGTTCGTTTTCGATTAGGTGTTGAGTTGTAATTTGCGTCGTTCTTTGATGAGGATTTATAGTGGAGGTGTTAGTGTTCATCGTTTTTTATTTTAACTGTTAGAGGTAATTTGTTTTTTCGTGTATCTGCATAGGGCGACTCTTTTTCTTCATGTAGAATTAGAGAAGTTTTTAACGAAATACTCAATCTCGACTAGATTTATTATAATCAATGTACGCATTAATTTTTTTCCTTTGAATATTAAAACAAATTCAAACTCAAACAAATTGAATCCAACTAAAACTCTTTAATCCCTAAAATCTAGCCACAATACACCTAAAAACATTCAAAAAATCTGAATATTATCCTTAAAGTTTGTATTCAACTACAACTCTACCCACATCCTCATATCCCTAAAAAATAGACAATCCCTAACCAAATTTGAACTCGTCTCAGTGTTAAAATCAGAAGAAAAAGTTAGAAGCACGAGGGTTTTTACTTTTTTCCGGTGACCGGAATTTTATTACCCAAATCCGAACGGTGGAAGAGTCTACAACGACCTCGGGACCAATATACTCCAAGAACAATACAATCCAACGGCGAATTTCAGAGTTTGAGCAAGGTATTTTCAGATTTCTTTTTTGCTGTAAAATTTCAAAATTAGAAAGAAAAAAGGGTGTTTTAGAACTTACATTTTTTCTAATTTGGCTGTCGCCGGGAGAATGTGTAGCGTCAGACGGTGTGTGCTTGTATGAGAGATGAGATAAAAAAATTATATTTATGTTTGTTGCAATGAGCCATTTTTTTAGTTCCAGTCGAAACTATTGAAGAAGATGAACTATAACGGGGTTGCCTTTCTTTCATTTTGTTATCTGCAATGTAGTTTAAAAGGGGTCCCACTTTCATTAACTTTTCTGATTTTTGGCAGGCAACTCACGCATGCCTTAGAATTAGGCATTTTTTGCATGATAGGTCCTTAGATGTTTAGGTGTTTAGGTCTAGGTCTTTGGGTTTATTTTATTTTAGTCACTCTAGTTTAAATTAATTAGATTTTAACCTTTAGGTTTAGATTTTTTTTAATTAGATCCTCCTTTATATTTTTTAACCTCGTTTTTTTAATTTGATTTGGTCTTCGTATAAAAACTCGGTAATTATTTGGCCCTAATAAATTAATTGATGCGTGAATTGATTTCTAATTAAAATTAGTTAAATCTAATTAGGTGCATGCTTTGAGCTTGATTAATAATTTAATTTTGTTTTGGATCGATTCATGCTTCTTTTTTTAACATGCCATGACTTTTCTGTTCATACGCTTAACATCATAATTAAATTTTGTTAGTAGTGCTATTAACCCCGTTTTGAGACTCCTTTTAAGACAACCATAACCCTTAGGTACCAATTTTGGGCGTAGTGGGGGTGTTATAACCTTCCTCACTCGTAACCGACTCCCGAACCCGATGACGATCTCGGTGATGATGCAGATCAGTTTTCAGGTTTTCGGTCGTACCCAACCCAAAATGATCGATGGCGACTCCAAATGTTTGATGGGATTTTGAAGGCCCAACTCAGTTAGACCCGGACGAAAAACGGTGTCTACAGCTTGGTGACTCCGCTGGGGATAATGATGAGAGTCAAGCCGGAAAGGGCATAGGTTGTTTAAAAAAGGGGAAAAGAAATTTGAATTATTGATGATTACAAAAGTGGTTGTCTTGTGTTCAATTTTCTTTCGCACACAAGCATATCATAAGCTCCCAACCCGAGCTTCGTCCCGCTTAAGTGGTTGCAATCGCTACCCTTCGAGAGGTTAATCCTCCGTACAAGAATGCGTGTTGCTTCAGGGGTTCACATACTTTTTGCCTTCGAGAGGTCAATCCTCCGTACAAGCTTAAAGAAGTGCCCCCCTAAACTGAACTCGGTTTGTAGGAGCCTATAATGGGTGAGGATCGGGGTTCTTACTAGCCTTAGTGGGTTAGTAAGGACAGTTTGGGTACCCATCTTTAGAACCATGAACAACATGTAGTGAGCCGTAGGAGCCAACCCTATTAGAGCTATGAAGAACCCAATTTGTTAGTGGTCACCTACATACATGCACACACATTTTTCACCATGCTTTTAATTCACGCATTTTTATATATATATATTGTGCTGACAATGTTTCTTCCTTTTGGTTTTTATTTTTATGCAAAGTATTGACCAATGTTTTGTTTTGTCATGTTTCTTTTTCATCCATTGCATATGCATCAAACACATAACATGTGTTGGTCTAAACAAATTGTTCGTAAATAAAAGATTTCCACAATGTCGAAGAGGTCTATCATCCAGGTCGAAGATAATGCGAAGGTTCGCAAGTGGTCTGAAGACACACAAAAGCAAAAAAGAGACATTATAGCTGCATATCATGAATCAATTTTATGTGATGACGTTCACATTCACCTGCAAAAGAACAACCTGCAAGAACTAAAAGAGACTTAGAACCAGTTGGATACTGATATGAAGCTGAAATTTCAGAGCATGTATGGTGATATAGCATGTCTGTTGAGTGTGGAACTTGATCTGGGGTTGATTCGAGCTCTCACGTAGTTCTGGTGTCCATCATACAATTGTTTTACTTTCAACCAAGAGGACATGACTCCCACCATCGAGGAGTACACTGCTTTGCTGCATCTGACCGGGGTCAATTATGATAAAGTGTATATAAAACCGCATAAACCTGACCCATTCGTGGATAAGCTGATGAAACTTACTGGTATGAGTTTATCATGGGCTAAAAAACAAACACAAAAAAGGTAATAGTGAGGGAGTTACCTGGAATAGCCTTCGTGGTTTACTTCGATCTCATCTAGATTTAGATAAAAGTCTAGACATTCTCGCTGTTGGCATTTACGGTCTAGTGATCTTTCCAAAATCTCTTGGCTACATTGAGGCATCTGTTATTGATTTGTTTGGTCAGTTGAGGAAGGTTAATCCAGCACCAGCCATGTTGGCAGAAACTTTCATATCTTTGAGTGCTTGCCAAAAAAAGGGAGGAGGACACCTCATCGGTTGCGCTCAACTACTCACAGTATGGTTTCACTGTCACTATGGAGAAAAGCCAAAACCAACCATACGCGCACTCACAGATGAATATTGGCCATTAAAAGAATTCTTGACAAAGAAATTGCCTACATTCACGAAGGACAAGTGGATTTTGATTATTCGTAATCTTAGAGATAAAGATGTCAAATGGTGCGTTCCTTAGCTACCACGCTTGGACATACTATACATGTGCAGGGATTATGATTGGGTACCTTTATCTGGAATTTGGGGTGGTACTGGCTATGCACCTTTGATGGTCCAACGACAGTATGGATCTATGCAATTTATTCCAGTAACTGCAGGTTTAGCTTCTGCCAACTTCTCGTACAAAGTAGAGTTCTGTGCGCAACTCAAAAAAATCCAAAAGGCTTGGACTCAACCTCAAAGAATGGGAATAGAGAAAGCTTGACACATGCTCACCCTGGATTATGAGGCTTGGAGAACTAGACGCGGGTCTGATAATATCCCTTTCTCTGACCAAAAGAATGTCATGTTCTTCAAAGAACACTTGAAGGTAGCCCCAACTGAAGTTGAGATAGTACGCCACGAATGTGAAGTTGAGAAAAAAGAGCGGCAAAAGAAGATTACAAAGTTAGAGGCGCAAATTAGTGATTTAGAGTTGGATGCTACTTGCTACAAAGGCCGGTTAGAAAATGTGAAAAAAGAAAGGGATCAACTAGCTAAAGACCTAACAGGTTTACAAGCCTCATACCAAAAAATACAAGGGAAGCTGAAAGTTGTAGGATTGCGGAAAACCTCTGAAGAATGGGAGCGCGAGCTTAGAGAACATTAAATGGAAGCTGGGCGATACAAGAAACTTTTTCTAGCAAGAGATAAAGATTTCAAGTCTCTTTCGCAAGATATACGGAATTTGCAACAACGTTCTGATTCTACGTGGGATGACCTTGTGAAAAGCCAAACAGAGAATCAAGAGTTAAGGGATGCCGTGTCAGAGTTGGAGGATTCATTGCAAAGTGTTTCTAAGAAACTGAAAGTCTTTCAAGAAGAGAATCAAAACTACAAACACTTAGTAGTGGCACTTAAGAATTCCCTCCAAGAATACAAGCAACTTGTCGCTGATTTTCGTGAGGCTTTCAAGACTGATAGAGATTGGTGGGACTTCAAATTGAAGGTTAGGAGAGGTGAAGTCAAAAAGAGATGTGACTTGATGAGTAACGCCTGTAGTCGAGTTCGAAAGGTAGCTGAGTAGAGTTCTGGTCTGACCAATGAAGCTGAAGTTTTAAAGCTCAGAGTTGGTTCCGCATCACATTATGGGAAGGAACTAACTCGGTTCCTGGATGAGATCGAGAAGCTAGGAGTCAGAGCGGGCATTTATCTTGATTCTTTTACTTTGATGTGATGGACTTTTTCTTCTTTAGGTGGAGATTGTTTTAGGAAACAGTTTATTAAATAATTTAAGTATCCAGTTTTTTTGCCATTGGATCTTGTTTATTGTTTTTTTCGTTATTCATTTATTTCCGCATTGCATTGCATACATGTCATGTGCATTAATATAATAAAAATGAAATTTAATTAACATATGAGGGTTCAATATCAGTAATCCAGCAATCAAGAGAGGATCAACAAATTGACCATCCACACTTCACGCGTTTCAAAGTTAAAAGAATGGAAGACAGACTTAAGCAGGTTGAATTATCTCAAGAAAAAGTAACTCAAGATATACAAAACCTGAGAGACGACATGGTCAGGAATCAACAAGATCTCTTGAGCAAGATGGACGACAAATTGTCACAATTATTTGCCATGTTAACAGGTGTTGTAAAAGGAAAAGCGCACGAGACCCACGAAGTGGATTCATCACCTTGAGGACCACAAGAAGGACAACCACGAGTGACCTTCTCTACCACTAGATTGCAAGATCCACTAAACTTTTATGGAATAGCCAGTTCCAACATGGGGGTGAATCCTACCATTTCTCATATGGTGCTTGATCTGGACGATCCAAGAGAGCTAGAAAAACTGAGGTTGGGACAATCCAAATATCCAGACATAGTTGATGACAAGTTCAAATACCTAGAAGAAAAGATTAAAGCCATGGAAGGTATTGATGCCTTCAGTGGAACCGATGTGATGGGGTTGAGTTTGGTCCCTGATTTGATTTTACCACCAAATTTTAAAGTGCCAGAGTTTGAAAGTTTGATGGCACAAGTTGCCCCAACACTCACCTCACCATGTTCTGTCGCAAAATGACGGGGTATGGAAATGATGACAAGTTACTGATTCATTGCTTTCAAGACAGTCTGACCGGGTCTATCATGATATGGTATACTCAGCTAAGTAGGACACAAGTTAGCACATAGAGAGATTTGGCACGGGCTTTTAAAGAATAGTACAAACATGTCATGGACATGGTGTCTGATCGTTTGTCGCTTCAAGGTATAGAAAAAAGGGACAAAGAATCATTTCGGGAATATGCCCAAAGATGGAGGAACATGGCTTCACAGGTCCAACCACCATTACTTGAGAAAGAAACGACAGCTCTTTTCATCAAATCTTTGGAGAATGAACCCACATTTTATGCCAAGCTTATTTGTAGCACCACTAGAGACTTTGCTGATCTGTTTGTAGTAGGTGAAGTGATTGAGTGTGCCATTAAAAGTGGGAAACTTAACGATCCTGAAGCTTCCAAGAAATCATATGCTAAGAAAAGGGAAAATGAAGTCCACATGGTGGGGCACAACAGGCATTCATACTCGAACTATCAATCTTCTCCACAAGTAACGTATTCTATGGGGTATTCGAAACCTGCCACTTCGTCTTTAGGCTCACAAAGTCAACAACGAGAGCCTAAGTCATCAAAAACCAACACGAAAAAGGAATCTTTTACACCCATCTCCATCTCTTTCAAAGAATTATATGATAACCTGTTGCAAGAACGGTTGGTGTCTCCTATTTTTCTCACACCATTTCAACCACCGTACCCATCATGGTACGATCCTTCTACGCATTGCGATTACCATGATGGACTCTGAGGGCACTCGATTGAAAATTGTACAGCTTTCAAGAGAAGAGTTCAACACTTAATAAATTAGAATGTAATTCAAGTCAATACGCCAAAAGGACCCAATGTTGCCAACAACCCTCTACCAACTCATGATGAACCGAGGGTTAATGTAGTGTTTGACCATGGCGGGAACAAGATCAAGAGTAGCATATCTGAAGTTTTGTCACCATTGAAATGGGTTTGGAAGAAAATGGCAGAAATAGGATTGGTGGATCCTAAGCCTGAAGTTTTCATGGATGGAGAAGAGATTTTCTGTGAGTATCATGGAGAAGTAGGCCATGAAATTCAATATTGTGATCAGTTTATAATGATTTTCCAGAATCTGATGGACAATAAAGAAATAGAATTCTTTGAACAAACTTAGGAAATAAAAGATGTTTTTGTACTGGAAGAACAATCGTCCAAGAAGAGTTACGGACGACCTTTCGTCATTAATTGGCCACTAGAGAAAGAAGAAAGACCAAAGCAACCTCCACCTCGAATTGTGATTGAGGCCCCGTCTTCTTTTACATACCAGAGCAGTCATCAAGTGCCATGGGTTTATGGTTCTAGCATGTCTATTCCAAAGAAAGAGAATTCTGAAGTCGTCGGAATTAGTAAGGCAGTGAACTTCACTCTAAGCGAAAGATATTACTCTCATGACCCTTTAAAACCAATAGATGTAAGGGATGGTGAGAAAAAAGGCAAGTTTCTATTGAATGGAGGAACACCAGAGATCAATGAACCTGTGAAAGAGGAAGAAGCACGTGAATTCCTGAAGTTTATTAAACACAGCGAGTACAGTGTGGTTGAACAGTTGCATAAACAACCAACTCGCATTTCTATGTTAACTTTGCTGCTAAATTTAGAGCTCCACAGAAATGCTCTCCTAAAGGTGCTAAATCAAACTTTTGTCCCAAATGATGTATCGATGGAAAAGTTAGACAGATTGGTGAACAACTTACACGTCGATAATTTCATCTCTTTTAGCGAAGATCAGATACCTCCTAATGGGATGGGATCCGTCAAGGCTTTGCACATAACAACTCATTGCAACGGGTATATACTACCACATGTCCTAGTCGACAATGGGTCTGCCTTAAATGTCATGCTCATAACCACATTGAATCGACTTCCATTGGACAAGAGTCACATGAGGCCTTGCCATACTTCAGTGAGGGCATTTGACTGAACCAAAAGAGAGGTGGTTGGGGAAATTAATATCCCGCTCTTAATCAGACCAGCTACATACAATGTGGAATTTATAGTTATGGACATCACGCCTACCTACAATTGTTTATTGGGACGGCCATGGATTCACGTCGCTAGAGCAGTACCTTCTACACTACATCAGAAGGTAAAGTTTGTGATTGATGGGCGCCTCGTGAGTGTGGGCGCCGAAGAAGACATTATTGCATCTACATCAACTGATGCCCCTTACATTGATGTAGATGAGAATGCAGTTGAGTGTACATTTTGATCACTTGAGTTTGTAAATGCAACTTTTGTCACGAAATGGAGGAGCATCCCGAAGCCCAGGCTCTCAAGGAATACTATGATGGGAGTAAAGCTCATGGTAGGAAAGGGAGCTAGATCAGGAAAAAGCCTTGGGAAATTTTTACAGGGAGTGCATGCAACACTCCAGCCAGTTATGAAGTACGGTAGAAGTGGTGTGAGATACAAGCATGACCCACGCCAAAAGATGAAGCAGATTCTGAAGAAGAGAGAAGAAAGAATGGCTAGGTTGATTGGCCAGAGTATTGAAGGGGAACCGATGCAATTTCCTCACATTTTTGAAACCTTTGTGTCCGGAGGGCACATTTATTCTGAGAAGAAGAAAGCTTTAACGATGTCGTTGGAAAGGATCCAAGAGTTGAGCATTAACGCAGTTGGGGATGAAGATAAAATCGCAGTGAATCGGTCAAAGATCCGCCCATGTCCACCAGGGTGTGTCTTGAATAATTGGACCGCTGAAGAACTCCCGTTGTTTTTAAAACCTTGACAAAGTAATGCTCAAAACTTTACCCATTTGCTTGAGCCCGAAAGCATTGAGATTTATTGTAAGGGCCCCATTTAGGAAACAATTGCTTTTTAATAAATGAATACACATTTCCCTTCCATTACAAGTTCCACCATTTTTTTCTCTTTTCTTCTCTTAGTCATAAAGCATCCTACATTTTTTTCTCTTCTTCTTGTGGTTCCAAATATATATTTCCTCTTACACATTTGCAGGTCCTCAAATATCAATTTCATGAATGACATAGCCACGAGTTCAAGAGTCGATTTTGAGTACTGTTTATACTCAGGAGATCATGAATTTAACGATAACTATAAAAAGTGTGAGTTGTCTCCGGATTTACTCAGACTGATAGAATACGAGGATAAGAAGATTCTTCCCCATCAGGAGGTGACAGAAACAGTGAATCTGGGAATTGAGGATAAAAAAGAGAAGTAAATATTGGCACTTTCATCTCTTCAACCGCCAGGAATAGTCTTGTTTCTTTACTGCAAGATTACAATGATGTGTTTGCTTGGACTTATGAAGATATGCCTGGATTAGATACAAATATTGTGACGCACAAGCTTCCGTTAAAGCCAGAATGCAAACCCATACAACAAAAGCTCAGAAGAATGAGAACGGAAATGTTACTTCAAATAAGAGAGGGGGTTCGGAAACAATATGATGCTGGATTCATACAGGTGGCCAAGTATCCAGAATGGGTAGCTAACGTAGTTCCAGTACCAAAGAAAAATGGAAAGGTGCGAATGTGTGTCGATTATCGTGACCTCAATCGAGCCAATCCTAAAGATAACTTCCCTCTACCACACATAGACATGTTGGTAGACAACACCGCTAAGAATTACTTGTTTTCATTCATGGATGGCTTCTCGGGCTACAATCAGATCAAGGTGGCTCACGAAAATAGGGAAAAGACCACATTTGTGACAGAGTGGGGCACATTTTGCTACAAAGTGATGCCTTTCGACCTAAAAAATGTCGGAGCAACTTATTAGAGGGCCATGGTGACATTGTTTCACGATATGATACACAAATAAATCAAAGTTTATGTGGTTGATATGATTGCCAAGTCTCACACTAAAGAGGAGCATATCACAAACCTTAGAAAACTTTTTGAACGCTTGAGGAAATTTCAATTGAAACTCAATCCCGCAAAATGCACCTTTGGAGTTGCTTCAGATAAATTATTGGGTTTCATTGTCAGCAAGCGGGGCATTGAAGTAGATCCCGATAATATCAAGGCCATTAAAGAGCTTCCACCCCTCACACTCAAAAGGAAGTCTGTGGTTTCTTAGGAAGACTAAACTACATTGCTCGATTTATCTCTCAATTAACTGATAAATGTGATCCCATATTCCGTCTCCTAAGAAAGCATAATACAAGTGAGTGGGATTCAGCGTGCTAAGAAACCTTTGATAAGATCAAACAATACTTAACAAACCCTCATGTATTGCTTCCTCCTATACCGGGCAAACCTTTGATTTTGTATTTAACTGTATTTGAGAACTCTATGGGTTGTGTATTGGGCCAACATGACGAAACCAGAAGAAAAGAGCAGGTTATCTACTACCTCAGCAAAAAGTTTACCGATTGTGAGTCGAGGTACTCTTCCATCGAAAAGTTATGATGTGCTTTGGTCTGGACTACTCGTAGGCTTTGTCAGTACATGTTATACCATACAACATGGCTTATTGCAAAGTTAGATCCCATAAAATACATGATGGAATCACCATTCCTATCAGGGAGAATGGCTCGATAGCAAATCCTACTTTCTGAATATGATATTGAATACGTAAGTCAGAGAGCCGTCAAGGGTAGTGCCATCGCAGACTTTCTAGCAACCTGCACTTTAGCAGAGTATGGACCCTTGAGTTTTGACCTTCCTGATGAGGATTTAATGTGTTTAACTACTAGCGAGGAAGGATCTTCCATTAAAAATTCATGGAGAATGAATTTCGACGGAGTTTCAAATGCGCTCGGACGCGGTGTTGGTGCAATTCTAATTTCTCCAAAAGGGAATCATTACCCCTTTACTGGTCGATTAAACTTTGAATGTACCCATAACATGGGAGAATATGATGCATGTATCATGGGACTACGTGCAACCATCCATCGAAAACTCAAATATCTTGAAGTGTTTGGAGATTAGGCATTGGTGATCTATCAACTCCGTGGAGAGTGGGAAACAAAAGATGAAAAATTGGTCAAGTACCGCAAGCTTATTCTTAAATTAATAGAAGGGTTTGAGAAAATATCTTTCCATTACTTCCCCGAGAAGATAATCAAATGGCCGACGCATTGGCAACTCTAGTAGCAGCATTCAAGGCGAATAAAGAAGTCGATATAATGCCAATCCAAATGAGCATTTATGATTCACCCACCAGTTGCTATACCATTGAAGATGAGATGGATGATCGCCCATGGTATTATGACATTCTACAGTACATTAAGTATAAAAAATATCCTGAAGGGGCAACTGAAAATGACAAAAGGACTATCCGAAGAGCGGCTACGGGATACGTCTTAGATGGAAGAATTCTATACAAAAGAGCAAGCGATCAAACATTGCTCAGATGTATAGAAAGTCTTGAGGCAAAAAAGATAATAGAGGAGGTCCACGAGGGAATCTGTGGAGTTCATGCAAACGGTCTCACTATGTCTCGTCAGATTATGAGATTGGGATATTTTGGGGTATCTATGGCAGAGGATTACATCAATTTCACTCGGAAATGTTATAAATGTCAAATCCACGGAAATAAAATCCATGTAGCCTCATCTCCTCTTCATGTTATGACGGCCCCATGGCCATTCTCAATGTGGGGCATAGATGTGATCGGATCAATTACGCTGAAGGCATCAAATGGACACCGCTTCATTTTTGTGATGATTGATTATTTCACAAAATGGGTGGAAGCTGCTTCGTACGCAAATGTAACAAGATCGACAATGTGCAAGTTCCTAAAAAAAGAAATCATTTGTCTGTATAGTATACCAGAAAGGATTATCTCTGATAATGCCTTAAATTTGAACAAAAAAATGATGACAGAGGTATGTGAACAATTTAAGATCAAACATCACAAGTTAGCACCCTACCGCCCAAAAATGAATGGGGTCGTCGAAGCAGCTACCAAGAATATCGAAAGAATTATCAAGAAAATGGCAGTAACTTACAAAGACTGGCATGAAAAGTTGCCCTTCGCTTTGCTTGCATACCGCACGTCAATACGCACCTCTATAGGGACAACTCTGTTCTCCTTGGTTTATGGAATGGAGGCAGTTTTACCTATTGAAGTAGAGATTCCATCACTCCGTGTCTTAATGGAACTCGAATTAGATGAAGCCGAATGGGCCCAAGTTAGATACCATCAATTAAATCTAATTGAGGAAAAGAGATTAAAAGCTATATGCCATGGACATATGTATCAAAAGTGAATGATCCGGGCTCATGACAAAAAAGTCCGACCTAGGGATTTTCGTGAAGGAGATTTGGTATTAAAGAATGTATTACCCATGCAAAGAGATTTTCGAGGGAAATGGATGCCAAAATGGGAAGGCCCGTTTGTTGTGAAAAAGGCTTTCTCTAGAGGGGCATTGGTCTTAACCGAGATGGATGGAAGTGAGCTACCAAATCCTGTGAATTCAGATTCGGTGAAAAAATATTATGCTTGAGATTTTGAAAAAAGAGAAGAAAAAATACTAAGAGGCGGAAACCCGAAAGGGCCCTCTTGGTATAAAAAAAGAAGAAAAAAAAGAGAAAATCTTAGAGGTGAAAACCTGAAAGGGCCTTCTTGGTTAAAAAAAGAAGAAGAGAAAAACTAGAAGGTGAAAACCCGAAAGGGCCCTCTTGGTTAAAAAAACTAAGAGGTGAAAACCTGAAAGGGCCCTCTTAGTAAAAAAAGGGAAACTATTCAGAACGAACGATGCAATGTAAAATACAGTCGACGAGTTCTCTTTGAAGTCTTGTTTAATACGAAGACAGTTCATACTCTTTAGATGTTGGTCGAAAAATTCAAGCTCCACCTAGTAGAAGCCACAATCAAATGAGATTCTTGAACGAATTGGCAGTGAAGTCCCAGAATTTGATATGTGAGGGCATTTTTTTCCTTCCTTTAATTTTTCCTCTTTTTTTAGCACGTGTTCGTTCTTGGGGCCTAGGCCATTTTTATTCAATAAGAAGAAATCGTTAATTATCTCGCGTTTCATTTTGCTTATCGTTAAATATGGGTGCATTTTATTGATGTTTGTGGAAATCTTTTGACGGGGTCTGTAATATACATATACATTCATTGTGCTACTCAAATGATGAACGGCTTAAAAACACATCGATAACATACATCCTTCCATGATGATAAAAATCTTGGAATGTAAGAAGCTTGATAATGAAGTAGAAGGGGCAGGATTGCGCAAAGATTAACTCGGATGAAGATGAGAACCCAAAATATGTTGTGCAAAAGGTCCTATGCATTTAAGAATAGGAGCATGTATGCATTTTCCATGAAAGATAGGTGCATTAGTAACATGTGCATCCTTACATTATTCAACCAAACAGGTTTATAAGTAATTGAATCACAGTGCCCTTGAGACGAGCGGGGTACACCTTACAGCACCCTTGAGACGAGCATGGTGCATTCTACATCAAGAAATGAATCCTTGAATCCCAGTGCCCTTGAGACAAGCGGGGTACACCTTACAACGCCCTTGAGACGAGCGGGATGCATTTTACATCTTGAATCCCAATGCCCTTGAGACGAGCGGGGTACACCTTACAGCGCCCTTGAGATGAGCAGTGTGCATTTTACATCAAGAAATAAATTCTTGAATCCAAGTGCCCTTAAGACGAGCGGGGTACACCTTATAGCGCCCTTGAGACGAGCGGGGTGCATTTTACATCAAGAAATAAATTCTTGAATCCCGGTGCCCTTAAGACGAGCGGGGTACATCTTACAGCGCCCTTGAGACGAGCGGGGTGCATTTTACATTAAGAAATAAATTCTTGAATCTCAGTGCCCTTGAGATGAGCGGGGTACACCTTACAGCGCCCTTAAGACGACCGAAGTACATTTTACATCAATAAATGAATTCTTGAATCCCAGTGCCCTTGAGACGAGCGGGGTACACCTTACAACACCCTTGAGACGAGCGGGGTGCATTTTACATCGAGAAACAAGTTCTTGAGTCCCAATGCCTATGAGATGAGCGAGGTACACCTTACAAACGCCCTTGAGACGAGCGGGGTACATTTTACAACGAGAAATGAATTATTGAGTTCCAGTGCCCATGAGATGAGCAAGGTACCTCATATAGCGCCTTTGAAACAAGCGAGATACATGTTTTTATCAGTAGGATGAATGGTGGTGTCTTTTTTGCAAATTTAATATTCAATGGAAAAATTTGTTGCTTTGGTCTTTGCTCCATTCCTCTTACCCGAGAAATGAGCAAAGAGGGGCAGTTGTATGCATCATTTTTTTCCTTTGAATATTAAAACAAATTCAAACCCAAACAAATTGAATCCAACTAAAACTCTACCACCCTTGTTAATCCCTAAAATCTAGCCACAATACACCTAAAAACATTCAAAAAATCTGAATATTATTCTTAAAGTTTGTATTCAACTACAACTCTACCCACATCCCCATATCCCTAAAAAATAGACAATCCCTAACCAAATTTGAACCCTATATAAACCTCCCATTCACCATCATCTAGAGAACACAAAAAAAGGCTAAAACAAGAAGGGTAATAGTTGGTGAAATCTCAGTGTTAAAACCAGAAGAAAAAGTTAGAAGCCCAAGGGTTTTTACTTTTTTCCGGTGACCGAAATTTTATTACCCAAATCCGAACGATGGAAGAGTCTACAACGACCTCGGGACCAGTATAATCCAAGAACAATACAATCCAACGGGCGAATTTCGGAGTTTGAGCAAGGTATTTTTCAGATTCTTTTTTGCTGTAAAATTTCAAAATTAGAAAGAAAAAAGGGTGTTTTAGAACTTACATTTTTTCTAATTTGGTTGTCGTCGGGAGAATGTGTAGCGTCAGCCGGTGTGTGCTTGTATGAGAGATGAAATAAAAAATTATATTTATGTTTGTTGCAATGAGCCATTTTTTTAGTACCAGTCGAAACTATTGAAGAAGATGAACTATAACGGGGTTGGCTTTCTTTCATTTTGTTATTTGCAGTGTAGTTTAAAAGGGGTCCCACTTTCATTAACTTTTCTGATTTTTGGCATGCTACTCACGCATGCCTTAGAATTAGGCGTTTTTTCAATGATAGGTCCTTAGATGCTTAGGTGTTTAGGTCTAGGTCTTTGGGTTTATTTTATTTTAGTCACTCTAGTTTAAATTAATTAGATTTTAACCTTTAGGTTTAGATTCTTTTTAATTAGATCCATCTTTATATTTTTAACCTCGTTTTTTTTTAATTTGATTTGGTCTTCGTATAAAAACTCGGTAATTATTTGGCCCTAATAAATTAATTGATGCGTGAATTGATTTCTAATTAAAATTAGTTAAATCTAATTAGGTGCATGCTTTGAGCTTGATTAATAATTTAATTTTGTTTTGAATCAATTCATGCTTCTTTTTTTAACATGCCATGACTTTTCTGTTCATACGTTTAACATCATAATTAAATTTTGTTAGTAGTTCTATTAACCCCGTTTTGAGACTCCTTTTAAGACAACCATAACCCTTAGGTACCAATTTCGGGCGTAGTGGGGGTGTTATAACCTTCCTCACTCGTAACCTGTAACACCCTAATAAACGTTACAAAAAAATAATAAAATAATAGAAGAGAAAGAAAATATTTATGGTTGTGGGGGTTTGAACCCTTGTTCTATAGCAATGTGGGTAAATGTCTTAGCCATTTGAGCCAAGACCATTCTTGGTCCAAGTCTGACTCGGGTTGATTTTAAATTATACTTGTTGAGTATGTTCAAAAGAATAATATAGATTTTCGATTGGACTCCTCAGCTACCCAAAATTATTGCTGTCTGTTGAGAGTTTAGAGAACCGAGAAGGTTCTAACCTCCACATCTTCCAACCACCGTCTGATCTTACTCATCTCGGCGCCGTGTACGTCATCGCCGACAGCAAACGGAGCGTCGTCGCACCCTGATCAGACCCCTGGCCACCACTCGCGCAACGACAACGTCGAGTGCCGTGAAATCTCTGTTGAATAATCGGCCAAAAAAAGGAAAATCAAGGGCTTTTGTTACACTGGATCTCGGCCACCGCTCAATGGTGGTGTCCACCGCCATCACCATCGTGATCTCCGTTGAAGCCCACCCGGAACCCCTCTAGCCACGCGCCCAACCGTTGCCCCGTTCACCGAAAATCGGAGGAAGAAATTTCAGAGAACCTAGGTTATATCGAACGGTTCTTCACCGATTACGGCCGTTGTCGACGTCCGTTCGCCGTGCCACCATCGTCGTTGGACTCCCCGTCGCAGGCTGAACAAAACCCATGTTGTTGTTCACCCGTTCGTCGTGGTTTGCCTCATCGTCGGAGCTACGTCATTGTTTCGACGTGTTCGAACGATTAAGGACGAATCTGGTGAGTTTTGGTTTGTTTCCAGTGTCAATTAGTTTCCTAAAGATGTAATAAAATGATGGCCTGATGATTTGCATATTTTTCCGGCAGAAACGACGTGAAATGGACATTTTCGGCGATGTGCAGTGACCGTCCGGCGACCTCTGGGTTCTTTAAGGTAAGAGCCGATCCACGTAGATCGAACCGGTTGGACCGGTTGAACCGGTCAGCTCGGTCAAGCCCTATTGACCCGTTGACCCGACCCGATGACTCGTTAACCCGACCTGACCCATTGACCGAGTCAACCCAGTGAGTCAACTCGTCTAAGTCAACTCAGTGAGTCAACTCGTCTGAGTCAACCCAGTGAGTTAACTCGCTGAGTCAACCTTGGACCAATGACGTCAGTATGACGTCAGCGTTGACTGTTGACGTCAGCGTTGACTTTGATCGTTGACCAAAAGTCAACTTTTCCAGAAAAATCATATTTTATGTTTTTTGACCTCCTGAGTTCAATTTTGAAGCCCGTTTCGTGAAATTCTAACCCGAAAGCCTCCGAATTAGACCTTGAGGTCGAGTCTGCTTATGTATTTTTAATAATCAATTATGAGCATTGTGAATAAGGACTGAAATTTGAATTTGTGCGATTGAAGGTATTCGAAGTTCTTTGTATTCGGATGTTGAGGACATCATATTCGAGTTCGAGACTGACCGAATGGAGTACCATGGTTGACCGATATAGGAAGGATTAAAGGTAATACACTACTACCCCTTGTATGCTTTATGAACATGTTGATATTCGGTTAACGCATGCATGTTTATGATGGCGTATACTGTAAATTCTGCTTAAATTGAATCAGATTCGAGCAATAAGTATGGATATTAATAAGACTAAATTATCTGAATAAGACTACTAATGGGCTAACAGTATCAGAAGTTCTAATAATTAAATTCAGTTAATTCGCAACTCAATCATCAGTGCGTAAGAATCGAGACCCAGGATGCGGAGTGATAGTTGTTAATTATGAAATTACGAAAATGCCCTTGGAGCATAAGTATGACTAAACTACCCCTCTAATAAAGGAAATGACCTAAAATCTGTATTCGACCTGATTATGCAAATTACTCTACCCATGATGTGTGTTCTTTTGGAAAAGGCTTCGACATCATTATTCAAATGTGTGTGATACTAAAAGAAACTTGAATTTCCCCCAAGCTCTGTATAACACATTAAGGTATAACGCCTAAAGGTGAAATTACTGGAATTATTGTTGTATTCTTAAGCTGATCCGTACGACAGTGAGGAATGAATTAATCGAAATGATCGTAATGACCAAAAAGACAGTAATGCCCTCGAGCACCGAAATGTCTGATTAATTTGAATGACGTTATACCCTTAAGTTCTGTAACGAATGAATCGTCTGTAAAGGGGCGGAGAGTTATGACGACTTAATTTCGTTTGAATACGTGAATGATGGAGGTACCAAATGGTAATTCAAAAAGAAATGGTGGATTTATCCCAAATTCCAAAATGACTGAAAAGCCCTCTTGAGCCAAATATGCAGTTATGCATTTGATGAAATTCTGAGATTTCTAATAAGACTTTAAGGGCTAAAGCGCCCCTAAGTGTTAGGAAGCACACTCATGTACGATAATCACTCCTGATATTAAAATAAGGTTGGAAGTTTTTCCGCACAAATATAAGTTCGACTACTCCGCGGCAAGTCTGGTGGTGAAATACGAAAGCAACCGTTCAGATATACTATACATCCAGATACATTAGAAAGGTTGGTTAGTAATGCAAGGTTGGGATATGTTAGTTCGAATGGTTTTGGAGGCTCGATAAACTTCTGGAAATCTTAAATATTGTAAATCATAATTTTCTCATGATGGGGCTAAATTACAAAATCGCCCATGAATGTTAAAAGACCAAAATGCCCTCGTTGGCCAAAGCAATCAAAATAGCCCCGAATGTATCTGATATTGTGAAAGATCTTGACGTAGAAATCTCTGAATGCCTGGTTGGATACCTGATGAACAAATAGAATTTCTGAGCCACCGTTTACGCCTTATTGGTATAAATTACCAAAATATCTGTGTATGATAAAATGACCATAATGCTCTTGTAAGCTTAAATGACTAAAGTACTTATGATATATCAAAACTTTCTAAGATCTTGATGTACCAATTCTTGAATACATAATATGAATCGTTTTACGAACCCTTTCTAATAGGAACCCTTTCTAATAGGAACCTCATTCTGGAAAATTCATCTAAATTGTCAAAAGTTTAATGTGTTCCCTTCTGTAAATGCCGAGTATCTTCAGGAAATAAAATATTACATCTAGTGTGTTCCATGTGTGTTATATTCTGTTGAATGAAGTGCATAATGATTTAATCATGAATAATATTATGTTTGATGAACTTGATGTATGATGACATTCTCTGCTTACCTGATATATGTTTGCTCAATCTGTATACTTGGTATGTGATCGTTTGATCTGTGATGGTATTGTCTGACTGTTTGATGAATTTGATAGCATGATCTGTTAGTTTGACCTATGATGGGACAATCTGTTGCATGATGAATGCTGAAAATGTCTGCTCTGCTCAATAGTATGCCCATTTATTTGTCAAAAGCATGAACTTCTGTTTCTGATACTTTGAATAAAATATGTCTGTTACGTGTATTATGTTACTCATGTCTGGAATCTGAACACTGATTACTATCTGGGGTATACTGTTGGGTTATGTTATGAAGTCTCTATTGGTACAGCCCTGATCAAGCTGGTAAATCCTTATGGACTCAAGGTCTCCCCTTGAGTGGCACCTACACCCATTGGGCCTAGGGTAAGTCCTTATGGACTCAAGGTCTCCCCTTGAGTGGCACCTACGCCCATCGGGCCTAGGGTAAGTCCTTATGGGCTCAAGGTCTCCCCTTGAGTGGCACCTACGCCTATCGGGCCTAGGGTAAGTCCTTATGGACTCAATGTCTCCCCTTGAGTGGCACCTATGCCCATCGGACCTAGGGTAAGTCCTTCTGGACCTAAGGCAACCCCTTAGGTGGCACCTATGCCCATCAGGCCTAGGGTAAGTCCTTATGGATGCAGTTCTGGGGGACTGCATATTGGTGTAAGGTTGGAGGGTAGTTCTTGTAAACTTCTGTATGAGCATTGAACATTTGCATTTAATTTTTTATGTGCTTATAGGATATGATGTTAAGTATTTATGTATGTTGATCTGCACTTATTGGAACACACTAGTCGCCAAACTCTCTGATTCCTACCTCGTATGTTACCAGCCTATATAATTTCCGTCTAATTCCCAAGGGTTGATTAAAGAACAAATACTATTATTCTTGAGTATGATGCAACCTCGAAATAGTAGAACATAAATAGAGGACTATCACTGCTTGAGACATTAGGAAAATGTTATGCCTACCATATATCTACATGAGCTTATAGCATCTTCTGGTAGTTTTGTATTACTGAGCTTTCCCAAGCTCATGTTGTTTTTACCATCGCAGGTTAAAAGATTATAGCATGGTAATGTTTGACATCAGTGTTCGTAGTTCCCTCGGCATTGCCTCTGGAGTACGGTATTGTATAGTTAGTGGGCATGTATGTCATGTATTATTTCATGTCAGTGTCTGTAAAATACCTTCTGAAATTTTTGTTATGTGTTTAAATAATTTTTTTTCTGAAATTGTATTTTAAATCATATACTTGATTTATGATTTTAAAGGTTTAACTATATGTTTATTTGAAATCTTATCGTGGGTCGCTCTAGTGACCCTAATGTGACTTCTTAGGATCCGTACTAACGCATAGGCGGGTCTAGGGGGTTACATAACCGACTCCCGAACCCGATGACGATCTCGGTGATGATACAGGTCAATTTTGAGGTTTTCGGTCGTACCCAACCCAAAACGATCGTTGGCGACTCCAAATGTTTGATGGGCTTTTGAAGGCCCAACTCAGTTAGACCCGGACGAAAAACGGTGTCTACAATCACTCTTGTGGTTTTTAATAAATACAAAATTTACTTTGCCAAACAAAAAAAATAAACGAACGAGCATTGAGTATTGTTTAATTTTTTTATTTCATATTTTTAATATATATTTTTAAATATAATAATGTTGTTATGAGAATATAAATATAAACATACATGTGTGAATAAACTTAAAAGAACATAAACAAATAGATTATGAATGTTCACGAACGTAAATGAATGAAAAAGCCCTTTACTCGTGTTCGTTCATTTAATTAAACGAACAAAAAAACTTGTTCATGTTCATTCGTTTAATAAATAAACGAACTTCTTATCGAACGATATGTTGAACATTCAATTTATTTACAATCCTAATATTAGGTTTTTCTAAATAAAGTCGGATATTTATATTTTGATTTTGTGAATGAAATAAATTGTGTTAGAATGGTTTTTTTTTATAATGTTTCTTTATATTATTTGTTTGAGATTAATCGTTTAATGAATAAAATATTAAAAAAATATTTATATGTTAAACTTATTGTGTTTGTGTGGCCAAATCATGTAGCAACAACTAACAAGGATGATTTAATTTAGCCGGTTGCCATTTTCTCAAAGTGGTGGAAATCACCACGTGGCAACACCTCAGCCTGTCAGATACATCCATCTGTCCATACACATGTAATCCCCTTGGAAAAACAAATGAAGAATGTTGGATGATTGAGTCCAAAGACTCTTCCCCCATGTGGACATGCATTTGCCATTGCCCATTGCCCATTGCCTTCCTCGAATCTCAATTCCAAATTCCAATGGCCCAAATTTCCAAGTCCCATATTGTTGATAAATTAACACCCAATTATCTGAATTAATTAATGTTCATTTTATGATTAAATTTCGTTATATATACACATGTTAGGATTATGTAAATAAAATAGAAAACTACAAAGTAAATAAAGTCGAAATGTAGGGACAAGCATGATTTTATGTTAAGGAGCGAGCCTATAAAATTCTAGAAATAAACTTATAAAATTAAGAGGACAAAAATATATTTTCAATAAAAAATGTATAGAATTTAAAAAAAATTAAATCATATAAGAATTTTAAATTTTTAGTGAGACAACCGATCCCCTAACCCCTTCAGTCTATCCTTATTTAAATGATTTATAATCTATAAATTTAAAAATCATCCATATTTGAACGGTATAATCAGTTTTTTAATTAATCTATTGTATAAAATAGATATTTTACATTTTGAAAATAGTTTTAAAATATTATATTTATTATTACTATTTATTTTTCTATTTAAAAATCAACTTTTTTTAAAAAAATAATTTATGAAAACTTTGAAGCTTTTATCGAATAATGTCAAAAACCATAAAACAAAGTCATTTGTCTAAATAAAGTAAAAAAATCAATCATCAAACATAAAACTAAAATGAAAAAAAAAATCAAGAATTAACTAAATTGTCGTGAATGATTCAAGAAAAAATCTTTGGAATCCAATTGAACATAACCGATTTAACCCTAATATTTATGATATTTGTATATTAGACGAGTCTATCAGACAAACAACGCTGAATATAAGGGTGATAATGAGCCGAGTCGAGCTCGAGCCTACCTACGCTCGGTTTAGACTCGAACTCGAATTGGACAGTTTGAGCTCGTCTCGATTTGTTGCCTTTCTCAATTTGCTTTTAATTATTTATTTTTTTTTGAAGTTTTTGAAAAATATGTAAAAACCTATTTGGGAAAGATAATATTTATTTTTGAAGTCCACAAGTAACCATAGTAAATTTTTTAAATTCTAGAAGTCCACAAGCAGAAGGGGATTAAAAGTATTTAACCATAATAACAAGTTAACAACACTGAAACATACAAGTATATATATATATATATATATATATATATATATATATATATATATATATATATATATATTTCGAGCCTGTTCATAAGCTTTTCAAGTCGAGTTTGGGTCGGCTCGGCTCGGCTTGTTAAGGTCCCGAGTTGAGCCCGAGTAGCTTGCGAGCCAGTCAGGCTCATTATCACCCCTAGCTGAACAGCACTACCGAACATCGATGAACACCTTTAAATTGACTAATAAAGATTAAAAATCTCACGAACTTAACATATAATTAAAAATTATTTAAAATAAAATTTCAAGTAATTTATTTTCTATATATATATTATTTTTAATTTTTTTAAATTAATTAAATCAAATACCAACCTTAGCCAATTTAAAAAATAAAAACACTAAACTCTAAACCCTAAACCTTAAACCTTAAACACACTATTTAAATTTAGGGTTTACAATATAGGGTTTTGGATTTCAAATTTAAAGTTTTTGTTTTTTAAATTGACTAAAGTTAATATTTGATCCAATTATTTTAAAAATGATTAAAAATATAATGGTCTTGTTTGGTAAACAGCGGTTTAGGTAAAAATTAGAGGTTTGACCAGTCAAAACCGCTAATATTAATGTTTGGTAAATATCAGATTGAAAGAGTGGATTGTGTTGAAAAAACTAATTTTGAAAAAGCTCCTAATAGGAGCTTTTTCAAAATTAGAGGTTTGATATTAGAATTGTGATGACTCTTTTACCCTTAACAATTACCAAAAATCTCCAAATAACCTAAATAAAATAATAACCTTTTTAATATAAATAATAACATATCAAATATTGAACTTATTTGTTGTTACTACTAATTTATATGGTGAAATTTATAAGCTAATTCTATTTTTATTATCACATATTTATATGTGCATATAAAAAAATTTAATAATAATTATTTCGTTATTATAATTATTTAATCAATTGTTAAAACTTTTAGATGATTTTTTTATAATATCAAGTAATGGAAGGAGACCAAGCGGCGATCTCTGGAAGCAACGCATGAGTCAATAGCGGAGACAAACCGGTGAATGGAGGATGGACCATCTTCATCGACAATCTCAGCAGGAAGGTATCTAAGTCAGCGCTCAGAGAACTCTTCAGCTACCATGGAAGGATTACAAGGGTTTTCATCCCGGAGACAAATAGAAAATCCAAGTATAAGGAATCCACCTTTGCTTTTGTATCAATGGTAAGTAGAGAGGAGATGCTTTCGTCAATAGCCAAACTGGACAACACTTTGATAGATGGTAGAGTAGTCAGAGTCTCTCAGGCTAAATATCTGAAAAGAAATAATGAATATCCTCAGGACACAGGTTTCAGATTAAATGGGGCCATGCAGAAGAAAGGCTAGAATAAAGAAACTAGATCCAAAGCTCGCCCAGTCCCGGCCAACCCAGGTTATGCTAACAAAGAAAAGCTAACGTATAAAGAAGCCCTTCTCAAGAACCTTAGTAAGGTAGAAACCCAAGCAGTGCAACCCAGCAACGAGGAAAACTTCATTGAAATTGAATGTGACGACGATAATGTTTTCGGTGTTGAAATCAAACCAGAAAATAATGAATGGCTCAAATACTCTCTGATTGGATTAATGAAAAACTCTTATGAAATCGGGATAGTCCAACAAGCTTTCGACTTCGAAGGTATTGAAGCTACCATCTCTTTATGAAATAAAGAAAGTGAAGTTTACATTATTCCCTTTCAATCATTTGCAAAAATGACTCTCGCACTGGAAAACAAAATGGAAGCTATCAGCTTCTGGTTCTCTCATATCGCCCCCTTTTAAAAGATGATATCCCTTATCTATTTGTCTCAGTCATTTTACAAGGAGTCCCCCTTCGTTGTTGGAATGAAATTTTTTTAGAACCTTAGGCAATAGAGGGGGAAGTATGTGTGTGTATCCAACAGTACAAGAAACAAAGTCCATTTAGACAAAGCTTCAATCATCGTTAGAGCAGCGAGTCTCTTGGACATCCCTGGTCCAGTCAAGATTATTTCCCAAGGCTTCTCGTATTGCATTAAAACGAGTTTGGGTCCTTTTGATAATTCTTCTTCTGAAATATTTGAATATGAAGAAGAAGACAAATCTGCAGATATCTGGCAAAATAATTCCGATCTGGAAGCCAATAAGAGGGACGACAAGAGACCCAAGGGTCAGTCTCCGTGTGATAGGTTTCCAGGCATGAACGGTACCAAGTCACTTCTAAAAAATGTCCCCTCATCTCCCAATCGATGGGAAGCCTCGGGTTCATACAATTCCCCTTTCCAAAACAACGAAGTAGTTAATAATGAGGTAATTACTGACAACTCTAATTCCAACTGTGTCCCACCTCTAAACCCTTAGTCCTAGACAATAGTTGACATGTTGAATAAATGGGGTAATATCTTGGATGCCCCTTCCCTCATTGGGCCAAATGTTGAACCTTAAACTGGACCGCCACCACAAAACGAAGATGGGATAATCATTACACAGGCCAATAACCATTTCTACCAATTGGATCCCAATCCCTTTTTTGCCGACTCAATCAGCAACAACTCCAGACACAATTTCGGTGGAGCCTCAGTAGTAAAAGACACTTTTGACATATCAACAACCTACAATCAGAATGGGATAGTCGAAGAAATTCAAGATGAATTTAAAATGGGCTTCTTCAGAGCAAGTGTAAGAAGACAAATCAGAAGGCAAGTTAGAGACTCAGTTGAAAGCGGTAGTCCACAACCAAAGCAAACATGTCAACTCTCCATATCAGATGATAAAATATCCCTTGAAAAAATCGAAGCTGAAGCAGTTTGAGAGGTTAGCCGTATCCTCGAATTCTCTTTTAAAGGAGGCAAAGACGCTATTATTAATAGGGTCCGTGAATTAGAACATGCTTAACTCAACAACTCAGGGCTCTCTTCTAAAAACGATAATATTCCTATTATTATTATGAATTTATCCATCCTCTCCTGGAACATCCGAGGCATTATAAAGAGAGAGAAAATACGAGCCGTGAAGTAGTTGATTTCAAGGCAACAATCGAATATCATCATTCTACAGGAGACGAAACTCGAAGAAATCAATGAGAGTCTCGTTAAGAAACTGTGGAATCTTGACAGAGTTCAATTCTCTTTCTCCCATTCGTCTGGCTCTGCTGGGGGATTACTTAGCATCTGGGATCCGACTTTGATACAAGTTTCTCGGATAATCATCAAACCAAGAATTATAGCTCTTATTGGAACAATTGGAGTGAAAAAAATTATGAGAGGTATCATCAATGTGTATGGCCCAACAACCGACTCTAAGAAGAAGGATTTCCTTGAAGAAGCGCTATCGATAATAAAATAATCAGGTATAGCGTGGTGCCTAGGGGGTGATTGGAATATGTTCATTGATCTTGAAGAGAAGATTGGCTTTTCTCTTAATCAAACCATGATTGACTTGTTCAAAACTTTTGTTTCAGATGCTTCTCTTATAGACTTGCCTCTTATAGGAGGGCGATTCACATGGTGTAGTAACCGTGAACTACCAACCTTTGTCAGACTGGACGGGTTCCTATTATCAGCTGATTTTGATTTGGCATTCCCTAACTTAACTCAAAAGGTACTGAACAAATCCCTATCCGATCACAAAGCAATTTGCGTCCAGTCAGACGATCTCAATTAGGGCCCTAAGTCATTCCGTTTCTTCAACTATTGGATCAATGAAGTGGGTTTCGATGAATTGGTGAATTTCTCCAAGGAAGAAATCTAGGCTACCCTCTCCTCTTCAGACAACAATCGTGCCCCGGGTCCAGACGGTTTTAACCTCGGACTTTTCAAAAAATTATGGAAGGTATTAAAAGTGGATATACTACGTTTCTTTGAAGACTTTCATACAGGCAGAGACTTTGAGAGCGGGATCAATAGATCATTCATTACCCTTATACCCAAAGTCACCAGTCCAGAATCTCTCGAAGAATTTTGCCCAATAAGTTTGATCGAGGTCATTTACAAGATTTTATCCAAAGTTCTCTCGAAAAGACTCCGCTCAGTATTGGATTCGCTCGTATGAGAATCACAATTCACATTCATTCCAGGGTGCCAAATTCTTGACTGCTCTCTAATCGCCAATGAGGTGGTCGACTTCTTAGAGAAAGAAAAAAAGTAAGGGGTCTCCTTTAAAATCGACTTCCACAAAGCTTTTGATTCAGTAGATTGGAATTTTTTGATCTCAATTATGAAAAGATGTGGCTTCAATGAGAAATGGTGCAGTTGGATTTATAGATACATCTCTAATGTGTCTATTTCGGTGCTTGTCAATAGAGTTCCATCTGAAGTTTTTGAAATTTCTAGAGGACTGAGACAAGGGTGTTCGTTATCCCCACTACTTTTTAACTTGGTGGGTGAAGCCTTAAATCAAATGATACGCAAGGCTGTAAACAAGGGCTTGTTCTCCGGCATATGTGTTGGTCGTAGGGACAATTGTACAACGATCACAAACCTCCAATTTGCCGACGATCTGCTTATCTTCGTTGGAGCTTCGGTTACTCAAGTCTGCAACATCAAAAGAGTCCTTCGAGTCTTTGAACTTACCTCTGGATTAAAACTCAATATCACTAAAAGCAAAATCTACGAGCTGAATATCGACTTTGATATCATCTCAGAATGGGTATCATCGATCGAATGCCAATCGGATACATTTCCAACAAAATATCTCGGTCTCCCCCTTGGTGCAAGCCGAAACAAGAGAGCTTTATGGGAACCTGTCGTTAGTAAATTTGACAAAAAGCTGGCAGGATGGAAAACCAACTTCATTTCTTCAGCGGAAAGACCTGTTGTTGAGTGGATCGCAAGATCGATATTGACCAAGAGGGGGGTGAATTGGAAATTTAAAGTTTTGTGGTGGAAATTGCAAATTAAAAAATGATAGACAAGGGATTTAGAGTGGTTCAAGTTCCAAATGAACTCTACATCCACTACCTTAGCTTCACTAAGGATTTGCAACAATTCCACTAATTGCTCTTCCCCTTTTCTAGGACTAGGAGGCAACCTTTACAATTTCGGTTGATTTTTCTACCCAAAAATCAACCCAATCCTCACACAAGTGAACAAAGAAATTTGATGGCTAATAATGTATCTCTTAATACAAATGATAGCCCTATTACAAGCACTCAACCCAATTGAACAAGATGTGAATGAAAATTACAATTGGGGTTTTTAGATAAAATGGGATTTTTGCACAATTGCTTGGATTTGATGTTTGGATGTTTGCTTTTTGGATCAATAGTTGTTGCTGGAGCTTTTAGAGGTCTCTTTTATACCTTCTCATTGATTTCTAGCCGTTGTGGTTGTTGCACTCATCAATAGAGCCGTTGGGGATGTTATCTCACCACCATAAATGCATTCTGCAACAACCCGTTTCGAAACGCGGGGTACCTGTTTCGGAACGGACTAAAATAGAAAGAACCGTTGGGGTGCATTTAAGAGCCCGTTTCGAAACGCCTTAGGGCCGTTTCGAAACACTTTTGCCACTGTCAAGGGTCGTTTTGAAATGGTCTTAGCCCGTTTCGAAACACCTTAACAGTTTTCAGAAAATCAGTTAAAAACAACTTCAACGATCATATTTTTCAATTTAGACTTAAGACCTGTTTCGAAACGCTTGGCTTCGTTTCGAAATGGTTTTGCTACTGTCAAGGGTCGTTTCGAAACACCCTATTTATCTTTGTAAAATAGGTCAATTAATTTAACAACCGTTATGTTTTTCAAATTAAAATTGAAGAACTGTTTCGAAACATATGAGACCGTTTCGAAACGGGTTCAAGTGTTTCAATACACGTTTCGGAACAAGTGTTGACAGTGATGAAAACTTTTCGAAACGCCTTAGGCCGTTTCGAAACAGGAGCTTGAAAATCACCGTTTTGGCTTTAAACACTTAGAAAAATATTTGAAAAACTTTGTTTTTAACTTTGGCATAATCTTGAAATTATATGGGGATATTTTGAGGACTTAAAATTCGTTTTGACATTTTCAATTTAGTCCTTAGGTTTTTAGTTATATCAAAATTAAAATATTTGTTTCACAATCTCCCCCTTTTTGATATAACAAAACCAAAGTTAGAATTTTTAAGAATTTTGAATGTTTTGAAAATATTCTAACTCCCCCTTAATTTAAGATAGGTTTTTAAAGAAAAAAAATGTTTGACTTGAAATCCAAGTTGTAAAGCTTTTTAAAAAAACTTTTAAAATTTAAAACGAATTTTAGTTTGTGGCTCTTAAATTTCTTCTCCCCCTTTTTGTTAGATCAAAAAGAATAATGAAAGCTCATAGAGAAGACAAAGGATTAGTACCAATAAGCATTAATAAGCAACCATAATATTAATTCATAAATATCCAAAACATAAACCAACATTAAGTTCATAATAAAATCCCAAACAAAAGATCAAAAGCATAGGGTCCTAAAACATAAGAAGACATAAAGATGCAATCTTAATCCTAAAATGCATAGATAATATGATATGATATGATATGAAGATCCTAGGCCTCGTCATCATCATCCGAAGTATCATCATCGCTCTTGACTTGAGAATGGTGAAACTTCGTCCATTGCCCATAGAGAGTAGAGAAGGACAAATCCAAGTTTGATGGGAAGTCTCAAGAGTATGAAGACGATCCTCGACATTTTTCAAACGATTGTCCATGGCAGTAAAACCCGAAGCAATTCTAGTATCCAAAGCATTGAACCGCTCGGTAATGAGAGCCGTGAGGGCTTCATTGTTTGCAACCTGAACTTGCGGTGGAGGAGCAACGGGAGGAGGAACAGCTTCTCTATCAACTCTTTCCCAAACATCATTCACATATGTAAACCCGGACTTGCGAAGGGAGGACTCACCAATCTTGGTCTTGCGAGGTTCCGAAGAGTCGTAGGTACAATCGATACCAAGATCATTAAAGATGTAGCTCAAGATTGTGTCATAGGTAAAAGACTTCAACTCATTTGTGTCAATAAGCTTAATATTATTGACTATCTCGGCAAAAATAATTTTAGGCACATTAGGGCGCTCACCTCTACGGAAACATTCAAGCAAAAAATGATCAGTTTGACGGATATGAGAGTATTTACCTCCGGTAGGTTGAATGAACCATGAAACCATCAAGTGAAGAACGCGATCGTGCACATCCAAAGTAAGTGCCCGACCGGTGAAAGTGCCAAAGTGACGTTCATCCTTAAGACCCTCATCTTTAAGTTTAAAAATAGACTCCAAGAGATCAACATTAACAACAAACTTTTTGCCTAAAATGAAATATTCAATTCCTATAATCTTGGTTTTGGTCTCATCATGAATAAAACGAGCATTAGAGTAAAAAAGGAGTACCATGTGTTTGTAGCGAATATCCGGAATGCTCAAGAAATAGATAAGATTCCACTCACTCAAACGCTCGAGATAACGGAATAGGAATCGCTCGGAATTGAGGAAATCAAGATCAATGGCACGTTCTCTACGAACTTTGAAATCCTTGACAAAAGAGAAGCGAGCTCGTATCTCCGGAGTTTTAAGGGATTTCTGAAAAAGCAGAGCAAGATTCGGACGAATGCTCGAATCACCGGTTTGAACGGCCTTACGCTTTTTGTTAGCTTGTTCCGCCATCTAAAAACATTAAGCAAGTATATTTTAAAATTAAGTGTATGCATTGACATTGAAAATCAATCCAATGATAAATCCCACTTAGGTTTTTGAAACAAAATTAAAAACAAACAAAACAAAAAAAATAGTAAAAAAATTAAAAAAATACAACTGAAAAAATTTATATTCGAATCAAAAATTTTGAGATTTTGAAATTTTTTTACAAGATATGGAAAACCCACAAAGGAAAACCCACAAAGGAAAACATATAGTTTATACAAAAATAAAATTTTCTAACCTGAGATTCGAACAGAAATTGAAAAAAAAAAAAGAAGAAAAAAAACCTTAGTTGGGGATTTTGGATGATTTGATGAAAATCCTTGCACAATGTTGATGAAACTTGCTTAGACTTGAGTTTTAGAGTAAAACCCCTCACAATTTTGTGAAAATCAATGAGTTTGAGAGGGTATATATAGAGAGGGAGGCGGTTTAGGGTTTTAAGAGTTTGATAAAAAGTAGGATTTTAACATTAAAAGCCCTAAATAAAGCTATCCGCGATGCCGTTTCGGAACGGTCATGACCGTTTCGAAACGAGACGACTAGGGTTTTGACCTTTTTGAGACCGTCAGCTGACCGTTTCGATACGGTGTTGACCGTATCGAAGCCCTGTTGACTCCTATCGAAACACGTTTCGATACACCCCTTGGCAGTAGCCAAAACGTTTCGAAACACACTGTAGGTGTTTCGAAACGCCCTTCTCTCAGAACTGGATTTAAGGTATCCGTATCGAAACAGGGTCACCCGTTTCGATACACTTGGGCCTGAAAGTGCAGATGAGGCTCTAAAAGTGTAGAAAAATGAAGTTTTAATAGGCCTAACATGCATAAATGTCATGAATGAGCAGGCAAAACATATTCAAGCATAAACATACTTCCCCTAGCTATAAGCATGGATGAAATTAAAAGACTAAGCATACAAACATGGCATTTCACAAGATCAAGCATATTTAAGCACAAAAGAGGTCCTAAAAGGTCAAGATAGGCTAGCTAGACCTAACTCTCTCCTAAGGGAGCAAAAATGCTCTTTGTCTAAGGGTTTTGTAAATATGTCCGCTAATTGATTCAAGGTGTCTACGTACTCTATAACCACATCTTCCTTAAGGACATGATCTCTAATGAAATGATGCCTTATTTCTATGTGTTTGGTTCTAGAGTGTTGGATGGGATTTTTAGTTAAACATATTGCACTAGTGTTGTCACATTTTAGGGGTATGGTTTCAACTTTAATTCCATAATCTAAGAGTTGTTGCTTCATCCAAAGGACTTGAGCACAACAACTCCCTAAGGATATGTACTCGGCTTCGGTGGTAGATAAGACTACACTATTTTGTTTCTTAGAGAACCAAGATATGAGCATACTACCTAAGAATTGACAAGTTCCCGAAGTACTTTTCCTATCAATTTTGCAACCCCCATAATCCGCATCCGAGTAAGCATGAAGGTTGAAGGTAGAGTCTCTAGGATACCAAAGACCTAAACAAGGAGTGTCTCTAAGGTATCTAAAGATTCTCTTAACGGCTATAAGGTGAGACTCTCTAGGACTAGCTTGAAACCTAGCACACAAGCAAACACTAAACAAGATATCCGGTCTACTTGCGGTAAGGTAAAGCAAAGATCCAATCATAGAACGATAAAGCTTAGAGTCAACACACTTACCTCCTTCATCTTTGTCAAGCTTTGTAGATGAGCTCATAGGAGTGGCTTGAGGCTTTGCATTCTCCAAGCCAAACTTCTTGAGCATATCCTTTATGTATTTTGCTTGGTTGATGAATGTGACATCCTTCTTTTGCTTGATTTGGAGTCCCCAAAAGAATGAGAGCTCCCCCATCATGCTCATCTCAAATTCACCTTGCATTAACTTAGCAAACTCTTGACAATGACATTCATTAGTAGAACCAAAAATAATATCATCAACATAAATTTGAACTACTAAGATGTCATTTTTATACATTTTTATAAAAAGTGTAGTGTCCACCTTACCTTTTTCAAATCCTTTTTCAATCAAAAAATTTGAAAGTCTTTCATACCAAGCTCTAGGAGCTTGTTTTAAACCATAAAGAGCTTTGGTAAGTTTGAAAACATGATTTGGAAATTTTGAATCTTCAAAACCCGGTGGTTGTTCCACATACACTTCTTCATTTATAAAACCATTTAAAAATACGCTTTTAACATCCATTTGAAAAAGCTTGAAATTATGATAACATGCATATGCAAGCAACATCCTAATGGCTTCCATTCTAGCTACGGGTGCATAGGTTTCATCAAAATCTATTCCCTCTTCTTGAGTGTAACCTTGTGCTACAAGTCTAGCTTTATTTCTCACAATGTTACCACTCTCATCTAGCTTGTTCCTAAAGACCCATTTAGTTCCTATTGTAGATTGGTTACTAGGCATATCAACTAATGTCCATACATTACTTCTCTCAAATTGATTTAACTCTTCTTGCATAGCCATAATCCAAAAGTCATCTTTCAATGCTTCTTTTATATTTTTAGGCTCTATGCATGAGATAAATGCAACATGGTTCATTAATCTAAGAGAAGAACGAGTGGTTACCCCCTTGGATGGATCACCCAAGATTTCACCATCTTTGACATAGTTCAACTCCCTTGGGTAGCTCACTTCCTTTTCTTCAATAGCCAAGTCCTTCAAGGCTTCAAGAGGTGGATCTTGTGAATCCTCTTCCTTTGTTGGAATCTCATCCTCCTTTGAAATTTGATCCCTATCAAAGGCATTTATGATCCCTACATCATCATCATCACAAGAATCCTTCCTAGGAAGGAGGTTATCATCGAACACAACATGAATAGATTCTTCTACTACTAAAGTTCTTTTGTTAAATACTCGATAGGCTTTAGAGGTTAAAGAGTAACCTATAAAAATGACTTCATCACTTTTTGCATCAAATTTACCTAAGTTATCTTTTCCATTATTTAAAACAAAACACTTGCACCCAAAAGGGTGGAAATAGCTAATGTTAGGCTTTTTAGATTTTAAAATCTCATAAGGTGTTTTCTTTAAAATTGGCCTAATCATTACTCGATTTACAATATAACAAGCGGTGTTTGTGGCTTCCGCCCAAAAATATTTAGGTAAATTGTTTTCACAAAGCATAGTTCTAGCCATTTCTTGTAAAGTTCTATTTTTCCTCTCAACTACCCCATTTTGTTGAGGAGTTCGAGGAGCCGAAAAATTATGGCTAATACCATTTTCATTTAAAAAAATCTTCAAACCCTAAATTTTGAAACTCGGTTCCATGATCACTTCTAATATGTGAAATTCTAAGTTCAAGATCATTTTGGGTTAATTTTGAAAATGTGATGAATTTTTCCAAAGCCTCATCTTTAGTACTTAAAAAGAGAACCCAAGTAAATCTAGAAAAATCATCAACAAGCACAAAAGCATAAGACTTACCACCCAAGCTCATAGTCCTAATTGGCCCAAATAAATCCATGTGAATTAGTTGTAAACATCTACTAGTAGAAACATCATTAATGGATTTAAAGGAAGACTTATGTTGTTTACCCTTTGAGCATGCATCACAAATTTTATCATTTGAAAATTTTATTTTGGGTAAACCTCTAACTAGATTTAGAGAGACTAGTTTTTCCAAAACACTTATGCTAGCATGTCCTAGCTTTCTATGCCACAACCATGCATCATTTTCATTTTGAGCAACTAAGCATGCATGAGATATATGAATGTCATCTAGATGCACCATGTATATATTCCCTATGCGATGACCTATGAGCATAATATTATTAGATTTAATGTCTACAATTTTGCATCCATTTTTATCAAACAAAACATTAAATCCTTTATCACACAATTGACTTATGCTCAATAAATTGTGTTTAAGACCATCGACATATAAAACATTTTCAATGAGAATAGTAGAGTGATTACCTATGGAGCCAATACCTTTAATGTGGCCTTTGGAGTTGTCACCAAATGTTACTACTCCTCCACTTTTTGGCTTTAGATCCATGAATCGACTCTTGTCTCCGGTCATGTGCCTCGAGCATCCACTATCAAGGTACCATGAGTTTTGACTTTGTGCTTTGGCCTTGTAGCAATGCTCCCCCTACAAACAAAGATATTAAACTTTGGTTTTTGGTACCCAAATCATTTTGGGTCCATGAGTGTTAGCTCCCAAAACCTTGGTTCCCTTAGGAATCCAAGATGACATAACAATAATATTATTAGATTTTACAAGTTCCTTAGGAACCCATACACTTCTAATTCTTTTAGCTCTACTATGTCTAGGGTAGCTGCATTGTTTGTAGTAGTTAGTCTTTTTCTTAGGTTGGTGTGTTCTAGATGATTCTCCTACTTCGTGCTTGACACTACCAACATTTCTTAAAGACTTTTTGAGCTCATTTAGCTCACCCAACACCTTTTGGTGTTCACAATTACATTGAGATAAAAGATTATTAAGATCAACATTTTCATCTTGAAAAAATTTAAGTTCATCTTTTAATCCTAATATCTTTTTCTCAAATTTAGAATTAGCTTGAGTAAGTGAGTCATTTTTCTCATTTAGTTCTAGAATAATCTTTTTATTCCTAATGACCGACTCCTTATATTTCTCAACTAATTCATCATATACCTCTTGTAACTCATCATATGCATCATTTAATTCTTCATATGAAAAATCTAAAGTAGATGAGTTAGAGGTTACCAAGGAGGAATCTTCCTCAAGTGCCATGAGGCAAAGATTAGCCACTTCTTGTTCGTCATCCTCCGATGACTCCTCATCACTCCAAGTAGCAAGCTTGGCTTTGAGTCTCTTCTTCTTCTCAAAGCCCTTCTTCTTGAGTTGAGGGCACTCCGAACGTATGTGGCCGGGTTGTTTGCACTCAAAGCAAATGATGGGATCCTTTCCTTCTTCTTTGTTCTTGCCTTTGAAGTCCATCTTCCTTTGGATTTTTCTTCCCCGGTTGGACCTCATGAAACGTGAGAACCGTTTGGCTATCATAGCCAATTCTTCAAGTTCATCCTCCTCACAAGATGAGCTCTCATCATTTTGTGAAGTTTTAGCCTTGAGAGCTATTCCCATCTTCTTCTTCTTCTCAACCTCAAGCTTCTCTACCCTTTTCTCTTCTTTCTTTTTCTCATCTTTCATTCCTTGCTTCATGATCTCATGAGTAAGGAGAGAACCCACAAGCTCATTAAGCTTCAAAGTCTTCAAATTCTTTGCTTCGATGATAGCGGTTCTCTTCCCATCCCAAGACTCGGGAAGTGAATAGAGTAGCTTCCGGACAAGCTTGTCTTCCGGTATGATCTCTCCAAAGCCCTTTAGACCATTGACAATCGTGGAGAAATGATCAAACATCTTTGACACCGTCTCATCGGGCTCCATCTTGAAATTTTCATAACTAAGATTGAGAATTCCAATCTTAGTTTCTTTAACATCATTGGTGCCTTCATAACTAGTCTCAAGAGTGTCCCACACTTCCTTGGCACTTTCAATTGATGAGACCTTTGAGTAGATGTCCGGACCGAAAGCACAAAATAGCATGTGGAGAGCTTTATCATTGACTTGAATCTTTTTCCTCTCCTCTTCACTCATCTCCACTTTCTTCTTCAAAACCATCTTGCCTTCACCATCTTGCTTCAATGGAATATATGGCCCATCTTCAATGACATCCCACACAAGATAGTCATTTGACTTGATGAATAGACGCATTCTATTCTTCCAAAAAGAATAGTTATCACCGTTGAAGAAGGGAGGCTTTGTAATGGATTGTGACTCGTACATGCCGGAACCGGAGGTTGAAGTCATCTCTTGATTATTTGATGATCACACTCTTCCAAGGAACTCCTCTTGTGGTTGTTAATCCTCAAAGAGTTAGGCTCTGATACCAATTGTTGAGTGGATCGTAAGATCGATATTGACCAAGAGGGGGTGAATTGGAAATTTAAAGTTTTGTGGTGGAAATTGCAAATTAAAAAATGATAGACAAGGGATTTAGAGTGGTTCAAGTTCCAAATGAACTCTACATCCACTACCTTAGCTTCACTAAGGATTTGCAACAATTCCATTAATTGCTCTTCCCCTTTTCTAGGACAAGGAGGCAACCTTTACAATTTCGGTTGATTTTTCTACCCAAAAATCAACCCAATCCTCACACAAGTGAACAAAGAAATTTGATGGCTAATAAGGTATCTCTCAATACAAATGATAGCCCTATTACAAGCACTCAACCCAATTGAACAAGATATGAATGAAAATTACAATTGGGGTTTTTAGATAAAATGGGATTTTTGCACAATTGCTTGGATTTGATGTTTGGATGTTTGCTTTTTGGATCAATAGTTGTTGCTGGAGCTTTTAGAGGTCTCTTTTATACCTTCTCATTGATTTCTAGCCGTTGTGGTTGTTGCACTCATCAATAGAGCCGTTGGGGATGTTATCTCACCACCATAAATGCAGTCTGCAACAACCCGTTTCGAAACGCGGGGTACCTATTTCGGAACGGACTAAAATAAAAAAAGTCGTTGGGGTGCATTTAAGAGCCCGTTTCGAAACGCCTTAGGGCCGTTTCGAAACACTTTTGCCACTGTCAAGGGTCGTTTCGAAACGGTCTTAGCCCGTTTCGAAACACCTTAACGGTTTTCAGAAAATCAGTTAAAAACAACTTCAACGGTCATATTTTTCAATTTAGACTTAAGACCTGTTTCGAAATGCTTGGCTTCGTTTCGAAACGGTTTTGCTACTGTCAAGGGTCGTTTCGAAACAGCCTTAGCCCGTTTCGAAACACCCTATTTATCTTTGTAAAATAGGTCAATTAATTTAACAACCGTTATGTTTTTCAAATTAAAATTGAAGAACTGTTTCGAAACGTATGAGACCGTTTCGAAACGGGTTCAAGTGTTTCGATACACGTTTCGGAACAAGTGTTGACAGTGATGAAAACGTTTCGAAATGCCTTAGGCCGTTTCGAAACATGAGTTTGAAAATCACTGTTTTGGCTTTAAACACTTAGAAAAATATTTGAAAAACTTTGTTTTTAACTTTGGCATAATCTTGAAATTATATGGGGATATTTTGAGGACTTAAAATTCGTTTTGACATTTTCAATTTAGTCCTTAGGTTTTTAGTTATATCAAAATTAAAATATTTGTTTCACACCTGTCCTCCTTAAGTCTGTACTTTCGAGCCTCTCAATGTTCTATCTCTCCATGTTTAGAATGCCCATGTCAGTTCAACACAAACTTAAAAGTATAATGGCAAGGTTCTTATGGGGGGATCAGCGGAGAAAAACAAAATCTATTGGATCAAATGGTCTGAACTTTGCAAGCCACTGAATATGAGAGGATTAGGTATCACTGATCTGGATATGGTTAATCGCGCATTACTCAGTAAATGGGGGTGGCATTTCGGCAACGAACCGGATAGAGTTTGGAGAAGGGTCATTTGCAGCAAAATTCCCTTAAATAACAACCATCTTCTACCGGTCCGAGAAACTAACAGGAAAGTATCGTAGATATGAAATGAGATTATAAATTCTTACTTTAACGATGATGCAATTGGAGTATGCGTTAGATCTAATCTGGCCCTGCAAGTCGGTGATGGTAAACACATATCTTTTGGGCATGATGTGTGGCTCGGTAACTCACCCTTAAAACTCAAATTCCCAAGAATCTTTGCTCTTTCGGTTAATAAGGATGGTTGCATAGCGTCCTTTGGAAACAAGAACGAAAAGGGCTGGAATTGGAATATTCAACTTCGTAGGCCTCTCCTAGGCTGGGAACTCTAACAATGGGAATCCTTTTTGACCTGGTTAAACAACTTCAAAGCAAGCAATCTCAACCAAGACTGGGTTAGTTGGTATGGTTTTGGCGATGGTATTTTCACTGTAAAATCTCTTAAATCGATTCTTCTTGGCCACATCCCGTCCAAGAGATTTTGGAATAAATTTGTTTGGGTCGGTTTAGCTCCCCCCAAAGTAGAACTGTTCGTTTGGTTAATCGTCAAGAGTAGAGTCCCCGTAAAAACTGAACTTTTGAAACGAGGCTTCCCAGGTCTAACAGATGGTCTCTGCCCTCTTTGCCGCGAAATGCTAGAGACTGTTAATCATATTTTCTTCTTCTACAGAATTAGTTGGAAAATCTGGACGTACTTCCTGGCCTCGGCAAGTCTCTCGTTACCATTTCAATTCAATCCGTCAGCATTCCTAGAGGAATAGGGATCTGTCTCTCCCCCTCATTTTTCGACAGCTTTGGTCATTAATCCATTTTGCCACACTTTGGACCATTTGACTATCCCGTAATAACATCATCTTCAAGGGAAACAATCTCGACCAACTCTAATTGCTTCAACAAATTAAATATAGATTGACATTATGGATTTTTTTCCAAGTTCAGGGACTATTGCATCCCATTGGACGCTCTTATCGCTGATCTTTTTCTAACAAATGATAAATCACTGATATCTCTTAAGGTTTCTCCAATTAAGAAATGGTCCCCTCCTCCGACAGGGTTCCTCAAACTCAATATTGACGGGGCAATTTCACTCGTGTCTTCGAAGAGTGGCATAAGGGGAATTCTCCGAGACTCTACATATAAAATTTCATTACAATTTACAGCTTCTTGTGGTTCTGTGCCTTCAGCTATAGCTGAACTTCTCGCAATAAAAGAGAGAATTAGCAGAGTTTTGAATTTCACCTGGGAGTTTAATGCAAGAACTATAGTTGAAAGCGACTGCAAAATAATGGTTGACTGGCTTAACAAAATGGTGGGTTTTCCGGCAGTTTACACACCTTTGGTTAAAGAACAGGTTACGATTATCGAAAATCGAGGCATGATTCTAAGGTTAATCCCCATCGAGTGTAATACCAGGGCTGATAATCTGGCTAAAGTCGAGATAGAATAATTGTATTTAGTCTTGTTACTCTCTTCCTTAATCTGTACTGAACTTTCTTATGATCAAGTTTATGAAATAATACTTCGGGCACTCTTTTCCCCCTATCTAGGCTAGAATGGGTTTTTAACGAGACCCTTAATTTAAAAAAAATTAACAATTATATAAATAATAAATTAATATAGAAATCTTTCAAATATGTTTAGAAAATTTATATTAAAAATAATTTTTACAAATCTAATTAATATTTATCATATACAAAATATTCATAACCGATAAAATATTCAAACAAATATTGAATATAATTATGTCTTTTATATGTCATTTTGCTTGTTTTAATAATCAAACAGCTATCAGCTATAAGCTATCAGTTAATTTTACCAAACACTTTTATACAAACAACTAATACAATTTGCTAGTCAAATCAACTAATGCAATCTGCTATCAGCTAATGTAATCCACTATCAGCTATAAGCTATCCGCTAATTACCAAATAGGACCAATATATATGGAAATAGTTTAATTTAAATTTTACTTTAAATAATTTATAATTGGATGTTGAATCTTTAAATTTTTAATCTTTGTTAATAAATTTAATGGTGTTCAACCGTGTTCACTGCACGTTGTAGAATTTTTCTTGTACATTTATTATATTATAATCGTATTTAAATTATTTGAATATTTCTTATATATATATATATATATATTATTTTTTTATATTTTTCTCTCCTTTTGCCTTTATGTTTTTTTTTTTTTAATATTAGATATAATTATTACATCGTATCTAAAATCACTAGATGTAACAATGGCCGAAGGTAAGGGCTCAATGGGGGATTTTACTTAGGCCCTGCAACTCTATGAGTGCAAAAGGTTATAAGGGGATATTTAATTTTCAATTCTCTCTATTTAGTCAAATTAAATGAAATTTATTTGTGTCAAATTATATGAACTTTTACCCAAAATTTGGATTGGATTGACCATCTTTAAATATCGAAATCGAACAAAAACTTCTAATTTTTAGATCGAAAAAAAATATTCCAAAAATCTGACCTATTTCTATGAATACCCATCTATACTTCTAACGAAAACGAGGGTAACAAGATAATATTTCCTTTAATTTTATGATTTTGCATGTATTTTTAGAATTTATAAAACATAATTATATAATTTACTATATGATAAGCAACTATTAGTCCCCGGTTGTAGTATCTATTCCAAAATTAGTCTCTAAATTTCTTAATCCACATTAATCACGATTTTGATAGTTTTCTTAATTTTGATCATATAATAAGGGCAATTATTCATATAATAGTACAATATTATGCCATGTATAACATTATCAGTCTTTCGCCATCAAAATATAAACAAAAATCAAATCTAGAAACTAATGTGAACAATAAAGTGGGAACCAATTTGAGAAATAATTTAAAGTTTAAGGACTAATGGTTGATTTATCCCTATCGTAAGCAAATTATACCGAAGAAAGCCGGCTATAAAATGGCAGAAAAAGATATTATTCGGGGGTCTGACTCTTAAACCCTAGCCGCTTGCTTTCCTCTTTTGTTTCAAAACCCCTAAAGCCGCCTCCTCAATCTTCAAGTCTCGTAATTTCTTGCTAAAGGTAAAGATCATTGCTTTTGATTACGCGATGTTGATTATACTTGACCATCTACTGAATTTCGATGTTATTTGGGTCTGTTGTTCTTTTTTGTGATGTCATTTTAGCCTTCTGAGTTAGTTTATATTGTTTTGTTGGTTTTATTTATTTTGCTTTTATGTTTATCTTGCATGATTTCCTGTTCATTGAAACACTGTTGTTATAAATAATTTGAATAAAGTTATAGAACGACATGTAGTTAGAAATTTGCAGTGGTATAATGAACGAATTTACTCTTTTCTTATAATATTTTTCTTTGTTCATGTTAAAATCAATATTAAACCCTTTAGTGTAAGAGAAATGATTGAAGAAAACTGGCCTGAAAAGTTATAATTTTTAATAAAATTTTAAATACTTCCATGTTTAATCTAATAAGTGTTGTTTTAGTGACTTGTAAAGCTTCATGTTTTTCTTTGATTGTATACTGTGTTATTTGTTTTGGTTATTAGTTGAACTATTTAGTTTTGAACTAACATGATAATCTGTTTTGTTTCTTTTGATGGTTTTGCTATGAAAACAAAGATACAGTCGAGTATTCTAATGGCATTCTCTAGCAAACTTGGAAGCCTCTTGAGGCAAAATGGGCAAACCCCAATGATATCATCAATGCTCAACTCTCTTCGATGCATGTCGACTTCAAGCAAAAAGCTTTTCATTGGAGGTATTTATACATGTTTGTTGTTTTGAAATTAGATTTTGATATTGTTTTCTTTGTATTTGACTTAAATTGAATATTTGGTTCATAGGTCTTTCATATGGAACTGATGACCAAACTCTCAAGGAAGCCTTTTCTGGATTTGGTGATGTTACTGAAGGTGAGTTGTATTTGTACTTTTAATGACATTATTAAGTTTTTGCAATTATTATAGACTGTTTTAGTTTATTATTAATTTGCAGCTGATGAACAAGGTTACATGGTATGATATTTGCTGTGGATTGTGTTGCATAATATATTTTTTTCTTCAAGTTTTCTCTTAGAAGTTGATTAATGATTAGTGCGAGTGACTGTTGTTTTGTCTTGTCTTTTAATTGAAACTATAATAAGTTTGTCTCGAATGGCTTGTTAATGATTTTGATCATTGGAATTTTGCTTTTATGTGTACTGTGTACGAAGAATTGTTACTTGCATAATGTTTAAAAATGATAGAAAGTTTTTATATTTTGTTTTATTGTATTGTATTGATGATGGTATCTAGTCTTGTTCTCACTCCCTGATATGTAATTATCAGCTCGCGTTATCGTCGATAGAGAGACTGGGAGGTCTAGGGGATTTGGTTTTGTTAACTTTGCTGATGATGAAGCTGCCAACAATGCCTTGTCAGCCATGGATGGACAAGTGAGGAAAACAAAATCTACTGATATGTTCAACATTTTTCCAGTGAATCACAAAGTAACTATTTTGTACTGTAATTGCAGGAACTCCATGGGAGAAGTATTCGAGTAAGTTATGCTACTGAGAGACCTAGTGGCCCTCGTTCTTTTGGTGGCAATAGTGGTGGATTCCGTGGTGATAGAGGTGGCTTTGGAGGGGATTCAGGTTTCTAGTTTCTTGTATCAGAACCTATCCGAGGAAGTGCATCTGTAGCTAGTAGTTATTTAGAATTGAGGGTGTGTTTATTTATTTTTAAGGATTGCTGAACTTGTGCTATTACTTTTTTGCTGTAAGTTCAAAACTTGCCCTTTGTTTGTCATTTCCTAATACAATATCTATGTTGGCAAGGTGAGCCTTGCTTTTGAGTTTCAACCTTGTTTGGTTCAATTCTATCGGCTTCTTCATTGCATGTTAGCTTGACTTGCATTACATTGCAGGGCGATTTCAAGGTGTTAATGCGAACAATGTTACAGGTAAGATAGTTTTGATCTTTGGCGACCTTTTTATCTCTCATTTGTTGAATTAATACAAGTTGATTCCTAAAATCTATCATTGTGAAGAACTCTTCTAAATGAGTACACATTTCAACTTTACAACTAATTAGTTTAGTAATGGATTAGATATTTTTAATTAATAAAACAATAGTAAATTACAAGTTATACTTGTTTTATTTTTAGGCTTTAAAACAACTCATGTTTGAGAGGTCCTCAAAGGTTGCTTCTGCATTAATTATTGTCCCTGCAAAGCAAAAAATGTGACAATTTGTGCTGGCAATCAACTTTTTTTCCCATTATTTCTTCTATTCTTAGATGCATGGGATTTACATGATTTGCCTTTTTTAACACTTGTGATTAACATTTAATAGTCTGGTTGTTAATTTAGTGTGTGGATTTAGATATTTATAAAATTTTAATTATTTTTTATATAACTCGGTGATATGGGGTTTAAATAATTTTTAATGGGATTACATTACGTGTATATTACATTGGTGAAACATAATACTATTAATAATACAAACAAGATTACAGGTAATTGTTTTATATACAAGCACATGTGAAAATTTTATTTTCCGTAAGTCTTAGTTTTATTTGTTAAAGACTTAGTTAGTTATAAGGTTTTTGGGTTTGAGTGTAAGAATTTTGAATTTAGGAGGTGTAGTTATAATTTAGGGGTAAAGTTATAATTTAAATTTATAGAATGAAACTTAAATCCCACGTCTTGAGATATTTTCCGTAACATTAAATACATTAAGAACTGCAAAGAAATTCCACTCTTTCATAATAGATCGAAACCAAAATCCATAATGTAATTTTGATTTGACTGTCCCATTAAAATCCAACCAAGTTTGCTAAATAATAGAATGGTTGCCAAAATCTAATGTCGGTGGTGAGTATCCAAAAACAGTGCAAAATTATGGGAAAATGACAAAACACAAGTAGTATTCAAATATAATGAGGGAAAGTAGGGCCTTTGCCTATTTATTTTCTAATTAATTATGTAAAAAGCTTGGTTACCAAGTCTTCTACCCTGGAAAGTTCTCCCAATTATTGTTCTTCCAAAATTTTAATTAAACCACTTTATCATCTTTCATATTTCTTTCTTTTGCTTCTTAATATCTTTTTAATTCAAAACATTATTGAAAGCACAACGGATTCTTCAATTTTAGTAGAAAGTAAAGATACTTTCATTTGCATCTGAAAAATTCTAATTTTAATCTTAATTTTACTTAAAGAGATGGGAAGGGGACTCTAGAGGGAAAGAAATGGGTGTTCTTAGTAGATTTAGAATTTACGACCTAAAGAAAATGAAGAAACAAAGATGTGCAACTTGGCCAATTGATCAAATGTGTTTGCTCATTTACATCCTCAAACTTGAATAAAACAATAAAAGAGTTATACATATTTTCAAGTCTCATCTTGTGTTGGTTTGAAACTCGACATATAAATGTAATATATTTCTATTTAATAAAAAAATTATGTCAAACTTTAACAAAGTAATTCACAATGTTGGCTATATAAACTAACCAATGACATTTAAAAAGATTTACTACTAAACTGAAGTATATAAACTATAACTAAATTATCTAGAACTTTAAACAACTTAGTATTAGTCAAGATTTAGTTTTGTTCTTATATCATTGTATTACGAATTCGATTCATGGTGATAATTACTTTTTAACACAATATTTAAATTACAATTTCCACAAAACTTCAAAAATCAAAGGATAAACTCACTTTTTCCCCCCTGAAAAATACAATAATAATTGTTCTAATTATATCAAATACTCAATCGATCTCGTAATAAATTGAATATAAAAGCTACCACATTTTCATTAAAAATAAATACATAGATATTTATAGGTATTTTTTTTAAAAAATAAACACTATATTCATATATAAACACATCCATAAACAAGAATTTTAATGTCTAGTTGTTGGAATCAATTCATAAAATAAACGGTAAAGATCTGCCCTTTTATTTAGCAGACCCCACCAGATTATTACACCTCATCTCCACAGATCTACAGCTTTCTCTCCTCTCTTAATCTTGTTTTTTTTCTTTCACAATTACCATTTCCTATATTTCATCAGAATTCTATAATAATCTGTAAATATTCTACAATAACAACCAAATTTGATCCATTTTTTTTTACATCAATATATCACCACAATAAACACAAAAATTCAATGGAAACGAAGAGGAAATTGAGAAAGAAAATGGCGGCAGCGGCAGCCATGGAAGAAGCTCTTAACTGGATTCATCGGCGCGTTGCGTTCCTTTACTGGGTTTGGATTCGATCCCATAGTAATTAACGTACCATTTCACGAATTTCCTCAATCCGGAAGCCAAATCCGTGGTTGGTTTGTACCCGAAATCCTTGTAGGCTAATGTCACGTTGGCATGTGTGAACGGCACATCGCCGTTTCTGGGCATCGTGATCACATGTTTCTTGGCTTTTGTTCCGAGCAAACCTTCTAGTATCGATACCAATCGGCCAACGGGGACCGGCGATGTGTTTCCCAGATTGTAGACTCTTAATTGAGCAGGTCCCTTCTTTTTCCCGCCGCTCCCGGTGCTCTTCTCCGCCGTGTCTAACGCCCCCAAACACCCTTTCACGACGTCGTCGATGTAGGTGAAGTCACGCGCCACCTCCTTTTGGTCGTGTGTTTTGTAGATGTCGATGGATTTGCCTTGGAGAATATCTTTAGTGAAAAAGAAATAAGCCATGTCGGGTCTTCCCCACGGGCCGTAAACGGTGAAGAATCTTAACCCGGTTAAGGACAGACCATAAATATGGTTATAAGTATGGGCGATTTCCTCGCCGGCTTTCTTCGTGGCGGCGTAGAGACTTGCCGGCTGATCAGTACGGTCACGTTCGGAGAATGGGTTTTCGGTGTTGAGTCCGTAAACCGAGCTCGACGAAGCCCAAACAATGGCGGGCTGTGGATTCGCCGCTTTGGCTACTTCGAGTAAATTAACGAACCCGGCAATGTTCGATCTCACGTAAGACTGTGGGTTTTGCATGGCGTACCGAACGCCGGCCTGCGCCGCCAAGTGAAGAATATGAGTGAACGGAACGACGTCGAATAGCTTCGTCAGCAGCCGGGCGTCGTTTAAATCGCCGTCGACGACGAAAATCTGGTGTTTGCTCAAAAGATTCTGCCTCGCTCGTTTCAACGAAGGATCGTAATAGTCATTGAAGTTGTCAAGGCCCAGAACCCCATCTCCGCGTTTCTTCAAAGCAAGCGAACAGTGGGAGCCGACGAACCCGGCGGCGCCGGTGACTAAAACGGAGAACCCATTGAGTCTACGCGGCGTAGAAGAGTGTCGCACTTGTTTCTCCCATGAAGCGCCGCCGACGAGTGAACTACCGGAGAAAAGGGAAGTGGAGAGGAAGCTATGGCCGTGGTGGCGGTGGAGAGGAGGAACGTGGTTGCCGGCATCCGAAAGCGGAGGGTAATTAATAGTGAAAAAGAGGATCAAAACTAGAGCAATGAGAAGGGTAACTCGGAAAAGGAATTTAGACGAAGCATTCAACAGTTTTGTGCTATGGAGTTTTCGAATATAGCTGTTGTATCTCTCCAGTTTCATGGTTTTGCTCGTGTCCGGCGGTGTTGGCATTTGGTTTCAATTGAAAGAAAATTAGCTGTTTGGTTGGGTAGAAAATGGGAAAAAAAGGGCTCAATGTGTTAAAGAGGAGAGCTTGATTTTCTGTGAGGTTGAGCCCTGAAGCTGTGAAGAGTGTTGGATTGAAGAATATAAAGGGAAATTGAAGGGAAAATAAATAAAATAAAAGAGAAATGAGAGGAAAGGGGGGCAGGGAGTTGGTATTGGTTGGAAACCACTTCTTTGTTTGGGTTGTTTTAACTAGTTCCCCCCTTAGCTTTGTAATTTTTAGACACCCAATATACTCCTATAATTTGTTAATATTATTAAAAATATAAAATACCGATAGTATCACTTCATATTGTTTTTTTACTCTTTGATAACATGTATACATTTTAGAAACAAAATTATTTGAATATGAGTTTTATAGAATGAATATCATTGTTTTTTTACTGAGATCACTCGCTAGGTTCAAGTGTCAAATTACTATTTTTGAACAATTTCTGCATAGAGGAGGGGAATGGAAATTTGCTCATATTGAATTTCGAACACACAACCTAAGAAGAGAGGAGGATGTCAACTAAAAACATTAATTACTTGTTTTAGAGATTGTTGACAAGTGTCAAATTGTTTTAGGTTAAAAGAAAAACGACTAACTACATGAACCAACTTTTTAATTTTGTAAAATATAATACCTAAATTTCAACATATTAAAATAAAAGGGACTAGCTTTTATGTATAACCACCAATATTTAACATATTAATCAACTAATTTAAATTAAGTATTATAAAAAATTTGTTTCAATTATAATGATAAGATTCGAACATATAATCTTATTTAAGAAATTTAGTACATCATCTCATTTTACTTACTAATTGTTGATAGAGTAACTTTTAAATTTTTATAAAGTAAAAGGAATGGAATTCTTAAATAGAAACATATAACCAACCAATTATTTTAGTGAGATAAAACATTAATAAATTAAAAAAATTCATCTTATAATAAATATTTATAGTATTTAATATTAATTAATTAAACAATATGTTAGAGATCAATTATCATACAAAATGATAAAAACCTAATATATAAAATAATTTTGCTCACCCCTTGTTGTCTCAGTGGTAAAGGATGATGTAATTCATCTAGGTGATTCGAGTTCGAGCACCAATTTTACATGGTGTGTATGCGTCTTATTAAAAGATATTAAAAAAAATTAAACAGATGTGACTTTTGTATCATACAAGCATATTAAAAAAATGGGAAGTGAGCAATAAATTTGGGTATTTTGATTTCAAATCATAATTTGAATATGTAAGAAATAAATGCATATATTATGATGCAAATGAGAGTAAAGAGAGATGGGATTTTCGCGTTGCCAGCTATGTTCTTTGTGAAAAATCTATTCCCATGTGCTCAACACGTGTTTCTATTTCAGGACCAATAGTTTCATTTTTTTCCTTAACAAATCCATTCTTACCATAAATAAATGTTTAACATAGTACTAGAATGGAAGTAAAGTAGATTTCCATAAGTTTAAAAACAACGGTAATGGTAAAATTAATTACGGTAATAATGACATGAATATATTAATAGTTAGATTTTGTTGCAGTTACATTTGGTTAAAGATTTAATTGGATTATAATTTGGTTAAATAAAATTAATTTTTGACTCGAATAAATCTCAATTCAATTTAAAATCAATGAACTAAATAAAATTTAAAAGACTTAGTATGCTATTTACCTTTTTCATTAAAGGCAATCCTTTTTTAATGTGTTTTAATTGATCAAAAAATAATTTAACGGGTTTGTTTAAGTGGTAAGTAATTTAATATCACTTAAATACGTTTCGAGTACGAAGCCTTGTGTATGTAGAAAACTCGTCACACAATGAAGCCATGCGTACAACACGAGTCGATCCAGATTAATCAAGATAAAATTTTGAAAAACTAAAAGGACAACAAAAAATGAGATATATCATGTAACGTTTTAAAGTTAAAGAATCAAAACAATCCGAAAAAACTCTAAGTCATCTAGATCAAACATTTATAGTTTAGAGACCAATTGTGTTTTAAATCTTTATATTGTAAAAAACACTTTTAGAATTTGTAATAATTTTTTTGTTTTGCTTTTATTTTTTTATTCTTTAACTACTAGATTTTATAATTTTTTAGTTACGTTTAATATTCTCTACATTTTAGATATTTTTCATATCTTAATAATTTTTAAAATTTCTACTTAAAAAATTATACTAATGTTACACGACAGGATCACAATGTATCAGCTGATGGCAATGTATTAGAAAACATCGTTAAACATACACAGTTACAATTAATTAAAAAGGATGATTCTACCTCGTGCGTCAAATACCACTGAACATTATTAATGATGAACACCGCTAAACATTTTTAAATTAATTAATAAAAATTTAAAATTTTAATGACTCATCATACAATTAATAATTATTTTTGAAAATTCAATTAAATTATTTTTTATATATATTAAAATTTTATTTTTTAATAAGGGTAAACTATATATTTGGTACATCACCTATTTCCGTATTTCTATTGAACCCTCATTATTTAAATATTATTTCAATTTGACTCTATTCTTTATAAAAAAATAATTTAACCCTTAACACTCAACCTAAAACCCTAAACTATTAACCCTTATGTTGAGTGGATCAATGAAACAATATAAGCCAAGAGGGGGTGAATTGAATTTTTAGAACTTTGGTGGTGGAATGGAAAATTAAAAATGATAGACAAGAGGATTTAGAGTGGTTCAAGTTCCAATCGAACTCTACATCCACTACCTTAGCTCCACTAAGGATTTTCCAACAATCCACTAATTGTTCTTCCTCTTTTTTAGGCTAAGGAGGTAACCTTTACAATACTGGTCAAATTTTCTACCCAAAATTTAACCCAATCCTCACTCAAGAAATACAAAGAAGATGAAGGCTAAAACTAGTATCTCTCAATACAAAATGTAGCCCTTTTACAAGCACTCAACCCAATTGAACAGATAAGAACGAGAATTGCAAAATTCACAATTGGAGTTTACAAGAAATAATGAGATTTGTGCACAAATGCTTGGCTTTGATGTTTGGATAATACTTTGGAGATCAATAGTTGTTGCTGGAGCTTTTAGAGGTCTCTATTATACCTTCTCATTGAATTCTAGTCGTTGGGGTTGTTGCATTCATCAATATAGTCGTTGAGATGTTATCTTCCCTCCATAAATGCAATTTGCAACTACCCGTTCCGAAACACCCGATCCTATTTCAAAACAGACCAAAATAGAAAGAGCCGTTGGGGTGTAATAAATAGACCGTACCAAAACGGGCACGATCGTTTCGATATGCTAAGAGCCCATTTCGAAACATTTTGCCACTGTCAAAGCCTGTATCGAAACGGCTTAGAAGCGTTTCGATATGCCCTAACGACAATTTTAAATTCAATTATAAAACTTCAACGGTCATATTTTTAAAACCAAGTTTGAATTCCGTTTCGAAACGTTTGAGGTCGTTTCGATACTACCGTATCGAAACGGGTCAAACCGTTCCGATGTTCTTCATCCGTTTCAAAATATGTTCCGAAACAGAGGTTAACAATTTCAAACTGTTCCGGAACGCTCAAAGGCCGTTCCGAAACGGTGACTCGAAAATCACTGTTTTGGCTTGATAAACACTTAGAAAATGTTTGACAAGTTGAGGTTTTGACTTAAACGTTTTTCTTTAAATACTTAGAGAGGTTCTGAGGACTTAAAAATTCATTTCCAATTTTCAATTTAGTCCTTAAATTCTTTAGTTATATCAAAATCAATTTATCACTTTCACAATCTCCCCCTTTTTGATATAACAAAACCAAGTTAGAATTTTTAAGAGTTTTAAATTTTTTGAAGACGTTCTAACTCCCCCTAAATTTAAGATGGGTTTTTAAGTTTTTGAAAAGATTTAAAATTCAAGTTTTAAAACTCAAAACCGACTTAAAACGAATTTTGGCTCTTATATTACTTCTTCCCCTTTTTGTTAGATCAAAAAGAATAATAAATAAGGCTCATCAAGAGAAGAAACAAGGTTAAAATTAATAAACAACATAATATAGATTCATATAGTTCAAATATCCAAACATAAAACTTAAAGCAATAAAGTTTAAAGCTGTAACACCCGTGTTTCAGGCATAGGAGTTAAACGGGTTTATAATTCGAGTCAATAAAACTTAATTTAATCAATTCAACCTAAATAGTGACCTAATTGAACTTTAGTAAAAAGAGGAGGACTTATGTTGTAATTTACCAAAAATATTTGAAAAAGGATGACAACTTTCCATATTGTCATCTTCTCCCCCTTTTCCCCCACAACCCCATGTGAAGCTCCCCCTCACCCCTCTTTCAAAGTTTCTCAAAAACAAGCTACTATTCCATTGATTTTGCTACTTGATTTCAACACCATTTTCAAAGGTAATTACGTTTTCTTAATCTCCTCTTTACCCTCTACCTATCTATGGTCTTGGATTTCAAAAACATGGGGTTTTGAAAATTAGGTTTTATATCAAGGTTTGAGTTTTTAAGGGGTTTTTCCAATTTGTTTTGATAAATTGAGTTGGGGCTTTAGTTAATCATGATAAAAGGTGTAACATATATCAATTTGGTTGATTTTGGATGAAAATTCGTAGTATGTTCATGAGGCAATTTTTAGGGTATTAAAACTTGGATTTTTGGTGGGTTTTAGGTTGAAAACTAGGGGCTGATGGTTAGGGTATGTTAGGAGGGTGATTTGGGATGTTTTGGAGGTCTTTTGGGTGTTTGGAAATGGGTGTTTCAGCAAGGTAGTTGGGGAGCACGAAAATTGGGTTTTTGAGATATTATGTGATTTGGGAAATTGTGGATTTTGGCTTGTGATTGTAAAGTCAGTTGATGGTTGAGTTTAGCATTGAATTGTGGTGTAATAAGTGTGTTTTGTTTGGCTAGGAGCAAGAGGAGGAGTTGAAGAGGCTTTGGGACCGAATCCGGGTTTGTAGGAGGATTGTTTCGAATTGCTAAGGAAGGGCGGTGAGTGGTTTCAACTTGTTTTAAAGTTTGGTTCGAGTGTGTGTGTGTGGGCGAAGTGTGCTTGGTAGGCCACTTCTAGTTGATTCAAGTTGTTAGCTTAGCCTTTGATATCCATATGCTATTGTGCTTACTAGCTATGCTCTTGTGTTTGTGGTTAATTGGTACATGTATATACATCATGATGAGTAGATATGTGATGAGCATGTATTGTGGTTGATGATATGTGTTGTGATAATGATAATTGGCACTAAAATAATTACCGGTTTTAAATGATCGATCATTAGGATAGTGTGCACACAAATTGAGTCAAAACGTACGTGGCCTTGATGGCGTTAAGTCATCAAGGAGGAGTACGGTGATGTAACATTCCACCGGAAGCTTTTATTTATTTCTACGGGATGATGAGTGGAATCCCATCCGTAGGGCATGTGGCGATGAGTGGAATCCCGCACATGCAAGGTCCGGTGATGAGTGGAATCCCACCGAGGTAAAGTGTTGTCGAGGTTTAAATCCGTACAATCGGGGTAATTAAAGTGGCCAATTAAACTTGTTCATGTATTGTGATATATGATGGTGATATATGGTTGTGTTATACGTGTTGTTGCATGATGATTGATATTGATGTTTAAGCTTGTTAGGATTGAGAGACCATATATGCCACTTGAAAGACTAGCTAGGTCTACTTGATTTTATGCTTATGCTTGATGTATGTAAGACTAGGATTAACATGTTTGAACCCTGCATTGTTGATGTTTTTCGTTTTAGAGCACCCTCACTAAGCTTATAGCTTACGCTCTCAATGTTCAACAATGCAGATCATTAGTGTGGTGTTAGCTCGGAGCAAGGCAAGAAGGGCTTTCCAAGTTGTTGCTCAAGTATGGTTAATTATGTAGTAGTTAAGCAATGTGGCAAGAGGGTGTGTTTGTATGAGCTTGTATGACTCGTTACGTATGATGATATTTTGATTTGATCTTGGATTGTAAGCATGTAATACTATGTTGAATGTTGGTGTGTGTGATGGCTTGCTTTAGAATACCTAGGTTGTCTTGTGTATGAGTGCAAACCTCTTGTGGTTAACTTGTGCTTCTAAGACCTTTTGAGCTTTTATGTATGCACGAAATTGCCTAATTTGCTCTTTAATTAGAATGCTATGTATGAAAGCTTTAATCCATGTATGAATGATTCCTTTGGCTTAAATATGTGTGCTTGCATGTTGGTATATGCTTAGGTGAGTTGAGGAATGCATTTAGAGTCGAGTTGGGGTCGTTTATGTTGAAAATTCTGGTGTTGCAGTGCAGGGCGTATCGGTACGCCTATGGGCCGTATCGATAAGGTCTTGCCTGTAGAGCTCAGATTAGGCTGGGTGTATCGATACGCGGGGGCGTATCGATACTGTCTTTAGTCACTGGAATTCAGTTTGTGTTGGGCGTATCGATACACTAGGGTGTATCGATACCCTCCAAAGTTACTGGAATCTGGAGTTTGGGGTGAGAGTAGAACGTACCGATACGGGGTTTACGAGTATCAGTATGGGTCTACTCTGTTGACCAAGAAGGGTTGACCGAGAGGGCGTATCGATACGCTCAAGGGCTGTATCGATACGGGCTTCTCGTAGTTGACTTCTTGGGTTGACCTAGACAGGGCGTATCGATACCCCTAGATAGGGTACCGATACGGCCTGCCCTGTAAGCTTAAAAATGGACTGTTAAGCATGGTCGTGGTTCGAATGTGTTTTCCTTTGAATGTTTTCCGCTATTGTGAATCATATAGGACTTAGTATTCATCTAGGCAAGATTAATATGAAAAGAAAAAAATAGGGTTGCTAACCGAGGGGGAATCCTTTGGGTTTTGCTTCGGTTTTCCCCGTGTGGCCCACTCAGACCGGTCATCCGGCCAGACCGGGACGAGGGGGTTACAAAAGCTCAATCCCAAACAAAGCATAGGTTCATAAAGCATAAAAAAATAAAGGTGCAAACTTAGTCCTAATATGATAATCTAATATGAGATGCAATAAAGACCCTAAGCCTCGTCACCGTCACCATCCAAAGAATCATCATCGTTCTTAGCTTGAGAGCGACGAAAGGTCATCCATTGACCATAGAAGGTAAAGAATGACAAGTCCATCGATTGATGTCGATTTTCAAGGACGGTGAGATAATCCTCCACGGATTGCAAACGAGTATTGATGGCACCAAGACCCGAAGCCATGTTTGTATCCATCGTGTTGAACCGCTCGGTGAGGAAAGTCATATGAGCTTCATTGTTAGGACCCGGAGCTTGAGGTTGTGGTTCAACTTGAGGTGGAGGAGCATGCCTATCAACTCGTTCCCATTGGGCAAGAGTGAAATGAAACCTGGACTTGTGGAGAGAAGAATCACTAATCTTGTTCTTATGGGGTTCCGGAGAATCATATGAGCAATCAAAGTTGAGAATGCCAAAGATATAGCTCAAAACAGTCCCATAAGTGAAGGATTTAAGAGCATCGGTTTCACGAAGCTTCACATTATTGACCATTTCGGCGAACATAATTTTGACAAGATTTGACCGTTCTTCTCGGCGAAAGCACTCTAGCAAAAAATAATCAACTTGACGAATATGAGAGAATTTACCTCCGGAAGGGCGAATGAACCATGAAATCATCAAGTGTACGAACCGATCATGAGAATCCAAAGAAAAAACGGAGCTGGTGTGAGCACCAAAGTGGGTCTCATCCTCAATGCCTTCGTTCTTAAGCCCAAGAACATTCTCTAAAAAGGATATGTTGATAACTAACTTCTTCCCCAAGAGATATGACTCAATGCCAATGACCTTAGTGTGATCTTCATTATCAACGAGCATAACATTTGAGTAGAAAATGAGAACCATGTGCTTGTAGATAATATCTGGTATGTTCAAGAAAGCCATGAAGTTCCATTCTTGCAAATGCTCTAGATAGCGGAAAGCGAAACGCTCAGAATCAAGAAATGGGACATCAACAACACGCTCGAGACGAACAACAATATCCTTGGCGTAAGAGAAACGGTCCTTCATCTCTTGAGTCCGAAGACTTTTGAGAAAAGAGTTGGGTGAGATTAGGATGGATATTTACTTGACCTGAAGCTTCACTCGATTGACCCGTCTTACGTTTCTTGTTAGCGTTTTCAATTGAAAAATCCTAAAAACATAAAGCAAGCAATTTTAAAAATTGAAGTGTATTCATGAACATCCTTAATTCAATCCAATGAAAAATCTCATTTAGGTTTAAAAAGACTTAAAAAATTTAAGAGGAAACAACTTTTGAATAAATGTAAAAAAACGAGAAAAAAACAATATATTCGAACCAAAAATTTTGAGATTTTGAAATTTTTTTACAAGTTTTGAAAAACCCAAGATAAAAAACATTTAATCTATATAAAATTAAAATTTTCTAACAAAAAATTCGAATAAAATCAAAGGAAAAAGAAAAAGAAGAAAATATACCTTAGATGGGGATTTTGGATGAATGAATGGAAAAACTTGCACAAGATTGTTGAGGCTTGTTTAGACTTGAGTTTGTGTGTAAAAGCCCTCAAGAGTTGATGAAAAACAATAAGGTTTAGAGGGTTTTTATAGGGAAAAATTGGGTTAGGGTTTTTAGGGTTTTTGAAGAGTTTTAATTAAAAGTGAATTTATCATTAAAGACCCCCTTTAAAGTTGTCCGCATACTCGTTTCAGAACAGGCACAATCGTTTCGAAACGTGGGTACTGAAATGTTGACTGACGTTTTGAGTCCAGTTGATCGTTCCGATACGACTTTGACCGTATCGAATCCCATACACTTCTTGGTAGAGGCAAATCGTTTCGAAACCCTTTTAAGGCGTTTCGAAACACCCTAGTCATAGATCACTCTTTTAAGGCACCCGTATCGAAACAGTTAGACCAGTTTCGATACACCTAGGCCTGGAGGTGCAGATGAGGCTCTAATATTGAAGAAAAATGAGTTTCATGAAGTCCTATATGCATAAATGACATGAATGAGCAGGAATAACATGTACAAACAAAAACATACTCCTCTAACTATTAGCATGGATGAAATTAGGAGTAAAAACACATAAGCATGACATTTTTCAAGAAATCAAGCAATTTAAGCACAAAAAGGTCATAAAAGATCAAGATGGGCTAGTTAGACCTAACTCTCTCCTAAGGGACCAAAAATGCTCCTTATCCAAAGGCTTTGTAAAAATGTCCGCTAGTTGGTTTAAGATGTCAACGAACTCTATAGCAACATCTTTCTTAAGGACATGATCTTTAATGAAATGATGCCTTATTTCTATATATTTGGTTCTAGAGTTTTGGATGAGATTTTTTGTTAAGCATATGCCACTATTGTTATCACACTTAAGGGGTATGGTTTCAACTTTAATACAATAATCTAAGAGTTGTTGCTTCATCCAAAGGACTTGAGCACAACAACTCCCTAAGGATATGTATTCGGCTTTGGTGGTAAATAGAGCTACACTATTTTGTTTCTTAGAGAACCAAGATATGAGCATACTACCTAAGAATTGACATGTTCTCGAAGTACTCTTCATATCGATTTTACATCCCCCATAATCCGCATCCGAATAAGCATGAAGGTTGAAGGTTGAGTCTCTAGGGTACCAAAGACGTAGATAAGAAGTATCTCTAAAGTACTTAAAGATTCTCTTAACGGCTACAAGATTGGACTCTCTAGGACTAGCTTGAAACCTAGCACACAAGCAAACACTAAACAATATATCTGGTCTACTTGCGGTAAGGTAAAACAAAGATCCAATCATAGAGCGATAAAGCTTAGAGTCAACACACTTACCTCCTTCATCTTTGTCAAGCTTTGTAGATGAGCTCATTGGTGTGGCTTGAGTCTTTGTATTCTCCAAGCCAAACTTCTTGAGCATATCCTTGATGTACTTTGCTTGATTGCTGAAGGTGTCATCCTTCTTTTGCTTGATTTGGAGTTCCAAAAAGACTGAAAGCTCCCCCATCATGCTCATCTCGAATTCACCTTGCATTAACTTAGCAAACTCTTTGCAATGACACTCATTAGTAGATCCAAAAATAATATAATCAACATATATTTGTACTACTAAGATGTCATTTATATACCTTTTTTATGAAAAGCATAGTGTCCACCTTACCTTTTTTAAAATCTTTTTCAATCAAAAAGTTTGAAAGTCTTTCATACCAAGCTCTAGAAGCTTGTTTTAAACCATAAAATGCTTTGGTTAGTTTGAAAACATGATTTGGAAATTTTGAATCTTCAAAACCCGGTGGTTGTTCCACATACACTTCATTATTTATAAAACCATTTAAAAATGCGCTTTTAACATCCATTTGAAAAAACTTGAAATCATGATAACTTGCATATGCAAGCAACATCATAATAGCCTCCATTCTAGCTACGAGTGCATAGGTTTCATCAAAATCAATTCCCTCTTCTTGAGTGTAACCTTGGGCAACTAATCTAGTTTTGTTTCTCACAATGTTACCACTCTCATCTAGTTTATTCCTAAATACCCATTTAGTTCATATAGTATATTGATTACTAGGCCTTTCAACTAATGTCCATACGTTACTTCTCTCAAATTGATTTAACTCTTCTTGCATAGCCATAATACAAAAATCATCATTTAATGCTTCTTTAATATTCTTAGGCTCTATGCATGAGATAAAAACAACATGATTCATGACTTTAAGAGAAGATCTAGTAGTTACCCCCTTGGATGGATCACCCAAGATTTCACCACCTTTGACATAGTTGTACTCCATTGGGTAGCTCACTTTCTTTTCCTCAAGAGCCAAGTCCTTTAAGGCTTCAAGAGGTGGATCTTGTGCATCCTCTTCTTTCGTTAGAATCTCATCCTCCTTTGAAGTTTGTCCTCCATCAAAGGCATCAATGATTCCTACATCATCATCATAATCACAAGAATCATTCCTTGGAAGGAGGTTATCATCGAATACAACATGAATAGACTCTTCTACTACTAAAGTTCTCTTATTAAATACACAATAGGCTTTAGAGTTTAAGGAATAACCTAAGAAAATAGCTTCATCACTTTTAGCATCAAATTTACCTAACTTATCTTTTCCATTGTTTAAAACAAAACACTTGCAACTAAATGGATGAAAATAGCTAATGTTAGGCTTTTTAGATTTTAAAATCTCATATGGTGTTTTCTTTAAAAGTTGCCTAATCATTACTCGGTTTACAATGTAGCAAGCGGTGTTTGTGGCTTCCGCCCAAAAATATTTAGGTAAATTGTTTTCACAAAGCATAGTTCTATCCATTTCTTGTAAAGTCCTATTTTTCCTCTCAACTACCCCATTTTGTTGAGGAGTTCGAGGAGCTGAAAAATTGTGGCTAATATCATTTTCATTTACAAACTCTTCAAAACCTAGATTTTGAAATTCGGTTCCATGATCACTCATAATGTGAGAAATCCTAAGTTCAGGATCATTTTGAGTTAATTTTGAAAACATGATGAATTTTTTAAAGCCTCATCTTTAGTACTTAAGAATAAAACCCAAGTAAATCTAGAATAGTCATAAACAAGTACTGTAACACCCGTGTCTTGGGCCTAGGAGTTAACCGGGTTTATAGTTCGAGTCAATAAAATTTAATTAAGTCAATTCAACCTTAAATGGGACCTAATTGAACTTTAGTAAAAAGGGGAGGACCAATGATGTAATTTGACCCAAACTATTTAAAAAGCAAGACCACTTTAAGGAAAAAGTTGTCATCTTCTTTCTCACCCTCCCTTTCCAACGTGAATAGCCCCCATCCCCATTTTCAAACTCTCCCAAAACACAAGTTACTATTCCATCCGATTCCAACCTCGTCTTAAGGTGTTTTTGAAAGGTAAATATGTTTTCTTAACCTTCTCTTTACCCTCTACCTATCTATGGTCTTAGATTTCAAAGTTATGGGGTTTTGAAAATTAGGGTTTATATTAAAGTTTGGATTTTTAAAGGGGTTTTCCAATTTGTTTTGATAAATTGTGCTGGGGTTTTGTTTAATCATAATGAAATACACATTATATATCAATTTGGTTTATTTTGGATGAAAATTCGTAGTATGTTCATGAGGTAAATTTTAGAGTATAAAAACTTGGGTTTTTGGGAGGTTTAATGTTGAAATTGAAGGGCTGATGGTCTACCTATGTTAGGAGGGTGATTTGGGATGTTTTGGAGGTCATTTGGGTGTTTGGAAATGGGTGTTTCAGCCAAGGGTTGTTGGAGTACGAAAATTGGGTTTTTGAGATATTAGGTGGTTTGTGAAATTGTGGAAATTGGGTTGTGTTTGCAAAGTAAGTTGATGGTTGAGTTTAGCATTGAATTGGGAAGTAATGTATGTGTTTTGTTTGACTAGAAGCAAGAGGAAACGTTGAGGAGGCTTTGGGACCGAATCCGGGTTCGTAGGAGGATTGGTTCGAATTGCTAAGAAAGGGCGGTGAGTGGTCTTAACTTGTTTTAAAGTTTGGTTCGAGCATGAGTAGTGTGTGTGTGTAAAGTGTGCTTGGTAGGCCACATCCTTATAATCCAAGTAGTTAATTTAGTCTTGTTTTCCTTAAATGCCCATGTGCTTAATGACTATGCTCTTGTACTTGTGATTATATGGTGCATGTATACATATCATGTTGTGGATATATGTGATGAGCATGAGTGTGGTTGATGATATGTGATTGATGATGATAATTGGCACTAAAATAATTACCGGTTGTAAATGATCGATCATTAGGATAGTGTGCACACAAATTGAGTCAAAACGTACGTGGCCTTGATGGCGTTAAGTCATCAAGGAGGAGTACGGTGATGTAACATTCCACCGGAAGCTTTTATTTATTTCTACGGGATGATGAGTGGAATCCCATCCGTAGGGCATGTGGCGATGAGTGGAATCCCGCACATGCAAGGTCTGGTGATGAGTGAAATCCCACCGAGGTAAAGTGTTGTTGAGGTTTAAATCCGCACAATCGGGGTAATTAAAGTGGCCAATTAAACTTGTTCATGTATTGTGATATATGATGGTGATATGTGATTGTGGTATATGGTGTTGTTGCATGATGTGGATGTTGATGCTTAAACTTGATAGGATTGAGAGACCATATATGCCACTTGAAAGACTAGCTAGGTCTACTCTATTTTATGCCTATGCTTGATGTATGTAAGACTAGGATTAACATGCTTGAACCCTGCATTGTTGATGTTTTTCGTTTTAGAGCGCCCTCACTAAGCTTATAGCTTACGCTCTCAATGTTCAACAATGCAGATCATTAGCGTGGTGTTAGCTCGGAGCAAGGCAAGAAGGGCTTTCCAAGTTGTTGCTCAAGTATGATTAATTTTGTAGTAGTTAAGAAATGTGGCAATAGGGTGTGTTTGTATGAGGCTTGTATGACTCTTTCAAATGATGTTGTTTTGGATTGATTATGGATTGTAAGCATGTTATACTTTGATGAATGTTGGTGTGTATGATGGCATGCTTTAGGATGTTTTAGGTTGCCTTATGCTGAGTGCAAACCTCTTTGATTGACTTGTGGCTTTATGACCATTTGAGCCTTTAAGCATGCACAATATGGCCTAAATTGCTCTTTAATTAGAATGCTATGTATGAATGCTTTAATCCATGTTTGAATGACACCCTTGGCTTAAATATGTGTGCTTTCATGTTCGTGTATGTTTAGGTGAGTCGAGAAATGCATTTAGAGTCGTGTTGGGGCCGTTTAAGTTGAAATTGAGGAATTGCAGTGTAGGGGGTATCGATACCCCTAGCTAGGGTATCGATACTGTCTTGCTCAAAGGCCTCAGATTTTGCCTGGGGTATCGATACCCTAAGGGTATCGATACCCTCCAAAGTTACTAGAATTTGGAGTTTTGAGTGAGAGTAGAGCGTATCGATACGGGGTTCCCGAGTATCGATACGGGTCTACTCTGTTGACCAAGGAGGGTTGACCGAGAAAGGGGGTATCGATACCCCTAGTAAGGGTATCGATACGGTCTTCTCGTGGTTGACTTCTTGGGTTGACCTAGAAAGGGGGTATCGATAACCCTAGCAAGGGTATCGATACTGTCTGCCTGTAAGCTAAAAAAATGAACTGTTATGCATGGCCGTGGTTCGAATGTGTTTTTCTTTGTATTGATTTCCGCTGTGTGAATCGCTTAGGACTAAATGTTCATCTAGACAAGAATTAATATAAAAAGAAAAAAATAGGGTTGCTAACCGAAGGGAACCTTAACGGGTTTCACTCGGTTTTCCCCGTGTGGCCCACTCGGACCGGTCATCCGGCCAGGCCGGGGCGAGGGGGTTACATTTGTTGGTATCAGAGCCTGAGGTTACCGAGACCTCGGGCAAGTAAGTGAGGTAAGCTTGATGTGTTAAATGCTTGTGTTTTTCGATGCATGATTTGCCATGAATCCTTGATGCTTGATTGATCGTATGATGCTTTGAATGCATGAATTGTCGTGTCTGGTGTAGAGTGTGTGCCCATTGCTACTATTACTTAATTTAAAAAGATTTTTGGAAAGATGAGTACTTGAGCACTATTGGACCCTTGCTTTGGCTAACGTAATCCTATTTGTTTGTTGTTGTAGTTTAAACCTTGCTAGCTAAAGCATGAGACCACGTGGGAGGCCTAAGATGGTTCGACCGGAACCACGGGCAGAGGCTCCGAGAGTTGAGCCGGTAGTTGGGGTTGGAGCTCAAGTGGGAGAGCATGTGGTTAGAGTTTGAGCTTCCCCACCACCTCTACCACCACCACCTTCTCCACCGGGAGTGGGAGGTGAGGCCGGGGCCGAAGGAGAGGGACCACAAGGAGGTCAAGGTGGCCAAGGACCGGTCGGGATAGACTTAGCTCCGTTGGTTCAGGCAATAGCCGGGGCATTCCAAGCCGCGGTAGCTGGAGGTCAGGCAGCTCATCATCAGGGTGAGGGCACCGGATTACCTTTTGAGAGACTTCGGGGCCTTGGGGCCGAAGAGTTTAGAGGTGCTACTCCGGAGAGGTCAGAGTTGTGGTTTGAGAAGACCGTCCGTATTCTTGCACAGATGGGATGTACTGGTGAACGCAAGTTGGGATGCGTTGAGTCTTTGCTTCAGGGAGATGCCTACACTTGGTGGGTCACCGTTACTTCGGGGATGGATGAGACCGAGATCACTTGGGAGTTCTTTGAGACAGCTTTCCGGAAAAAGTATTTGGGTCCGCGATACCTTGATGAGAGGAAGAGGGAGTTTATGGCATTGCTTCAGGGGAGTATGTCCGTGACCGATTATGAGATCCGATTTGTTAGATTGAGTCAGTATGCACCTGAGCTTGTACCTACTGAGGTGGAGCGTTGTAACCGCTTCCGTTATGGGCTGAATGAGGAGATCAAGACCTATACTCTAGCTTCAGATTACACTGATTTTGATGTCTTAGTCGCGAGGGCCAAGGACTTGGATCACAGTTTGAGTTTGACCAGGCGGTCAGGTGGATCTAGTTCGGGTAAGAGGTCCAGCAACTTTGATAGAGGTGATGCCAAGAGGCATTGGGACAACAGGCATCAGTATGATCATAGGTGTGGTGGCGGTAACCACGGTAGGGGCCATCAGGGTCAGAGAGCTGGTGGGAAGTTGCCCACATGTGCTACTTGCGGGAGGAACCACACCGGTGAGTGTTGGGGGAATTACCATTCTTGTTGGAGTTGTGGTGCTAGAGACCACATTAGGCGCGACTGTCCACATCAGGTGGGACAGGCACCAGCTGAGGCTCCTGCTAGAGCCAATGACTTTCAGAGAGGCCGCAGGCGCGGTAGAGGAAACTTCCAGCCATGGAATGATGGTCAGAGGAACATAGCACATGTAGTTGCAGTTCAGCCAGAGAGCGGAGGTCAGGCCAGAGTTTATGCTCAGCGGGGAGATCAGCATGACACCGATGTGATCGCAGGTAACTTCTCGATACAGTCTTTGGGTTTGCTTTCTTTGATTGACTCTGGGTCTACACATTCCTACATATTGAGTGAGCATGCACAGTCTTTGAATTTGCCTTGTGAGTTGTTAGAGGTAGGAGTTAGTGTTACTAGTTCTTTTGGGGACACGGTAGTAATTAGGAAGATGTACCGAAGGTGTTCGTTGATGGTTTAGGGGCATTTGTTTCCAGTGGATATGATGGAACTTCCTTTCTATGGTTTCGATGTGATTTTGGGTATGGATTGGCTCACGGAACATAGAGCTAGGATAGATTTTGAAACTAAGCGGATTTCTTTGAGGCTCACAGATGACTATGAGATCGTAGTGGTGGGTGAGAACGTGAAGTTCTTGTCCAATGTGGTTTCAGTGTTAGAGGCTAAGAGATTAGTTGAGTTGGGGTGTGAAGCATACTTAGCGTATGTGATGAACCCTAACATGAGTGAGGTTAGACCTCAGGACATCCAGACAGTATGTGATTTTCCTAGTGTGTTTTCGGAAGAATTGTCAGGGTTACCACCGGACAGAGAGGTAGAGTTCAGCATTGAGACTTATTCTGATTCAGCTCCTGTTTTGATTGCTCCGTATCGTATGGCACCGAAAGAATTGAAAGAGTTGATGACTCAGTTGCAAGAATTGACAGATAGAGGTTTTATTCGACCTAGTTCTTCACCTTGGGGTGCACCAGTTTTGTTTGTGAAGAAGAAAGATGGAAGTATGAGAATGTGTATAGATTATAGGAAGTTAAATCAGTTGACGGTGAAGAACAAATATTCGTTGCCTAGAATTGATGACTTGTTTGATCAGTTGAGAGGAGCATCTGTCTTTTCGAAGATTGATTTGAGATCGGGTTATTACCAGCTAAAGGTAAGAGAGGTCGATGTACCGAAGACGGCCTTTAGGACTAGGTATGGACACTATGAGTTTTTAGTCATGCCATTTGGGTTGACTAATGCACCGGCAGCTTTCATGGACATGATGAATAGGATTTTTCATCAGTATCTAGATCAGTTTGTGGTTGTATTTATAGATGACATTTTGGTGTATTCGCGAACTGAAGAAGACCATGACCGACACTTGAGACTTGTTTTGAAGACTTTGCTAGATCACCAGTTGTATGCGAAGCTCAGCAAGTGTGAATTCTGGATCCGAGAAGTAGTCTTCTTAGGACATGTAGTGTCAGCCGATGGGATTAGGGTTGATCCGAAGAAGATTGAAGCCATTGTTGAGTGGAAGCAACCGAAGTCTGTAACAGAAGTACGTAGCTTCCTAGGCTTAGCCGGATACTATAGGAGGTTTGTAGAGGGTTTCTCTAAATTAGCCGCTCCATTGACACAGTTACTTCAGAAGAGTGTTCAGTTTGAGTGGACAGATGCAAGACAGAGAGCCTTTGAGAAATTGAAAGAAGCTTTGACCCAAGCTCCGATTTTGATTCAGCCTGAGTCCGGGAAGGACTATGTAGTCTACAATGATGCTTCTTATGTAGGGTTAGGATGTGTTCTGATGCAAGACAAGAGAGTGGTGGCTTATGCCTCAAGACAGTTGAAGACCCATGAGCGCAACTATCCGACCCATGACATAGAGTTAGCTGCAGTTGTGTTTGCTCTGAAAATTTGGAGGCATTATTTGTATGGTGAAAAATGCACAGTATACACCGACCACAAGAGTTTGAAGTACATTATGACTCAGCGAGATTTGAATCTCAGACAGCGTAGGTGGTTAGAACTGCTAAAGGACTATGATCTTACTATTGAGTACCATCCGGGTAAGGCCAATGTAGTGGCCGATGCATTGAGTAGGAAGGTGGTCGTAGACTTAAGATCTATGTTTGCTAGATTGAGTTTGTCCGGAGATGGTGGCTTGGTAGCCGAACTTCAGGTTAGACCTACTCTAGGTCAGTTGATTCGAGAGAAACAGCTTCTAGATAGATCTTTGGCACCTCACGTGCAAGATATAGCCGAGGGTAGATCTTCAGACTACAGTTTCAGCACTGATGGGGTTTTATGTTTCAAAGACAGAATAGTTGTGCCTGAAGACAGTGATTTGAGACGTACGATCTTGACTGAAGCCCACAGTAGTCCGTTTGCTATGCATCCTGGAAGTACGAAGATGTACCACGATTTGAAGAATGAGTACTTTTGGGTTGGCTTGAAGAGAGATGTAGCCGACTTTGTGAGTAAGTGCTTAGTGTGTCAGAGAGTGAAGGCGGAACATCAGGTTCCCTCAGGTTTGTTACAGCCGTTGAGGATTCCGGAGTGGAAGTGGGAAAACATCACCATAGATTTTGTTTCGGGTTTGCCTTTGACTCCTACGAAGAAGAACTCAGTATGGGTGATAGTAGATCGTTTTACGAAGTGTGCTCACTTCTTGGCAGTCAACACTACTTACACTTTAGATAGATTGGCCGATTTGTACATTGGTGAGATTGTGAGACTGCATGGTGTGCCGAAGTCCATTGTGTCAGACAGAGATCCGCGGTTTACTTCTAGATTTTGGGAGTGCCTGCATACAGCTTTGGGTACCCGTTTGAACTTCAGCACTTCTTATCATCCTCAGTCAGATGGTCAGTCGGAGAGAGTCATTCAGATCTTAAAGGACATGTTGCGATGTTGTATCATTGACTTTCAGGGTACTTGGGAGAAGCATTTGCCTCTAGTAGAGTTTGCATACAATAACAACTTTCAGTCGAGCATCCAGATGGCTCTGTATGAGGCCTTGTATGGCCGAAAGTGTAGGACACCAGTTTGTTGGGCCGAGGTAGGGCATAAATTGTTACCTATGCCAGATTTGCTCAAGGGGACAACCGACAAGGTAAAATTGATTTGTGAGCGGTTGAAGGCTGCTTCGGATAGGCAGAAGTCCTATGCCGATTTGAAGAGGAAGGAAGTTGAGTTCTCAGTGGGTGAGAAGGTATTCTTGAAGGTGTCTCCGTGGAAGAAAGTGATGAGATTTGGCCGAAAAGGGAAGTTGAGTCCGAGGTACATAGGGCCGTATGAGATTGTGAAGAGGGTTGGTCCCGTTGCTTATCAGTTGCGTTTGCCATCCGAGCTTGAGAAGATACATGATGTGTTCCATGTGTCGATGCTTCGCAAGTATAGGTCTGATCCATCACATGTTATGCCCGTAGAAGAAATTGAATTGAATCCGGATTTGACTTATGAAGAAGAGCCAGTGGAGATCTTAGCTTCTGACAGTAAGGTGTTGAGGGGTAGATCGATTGAGTTAGTGAAGGTGCGGTGGCAACGTAGAGGTGTGGACGAGGCCACTTGGGAGAGGAAGAAGGATATGGAAAGGCAGTTTCCGTATCTCTTTCAGTCAGGTAATTTCGGGGACGAAATTCCTTAAGTGGGAGAGAGTTGTAACACCCGTGTCTTGGGCCTAGGAGTTAACCGGGTTTATAGTTCGAGTCAATAAAATTTAATTAAGTCAATTCAACCTTAAATGGGACCTAATTGAACTTTAGTAAAAAGGGGAGGACCAATGATGTAATTTGACCCAAACTATTTAAAAAGCAAGAACACTTTAAGGAAAAAGTTGTCATCTTCTTTCTCACCCTCCCTTTCCAACGTGAATAGCCCCCATCCCCATTTTCAAACTCTCCCAAAACACAAGTTACTATTCTATCCGATTCCAACCTCGTCTTAAGGTGTTTTTGAAAGGTAAATATGTTTTCTTAACCTTCTCTTTACCCTCTACCTATCTATGGTCTTAGATTTCAAAGTTATGGGGTTTTGAAAATTAGGGTTTATATTAAAGTTTGGATTTTTAAGGGGGTTTTCCAATTTGTTTTGATAAATTGTGTTGGGGTTTTGTTTAATCATAATGAAATACACATTATATATCAATTTGGTTTATTTTGGATGAAAATTCGTAGTATGTTCATGAGGTAAATTTTAGAGTATAAAAACTTGGGTTTTTGGGAGGTTTAATGTTGAAATTGAAGGGCTGATGGTCTACCTATGTTAGGAGGGTGATTTGGGATGTTTTGGAGGTCATTTGGGTGTTTGGAAATGGGTGTTTCAGCCAAGGGTTGTTGGAGTACGAAAATTGGGTTTTTGAGATATTAGGTGGTTTGGGAAATTGTGGAAATTGGGTTGTGTTTGCAAAGTAAGTTGATGGTTGAGTTTAGCATTGAATTGGGAAGTAATGTATGTGTTTTGTTTGACTAGAAGCAAGAGGAAACGTTGAGGAGGCTTTGGGACCGAATCCAGGTTCGTAGAAGGATTGGTTCGAATTGCTAACGAAAGGCGGTGAGTGGTCTTAACTTGTTTTAAAGTTTGGTTCGAGCATGAGTAGCGTGTGTGTGTAAAGTGTGCTTGGTAGGCCACTTCCTTATAATCCAAGTAGTTAATTTAGTCTTGTTTTCCTTAGATGCCCATGTGCTTAATGACTATGCTCTTGTACTTGTGATTATATGGTGCATGTATATATATCATGTTGTGGATATATGTGATGAGCATGAGTGTGGTTGATGATATGTGATTGATGATGATAATTGGCACTAAAATAATTACCGGTTGTAAATGATCGATCATTAGGATAGTGTGCACACAAATTGAGTCAAAACGTACGTGGCCTTGATGGCGTTAAGTCATCAAGGAGGAGTACGGTGATGTAACATTCCATCGAAAGCTTTTATTTATTTCTACGGGATGATGAGTGGAATCCCATCCGTAGGGCATGTGGCGATGAGTGGAATCCCGCACATGCAAGGTCCGGTGATGAGTGAAATCCCACTGAGGTAAAGTGTTGTTGAGGTTTAAATCCGCACAATCGGGGTAATTAAAGTGGCCAATTAAACTTGTTCATGTATTGTGATATATGATGGTGATATGTGATTGTGGTATATGGTGTTGTTGCATGATGTGGATGTTGATGCTTAAACTTGATAGGATTGAGAGACCATATATGCCACTTGAAAGACTAGCTAGGTCTACTTGATTTTATGCCTATGCTTGATGTATGTAAGACTAGGATTAACATGCTTGAACCCTGCATTGTTGATGTTTTTCGTTTTAGAGCACCCTCACTAAGCTAATAGCTTACGCTCTCAATGTTCAACAATGCAGATCATTAGCGTGGTGTTAGCTCGGAGCAAGGCAAGAAGGGCTTTCCAAGTTGTTGCTCAAGTATGGTTAATTTTGTAGTAGTTAAGCACTGTGGCAATAGGGTGTGTTTGTATGAGCCTTGTATGACTCTATCAAATGATGTTGTTTTGGATTGATTATGGATTGTAAGCATGTTATACTTTGATGAATGTTGGTGTGTATGATGGCATGCTTTAGGATGTTTTAGGTTGCCTTATGCTGAGTGCAAACCTCTTTGATTGACTTGTGGCTTTATGACCATTTGAGCCTTTAAGCATGCACAATATGGCCTAAATTGCTCTTTAATTAGAATGCTATGTATGAATGCTTTAATCCATGTTTGAATGACACCCTTGGCTTAAATATGTGTGCTTGCATGTTCGTGTATGCTTAGGTGAGTCGAGAAATGCATTTAGAGTCGTGTTGGGGTCGTTTAAGTTGAAATTGAGGAATTGCAGTGTAGGGGGTATCGATACCCCTAGCTAGGGTATCGATACTGTCTTGCTCAAAGGCCTCGGATTTTGCCTGGGGTATCGATACCCTAAGGGTATCGATACCCTCCAAAGTTACTGGAATTTGGAGTTTTGAGTGAGAGTAGAGCGTATCGATACGGGGTTCCTGAGTATCGATACGGGTATACTCTGTTGACCAAGGAGGGTTGACCGAGAAAGGGGGTATCGATACCCCTGGTAAGGGTATCGATACGGTCTTCTCGTGGTTGACTTCTTGGGTTGACCTAGAAAGGGGGTATCGATACCCCTGGCAAGGGTATCGATACTGTCTGCCTGTAAGCTAAAAAATGAACTGTTATGCATGGTCGTGGTTCGAATGTGTTTTCCTTTGTATTGATTTCCGCTGTGTGAATCGCTTAGGACTAAATGTTCATCTAGACAAGAATTAATATAAAAAGAAAAAAATAGGGTTGCTAACCGAAGAGAACCTTAACGGGTTTCACTCGGTTTTCCCCGTGTCGCCCACTTGGACCGGTCATCCGGCCAGGCCGGGGCGAGGGGGTTACAAGTACAAATGCATACGATTTACCACCGAAGCTCATAGTTCTAATAGGCCCAAATAAATCCATGTGAATTAGTTGTAAACATGTACTTTTAGAAACATCATTAATGGATTTAAATGATGATTTATGTTGTTTACCCTTAGAGCATGCATCAAAAATTTTGTCATTTGAGAACTTAATTTTGGGCAAACCTCTAACTAGATTTAGGGAAACTAATTTTTCTAAAACACTAATCTTAGCATGTCCTAGTTTCCTATGCCATAGCCATGCATCATTTTCATTTTGTGCAACAAAACATGCATGGGATGTATGAATGTCATCTAAATGCACCATGTATATATTACATATGCGATGACCAATGAGCATTATACTATTTGATTTAATATCAACAATTTTGCACCCATTTTTATCAAATAAGACATTAAACCCTTTATCACACAATTGACTAACGCTCAATAGATTGTGTTTTAGACCATCGATATATAAAACATTTTCAATGAGAATAGTAGAGTGATTACCTATGGATCCAATACCTTTGATGTGGCCTTTGGAGTTGTCACCAAATGTCACTACTCCTCCACTTTTTGGCTTTATGTCCATGAATTGACTCTTGTCTCCGGTCATGTGCCTCGAGCATCCACTATCAAGGTACCATGAGTTTTGACTTTGTGCTTGGCCTTGTAGCAATGCTCCCCCTACAAACAAAGATATTAAGCTTTGATTTTTGGTACTCAAATCATTTTGGGTCCACGAGTTTTAGCTCCCAAAAGCTTGGTTCCCTTAGGAATCCAAGGTGACATAGCAAAAACATTATTAGACTTGACAAGTTCCTTAGGAACCTATTCACTTCTAATTTTCTTAGTTCTATTATGCCTATGGAAGCCTCTTTGTTTGTAGTTATATGTCTTTCTCTTAGGTTGGAAGTCCCTTAGGAACCAACATTTTTGAAAGACTCCTTGAGCTTGTTAAGCTCATCTAACACCTTTTGGTGTTCACTATTGCATTGAGAAATAAGATTGTTTAAGTCTACATTTTCATCTTGAAAAAATTTAAGTTTATCTTGTAAACCTAAGATCTTTTCTCAAATTTTAAGTTAGCTTGAGAAAGTGAGTCATTTTTAGCATTTAATTTCGAAATAATATTTTTATTTCTTATGACCGACTTTTTATACTTCTTAACTAACTCATCGTATACATCTTGTAACTCATCATAAGCATCATGCAATTCATCAAATGTAAAATCAAAAGATGATGAGCTAGAGGTTACCAAGGAGGAATCATCCTCAAGAGCCATGAGGCAAAGGTTGGCCACTTCGTGTTCCTCATCCTCGGATGACTCCTCATCACTCCAAGTAGCAAGCTTGGCTTTGATCTTCTTCTTCTTCTTCTCAAAGCCCTTCTTCTTGAGTTGAGGGCACTCCAAACGAATATGACTCGATTTTTTGCACTCAAAGCAAATGATTTGATCCATCTCTTCTTCTTTGTTTTTGGTTTTGAAGTCCATTTTTCTTTGAATCTTTTTTTCTCGGTTGGACCTCATAAACCGTGAGAACCTTTTGGCTATCATAACCAATTCTTCTAGGTCTTCCTCCTCACTAGAAGTGCTCTCCTCATGTAGCGAAGCTTTTAGAGCCACTCATATCTTCTTCTTCTTATCTACCTCTAACTTCTCCACTCTTCTCTCTTCCTTCTTCCTTTCATCTTCCCTTCCTTGCTTCATTATCTCATTAGTTAGGAGAGAACCCACTATCTCATCAAGCTTGAGTGTCTTCAAATTTTTGGCCTCAATGATGGCGGTTCTCTTCCCATTCTAAGACTCGGGAAGTGAGTAGAGTAGCTTCCGGACTAGTTTTTCTTCCGGGATTACTCTCCAAAACCCTTTATCCCGTTGACGATTGTTGAGAAACGATCGAACATCTTTGACACGGTTTCGTCGGGCTCCATTTTAAAATTCTCATAGCTAAGATTGAGAATTCCAATCTTTGTCTCCTTCACATCACTTGTTCCTTCATAAGTAGTCTCAAGTGTATCCCACACTTCCTTAGCACTTTCGATGGAGGATACTTTGGAGTAGATGTCGGGACCGAAAGAGCAAAACAACATGTGAAGAGCTTTATCATTGATTTGAATCTTCTTTCTCTCTTCATCACTCATCTCATTCTTCTTCTTTGGCACCAATATTCCTTCATCGTCTATCTTCATCGGAATAGAGGGACCATCTTCAATGGCATCCCAAACTAGATAATCGTTGGATTTAATGAAGAGACGCATTCGGTTCTTTCAAAAGGGGTAGTTATTACCGTTGAAGAAAGGCGGTTTGGTGATTGATTGAGACTCGTACATGTTTGACCCGGAGGTAGAAGCCATGAAATGCTTTGTGGTTGACCACACTCTTCCTAAGAACTCCTCTTGTGGTTGTTAATCCTTCAAAGATGTAGGCTCTGATACCAATTGTTGAGTGGGTCAATGAAACAATATAAGCCAAGAGGGGGTGAATTGGATTTTTAGAACTTTGGTGGCGGAATGGAAAATTAAAAATGATAGACAAGAGGATTTAGAATGGTTCAAGTTCCAATCAAACTCTACATCCACTACCTTAGCTTCACTAAGGATTTTCCAACAATCCACTAATTGTTCTTCCTCTTTTCTAGGCTAAGAAGGTAACCTTTACAATACCGGTCAAATTTTCTACCTAAAATTTGACCCAATCCTCACTCAAGAAATACAAAGAAGATGAAGGCTAAAACTAGTATCTCTCAATACAAAATGTAGCCCTTTTACAAGCACTCAACCCAATTGAATAGATAAGAATGGGAATTACAAATTTCACAATTGGGGTTTACAAGAAATAATGGGATTTTTGTACAAATGCTTGACTTTGATGTTTGGATAATACTTTGGAGATCAATTAGTTGTTGCTAGAGCTTTTAGAGGTCTCTTTTATACCATCTCATTGAATTCTAGCCGTTGGGGTTGTTGCATTCATCAATATAGCCGTTGGGATGTTATCTTTTCTCCATAAATGCAGTCTACAACTACCCATTCCGAAACGTCTGATCCTGTTTCGAAATAGACCAAAATAGAAAGAGTCGTTGAGGTGTAATAAATAGACCGTACCGAAACGGGCACGATCGTTTCGATACGCTAAGAGCCCATTTCGAAACTCGTTTCGAAACATTTTGCCACTGTCAAAACCTGTATCGAAACGACTTAGAAGCGTTTCGATACGCCCTAACGACAATTTTAAATACAGTTATAAAACTTCAACGGTCATATTTTTAAAACCAAGTTTGAATTCCGTTTCAAAACGTTTGAGGTCGTTTCGATACTACCATATCGAAACGGGTCAAACCGTTTTGATGTCTTCATCCGTTTCGAAACATGTTCTGAAACAAAAGTTAACAATTTCAAACTGTTCTAGAATGCCCAAAGGCCGTTCCGAAATGGTGACTCGTAAATCACTATTTTGGCTTGATAAACACTTAGAAAATATTTGACAAGTTGAGGTTTTGAATTAAACATTTTTCTTTAAATACATAGAGAGGTTTTGAGTACTTAAAAATTTATTTTCTATTTTTCAATTTAGTCCTTAAATTCTTTAGTTATATCAAAATCAATTTATCGGTTTCACACCTTAAACTCTTAAACATATACCCTAAACCATATACCATTAAAAATAATTTCACCATCATCGATTCAATTCAATTCAATGAATTGTTGAATTCTCCTAAAAAATTCAATTAAATTATTTTATATATATATCAAAATTAATTAAACTCAAATCTCCTAGAATTAACAGTATCATCTTATTTGAGATGAAGAGGCCATAATAATTAATTCAATTTATTGAATTAGAGAAAGCTTGGATTAATTGTGATTAATCCAAACAAACAAACATGTAAGTGGAAATAAATGTAAGTGGAAATGAAACAAAGATTTCCGAGGACAGTTCGACCGACAACGAAAATAAATGTAAGTGGAAATGCATCGACGTATCTTGACAAACAAACATGAAACTTTACACAATCTTTATTAAAAATACCACTGTTCATCACTTGCTATTACAACAATTATAAAGTCAAGAGCTTTCCTTCCAAACGAACAATCTTTTAATCGAATAAGAAAGCTATTGGTTCCAAATTCAGTTTGCAAGTTATGTATACCAAACACAATAAATATTTTACCGCCTCTCACTTTTTCATGTGAGACATTTAGAACTCAATAATCGGAATGAAAACTGGAATCTTTTTTCTCACACATATTAGATGACAAAATCTGAGAACTTAAAAGATATTTACTTCACTAAATCTCTATTACAAATGACGATGAGACCATCAAAATCTAAAGCATACCCATATCCAAATCATCTTATAATTAATTGCGATGACATCTTCATCTCAAATAAGATGATAATGTTAATTCTAGGAGATTCGAGTTTAATTAATTTTGATATATATATAAAATAATTTAATTGAATTGAATTTTTTAGGAGAATTCAACAATTCATTGAATTGAATCGATGATGGTGAAATTATTTTTAATGACATGTGGTTTAGGGTATATGTTTTAGGGTTTAAGGTTTAATAGTTTAGGGTTTTAGGTTGAGGGTTAAGGGTTAAATTATTTTTTATAAAGAATAGGGTCAAATTGAAATAATATTTAAATAATAAGGGTTCAATAGAAATACGGAAATAGGTGAGTTACTAAATATATAGTTTACCCTTATTAAAAAAATAAAATTTTAATATATATAAAAATAATTTAATTGAATTTTCAAAAATAATTATTAATTGTATGATGGGTCCTTGAAATTTTAAATTTTTATTAATTAATTTAATGGTGTTCAGCTGTGTTCATCATTAGTGGTGTTCAACGGTGTTCGTCGCACATTATAAAAATTTCCAATTAAATAATTAATTTTTATTTTAAATTTGATAACTTCATACCTCCTTAAGATTAAATAAAAAAAACAACCGACCATTTGAGAAACATGTAGGCATAACAGTCCATTTAATTCACACAAGAACTAAAAATATTAAAATAATCACTTTTATATATATATATATATATTAAATCAATATCATAGAAGGTCTTTTCTGAGGCAGGTTAGATTTACATTTAAACCCTAAAAAAATCTAAAATCACGACTTCTTGTAAACTTTAGGTTAAATATTAATAAAATCATGTATTTTATTTTATTATTTTAAAATTTCCAGATGTAAATGTATTTACCGACAGAAATTTTAAGGTTTCAATTAATCTTCTATTTTTTTCCTTGCAGAAAGAAATTATTCCAGTTTTATAATTGATTAACACCTTAATTTAAGTGTATAAATTAGATTCTATTACTGCAAGACAAGAAGCTTGCCGTGTCGGTGGTCATACTCATGTTTTCTTTCTTTTTATTGGTGAGATGGGACCATTTTAAAAAAAATGATGTATATTTATTTTTTTCTTAATTTATTTATTGATGAGTATTCGAAAGAGATGAGTAAATTTTTTTAAGTGGATCAAGTTGACGAGTCCTATTTTATAACCTAAATTTCATTTGAAAGTTTTTAAGCCAAGTTAAGTTGTTCGAGTTTTTGTTCGAATTTAATTATAAATATTTACAATGTTATGATACTAATTGGTTTCATTTTAAATGATATTCTATAACCATGTATGATATATTTTCACATGTGATATAGATATACCAAGAAAAGTCCAGAGCCTCAATTCAAACTTGAAAATTCATTTATTAATAATTAAAAACTTTGAGTTATTCGAAAACCATTTTATAACTCAAACTTTATTTTAAATTTTCAAGTCGAGTAAAATTTTTCGCATCGATTCAAAAAGTTATTTTTTTCGAGTCGAGTTTAGCTCACCCCTACATCAATCACTGTATTCAAGTCTCATCATTTAAAGTGTATACGTAATGTGAGGATTTTATAATTAGTTTTAGTTTGGATTGATTATACAGTAACAATGTTTGTAATATAAAAAATTATTTAATATATTATTTAAATATATTAGTTTGAAAAAAAACGAATGATATTTACCTTAGGAAATTTGAGTTTAATCGTTTTGTCTATCATGTGTTTGTGCATTGTTTAAGGGAAATTGAGGTAAAATCTTTCATTTTAAATTTTCTTTAGGAGATTTTTGAGTTAAAGGTTTAGATAAAAAGACTTGCAAATACTATTTTGTCTTTGTCAATTATAAAAACTTCTCTAAATAATATAAATTTGATTAACTAACAAAATTAAAAAATAATTTCATAAATAAGAAATTAATATATAAATTTAATAATTAATAAAATTATATTTAAAATATAATTTCATAGATAAAAAATTAACATATACATCTAAATTTAATAATTATTAAAATTATATTAAAAACAAAATTTCACAAATAAAAAAATATGTACATCCTCATATATGTTCAATAATGATATTAAAAAATTATTTTTATAATCTAATTAATATTAATAGATACAAAAGGTTAATAACTAATAAATTATTCAAACATGTATCAAATATAATCGTGTCCTTATATGGCATTTTGCTTGTTCAAATAATCTATTAACTATAAGCTAATTTTACCAAACACTTTTATATAATCAGCTAATGTAATCCGCTACTTAAATCAACTAATGCTATCAGCTAATATAATTCGCTATCCGCTAATTATCAAATATGACCATAATTAATTTTCTATAAATATAAAATTAACTAATAATGACAATAGAAATTGGTTTGAAAACTAATTTCCCTCCCTGTAATTAATTTCATTTATCACTCAAAACGTCTTGGGAAACAAATGATGAATTACTAAATTGAAACCGCATGAATTTAACCATGAACATGATTTTAGGAGTAACAAATTCATTTTCGAATTAAATTATAAGAAAGCTAACTTTAAAACCCTAAATTTGTGATCATATTAACTGCATGAATGTTACTTGGAAACCCTAAATTTCAGCGTGGATCATGATCTAGATCCAATGTAATTTTAATAAATTAATATTAGATTGTGATTTGAATATTGGGAAATATTAAGATAGTATGTGGACAGATTTGAAGAGTCTTCGCTTGAAATTGACAACTTAATGAATGTTCTAGATCTAATGTCAAACAAATTGTTCAAGATATCTTTAATAATTGAGGGTCACTTTTTTTGTAATAAAATAAAAAAATGGAAATATACCCATATAAAGCGAGATAAACAATGTTTTTTTTAACAATTTCTACCTAGGGAAGGGAAAAGGAAATTTTGGGGTCTTTAATAGGGGTGTGCAAAATAAACTGTAACCGCTGACCGATATAACTATTCATTTTATAGGTTAATTAACCTAACCGTTAAGGTTAAACGATTTCGGTTAACCAAACCGCTAAAAAAGATGGTTAATGGTTAACCTATATGTACTTTATTTTAACAAAGTATGCAATTTATGTTTAAAATTTCTCTATTTAAGTATTTTTTTAAAAAAATAATACATTATTTATCAGAAAGATTGATTTATTATTCAAAAAAAAATAATTAACATTTGAAAAGAAAACCGTAATAAGTTACATGTTAATCTGTAACCGGACCGTTTCTTAACGGTTAACTACTATAATGGGCAACCATTTAAAAAATTAACAGTTAACCGTTTCTCAACAATTAGTGGTTAGGTTACGATTAATAACTGCTATAACGGTTAACCAACCGTTTAAGCTAAACTGTATGGTTAACCTACCATGAACACCCCTAGTCTTTGATAAATCAACTATTAAGTATTTATAACTCTACCTCTCATTGAATTATAAATACATCTTATGGTATCTACACTTTTATTTCCACGACACTTTAATACACATGACACGACTAACATAATTAGTCACTTAATTTTGTGTCATACTTTATAATAGCATCATACATTTTACATATGTGCCCACAATTGCGAATTTTAATTCAACATTAACTACATACTCTAGAGATTGTTGTCGATAGACAATGATTTTTCAATTAATTGGGTTAACGATAGAAATGTCTATGTAAAATTTGAAGGCTTAACTCAGAAATATGTGCCTAAACAATATTTTTTTGAGATACATGCCTATCGTTCATTTTGGTTAAAATAAGTGCCTAAAGTTTTCATTCTGTTAGTGTTTTAAGGTAATACCGTTAAAAAATTCATCACCTAATAATAGATTGACGTGCGACTAAAAATAAAATAAATTAAACAATATCTCAAAATTTTCAAAAAAATCACAAAATAGTCTCAAAATTTCTAAACCCCAAAACCTTAAACCCAAAATTAACGCCATTGTTGTCGTTGATATCCTTGCCGGACCCCACCACCATCGTCATCGAAGGCCACCGCACATTTTCCCCAACTACCTATCGTCGTTAAACGGTAGAAGGAGTGTCAATCGGAAGTTGAACGGCGAACGCGAAAGACTCTAGTCGTTCGACGTCTGATTGGCACCCCTCTCGCCTGTTATCAATTAGGGGTTGTTGGGAGAAGTGGACGATGACCTCAAGCAACGACATTAATAGGGTTCGACGAGGCTATCTATGACGGTAGTGACGTCAATTTTAGGATTTTAAGGTTTGAAGGGTTTGAGACTTTTTTGTGTGTGTGGAGATTTTAAGAATTATAATATTTTTTAAAAATTATTTTCTGTTTTTTAGTTTTTTAAATTAAAAAATAAAAAAGACACATATTTAATTCTGATTGGGTGATGTTTTTTTAACGGTGTTACTTTAAAGCACTAACAAAATAAAATTTTAGACACCTATTCTAACCAAAAACCGTTAAACACCTATCTAAAAAAATTATATAATTTAGACGCCTATTTTTGAATTAAGCCAATTTCAAACTCTCCCAACTATTTATTTGTGCCGCTACAATTAGTAACGAAATTCGGTAAAGAAGTTCAGAGAGGCAAACTTATTTTTAAAAAATTAGAGGTTAAACTAACATTTTTAAATTTTTTAAGGGTTTAATTTATGTTTTTCAAAAAAGGGTTTGACTAATATTTTAACGAATTTTAGTCAGTCAATCTTCTAAATTTCAAAAATTATCAAAGATGCCTAGTTAAAAGTATCTAAAGAATTAAACTTAATAATATAAATTTCTAAAAATTTCAAGGTGATCAAATTGACTTTTTTTTAAAATTGAGGACTAAAATCTATTGTTTTAAAAAAATTAGAGGCTGATCACCCTAATCCCCATTATCTTTCACCATTGACCACCGCTGATGTTACTGTCGTCGATGAAACTTCTTCAGCCACATTTTATATACCAAAATAAAACTCACCTTTTTATTTCTATATTTCTCTATTTAATTTCTGTCAAAGTTCTCAATTTTTTTGTATAATTATTTGAAAGACTGGCGGTAGATTTTTTTAGTAAAGTTTTCACAAGTACCTTAAATTTAGGCTTTAAGGATTTAGTTTAGGGTGTATGCTTTAGGGGTTTAAGCAGAGCCATTTCTGAGATTTTAGTGGCCCTAGGGCGAACCTAAAAATTAGCCCCTTAATAATAAGTATTAGAAAAATTAAAATTTAAAAGTAGATCCCTAATATCAAGTATTAGAAAAATAGCTTTCTAATAACAAATATTTTTTTTAAAACAATATGCCCTAATAACAAGTAATGAGAAAAACTGGACTCCTAATAACAAATATCAGAAAAATTGAATTTTAAGAGTAGATCCTTAATAACAAACATTGAGAGAAAAATTAGGCCTCTAATAACAAGTATTAGAAAAAACTAGCTCTCTAATAACAAGTATTGGGGAAAATTAAATTTTAAGAGTATATGTCTAATAACAAACATTACAAAAAATTAGGCCCCTAATAATAAGTATTATGGAAAAAATTAAACCACTAATAACAAATATTGGGGGATATGAATTTTAAGAGTAGACCCCTAATAACAAATATTGGGTAAAAATCGAGCCCCTAATAACAAGTATTGAAAAAAATAGGGCCCTAATAATAATTATTGAAAAAATTAGACCTCTAATGTAAGTATTGGTAAATATGGACCCTAATAACAAGTATTGATAAAAATTGAGCTCGTAATAAAAAATGTTAAAAAAATGGACCCCTAATAACAAGTATTGAGAAAAAATTAGACACTTAACGACAAATATTAGAAAAAAATGAATTTTAAAAGTAGACCCTTAATATCAAATTGGGAAAAATAATTGAGCCCTAATAACAAGTGCTAAAAATTGGGTCCCTAATAACAATTATTAAAAAAATTAGATACTAATAACAAATGTTAAAAATTAAAATTTATGAATATACCCCTAATAATAATTATTAAAAAAAGATCATAATACCAATATTATAAAAAAATGGTCCTTGGGTGGGCGGCTGGGCGCCCCTCTTACCCATGCCCAGGGACGACTCTAGGTTTAGGTTTAATAGTTTAGGATTTAGTGACTATGAATATAATTTAGAGTTTATGAGTTAGAATTTAGAGTTTATAGGTTAAAAGCTAAATCCTCAACATATCACTTTAAACCCAAACTCTAATTCTAATCCTAAATGCTAACCCTAACCCTTAAATCCTAACAATTACCCCTACAGTTAAACCCCTAAACCATACACCCCTAAATTAAGTCCCTAAATCCTAAAATTAAGGCGCTTGTGAAAACTAAAAGTTTTCACCGCTAATGTATTATATATAAATTCAATTTTTATATCATTTGACAACTCAATTTTCTACTCTTCGATATATAAATTTGATTATCCAATGATCGGGAAATTAGAATATGTTGTTATTCGTAATATTTCATTTTCATTAATCGTTCAGATTGTCAAACGGAACTCTTTTGTTTGAGAATCGAATGTTGACTAGTCGAAAAATACTGTGCTGAAACTCTAGTGAAATTGTGAATTTTTAAATAAAATATTACATGTCAACATTTAATTAATAGAATTTTTATATAAAGGTAATAATTAAGCAAAAAATCATTACAATGTTATAATTTATAAATCTTATTCAGCTCAAAAATATAATTTAGATGCTTACTTTTCGGATAAGTCTTAATTTAAAAAGTAATATACCCAACCAACCTCACCTAGGGTTTTATGATAAAAAGTTATTTGGATTAATCAGTTGATTTATTTTTGTAAAAGAACAAAGTAAACAAATGCGATAAATGTAATGTTTGACATACATAGGGTATGGGTCCTACAAACAGGACCAAAAAGTGTCCTTATCCCTCTCGTGGAAGATGTTTAAGTTGGAAAATGGATGAGAAGTTTCCCCACTCTATAGGGCACCCTTCAAATCTTTTTAGGGTCACCCCTCCCCTATTATTCCATGTGTTTACGTCGGTCCTCCGTCACATGGGAATATATGAATGAAATCTTTTTATTATATAGAATATGTATTTTTATGAGTTTAATAATTTATGTCTTTTGTATTATTTTTACAATCACATGCAATATTCTATTATATAAAATTCAAATATATTACTAATTCATGTTAGGGAATTAGGAATAGATTTGTTCATATAAATTATGAACATTTTGCAGTTATAAATATAACAAATAAATTCATATAATTACAATCAGAATTAATTAAGACAATACGTAAATAGGATTACAATTATAAGTAACATATATGTATAATTACGACCATAATCAACTATTATAATGTATAGACGAATAAACTAATGAACAAAATACGTTCAAACTCAGATCAAAATTATGGGCAAATTCACATACAATGAGACTTAAAACAATAATGAACCTGGATTGAGAATTCACGAAGAGTGCATATTTTAATATACTCAAGTATTCATATTGCTTATTTACAAGTTTTATATCATGTCGTGTTCAAATTATTATGTGTTTATATATTTATGTAAATATGTATAATTATAAGAAACTATAGACATGCCCGTATCTGAGGATGGGCCATAAGGGCGACGCCTACGGCCCACCCATCACGGTTCATTTTTTTTAATATTTATTATTAAAGTCTATTTTTTTAATACTTGTTATTAGAAGTCTATTATTAAAATTTATTTATTTTTAATAGTTGTTATTATGGGTCTATTTTTAATACTTATTATTAGAGACCTATTTTTTCAATATTTGTTATTAGGCATACTCTTAAAATTCATTTTTTAAATGTTTTTTTATTATGAATCCAATTCTTTTGTAATACTTGTTATTACGGTTTTATTTTTTTCTTAATACTTGTTATTAGAGGTCTACTCTTAAAACGTAATATTTTCAAATTTTGTTATTAGATGTCTATTTTTTCCTCCAATTTTTTGTTATTAGAGTCCAATTTTTTTCCGACATTTGTTATTAGGTACATACTATTAAAATTTAATATTTTTCTAATACTTATTATTAAAGCATTATTTTTCTAATACTTATTATTATGAACATACTCTTAAAATTTATTTTTTTAATATATGTTATTAGGGGCCTAATTTTTAATTTCGCCTATAGGCCACAAAAATCTCAAGACCGACCTGACTATAGAGGACTGGTATGCCATAATTCAAAGTTTTAATATTAAATGGAGAAGGACTGGTGTAAGGAATTAGTCTACACTTTACAGGTTGGGTACTTTACTTTGACTTCCAAATAGCAATTCACATTCTTCTGACTTTGAGTGATATATTTGATCAAATGCAAACAGATTTAGGGTCAAATTCTATATGCTGTACCAAGTGTGTATATATATATATATATATATATATATATATATATATATATATAGGTTTTTGCTTATACCTATTTTAGCTCCATTTGGATTTCATCCCATGGATATTAGAATTTTCTAGATAAAAATATTGTAATTGTATCGAAAATGTGGATTCGATACTTTGTTTATTTATAGACAAGCATATATTTCGTTATTGATTCTAATTCTAATTTTAATCTATTTTTATTTTTAAATTTCAACCTTCAATCTTAGATTACTAGCTAATCATAACAAATATTAATTAATTGAGTTGTGAAAAATATAAAATATAAATATGTTTATTTATATAGATATTTTTAAATTTAAATAAAAAATTTTAAACTAAAAAAGTACTTAGTAGTTGAAATTAATTAACATGCAAAAAAAAGAAAATACTAGTAGCTCAAAAAGTCATGTGCCAAATGTTTGGTTTTTGAATATTGTGACTATTACGCGTTATTGGGCTCAATAAGACATTATAATAAAACAAATTAGATATTTGTAGACCCGACAATGAAGTTATATCGACAATGAAGTTATATGTTGTTTTTTTGTTTTAAAGACACATGTCAACATTTCAACTTGTACATGGTTTGTTTAATGGTATTGATAAAAAAAATTTTAATTTAATAATAATTTTTATCAACTATCGGATATATCGCTGCTAACAGGATGAAACGTCAAGTCCCTGTTTAAATATCGACATCATGAGAGATCTACTAATTGATCAAATGGTCAAAGATGTTTATGTTGTCCCATCTTGTATGAGTTTGAATCTCGACATTTGTCTTGAGAATGTAAATATCTCCATACTTTATAAAAGAACACCGACGTTATGAATGAAGCAAATTTCATTGAGAGTCGCTTATATAAAATAATAATTTGTGTTTTGAAATTGATGGTATGGAGATGTGGGTGATGGGCATTTTCCGTGATTTCTTCGTATGGATGAGATTGTTAGATCATATCCCAACAAGATTCTAAATGAATTGCAAACTATTGTTCGATTTTTTTTATATTTTATTTTTGTATGTTTTCTTGGGTGATAATTAACCTATCGTACCAGCTTTGACTTAAGCTTCTGAATAGAGTTCATCCTATAAGTTGTTGGGTTTTTGGAACTATGGGAATCAAGTCTAGTCTTTGAAAATTATGGCGGTGCGTTTTGTTTCCTTTTGGACATTCAATGACGAGGCGTTTAGATGGGCGTCACGGTTCATACAAATCCATCCACTTTTGTTATTTTTTTATATGTTCGGTTTCAAGGTTCATACAAGTTGACATTGGTGGAAATAATTATGTATAAGATGTAGAATTTTAGTATATAATTATCACAAATGTGATTTTAGGATAGTAAGTGTTTTATTTTTAAATCATAATTTTTATATAATTTTGTAAATAAATTTACTCGAATTTAAGTACAATAAAAAGAACCTTGAAATTAAATTTAATAAAATTTAATAACTTTTTATATATTTTTTGTTCAGCCCTTTATTTAATTTCAAGATTGAAACTCGAATTTTGTAAATAAAATTACTCGAATGAATAAAAAAATGCGTTATCGCAACTGTCAAAGGGATGTATGACGCCTCTTTCGTCCAGGAATATCTTAGGTCTGAGGGATTCAGGGTTAAAGCCAACGCAATTTCTGGCCCTTTCACCCTCATTCGCTTTGAGGAGGAGGAGCAGATCCTAATCTTTTGGGATTTAAAACCCCCTGCTCGTCTCTTGCCTAGATGATGCTGACGGTGTCGAGGATTTCATCTCAAAAAAGAAGTTCAAAGTGTGGGTTAACCTGGAAAATGTTCCAGTCATGGGATGGAATGAAACACTATTCCGAGCCATAGCAAGCAGATGGGGCACAGTAATCAGAGTTGATGAAGACACTCTGAATGGAAACAAGTTTGATAAAGCAAGGATTCTGATCGGGGTTGGGTGGAAGACGAATATTCCCCAGTATATTCACGTGTTCATAAACGGAGTTCAAGTGGGACTCAAGGTAACTGTTGACGACTACGAAGACGAGCGGTGCTGGATTAATGGAGTTGTGCCGGATGATAATACTGACCGACCACCGTCGGGGTCGTCCTGCAATTTTTCCTCCGATGAAGCTGGAAGCTGTAGAGTCGAAGATTTTTGGCACGTGAATAATGGCATGGCGGCTGAGGGTGTAAGCCCCAAGAAAGGGGCTCTTCTTGATGAGCCGACAAACCCAAAGAATGTTCCCTGGAGTCAGCTTGCAGTCCTTCTGGAAAAGGAAAAGTCGGCTAGCGAAACGGGTTGGGGCGGTGGAATTTCAAAAGGGGACCACCTTGTTGACGTCCGGGTTGATTATAAAGAGGATTCAATTTCAACCTCGGGCCAGTCCAACGGCTATGTTATCCCCACATTGGACAAAAAATCTGGGCTCTTTGTGGTGAGGCCCAGATTCGTTAGAAACATCAAATTGGCATCGCCCTTCAGATCGGGGATATCTGGGACCTCATCCTCTGGAAAGGTAAAGTCGAATACCCCAAGACGAAAAAAAGAGGATCTCGTGAACAATCATGGAAGTATCGAAGAAGAAGCCATGGCGTCTGCTAGTTTTAGCAATTGCATTGGGCGTGAAGTTTGACGCAAGCGGGGATGATGTCCTTACCCAGTTCCAGGAGATAGTTCGAAGGGAGAGATCGCCCAATGTGCAGGTTTGATTCACTCGACTGGTGGTGTAATTTGGGTGGAACTTAAGGGGTTAGGAAGACCTGAAAAAGTCCAATCAGTGGTAAAACTGGTTAGCCGAGTTAGGGCGGATTTTGTTCTGCTGCAGGAAACCAAATTGAAATGCCCAAAACTGGGGTTGGAAAGAAGATTAAAAGGAAGCCGGAATTTGGGGTTCGTCTTCGCTCCTGCTGTTGGTGCCGCCGGCGGCCAAATCACGATGTAGAATAAGGAGTCGTTTACAGTGGAAAACATAAAGGTATTGGAGAGAGCTATTATCATCGTGGGTCAGTTTCGATCAACCAAAAAGAAATGTGCAATCCTCAACATCTACGCTCCCAATAATCAGGTGGAAAGAAGAGAGTTCTTTGGATTTATTTCTGAGATTATAAGTACCCTCGCAGTGCCAGTCATACTAGGGGGGTGATTTCAACACTGTGGTTGCGCCTGAAGAAAGAAATTGCAGAGATTTCAACTTGAGCTCAAGCGAAGGCTTTCGGAATTTCATTGACAGAAACGGTCTCATAGATATGCCGATGGAGGGTAGTCCCTACACATGGTATAGAGGGGGTGACAGTGAAGAGGCAAGCAAGATTGACAGATTCTTAGTTTCGCCCGACATATTTTGCTGGTGGCCAAGTTTGTTCCAAGAGGCTGGTTCGAAAGGGCTATCTGATCATAAGGCTATAACCTTAAAGGAGAGGTTCTTCGTGAAAGTGAATAAGCCCTTCAAATGGTTCTCTCACTGGGCTGAAATTGCTGAATATTCGAAACTTGTAAAGAATACGATTGAAAGGGATGAAGTCAAGAATGCGGGCGAGGTATTATCAACAGTGAGCAAGGTGACAAAAAAGTGGGTAAAAAATTTTCGGGACAATGAAGAAAGGGAGCTGAAGGGGATTAAAAGTCGGATTAATTCACTGGAGGAAGAGATCACCACAAAAGGGATGTTGATAGAAAGGAGGAAGGAATTAAACTTGCTGAAATCTGCTATATGGGCTAAACACAGGAGAGAGGAGAGGGAATGGGCGCAAAAATCCAGGATTCGCTGGTTGAAACACGACGACAAAAACAACAAAATTTTCCACATATCAGCTTCCATTTGGCGCAGCAAAAATCTCATCTCCTCAATCAAAATAGGGGATACAGTGGTGGAAAATCCGGGAAGCATTGCAAAGGCCTTTGTGGAACACTTCAGAGAAAACTTCAATAGAAAAGGCACAATTCCTTTGAAAGAGTTTGGCCGCAACTTAAATAAACTAAAAAAGGCAACTGCTGACTTTCTTGAGTCCAAATTCACTGAGGAAGAAATATGGGCAGCGATCAAGTCGACGGATGGTAATCGAGCTCCCGGACCTGACGGATTCAACCTCAACTTCTACAAGGTTTATTGGCAGTCCCTTAAAGGTAAAATCATGAGGTTTTTCGAAGATTTCTACTATCAAGGAACGTTGAATGAGTCCACAAACTACTCGTACATCGCGCTAATACCCAAAAAAGAGAACCCTACTTCGATGGAGGATTACAGGCCCATATCACTGGTGAGTAGTTTATACAAGATTCTTGCCAGAGTGCTGTCTAGGCGACTTTCGCTGTGTATCGGGGAAGTGGTAGGAGAGACACAGTTTGCATTTACGCCTGGGAAACAAATCTTTGACTGCTGTCTGATTGCTAATGAAATCATTGAAGACTTGAGAAAAAGGAAAATAGAAGCGATCGTATTTAAAGCAGATTTTTGCAAAGCTTACGATTCTGTTGATTGGAGCTTTCTCGATTTTGTCATGAAAACTATGGGGTTTGGAGGAAATTGGAGAAAATGGATGGCCTCTTGTCTATCTTCAGCAACTATCTCAATCCTCGTCAATGGCGTTGCTTCTGGTAAATTCTCTTTCAGCATAGGGTTAAGGCAAGGTTGCCCCTTATCGCCTCTCTTATTTAATTTAATCGGTGAAGCTCTTAGTGCCCTGATCAAAAAAGCAATTGAACTGAACTATCTATTAGGGATTACAGTGGGCAAAACTGGATTATCACTGTCACATCTGCAATTTGCAGATGATCTCATACTGTTCCTCAGTGCGGGTCTGGAAAATGTCAAATGTGTTGCAAGGATCCTTAGAATAGTCGAAGTGTTATCGGGGTTGCAGCTGAACATAAGGAAGACAACGTTGTTTGGTATAAACGTTAATGAGAATCTGTTGGCTGATTGGGCTGAAGAGTTGGGATGCAAAACTGAAGTTTTGCCGTCTAGCTATTTAGGAATGCCTCTTGGACACGAAAGGAACTCGAGATCTATATGGAAGCCGATAATGGACAAAGTTCAAAGCAAGCTAACCAGATGGAAGGGGTCTTTGCTGTCAATGGCTGGAAGACTAACATTAGTGAAGGCAGTGCTGTGCAATCTTCATGTTTACTATTTGTCAATCTTCGGTGCGCCAGCATCAGTAATTAATGAGCTCAATAGGATGATGGCAAAATTCATTTGGGGAGCTGACAAGGAAAAGACAATCCACTGGGTAAAGTGGGACAATATATGCCGTCCCAAGGAGTGTGTGGGACTAGGCGTGATCAACCTAAAAACAAAAAACCGTACCCTTTTGAACAAATGGCTATGGCGCTTTTTTAGCGAGGAAAACACTCTATGGCGTAAAGTCATTGCGGCCAAATATGAATTGCCTAAAGACAACCTGCTACCTAGAGGCCGATCTAGAAGAAATGAGTCGTGGATCTGGAAATGTATCTCCAAACCAATCTACACTAAATAAGACCCTTTCACCGCAAACATTAAGTTTCTACTAGGTGATGGGAAATCCATAAATTTCTGGGAAGACCAGTGGACTGAACATCAGTCTTTACGCGTCGCCTTTCCAAGAATCTTTGCGATCTCTACACGCAAATCGGGGAAAGTTTGTGATTTCAGGGTAGAGACTAGGGGTTGTTGGAGTTGGACCATCCCTCTACGAAGATGTTTTTTTGACTGGGAATTGAATCAATGGGACGAGTTCCTACTAGCACTTAACAACGCGGCAAGACTGTGCAGAGAAAAGGATGAAGTAAGATGGGCAGGTTCGTCAAATGGTGCATATAAACCGAAAGACTATTGCACACTGGTATCGTCAAATGAAGGCACAAAAAACCCATGCTGGAAAGGTGTTTGGTCGAGCCTTGCGCCGCCCAAGGTCGAAGTACTCGTGTGGAAATCAGTGTTGGGGAGATTGCCAACTTATGAGGAACTCGCCAAAAGAGGTATTTCATCGCCTTCGATTTCTCTTTGTGTTCTTTGTGATAAGGAACAGGAAAGCATTCAACATCTCTTATGCACTTGCATTTTTTCTTGGAATGTATGGCAAAAATGGGCAAAAAATTGGCACTTCCATCTCACGGTCCCAAACTCGTTCAAGGAGTTCTTTACCTTGTGGAATACGCAGCAGGTCATGGGCCAAAGAAAAACAATATGGAACACTGCTTTTTTTGCCTTTGTCTGGACCTTGTGGTGCTGCAGAAATGAAATTTTTTTTAATGGAGTGAACCAAGCTTACGAAACTGCAGTATTGAGGTTATGGTTTTGGCTAAAAGCAAAATGGCCGTCTGCGAACTTCAAGCCCCACGACCTCCACTGTCAACCTCTGAATTGTACTCTAGTTGATCGGCTCCCTCCAAGACTAAACTGTTCCGCTTGGGCTCCACCGCTAAATGGGATATTAAAGTTTAACGTTGACGCTTCCACGAGGGGGAGTTTCAGGGCAGCAGGAATTGGAGGCATTCTCCGAAACTGTCGGGGGCTCCAAATCGCGTCTTTTTCATGCTTCATCGGCCTCTCTGACCCAACAGGAGCGGAGATAAAGGCTATTCTAGAAGCCTGCAAATTGTTCACATCTATCAAATGGTCGGAGTCGTACCCCCTTGTAATTGAATCTGATTGTGAGCAGGTCATAAAATGGATCGAAAATCCAGGTAAATGTCCGTCGGTTTTTGAAGAAAGTATCAATAATTGTTTCCAGTTCAAGATGCAAAACGGCTGGACGTTTCAATTTGTTTATAGAGAAGCAAATTCAACAGCTCACAACCTTGCTGTCAAAGGGGCAAATAGGATTGGAAATTTGGTAATGATCAATCATTCATCATTGGAGATTGAGCAGAATCAAAAGGTGCATTGAGCACTCTGGAGGATGTGTTCCAGGGGCTAACAAGACACTGACCTCAGTGGGGGATATCGTGTCACGTGCTAAGGCTGGAAGGAAAACAAGAAACAAGTCTACGTGTAGAATGCAGAGGTGTAGCGCGAGGCAAATGGTTCGTGACCCTGCAAAATGAGTTATGTTGCTATCGACACTGGAGAAAAAGCATGCACCTGGTCGTGATGCAACAGAAACTGCAGGGGGTGTTAGTTGATCCACCTTTGTATCAATGTAATGTGTGTTTTTGTATGCGTTATACAACATGCGCAATAATCTATTGTACCATGCTTCCTTAATCCTGATTGCACTCTTTTTCCTCCAATTTAGGTTAGGGAGGTTTTTAACGAGGCATCGAGATTAAGCTTAACAAATTCTAGAAATAAAATAATACATTTCAAAAAATGATGTTTTTGTTTAAATTGGTATACAGATTTGATTTTTTTATATATTTTGGTACTTCACTATTACTAGTTGAACATCTCAAAATTTTGATAACAGTCATGTTTAGATACCAATTTAAAAAAAGTATAAGTACAGACTAAATTTGATGTATTAGTTTAGAAAAAAAGTCAAATGCCAAATTAAACCTTGAGTTAAATTCAAATACCAAAATCAACAAATTTAATATTCAAATTCAATATCTATAATCCTTCTTTTTACCTAAAGATTCCAAACATTTCTTTTATATAAATAAAAAGGAAGATGCTAAAGTACCGGAGTGGAGTCAACATTTTGTTCAAAATTTTCCCTTTTGATGGGGGGCTCTCTCAAAATTTAACGATTCCACTTTCTACCTGAAAATTTTCAATGGGACAATTCACACTAATATATATATATATATATATATATATATATATATATATATATATATATTGAAATAAAATATATGATTAGAAGGAAAATCGTACAATGTTTGAGTATGGAAACGAGCCTTGTTAAAAAACTTTTTTAAACTTAATTAGAGAAAAAAGAGTGCTCGAGTTCATGTCGAATACGACTACGAAATAAAGCCCCAACCATGATAACAACCAATACCTAAAAGGGTGGTAGACCAAATATACTAAAACCAACACAAATGAGCACCTTACAATGGAAAAGGCATAAGCAGGGGCTCGCAACTATATATCTAACAGAACCAATGCCAACTTTAGCCAACTGATCAGCTCCCCATTGACTTCTCTTGAGACAACCACCACTTTTCATGAATATGTAGAAACTCAATTATGGCACAACAAACAATTAGATTTAAAGCAATCAAGAGCCTTTTGTGAAAAATTAATCTGCGAAACTGCTAGAGAACTGTCAGACTCGATAATAAGGCGCGAAGAAGGGAACCAACAAGAATTTTGAAAACAACAGCAAGCTTTGTTACAAGTATAGGTAAGGTCCTTGTAAAATGTTCTAACCAAAGTTGTTATGTGTCAGTTGGAATGGTTAGGAAAGGTTGTTAGGATTGTCATTCTATAACTGATACATACAACTCTTGTATAAATATGACATGATCACATTTTTGAGATATTACAAGTTTTATCAATAAAATAACAAGAGTGTCGTCTCTCTTCCCATTTTCCTCTTCCACTGTAAACCTTGTAATCTTGAATCATGGTTTCAGCTCAATGGCACTATCGTAATATGGTATCAGAGCTATTATCTCAGTTGTTTTACGCTCAATATGGTGATGCTTTTTGGAATCTAATAGCTAGAGGTGTGATTCGTAGCTTGTTGGTGTTTCTTTCTCTTTCGTTCATGCCGAAGAACATTGTAATTGTGGATTGAGTAGGTGACTTAATAATCAATCCTGTACCAGTTTGATTCACCATTGTAAGAATTTTCGATCACAAATCCTGTTTCTTGGTGTCGAAATAGTGATGAAGTCAGTCAAGTTAGGTAAGATTTATGTACTCATCTCTTTTTCAACCTATACATCAATCTTCTGATCTACCTTTGCAAAGATTACCGTTTGGATCATAAGGAAATATGTCTCATGTTGATATATTGATGAAGAGCAGATTAGTGATTTTTAGGTGACTTTTAGATCAGAAATTGTGTCTCTCTATTTTCTGAGACTCTGAGACATTACAATGTTTTTTTCGATTCGATCGTTGTTATTTCTTGAGGTGTTTGTTTGCGTACTATAGCATTTGCTTGAAGATTGTGTTTCTTTGACTATTGTTTAAAGTTTCGTTGCCTAGATGATGTGTTCTCTGTTTAGTTGTTGATTGTGTCCTCATACTGTTCGACGAATTGTCCCTGAGAGTTTGTGTGCAATGGCAATTGAATCTCCTACTTCGAATCCTCTTGAGTCTAATCCAGCTCACTCTAGCTCGAACTCAATCCCCGTTACTATGCCTTTCTCTAGTTCTTACTTTGTTCAACAACTTCCTAAGCTTGACACAGTCAAACTGTCCAAGAATAGCTACATCCTTTAGAAACATTAAGTAATGTCGATCATAGATGGTTATGGGTTAACAGCTTATATATCTGATCATAAGATTCCATACAAGTTTGTGACAGATGATGCCGGTCAAGTTATGGAAAATCAAGCGTTCCTTGCCTATAAAAACAAGACAAGCTTCTTGCATCCTGGATTCTGTCCACAGTCAGTTCCAATGTTCTTCCGCACCTTACTAGTATCAACACTGCACATGCTGTCTGGAATGCCCTCTCCAAGTTGTTTGCTGCTCGATCGACTGCCAAGATATCATCCTTGCATCATAGTCTTCACTCTTAGAAGAAACGAGGCTTATTGATTAATGAGTACCTTGCCAAAATAAAGATGATTTGTGAGACATTGAATGCTTCAGGGAATGTTGTTACTGAGCAAGAACAAGTCAGTGTCATCCTTGCTGGCATAACTGCAGAATTTAAATCTGTCATCACCTTTGCATCACGTGAGCCTCAAACTCTTGAAAATCTTACAGAAATGCTGATTGACTGTGAGGCGCGAAAAAGAGAATTCTTGTCTAATAGTTTCACTGTACAGGTCAACTTAGTTGTTCAACAAGAAAGCAAAACTGAGAATTCAAATGATAAATGTGTGTTTCATGAGGATCAGTTTCAAAGTCACAATTCCCATTTTTAGAAACAGAATCAAAACAATGCTAGTTTCTCAAGGGCACAACGTGGCAATATGTCATATCGAGGGAAAAGGATAGGTCGTTCTAATTCCAATAGGCCTCAATGTCAAATATGTGAATGATATGGTCACTTAGCACAAAAGTGTTGGTACAGGTTCGATCAGAACTATCATGGGTCATCTATGGATTCTAATGATTCTAAGTACAGTTATAACAACTCAAGTTCTGTTAATTAGTTTAATTTTAGCTAGAGAAAAAAATCTTCGGTTCAGAATTTTTCACCATCTCCAACTCAAGTGTTTTCTCATGTTGTTACCTCTCCATCTGGGTTTTACTCTTCAGGTCATGCTGCTCCTTATTCTTTTCCTTTGCTGGGTTCAGTATATGCTCCCCCAACAGGAGGAACTATGATGTCATGTTATACAATAAGGGTTTAGCTCGACTACTCCTAGTATGATCCATATTTCATCTTTTTCACCAGCCATTATTCATCAAATTTTTAATATTCCCAGTGCTCCTAGTTCAACACTGGTGCAAATGGTGTGGTTGTTGGTTCCAAGGAGATTATGTGGTACCCTTACTCAAGGGACACTCACAATATCACTAATGATCGTGATAATCTGCAATCTGATATAGCGTACATAGGTATGAATTCTTTACTTATAGGAAATGATGATGAGGTAAAGATTACTCACGTTGGTCATGACACATTGAATGATGCAAATAGGACTTTGTTTTTGCGTAATCTGTTATATGCTCCAAACACCAAGAAAAATCTATTGTCTGTTTCTCATTTTTTCTCGTTATAATAACGTATTTTTTGAGTTTCATCCTTTCAAGTGTTTTGTGAAGGATGCTCACACCATGGCCGTTCTGTTGGAGGGGAGGCTCACTCCTGAAGGTCTCTATGAACTGAGTCTGTTTTCTCTCCATACTATTGCTGATAAGTTGGATTCTTCCTCTTTTGCTTATAAGCTGGATTCTTCATTTTTTGTAAATAAATCTTGTGCTCAAGCTTACACTGCGTCCAAATCTATTTACCTTTAGAATTATGGCATAAGCGTCTAGAACGCCCTTCTTTGAGCGTTCTCAAGCCTGCTTTAAGATCTTGTAATATAATTATTGATGACAATAAAATGTCATCTATTTGTTCTTCTTGCTTACATGGAAAGGCACACAAACTTCCTTTTTAGCTGTCCACCATTGTCTATAATTCTCCGTTCTAATTAGTTGTATCTGATGTGTGGGGACCAACTCATGTTGCTTTTGACATTTATTGTTAATGTGTCTTTCATTGATGTTCATAGCAGGTATACTTGGATGTATCTTCTCAAACGAAAGCCTAATGTTTACCAGTGTTTTGTTGATTTTCATAAGATGATGGAGGTTCAATTTGGGCATAAAATCAAAACTCCTCAAACAGACGGTGGTGGTGAGTTTCAAGCACTGGAAAATTGGTTACGTGTAAATGGAATACAACATCGTCTCACCTGTTCCAGCATATCGAAACAAAATGGGAAAGTAGAATGAAAGCACCGTCATATCGTGGAAATGGGCTTAACTTTGTTGTCTCAAGTAGGATTGCCCCTAAAGTTTTGGAGTCACGCTTTCATCATAGTGATTTTCTTGATTAATTGATTACCAACTCCACTATACGGTCTCCGTATGAGGTGCTACGAAAGTATACACCGAATTCTGAGTCTCTAAGGGCTTTTGTGTGTGCTTATGATCCCTTGTTGCGACCATTTCAACAACACAAGATGGAGTTTTGAACAACATAGTGTGTATTTTTGGGCTATACCCGTCTCATAAGGGATATAAGTATCTTAACACTGAGGGAAAAATTGTGGTCTCTAGGCATGTAATATTTGATGGAAGTTGTTTTCCTTTTCATGAAACAAGTATGAGCCAAAAAGCCACAACTAGTTGCAGTGGCAAGTCTTCTGGCGAAGTACCTCTTGTTCTTGTGTCTTTATCTAATTCAAGGTCTGGTAATGGATTTGGTGTAAGACCACACGCTGAGGGTATTCCAAATAATAATCTCAATCAATGTTCGGCCCACCTCAGTCCAGTCCAGGAAGAGTCTTTGAGTTCTGATGAGGATGTTCCCAACAATAATCCAATCAACATTCGGCCCACATTAGTCCATTCTAGGAGGAATTCTTGGGTCCTCATCTTGTTCATGTTTCTGAATAGGTTGCGGGTCAATAACCAAGCCCAATAACAGGTCTCGTTCCAGAAAATGCCCCAGTTGTTGCTTGCCAGCCAAAAGCCGTAGCCCATTTGAATCAGTCTCAGGCCAACAATAATAATCCCTTGGAGGCTACTGAGATATGTTGAGTTGATGGTCCGACTGATGGTTTAGGCCTAGAACGTCACTCCAATAGTCCGGTTGATGGTTCAGGTCCAGAACGTTGCTCTAATGAAAATAATGATCCAATAGAGACTGGATCACAATTAGGGTTAGGTGTTCAAACAGATGAAAGCCCTTCCTTTTCTTTTCCAAATGATGGATTTTCTCCATTGTTTCATGACAATCTTGGTCCTTCATCTTGTCTGGGTTCCTCTAACTCAAATGGCTTTAGTGATTGTGGCTTGTCCAGTACTCATCCAGGTTCGCCTGATTCGCAACCAAGCTTGGATGTGCAGTCCAATGAGAGGTTTCCTATTTCTCTTGCTGATCTTTTACTATCTAGCATGGTGTCGCCCACCGTTGGTGAGGATGCAAATGTTGTTGGTTCTGTTGTTGTGAATGCACATTCGATGGTAACAAGGGGAAAGAGTGGCATACGAAAACCAAAAATTTATACTACAAGTTTTGCCTCGTCTGTTCTGATAGAAGATGTTGTTGAGCCACAGATCATCAATGAAGCCATGATGAGTGAAAATTGGAAGAAGGCATCATAAGATGAGTATGACGCCCTGGTCAGGAATAATACTTGGTTAGTAGTGGAGCTGCCTCCGCACAGGAAAGCCGTAAGCTGCAAATGGATATTGAAAGTAAAAAGGAATGCCGATGGCTCCATTTCTCGATATAAGGCCAAACTGTTGGGAAAATGGTACTTGCAACAGGTCGGGTATGATTTTCATGAAACCTTCAGTCATGTTATTAAGCTTGTAACATTTAGAACTATATTGTTTATTGCTTTCACAAAGAAATGGGTTTTTATGGAAAATGGACGTTAATAATGCATTTTTGAATAGAGATTTGGCCGAGAAGGTGTATATGGTTCAGCCTATTGGGTATGAACAGGGAGACAAGCGTCTATTTGTTTGCAAACTTCATAAAGCCATTTATGGTTTAAAACAAGCCCCACGGGCTTGGTTTGAAAAACCTAGATATTACTTATTTTCTAAAGGATTTGTTTTGTCGAAATCAGATTCTTCCTTATTCATTAAAAGATAAAAAAAAACATGGTGGTGTACTTTCTCATGTACGTTGATGACATCATACTCGCTAGAAGAGATGGTGAGGAAGTACAACACATCATTGACAGGTTGAACGAAGCTTTTTCTTTAAAGGACTTAGGTATTTTACATTTGTTTTTGGGTATATAAGTCCATTATACTAGGAGGGTCTTGTTCTCAGTCAAAAGAAATAGATTGGTGAGTTGTTGAAAAAGAGTGGTCTAAACAATGCTAAAGGGTTACCCACTCCTATGATAGCAAATTGTCAATTGTCTACAAGTGTTAGAAGTCCGATTTCTAATGCCACTGACTACAAAAGCATCGCAGGTGCACTACAATATGTGGTAATCACTAGACCCGAGATTGCGTTTTCTGTGAATCACGTATGTCAGTTTAGGCAAGAACCATTAGATACTCATATGCAGGCTGTTAAGAGAATATTACGCTATCTATGAGGAACAATTGATTGTGGCATTCGCTTCACACCCTCTCATCGGCTAACTATCACAGCTTTTGCTAATGCAAATTGGGGTTCAAACTTGGATGATCGTCGCTCCACCACAGGGTTATGTGTGTTTATTATTAGTAATTCTGTTGCTTGGGGTTCGAAGAAACAACCTGTTGTCTCTAAATCCACAAGAGAAGCAAAATATTAGAGTGTTGCTTGTGCTACCACTAAAGTGCTATGGCTAGAGTCCTTGCTTAGTGAGCTGTTTGTTGTCCCAGATGGCAGACCAGTCCTATGGTATGATAATTCTAGTGCAGTTGTTGTCTCGACCAATTCTGTGATGCACTCAAATTTTAAAAAATTTGAACTTGATTTGTATTTTTTTTAGAAAAAATGCAGATGGGAAGCTACTAGTGAATAAAATTCCAGCTTATGAACAAGTTACTGACATATTGACAAAACCTCTATCATCAAATTCATTTTGTCGTTTTCGCGACAAATTAGCAGTGATATCTTTATCTGGTTCATCCTAAGGTTTTTTTTTTCGTGTGCTATTTTCTGTTCCAGGTCTCTTTTACTTTGTGTTGCAGGTTACCGCTTGCTTAAGAAGACAATTTTCAGTGAGGCATGAAATAAAGGTACTAGCTGATCAAGAATATTGATCAAATGGTCTCAAAATTGTCAATAAAGTTTGGACATGAAAAAAGCAAGGTGAATGTTACAAGTATAGGTAAGACTTTTTTGTAAAATGTATTAACCAAAGTTTTTATGAATTAGTTAGAATGGTTAGGAAAGGTTGTTAGGATTGTCGTTCTATAACTGATACATACAACTCTTGTATAAATATGACTCAGTCTTATTTTTAAGATATTACGAGTTCTATCAATAAAACAAGAGTATCGTCTCTCTTCTCATTCTCCTCTTCTACTGTAAACCTTGTAATCTTGAATTCTGATTTCAGCTTAATGGCACTGTTGTAATAAGCTTCTACCACAACATAAATTTCAGTACATGTAGGATCCATCATACCAACATATTTCGAGAATTTGAGCAAGACCTTACCCTCGTGGTCTCGTAGTAAGCCTCTAATACCAGCTACCCCAAACGAGCTACACACAGTCCCATCGATATTAAACTAGTAACTATATTGGTTGCGCCATTATTGGATTTAAGGTAAAAAAATATTCGACCTGACTCGAAATAATAGTTTAATTTTATTCTAAATATTTAAGAATAATTGTTATAACGCCTCTCGCTTTATATATATTTTTCAAATACCTGCCTATTTTATCTTATAAAAATAGAATAATTATTATAATGTCCCTCTCTATTTGTACTTTTTTCAATAACTCCTTATTTTATCGAACAAAAATGAAAAAAGTAAATTTTTTATTTATGTCAGGCCGAGTCGGGTCAAGTTTGAATTTTTACTCTAAAATTCGGGTCGAGTTCGGATCAGGTGGAGGATCATAAAATGTCGGGTCGAGTATAGTTCGAGTGGAAGTGTTATATTTTTGAGTCGGGTGCGGATCGACCAAAAACCTTACCCAACCCGACTTATGACCATCACTACTTAGATTATTATCGTTTGATTCGACCGTGGTCAATTTTTCATATAAAGATTTTAATAATTAAATAATTTTGTATAAGGTAAAGAAGAATTTATAGTACGGTTAATCCAAGTTAACAAGTATCACTTTCATTGTTTTTCATTTTTTGGTTTGTAAATATCAATAAAATGAAAGTGATGTTATCCCCGGGAATAATCCTTAGGAACTTATCTATATTCTATTTTACTATCTTATTAGCATTGGGTCCCTCTACTTTGGCATGAACACTAGAAATCAAGATATATATTATTTAATAAAAATAATTAATAAAGAAGAATAAATTTTGAGAAAGCTGTTTATTACCAACCAATCATGATATCTTTCCTTCAAATTTAATTACATAGAGATATTTTAAAAAATAAACAACAAAGCAAGAATATGATTGATGTCATTCTGAATTTAGTTATAATAAAAATAAGACACCATCTTAAAAAGAAACATTTTTGAAGTTGCTTGTGTTGGTTGGGTGGCCTCATCCATTCTTATCTAACCAAAATAAAATTACATATCATATTTTTAATTAAATATTAAGATTTGTAGATTATATGTTATGGTATTTATTAATCAACGTGAGTTTGTTTAAGTGGTAAGCAATTTAATATCGTTTGAGTAAATTTTGAGTTTGAGGTTTTATATATGTAAAAAATTCTTGTTGAGAGACTCGTCCACCAAAATCAGGTGTGCGACGCTGGTCAGTCTATATTAGTTAGAACAAAGCTCTAAAAAATTAAAAAACAACAACAAGAAAATGTTCAGTTCACGAACTATAAAATTAAAAGAATAAAATATTATTTAACATATTATTTGAAAAATGACAACAACAACTATAACGAAAACTACAAGGTTAAAAGATTGATAATAAATGTATTTTTTTTCATTATATAACGTGCTAAGTAGAGTGTGGAAATGTTTTTTTAGGCAAAATGATAAAAGATGCCCCAAACGTTTGCATATTTTGTCATTTGACCCCTAATTTTTTGGTTCAAATATGCCCCTAACGTTTGCTTGTTTTGTCATTTAGCCCCCTATTCTTTCTTTTGGTCCAAATATGCCCCCAACGTTTCATTCGTAGTCCCAATATGCCCCCAACATTTCAATCTGGTCCAAATATGCCCCCGTTAGATAGAAATTGTCAGTCAACTGACGTTTAACAGCTGATGCTGACTGGACTTGCCACGTATTAAGATCTGTTGATGCCACGACAAATTTTTTTTATAAGCCGTTAACCGTTAGTTGGTTGACAATTTACATCCAACATGGGCATATTTGGACTATGAATAAAATGTTGGGGGCATATTTGGACCAAAAGAAAGAATTGGGGGCCAAATGACAAAATAAGTAAACATTAGGGGCATATTTAGACCAAAAAAATAAGGGGCCAAATAATAAAATATGCAAACATTAGGAGCATCTTTTGTCATTTTGCCTTTTTTATAACGAAAACAATGACAAGAATTACATACTGAAAGATTGAAACCACCAAAAAAACCAATAAAAACGAAGAAATACTTGAAAAAACATAAAATAATGGAAATAATTTGTTAAATGATTGAATTATTTGTTTAATTAGAAAGGTAAAATTTTATGATCAATATATGTACTATTTAAAGTTGTGAATTTAGTATATGTACTTTAATTTAGTTGATTGTAGTCCGTAGTTTTTAGAGGCTTAAAATTTCAATTTTGACTAAAAAAATATAGAGATGATATAATTAAATCACATGACTTAAAATATCAAATTATAAAATATGAACTAAATCTACAATTAATGCATAATATAGAGACTAGTGATAGAATTTAATTTAACATGTTTCACATCTATTGTTTAGATCATATTCAAAATTTCAAAATATAAAAAGTATAAGAACTAAATGACCAAATTAAAGTACAAAACTAAGTCCAGAACTTATAAATAATACAAGCACTGGTCATAGAATTTAACCAATTAAAAAACACTTAAACATGCTAACCAGGGATGTGAAATCATATAATGTTCATGTTTCAGGTTAGGTCATGTCACGTCAGATCAAATTAGATACGAGTTATGTCAGGTAAAATTAATGGTTTGACTCGGATCAAGTCGAGTTCGGGTCGACTCAGATTTAGGTCATTATCAGGTTGATTTCGAATCAGATTGAGTTCGGTTCGGGTCAGGTTAATTTCAGATCGCGTAAGTTTCAGTTCAGGCCAAAACGGTTCGGGTTCGAATCAGTTAATTAACGGGTTAATTCAGGTTCAGATGGACTTCAGGTCGGGTCACGTTGTTGACAGATAAAATTCATGTCGGGGAATATCGATTTCAGTTGAAGTTCAAGTTGGGTCTTTCCGTGTACAAATAGACTTCGGTATGGTAATTGTGGGTAAATTTTAGGGATTAATATGAACTAAAATATCCCTTAGTATGTCGAAATATTTTACAATTAATATATATATATATATACAATTATTACCCGCGTGAGTTTTTAGGTTAGGATAAATTATTTTTTTAGCTATTTCCAACTTTAGATGTTTTTAATTTAAGTCCCAAATTTTTATTTTTAGGTTTTAATTTAATTCAATTGAGTCACAATTTAAATTAATTTAATTGAAATTCCGCATTTAGTTTTAGAATTCTTTTAATTATGTCTGTGATTTATGCTTCTAAGTTTAAATTTAGCTCAATTAGATCATAAGTTTAATAAGCTAATTCAATTCGAACATTATTATTATACTATATAAATTTTAATTTAATATAATTATACACAAATTTTTGATTTGGATGTAAATATGTAATTGTACACATGAAAGTTGAAACTTTAATTTAGTTCAATTGTACACATGAAACTTTGATTTAAATATTTAGTCAAATTCAAATGCATAAATTAGCAAGTTGAATAAGAATTAATCTCGTAAATCAATAACCCTATACTAAACCATAAGCCATTAATACTAAACACAAAACCATAAACCTTAAAGAATCAAAATTAATCTCATAAACCAATAACCATATTCTAAATCATAAACCATTGATACTAAACCCTAAACTTTAAGAAATTTAAATTAATTACATAAACCAATAACCCTAAACTAAACACTAAACTAAACTACAAATCTTAAAGAATCAAAATTAATCTTATAAACCAATAAAACTAAACTAAACCATAAACTGTTAATATTAAACCATAAATCATAAAAATTAAGGAATTATGTTGACAAAATTTAGATATTTAATAAATTTTTTGAATATTTTTATATATTATAATTTATAAATATAAAAAATAAAAATATTAATTTAATGATCATAGTTAATCATGTACCTTAAATTGTTAAGATACATTTTTGTCACACTATAATATAATAAATTCATAATCTCACAAATTCATCAATTATAACTTATAGTTATTAAAAGTTAGATAAATACAAGTTAGGTAAATATCATATCAGTTCATTAACAAGTCATGTCATTTACAGGTTGAGTTAATTACAGATCAGGTTCATTAGAGGTCAAGTTGATAACAGGTCGGGTAATATCAGTTATTTACCAGGTTAATCTCGGTTCAAGTTCATATCAGGTCGGATGCATGTCAAGTTTGGTTATCACATTATTAGATTAAATTCGGGTTCAGGTCGTTCTCAGGTTTGGTGCAGGTCGGGTTCAGATCTAAATGTTCCAGGTCCAACTCGGTTCAAGGCAACACCAGTTCAGACTCGAATCAATTTCGGATCACCACCACCTCGGATCACAAACAATTCTGACTCAAGTTGATTTCAGTCAGTTTGTAGGTCATGTCAACTTTTTACATCTCAAATACTAACAAGACATTGATTGTGTTGTGTTGGACAGGTTAAGGCCATAGGATTGTGAGTATCGAAGTTCGAGTCCTACCATACATAAATATTATGTCTTTTCGGTCTAAATTGACATTTATATTAATAAGTTATTTGAGTTCAATTCATAAAAATTCAATTTAATTTATTTTATAGTCAATTTCAATTGGTTCAAATTATTGAATAAAGACATTTAAATATCCTAATGCTTAATTAGCTTAAATAATTTGAGCTTAAACAATATTTTTCCTAATTAGTATTAAAACATCTCAACTTGAACTTGAACACGAGTTCAAGCATAAATAATCAAGTTTTGAATTGAGCATGACAATCAAATTTGTTTTTTTATTAAGTAAACGAACTTAATATATTTTAGTGAGAGAGTACGAAAAATTCATTTTTTTATCTTAAATTCAGGTTAATTTGGTTAGATATTCTCTTTTGACAAATTATCTGGAAAAATACCCCATTTGGGAACATTTGGAAAATACCCCCATTTGGCCCACGTCAGGGTAAATCAGATTATGCAGAGCGCGATATCCAAAATCGCGTTGTACAAAGCGCGGCTTCTGTCCGATTTGAATTATATTATCCAGTATTTATTTAAAAAATAAACAAATTGAAGTCGCGGTCCATAGGACGCGACTTGCACGAGAATTTCAAATGACTCGTCGCGATAAAATGAAGTCGCATTGTGTGTGCCGCGATTTCCGCGTTAATAAATTGAAACAGTTGAAAATTTAATTACCGCGTTAGGGTTATGAAGAAGCCGCGCTCTGTAGGACGCGATTTCCAAAGTCACGTCTTGTAGGACGCGATTTTCATTGAATAATCGCACCCCAACCGACGTGATTTCCATTATAAATTATTCCCCACCCTCCCCTTCTACCCCACATCAAAAAATTCACTCTCTCTCAAATCTACTTTATTTCAATTTCTCGGTTGATTTTTCGTGTTTGATATAATGGCGGGATTGATAAAGTTGGATCACAAGCACGTGTTCGATTATCATCGGAGACTTGTAAGTTTTATCCCGTTTTATTTATTTATTATCATTTTATTATATATTGTTATTTATACGTACATATTTTTTTATATAGTTTAATTTATACATACGCGTTTATTTTTTTAGAATATGGAACGACGTCTGGAGGTTTCTTACAATCGAATGACGAGATTACCAGACGTGTTAATTGAACCGTACTTAGAGCGGGCCGGGTTTTCGCAGGCATCCCAAATTGTTGAAGGTGCAAAAACTAGACATTGATTTGGTCAACGCTCTTTTGGAGAGGTGGAGGCCGGAGACACACACATTCCACTTTCCTTGCAGCGAGGTGACAATTACCCTGGAGGACGTGTCCCATATCCTGGGTTTGCCTGTTGATGGGGAGGCTATCACTGGTCCCGATGCTGATGCTTGAGTGGACCTATGTTTGAGTGGGCTAGGGGCTGCGTCGGAGCCTTTTGACGGCGGAAAAATACAATTAGTGTGGCTGCGAAATAATTTTGGTGACGTACCCATTGATGTGAGTGAAGAAGGTAACACTAATTTTTTTTAGTGAATATGATTGAAATAATATTTTTTTTTACTTATGGTAATATATATATATATATATATATATATTTGTATTGTAGGCATATGCCCACGCTTATATTTTATAGATGATCGGCGGGGTATTGATGCCTAACAAAAGTCGGGACAAAGTTCACACGATTTGGTTACGACATTTGTAGAATTTTGAAAATGCCAGTAAACTAAACTGGGGATCTGTAGTTTTGGCCACTCTGTTTAGGGAGCTGTGTAAGAATACCAATCCAGAAAAGTATTCCATCGGAAGTTGTTTGGTGTTGCTCCAGTCCTGAGTGTGGTGGAGAATGTTGTTTTTACGCCCTGAGCTTCTGGAGCCTACTCCATATGTTTTTCTGCTATCCCGGAGGTAAGAAAAGAGTTGCTAGTTTTTTAATATACATCTTATTATAATTAATTAAATTATCTTCTTATTTTGTAGGTGGACCGCTCGTTTAACTCATGTTGGTGTTGCGAAGGGCTTGGAGGTTATCAGACAGGATATTGAGAATTTTTCAAAAGATCAAGTAACACTTTGGTGTATTTATATAAAATAAATTTTATATTTAACTATATGTAATTGCTTTTTTTAATATACACAATATATATTGTACAATTTTTATGGACGCCGTACGCGAATATGGAGTTGCAACACTGCATCTCGATATTTTCGGGCGAGACGAAGCTTTTTTGGAAAGCCTCTGTACCACTCATATGCTATGCCACAGTTGAGTGACATCCGACCGACCGCGTCCTACGACAATTTGGTTGTTTCCAACGTATCCCAGCCGAGCCTTCAAATTTGGACGAGTTGCACAAACTCACTCGACAAGGGAAGCTCGAGGTAATAAATATCTATATATTTACCGCATTCTTTTATTAATTCGAACATAATTCATATCTAAAAAGAGTAATAAATTTTTTGATTGTCCGATAGGTTGATTGGTCGGTGCACCACCACTCTTATATCGCTCACTAGAGGGACATGCCGAATCCACGTTGGCAACCCCGTAGTGAGTATTGTATGTTTGATACGATGGTGAGCGATGATTACGAGGACTGGTTTAGGGCGAATAGGAAGCCGTTATTCTAACTTGAGAGGAGGCAGCGATCGTCTATCGACGTCAGCAACACAACCACCCTCAGTCTCAACGTTCGAGGGATAGGGGAGCACGGAACATCTCTGGCGGTGGTCATGCCTCCGCAGCACCGCCACTATCAGATGCTACCCCACCATCGATGCGACCACAACTGACCTAAAGTCTAAGTCAAGGTTATTTAACGCCTTCTATGTCAGATCACTTAGCTCAATTTTCAGCGATGATGAATGGTGCCTCCAGCTATCCTGCAGGCTATATGCCCTACGTGCCCTTCATGCCGTTCCCCCCGATGTCAGCCGCATTTGGAACTGGGATTGTCCAACAAACACCGCCACAGTCGATTTTCTACCTTAGTGAGCTTGGTGGAACGAGTGATACTGCAGGAGCTGGAACCACGGATTGTGATGATAATAATGATGGTGATGATGGCGACAACGCTCTCCCCCGATGCAATCCGGAGCGACATCGTCGTGCATCTTCTTCTGGTACCAGTGGACATAGGTGCCATTAGTTTTTTTGTTTATTTTATTTGGAAATATTGAACTTTATATTTTTATTTTGTTTTTTAATTAGTACATATTTTAGTTTAATCATGATTTGTAGTTTATTTGTTTAATTAGTATATGTTTTTTAATTTGCGTTTTTTATTCTTTAATTAGTTTATATTTTATTTGAATTCCCGGACATTGTGATTTGTTGTTGCCGGTCGTAGTGAAAAAATACCGAATAGTTAACATCTAATCAACATAGAGATACAACTACAAATAACAACAAATCACAATATCCGGAAAATCAGTTTGCGAATAAATTTTCCAGATGCGTGGTTTGTTGACATTAGTAGTTACTGTCGAAAACTTCAATCACTGCAATGCATATTTTTTCCCTTCGAATGAGTGGTGCGAGATTCAGGTATTTATAGTGGCAAAGTAGCGTTCTGTACGACGCAATTTACTTGACACATCAGGAATCCTGGCCAAGTTGCGTTTTGTACGACGCGATTTTCGTGCTATATATGGCCTTATTTACGAACCTTAGTGGAAAAATCACACTTGTATTGTGAGTTGTGGGAATATGCAGTTGTGGTTGGATACCAATTGTGGCGCGATGTCTGTACCGTGCATTTGTTGAAGATGACCGACAAATCACAATATCCGTAAACGCTTGGTGGGGTGCCACGAAAATGATCGATACCACGAAATCACAATAGCTGCAACTTTAGCTGTCATGTCCAGGGTTACAACTTTTGGCGGGTGCTAGTTACATTTGATTGCGCGAGTCAAAGCTTCTACCATTGTTTGTGTTTTCAAAGCTATGTTACGACCCTTACATGTAGCGGTATTGGTGACACATGTATCTTGGAAGATGATGATTATCGCGTACTCTCAAAATCCACGAAGCTTTAGGGCTCCAACAATGTTGACAAAATTTTACACCTCTCGTCAGCCATTTATCTATAGCAACGACACATCTCTCACTGGCCATACAAATCTTACAAACTATTGCACCTCTCATCTATATCAGTTCATATGTAAATTATTTGATTATGCATGTTCAGGGGTACAACTGTTTTTAACATACAAAAAATTAAAATATAATTTACATATGTAATTCATATGTAATATTTTACGTATTTCAATGCATGTCTTCTATAAAAAACAATAATTTGAAAGAATCACGTGTTTAGGGGTACAAATTACAATTGTTTCAATGCATGTCTTCAAGCTCGGTGGTCTATTGGAGCCGAGTATTATACCCATAAACATGCTGTCATTGTTGGGTCTTTGACTCCGGTTACATGCGGGGGTCGCAGGGTAGACTAAAACGTTAAGAACCCTGCCCGCCATTCAAAAAGACCTTGGATTTTCGAATATTGTGATTTATTGTTTCTGATCTTCGTGAATAAAAACACCGAATAGTCATCTCACAAGAGCTAATAACCCACCAACATCTTTTCAACATATAGATGCAACTACAAATAACGACAAATCACAATATTCGGAAAATCTGTTTGCGAATAAATTTTCCAGATACGTGATTTGTTGGCATTAGTAGTTACAATCGAAAACTTCAAGCACTACAATGCAGTTTTTTCTTCGACTGAGTGGTGTGGGCTTCAATCAACCGGGTAGGTACTTATAGTCGCAAAAGTCGCGTTTTGTAACATGCGACTTTCCTGAAACGTCAGGAATTCTGGCAAAGTTGCGTTTTGTAACACGCGATATTCCTGACACGTTATGAATCCTGGAAAAGTCGCGCTTTGTAGGACGCGATTATCCTAACACATCATGAATCCTGGCCAAAGTCTCTTTTTGTAAGACGCGATTTCATTGCCAATCTCGTGTTTTGTAAGACATGAGTTTAGTCTATATATAACCCCTTTACAAACGTTGGTGAATATTTTCACTTGTATTATGATTTGTGGGTATATGTATTTGCATGATTAGTAGATGTATTTGGTAGGATACCAGTTATGATGCGACGTGTGTATCGTCTGTGTTTGTTTAAGATGAACGACAAATCACAATATCCGTAAACGCGTGGTGGGGTGCCACGAAAATGATCGGTACTACGAAATCACAATAGTTGCAACTTTAGCTGTCTTGTCTAGGGTTACAACATTTGGCGGGTGCCAGTTACATTTGATAATGTAGGTTAAAGCTTCTACCATTTTCGATATTTTTGAAGCTATGTTAAGAACCCTGCATGTAACATTGTTGGCGACATATGTGTCGTGGATGATAATGATTATCGCGTACTCACGAAATCCATGAAGCTTGAGGGCTCCAACAACTAGGACAAACTATTGCACCTCTTGTCGGCCATTTATCAACAACAATTACACATCTCTCGTCGGCCATACAAATCTGACAAACTATTGCACCTCTCATCTATATCTGTTCATATATAAATTATTTGAGTCTGCATGTTTAAGGGCACAATTGACCACATGTTTAGGGGTACAATTGTTTTTAGCATACAAAAAATAAAAAAATAATTTACATATGTAATTCATATGTAATATTTTACGTGTTTCAATTTACTTTCATTGTAATTCGCCCAAATTTTTTCTTAGTCTATTTTTTCATTCCAGTTCTATAATTGCTGTGTAACACCCCAATTTCCCCCAATTTGGAAAATCCCTAATTTTAAAATCCCTAATTCAAAAACCCTAACATTTGGGAAATTCTAATTTGAAAACCCTATTTTGTTGAAGGACTAAATTAAGCTCTAATTATAATTTAATGGCTTAATTGAGAATTTTAGGGACCATTTTGTGGAAATAGTTAAGTTTGGATGCTCTTTTGGAAACCCTTATTGAGTCCAATGACCTTTTGCGTGTTTTACCCATTCATTTGGGTATTTAAACCCTTTTATCGGCAAAGGGAACCTTTCAAATTCCATTTGCAGCAGCCGCCCCTTTTTTCCCTATCTCCTTGCGATTTAAACAAAACCCATTTCGTTTTTGCGATCACGCTCCGACGAGGCCCCTAACACTGGTCGTTCGTCGATTCGAGTCCACCATTTGTCTTCCTATAGTTGTTCAACCATAACCCGCTCGTTCTTTTGTCTTCGTTGTCGGCCGTTTGCTCGGAAATTTCTGAGAAACCATTCGGTTTCTCTTTTTGTCACTGTGCCCTTTCGTTCAGTTTCATCTCCCTTGCACCACCATCGGTTCACCACCATTTCGATCCTTTTTCCCCTTTGAACCAACCTTGGTCTCGGGTTATCTCCTTCGTTGACGTTTGCTCGAAAAACGACAAGGAATTGTTTAGAAATCTCTTTGTTCCTCCGTCTTCACCATCTCCCCCCGTCGTGTTAAGCGTTGGTAAACCCTTATTCTTCGTGCTTTGTTTTAGATTATTGGTGAGTATTGCTTGTTTTATTGGGTACTGATTGTGGTCATGTTGTTGTTTGGCCGGAATAACCATCGAGGTCTCTGTTGTATGCTCCCAGCAAGCCATCTTCGTCGAGTTTTGCTACCGTCAGATTGTTGTGCCGTCGCTGTTTGGGTACTGGAAACCCTAGTCATGTTAGTTGGAAAGGGATGGAGATGATGAATGTGTTTTGGCTGTGTGTTTTTGGATCATCCCATTTGTGAGTCCAAATGTGTTTAACCAATTAGAAGGGAAACCAATGATTTTTGTGTGTGTAGGCAATCTGTAACCAAAGTGAGAGCCCGTTTTGGCGAGATCAAGTGTGAAACAACAAATATTGAACCGAACCTATCAGCGTGATCCATTAAGCTGAGTTGACCAGACCGAATCTGTAAGCCCAGTGAACTAAATTACCAAGTGAATCGGACCAGTGAAATGAACCGAGTTGTGTAAACCGAACTGTGTATTGAACCGATTTTGTTGACCTATTTGACCGTGTGGACTTTGACTGGTTTTGACTTTTAGACCTATTCGGACTTGACCGCTGACCAGAGTTGATTGTTGACTAGTTAACTAGAGTTGACTCTTGACCCATTTGAACAGAGTTGACCCGTTTGACCAGATTTAACCGTTGACCATTGACCTTGGACAATTAATTTTGACTAGAGTGGACTTTTTTCAAAAAAAATTCACCTTGACCTTTCTCGACGTCCTGAGTCCGTATCTGCTGCCTGTTTTGTCAAATTCGAATTCGAAAGCTCTATTTTACTATTTACAATTTATTTGTACTTAGTAATTTCAAAAGAATAGAATATAAGATTGATCTGAGTTATTCTTGTGTTCAGGTACCGAACTTGAGACCGACGAGTTACATGCTCCTCCATTTGTACAGACCGTCTGTGCACGTTCTTCGAGATCTTCACGTGAGTATATCTTCAGTTCAGTTCTTAGTCTTATGTTTTATAGTTGGTGGCTTAGTGATAGTAATACATATTAATATAGAGTTTTACCTGGTAGGTTTTGATTCAATTAGATCTGAGTGTGAGACGCATTTTTCTCGGTATTAGAGCTATTGTTGCTAAAGGTGTGTTTCTTAGGTTGTTTTAAATAAATATTTTATTCTTGCTTGATTTAATTATCTGAATTGTGTTTTGAGACTGTTTGAAGCATCATGCACATATTTAAACTGTGTTTTTAAATCAAGCATCTGATTTTCAGAAATAATGATACTCATAAGAGTTAGAATTTATGGTTTTAAAAATTATATCATGAGTCATGGGATCAGAATAGTGTTTGAAAAATGTGAGGGCAACCTCCACTCTGGCGAGGAAAACCTCCACTCTTTATGATATCAGATAGTCAAGTATTGAGTCATGCATCAAACATCATAACATTTATGATTTTGATTTATTGGATACAATGTGTTTCAGAAATGAATTTATCAGAAAATAAAATATTATTTTGATTTGAGTTTTGTTTGCACTTAAGGCCACACTAAGCTCTTTAGCTTACATCCCTTAGTTTTCCTTTCAGATACTCAGACTCTTTAGGCGGCTCGGTACTAGGAGCATCTCATGTTTATTCATATATCTTTTTATTCAGTATGAACCCTTTTCAATTATTTTGGTCTATTGTATTATTATTATTATTTGGAGTATTTTGTAATTTCGAACATTGGAACTTATAACTTGGGATTATGTTTTGGCATGCATTTTGTTGAGTGTGTAAAAGTTCTATTATTTACACCCTTTTAACCCATATTTCTGCTTCATTCAAGCATTATTCAGTGCATTTAGGTTAGTTTACAGCAAAACATCACAAATATATTAAAAGGCGCAGTTTCTACTAAGAATGGCTGTTTTTGCAGGTTGTTGCCGTAGCAGACGGAATGGGCAGGCGCTGGGTAGTGAAGCAGAAGAGCTGGAACTGGACAAGCAGTCAAGGAGGACGATGCTGCCATGGTTTCCGCCATGACAACATAGGACGACAGCAGTTTTGAGGAGAAGAAGCAAAGTGGACCTCGACAGATAGAGAAAATTCAGCCCGTCTGTCGTGTGAAAACCTCATATTTTCCAAGCCCTAAATCAAAAGGAATGTCAAGCCCAAAGTTCAAGGAGAGAAAATCCCAAACAAGGAAGATGACGGTTGGAAAGTAGATTCCTTGAAGATTTAGTCTTTATTAGAATCATACTTTTATTTAAAGTTGTATTCTTGTTATTTTAGATAACTTGAGCCCAAAGCTTATATAAGGGCATATATTTTGACCTAGGAGGCATAACCGATTACCCTAGCTTCCTTCCTAAAACTCTAGCCGTTTTCCTTCCCACAACATGTTCTAAATTTCCCCTAGGGCCACAGGTTGAATTGTAAAGTAGTTGCAAGGGCTATTTTGTTTTAGGAATTTTCAGTTCAATAAAATAAACGTCAAGTTCTCTTATTTTGGTTATTAATATCTTGCAAGAGCATCGGGAGAGCATTGTGAGGTTATCTATTTACTTAGCATCGGGAGAGTTAAGTATACGAAAGAAATAAGAGCAAGTTCTCTAGTTTATAGTTGAACTATCTCAGACCTAGGGATAGGACGAGGTTAAGTGGCTAAAGAAGAATTCATCAACATCGGTGTTCATCCTTCGATTCATGCCGGGAGGTATCATCAAAGACGTGATCATCGATAGACTTGGACCTAGGGATAGGCCAAGGCATATCTGGGATTCTTGCCAAACTTGAAGTGCTGAGTTGATTGTTCGCTGCCGCGACAAGCAATGAACTGCTGCCGCGACTGGTGCTGCCGCGACAGGGACGACGACAGAACTGGAGTTCCGAGACTTAGCAATACCTGCACTACTGAGCAATTCAATACCGGCCCATTCTCTCTATCTTGATATCTTTACTCTTTTATTTACGTTTACTTCATTATTCTCGTGACAACTTTCTCAATTATTTTCTTTACTTTCGTGCAGTGAATTAAGGTGAAGCTATTAGCCCAATCCCTGTGGAGCGATATCCGATACTTCGTATCACTTTAATACTTGCGTCGTGTATACTTGCACTACCATTGCGATAGACTATTTTACACGCAACAAGTTTTTGGCGCCGTTGCCGGGGATTGGCAACATAACTCTACCTTTTCTTTTACTACACCTTTTGTTTTTATTTTGTTTTTATTTTTATTTTTTCTGTTTTTCTTTGGTGTGTTCAACTCTTGCTTTTCACAAGGTTTCTTGTTTATGCGCAGATCGAACTGAGGTAAAGATCCTGAGTATCCATTAGATCCAGAAATCGAACTATCATTCAATATCAAGAAACAACTTCGTCACCTACTAGCCAGGAACGAGTACCTTGAGGAACAATTAGAGATAATGGCACTCCGAGGAGATGACCCTCCTGTTGGAGATGGAGGGGGTAGACAGCCTGTCGTCGACGCTGCTACCGCTGCCGGACGACGGTCCTGTCGTTACTACATGTTAAATGACCATGTAGAACTGGAAACCACGCTGCCGGATATTGATGTTGACAACTTTGAGCTGAAACCATTTATGTTTAGCATGATCAACAATGCCAGTCAATTCAGTGGTGCTATTACAGAGGATGCTAGGGAGCATCTAAAAATGTTCCAGGAGATCTGTGGTTCGTTTAGACTGCCAGGAGTTAATCCGGAGATACTGAGGCTTCAGTTATTTCCCCATTCTTTGAGGGACAAAGCAAAGACTTGGTGGAATAAACTTATGCCGGGTTCAATTAGAACTTGGGCAGATTTATCTCGTGAATTTTTATCTCGTTTTAATCCTTCGCATTTATCTGAGCGATTACGTAATGAAATTGCTACTTTTCAACAGGAAGATGATGAGCCGATGCACGAGGCCTGAGACAGATTTACTACTTTTCTACGGAACTGCCCAATGCATGGATTCCCCGTCTGGAATCAGGTAACAAAGTTTTATAATGTTGCCTACTTACAAAATCGTATTCGAATTGATTCAGCAGCAAACGGACTACTGTTGGATAAATACCCGGACGAGGCAATGAAAGTATTGAAAAATCTGGCTAAGAATGAGGAGCAGTTTCCGACAGCAAGAAGAGGGGGTAAACGGGTACTAGCTGTTAAGGATTATGAGGCCGACAACACAATGAAATCACATGTGGCATTCCTTACTAAAGCAAAATCTGTGAGGGAAATCATAGTGCGGATGAGTGTTCTATACAGTTAGAAGAAGGAAAGTATGTTTGAAACTACAAGCCGAATTACAATTCCAACAACTATAATCCTAACTGGAGGAAGGATCCCAAGTTTTCTTGGAGTAATCCTAATAATGCCCTGAATCCACAAGCACACAGTAATCAGAATCAAAGAGGACCTATATTGCTGACGCGACAGCAACTGCAGCCGCAACAGCAGCAACAACAGCCACCAGCTGCCACGAACATTATACTGGAACAGACTCTGGCTACTTTTATGTCTCAGACAGGTACTTATATTGAGAATATGAATCAGTTTGTCAAGAAAACAGAGACATTCATGGATAAAACAGAGATGCGGATGACGAATCATGAAGCTACTATGAAATCTTTGGAGACACAAATGGGTCAGGTTTCCCAGCATATCAAGCCAAGGCAGACTAGAGGATTCCCTAGCAATACTAAAAATGCTAGGCAGCCCACACATGAGCAGTGTAAGGCCATTACTACTAGGAGTGGGAAGAAATTACCAGGGCAGGAAAAGGAAGCTGAAATAGTAAGGAAACCAGCCTTGGACAGACCTGCCGAGGAAGCTGCCCTGACAGGTAACAAACAGACTGCTGCCGATGAACCTGTTATGATAGCAGACGCGACAGAGGAGAAAAATGATGAACCCAACCCTCCTCAGATTCGTATGCAGTGGGAAGGACGTATTGTTGATTATCGTCCCCCACCTTCTTTTCCTCAACGGTTCAGCAAGCTAAGCAAGAATCTCAGCTCAAAAAGATTTATGATATTTTTAAGCAAGTTCATATTAATATTCCGCTGTTAGATGCCGTTAGGGAGATGCCCGGTTACGCCAAATTTCTCAAAGATGTCATGTCAAAGAAATCTAAACTTGGGGAATTTGAAACGGTTAAGATAACAGAAGGATGCATGAGTATTCTTCATCGGCGGACACCTCAGGAAAAGAAGGATTCGGGGAGCTTCATCATACCTTGTGTAATCAGAGATAAATATGTGGGTAAGGCACTTTGTGATCTTGGTGCTAGTATTAATTTAATGCCAAAATCTGTTTTTCAAAAATTAGGTATTGGAAAAGCTCGGCCCACGACAGTAATTCTGCAGCTGGCAGACCGCTCTTACGTTCACCCAGAAGGAAAAATCAAAGATATTCTGGTAAGAGTGGATAAATTTATTTTTCCTGCTAACTTTCTTGTTTAAGATTGTGAAGCAGACGAAAACGCACCAATCATCCTTGGGTGACCCTTCTTAGCCACGTGAAGATCACTGATTGATGTGGAAAAAGGAGAACTCACCATGCGAGTAAACGATCAAGAGATTAAGTTAAATGTTCTCCAAGCTATGAAGCATGCTGATGCAGACGAGGAATGCAAGGCTATCACTGAAGTTACCCTTGATCAACCCTGCATCAGATCAGGCTGTCACGACATCAAAATTGGTCTCTACCTCGGCAGCCACCTACAGGATTGTCACGACAGCACCGACGACATCAACTCCTCTGACTTTGATACATCAGATACTGAAGATAAGGAGGAGGTAAACTGGATAGGCGATCGTCCAGGTAAGTTATTCGAACCTTTAAATTATAATTCGGATAACCATGCAATCCAAAAGCCATCTACTGTTGAGCCCCCTGTTTTAAAACTGAAACCCCTGCCAGAGCAGCTAAAATATGCTTTTCTTGGTTCAAATGATACGTTGCCCATAATCATCTCTTCCAAGTTGCTGCAGGAACAGGAACAACAACTAATAGGGATGCTGCGGCAGCACAAAAAGGCAATTGGATGGACGATTGCTGATATTCAAGGCATTAGTCCGGCGTTATGCATGCATAAAATCCTTTTAGAGGAAGATCATAAGCCGACTATAGATGCTCAAAGGCGGCTAAACCATGCGATGAAAGAGGTGGTGCGTAAAGAGATAATCAAATGGTTAGATGCTGGTATTATTTACGCCATCTTCGACAGCAAATGGGTGAGCCCGGTGCAATGCGTTCCCAAGAAAGGAGGAATGACCGTGGTGACCAATGAAAACAATGAGTTAATCCCAACCAGGACTATGACCGTTTGGAGGGTTTGTATGGACTATCGAAAGCTTAACAAAGCTACCCGAAAGGACAACTTTCCTTTACCCTTTATTGATCAAATGCTTGATAAATTAACGGGTAAACCTTACTATTGTTTTCTTGATGATTATTCAGGTTATAATAAAATAGCTATCGCACCATACGATCAAGAAAAGACGACTTTCACATGCCCCTACGGAACGTATGCTTTTAGGAGGATGCCTTTTGGACTATGCAATGCACCCGCCACCTTCCAAAGGTGCATGATGGCCATATTCTCCGATATGGTGGAGGACTTCCTTGAAATATTTATGGATGATTTTTCAGTCTTTGGGGACGATTTTGAGAGCTACCTCGGCAATCTACAAAAGGTACTTGAAAGATGTGAAAAAGCAAACCTAGTCTTAAATTGGGAAAATGCCACTTTATGGTGGATGAAGGGAAAGTTCTTGGCCATAAGATTAGCTGCCGTGGGATAGAAGTCGATAGGGCCAAGATAGAAATGATCGAGAAGCCGCCGTCGCCGACCACAGTCAAGGATATTAGAAGTTTATTGGGACATGCTGGTTTTTATCGGAGATTCATTGCAAATTTCTCAAAAATCACCAAGCCCCTATGTCATCTTCTAGAGCAGAACCGACCCTTTGACTTTAATGATGAATATAATGAAGCATTCAAGGTTCTGAAGGAAAAACTGGTAACAACCCCAATAGTACAGCCACCAGATTGGACACAGCCATTTGAGATTATGTGTGATGCTAGTGACTATGCAGTCGGGGCAGCACTTGGGCAGCGGAGAGATAAATTATTTCATGTCATATACTATGCCAGCAAGACACTGAATGATGCCCAAGTAAACTATACCACCACAGAAAAGAAGTTATTAGTTGTGGTGTTCTCCATCGACAAGTTTCGTTCTTACATACTTGGAACGAAGGTAATAGTGCACACAGACCATTCTGCCCTGAAGTATTTGTTTGCGAAAAAGGATGCAAAACCTCGATTGATACGGTGGATCCTGCTATTGCAAGAATTCGACCTTGAAATCAAGGACAAAAAGGGGAAAGAAAATCAGGTGGTAGATCACTTGTCAAGGTTGGAGAAGGGACGGAGTCTACCAACAGATGAGACAAACATACTAGAGATTGTCCGAGATGAGCAACTCTTTGCTGCCGCAATCACTGCCGCGACAACCATGGCGGCAGGTAAGTCTTCTGAACTCTCCTGGTATGCTGATTTCGTTAATTTTATAGTTAGCGGAATCATTCCTTATGATCTTAATTATCAAGCCAGGAAGAGGTTCCAAAATGATGTTAAGCATTATTATTGGGACGAACCTCTTCTTTTCAAAATTTGTGCAGATCAGGTTATAAGAAGATGTGTACCACAAGAAGAGCAAGAAGACATTCTTCATCACTGCCATGCTTCACAGTATGGAGGTCACTTAGGAGGTAACAAAACTGCTGCCAAGGTGCTGCAGTCAGGGTTCTACTGTCCGTCACTGTATAAAGACGCACAAATCTTCTACAAGAGCTGTGACATGTGCCAAAGGACAGGAAACATCTCAAGGAGAAACGAGATGCCACTGCAGAACATTCTAGAAGTCGAAATATTCGACGTTTGGGGGATTGATTTTATGGGACCTTTTCCATCTTCATGTGGGAATCTATACATCCTCCTAGCAGTAGATTATGTCTCTAAGTGGGTTGAAGCGATCCCCACTCAAAAGAATGATGCCAAGACAGTCCAAAGATTTTTACACAAAAATATCTTTTCTAGGTTTGGCATCCCTAAGGCGATTATCAGTGATGAAGGGAGACATTTTGACAACAGGGTTATTGCTGCTGCCTTGAAGAAATATGGTGTTAAGCATAGGATCGCGACAGCATATCACCCACAGACCAATGGACAAGCTAAAATATCTAATAGGGAAGTTAAGAACATTCTTGAGAAGATGGTTAAGCCAACTAGGAAAGACTGGTCTTTACTCCTCAATGATGCGTTATGGGCATATAGGACAACTTTTAAAACTCCATTGGGAATGTCTCTGTACCGATTGATTTATGGGAAAACATGTCATCTACCTGTCGAGATAGAGCACTGAGCATACTGGGCAATCAAGGCAGTGAATATGGACTTGGACAGGGCAGGACAGAAAAGGCTGTTAGATCTGAACGAGATTAAAGAAATACGGACAATGGCCTACGATAATGCAAGAATCTACAAGGAGAAAACTAAGAAGTGACATGACAGGAAGTTGCTGCCACGACAGTTCTGCCCAGGGCAGCTTGTATTGTTGTTCAACTCTAGACTGAAACTTTTCCCAGGGAAACTGAAATCTAGATGGTCTGGCCCATTCCAAGTCGTACAGGTTTTTCCCCATGGTGCCATCACAATCCGATCATTAAAAGACGGGCACCAATTCAAAGTCAACGAACATCGCCTCAAGCATTATCATGGGACTGAAGCCCCAGGAATGCAGGAAGTGGTTACCTTAGGAGATGCCCCACCTGACATCCCTAATTTAACCTAAATTTTATTTTTATTTATTATTATTATTATTATTATTATTTACTATTTATTAGGAAATAAGGTTTATTTTATTTTGAATAATGATTTTATGTTTATCGTTTTTAGGAAATAAAGGAGTCTAGAAGAACAGGAGAAGTGAACTCAGCCCACCATCCATCCATCAGCCCAGCAAAGCCCAAATATTGAAGCCTGTCGTTACAGCTGCTGCGACAGACGCGGAAAATACAGGCTGTCATCACGTTGTCACGAAAGACGCGGAAACACGTCACAGACGCGTAATAGATGAGAAACGTGTGTCAGACGCGTCAGACACGCTAAAGCACAACAGTCGGCCCCGTTATTCGCGCCTGCCGTTACAGTTTCAACGGGCAGCACACCCTTTTCTATATAACCCCGTTTCATTTTCATTTTCACTCACTTCTGCCTTTCTTACTTGCTATCCCTCTTTAGTTTTCATTTGTTTTCAGTTTAATTTCTTTTACAACCCTTGCACAAATATGTCTTCTAGGAAAGCCCGACGAAATGCTGCCTCCAGTTCCTCAGCAATAGAAACTCCCCTATGTTCCTTTGCCACCAGAGATACGTGGGAGGAGAGAGGCTTTATATATACACCGAAGGCGGAGAATCTGGGCCTCAAGCCATTCATAGCCCAGAAGATTAGAGCTTTATTGTGGCAAACATTTGCGGAACAACCAGAGGAAATGAACGTGACGCTGGTACGAGAATTTTATGCTGCCATCAGCACCAGGACTGAGACAGTAGTGAGTGTTCGAGGGAAAGAAGTGCCGTTTAAAGCAGAGTACATCAACTCCTTATATGGCCTCTACATAGGCCACAATGACGATGCACACCAGCAGTTCCTCAACATCTTGGACACTGCTGCCTATGACGCTGTCATGGCAGAACTGACCGATGAAGGAACCCAATGGAATACCAGCCGGAAAAAATCCACGGATGGTGAAGTGGACCCAGCTGCTACCGGAGGCAAAGTTATGGAATGCCTTCATAAAAAAGAGGATCATGCTGTCATCTCATCATACCATCGTCGACCAACAAAGGTTAGCATTGATACACTCTATCTTACATGAACGACCCATTAATGTGGGCAGTTACATTCGAAAGAGCATTTTGGAATGTGCACATAGACCGACGGGCCTCCTTTTCCTCCCCTACCTCATTACTTCTCTCTGCCGCGGCCACAACGTACTGGAAGTACACAATGATTTAGTAGTCAAAGGACGAGGTTGGACTGAAAAGAATATCCTCATCCTTATGGAGCTGACCGTGGCTACCCCTCTGTCGTCATTCAACCCCGCTGCCGCCACAGCTGAAATGACAGAGCAGCAAAATACTAAACCTGCCGCCGCAGCAGCTGCTCCGACAGACTCCTCCACCCATATACTAGCTGCCATTCAGAAGCTGGAGGAAAGACAGTTGGGCTTAATGACCTTTATCATGGACTTTGCCGCCTCTACGATAACTTTTATTCAAAATACTTTAAATTTCTTTGATGCTGCTTTCCCTACTTTTCCTGCCCATTACTTTACTGTCACTACCCCTGTCCACACTCCTACACCTGTTGCTATCCCACGAACACCGTCTGCCACCTCCACATCATCACCTGCCCCGACAGCAGCAGGCAGCACCCATGCCGAACCATCTGCCCGAGGAACAAAACGTCCGATGGCATCGGAGGACCTTGCTTCCTTTGTTGCTGGGTTCTCCTCCTCTTCTGTTTGGGTAGCAAGTGATGACGAACCCTCTATTAAGAGGAATCTGTCAAAGGAGTTTTCACCGGTAAAGAGACATAAGCGGATGGCAGATAACAAAAATTGCCAAAGGCCAGCAACAGCAGTGAGAGCAGCAACAGCATCTCGGAAGTTCAGGTTATGGAGCAACCACCTCACATCTCCCCAACCAGAATCCAGCCACCACGGGAGGTTAAGGCCAAAAACACATCTGCCTCTCCCGAGCCCCAGCCCGCCCCGAAAGCTAGAGCCCGCCATCAGATCAGACTCAGTAGCAACAGCGAAGACATCGATTAAAATTTAAGTTTCTTATCTCATTATTGCTGCCTGCTATATATTTTGTGATGTACTGCCTTTATCTGTTTTTTATTTTGTCATTTGCATTGAGGGCAATGCAACCCTCGAGTTTGGGGGTGACATCCCTCTAGTAATGGAGTCCATCTTAGTTGTTAAAATTTGTGTCATTTACTTAGTTTATTTTTATCTCCTTAAAAAAGATGAAAATATTGAAAATTTTGGCTGAAACTGTGAACTGAACTTACCTGTCGTGACAGCTCTGTCGTGGCAGTGGCTTTAGGATAGCTTTAGGAAAAGTTTAGAGCCTTTCTATAGTTCTGAAAACTTAAACACCATTGTGACTGTTATGCTGCTTAGACTTCTTTTAGCCAAACTAGAATATGAAGCTTAGCACTTGAATAGCCCCTAGAGGTGCCTAACACTGGCTCTAGGAAAGAAGTTTAGAAAAAGAGACTCAACAGCCCTAGAGGTGCCCGAAACTGGCTCTAGGAAGTTTACTAGAGGTGCCTAAAACTGGCTCGAGTAAAACTTTAGCTTAAAAAAATAGAGATATCGAGTCAAAACAAAAAAAATCAAAGGAGCATGAAAAAGTGCCTTCAAAAGATAAACTTTGGCATAAAAATTCGAGTTAAGAGCTGAAATATTCTAGTGAAACTAAGAGAATCTTGGCATATAACTGTTCACAAGCATGCACACACTGCACGAGGACTATAGTGAGATTCCTGACATATCCTAAATTATCCGACAAGTTGCTGCCGTCACAGGGAACGAACGACGGGTAAGGGAAAGTTCACTGTTTGAAAGCCAAAACAAAAATATTTCATTTTTCTTTTAAGTCTTAGTTGCTTGAGGGCAAGCAAAAACTTGAGTTTGGGGGTGTGTTGAGTGTGTAAAAGTTCTATTATTTACATCCTTTTAACCCATATTTATGCTGCATTCAAGCATTATACATTGCATTTAGGTTAGTTTACAGCAAACCATCACAAATATATTAAAAGGCACAGTTTCTACTAAGAATGGCTGTTTTTGCAGGTTGTTGTCGTAGAAGATGGAATGGGCAGGCGCTGGGCAGTGAAGCATAAGAGCTGGAACTGGAAAAGCAGTCAAGGAGGACGATGTTGCCATGGTTGCCGCCGTGACAGCAGAGGACGACATCAGTTTTGAGGAGAAGAAGCAAAGTGGACCTCGACAGATAGAGAAAATTCAGCCCGTCTGTCGTGTGAAAACCTCATATTTTTCCAAGCCCCAAATCAAAAGGAATGTCAAGTCCAAAGTTCAAGGAGAGAAAATCCCAAGCAAGGAAGATGACGGCTGGAAAGTAGATTCCTTGAAGATTTAGTCTTTATTAGAATCATACTTTTATTTAAACTTGTATTCTTGCTATTTTAGATAACTTGAGCCCAAAACTTATATAAGAGAATATATTTTGACCTAGGAGGCATAACTGATTACCCTAGCTTCCTTCCCAAAACTCTAGCCGTTTTCCTTCCCACAACATGTTCTAAATTCCCCCTAGGGCCACGTGTTGAATTGTAAAGTAGTTGCAAGGGTTGTTTTGTTTTAGGAATTTTCAGTTCAATAAAATAAACTTCAAGTTCTCTTATTTTGGTTATTAATATCTTGCATGAGCATCGAGAGAGCATTGTGAGGTTATCTATTTACTTAGCATCGGGAGAGTTAAGTATACGAAAGAAATAAGAGCAAGTTCTCTAGTTTATAGTTGAACTATCTCGGACCTAGGGGTAGGACGAGGTTAAGTGGCTAAAGAAGAATTCATCAACATCGGTGTTCATCCTTCGATTCACGCCGGGACGTATCATCAAAGACGTGATCATCGACAGACTTGGACCTAGGGATAGACCAAGGCATTTCTGGGATTCCTGCCAAACTTGAAGTGCTGAGTTGATTGTTCGCTGCCGCGACAAGCAACGGACTGCTGCAGCGACAGGTGTTGCCGCGATAGGGACGACGACAGAACTAGAGTTCCGAGACTTAGAAATATCTGCACTACTGAGCAATTCAATACAAGCCCATTCTCTCTATCTTGATATCTTTACTCTTTTATTTACGTTTACTTCATTATTCTCGTGAAAACTTTCTCAATTATTTTCTTTACTTTCGTGCAGTAAATTAAGGTGAAGCTATTAGCCCAATCCCTGTATAGACGATATCCGATACTTCGTATCACTTTACTACTTGCGTCGTGTATACTTGCACTACCATTGCGATAGACTATTTTATACGCAACAAGTTTTTGGCGTCGTTGCCGGGGATTGGCAACATAACTCTACCTTTTCTTTTACTGCACTTTTCGTTTTTGTTTTTATTTTGTTTTTATTTTTTCTGTTTTTCTTTGGTGTGTTCAACTCTTGCTTTTCACAAGGTTTTTTGTTTATGCGCAAATCGAACCGAGGTAAAGATCCTGAGTATCCATTAGATCCAGAAATCGAACGATCATTCAATCTCAAGAAACAACTTCGTCACCTACTGGCCATGAACGAGTACCTTGAGTAACAGTTAGAGATAATGGCACACCGAGGAGATGACCCTCCTGTTGGAGATGGAGGGGGTAGACAGTCTGTCGTCGATGCTGCTGCCGCTGCCGGACGATGGTCCTGTCGTGACTACATGTTAAATGACCATGTAGAACTGGAAACCACGCTGCCGGATATTGATGTTGACAACTTTGAGCTGAAACCTGTTTTGTTTAGCATGATCAACAATGCCGGTCAATTCAGTGGTGCTGTTACAGAGGATTCTAGGGAGCATCTAAAAACATTCCAGGAGATCTGTGGTTCGTTTAGACTGCCAGGAATTAATCCGGAGATACTGAGGCTTCGGTTATTTCCCCATTCATTGAGGGACAGAGCAAAGACTTGGTGGAATAAACTTACGCCGGGTTCAATTAGAACTTGGGCAGATTTATCTCGTGAATTTTTATCTCGTTTTAATCCTTCGCATTTATCTAAGCGATTACGTAATGAAATTGCTACTTTTCAACAAGAAGATGATGAGCCGATGCATGAGGCCTGGGACAGATTTACTACTCTTCTACGGAACTGCCCAATGCATGGATTCCCCGTCTGGAATCAGGTAACAAAGTTTTATAATGCTGCCAACTTACAAACTCGTATTCGAATTGATTCAGCAGCAAACGGACTACTGTTGGATAAAGACTCGGACGAGGCAATGCAAGTATTGAAAAATCTGGCTAAGAATGAGGAGCAGTTTCTGACAGCAAGAAGAAGGGGTAAACGGGTACTAGCTGTTAAGGATTATGAGGCCGACAGCACAATGAAATCACAGGTGGCATTCCTTACTAAAGCAATGAAAAAGCTCTTAAATGATGATGCACAACATGGATTTGCTGTTCAGGAGGTACGTGAAATCTGTGAGGGAAATCATAGTGCGGATGAGTGTCCTATACTTGTCAAGGTTGGAGAAGGGACGGAGTCTACCAACAGATGAGACAAACATACTAGAGATTGTCCGAGATGAGCAACTCTTTGCTGCCGCAATCACTGCCGCGACAACCATGGTGGCAGGTAAGTCTTCTGAACTCTCCTGGTATGCTGATTTCGTTAATTTTATAGTTAGCGGAATCATTCCTTATGATCTTAATTATCAAGCCAGGAAGAGGTTCCAAAATGATGTTAAGCATTATTATTGGGACGAACCTCTTCTTTTCAAAATTTGTGCAGATCAGGTTATAAGAAGATGTGTACCACAAGAAGAGCAAGAAGACATTCTTCATCACTGCCATGCTTCACAGTATGGAGGTCACTTAGGAGGTAACAAAACTGCTGCCAAGGTGCTGCAGTCAGGGTTCTACTGGCCGTCACTGTATAAAGACGCACAAATCTTCTACAAGAGCTGTGACATGTGCCAAAGGACAGGAAACATCTCAAGGAGAAACGAGATGCCACTGCAGAACATTCTAGAAGTCGAAATATTCGACGTTTGGGGGATTGATTTTATGGGACCTTTTCCATCTTCATGTGGGAATCTATACATCCTCCTAGCAGTAGATTATGTCTCTAAGTGGGTTGAAGCGATCCCCACTCAAAAGAATGATGCCAAGACAGTCCAAAGATTTTTACACAAAAATATCTTTTCTAGGTTTGGCATCCCTAAGGCGATTATCAGTGATGAAGGGAGACATTTTGACAACAGGGTTATTGCTGCTGCCTTGAAGAAATATGGTGTTAAGCATAGGATCGCGACAGCATATCACCCACAGACCAATGGACAAGCTAAAATATCTAATAGGGAAGTTAAGAACATTCTTGAGAAGATGGTTAAGCCAACTAGGAAAGACTGGTCTTTACTCCTCAATGATGCGTTATGGGCATATAGGACAACTTTTAAAACTCCATTGGGAATGTCTCTGTACCGATTGATTTATGGGAAAACATGTCATCTACCTGTCGAGATAGAGCACTGAGCATACTGGGCAATCAAGGCAGTGAATATGGACTTGGACAGGGCAGGACAGAAAAGGCTGTTAGATCTGAACGAGATTAAAGAAATACGGACAATGGCCTACGATAATGCAAGAATCTACAAGGAGAAAACTAAGAAGTGACATGACAGGAAGTTGCTGCCACGACAGTTCTGCCCAGGGCAGCTTGTATTGTTGTTCAACTCTAGACTGAAACTTTTCCCAGGGAAACTGAAATCTAGATGGTCTGGCCCATTCCAAGTCGTACAGGTTTTTCCCCATGGTGCCATCACAATCCGATCATTAAAAGACGGGCACCAATTCAAAGTCAACGAACATCGCCTCAAGCATTATCATGGGACTGAAGCCCCAGGAATGCAGGAAGTGGTTACCTTAGGAGATGCCCCACCTGACATCCCTAATTTAACCTAAATTTTATTTTTATTTATTATTATTATTATTATTATTATTTACTATTTATTAGGAAATAAGGTTTATTTTATTTTGAATAATGATTTTATGTTTATCGTTTTTAGGAAATAAAGGAGTCTAGAAGAACAGGAGAAGTGAACTCAGCCCACCATCCATCCATCAGCCCAGCAAAGCCCAAATATTGAAGCCTGTCGTTACAGCTGCTGCGACAGACGCGGAAAATACAGGCTGTCATCACGTTGTCACGAAAGACGCGGAAACACGTCACAGACGCGTAATAGATGAGAAACGTGTGTCAGACGCGTCAGACACGCTAAAGCACAACAGTCGGCCCCGTTATTCGCGCCTGCCGTTACAGTTTCAACGGGCAGCACACCCTTTTCTATATAACCCCGTTTCATTTTCATTTTCACTCACTTCTGCCTTTCTTACTTGCTATCCCTCTTTAGTTTTCATTTGTTTTCAGTTTAATTTCTTTTACAACCCTTGCACAAATATGTCTTCTAGGAAAGCCCGACGAAATGCTGCCTCCAGTTCCTCAGCAATAGAAACTCCCCTATGTTCCTTTGCCACCAGAGATACGTGGGAGGAGAGAGGCTTTATATATACACCGAAGGCGGAGAATCTGGGCCTCAAGCCATTCATAGCCCAGAAGATTAGAGCTTTATTGTGGCAAACATTTGCGGAACAACCAGAGGAAATGAACGTGACGCTGGTACGAGAATTTTATGCTGCCATCAGCACCAGGACTGAGACAGTAGTGAGTGTTCGAGGGAAAGAAGTGCCGTTTAAAGCAGAGTACATCAACTCCTTATATGGCCTCTACATAGGCCACAATGACGATGCACACCAGCAGTTCCTCAACATCTTGGACACTGCTGCCTATGACGCTGTCATGGCAGAACTGACCGATGAAGGAACCCAATGGAATACCAGCCGGAAAAAATCCACGGATGGTGAAGTGGACCCAGCTGCTACCGGAGGCAAAGTTATGGAATGCCTTCATAAAAAAGAGGATCATGCTGTCATCTCATCATACCATCGTCGACCAACAAAGGTTAGCATTGATACACTCTATCTTACATGAACGACCCATTAATGTGGGCAGTTACATTCGAAAGAGCATTTTGGAATGTGCACATAGACCGACGGGCCTCCTTTTCCTCCCCTACCTCATTACTTCTCTCTGCCGCGGCCACAACGTACTGGAAGTACACAATGATTTAGTAGTCAAAGGACGAGGTTGGACTGAAAAGAATATCCTCATCCTTATGGAGCTGACCGTGGCTACCCCTCTGTCGTCATTCAACCCCGCTGCCGCCACAGCTGAAATGACAGAGCAGCAAAATACTAAACCTGCCGCCGCAGCAGCTGCTCCGACAGACTCCTCCACCCATATACTAGTTGCCATTCAGAAGCTGGAGGAAAGACAGTTGGGCTTAATGACCTTTATCATGGACTTTGCCGCCTCTACGATAACTTTTATTCAAAATACTTTAAATTTCTTTGATGCTGCTTTCCCTACTTTTCCTGCCCATTACTTTACTGTCACTACCCCTGTCCACACTCCTACACCTGTTGCTATCCCACGAACACCGTCTGCCACCTCCACATCATCACCTGCCCCGACAGCAGCAGGCAGCACCCATGCCGAACCATCTGCCCGAGGAACAAAACGTCCGATGGCATCGGAGGACCTTGCTTCCTTTGTTGCTGGGTTCTCCTCCTCTTCTGTTTGGGTAGCAAGTGATGACGAACCCTCTATTAAGAGGAATCTGTCAAAGGAGTTTTCACCGGTAAAGAGACATAAGCGGATGGCAGATAACAAAAATTGCCAAAGGCCAGCAACAGCAGTGAGAGCAGCAACAGCATCTCGGAAGTTCAGGTTATGGAGCAACCACCTCACATCTCCCCAACCAGAATCCAGCCACCACGGGAGGTTAAGGCCAAAAACACATCTGCCTCTCCCGAGCCCCAGCCCGCCCCGAAAGCTAGAGCCCGCCATCAGATCAGACTCAGTAGCAACAGCGAAGACATCGATTAAAATTTAAGTTTCTTATCTCATTATTGCTGCCTGCTATATATTTTGTGATGTACTGCCTTTATCTGTTTTTTATTTTGTCATTTGCATTGAGGGCAATGCAACCCTCGAGTTTGGGGGTGACATCCCTCTAGTAATGGAGTCCATCTTAGTTGTTAAAATTTGTGTCATTTACTTAGTTTATTTTTATCTCCTTAAAAAAGATGAAAATATTGAAAATTTTGGCTGAAACTGTGAACTGAACTTACCTGTCGTGACAGCTCTGTCGTGGCAGTGGCTTTAGGATAGCTTTAGGAAAAGTTTAGAGCCTTTCTATAGTTCTGAAAACTTAAACACCATTGTGACTGTTATGCTGCTTAGACTTCTTTTAGCCAAACTAGAATATGAAGCTTAGCACTTGAATAGCCCCTAGAGGTGCCTAACACTGGCTCTAGGAAAGAAGTTTAGAAAAAGAGACTCAACAGCCCTAGAGGTGCCCGAAACTGGCTCTAGGAAGTTTACTAGAGGTGCCTAAAACTGGCTCGAGTAAAACTTTAGCTTAAAAAAATAGAGATATCGAGTCAAAACAAAAAAAATCAAAGGAGCATGAAAAAGTGCCTTCAAAAGATAAACTTTGGCATAAAAATTCGAGTTAAGAGCTGAAATATTCTAGTGAAACTAAGAGAATCTTGGCATATAACTGTTCACAAGCATGCACACACTGCACGAGGACTATAGTGAGATTCCTGACATATCCTAAATTATCCGACAAGTTGCTGCCGTCACAGGGAACGAACGACGGGTAAGGGAAAGTTCACTGTTTGAAAGCCAAAACAAAAATATTTCATTTTTCTTTTAAGTCTTAGTTGCTTGAGGGCAAGCAAAAACTTGAGTTTGGGGGTGTGTTGAGTGTGTAAAAGTTCTATTATTTACATCCTTTTAACCCATATTTATGCTGCATTCAAGCATTATACATTGCATTTAGGTTAGTTTACAGCAAACCATCACAAATATATTAAAAGGCACAGTTTCTACTAAGAATGGCTGTTTTTGCAGGTTGTTGTCGTAGAAGATGGAATGGGCAGGCGCTGGGCAGTGAAGCATAAGAGCTGGAACTGGAAAAGCAGTCAAGGAGGACGATGTTGCCATGGTTGCCGCCGTGACAGCAGAGGACGACATCAGTTTTGAGGAGAAGAAGCAAAGTGGACCTCGACAGATAGAGAAAATTCAGCCCGTCTGTCGTGTGAAAACCTCATATTTTTCCAAGCCCCAAATCAAAAGGAATGTCAAGTCCAAAGTTCAAGGAGAGAAAATCCCAAGCAAGGAAGATGACGGCTGGAAAGTAGATTCCTTGAAGATTTAGTCTTTATTAGAATCATACTTTTATTTAAACTTGTATTCTTGCTATTTTAGATAACTTGAGCCCAAAACTTATATAAGAGAATATATTTTGACCTAGGAGGCATAACTGATTACCCTAGCTTCCTTCCCAAAACTCTAGCCGTTTTCCTTCCCACAACATGTTCTAAATTCCCCCTAGGGCCACGTGTTGAATTGTAAAGTAGTTGCAAGGGTTGTTTTGTTTTAGGAATTTTCAGTTCAATAAAATAAACTTCAAGTTCTCTTATTTTGGTTATTAATATCTTGCATGAGCATCGAGAGAGCATTGTGAGGTTATCTATTTACTTAGCATCGGGAGAGTTAAGTATACGAAAGAAATAAGAGCAAGTTCTCTAGTTTATAGTTGAACTATCTCGGACCTAGGGGTAGGACGAGGTTAAGTGGCTAAAGAAGAATTCATCAACATCGGTGTTCATCCTTCGATTCACGCCGGGACGTATCATCAAAGACGTGATCATCGACAGACTTGGACCTAGGGATAGACCAAGGCATTTCTGGGATTCCTGCCAAACTTGAAGTGCTGAGTTGATTGTTCGCTGCCGCGACAAGCAACGGACTGCTGCAGCGACAGGTGTTGCCGCGATAGGGACGACGACAGAACTGGAGTTCCGAGACTTAGAAATATCTGCACTACTGAGCAATTCAATACAAGCCCATTCTCTCTATCTTGATATCTTTACTCTTTTATTTACGTTTACTTCATTATTCTCGTGAAAACTTTCTCAATTATTTTCTTTACTTTCGTGCAGTAAATTAAGGTGAAGCTATTAGCCCAATCCCTGTATAGACGATATCCGATACTTCGTATCACTTTACTACTTGCGTCGTGTATACTTGCACTACCATTGCGATAGACTATTTTATACGCAACAAGTTTTTGGCGTCGTTGCCGGGGATTGGCAACATAACTCTACCTTTTCTTTTACTGCACTTTTCGTTTTTGTTTTTATTTTGTTTTTATTTTTTCTGTTTTTCTTTGGTGTGTTCAACTCTTGCTTTTCACAAGGTTTTTTGTTTATGCGCAAATCGAACCGAGGTAAAGATCCTGAGTATCCATTAGATCCAGAAATCGAACGATCATTCAATCTCAAGAAACAACTTCGTCACCTACTGGCCATGAACGAGTACCTTGAGTAACAGTTAGAGATAATGGCACACCGAGGAGATGACCCTCCTGTTGGAGATGGAGGGGGTAGACAGTCTGTCGTCGATGCTGCTGCCGCTGCCGGACGATGGTCCTGTCGTGACTACATGTTAAATGACCATGTAGAACTGGAAACCACGCTGCCGGATATTGATGTTGACAACTTTGAGCTGAAACCTGTTTTGTTTAGCATGATCAACAATGCCGGTCAATTCAGTGGTGCTGTTACAGAGGATTCTAGGGAGCATCTAAAAACATTCCAGGAGATCTGTGGTTCGTTTAGACTGCCAGGAATTAATCCGGAGATACTGAGGCTTCGGTTATTTCCCCATTCATTGAGGGACAGAGCAAAGACTTGGTGGAATAAACTTACGCCGGGTTCAATTAGAACTTGGGCAGATTTATCTCGTGAATTTTTATCTCGTTTTAATCCTTCGCATTTATCTAAGCGATTACGTAATGAAATTGCTACTTTTCAACAAGAAGATGATGAGCCGATGCATGAGGCCTGGGACAGATTTACTACTCTTCTACGGAACTGCCCAATGCATGGATTCCCCGTCTGGAATCAGGTAACAAAGTTTTATAATGCTGCCAACTTACAAACTCGTATTCGAATTGATTCAGCAGCAAACGGACTACTGTTGGATAAAGACTCGAACGAGGCAATGCAAGTATTGAAAAATCTGGCTAAGAATGAGGAGCAGTTTCTGACAGCAAGAAGAAGGGGTAAACGGGTACTAGCTGTTAAGGATTATGAGGCCGACAGCACAATGAAATCACAGGTGGCATTCCTTACTAAAGCAATGAAAAAGCTCTTAAATGATGATGCACAACATGGATTTGCTGTTCAGGAGGTACGTGAAATCTGTGAGGGAAATCATAGTGCGGATGAGTGTCCTATACAGTTAGAAGAAGGAAAGTATATTGGAAACTACAAGCCGAATTACAATTCCAACAACTATAATCCCAACTGGAGAAAGGATCCCAAGTTTTCTTGGAGTAATTCTAATAATGCCCTGAATCCACAAGCACACAGTAATCAGAATCAGGGAGGACCTAGATTGCTGACGCGACAGTAACTGCAACCACAACAGCAGCAACAACCACCAGCTGCCACGAACAGTATACTGGAACAGACTCTGGCTACTTTCATGTCTCAGACATGTACTTATATTGAGAATATGAATCAGTTTGTCAAGAAAACAGAGACATTCATGGATAAAACAAAGATGCAGATGACGAATCATGAAGCTACTCTGAAATCTTTGGAGACACAAATGGGCCAGGTTTCCCAGCATATCAAGCCAAGGCAGACTGGAGAATTCCCTAGCAATACTGAAAATGCTAGGCAACCCACACATGAGCAGTGTAAGGCCATTACTACTAGGAGTGGGAAGAAATTACCAGGGCCGGAAAAGGAAGCTGAAACAGTAAGGAAACCAGCCTTGGATAGACCTGCCGAGGAAGCTGCCCCGACAGGTAACAAACAGACTGCTGTCGATGAACCTGTTACGACAGTAGACGCGACAGAGGAGAAAAATGATGAACCCAACCCTCCTCAGATTCTTATGCAGTGGGAAGGACGTATTGCTGATTATCGTCCCCCACCTCCTTTTCCTCAACGGTTACAGCAAGCTAAGCAAGAATCTCAGCTCAAAAAGATTTATGATATTTTTAAGGAGGTTCATATTAATATTCCGCTGTTAGATGCTGTTAGGGAGATGCCCGGTTATGCCAAATTTCTCAAAGTTGTCATGTCAAAGAAATCTAAACTTGGGGAATTTGAAACGGTTAAGATGACAGAAGGATGCATGAGTATTCTTCATCGACAGCCACCTCAGGAAAAGAAGGATTCGGGGAGCTTCATTATACCTTGTGTAATCGGAGATAAATATGTGGGTAAGGCACTTTGTGATCTTGGTGCTAGTATTAATTTAATGCCAAAATCTGTTTTTCAGAAATTAGGTATTGGAAAAGCTCGGCCCACGGTAGTAATTCTGCAGCTGGCAGACCGCTCTTACGTTCACCCAGAAGGAAAAATCGAAAATATTCTGGTAAGAGTGGATAAATTTATTTTTCCTGCTGACTTTCTTGTTTTAGATTGTGAAGCATACGAAAACGCACCAATCATCCTTGGGCGACCCTTCTTAGCCACAGGAAGATCACTGATTGATGTGGAAAAAGGAGAACTCACCATGCGAGTAAACGAACAAGAGATTAAGTTGAATGTTCTCCAAGCTATGAAGCATGCTGATGCAGACGAGGAATGCAAGGCTATCACTGAAGTTACCCTTGATCAACCCTGCATCAGATCGGGCTGTCACGACATCAAAATTGGTCACTGCCTCGGCAGCCACCTACAGGACTGTCACGACAGCAACTCCTCTGACTTCGATACATCAGATACTGAAGATCAGGAGGAGGTAAACTGGATAGGCGATCATCCAGGTAAGTTATTCAAACCTTTAAATTATACTTCGGATAACCATGCAATCCAAAAGCCATCTACTGTTGAGCCCCCTGTTTTAGAACTGAAACCCCTGCCAGGGCAGCTAAAATATGATTTTCTTGGTTCAAATGATACGTTGCTCGTAATCATCTCTTCCAAGTTGCTGTAGGAACATGAACAACAGCTAATAGGGATGATGCGGCAGCACAAAAAGGCAATTGGATGGACGATTGCTGATATTCAAGGCATTAGTCCGGCGTTATGCATGCATAAAATCCTTTTAGAGGAAGATCATAAGCCGACTATAGATGCTCAAAGGCGGCTAAACCAATTCGATGAAAGAGGTGGTGTGTAAAGAGATAATCAAATGGTTAGATGCTGGTATTATTTACGCCATCTCCGACAGCAAATGGGTGAGCCCGTTGCAATGCGTTCCCAAGAAAGGAGGAATGACCGTGGTGACCAATGAAAACAATGAGTTAATCCCAACCAGGACTGTGACCGGTTGGAGGGTTTGTATGGACTATCAGAAGCTTAACAAAGCTACCCGAAAGGACAACTTTCCTTTACCCTTTATTGATCAAATGCTTGATAGATTAGCGGGTAAACCTTACTATTGTTTTCTTGATGATTATTTAGGTTATAATCAAATAGCTATCGCATCGGACGATCAAGAAAAGACGACTTTCACATGCCCCTACGGAACATATGCTTTTAGGGGATGCCTTTTGGACTATGCAATGCACCCGCCACCTTCCAAAGGTGCATGATGGCCATATTCTCCGATATGGTGGAGGACTTCCTTGAAATATTTATGGATGATTTTTCAGTCTTTGGGGACGATTTTGAGAGCTGCCTCGGCAATCTACAAAAGGTACTTGAAAGATGTGAAAAAGCAAACCTAGTCTTAAATTGGGAAAAATGCCACTTTATGGTGGATGAAGAGATAGTCCTTGGCCATAAGATTAGCTGCCGTGGGATAGAAGTCGACAGGGCCAAGATAGAAGTGATTGAGAAGCTGCCGCCGCCGACCACAGTCAAGGGTATTAGAAGTTTCTTGGGACATGTTGGTTTTTATCGGAGATTCATTGCAAATTTCTCAAAAATCACCAAGCCCCTATGTCATCTTCTGGAGCAGAACTGACCCTTTGACTTTAATGATGAATATAATGAAGCATTCAAGGTTCTGAAGGAAAAACTGGTAACAGCCCCAATAGTACAGCCACCAGATTGGACACAGCCATTTGAGATTATGTGTGATGCTAGTGATAATGTTGTCGGGCATCAGTTCGGCAGCGGAGAGATAAATTATTTCATGTCATATACTATGCCAGCAAGACACTGAATGATGCCCAAGTAAACTACACCACCACAGAAAATGAGTTATTAGTTGTGGTGTTCTCCATCGACAAGTTTCGTTCTTACATACTTGGAATGAAGGTAATAGTGCACACAGACCATTCTGCCCTGAAGTATTTGTTTGCAAAAAAGGATGCAAAACCTCGATTGATACGGTGGATCCTGCTATTGCAAGAATTCGACCTTGAAATCAAGGACAAAAAGGGGACAAAAAATCAGGTGGCATATCACTTGTCAAGGTTGGAGAAGGGACATAGTCTACCAACAGATGAAACAAACATACTGGAGACCTTCCGAGATGAGCAGCTCTTTGTTGCCGCAATCACTGCCGCGACAGCCATGGCAGCAGGTAAGTCTTTTGAACTCCCCTGGTATGTTGATTTCGTTAATTTTATAGTTAGCAGAATCATTCATTCTGATCTTAATTATCAAGCCAGTAAGAGGTTCCAAAATGATGTTAAGCATTATTATTGGGACGAACCTCTTCTTTTCAAAATATAAATAAAATTTACATATTATTTGGGACTACGATAACATCACTATCATCAGAAAACGTTGCATAAAGCTCAAGCTCAAGGGCCCACCCTGAACAAAATTGTAGGTGACATTGCACCATAATTTCCACATCAACGTCGTCTATAATGTGGAATAATAAGTACGTTAATGGTTCTAACGATGTCGACATTCGAAACTTCAACGGTTCCAACTTTTTCCCAGGACTATGTGGAACATGTTACTTCACTTCATTCATCAACTTCATATACGATAAGTTGTATGGCAGCGGAAGCAATATAGTACTTGTGAACTAAAAAACGACATCGAGAGATGCATCACCGATTATCTACCCATCGTAGTATACCAAAGTTGTAATAGTTTCTCGTCTCGACATATTATATCGATCAAAGTCCTTACAAAGTAAATTCCAACCTTCAACGAACCAAAATTTTCGTACTTTTGATGTAAAATTCATTTCGCTGTATATATATACTGAAGAAATCACATTCCATTTGAGACGGCTGGCCAAAGTCGCGTTCTATAAAATGCGACTTCTCTGAGGAATAAGAAAGCTGGTGAATCTCACGTTCTATAAAATGAAAGTTATCTAAGGAATCAGAAAGTTGGCAAAACCCGCGTCCTATAAAACACAATTTTCTTTGACACGGCACGTATACTGTAAAGCTGACACAACTCGTGTTCTATAAAACACGATTTCTCCTAAAACGTCAGGAATCTAGAAAGCTGGCACAACTCGTGTTTTATACGACGTGAGTTATGCTTTGTCTCTACTCACACGTCACGTCACCTCCCATTTTCTTAAATAGGAGGATAAATTTTTTTACAGCCAACAAACTTTTTTCTGCCGAACGTTCAAAGCATTTCGTTTGCGAAGAAGAAACGCTGCTTCGTTTTTTCAACAATGCTAGAAAAAGTTGATGATCTAGTTGACTACGATGGTGAGATGATCCCTGATGCCGAAATCGGTGTCATATTCCAGTCCCCCAACAATGTTACGCTACAAATTACGATCGGAGTAACGTATGAAAGGCTGAAGTGAGCGCTAAAGAGGAAGATTCCACATGTTTTTAGGAGAGAGTTACACTCAGTGAGGTATCGACAACCTTCATCGATAAACCTGTTTTATTTCACAATATTCGATGTGAAATACGATGAAGATGTGCAAATGATGATCGACAACCATACGCAGTATTCAATGGGATGGCTCTCAGAGCTCTTTGTTACATTTTCTGAACAAAACGTAGGATTCTAAATGGTTGTTTCAAATTGGATCCAAGCAAATCTTGACTTTGACCTAAATGCTAATAGTTCAACATCAAGTTTGTGACAAGGCTTCAACTTACTAAGTACAAGAAATGACCAGGCTTAATCGTCTTCTGGCTTGAGGCCAAGGCATTCTTCCGTAGCCAGGTTCGACATTGACCTGAATATGCCGTCAACCCAGCACTCAACGTACAATCCATACAGTGCGGTGTAGGGTCGTCATCATCTATTGGGCTTTCCCACCATGAAGCGTTTAAGCCATTTGATCATTTCTCTTCTGGACGTCATTCAACATATATCCTCAGTGACACAAGCGTAGATGATTTCTTATACGGAAGACACTCAACTTATATCTCCAGTTAGACAAACGTAGATGATTTCTCATACGGACGACACTCAACTTATATCCAAGGTGTAGGGTCGTCATCATCTATGAAATCGTCCTAACATGAAGAGTTTTACTAGTTTGATGACTTATTTTCCGGACGTCACTAAACTTATATCCCCAGTGAGGCAAATGCAATTGATTTCTCATTGATGGGGAGACATTCATACGCTACTGATGTTGAGCAAGATATTTGACATATGCCTCGTGATTGAGTTTCGGTTGTAGAACCTAACATAGTACATGTTACCGATGAATAAAAACTATACAGTTTTGAAGAGGATTGAGGAACCACTGAGGGAGCCCGGCCCCGAAGGTGACGAGATGAGTTCTATTTCTAGAAAAAACCATCAGACCTTGAGGAGCCCGTGAATGCCAAGGATGATGCACCCGATGTTGTAGAAGATATTGTGGAGGAAGAACCTATGGACGTTGTTGCCCTGGACAGTTTTACTGGAACTCACATTGCCTTAGCGTATTACGATCCACCATCCCACTTTACAATAGTGGATATGGAAGGATTCTACGCTACAGAATTTCCAGAGTACCCACAGTTGGACCAGTTGAATGAACGTAATAATGGTGAACTGCATGTTGGGATGGTCTTCAGGACTAAAAAACTTGCAAAGGCTACCATCAAGCATTACAACATATGCAACTCAGTTACGTCCACCGTGCGGAAAACTGAAACGGACAAATATATTGTTGAATGCCCCCACAAGAATTCTGGAGGTAAGTGGAAGGTCCATGCATCACGTTTGAAGAGGTTGAACAACCACTGGCGGATAACGAAATACAAAAGACCCCATACATGCTCCGTGGGAAGCCTGAATCAAGACCATCCTAACTTGGATGTGCACATCCTCTCTGATCATATCATTCCACTCGTGAAAGAAAATCCACGTGTATCTGTGTCGGTATGTATAACATCGATCCATTCTCATTACAAGTACACTGTTAATTACGATAAGGCATGGTATGTAAGATATCGTGCCATCTAACAATTGTATGGGCAGTGAGAGGAATCCTACAACGAGTTACGAACGTGGCTCAACTATATGTAGAAATACAACTCAGGAATTATTGTTGAACTTGCGACAGTGCCAAGATACGAAATGGATTGTGTCGTACTAGGGGAGCGCGAAATTTTCCACCTATTTTGGACATTTCTGCAATGCACTAAAGCATTCAGCCACTACAAGCCGATGTTGCAGATCGACGACATATTCTTGTGCGACATATACACCCATATCTTACTAGTGGTAGTTGAACAAGACGATAACAGAAAATGCATTCCGGTAGCATTCGCCATTGTTGAAGATGAAAATATCCCTTCATGGATGTTTTTTCTTACCAACATGCGGACCCATGTCTTACATTGGGTCCTACGGGCAAGACCAGACGATATATGTATTATTTTAGATAGAGGTGCAGGGATATAGGGATCAATCCAACGTTTGGGACAATCTTGGGAACCTTCTTATATTAATCATCGATATTGTCCGCGACACATTACTGCAAATTACAACTAGAGGTATAAGAACAATGATGAGCGTATAATGGTTCTTCGCATGGGTACGCCTTCCTCTCTTAAAATTATAAATTAAATTACCGATTATTATTAATTCTCGTTAATTATTCCGTATTTTTTTGGAATAGGCAACGTACATCGAGTTGAGGAGCTGCTAGAAGAGTTGAAAGTTAGAAATCAATTTGGATATGACTATCTTCTTGATATCCCAAGGGAGAAATGGTTGCGATGTTATGATGAAGGTCATCAATATGGTCACATGACGACAAACTTGGTTGAGGCGATCAATTCGTCTCTAAAGGGAACACGTCATTTACCTATCACATTAGTTGTGAAGGCAACATATTATCGACTGGCTATCCCTTTGCAACCCTCAGAAAACAAGCTATGAACTGGATGGCAGGTGGCTATAGGTTCCATCCAGATCTCCAACAAAAATTTCAGATATTCCGTGCGCAAGCAAACATGATGAGTGCCATATGCTTCTCTCGTCACCAACATAGGTTTACGGTTACTAAATTTTCACGACCATTTAAAGGAGTTATGCACCAAAACTACGTTGTTAATCTACAAGAGCGAACATGTGATTGCGAAGTCTTTCAAACATTCAAGTACCCGTGTGCTCACGTCTTCGCTGCATGTGCATCTATTCATCTCGACGCAATGACACTTGTTGATCATGTATACAAACTTGAAAATGTTTTCAAGGTATACCGATCCGAGTTTCCTCTGATCGGAAATAAACGTTATCCTGATGTGGTTGAAAATGAACCTAAGATTTGACCAAATGAATCCCTACAACGCAACAAAAAAGGTCGCCCAAAGTCAAGTAGGATTTATTGTGCCGAGGATATGGTTCCTCGAGAATGGACCGACCAACCTAAGTTGTGTAGAAATTGTAGGAACCCTGGACATGACATTAGAAAATGTCATTTTAAGACCCACCATCGGATCAACTAATTGTAATTGTAACTCTAATGTTTTAATCCTAAATAATATGTGTTCTCGTACTACCACGTGAAAGTTATATAACAAAAAACAACCCACGACCATACACTAAAACAACAAAATCGAATAAAACATGAATATCGACCCATGTTTCCATTTTCTTAATGCAAAGAAATATACCAATATAACATTTTAACACAATTTCTACACTTTTTAGGATGTCCTTTTATGCATCAATTTATGCGCCATTGTAAACATGTGTTCCCGTACTATGACGTGAAAGTTAAATAACAAAAAAAAAACTGTGAAATTCCCATGTAAATCAACCATAAACAACCCTACCGACCCACGTTCTCATTTTCATTAATCAAAGAAACATGGCAAGGTAGCATTTTTATCGCAATTTAAATACCGTTTTGGATGCCTTATATACGCTAATTTTTACATCATTTTGAAGAGAAACGTCTCTATTATGAGGTAAAAGATCAAAATCATGAAAAATCCCCCAAGACCATGAAAATTAACCCTAAACAACCTTATCCAACATTGTATAAACAACAGATTTACGCAAAAGCCGCATTCTGCAGAAACCGACTTCTACAGATTACTCGATAAATTAGCAACGAGTCGTTTGAAATTCTCGTGGAAGTCGCGTCCTATAGACAGAAACTTCAATTTATTTTTTAAAATAAATATAGGATAATATAATCCACAACGGATAGAAGTCACACCTTGTACAACGCGATTTTGGATATCACGCCCTGCATAACGTGATTTACCTTGACGTGGGACAAATAGGGGGTATTTTTCCAAATGTTCTCCAAAGGAGATATTTTTCCAAATAATTCCCCAAAAAGGAATACCTGCCAAACTTTAAAATTAATTTTTTAAGCTTCAATGTTTTAGAACTTAATGCTGGTTTTAAGTAGGGACAAGGTAAACTTCTCCTAAATGGTAAAATTTTAATTTTAGTTTTTTAAAATCTAAAATTAAAGGATGATCTATTTCATTCAGATAACCTGTTTTAAGCATAATGTGTACACGGTGTGTGCGCATTTTTAAAGTACTAAAAAAATTGAATAGATACTACTTTATAATCATACTAGTATATTAAAAAATTAAATAATATTAAAGTTGTATTTTAATCTAAAATAACATAACTTCAATTTAACCCTTAAAACAATGCTAAACTAAATCAATAAATTTATTTTTGGTTTTTAAAATTTTTATATTTTAATTATGACCCAATTCTAGGAGATTATGCAAAACGGCGCTTAAATGACAGCAAAATGACGGCAAACCGGTTAACCTGGTCATTTCTTGAACATAATTTCTTATAAAGCTTGTACCTAAATTTTGCGAAAAAATGTAAGAATAACGGTATATACACAATTTCTTAAAAAGTAACAAATTGAGTACAAAACTGAATTCTTTACAAAAACTGTAAGAAATTAGGTATATACTCAATTTCTTATGAATTTTTTAGTTGGCGTAAAGTTGCTCAAACCTTTGTAAGCAATTGTGTTTGTACTCAATTTCTTACAAGAATGCACAATTTGGTACAAAAGATGTAAGGATTTATGTTTGTACACAATATCTTATGAAATATACCTAATTTCTTACTGAAATTGTAAGAAATTCGGTATATACCCAATTCCTTACTAATTTTTTAGTTGGGGTAAAGTTTCTCCAACCTTTGTAAGAAATTGTATTTGTACTCAATTTCTTACAAGAATGCACAATTTGGTACAAAATAGGTAAGGAATTGTGTTTCTACACAATATCTTACCAAATATTCCTAATTTCTTACTGAAATTGTAAGAAATTAGGTATATACTCAATTACTTACGAATTTTTTAGTTGGGGTAAAGTTGCAATAACCTTTGTAAGAAATTGTGTTTATACTCAATTTCTTACAAGAATGCACAATTTGGTACAAAATAGGTAAGAAATTGCGTTTCTACACAATTTCTTACCAAATATACCTAAATTATAAGAAATTAGGTATATACCCAATTATTTACGAGTTTTTTAGTTGGGGGTAAAGTTACTCTAACCTTTGTAAAAAATTGTGTTTGTACTCAATTTCTTACAAGAATGCACAATTTGGTACAAAATAGGTAAGGAATTGTGTTTCTACACGATTTCTTACCAAATATACATAATTTCTTACTGAAATTGTAAGAAATTAGATATATACCCAATTCCTTACGAATTTTTTAGTTGGGGTAAAGTTGCTTCAACCTTTGTAAGAAATTGTGTTTGTACTCAATTTCTTACAAGAATGCACAATTTGGTACAAAATAGGTAATGAATTGTGTTCCTACACAATTTCTTACCAAATATACCTAATTTCTTACTAAAATTGTAAGAAATTAGATATATACCCAATTCCTTACGAATTTTTTAGTTGGGGTAAAGTTGCTCTAACCTTTGTAAGAAATTGTGTTTGTACTCGATTTCTTACAAGAATGCACAATTTGATACAAAATAGGTAAGAAATTGTGTAGAAACACAATTTCTTACCAAATATACCTAATTTCTTACTAAAATTGTAAGAAAATATGTATATACCCAATTTCTTAGAAATTTTTTAGTTGGGGTAAAGTTGCTCTAACCTTTGTAAAAATTGTGTTTGTACTCAATTTCTTACAAGAATGCACAATTTGGTACAAAATAGGTAAGGAATTGTGTTTCTACACAATTTCTTACCAAATATACCTAATTTCATACTGAAATTGTAAGAAATTTGGTATATACCCAATTTCTTACGAATTTTTTAGTTGAGGTAAAGTTGCTCAAACCTTTGTAAGAAATTGTGTTTGTATTTGATTTTTTACAAGAATGCACATTTTGATACAAAATAGGTAAGGAGTTGTGTTTGTACACATTTTCTTACCCGATATACCTAATTTCTTAGTGAAATTATAAGAAATTAGGTATATACCCAATTCCTTACGGATTGTTTAGTTGGGGTAAAGTTGCTCAAACCTTCGTAAGAAATTGTGTTTGTACTTATTTTCTTACAAGAATGCACAATTTGGTACAAAATAGGTAAGGAGTTGTGTTTGAACACAATTTCTTACCAGATATACCTAATTTCTTACTGAAATCGTAAGAAATTAGGTATATACCCAATTCCTTACGAATTTTTTAGTTGGAGTAAAGTTGCTCAGACTTTTGTAAGAAATTGTGTACAAACACAATTCCTTACTACAATGCAAATTTTTTTTATTCTAGTAGGTGGCATCGAAACCACCTATATGAGGTTTCGGTGTTGGTTTCATAGTATGGGCAAAATTTTCATTCCAATAGGTAGCATCGAAACCCCCTATATGGGGTTTTGGTGCTGGTCTGAAAGCATGGGATTTTTTTTTCATTCTAGTAGGTGGTATTGAAACCAAAATATAAACATCCACTTGCCTTTTTAACTAAATTAGGTATATACCCAATGCTGCAAGAGTGGCTATGGTCCAATTTGTGTACATTTGATACTACTAAGTGTATACAGTACTGTAACCCCTAAAGATGGTTTCGATACCACTAAAAGGAATCTGCCTTTTTAGTGTTCTGTCTTTTCACTGTAATCACATGAACCGTTTATTGTTCATCCTGTATAAAGCTGGTTTCAATACCCCCAAAATGAATCAGCCTTTTCAGTTTCGTGTCTTTTTACTAGTATCACATGAACCGTTTCATGTTCATCATGTAGAAAGATGGTTTCGATACCCCCAGCACGAATCAGCCTTTTCAGTTTCATGTCTTTTTACTAAAATCACATGAACCATTTCATGTTCATGTACCTTCGATGAATAGACATTGTGTCCTCTCACTTTCCCTCCTTAGTTTTCATTTTCCCTCCCAACCAAAATTCCCTATAAATTAACAACTCTTCTCTTTACTCTTTATAACATCTTCTACTTAATATACTCAACCATCTGTTCTGAAATCAGTTCTCATTCACCATATTCTATTCAATATCTTCAGATACATTGAGTTCGAGCATAGCTTCTAGTCACAATCCTCAGCCATTAGCAAAGATGAAACTTGATTTCGACTCAGAATCAAACAACGATGATGATATCTATTTTGATTCTGATTAAGAGGAGGAACAAAGCCATGAGACACTGAAAAGAAGCAGATGGTTCAAGAAGTTTTTCGAGACCTTCGATAGAATGAACACAATCAATGACCCTTCTGCTCAATGGCAGTGTCCAACATGTCAAGAAGGTCCTGGTGCCACTCACATGTTTCTTGGCCTTCAGTCCCTAGTGACACATGTCAAAACCAAAGGCGGACCAAAGCTCAAACTCCATCGTCAACTTGCTCAGCTATTGGACGACGAATTGCGTAGAAGGGGTACTTCGGCTGTTCCTCAAGGTCAAGCTTATGAGGAATGGAGTGGTTTGAGAGATGATCAGAATGATGCTGCTATTGTCTGCCCCCCGCCTTCAAACAATGAGGAAGAGGATCGCCAAATACTCTGGCTACCCATGGTGATGATAATGAACACAAGGCTTCATCAAGATGTAAATGGGAAGGTAGTTATATAACTTTTGAATTATGTTTTCATGAATATTACAATTCCTTAACTTGTAATGTCTTGAATTTTCTGGTTTAGTGGCTTGGTATGAGAAACCAAGAGCTTCTTGCCTATTTCAGGTCCTATGATACTGTTGTTAAAGCTCACCATTCTTACGGTCCTCAAGGCTATCGTTGGATGAGCCTTCTAATTTTTGGGAGCACGACAAGAGGTTATTTCGATGCTCATCGTCTGCATAACCAGTTTGCTGCCCAAGGTTTTGATAGAGAGGCTTGGAAACATTGTCACAGCTTCTTGTATGGTCCAGCCAGACAGCGCCAACTTTATGGTTATATGGCTGCCAAAGAAGACATCGACAACTTCAACCGCCATTCCTAAGGTTTTATCTATCATTTTCTTCTTTTATACAAGATGCACTTCTGCTCATACTTATGCATACATGTTTTGTTCATTAGGAACCTATAGGGTTAAATTTAAGATGCGATCATATACAGAGATGGTTGGTCAGCACAGTTCACAATGAGAGACTGGTCCAAGTGCCATGTGTGGTAGAGGGCATGGAGGTCGTTTCCCTGGCCAGGGATGAGGATTGAGGAGGCGCCATTCTTTTAGTTTCATTTTTTTTTTATTTCATTATGTAATTGAAGAACTTGAGACTTTAGTCTTTTTGTTTCATAAATATACTTCATCCTTAATTTTAATATGATCCTTCTGTCTTACTCCAAATGTTAATTTTCAACTAATAAGGGGTTTCTTGAAGTCTAAATAATTTCGTATCTGCCAAACCAGCACCGGAACCACAATATGGTGGTTTCGATGACGTCTTCAATGTCAACAATATTTTTCTATTTTGTATTTGTGTATATACATAAATCCTTGTAATACCTATACCAAAGTATATTTTGTAAGTAAATTGTATATGTACACAATTCCTTACAACAAGATCCATTATCACCCTAACAAAAGTAAACACACGCCCCATTTCTGCTCAACCAGCACCGAAACCCAATATAGGTGGTTTCGATGCCACATAAAGGACTTTAACTTTTTCCAATTCTGCTAAACCAACATCGAAACCACATATAGGTGGTTTCGATGCCCCTTAGAAAACTTGTACCAAAGTATATTTTTTGGTAACAAAATGTGTATGTACACATTTCCTTACAAGTACATGAGCCATTTTGAACCTTAGAGAAATTGTGTAATAAAAAAGTTAAATACACATATCATTATAAAACTTGTACCAAAGTATGATTTTGGGTAAGAAATTGTGTATGTAAACAATTCCTTACAACTACATGAGCCATTTTGAACCTTCGTGAAACAATGTAATAAAAAAGGTATATCTTAAATGCCGTCGACATGTTCGAAGCTCAACCGAATCTCGGTCAATTTTCGATTGAGAATGACGGAATTTTTTTTTAATATCCATCAACCTGGAAAATCCATGGTACAATTTTATGCAACTTCATCTTACTTTGCACGATTCTTGTTACTATCAACATATGTTATTAATGTTTATATGATGATTATCGCTTGTTTGCATCCACATTTCTGTTAGGACCAATATCTTTTAAACGAGGACAACATTAATTTTTTAGTATCCCTCCAACTGCAACATCCATGGTACACTTTTATGAAACTTCTTAAATCTTTACACGATTCTTGTTAAAAGCAACATATATGATGCAGAACTTCTCGTTTTGAAGTTAAACCATCTTCAGACAGTAGTGAGTATGAAATAGACAGTACATAAATGTAAGTGCAACCATGGAAAATGTCTATCCTTTAAAGTCACACACACACACACACACACACACACACACACACACACACACACACACACACACACACATATATATATATATATATATATATATATTCTCAACACATAATGCATCTTTGCAATACCCTAAACCCTTTACAAGCATAACCTATTTCAGATTCTTAAACCATGTAGTCCATATGATGTACATGTACAAATATAGGAAATTATCCTATACAACCATATGCTGCCCGACTTCTTTGTATCCCATTCAATAATTATCTACAAACCTCTACCAACCTGATCAAAAACAGGGTCCTCTCATATGTCATGTGCTTTTCATACAAAACATTTTCCCTTCCAAATAAATGCAACTCCACTCCAACTTCAATCTGTTCATAACCACAACATATATCGCAAAGCTACGAACGTTAGCTCAAATGTTTAAAGGATAATTAACGGTTAAGGAACAACACACATAGCAGTAACTCCCTCACCATTGATGCCGACAAATGCTAACACGGCTGACATATTGTCGTGACTGAAGCTGAGCAACATGTGCTTTCGTTTCAACTACAATTTTCTGCCTTCTTTTATTCTTATCATGATTCACAAGATCATACAAAATATGCATTCTGTCCCATACCCTGACCGTCTAGCAACACAAGTATTAACAATAGATGCATTAGTTAGGATTATATAATTCTTTCAATGGAACAATTATTAGCATGTATGTACACAACGGCAGAACGTACCACTTCCTCAGCATGTTTTGTGTGCCATAATAGCATCCACTGAATGTAATAAACCTCACAATCATCTCTGTTCAAGGAAATACTACTTTAAACATCAAATTATTAAGAAACGTATCAAATTCTAGCAAAAAAATCATTTTAACTTTTTCAACTACAATATACCCATTGCCTTGACGTCTGCATTTAGCCACCATCACTGGGGGATCAGAAATTGCATTTGATGGTGAGCCAAAAACATCTACAAACTTCTCATCGAACAAACACTCGCCTAGCTTCTTAAGCTAGATGAACAGACACACATACTTTTTTAAATACTGACTAACATAAGTAAAGATTGGTAAATTGTTATAAGTTTACGATTATTACCAACTTCTATGTTACACCCACTCTTGAAGCATTTCCTCGCGTTGTAGGCAAGTTGTCCAGTATCTTCGCTTCCCCTAATCGATATCCAGAACGCACATGTACCAATGAGTATTATTTTTATTTATAGGGATAAAGAGCTACCATCAATTATTTTAGTAATTAAACTCCACATAAGCATACCCCATATAATATATCTACGTAATACATTGCAAAGTTTTTAAATGTTTCCTCTTTCTTCATACTAATTTGCAGTCACTAAGTCTACCATACGGTCCATAACTCTTATGCCAATATGAAGCAAGTTGTGAACCATCCAATTTCCCTCGTTGAAGTTGATCCTACAAGACAAGCATTATTATTCTCAACGTTTCTCAAACGCATAAGTCATTTGCTATTCAACACTAACATGAAAACAAATTTTACATATACTCAATGCGCAAGGTATGTACCCTCTCCCTGCTTTACATTTTGTCCTACTATCTTCATCAACAATCGACCAACCAACAACATCAATAACCTAAATGTTATCAATAACATATATCAACTGTCATTATACATTGCCTTAAAAATAACTTGATTTATTAGTACAAAATGGGTTCTTTACTGACCCTTGAACCAACCCAGCAATTTGGTCGTAACGAATCATCGTCAAATACAGTTAAATAAATGTGACCAAAATCTACCAGGATTTTCCTGTACATACACATAAAAATTGCAAGTTAAATTGAAACGAACTACATTCTATCAGTCATATGGATTGCTCACCCTTATGTCAAGGTTGTATTCCAGATATAGTCACATGTTGCTTTCGCTGACGGTCCAACTCCATCAGCTATTTCAACATACGTCAACATCTACAACACTTCAACATTTGTTCCTCACTATTGAATAACATTAAAGCATGCAATATTTAATGAGTTCTAATGTACTACAACTTCTACCCAATTCATATATAATCTTAAACATATGTTATTTAACAAGTGTTTATTAAAAAATAGTACAAATGATTAACGTTCTAAACGAACGTAACCCAAATCATCCACCCGTTTGAAAACCAAACTAAACCATTCAATTCATATTACAAATAACTGAAGTTCAAGTTATTTTCAAGTGCCTACTAAAACCAACCGAGGCTCGAAATCGCCCTTGTGTGCAAACGCTCACTTATTTCATATTTCTCGTTTTCACCCCTACTCGACTCGCTTTCCCACTAACCTTTGACTTTGCTTCGACAATTGGGTTTCCCTACAAGTTGACCGCAAATATATCAACAACAACTACCTCGTACACTCAATTAATGCAACGTTAACCACAACTCTTAAATTTATACTCATCGTACCTTTTTCTTTCTTTGCTCCAAAGCTGCACTGTCTTCTTTAACCAACGTCAGATCCTCTATCATCAACAGGTTAAGGTCACTGCTACGACCATCATTTGCATGAGCCTCTTGTACTTCAGGTTTGTCCGACATTGCTTCGTCTGCGTCAAGACCTATTCCAAATTTTGCATCAAGTTTGAAATTACCTATTCATTCTATTTTGCGTAGGTAATTTCAGAGTCTTCAAAGTTTCTTCTATTTTATTTTCCTTCTCAACGCGAGCTTGGAGACTCTCTTTTATTTCCCCCAACTTTGAAATTACCTTCTACAACATCTTTATTATAACATCATTAGTACCATTGTTGCTTCCACCGTCTTCTCCCTCCGCGCACCATTCATCATTAGACGCAAATACCTACAAACAATACTAATTAATTCCTTTCATGTCATTACAACCCTAAACCCAATACAATACAAACTTGTTTTTCACACTTACTTTCAATTTTTTGTCAGGTCGCTCTTCCTTTAGGTGGCCAACAATCCTGCTGACATCCTTTTGCCCTCACGCATGTATGCGACCGCGCCCATCAGCAAACACTAACGCTCTACTTGCCACTCCATTCTAATAATCGAATAACCTCACCCACATTTAACAATAATAAAAACATATGATTACTATAAAGGTAAATCTTGCCTCAATCAACTATTACGTTCAAACAATACTCAATCTTCATAATACATTACCTCTAGGATAGGAATGCAGCCCGTCATATATGTCAACCCATCTCGAGCTTTAACTTTGGCTACTCCATCAAGTAACCTATCGTACGCATATTTACACCAATTTAACTTCCCCATCAAACCAAGTTCACACAACAACTTGAAATGTTCCATGGAAGGCACAAGGTTGGCATTCAAACTTAGGAACAAACCAACAACATACAACAATACACGCGCTTTCAACTCCTCAGCCTCAAAAGCTCCACTTAGTATCTCCTCTAAAAGTTCTTTATATGCAATCTTCGTGTTGATTTTGTACTTCTTTGCTAGTTCCTTTCCACTTAAATTTCGTGTCACTGCTTCCACATCTAAACCTTCTTTCTTTAAACCTAAAATTGCTTCAACATCTTCTACCAAAACATATATCTTGTGTCCACTAAATTCCATCGTGGATGTTTCAAGATCAAACTTCTCTGCTAACTCCCGACAAAGGTCCCGCTTAATTTCTCGCGAAATCATTCCCCGTAAAGCTCCTAACCCGATGTCGTTAAGAACGCCGTCAGTTTTCATCTTATCCATCTCTTTAAACAAACTTGATAACTTCTTCATACTACACCTTGATGACAACTCCTACAACATTTAATACAACAAATTTTCCCGTTATGTTACGCTTAAACATATCCAGCAAATGATTCAACTATAACCACTTTCAGTAAAAATAAATATAAACATCTACTTGCCTTTTTAACTTCTCCCCTTTCCACTAATTTCTTCGACTTCCCTTTCATATTCCTTTCCATTTCAGCTTCCTTAAGCTCCTTGTACCTATCCACGTACGACTTCTTTTCTTCATCAGTCATCTCCGACCATCTCTTCCCTAGTGCTTTCTTTGCCTGTACAATTCACACACTTATTAAATTTGAATAACATGAACACATTACAAACTAATACCAAAAAACAATAACAATTTTGTCATATTACTTACAGTATTGTTCATTTTCTTTTTACCACTCTTAAGTCTTCTACATTCACTGAAACTGTACAAAATTTATTTCGTTGTTAGAGTACACAATAAATTATGCTTATCAACTTCCAATTTGAACAATGCCACCATCATTCAACTATAACTTACTAGAATAACATATATGCTGACAATTTTCTTCCTGATGGCCCGTCCACTATTTACCTCAGCTTCACAAACTTTCTCCATTGCTACTAACTTCAATCTGCAAATTTATGTTAAGTTTATGTACATAAGGACCAAACTTATACCATTACCAAGGGAGACAAACTTCTGGCTGCGAAATGAGATAGGTGAAAGCCAACTCCAAAGACAAACAAAGAATACAAACCTCAACCAACTCAAAGCCAACCTATTTACCTACTTCTAGCAGTGTGAAATTGAAAAAGCTAACCACACAATACCCAACTCAACTACACTGAAACTCAAAATAATTGATATTAAAAGTCCAAGAAACATATCTAATAAACACAAAACAATATATTTTCCCCTGTTTTATATGTGTGTCGAGAAGTACTTCACATCCCAACCAAAAAATTCCACAAAACCCTAAAAATACAGAATGAAACACCCAAATCGTTCATGATGCCACAAAACCCTAAAAACACAGAATACTCGAAAAATTCCTTACTTACATGAGAAATGGAAACCTTTTCCTCCGAATACAATATTTCTATAAGAACACACAATTTCCCCACCTCTAGCAAGCTTCGCGCGTTTAGGAAGGAAAGCTTCGCGTCTTTTTTTGGATGAAAAATGGAAACCTTTTCCTATTTTTCCGCTTTAATATGTGTTTTATTCAATCCAATTTGAGTGTAACTGGTTAACCAAGTCACCCACCATTTTTTCCTTTAAATTCAATGGTTATTATTAATTCAACTTCAATCGACTTCGTCCAACAATTTATATTAGTCCACCGTTTTTAGTTATTTTTTAAGCAGTTGGTAATTAAAATTTCCCTCAATTTTTTTCCACAAAAAATACGCAACTATGTTGAAATTATACCCCTTAAAAGCTGCATCTTTCTCTTTCTTGCGCTGTCTCCCTCCACACAAATTGTCGGCAGAGCACTGAATTCGAGAACCTTACGTACTAATTTCTTGAAATAAAAAAAATAAATTATCAACTTAAATTAGTTTGCTTAATTTAGATTTTATTAACACTTTGTATCAATTTTTTTTTTTTGAAAGATAGATATGATTTTATTAAGGTTGCCCGACTAAGACATGTGTGTCGTCAAATATTAGAATCCAGAATTATTAATATAGTGTAACGAGTATTGTTTTAATTTTTGTTAAAGGTAGAAATAAAATGGTGATGATTTTAAGACGATTTATTTAGTTTAATTCGATAATAGTAAAATAGAGAAAATGAGAGAAAAGATGGTTGGAAAAGGGTGAATAGTCCTCTCCCTCTCGTTTAATCTTTATGATTGTATAAACGTTCTTCTAGTAGGTGATGTCAGAAGCTGTCTTAGTGGACGAAATCCGTAAAATTTTTAAATATTTTATGTACAAGAGTGAGAGTGGGATATAACAAATTTTAATAAAAAATTTAGAATATTGGGAATCAAAGTTATGATTAATTAGTTTGATTTGATTAGTTACTAAGAAAACAAAGCCAAACAGTGGGAGTGATTGGTTCGCCAAAAAGTTTGATGTTCCATGTCGGTTCTTTATCGTTTATGGAAGCTATCAACACTTTGGAATGGGCTGTCTTTTATTGCTCAACGCATTGAAATTTTTGCATGTTTGTTGAGATGTTGCCTTCACACTTCTCATTTCATGTGTCACAATTAGATCGCTTAATTTTTATATTTTCCCTTATAAAGTTTTTGTTATGTTTGTGTTTTTTTGTCATGTTTTTATTATTTTTGGTATGTCGTTTTTTATTATTGAACTTTATTTTTTTTTTAAATTAGATTAACCGATGAAAAAAAAGTAATATATTCGTTAAATTGACGTTAATTATTATGTTCTTTTTTATTGACAAAGAGAAGATACTATCATAGGTTTTGTTAAAAACTTCCCTAAAACCTACTGAAGAAAAATAGTATCTATGATAATATTACATAAATAAGACGAGAAGGACCCGATTTCAGAAAACCAAACAAAGCAAGGCTAGTTACGGTGTTCATCATGCCAATAAATGTGTTCTTTTATCAATATTAACGTTAATTATTTTGATCTTGAGCATAAAAAATAATAAATTAAAAATATTTTAAAACTATAAAACTACGTTTGTTCCTTTAAATTTTCAAAATTTGGAAAATAACTCCTTAGACTGTCACTGTCATGCCTAGTGAGATATTTTAGTTTTGGATCATACAGGAAATCTAAAACCAAAAACTTCACAATTGGTCGGAACGAAAACAATCAAATAAAGCTGGGTAAAAATAAAATAAAATAAAATAAAATAGCAATTATTTTATTAGTAGGTATAAAATTTGATTTAGTTTCATCAATTTAATTGATTTTTATATTATTTATTGAGTTTTCGAATATATTAGTTTGAATTTGTATTTTACAACACAAATTAATCTTTCCTCTTAACCTTGTTAGTCTATACTATTTTGCTTCACATTAGTCACTAAATTTATTTATTTGTAATCCACATTAATCCCTCAATTTTAAAAAAATATTTTTATTGGTTAACAACAAAAATTATAATAAAATTATTAAAATTAACAACACCCTTAAAACAATCTAAAACGAGATTTCTAACATTTGTTGGAATAAAGCAAATATTTTATTAACTAGTCCAATGGAATAAGACATTAGATCCTTTGAGCAATGTTAGAGGTTTGGATCTTGATGTTGTGAATGAATCTAATTGGGTTAGGAGTGTTGCTCCATAATGAGTCTTTACATTACATGGTTCGGATTAGTCAGCCGATGAGTTGAATACCGATGATTATACAAAATAGTTTCGACAAAAAAGTGTTGCTTGGTCGGATAAATTGTCTTGTGCTCTTTAAAAGTGACCAAGATATCAAAGATAATAAAATCAAACCGTAAAAATAAAACAAGACGAGATCAACATATTCAGAAGATAAAGATGGATAAGGTGGTTTCCATCCCGTCATACTTCATTGTCATGCCATAGAGATAAATAGGTTAGTTTTTGATTTCTTCTAGGAAGTAAAGGTAATCCATTAGGTCTGCAACTTCCAATTTATTCTCAGGCTTATCTTCATTGCCAATTGCCCTCTTTTATTCACTCAAAGTATTGAATCTGATTCAAACGGTCCAGCTTCTGCCTGGCTAGTGAGTCCAAACATATGTACACTACCGATTAGGGTTGTAATTGAATCGAGTCGAATTTAATTTAAAATAAAATAAATATTGTCCTATACGGTATACCTAATATTTAGTCTAAAGTTGGAGACCTAAAACAAGTGGTAGGAAAGTGGAAATAGACAGCAAAGAGGGGTTTTTGTTTTAATGGGACCAAATTTGTAGTTGATTGATGTGTGTTTGGCCATGTGCTTAGACATGTGGGTTGTTTGATTTTTGAGTAAACAACAACCTGGGAAATTGGAGGGGGTTCCAATATGGTATGGACCATACTTCACAACATTTTCTTTAGCTTTATGTGGATCAAAGAATTTATTATTTCAACCTTCTAAAAAAAATATATTCGATCCAAATCAGTCAAACTTTCGAATTATAACATTATAAATATAATAAATTAAGTTAAAAAGTCACCTCTATAATAAATTTCTACAATATCTAAATCAACTTAGTCAATTAATAAATTAAATATCGGTGATTAAAAATATATATTATATTTTGAATTTCTTTCGTATTTCATTTCACCATCTTAGCTCAACTCAAAATTATCATCTACTACTATTGTCACTATGCTTTGTACTTTGCAAGAGGGAATGTTATTTTGTCTCCATGGTCGAATTGTACTACCATCAATAATAAGATGTAAAAAAATATTATATTATATTTTATTCGAATTCTTTATTTCTTTTAATATTTGAATCCATTTGAGGATAAAATGGAAATATTGCTACAAGGTCCTTCAATTTCTAAATCTTAAAAAAATGGCACATTCCATCATCTTTTGGACCAAGACCAACACAACAAGAGCCCATTCTTAATACATTCAAAACATATAAGGCCCAAAACCGAGACCCAAACAAAAGTAATCACATATCATTTACCTTGCGGTTTCCCACAACCAATGTAATTAATTCATTACAAACTTCAATTTTCCTGTTTCACATGCTTCAAATCTTCTATAAAAACATCAAAATAAGCAAAAACAAAGCCAACTATTGCCACTGATTAGATCATGGCATTTTTCAACTAAGAACTCGTCATTATCACTCATCTTCTTCGTGCTCATATTAGGGGTGGACATTCGATCGAATTGAGTAAAAAAAATTCTAGTTAATCGAATTGAAAAATCTTATTTTATAACTCAAACTTTATTTGAAATTTTTTCGAGTCGAGTTTATGAAATTCAAATCGAGTTCGAGTTTTTGTTTAGATTTAATTGTAAAGATTTATACTGTTATGATACTAATTAGTTCCAATTTAAATAGTTTTCTATAACCATATAGAATCTACAAACATATATAATTTTTTCATATGTGATATATATATATATATCATGCATAATTGAGACACTCGACTCGAACATAAAAATTGATCTTCTATTCAAAATATCTTTCGAGCACCAAATCTCTATACTTAGGTATGATATGATCACTAATAAAATGTAAATAATTTGTGTTTCATTTCAGCATCTTAGCTCAACTCAAAGTTAACATTTACTACTAATGTCACAGTGCTTTGTACTTTGAAAGAGGGAATGTTATTTTGTCTCCATGGTCGAATTGTATGACATCACTAATAAAATTAGTTGTTTTGGACAAGAGATTTAAGATATTATTAAAGGATGTAAATTTAAGACAATTTTTCGGATGAGATTTGACTATTTTTGGTCAAGACAATTTATTGTTAAATGATTCACTGTTAGTTATCTTTTTAGCGCCTTTTAAAACACCTTCATAAGATTTTAAAAACTTAAGATATGTTATGAATATTTATCTATGTGGATGTCTATCATGATTAGAACTTTATCAAAGTAGTTTGATTTATTTATTATTAAGAATATTATCTCTATGAATTAGAGTTTAATGTATTATGTACTTCTTATGCCTATAAATAGATGATTCATTGAAGGCATTGTATACAATTCTATATTTTGAGAATAATACAAATCTCCCTCTTCCTCTCATCTCTTTGTTCTTCTTTATTTTATTCACAACACGTTATCAGCACGAATTTGCTCAGAAAATATTGATTCAAATCAAATTTCAACTTTCATCCGAATTGAGTCGATAAACTTCATCCCCATCGTAAAAAGCTGAAGACCATACTGTGTTATCACGCGTGTTCATTCCAAGGATTGCATCAAAGTTGATGGTCCTTGCACTCACTTCCATTTATCACTGCCATTACTTTGCATCAAAGGCGAAATATTAACAGGTTTTGCATTTGATTGTTTTTATTTTATTTTATTTTCGATAACATGATTTGGATTTAATTATGAGCAAGAAAATTATGATATATGTTTATTAAAATTTCTTTAAAATTAAATATTAATATTTTTATGTTATTTATGAGAATCGATGTTTTTAACCGTGTTTTGAGTTTTTGCATGATATAATGACTTGGAAAGAGACATGACATTATGAGAAGCTGTCTTGGTCATTTGCTACGTCTCAATTGTCCTCGAGAGGAAAATCAATATCGGTAATTTTTGTTTTATTTTTATTCTTTATATTATTATTTTAAGGTGCGATTAATTATGATGATTTTGAATTTACAAGAAGATTATTATAAAGTCTATATTTGCTTGAAAGCAATATTTCTTCTTCGTCGAAAAACTCGACCATAGACTTCTGCCAATTTCAAATTACGAAAATTCGTCTTGATCCAAAAAGTTTTATGGGAAGCATTCCTTGAAGTGAATGCAAAGCATGATGTTTATTCCATGCGATTATCAATGATGGGGCATTCCCTGAAGTGAATGCAAGCATGATGTTTATTCCATGCAATTATCAATGATGGGGCATTCCCTGAAGTGAATGCAAGCATGATGTTTATTCCATGCAATTATTGGATCTGTTTCATTCCCTGAAGTGAATGCAAACATGGTAAATCATTATTCAATTAGAGACATAATTTCGATATAATCCAAGTATAATTGGCTGGACATCCCGTTCTGCGAGGCTACTGGTCTCAAAGGAGGTTTTTAAAGGACCTTGTGGACAGGTTTAACAATGCCGCGTACGAGGATTAAATATTTGTTCTCTGTGATAAGGATATGTGAAAAAGGTTTTAAAGACTCATTGGCTCTACTCCATTCCCTGAAGTGAATGTGAGATTATATTATGGAAGTAATAAAAAATCACATTAAAAGTTGTGATCGTGGTCGAGGCTATGAATATACACATGAAAAATATAGTCATTTTAAGAATACTTCTACCCGCTGGTAGCGAAGTTATAAGGATGGCAAGAGTGATAAAGATCATTCTAAGGAAGTGACATCATTTTATCAATGTGATGTTATAAACCATTAGTTTCGTAATTGTCAAACGCCAAAGTATTATGGACTTTATACATAAGCATGAATGATAAATGAAAGAAAATATAAACAAATTTTGTTTATGGCGAAAATAATTATGGCGTTGTTAGTCCAACTCAATTGGATATTGTTAATTTCCTCATAACCCTGGAAGGGAATAATTCGCCATTTATTTTATTTCCCTTATAACCTCTAAAGGGAATAATTCATCTTTTATTTATTTTGTTTTATGTTAATTTTATTATTTATTTATGTTAATTTACTTTATATTAACTTGTTTTACATATTATTTATTTATGTTTTATGTTAATTTATTATTTGAAGAATGTGATTACTTCCGGAATAAAATATACAATGAATTGTGGCTATTTATGCCTAGAATTGTGGCTATTTATGCCTAGCAGATAATGCAAGTACTCATATTGTACTTAAGCATAAGAAATATTTTTCCCATTTAAATGCAAGGGGAAATATGAGTAGTATTTCTCAAAGTACTAAAATATCAATACTTCGGAAGAGCACTTGAAAGTTTATCTCTGATAGATAATCGACTTGATATGATGTGCTATATTTTATATTTTTCATTCCTCGAAGTGAATGATACAAAGTACATATTTTCATTACCTGAAGTAAATGAAACAAAGCAAATTTTGAAAAGTGCACAGTTATGCATTTCTCGATTAAAATGCAAGAGAATAATGTGAGTACTATATCCGAAAGTACTAATATCACAAAAGGCTCTGGTTGAGCAAATATGTTATTGTCAAATGGAACTTTATTCCATATTCAAAGTGCGTTATACTCGTCAAAGTCATAAAGAGAACAATATGAGTTCGCAAACTATCCCTCTGGGAATTATAGATAACATATGTTATCAATTGGCATTTGAAATAAGTCAATATGAATATAAGTTCTGGTAGCCAAAAAGTCAGTTGAAAGCTCTAGAAGAGTTATATATTGCTACCAAAAGATAATTTCAATTGAAAGCTACGAAAGAGCTAAATATATTCCTATTTAAAGGAACAATTTTGATGGCCGTACTAGACATGTACGAGTGAGATTGAATTACATGTTATGGTAAACAAGGAGTTTACAAATTCATAGATATATACACACATATATATAGTTGGCATGATCGGTTAGACCATCCTGATCAATGGTGCAGAAATTATTGAGATTTACATGCACATGTATTAAAAGAACCTGTAGTTCTTGTGGTGCTTATTCTCAAAGGAATGGATTAAATTCCACTTATTAAAGAACGTGAAGTTCTTGTGTTGCTTAAAGGAATTGATTAAATTTCACTTACTAAAAGAACCTGAAGTTCTTGTGTTGTTTGTTCTCAAAGGATATAGATGATCCCACTTACCAAAAGAATTAGAACTTAAAGTTCTTGTATTGAAGTTGAGACTGTATGTCTTGCATATCTGAACGAAATATGGGCCCATATATCCACAAATGTGGAAAGTTTTATATGATTTTAGTAGATGCATCTACATTGTTTTATCGACTTACAACCAGAAGTTTGTGAGATTGATTCTAAAAATATTCAGATTATGCAGTTAGACTATTCGTCTTGAAAAGCTAGTGGGTTTATATTTTAGGCTATATCAGTTGTTACAAAGCCTATTGATTATGAAAAATATAGTTTAGCAAAATTTCAATTGGATGCCTCCTATTTAATAGCTAAACTATGAGAACAAAAGAGTTATTATTTATATGGTGTTTCCATATAGCAACACTTATACGCATCAAGCCAACGAGTTATAATAAACTCCCCGTTATGATTGGTTTTTGGTCAGAAACCATACATTTCCCATTTTATGATTTTTGAATGTGCGATATGAATTGCTCCACCACAACGCACAAAATGGGTAAATAAAAAGGGTTGAGAATATATATTGAGTACGAGTCTCCTTTTATGTTTAAATTCTTAAACATTAATTGGAGAATCATTTATGACATGATTTTTCTCAACACCAGGGGAGATAATAATCAGCTGGATAGAGGAAAATGAATTATCATTATCTAGATCCTCGTATATGAACTAGAAGTTCATAAGATAATTCATGTTATTACATGTTAGAGCGAGAGAATGTAAATCATGCCTGAAGCATGATAGTTGAAATGGTTCCAATGATCAAAATTCTCGTAAATAGAAAGTAATATGAGATGGTCATATATTGGAGGCGGGTGCTCCTGAAGAGACCCAAGACATAACAAATAATAAAACTCTATAAGAGTTTCAGGTACCTGAAATAAAGATTGAAATCTTGAAGAGATCTCGATGAGTTATGTCATTACGAGAATGGAACCAGAAAATTGAAAAGTTGTCGACAACAATTTTACAAACAATTTTACATAAAATACTTCTATAGAAGTAAAGAAAAAAATCAAGGATCTTGTATAAAATCTATCCGGAAGTATAGATATTGAATTGGCCAATGTTGAAAGACGCTTTGAACTTCTAAAGTAGAAGTATTTGGACAAGCAGTCCAAACACCTAAAGGTGTAATGCAAGTGAGGCACAAATAAGTAGTCGTAAATACGACTTGAACTATGATTTATGAAAAGTTTTAACTACTTCATGGTGGATGCAATTACTTTGGCAGTTTTGAAAATTTTACATGCGTCTAATTATTTGTGGATCCATATTTATCCTTGAAGGATCTAAAATGCTATAAGCATTTAGAAATTTCTGAGGAAATTTATTTAGACATGTCTCATGAATATTTTTGGCGCATTTGGTATAATCGCCTTAGTGAATACTAATTGAGAAAATACTATAAGAATGATCATATTTTCTTATATATTTTATAAAGGAGTTTGGATCAAGACCCATTATGATAATTTTAGAACTCCTAAAGAGCTTCAAATTGGAAACTCATGAAGTACTTTCAATACAAGTACTTGAATCTTGACATTAAGTTTATCTCGACCTGAAGATCGAGCATTTTTATATATTTTTCTTTTGTCTATGAATAGACATAAGTTGAAAGAATCTTAAAGAAGATTCAATATGAATAGAGCATATCTATTGAGTATCCCAATAGTTGTAAGATTGTTGGATGTGAATAAAGATAATTATATCTTTTCTTGGTCTTGAAGCACTATATATTAGTTGGTCAAGAAATATCTATGAATATACAAAGATCATTACATTTAGATCTTCAAACATCCGTTGATGCCTCCTCAAATGTCGTAGAAATAATTGTTATGCATGAGGCAAGCCAAAAATGTGTTTGGCTAAGACTATTGACCCAACATATCCAAAAGATATGTTGATTTACTTTTACAAGATATGATAAAAGCTATCTTGTGTGAAGATAACACAAGATGTATATCTCAGTTTGAAAGTGGATACATCATGGAACATATTACTCCAAAGTTTCATCCCTCACGATCTTTAGAAAAATGATATTCAATATTAAATTTTGAAGATTCAAAGATCTTCCGTGAAGTTTGCATGAGGGGGAGTAAATACGCGTTGCACTCTTTTTCCCTTAACCAAGGTTTTGTCCCAATGGGTTTTCCTGGTAAGGTTTTTAATGAGGCAACATGTTATGCGTATCAAAGATGTGTGTACTCCTTTTCCTTCACTAAAGAATTTTTTTTCCACTGGATTTTTATCTTAGTAAGGTTTTAACGAGGCACATTATCTTCATAGACATCCAAGGGGGAGTGTTATGAATATTTATCTATGTGGATGTCTATCATGATTAGAACTTTATCAAAGTAGTTTGATTTATTTATTATTAAGAATATTATCTCTATGAATTAGAGTTTAATGTATTATGTACTTCTTATGCCTATAAATAGATGATTCATTGAAGGCATTGTATACAATTCTATATTTTGAGAATAATACAAATCTCCCTCTTCCTCTCATCTCTTTGTTCTTCTTTATTTTATTCACAACAAGATACAATTATTTTAGCAAACACAACACAATAAAAAAATTGTACGGGACCAATACAATTTTTTTTAAATAATTATAAATTTTTAATATTTTATTGATTATTTATAATTTAATTCAACATCCAACTTTGAACTTTCAGCCTTCTATGATTTTGGCCGATTTTAGTTCATACGTTGCCCGACCTTGTGTCCGGCCAGCTTCCAACCGCCGTGGTCTGAGTGTAGGTCGGCCGAGTTCCAGCCTTAGGTTACCGAGTCGCCCCTGTGGTCAGGTTTGGGACGAGGGGCACAGCAGCGGCGCTAATGGCCAATGTACGGTGGTTTCTTGGTTTTCTTTTGTTTTGCAGGTACAAGTTCGTGGTTGTTCCATCTTGGATTAGAAAAAAGGTTTAAGGCGAGGCTTTGGTTATGATTGACGGTCTGGGAAAATGTTCACAGAAATGTGGTTCTGATGTTTTTACAGTAAGGTTTGACGAGGGGTCAGTCTTGCTATTATTGTGTATTTGCGTGGTTTATGATATTAAGATAAGGAACAAAGGCTTAAGGTGCTTTAGAGAGGGCGAAATCGTTGTTCTGCGTAATGGTTTTCATCGGAAAAAATTTGTAGGATTCAGTTTAGAAGACTAGCTGTTTGCGAAATTTTTTGGGTGAGGGTTGAAGATGATGATGTGGCAGGGGTTTAATTTTTGTCTCGGTCACGCAATATGTTTCCTTGTGCGGGAGAATACACGTGATTGTCCGAAGATGAGGGAGCATGATCGGTTTCCTAGGCGCCCAGGTTGTTGGATGGACATAGGCTGGCTGAAAACGTGTCGAGGTACAAGTTTAATAAAAAAGGTGGGGCTCATTTTTCTGAAGTTATCGTTTATTTTGCTGATGGAATTTTCGAAAGCTACCCACACCGTTTCATTAAAGGCTTGGAATGCTGGGTTTACCTTTAAAGTTGTCTTTGGTTTCTGAAGGTTTGGTTGGGACGATATGGTCTTTTGGCGGGGGTCTGCTTTTCAGGATTTATGGGCGCCAGGGCTTTCCGTATCAACTGCGCAAGGGTATTACTTTTTTACCCTTATAGAGATAATAGGTTCCCATTTTTTAAGAAGGGGTTTTAAGGGATTTCAAAGGGGAGTTTTATCTACCGGGTTTTAGGTTTGTTGCTGCTTGGGATACACAAACAAGTAATTTCTGTGGTCTTTGCGAGCGGAGTTTGTCGCAAAAGGCTTCGAAGAGAAATAGTGTGGTCTTTGTCGTATGTTCTTCAAGCTCTTAAGTTCGTTCATCTGGTATTTTTCCAAGCTTTACTTTTGTGTGTTCCTTCGGGTCTAAGTGATTTTTTGATTAGTAGTGGGTCACATTGGTTTGAAGGTACTGTTTCGAGAAGAGAGATAATGTGGTTGTTTTAGTTGTTGCAGTTTGAGTGAATTTTAATTATGAATTTTGAGATGGAAGAAAAAATGGCATTGATGTTGGAAAATCTTATGTTTATTGATGAGGAACTTCATGATATGAAGGATTGTGAGACTTTGCTAAAGAAGGATATGCCGAGGCCCGAAAAATGGTTAGTCGGTAAGCTTATTTCTCCTAATATTGTGGATGGGCATATACTGATTAGAGCATTTATTGCAGTTTGGAAGTATTAACCTTTGGTGGATGCTACTGAATTAGGGCCGAATCTTTTTTTTCTTTCAAATTTTGTAAATTGGAGGATAAGGACTTTGTCTTGGAAAGGGTACCATGGACATTCAATGGAGAATTATTAGCCCTCAAGCAATTTGATGGTATGCTAAGTCCACAAGAGTATGATTTCTCTCATTTGCCTACTTGGATTCATATTTATAATTTGCCTTTGGTTGGTATGATGGGGAGGTTGGGAAATCGATAGGGGCTCGTTTCGGGAAAACTTTTAGTGCGGACTTAAGGAAAGTTGATGGCCGCTTAGGAGAATACCTTAGAGTTAGGGTTGAAATTGATTGCAATAAACTGTTAAGAAGATGTGTTCATGTTGGGAAGATGGTGGATGGAACACTGAGAATTTGTATGGCAAAGTATGAGAGGTTACCAAAATTTTGTTATTGGTGTGGTTTGATTGGACATGATGTTGAGCACTGTTCCTCCATTCTCCCTGTTCAAGAGAGAGGTCCGTTTCAATATGGCCTCTTGTTGAAGGTGGTGTTCAAGCCGAGAGAGGTTTCTTCTGATGCACTTAAGCCAGGGATTGTTATTTTCATGAGGAATGTGCTAGCTCTGGCAAGCAAAAGAAGCTGTAGGAAAGAATGAAGTGTTTGTGGGTACAAATACGATGAGAGGAAAACCGATGGTGATTTCGAGCACTAGGAATAGAAGCACTAAAAGAACTCTTCAAGGGAAGTTTGAGGTGAGTAATCCTGTTGGCTCTAAGAAAACTATATCATGTTCTATCACAGTTTTTAACACAATTGAGGGTGGTGTGGAAGCTGTTTCTCCTATGAAGACCCATGCTCCAACGGTGGAGGCTGAGACAGCCCTGCCGAGAGCCATGAAAATCTTATGTTGGAACTGTCAAGGGCTTGAGAACTTTGAGATAGTTCGTACTTTGGGACACTTAGTGGCATCAACATATTCCAGTTTGGTTTTTCTTAGTGATACTAGATTGAACAATAATAAGGATGATGATGTCAAGAGAAGGCTTGGTATGGAAGGTAACATTGTGGTAGAGAGAGCAGAGAATTCTATGGGGCTTATGCTTTTGTGGAGAGAAGATATTCAGTTTAACTTGCTTTCCCTTTTCTAGAGCTCACATTGATGTAAAGGTGGTGAAGGGGAATGATCATTTCAGGTTTACCGGGATGTATGATACTTGTAATAGAACTAGGAAGCACGAGGATTAAGAGCTGTTAGATTCCTTGAGTGGGAGATCCGACTTGCCTTAGTTACTTGGGGGTGATCTGAATGAAATTTTAGAATTCAATGATAAAGTAGGTGGAAGGAGGAAGCCTAGAGTGGAAGTGATAACTTCAGGGAGGCCCTTGAAAGAAATGGATTATGCGATATCAAACCGACTCAAGGGTGGTTTACATGGCATAATGAGAATGACTCTGAATCACATGTCAAAGAAAGGATTGATAGGTTTGTGGCCACTATTCACTGCTTAGAATGGTATGGACAATGTGAGGTCATTTCTGAATATTCTCCTTATTCTGACCACCACTTTATCCTGTTAAACACCGAGACACCCAAAAATAGAAGCGGTAGATTTGAGGATCACTTTAGATTTGAGAATTGTTGGGCAAACGAGGAAGAATGTGAATCTTTGGTTAATAACCACTGGTTGGGCACTTTTGGTTCTACCTTGAATAATTCAGGGCAGTTGAAGAAGGTTTGCTCTGAAGGCAGAAAAAAGGAGGAAAGCTTATAAGAAGAAAAAGGTGCTGCTAGAGAGAATAGAAGAGCTGTAACACCCCAATTTTGGGCTTAGAAGTTTGGGTTTGAATCGGACCGGACGGATTTTCGGTTCGAATATAAAAGGTGGTTTTAGGGAAAGCCTAGTTCGGGATGCATTAAAAATATGGAAAAATATCTAAAAATCCTATTTTAATATATATAAGAGAGTAGTGAAATCAATTTTACAAAATGAGGCTTGGAGATATGACATTTCGAGTTAGTGACTAAAATGTAATTTTTGAAAAGTTCGTGACTGTTTTAAAAGGATTGAAACTTTGAATCTTTAAGGAGCTAATTTACCCAAAGGGAGGATTTCTCCAGATTTTTCTTGATTTTTAAGACTCATTTAGTGTTTAATTAATAAAAAAGAAAAGAGGGAAAAGTGATATTTTAGTTTCATAACTAACTTTTACCAAAATTTTCCCATTTCATTTTCTCTCAAAATTCCCTCAGCCAAACACATTTCCACAGCAACTTTCCTTTTGATTTTCACACCTAAAGAAGAGTTTTCAATCCCCAAATGATTCCTAATCATTTCTACATCAAATCCTCACCATTTGCTTAATGAATTTTCAAGAATTTTGGCTCTAAACAAGTAGAAATCCACATTTAGAGGTATGAACGTCCTTCTCCTCTAAATAATCAGTTCTTTACTGAAATTACTAAGTTCTCAATCCTTAAATTGAGTTTTATTAAAGGTTTTAATGTTGTGATCTTGATTTTGGCTTAAAATGCAAGATTTGAATTTAATTTTGAAGAAATTCGTAATAGATGATTGGGCTCTGTTTTGAGATGTCTTTTTGATGTATTTTGGATGTTTAAAAGATGTGAAATGGAGGTTTAATCAATGCAATCCCGAATAGGTTGATTTTCCTAAGTTTTTACTTGTGAAAATGATGGTTTTTGGGGGTGATTTTGGTGTTCTGTTAATGCTGGAGGTATAAGGACGAGTTTGGGATCATTTTGGATGTTAATTGATGTTTAGAAATAGTTGGAAGTGATGGATCTTGGCTGGGTTATGTTTTGGAAGAGTTTGGAGGTGTTTTCGGTTGTGTTTGGTAGTGGAAATGTTGGATTTTTGTAGAGCAGCGAGTTTAGGTGTGTTGCTGGTGATTTTAATGCATAATGATGCATTAATCCTCTGTTGTTATGTGTTTAAAACATGGGGAGAATGATCCGGAGGCAATAGAGGTGGCGTTGAAGGTTTCAGATGCTTGGAAGGCTTGTCGGCTAGCATAGTTTGTGTATCGGTGAGTGGTAAAGAGTTTTCCAGCTTTGAAACATTTTGGATGAGGCTTTGGGAGCTTAGTTTAAGTCTAAACAACTTAGCTAAGCTCAAGAGTAAGTAAATGGAATTTCTCTCTTGGATTGGGCTATGCTTTGGTTTTTAAATACACTTGGGATGATTGTGTTTAATTTACTGTTTTAAGCATGTTTAGACATGGTTTAATGTTGGTTATTAATGCCATTATGTTAAAGATGCATAAGGTAAGTAATCCTTGACTTGCATGTGTTGGGTGCATATGATTAAAGCATGTGATGCTTGTGGATTTGGCATTTTGGTTATGCTTGTAAAAATAATGGATTAATGTGGTAAAATGGTTATATTGGCAAGTGATGTAAGTGGTTGTTGGTTACTTTAATCGGATATAGTTAGCCGGCTATAGGATTGGGTGCACCGTGAATTGAGTCGCCTTGGATGTTGAGGGGTTGCGATTATACCGTAAACTCCATCCAAGTACCCTAGCGATTGAGGAAATTAGTGTCACCGCGATGGAGGATGGCTCTCGTGGTTGGACTTTGTTAAGTGTCACCGCGATGGAGGATGGCTCTCGTGGGTGGACCTTGTTAAGCGTCACAACGGTGGAGGGTAACTCCCGTGTGTGAGCTTGGTTAAGGTGATTACAATGGTTGAGGTAGCTCCCATGTGTATGCCTTGTGGTGTGTCCCGGCTCTCGCTAGTGAGTTATACAACTTCCGATGAGTGATGTTGAGGGTTGTGATTGTACCGCTAAACTCCATCACGAGTGTTGAGGGGTTGAGATTGTACCGGTAAACTCCACCTTGTGTTGTTCGGTAGTGTGTATGAAGCGTGTGGGACAACGCTTGTAATCCGCGTATCCGATTGTGTCTTGAGTTGAAATGGTTTGAGAAGTTTCACTTGGAAGCCAATGTAATGTTCCCGAATGTAATGAAGCGAGAGAGGCTCGAAATGATGCAAGGATGCATGGGAAGTGTGTGTAATGGTTTAAGAGTGCATGAGTACTTGTTAAGCTTGAACAAGTGTTTATCTTCTTTTGTGAATGGTGTATATGTGCATAGAATCTCTTTATTGCATTGAAGTCTTGTGAAGACTTGTCTAGAAAGGCATGAAATGTAAATGTTGCTTTTGGTAGTTCATGTGTTGTGCACTTGTTGAATGCATGAGATTGCTAGAGGGAACAAATGGTTTTCCAAAGATTTTTGCTTGAAATGATCATTAAGCATGAGATAAGTATGTTATGAAGAGGAAATGTTTTTCAAGGAATTTGAGTTTAACTTCGCATAAGGTGTTCATGCTTGGAAAGGTTTTAATTGATGGTTTTGCAAGAATGTACTTTGAAGTGAGTTATTTAGCTTTTCTAAGCTAAGGGTTGGTTTTCATGGTTGAGCAAAGCATGATTTAAAGCATGTTGTTTAAAAAGGGGTTTTTCAGACAAAGCTTTGGTTTATTGAATTGCACTTACTTTGGAAGAGGGTTTTATGATTTACCGCATTGATGGTGTTTTGGTTTTGAGCAATCCTCACTAAGCATTATGTGCTTACGCTCTTTTGTGTCCATCAATGCAGATAATTAAAGTTGGGGCAGTGAGAAGCAAGAGATTCAAGGAGAGCTCCACTTGAGAAGTATGTCTCGGTTAATAGCTATAGATAATAAAGGCAATGGGGGGAGAGTCTTTTATATTGATGTGTATTGAGATTGAGTATGTTGACCATATTTGGTTTGTGGTTTGAATCTTGTTGTTCATCACTTTGCAATATTTGAATTTTCTTATTCATAATTTGTTATACTATGCTTCTTGTTTTTAAAGCATGATCAAGTGTTGGGTGTGTTGAAAGAGTTGGTGCACCTAAGGTTCGTTTTGCATCTACATTTTAATGCAATTTGTTAGCTATGGTGCTTGGTCTGATGTTGATATGTTGAGGATTGATTTAAAGTATTTTTGATGGTGTTTGAATGTGTAAAATCAGGTTTTTCTGCTGTTTCTGGGTAGGGTGTATCGAAACACCCTTGCCTGTTTCGAAACGAGTGCATGAATTGGCCTGGGCGTTTCGAAACGGGTAGAGGTGTTTCAAAAAAATTTGACTACTGCCAGGCCCTGTTTCAGAACAGGTAGAGGTGTTTTGAAACACTTGACCGTTGGGCACTGATTTGTATGGTTTGTGTTTTGGAATCTTTACGTTTTAGTCCTGAACTTTGTTTTTGCAATTGCTTGAGATTGGGATTTCCGTTTGAGGTGAAATTTGACAGAGAAGCATATAACCTGATTAATTTCATAATGATATCTTAAAAATTGGTAAAGTTCTCTTAATTTCCAGAATTTACATTTTGGTCCCTAAATTCGTATGTTGTGCAATTGAGTCCCTTATTGTTTTCCGACTGCGGTGATTTTTGAATATGCTTATCTCAAGAGCACGCCTAGGGTTAAAATGAAAAAACAAAGCCAACTATTGCCAATGATTAGATCATGGCAGTTTTCAACTAAGAACTCGTCATTATCACTCATCTTCTTCGTGCTCATATTAGGGGTGGACATATCGAATTGAGTAAAAAAAATTCTAGTTAATCGAATTGAACAATCTTATTTTAAAACTCAAACTTTATTTGAAATTTTTTCGAGTCGAGTTTATGAAATTCAAATCGAGTTCGAGTTTTTGTTTAGATTTAATTGTAAAGATTTATACTGTTATGATACTAATTAGTTCCAATTTAAATAGTTTTCTATAACCATATAGAATCTACAAACATATATAATTTTTTCATATGTGATATATATATATATATATATATATATATATATATATATATATATATATATATATATATCATGCATAATTGAGACACTTGACTCGAACTTGAAAATTGATCTTCTATTCAAAATATCTTTCGAGCACCATATCTCTATACTTAGGTATGATATGATCACTAATAAAATGTAAATAATTTGTGTTTCATTTCAGCATCTTAGCTCAACTCAAAGTTAACATTTACTACTAATGTCACAGTGCTTTGTACTTTGAAAGAGGGAATGTTATTTTGTCTCCATGGTCGAATTGTATGACATCACTAATAAAATTAGTTGTTTTGGACAAGAGATTTAAGATATTATTAAAGGATGTAAATTTAAGACGATTTTTTAGATGAGATTTGATTATTTTTGGTCAAGACAATTTATTGTTAAATGATTGACTGTTAGTTATCTTTTTAGCTCCTTTTAAAACACCTTCATAAGATTTTGAAAACTTAAGATACAATTATTTTAGCAAACACAACACAATAAAAAAATTATACGGGACCAATACAATTTTTTTAAATAATTATAAATTTTTAATATTTTATTGATTATTTATAATTTAATTCAACATCCAACTGTGAACTTTCAGCCTTCTATGATTTTGGCCGATTTTAGTTCATACGTCGCCCGACCTTGTGTCCGGCCAGCTTCCGACCGCCGTGGTCTGAGTGTAGGTCGGCCGAGTTCCAGCCTTAGGTTACCGAGTCGCCCCCGTGGTCAGGTTTGGGACGAGGGGCACAACAGCGGCGCTAATGGCCAATGTACGATGGTTTCTTGGTTTTCTTTTGTTTTGTAGGTACAAGTTCGTGGTTGTTCCATTTTGGATTAGAAAAAAGGTTTAAGGCGAGGCTTTGGTTATGATTGACGGTCTGGGAAAATGTTCACAGAAATGTGGTTATGATGTTTTTACAGTAAGGTTTGACGAGGGGTCAGTCTTGCTATTATTGTGTATTTGCGTGGTTTATGATATTAAGATAAGGAACGAAGGCTTAAGGTGCTTTAGAGAGGGCGAAATCGTTGTTCTACGTAATGGTTTTCATCGGAAAAAATTTGTAGGATTTAGTTAAGAAGACTAGCTGTTTGCGAAATTTTTTGGGTGAGGGTTGAAGACGATGACGTGGTAGGGGTTTAATTTTTGTCTCGGTCACGCAACATGTTTCCTTGTGCGGGAGAATACACGTGATTGTCCGAAGATGAGGGAGCATGGTCGGTTTCCTAGGCGCCCAGGTTGTTGGATGGACATAGGCTGACTGAAAACGTGTCGAGGTACAAGTTAAATAAAAAAGGTGGGGCTCATTTTTCTGAAGTTATCGTTTATTTTGCTGATGGAATTTTTGAAAGCTACCCACACCGTTTCATTAAAGGCTTGGAATGCTGGGTTTACCTTTAAAGTTGTCTTTGGTTTCCGAAGGTTTGGTTGGGACGATATGGTCTTTTGGCGGGGGTCTGCATTTCAGGATTTATGGGCGCCAGGGCTTTCCGTATCAACTGCGCAAGGGTATTACTTTTTTACCCTTATAGAGATAATAGGTTCCCATTTTTTAGAAATGGGTTTTAAGGGATTTCAAAGGGGGTTTTATCTACCGGGTTTTAGGTTTGTTGCTGCTTGGGATACACAAACAAGTAATTTCTGTGGTCTTTGCGCGAGCGGAGTTTGTCGCAAAAGGCTTCGAAGAGAAATATTGTGGTCTTTGTCGTATGTTCTTCAAGCTCTTAAGTTCGTTCATCTGGTATTTTTCCAAGCTTTACTTTTGTGTGTTCCTTCGGGTCTAAGTGGTTTTTTGATTAGTAGTGGGTCACATTGGTTTGAAGGTACTGTTTCGAGAAGAGAGATAATGTGGTTGTTTTGGTTGTTGCAATTTGAGTGAATTTTAATTATGAATTTTGAGATGGAAGAAAAAATGGCATTGATGTTGGAAAATCTTATGTTTATTGATGAGGAACTTCATGATATGGAGGATTGTGAGACTTTGCTAAAGAAGGATACGCCGAGGCCCGAAAAATGGTTAGTCGGTAAGCTTATTTCTCCTAATATTGTGGATGGGCATATACTGATTAGAGCATTTTTTGCAGTTTGGAAGTATTAACCTTTGGTGGATGCTACTAAATTAGGGCCGAATCTTTTTTTTTTCTTCAAATTTTGTAAATTGGAGGATAAGGACTTTGTCTTGGAAATGGTACCATGGACATTCAATGGAGAAATATTAGCCCTCAAGCAATTTGATGGTATGCTAAGTCCACAAGAGTATGATTTCTCTCATTTGCCTATTTGGATTCGTATTTATAATTTGCCTTTGGTTGGTATGATGGAGAGGTTGGGAAATCGATAGGGGCTCGTTTCGGGAAAACTTTTAGTGCGGACTTAAGGAAAGTTGATGGCCTCTTAGGAGAATACCTTAGAGTTAGGGTTGAAATTGATTGCAATAAACTGTTGAGAAGATGTGTTCATATTGGGAAGATGGCGGATGGAACACTGAGAATTTGTATGGCCAAGTATGAGAGGTTACCAAAATTTTGTTATTGGTGTGGTTTGATTGGACATGATGTTGAGCACTGATCCTCCATTCTCCCTGTTCAAGAGAGAGGTCCGTTTCAATATGGCCCATGGTTGAAGGTGGTGTTCAGGCCGAGAGAGGTTTCTTCTGATGCACTTAAGCCAGGGATTGTTTATTTTCATGAGGAATGTGCTAGCTCTGGTAAGCAAAACAAGCTGTAGGAAAGAATGAAGTGTTTGTGGGTACAAATACGATGAGAGGAAAATCGATGGTGATTTCGAGCACTAGGAATAGAAGCACTAAAAGAACTCTTCAAGGGAAGTTTGAGGTGAGTAATCTTGTTGGCTCTAAGAAAACTATATCGTGTTCTATCACAGTTTTTAACACAATTGAGGGTGGTGTGGAAGCTGTTTCTCCTATGAAGACCCATGCTCCAATGGTGGAGGCTGAGACTGAGCCCCACCGAGAGCCATGAAAATCTTATGTTGGAACTGTCAAGGGCTTGAGAACTTTGAGATAGTTCATACTTTTGGGCACTTAGTGGCATCAACATATTCCAGTTTGGTTTTTCTTAGTGATACTAGATTGAACAATAATAAGGATGAAGATGTCAAGAGAAGGCTTGGTATGGAAGGTAACATTGTGGTAGAGAGAGCAGATAATTCTATGGGGCTTATGCTTTTGTTGAGAGAAGATATTCAGGTTAACTTGCTTTCCCTTTTCTAGAGCTCACATTGATGTAAAGGTGGTGAAATGGAATGATCATTTCAGGTTACCGGGATGTATGATACTTGTAATAGAACTAGGAAGCACGAGGATTGAGAACTGTTAGGTTCCTTGAGTGGGAGATCCGACTTGCCTTAGTTACTTGGGGGTGATCTGAATGAAATTTTGGAATTCAATGATAAAGTAGGTGGAAGGAGGAAGCCTGGAGTGGAAGTAATAACTTCAGGGAGGCCCTTGAAAGAAATGGATTATGCGATATCAAACCGACTCAAGGGTGGTTTACTTGGCATAATGAGAATGACTCTGGATCACATGTCAAAGAAAGGATTGATAGGTTTGTGGCCACTATTCACTGGTTAGAAAGGTATGGACAATGTGAGGTCATTTCTGAATATTCTCCTTATTCTGACGACCACTTTATCCTGTTAAACACCGAGACACCCAGAAATAGAAGTGGTAGATTTGAGGATCACTTTAGATTTGAGAATTGTTGGGCAAACGAGGAAGAATGTGAATCTTTGGTTAATCAACACTGGTTGGGCACTTTTGGTTCTACCTTGGATAAATTCAGGGCAGTTGAAGAAGGTTTACTCTGAAGGCAGAAAAAAGGAGGAAAGCTTATAAGAAGAAAAAGGTGCTGCTAGAGAGAATAGAAGAGCTGTAACACCTCAATTTTGGGCTTAGAAGTTTGGGTTTGAATCGGACCGGACGGATTTTCGGTTCGAATATAAAAGGTGGTTTTAGGGAAAGTCTAGTTCGGGATGCATTAAAAATATGGAAAAATATCTAAAAATCCTCTTTTAATATATATAAGAGAGTGGTGAAATCAATTTTACAAAATGAGGCTTGGAGATATGACATTTCGAGTTAGTGACTAAAATGTAATTTTTGAAATGTTCGTGACTGTTTTAAAAGGATTGAAGCTTTGAATCTTTAAGGAGCTAATTTACCCAAGGGAGGATTTCTCCAGATTTTCCTTGATTTTTAAGACTCATTTAGTGTTTAATTAATAAAAAAGAAAAGAGGGAAAAGTGATATTTTAGTTTCAGAACAGGTAGAGGTGTTTTGAAACACTTGACCGTTGGGCACTGATTTGTATGTTTTGTGTTTTGCAATCTTTACGTTTTAGTCATGAACTTTGTTTTTGCAATTGCTTGAGATTGGAAGGTCCGTTTGAAGTGAAATTTGACAGAGAAGCATATAACCTGATTAATTTCATAATGATATCTTAAAAATTGGTAAATTTCTCTTAATTTCCAGAATTTACATTTTGGTCCCTAAATTCGTATGTTGTGCAATTGAGTCCCTTATTGTTTTCCGATTGCGGTGATTTTTGAATATGCTTATCTCAAGAGTACGCCTAGGGTTAATATGCATTTAGACAAGGTTAAAAAGAAAAAAAGGGTCGTTAATCAAGGTTGACTTTCGGATTGACTTTGGTTTTCCCCTTGTAATCTTCGTAGTTCGGGTCAACCGTCTAGGCCGGGCTAAGGGGGTTACATTTGGTGGTATCAGAGTTGAGTTGCAAATGTTTGGGACAATGGTAAGTTGTTTAATAAATGTTTGGTGTTTATCCTGATGTGTGGTTGAAAGTTGGTTGAACTGTTGATGTTTTTATCATGCTTTTTGGTTATGAATCTTCATTGAGCTGATGTGAATTTGTACTAATGATATGCTGGTGTTGTGAGCTGATTTTATGAATGATGAAAGTGTGATGGGTATGATATGTTGATATTATGCTGTTGCGGGTGAATATTGTTTGATGAGGGCATGATCGAAGTATGTTGATTGATATGCTCGATGTTGTGATATCCATGTTTTTATTGATTGTTATGTCGTGTATAAGGGGAGAATTCGGGATACCCATTGCCTTATTATTATAGCTATTGTGTTATGTTGGAGTTGGAGTCTTGAATCCTTGCTTGAAGCTGGCCTGATGGTTTTGTTTGTTTTGTTATGATTGCTTGTTGTTGTTAGCGCGATGGAATCAATGAGAGAATGACAATTGGGTGAGATGGTTGCCGCTTTAGAGCAGGTTGTTAAGTCTTGGAATTCACCTTTTAGTGGAGGTGTTTCGTTTTAGCCTACAGTGTCTGGAGTTGAGGTATTATGGCAGGAGGAGGAAGTTGGTTCTGTGATGAAGAGTTCATCACCTATAGTTCAAGAGGTGTCGGGAACATCTCAGGCCGTGGTGAAAGTGAGGCCTGGGGATGTGTTAACCGTGGGACACGCGAGTTTGTCAAAACAGCGTTTATATGATTTGGGAGCTGTGGAGTATCGTGGTTCGACACCTGAGGCGTTCGAGGCTTGGTTAGCCAGTGTAATTCTGATTTTGGATCAGGAAGGGTGTGACCACGCCTGTAAGCTGGGAAGTGTGGTCTCATTGATGTTGGAGGACGCCTATGCCTGGTGGACGTCTGTGGCGGTGGCAACGCATATCCACGATATAGATTGAGACTTCTTTGTGTCAGCCTTTTATGAAAGGTACCTTGAAAAGAAATTCCCAAGGGTTAAGCAACGTGGGGGTGTGGCTTCAGATTATGAAGGTGAGAAAAGTTTAAACAAGAGAGCTATGGATACTGACCTCGGAAGCGGTCAGCATAAGAGGTTACGTGATACAAGGTTTTGCTTGAATCGAAGCCTGGATGATAGTGCAGATGTGGGGCAAGTGCTACATGATCAAGGAGGGGTAGCTCAGTTACCGATGTGCGACCGCTGTGGAAGGTGTCATGTTGGAGGTTGTTGGGGCGCAGGAGTTTGTTGGAACTGTGGTTCTAAGGAGCATGTGAAGCGAAATTGTCCTCAAGTGGTGAGATCAGCTTCAGTGGTAGCAAAAGGGTCTCAGAAGGGTCTCAGAAGGGTCGTGGGCGCGGCCGAGACAAAGTTCGAAGGTGGCAGGAAGGGCAGAAAGGTGTGGGGAGCTTGGGGAATGAATCTTGTTGGAATTGTGGACTTGTTGGACATTTGAGACGAAATTGTTTGAAGTTGGCTCGGGATAGTCAGGGTTCTTTACCGCAGGGAGATGGAGATGACCCTAAGGTGTTGGCTGATGCTACGGTGGTGCGGCTAGAGAATGATGGTTCTGCGAAGAAGGGAGTTTGTCTGTTGAAGCCCCAAGGAAGTGAGATGTTTACAGGTAACCTTGTTAAGTGACCTTTACCCTAGTTATCTTTGTTTGGTTTCGGTTTGGTTTTCCCTTGCGTAGTGGGTATGGTCTTATAGCTAGCAAGTTTGGAGTAGTAGTTGGTGTTGTTTTGAAAACAACTTTAGTGTGAAGAGGGCATTAGTGGTTTGTTAGAATGGTAGAGTTGGACAAGTTAGAAGTGAGGTAGGAGGTTGTTCTTAGGCGGACTCTGAGGATGTTATTGGTGGGTGTGAACTGACATACATGCACAGTTAAAACCATTATTTATATAATATATTATATATATGTGTTGGTACATGCATACATGCGACATGACATTAGAGGTTTTGCATACATGTACACAGGCATTGATAGGGCATATTGGTGACCATGCATACGAACGTTCACACTTGCTAATAGTTAATCGGGTCTGTTAGTGTTGTGGTAGGATTAGGTTGGATGGTGGGTTTTAAGAGTTTTTACGATGCTAGGAGAATGTTAGAAGTAATGGAGGGCAATAGGTGAGTTGTCAGTAATAGTGGCTGGGATCTTGTATAATTAACAGGAGGGAAGTGTTTTGGTTCTTAAAGAGTTTAGCGGTATGGTGGTGAGGAGATTACCGGTTGGAGGTAGAACTGGTCAGGTGGTTTTGAATAGCTGATAGATGTGGTGGTTCTCTGTGTTAAGTGATGTAGTAGGTTAGTGGATGTGTATTCTGAGTGCTGAGGTGACTTGGCATCGATGTGGTAATAGGAGGGTGTTTATGTAGGTGATGGCTCGTAGCAACCTTTGAGGAGTTGAGAAGAGGTTGTGTTGAGGGTTGTAGAAAAGGTTTGGCCTGGGGAGAGTAGAAGTTTCGTAATCTTAAAATGTATGTATAGAATGGGCGGTGTCCTGGTAAGGCTAGTGTTGTAGTCAAAGCTTGAAGTGGAAAGACAATGTAAGTTCAAGGGCTATTGTTGGTTGGACGGGTTCTAGTGAGAAGTGGTCTGTTTATCATGTATAAGTAAATCATTTCTAAAGTCAGCTAGGGGTATGTGGAACAGCTGACAGAGTTAAGGTTGGAGTTTTGCGGTGTGGATTTCGAGTGATGGGTGAGTAAGTTTTGGTGAGTCGTTATGGTAATGATAGTGGCGGATGTGGAGGAATGTCATCAATATGTTGAGAAGTTTGAGTAAGCAGTTGTTGATTAAAATTTTGCTTGATGTGGTAATCTTTGGAAGAGGTTGAGCAGTTTTGCAAGGGGTTTTAGAAGCAGTGAAGGTTGTGGGTCACATGGTGGCTGAACTGGATGGGTTGGTGTCACAGTGTGTGCGAGTTTTGGGAGTTATGAGTTAAGGTGGAGTATGCTGTAAAAGTTTGGAGGTTCTTCGGGTTGTTGTTGGGGCTATGCGCAGTTCGGAAGTGTGAAAGGTTAAGCTGTGGTTAACATCTGAGTGTTCTGGAATTTGTGAACAATATGTAGTGGTGTTGGGTTTGGTTATAGTGTAAGTTGATTTGTGGAGGAGTTGGTTTTGTAGAGTTTTGTGTGGAGAGTGTTCAGTGGTGGTTAAGTCTCCTGTGTTGCCTTGTGGGTTGCTTTGACAAGTTTGGTTGTGCTCTTTTCGCCGGTTGAAATTTTGGGGACGAAATTTCCTGAGAGGGGGAGAGTTGTAACACCCCAATTTTGGGCTTAGAAGTTTGGGTTTGAATCAGACCGGACGAATTTTCGGTTCGAATATAAAAGGTGGTTTTAGGGAAAGCCTAGTTCGGGATGCATTAAAAATATGGAAAAATATCTAAAAATTCCTCTTTTAATATATATAAGAGAGTGGTCAAATCAATTTTACAAAATGAGGCTTGGAGATATGACATTTCGAGTTAGTGGCTAAAATGTAATTTTTGAAAAGTTCGTGACTGTTTTAAAAGGATTGAAACTTTGAATCTTTAAGGAGCTAATTTACCCAAGGGAGGATTTCTCCAGATTTTTCTTGATTTTTAAGACTCATTTAGTGTTTAATTAATAAAAAAGAAAAGAGGGAAAAGTGATATTTTAGTTTCATAACTAACTTTTACCAAAATTTTCCCATTTCATTTTCTCTCAAAATTCCCTCAGCCAAACACATTTCCACAGCAACTTTCCTTTTGATTTTCACACCTAAAGAAGAGTTTTCAATCCCCAAATGATTCCTAATCATTTCTACATCAAATCCTCACCATTTGCTTAATGAATTTTCAAGAATTTTGGCTCTAAACAAGGAGAAATCCACATTTAGAGGTATGAACGTCCTTCTCCTCTAAATACTCAGTTCTTTACTGAAATTCCCAAGTTCTCAATCCTTAAATTGAGTTTTATTAAAGGTTTTAATGTTGTGATCTTGATTTTGGCTTAAAATGCAAGATTTGGATTTAATTTTGAAGAAATTCGTAATAAATGATTGGGCTCTGTTTTGAGATGTCTTTTTGATGTATTTTGGATGTTTAAAAGATGTGAAATGGAGGTTTAATTAATGCAATCCCGAATAGGTTGATTTTCCTAAGTTTTTACTTGTGAAAATGGTAGTTTTTGGGGTGATATTGGTGTTCTGTTAATGCTGGAGGTATAAGGACGAGTTTGGGATCATTTTGGATGTTAATTGATGTTTAGAAATGGTTGGAAGTGATGGATCTTGGTTGGGTTATGTTTTGGAAGAGTTTGGAGGTGTTTTCGGTTGTGTTTGGTAGCCGAAATGTTGGATTTTTGTAGAGCAGCGAGTTTAGGTGTGTTGCTGGTGATTTTAATGCATAATGATGCATTAATCCTCTGTTGTTATGTGTTTAAAACATGGGAGAATGATCCGGAGGCAATAGAGGTGGCGTTGGAGGTTTCGGATGCTTGGAAGGCTTGTCGGCTAGCATAGTTTGTGTATCGGTGAGTGGTAAAGAGTTTTCCAGCTTTGAAACATTTTGGATGAGGCTTTGGGAGCTTAGCTTAAGTCTAAACAACTTAGCTAAGCTCAAGAGTAAGTAAATGGAATTTCTCTCTTGGTTTGGGCTATGCTTTGGTTTTTAAATACACTTGGGATGATTGTGTTTAATTTACTATTTTAAGTATGTTTGGACATGGTTTAATGTTGGTTATTAATGCCATTATATTAAAGATGCATAAGGTAAGTAATCCTTGACTTGCATGTGTTGGGTGCATATGATTAAAGCATGTGATGCTTGTGGATTTGGCATTTTGGTTATGCTTGTAAAAACAATGGATTAATGTGGTAAAATGGTTATATTGGCAAGTGATGTAAGTGGTTGTTTGTTACTTTAATCAGATATAGTTAGCCGGCTATAGGATTGGGTGCACCGTGAATTGAGTCGCCTTGGATGTTTAGGGGTTGCGATTGTACCGTAAACTCCATCCAAGTACCCTAGCGATTGAGGAAATTAGTGTCACCGCGATGGAGGATGGCTCTCGTGGGTGGACCTTGTCAAGCGTCACAACGGTGGAGGGTAACTCCCATGTGTGAGCTTGGTTAAGGTGATTACAATGGTTGAGGTAGCTCCCATGTGTATGCCTTGTGGTGTGTCCCGGCTCTCGCTAGTGAGTTATACAACTTCCGATGAGTGATGTTGAGGGGTTGTGATTGTACCGCTAAACTCCATCACGGGTGTTGAGGGGTTGAGATTGCACCGGTAAACTCCACCTTGTGTTGTTCGGTAGTGTGTATGAAGCGTGTGGGACAACACTTGTAATCCGCGTATCCGATTGTGTCTTGAGTAGAAATGGTTTGAGAAGTATCACTTGGAAGCCAATGTAATGTTCTCGAATGTAATGAAGCGAGAGAGGCTCGAAATAATGCAAGGATGCATGTGAAGTGTGTGTAATGGTGTATATGTGCATGAGTACTTGTTAAGCTTGAACAAGTGTTTATCTTCTTTTGTGAATGGTGTATATGTGCATGGAATCTCTTTAATGCATTGAAGTCTTGTGAAGACTTGTCTAGAAAGGCATGAAATGTAAATGTTGCTTTTGGTAGTTCATGTGTTGTGCATTTGTTGAATGCATGAGATTGTTAGAGGGAACAAATGGTTTTCCAAAGATTTTTCCTTGAAATGATCATTAAGTATGAGATAAGTATGTTATGAAGAGGAAATGTTTTTCAAGGAATTTGAGTTTAACTTCGCATAAGATGTTCATGCTTGGAAAGGTTTTAATTGATGGTTTTGCAAGAATGTACTTTGAAGTGAGTTATTTAGCTTTTCTAAGCTAAGGGTTGGTTTTCATGGTTGAGCAAAGCATGATTTAAAGCATGTTGTTTAAAAAGGGGTTTTTCAAACAAAGCTTTGGTTTATTGAATTGCACTTACTTTGGAAGAGGGTTTTATGATTTACCGCATTGATGGTGTTTTGGTTTTGAGCAATCCTCACTAAGCATTATGTTCTTATGCTCCTTTGTGTCCATCAATGCAGATAATTGAAGTTGGGGCAGCGAGAAGCAAGGGAATCAAGGAGAGCTCCACTTGAGAAGTATGTCTCGGTTAATAGCTATAGATAATAAAGGCAATGGGGGGAGAGTCTTTTATATTGATGTGTATTGAGATTGAGTATGTTGACCATATTTGGTTTTTGGTTTGAATCTTGTTGTTCATCGCTTTGCAATATTTGAATCTTCTTATTCATAGGTTGTTATACTATGCTTCTTGTTTTTAAAGCATGATCAAGTGTTGGGTGTGTTGAAAGAGTTGGTGCACCTAAGGTTTGTTTTGCATCTACATTTTAATGCAATTTGTTAGCTATGATGCTTGGTCTGATGTTGATATGTTGAGGATTGATTTAAAGTATGTTTGATGGTGTTTGAATGTGTAAAATCAGGTTTTTCTGCTGTTTCTGGGCAGGGTGTATCGAAACACCCTTGCCTGTTTCGAAACAGGTGCATGAATTGGCCTGGGCGTTTCGAAACGGGTAGAGGTGTTTCGAAACACTTTGGCTACTGCCAGGCCCTGTTTCAGAACAGGTAGAGGTGTTTCGAAACACTTGACCGTTGGGCACTGATTTGTATGGTTTGTGTTTTGCAATCTTTACGTTTTAGTCTTGAACTTTGTTTTTGCAATTGCTTGAGATTGGGATGTCCGTTTGAGGTGAAATTTGACAGAGAAGCATATAACCTGATTAATTTCATAATGATATCTTAAAAATTGGTAAAGTCTTCTTAATTTCCAGAATTTACACTTTGATCCCTAAATTCGTATGTTGTGCAATTGAGTCCCTTATTGTTTTCCGATTGCGATGATTTTTGAATATGCTTATCTCAAGAGTACACCTAGGGTTAATATGCATTTAGACAAGGTTAAAAAGAAAAAAAAGGGTCGTTAATCAAGGTTGACTTTTGGGTTGACTTTTGTTTTCCCTGTGTAATCTTCGTAGTTCGGGTCAACTGTCTAGGCTGGGCTAAGGGGGTTACAAGAGCTATTGAAGAAGGATATCTTCGATGCTCATGTAAGTGAGTTTAATGTCGCAAAGAAAGAATTGAAAACTCTTATGCTTAGAGAGGAGATTGATTGGAAACAAAGGTCCATGGTGCTTTGGCTAAAGGAGGGAGATAGAAATACTTCATTTTTTCATGTTAGAGCTAAGGGAAGGAAGAAGAAGAACTTCAATAAGGGCTTGATGAATGAGGAAAGGGTGTGGCAAGAGGATGATGAGAAAGTGTTTGATATTGCTAAAGGCTTCTTTACAAACCTTTTCCAATCCAATGGTGGAGCTTCCTCAGACCTGATCTTGGGAACCATCAAGAACTGCATTACATCGGACATGAATGCCAAACTTTGCTCTAGATTCATTGCGAGGGAAGTAAAACCAATTGTTGCATGTAAATTGTGCCCCAAATTTGTGCAAGTATACACGACGGAAGTATTATAGGGATAAGTATAAGAGTATCGTCTCCATAGGGATTGGTACTCAACCTTCGGTTCTACTCCCTCGCATTGTAAAATAAATAAAGTAAAAACACAATTTAGTTGGGTGATTTGAGATAATCTAAAAATAACTAAACTAATAAAATCTAGTAAATAAAGTAAGGGAGTGATCAAGATAAGAAGATGAGCCGGATTAGAGTGTGTCGTAGTGTGGAATCCTTTTGACTTTGTTTCTGTCTTGAATGGAGCAATGCACTACTGCCGTGTCAGTGACCTAATTCCTTGTCGCGGTTGTAGTGGCTGAATCCCTGCCGTAGTAATCCCTTGCTCTTGGGCAGAAGCAGTTAAGACTTGGCAAAACGTCCTTGGGTGGTTCTGTCTTATCCCTAAGCGCGGAACACTGGTTGATGGCTGAACTTTGATGATACCTCCCGGCGTGAATTAAAGGCAAACACCAATTATTCATACACTTCTTTTAGTCGCTGAAACTCTAACATATCCCTAGGCCGAGTTAGTTAACACCACGTGGGGCGAAAACCGTACTTATTCCTTTCGTGAGCTCAGCTCTCCCAATATTGAACAAATGGATGATCTCACAAACCCTCTCCCGAGTAGAATGCGAAAATAATTAAAGCCAGAATAAGCAAACCTTAACTTTTATTGCATTAAGAACAAAAACTAAGTACAAAGAGTTTTCACACAACTACTAAATAAAATAATCCTAACCCTAATAAATTTAGAACATAATTATCAGATCCTAAGCTCACAATCTTTTTTCTCTCTTTGACATGATGTGTCTTCTCTCGACGGCGGCAATCCCTTATATAAGGAAGGTGTAGGCACGAATCCTTCTTGGAGAGGAATTTAAGTCTGACTTGGACTAGACTTTATTAAAGAAGTAAATCTCTTTAATTTATTACAATATACACTTTTGTCCAAGAGTCAAACTTTATAATTCCTTCCACGTTTCCTTCTCTTTTTGAGCTTCACCGCCACACAAAGTGTGTAGAAAAATCCAGCGTTAAGGGCTCTACAAGTCGGCTACCACTTTTGCTCATTTTCCCCTCTAGAAGAATGCTATCGCAACCTGGCTTTTGCTGCCTCGACATTGGTTTTATATGCTCAGCAAGGCTTCCTCAGCTTCCCTCAGTAGAAGCTTTCATGTGGCTTGACTTGATCAGTGTATGTTGTCTGCTACTTCTGCCTCATCTTCCCTCTTGTTTTCTGTGCTGTGGTAGCATCCTCCTACTTCAGCAGTAGTCATCTTGCAAGAATACCAATCAATCATTAAATAGTACATTTTTCATATAATAAACATAATATAAAGCTCAAAGGCATAAATGATGAAATCTATGCATGAAAGGCTATAATGCAGCTCAAATGGGTGTAGGTTGAGTGATAATTGTCATGTAAAAATGGTTAAAATATAGGACTTTTGGGCACTTTTCACACCCCAAACTCGAACTATTGCTTGTCCTCAAGCAATGCAAACCATCAAATGCCAAACCTTAGTTTTTATAAACCGTCTCCATGGTCTTACTTTTCCTTCTCTCTCCAAACCATGGCGAAGAACACTTTGGCCCTTAAATCTTTGGATGCCCTAGGAATTCCCTAAAATCAAACTATAAGATTTGTGAGTGTGTGCATGCATTATGAACAAGATGATTACAAGGATTCTAAGTAAACACTTAAGCATTAACTTACTTAACTTGGGTAATTTTTTTGCAAGGAACCTAACCAACTAGAGCCAATTTCGGGCACCTCTAGTGATTAGCCTAGAGTCAGTTTTGGGCACCTCTAGGGCTTCCTTAAGCTAGATCCAGTGGTGGGCACCTCTAACTTTTACCCAATTTTCTTTCTAAGCTAGTTTATGTCCTAAGTGTACTAGAATTCCTTAAATCATGCAAGTCACAAAGGTGTTTAAGGTTCTAATCTCATAGTGTGATCCTAAGTTATCTTCCTTTAGGCATCCTAAAAGTAAAGGCTCTAAACAGTCCTAAGCAATGGTAAGAAGAGAGAATTCTATTGCCAACTAAGAATATTTAATTAAAACTAAACTAAGGCAATTGATAGAATGTATTGCCGCGACATAATCAAAATTCAGTTAAGACAATGCAATTAAAAAAATTGACAAGTAAAAGATCAAAAACTACATGTCAATTATATTATACTACCGCGGCATGGCTATGCCTCGACCTCTCAACCTACACCCTCAAACTCGAACCAAGCATTGCCCTCAATGCTTACATTTCATACATAATGATAGAAAAAAATTAAATCACAAAAATATGAGGGTATAAGCAGATAAGAAGCAAAAATTGAAGAGGAACTTAAATGGATTTAGAGGTGGCAGAATCATCTTCCTCTTCACCGTCGGACTCCAAAACTAGCCTCTTCGTTGGCTTAGAAGCTGCTCGCTTGATTCTTTTGGATTCTCGGGGTGGCTGGACGCGTGATGGTGGGGGTGGGATTTACTGTAGGGGCATCCACCTCTTCAAGGGAGTCAAGATCGACGTTTTCCATGTTCAGCCCCTTGCGGTTGAGCAGATCGAACACCTGACTAATAGAGTGGTCACTATCTGAGGTGGTGTGGGGTATAGATTCGGCCGGTGTGTCTAGGATAGCTTTGCGCTTGCCTTTCCTTGCTGCGGAAGAAAGTGTATCAGAGGTTGCAGCGGGCTGGGGATGGTGGTGCCTGGCAGTAGCGATGATTGGGGTCTCTTGTGCTCTTTGCTGAGTGGCGGCGGCGGTAGAGAAGACGTCGTCAGGGAAGATGGGGAATTGGACCATTGGATCAGGGAACCTCCTTTGGATCCACTATGTTTTTGCGTTGTGGAAGTCCCTGGTATACACCATGAATAGTTGGTGGCATTGGTCCATTGCTTCCAGCTTTTCAGAATCTGCTGGAGGTCTGCGGCAGCAGGGGCATGTGGCTGAGGTGTCACCGAGACGGATGCTGAGGTTTTTTCCCTGGCAATGCTTTGCATCTGTGTGGCCTGCAGAGGCTTGGCATCCAATATCTCCATTATTCTATGGCAAGTCACCTTGTCCCATACTGGTCTTTCCTTTGTGAGTTCATCAGTTTTGTCGAATGGGACTTCGTTCTCCGTGCAGAGGCCAGTGATAAGTGATGGGAAATAGAGCAGCCCCTTCTCCTTCACTGTGCATTTGTAGATTTCCTGCATAATTAAATTCCCTACATTAATTTGACAGTTTTGCATAATAGAATGGAAAAGGGCAAGCCTGGGCCGATCAACGGTTGTACTGTGGGATGTCGGCAAGAGGCGATGGCGAATGAACTTGTTCCATAATTTTGCTTCTGGCCTGAGATATTTCCGCTGCACCAAACCTCTGTGTGATCCGACCTCCCATGATGTGCTGGCGAAGCAAAGCTCCTCCCCGATGTGCAGGAAATCGTCTTCGTCTAGGGCCTCCAAAACCTTGGCATGCTCATCTCTTTCAATGTGCAGGCCGTAAAACCTGTTGATTGTGTCGGCATCGATGCGTATGGTCTTTCCCCTCACATGCACGAACAGTGCGTTGGCACTTGGCCTATGGGCATAAAACTCTCGTACGATTGTGATGTTGGCCTGGGCCAGCTAAAGGTAGAAGACTTGCCACTTCTGGTGTATGATCTTATTGAAAATGATAGGCTCGATGTTGTAATTTTGTTTATTGGGGGGGTTGGAACCCTTGCTCTTCCCACACCTGTCGCGAGATGTAGTGCGTTTTGAACCATTCTTCCACCGATACCTGTGCGAAGCGAGTATAGGCTGGTGCCACAGCAGTGCTGGAAGATGCTTCTCTGGTTTCCATCTAAATTGTATAAGAGCGGTGAGCGTAATTGAGAGAGTAAAAAGACTTGAGAGCAGAATTGAGCGCTGAATAACAGTGAGAATCAAGAAAGAAAAAGAAAGTAGGAAGTGAAAAACAAAAGAGAATAGTGGCCCTTTTATAGAGTCTTGGCACATTGTGTCGTTGGAGTGCAATTCGAGGCAGTGGCCGTTACTAGCCGTTGCAGCCCGTTGCGATTCTGCCCGTTGGAAAATAGTCGTTGCAGTTCTCTCAGTGCATTGGGCGTTTGTTGCTGCGGCAGCTAATGGTCACTTCTCCAAGCCATTGGTTCCTTCATTTTTTCCTTCTTGATCTCCCTTCTAAAAAATGAGAAAAAATTTCTGAATAAAATGCGAAAAAATAAATTTAGATAACTGAAAATAAAAATTTATTCTAAAAATTTAAAAAAATGAACCTAAAAAAATAAAAATAAAGAGAGAAAAGATTAGTGCACTAAAAGAGTGCACTTGGATGCATCCCCTAAAGTGTATACTGTTGAGTGTGTAAAAGTTCTATATTTTACCCCCTATTTAACCCATATTTCTGCTGCATTCAAGCATAATTCATTGCATTTAGGATAGATTTCAGTTATACATCACAATTATATTAAATGGCACAGTTGCTACTGATTTTGGTTACTTTTGCAGGTAGCTGTTGTAGCAGACTCAGGGCAGTGGAGAAGCAGAGCTGGAACACGGGACTGAAGTCGAGAAGGACGATGCTGCCAGGGCCGACAACAATGGTAAAGGGAAAAAGTAAAATGGAGCTCGACAGAAAGAGGAAATTAAGTCGGTCTCTGGTGGAGCACTCATATATTTTTCCGAGCCCTAGATCAGAATGAATGCCAAGCCAAAGTTCAAGGAAGAAACTCCAAGCAAGAAGAGAGGACGAATTAAAGACATCTACTTTGAAGATTTAGTCTTTAATAGAGTTGCACTTTAATTTAAACTTGTATTCTTGCCATATTAGAAAACTTGAACCCAAGGCCTATATAAATGCATGTAATTCGACCTAGGGAAGGGCATCTTATTCTCTAGCCGTCTTCCCCTAAACCCTAGTCGTTCCCCCCTTCTCATCATGTTCTAAACTTCCCTTGGGGCTAAGGGTTGATTATGTAAAGTAGTTGCAAGGATTGCATTGTTTTAGGATTTTTTCTGTTCAATAAAATAGACTTCAAGTTTGCTTATTCTGGTTTTCAACATCTTGCAAGAGTATCGAGAGAGCATTGTGAGATTATACATTTACTTAATATCGGGAGAGTTAAGTATACGAAAGGAATAAGTACGGGTTCTCCAGTTTATGGTTGAACTATCTCAGACCTAGGGATAGGACGAGGTTAAGTGGCTAAGGAAGAATTCAACAACATTGGTGTTCATCCTTCGATTCACGCCGGAAGGTATCATCAAAGACGTGTTCATCGAAAGACTTGGACCTAGGGATAGGCCAAGGCACATCAAGGATTCTTGTCAAGCTTGAAGTACAAAGTTGTGTGATCACTGCCGCGACAACAACAGACTGCCGCCGCCGCAGGTGCTGCCACGAAAGGCGCAACGACAGAACAAAAAGTCCTAGACATTGCAACACCTACACTACTGAGCAAATCAATACCGGCCCATTCTCTCTATCCTGATTTCTTTAATCCTATATCTTCAGTACTCTTTATCATTCCCTCACAAACAATTAAAATTACCTTTTTCTTTGTGCAGCAATTCAAGGTTAAAGCTATTTCCAGTCCCTATGGATTCGACATCCGATACTTCGTGTATCACTTTACTACTTGCGTCCTGTACACTTGCACTCTATTGCGATAGACTCTTTTAGACGCAACAAGTTTTTGGCGCCGTTGCCAGGGACTGGCAACATATCTTTACCCTACTTTTACTGCACTTTTTAATTTTTCTGTTTTTACTTGGATTGTTCACCCTGTGCTTTTCGCAAGGTTTTCCGTTTGCTTATGCGCAGATTGAGACGAGGAAAGGAACCTGAGTATCAGATAGATCCTGAAATCGAACGCCCGTGCAATCTTAGGAACTGACTCCGACTCGTGTTAGCCAGAAACGAGTACCTTGAAGAATAGTTAGAGGCCATGAACAACCAAGGGAATCCCCGAGGTCCTGAAGATCATATCGAAGATGGAGGAAACGGACGGCCTGCCGATCCTCCTGCTGCTGAGGCCGCACGCCGGTCATGCCGAGATTACATGATCATGTGGAACTAGAGACCACCCTGCCAGACGTGGAAGCTGAAAATTTCGAGCTGAAACCTGTCATGTTCAGTATGATTAATTTCGCTGGCCAATTTAGTGGTGCTGCTACATAAGATGCTAGGGAACATCTGAAAATGTTCCAAGAAATCTGTGGTTCGTTTAGACTACCAGGAGTAAATCCGAAGATATTGAGGCTTCGGTTATTTCCTCATTCATTGAGGGACAGAGTTAAAACTTGGTGGAATAAACTAACGTCGGGTTCAATACGAACTTGGGCAGATTTTACTCATGAATTTTTGTCTCGTTTTAACCCTTCCCATTTATCTGAACATTACATAACGAAATTTCTACTTTTCAACAGGAAGATGACGAGCCAATGCACGAGGCATGAGATAGGTTTACTACTCTTCTGAGGAATTGCCCGATACACGGATTCCCCGTTTGGAATCAAGTAATCAAATTCTACAATGCTGCCAACCTACAGACTCGTATGAGAATCGATTCAGCAGAGAATGGGTTGTTGTTGGATAAAGATCCGGATGAAGCCATGGTAGTGCTAAAGAATTTGGCGAAGAATGAAGAGCAATTCCCCACATCGAGGAGAGGTAAACGAGTACTAGATGTGAAGGATTACGAAGCTGATAATTCCTTAAAGACACAAGTTGCATATCTCACAAAGGCAGTAGAAAACTTGCTGAAGAAGGATTCTCAACCGGTCTATGCTGCAGAAGAGGTATGTGGAACTTGCAGTGGGAACCATAGTTCGGAAGACTGCCCGCTACAACTAGAGGAAGGGATGTATGTTGGAAACTATAACAAGCAAAACTATAATTCCAACAATTACAACCCCAACTGGAGAAAGGATCCCAAATTGTCTTGGAGCAACCCTAATAATGCCCTGAATCCTCAAGCACAAAACACTCAAAATCAGGGGGCACCTAGACTTCTGACTCGGCAGCAACCGCAACAACCACCAGCAGCCACACCTAGTATATTGGAGCAGACATTGGCCACTTTTATGTCACAGACAGGAACTTACATTGAAAACATGAATCACTTCGTCAAGAAGACTGAGTCGTTCATGGATAAAACAGAGATGCAAATGACTAACCATGAAGCTACTCTGAAATCTCTAGAGATACAGATGGGTCACGTTTCCCAGCATATTAAGCCAAGGCAGAATGGAGGATTCCCTAGCGATACTGAGGTCGCTAGACAACCCACACATGAGTAGTGTAAAGCAATCACAACTAGGAGTGGGAAGAAATTACCAGGGCCGGAGAAGAAAGCTGAACCAGTTAAGGAACCAGCCCTAGAATCGACTGCCGAGAACGTTGCCCCGGTAGACTATAAACAGCCTGTTGCCGCCACACCTGTCACGACAGCTGAAGGGACAAAGGAGAAGGATGAAGAACCTAAGCCTCCTCAGATACGAATGAAGTGGGAAGGACACATTGAAGATTATCGTCCTCCACCTCCTTTTCCACAGCGGCTACAGAAACAGAAACATGAGTTCCAGCTTAAAAAGATCTATGATATTTTTAAGCAGGTCCACATCAATATTCCGCTGTTAGATGCCATCAAGGAGATGCCTGATTATGCCAAATTTCTCAAGGATGCTATGTCGAAGAAATCCAAACTTGGGGAATTTGAGACGGTTAAACTGACAGAAGCATGCATGACTATTCTGCACAAGCATCCACCCCAGAAAAAGAAGGATCCTGGGAGCTTCATAATACCGTGCATAATCGGTGATAAATTCGTGGGTAAGACACTTTGTGATCTAGGTGCTAGTATTAATTTAATGCCAAAATATGTATTCCAAAAATTAGGCATTGGACGAGCACGACCCACAACAGTTATGCTGTAGCTGGCAGACCGCTTCTACGTGCAACCAGAAGGGAAGATTGAAGATATTCTGGTAAGAGTGGATAAATTTATTTTTTCTTATGACTTTCTTGTTTTAGATTGTGAGGCAGATGAGAATGCACCAATCATCCTGGGGCGACCCTTCTTAGCCATAGAAAGATCACTGATTGATGTAGAAAAGGGAGAACTCACTATGAGAGTGAATGATCAAGAGATCAAGCTGAATGTTCTCCAAGCAATGAAACACGCTGATGCAGAAGAAGAATGCAAGGCCATCACTGAAGTAATCCTTGACCAACCCTGCATCAGGTCAAACTGCCATGACATCAAATTTTGCCACTGCCCTAGCAGCCATTTAGAAGACTGTCACGACAGCGACGACGACAGCAGCTCCTCAGATTCTGACATATCTGACACTGAAGGTCATTAGGAGGTAAACTGGATAGGCAATCGTCCAAGTAAGTTATTCGAGCCCTTAAACTATACCTCAAATGAACATATCATCCAAAAGCCATCAACTGTAGAGCCACCTGTTCTAGATCTTAAGCCCCTGCCAAGGCAGCTCAAATATGTTTTTCTTGGATTAAATGATACATTGCCCGTAATCATCTCTTCTAAGTTGATGCAGGAACAAGAACAGTAGCTGATAGGGATGCTGCAGCAGCACAAAAAGGCTATTGGGTGGACGATAGCTGATATCCAAGGCATCAATCCGGCATTATGCATGCATAAAATTCTTTTAGAGGATAACCATAAGCCGACCATTGATGCTCAGAGACGCTTGAATGATGCTATGCGAGAAGTGGTCCGAAAAGAAATTATCAAATGGCTAGATGCTGGGATAATTTATGCCATCTCAGATAGTAAGTGAGTGAGCCTGGTGCAATGCGTTCCAAAGAAATGAGGAATAACCGTGGTGACCAATGAAGAAAACGAGTTAATCCTAACCAGGACTGTGACCGGTTGGAGGGTTTGTATGGACTACTGGAAGCTTAACAAAGCTACCCGGAAAGACCACTTTCCCCTGCCTTTTATTGATCAAATGCTTGATAGATTAGCGGGAAAACCTTATTAATGTTTTCTTGATGGTTACTCAGGTTACAACCAAATAGCTATCGCACTGGAGGATCAAGAGAAAATGACTTTCACTTGCCCATACGTTACTTACGCTTTTCGGAGGATGCCATTTGGACTTTGCAACGCACCAGCAACTTTTTAGAGGTGTATGATGTCGATATTCTCCGACATGGTGGAGGATTTCCTGGAGATATTCATGGACGATTTCTCTGTCATTGGAGACAATTTTGAAAGCTGTTTAGGCAACCTATAGAAAGTGCTCGAGAGATGCGAGAAAGCGAACTTGGTATTAAACTAGGAGAAATGTCACTTCATGGTGGATGAAGGGATAGTCCTAGGCCACAAATTAAGCTGTCGCGACATAGAGGTCGACAGAGCCAAAATTGAGGTAATTGAAAAGATGCCACCACCCACCACAGTCAAGGGAATTCGGAGTTTCTTAGGGCATGCTGGGTTTTATCGAAGGTTTATAGCAAACTTTTCGAAGATCACCAAACCATTATGCCACCTATTAGAGCAGAATCGTCCCTTCGACTTCAATGCTGAATGTACTGAGGCATTTAGAATTCTGAAAGAGAAGCTAGTAACAACCCCAATTGTACAACCATCGGACTGGAAGTTGCCATTCGAGATTATGTGTGATGGCAGTGATTACGCTGTAGGGGCAGCACTTTGGTAGAGGAAGGACAAGCTTTTCCATGTAATTTACTACGCTAGCAAAACACTCAACGATGCCCAAGTGAATTACACCACAACAGAGAATGAATTGTTAGCAGTGGTGTTTTCAATTGACAAGTTTCGATCCTACATACTTGGAACGAAAGTGGTGGTCCACATAGACCACTCTGCACTAAAATATCTGTTTGCTAAGAAAGACGCAAAGCCCATACTGATTCGTTGGATTCTGCTGCTGCAAGAGTTCAATATAGAAATCAAGGATAAAAAGGGGACAGAGAACCAAGTTGCATATCACTTGTCAAGATTAGAGAAGGGAAAGAGTCTCCCAACAGACGAGACACACATACTGGAGACCTGACGAGCAGCTGTTCGCTGCCACAAGCACTGCCGCAACAGCCATGACGACAGGTAAGTTTTCTGAACTCCCCTGGTATGCTGATCTCGTTAATTATTTAGTTAGCGGAATATTTCCTCTTGATCTTAATTATCAAGCTAGGAAGAGGTTCCAAAATGATGTTAAGCATTATTATTGGGACAAACCTCTTCTTTTCAAAAATTGTGCAGATCAGATTATCAAGAGGTGTGTACCACAGGATGAGCAGGAAGCTGTGCTTCATCACTGCCATGCTTCACAATATAGAGGACACTTAGGTGGTAACAAAACTGCTACCAAGGTTTTGCAGTCTGGTTTTTATTGGCCTTCACTGTTCAAGGATGCCCAAGCATTCTACAAAAGCTGTGATAAATGTCAACGGACTGGAAACATCTCAAGGAGACATGAGATGCCACTGCAAAACATTCTTGAAGTCGAAATATTCGATGTTTGGGGGATTGATTTCATGGGACCATTCCAGCATCATGTGGGAATCTTTATATCCTCTTGGTAGTGGACTACTTGTCCAAATGGGTTGAAGCGATCGCTACACAGAAAAACGATGCCAAGACCGTTCATAGATTTTTGCATAAGAACATTTTCTCTAGATTTGGCATTCCGAAGGCGATCATCAGTGATGAAGGGAGGCATTTTGACAATAGGGTCATAGCTGCTGCTCTAAAGAAATATGGTGTTAAACATCGGATCGCAACAGCTTATCACCCTCAGACCAATGGACAGGCCAAAATATCCAATAGAGAGGTAAAAAACATTCTTGAAAAGATGGTTAAACCAACTCGAAAGGATTGGTCCCTACACCTCAATGATGCACTCTGGGACTATAGAACAACATCAAAACTCCATTGGGAATGTCACTCTACCGGCTGATTTATGGAAAAACATGTCATTTACCTGTCGAGATAGAGCACAAAGCATACTGGGCCATCAAGGCAGTGAACATGGACTTGAAAAAGGCAGGACAAAAAAGGCTGCTTGACTTGAATGAGATTGAAGAAATTCGAGCAATGGCCTATGACAACGCAAGGATTTACAAGGACAAGAGAAAGAAGTGGCATGACAAGAAGCTGCTGCCACGACAGTTCTGCCCAGGGCAGCTTGTGTTGGTGTTCAACTCTAGGCTGAAACTCTTCCCAGGGAAGTTGAAATCTAGGTGGTCCGGCCCATTCCAAGTGGTGCAAGTTTTTCCTCATGGTGCCATCACGATCAAATCCTTAAAGACGGGCACCAATTTAAAGTCAACATACAGAGATTGAAGCATTATCAGGGGACTGAAGCCCCAAGAATGCAGGAAGTGGTTACTTTAGGAGATGCCCCTACTGGCATCCCTAATTTAACTTAATTTTTTTCATATATATATATATATATTTATTAGGTAATTAGAATTATTTTATTTTTAGGAACTAAGTTTTTATTTTTATTATTTTTAGGAAATAAAGGAGACAAGGAAAAGCGAAGAAGTGAACTCAACCCACCATCTCACCATCGGCCCAAAACGCCTAAAATAGGAGCCTATCGTTACAGCTGCCGCGACAGACGTGGAAAATCCAGCCTGTCAACACGCTGTCGCGGCAGACACGCAACCGCGTAACAGACGCGCAACAAACACAGAAACGCGTGACAGACGCGTCAAAAACCGCGTAACAGCTAGCCCCGTTATTCGCGCCTGCTGTCACAGCTCCAACGGGCAGAAAACTCTTCATCTATATAAACCCTATTTTACTATTCATTTTTCACTTCACTTTTACTCTCTCTACTTGCTTCCTCTCTAGATTTTCATTTGCTTTCATTTTTCTACAGTCTCTTGCAACTATGAGTACCAGAAACACTAGAAGAAGTGCTGCCTCAACCTCTGCTACAACAGCAGCCACTCCCAGCCACGATAGAATCCCAAACCGATTTTCCAACGAAGAGTCCAATGACCGATATTACACCTCCTTCCAGAAAAGGGATATGTGGGAGGAGAAAGGGTTCATCTACAGCAAACGAACAGAGAATCTCAGGCTCAAACCATTTATAGCCCGTAAGATCAGAGCACTTCATTGGCAGATGTTTGTTGAGCAACCTAAGGTGATAAACGTCACCCTAGTCAGAGAATTCTATGCTGCCGTCGACAGTAGAGACGCGGCAGCAGTGACAGTTTGTGGTAAGGAAGTCCCTCTCGAGCCAAAGTACATAACACCCTTTACGAACTCTACGTCGGTAGAAAAGAAGATGGGCATAAGAGGTTCGTGGAGAGCCTGGAGGCAACAGATTATGATGCTGTCATGGCATAACTCACCGAGGAAGGAACCCAATGGAATATAGACCCCAAACACACAAGGACGGTGAAACGAGCTGAACTCACCCCTGAAGCCAAACTGTGGAACGCATTCGTGAAAAAGAGGATTACGCCCTCCTCACACAACAACACAGTGGATCAACCAATGTTAGCTCTCGTTCATTCCATTCTAAACGAGAGGCCTATTAATGTTGGTCAATATATTCGGGAAGGAATTTTGGATTGTGCTTTGCGGCCATCGGGACCCCTTGTCTTCCCCTACCTCATCACAGCCCTCTGCCGTGGCCACAATGTACCTGAAATTACTGAAGATTTGAAGGTGCGAGGAAAAGGATGGACGAAGAAAAACATCTTCAGTTTGATGGAGCTGAAAACTGCAACTCCATTCTCCTGCTTCAACCCGTTTGCCGCGGTAGGGGAGCCGACAGAGCCCACCCAGATAGAGCCTGCCGCCACAGAACAGAGGCAGCCCACAACAGCAGCTCCCACAACAGACTCCTCCACCCAAATCCTCGCTGCCCTGCAGAAAATGGAGGAACGATATCTGGGCCTGATGAGCTTTATTCGAGACTTCACAACAGCAGCGGTACATTTCATTAAAAGCACTTTAAATTTTCCAAATGTACAATTTCCTGTTTTTCCCGATCATTATTTTGTTGCCCCCACCCCTGCCCATACCCCTACCCCTGCTGCCACACCGAGAACACCTTCTGTTGCGTCCACTCCAACCCCGGCCGCGACAGCTCCATGCAACAGCCCTACTGCCACAACTTCTGCCAGGGGAGCAAAGAGAAAAGAGCCCCTGCCCGACCTTGACGAGTTCATTACTGGTATCTCCTCTTCCTCAATCTGGGAGGAATCCGATGGCGAGCCCTCTGTCAAGAGGAACATGTCCAAAGAATTCACCCAGATGAAGCGGCAGAAACCCAACACATGTGATGGACCATCCGACCAAGGGAAGTTTGACGGCAGCAGTAGTAGCAGCAGCAGTGGTAGCAGCAGCAACAACTCTTCCGAAGAGGTTCAAGTGCTGGAGAAACCACCCCAGATCTCCCAAGCCAAGAAAAAGACCGCCTCTGCCTCTCCAAGCCATCTGCCGTCACCGACAATGAAGGTCACTGCCCACCGGCAGATACAGATCAACAACAGCAGAAACAACGATGACAACACTTAAAATTTAAGTTTTTATCTTATCTTTGTTGTCTGCTATTTTGTTTTAATTGTGATGCTTTTATTTTCTTTCTTTTTCATTATGTTATCATGCATTGAGGGCAATGCAACCCTTGAGTTTGGGGGTAGCATCCCTCCATTAATGAAGTGTTTATTGTGTTTAAGATTTGTGTCTAAAAAATTGTTTATTTTTGCTATAAAAAATAATGAAAACTGAAAATTTGGCTTAAGTCTTTGAACTGAACTTACGTGCCGTGACAACCTCTGTCGTGGTAGTGCCTTTAGGATAGTTTTAGGAGCAGTTTAGAGCCTTACTATAGTTCTGATTCTTAAGCACCCTTTGTGAATTTTATACTTTCTAGAACTCTACTGGTAAACTAGAATAGGGAAAAGCTTAACACTTGAGTTGCCCCTAGAGGTGCCTCACACTGGCTCTAGGAAAAGAAGTTAAGAAAAAATACACTCAATACATCTAGAGGTACCCGAAACCGGCTCTAGGAAGTTAGCTAGAGGTGCCCGAAACTGGCTTTAGTCAAACTTAAATTAAGAAAAGAGAATCGAGTCTAAATAAAAACTAAAGGAGCCTAAGAATTGCCTCCAAAAAGATGAAAGTCGGCATAAAAATTCAAGTTAGAAGCTTAGCTATTCTAGTAAACTAAGGGAGTCTAGGCATATAATTGTTCACAAAACATGCACACACTACACGAGAATTATAGAAAGGTTCCGAATGAATCCTGAATTATCCAACAAGGTGTTGCTCACAATAGGGAATGAATGGTAGCTAAGGAAAAGTTCACTGTTTTAAGGCAAAACAATTTTTTTAGGTCTAAATTGCTTGAGAGCAAGCAAAAACTTGAGTTTGGGGGTGTGTTGAGTGCGTAAAAGTTCTATATTTTACCCCTATTTAACCCATATTTCTGCTGCATTCAAGCATAATTCATTACATTTAGGTTAGATTTCAGTTATACATCACAATTATATTAAATGGCACAGTTGCTACTGATTTTGGTTACTTTTGCAGGTAGCTGTTGTAGCAGACTCAGGGCAGTGGAGAAGCAGAGCTGGAACACGAGACTGAAGTCGAGAAGGACGATGCTGCCAAGGCCGCTGCCGTGGCAGCCAAGGACGACAACAATGGTAAAGGGGGAAAATAAAATGGAGCTCGACAGAAAGAGGAAATTAAGCCGGTCTGTCGTGGAGCACTCATATATTTTTCCGAGCCCTAGATCAGAATGAAGGCCAAGCCAAAGTTCAAGGAAGAAACTCCAAGCAAGAAGAGAGGACGGATTAAAGACATCTACTTTGAAGATTTAGTCTTTAATAGAGTTGCACTTTAATTTAAACGTGTATTCATGCCATATTAGAAAACTTGAACCCAAGGCCTATATAAAGGCATGTAATTCGACCTAGGGAAGGACATCTTATTCTCTAGTCGTCTTCCCCTAAACCCTAGTCGTTTCCCCCTTCTCATTATGTTCTAAACTTCCCCTAGGGCTAAGGGTTGATTCTATAAAGTAGTTGCAAGGATTGCGTTGTTTTAGGATTTTTTTTGTTCAATAAAATAGACTTCAAGTTTGCTTATTCTGGTTTTCAACATCTTGCAAGAGTATCGGGAGAGCATTGTGAGATTATACATTTACTTAATATCGAGAGAGTTAAGTATACGAAAGGAATAAGTATGGGTTCTCCAGTTTATGGTTGAACTATCTCGGACCTAGGGATAGGACGAGGTTAAGTGGCTAAGGAAGAATTCAACAACATCGGTGTTCATCCTTTGATTCACGCCGGGAGGTATCATCAAAGACGTGTTCATCGACAGACTTGGACCTAGGGATAGGCCAAGGCACATCAGGGATTCTTGCCAAGCTTGAAGTACAGAGTTGTGTGATCGCTGTCGCGACAACAACAGACTGCTGTCGCGACAGGCGCAACGACAGAACATAAAGTCCTAGACATTGCAACACCTACACTACTGAGCAAATCAATACCGACCCATTCTCTCTATCCTGATTTCTTTAATCCTATATCTTTAGTACTCTTTATTATTCCCTCACAAACAATTAAAATTACCTTTTTCTTTTTGCAGCAATTCAAGGTTAAGGCTATTTCCAGTCCCTGTGGATTCGACATCCGATACTTCATGTATCACTTTACTACTTACGTCGTGTACACTTGCACACTATTGCGATAAACTCTTTTACACGCAACATATACTTCCTTATCCCTCATAACATGTGCTCTTGTATGTGGTAGCAGCCTTTGTCCATGTTCTCCCCCTTGTATGCCACGACATGTGTCCTATCATGGTCCAATATGTTTGCCGCAACATTCTACCGTTTCAATTCTGGGGCCTTTTGGTTCCTCACTGCAACCTTGTTGTTGGGTGGCCTGGAGTGCCTGACAAGTTGCTGTATCATTGACATGTTTTCTACTGTTCAAGACATGAATTGTAACATGCTCATCATTAATCCTCATTGTCAGTTCTCCTTTCTCCACGTCGATTACAATCCTCCCAGTTGCGAGGAATGGTCGTCCAAGTACCAATGGAGCTCTTTCATCTACATCGCAATCTAAGATGAGGAAATCAATAGGGAAATAAACTTATTCACTTTTACCAGGATATATTCGATTTTCCCTTCTGGTTGTACATGTGATTCGTCAGAAAGCTGTAGCATCACTGTGGTCGGTTGTGTTATTTCAATCCCTAATTTTTGAAAGACGGGCTTGGGCATGATATTGATGCTTGCACCTAAATCACATAACGCTCTCCCCTCATATGTGTTCCCAATCGTGCATGGTATGAGAAAGCTTCCAGGATCCTTGAGTTTGGGTGGTGCTCGATTGTGTAATGCGGTCACGCAATTCTCCGTTACAACCACCATTTCAAATTCCCCAATTCTTTTTCTTTTTGACACTATGTCCTTGAGGACTAGGCATAGTTTGGAATCTCTTTGATTGCTTCCACCAAAGGTATAATGATATGTACCTGTTTAAGTATATCCAAAAACTTTTTAAACTGGTACTGTTCCTTAGGTTGTTCTAGCCTCTGTGGGAATGGTGGAGCTGGTTGACTGTCTCTAGGCTTTGTGGGTGATGTCCTAGGATCTGTGGCGGCAGGACTTGCCTTGACTGGTGTCACGACATCCCTGTCCTTAGACTGTGTAGGGACAGTGGGCTTATGTTGTTTCTCCTTTGCTGGTTGTTTGGCCTGTAGCCCTAGTAGTTGAATACCACTCCTAGTGGTTACAGCCTTGCACAGCTCGTACGACGTTCTCTTAGCGGATTTAGTGTCGCTAGGAAATCCTTTGACTGGCCTAGTGTTCAGGATCTGAGCAATCTGCCCCACTTGCGTTTTAAAGGATTTCAACGTAGCCTCATTATTCTGCAGCCGCATTTATGTTATGTCTATAAAAGTCCGTCTTTTTTATGAACTTGTCAATCTTAGCCATGTATGCACTAGTTTGATTCATAAAAGCATGTAAGGTGTTTTCAAGAGAAGTAGACTGCATTGGTTGCTGGGTTTGAATGTGCTGCTGCGGCGGCATGGATTGTTGGAATCCTGGGGCTGGAGCATTTTGATGCTGCGGATTGAGGGCATTATTAGGGTTGCTCTAGAAGAAGTTGGGGTACTTTTTCCAAGCTAGGTTATAGTTGTTGGACATCTGATTGTTGTTGCGATTGATGTTTCCAACATAGCAGGATGACTCTGGGTTCTGCGGGCATTCAGAGAAAGCATGGTTATCCCCACAGTTTTCGCAAAATAAATCTATTACCATGACTTTCTGTTGATTGTTTTGCGACTGTAAGTTCATAACTAGCTTCGTCAAGGTGGCGATCTGGGATGAAATTGAGCCCTCAGACTCTAATTCATTAACTGTGGTTTGACGGCGAACTCCTCCCCTTCTGGCCGTGGGAAACTGATAATCATTCTTGGTCGTCTTGTTTAAGATCTCCACGGCTTCTTCCGGCTCATTGTCCAAGAGTATGTCGCTTGCCGAGGCATCCAGCATCATCCTAGTTGACTTGTTTATTGTATTGTAGAACATGGTCACTTGCGTCCATACTAGGAATCCGTGCAAGGGGGATTTGTGTAGTAATTCTCGATATCTCTCCTAAGCCTCATGCATGGACTCATCATAAGCCTGTCAAAAAGAAGTGATATCGTTACGTAATCTGTCAGTTAAATTTGTAGGTTTAAAACGAGCTAGAAAATCACGACAAAGATCACTCCAGGATCCAATTGATCTTCCTGGGATACTGTTGAGCCATGTTTTTGCCCTATCCCTCAGTGAATAGGGGAACATCTTCAATCTCAGAATATCCTCATGTACTCTCTGAATCTTGAATGAGTTACAGATCTGAAGGAAGGACTAGAGGTGTTGTATGGCGTCTTCAGTTGCGGAGCTGCCAAATGGCCCCATTGTGTTGATCATATTAAACATCACGGGCTTCAGCTCAATGTTGGCGGCCTCGATCTCTGGGGTAACAACTCCAGGGTTTATTTTGTTTAGGTCCCCTTCAAGGTAATCTCGGACTGTTGGGTGTCGTACTGGTACAAATGGAGCTTGCAGATTTGCTCCATTTCTTGCCGTGATCTGCTGTTCTTTAATAAGTGGCTGCCCATCGGCAGAATGCTGCCCATTAACATTGTGTCCTAGCGGCACTTGGTTGAGGCCACGACCTCGAGGTGGGTCCTCAGGTTGATACGATTTGGCTATGATCTTTCGTATAAGCCTTAAATAAGAGCCTTCAAGTTCTAGATCTAAGTCTTGCACTGGGTTGCCTGGGTCAGCTCTGGTCATGCACTTAAAAAAACCAAATTTTATTAGTAATTAAATAAAAAATAAAAATAAATGAACTAAATAAAAGAAGAGTGCAAGAAAATAAAAACAAAGGTTGCCAATCCCTAACAACGACGCCAAAAATTTGTTGCGTGTAAATAATGCCCCGCAATTTGTGCAAGTATACACGACGCAAGTAATATAGGGATAAGTATAAGAGTATCGTCTCCATAGGGATTGCTCAACCTTTAGTTCTACTCCCTCGCATTGCAAAATAAATAAAGTAAAAAACACAATTTAGTTGGGTGATTTGAGATAATCTAAAAACAACTAAACAAAAGAAATCCAATAAAGAAAGTAAATGAGTGATCAAGATAAGAAGATGGGCCGGATTAGAGTGTGTCGTAGTGTGGAATCCTCTTGACTTTATTTCTATCTCGAATGCAGCAACACACTACTGCCATGGCAATGACCTAATACCCTACCGCGACCGTGGTGGCTGAATCCCTGCCGCGGCAATCCCTTTGTCTTGGGCAGAAGTAGTTAAGGCTCGGCAAAGTGTCCTTGGGTGGTTCCGCCTTATCCCTAAGCACGGAACACTGGTTGATGGTTAAACTCTAATGATACCTCCCAGTGTGAATTAAAGGCAAACGCCAATTGTTCATACACTTCTATTAGCCGCAGAAACTCTAACTTATCCCTAGGTCGAGTTAGTTAATACCACGTGGGGCAAAAACCGTACTTATTCTTTTCGCGAGCTCAACTCTTCCGATACTTAACAAATGGATAATCTCACAAACCCTCTCATGAGTAGAATGCAAAAATAATTAAATCCAGAATTAGCAAACCTTAACTTTTATTGCATTAAGAACAAAAACTAAGTACAAAGAGTTTTCACACAACTACTAAACAAACTAATCCTAACCCTAAAAAATTTAGAACATAATTAACTGATCTTAAGCTCAATCTTTCTTCTCTCTCTGACGTGATGTTTCTTCTCTCGATGGCGGCAAGCTTTTATATAGGGGAAGGTGTAGGCACAAATCTTTCTTGGAGAATGTAACCCCCTTAGCCCGGCCTAGACGTTTGGCCCGAACTACGAAGATTACACGGGGAAAACCAAAGTCAACTCGAAAGTCAACCTTGATTCACGACCCTTTTCTATTTTTAATCTTTTCTAGATGCACAATAAGCCTATGTGAAAACCCACGAGACATGGTAGAAAAAGGAACAACAATCGGAACACATTTAGGGGCTCAATTGCACTACAAAAAAGATTAGGGACCAATTTGTAATTTTTGTAAATTAGAGGGACTTCACTGGTTTTAGGATTACCAAAATGAAATTAATCATGTTACTTGCTCCTCTGCCAAATTTCAGCTTAAATAGACATTCCAAGCTCAAGCAATTGCATTCACGACATTTACGACTAAAATATAAAGCATGAAGACTCAAAGCAATTCAAATCTGCATCCAACGGTCAACCGTATCGGAACGCCTACCCACCGTACCGAAACGTATGTATCGAAACGGTGTCGACCGTTTCGGTACGCGGGTATGTTCCGAGACCAGTATCGAAACATGACATTCTAGTAGCCAAACTGTTTCGAAAAAGCCTAAGTCGTTTCGAAACACTAAGACCGTTACAAGCCCCCGCTTCGAAACACTTGAGGGTTTTTCGATACACCTTGCCTAGAAACAGCAGATATAGCTGGTTTTTCATCCTTTAACCCAATCAAACATGCCTCAAAAACTCCCAAATCACACTAGAAAACCATTTTACACACAAGGAACATATTTAGGACCTTCTAGCACGAGCATGGCATCAAACACAAAATCACATAGTCTGAAGGCATACTCCCTAATCACAAAACCAATATAAGCAATCCAACCTCAAACAAAACATTTAAGGCCACTTACAACCCAAAAATGCCAACATAAACATGCCTCAAACTTAGGGAGTTCAAACGTATCTCCCAAATACAGCCTTGGTTTCCCATTGCCATTATATCAAAACTAAAGTGTATGAAAACTTCACCGTACGTGAGCTTGTACTTCCTTGGATGATCTTATCCTCTTTGATGCCCGGAAACACCTCAATTATCTACATTATTGGTAAAAGAGAGCGTAAGCACAAATGCTTAGTGAGGCATGCTTTAAAGAAACCAACACAATAATGCATAACTTGAAAACACATCCTCAAAAGCTTTTAACAGCATGCTCATTCTATCTCATGCTTGAAAACCATTCAAAGAAACTTCACATTGAAAACACATGTACCTTCATTCTATCTCATGCATTTAAACCAATGCAAAACTCATGGCAAAGCCATACTCATGCTTGTAACACCAAAGCATTTCAATGCAAATCTCATATGCATTTCTCATAGCATAAATCATTTCATCAAAGGTACATGTGAGTCAAAAATCATTTCATATTTTATATTGGCATTTCACATCTCATTATTACTCGGATATGCGGACATATCACTAGACACTTTCGGTGGCATCTACCATCACCGTACTCACTCGTCTAGCAACACAATTTCTGGTGGAATCTCACATCACCGTACTCACATGGCAGAATCTCTCATCGCCACAAAGCTTGGGTATTTCACCAAGTCCTACCCGATGGAATGCCCATCACCGGTTCTCTCCCTTTGGCTTAACCAAAGAGCACGTACGAATTTCTAGTTTATAGTGCACTCCTATCCTATTTATCGATCAATTATATCCGGTAAGTACCTCAACATCTATGCCAATATATTATGTCAAATCACCATCTCACCTACTATTTTTCATGCAACAATTCTCAAAACATTCTCATCTCATTTCAAAACCATAACATTTTCCATGCTTTAAACAAAAGCCCAAATCTCAACCATGCAACATGTTACTTCATGAAATCATTTCAAGCATCATCTCATGCTATAAAACATGCATAAAAACAGTAGGAATTTATCAATCACAAACCATGAGCATGTAAAAACATTTTAGGGGCAATCATCACATCTATGAGAGCAATCTAGCCAATACTTACTTCCAGACTTAGGAAGGTGTTTCAAACCTTTCCTAAATCCCCAAGCCTAGAGTCTTTGTCCCTCAAGGACTTCTAAAACCACACGCACTCACCGATTAGGTTTCGCTTGCTCGCCGAAATGCTATCTAAGCTTCCGGATCAACACCAAAGGCGTCCGAAGATGTCTCCTCTGTTTTAAACACATAAGACCAGAGGATTAATGCATCATCTTGCATTGAAATCATCAACCACACACCTAATCTCGCTGCTCTACTCAAAAACCACATTTCGGCTACCAAACACAACTGAAATCACCTCCAAACTCTTCCAAAACAAAACCCAGCCAAGATCTATCACTTTTAATCATTTCTAAACATCAATTAACATCAAAAACCACCACAAACTCGTCCTTATACCTCCAGCTATGACAGAATACCCAAAACCATCTGTTGAGTGTGTAAAAGTTCTATTATTTACACCCTTTTTAACCCATATTTCTGCTGCATTCAAGCATCATTGCATTGTATTTAGGTTAGTTTTCAGTAAAACATCACAAACGGATTAAAAGCACAGATTCTACTAAAAGATGGCTTATTTTGCAGGCAGCTGCCATAGTTGACAAAGAAGGCAGGCGCAGGGCAGTGAAGCAGAAGAGCTGAACTGGACAAGCAGACGATGAAGACGAAGCTGCCATGGAGCTGTCATGACAGCAGGGTGACAACAGCCTTATGAAGAGGAAAAGTAAAATGGACCTCGATAGATAGAGAAAAATCTGCCCGTCTGTCGTGTGAAAGCCAAATATTTTTCCAAGCCCCGAATCAAAAGATATGTCAAGCCAAAGCTCAAGGAGAGGAATTCCCATAAAGCAAGGAGGCGGCTGAGAAGTAGGAATCCTTAGAGATTAAGCATTTATTAGAATCTTACTTTTCATTAAAGTTGTAATCCTTGTTAACCTAGAATACTTGAGCCCAAAGCTTATATAAGGGCATAGGTTTTAACCTAGAAAAATCCCTGATTCTTCCCCATAACCGATAACCTAAACCCCCTGCCGTTTACCCGTCACCGACATGTTCTAATTTCCCCCTAGGGCCACGGGTTGTTTTGTAAAGTAGTTGCAAGGGTTGTTTTGTTTTAGGATTTTTCCAAGTTCAATAAAATAGACTTCAAGTTCTCTTATTTTGGTTATTATCATCTTGCAAGAGCATCGGGAGAGCATTGTGAGGTTATCTATTTACTTAGCATCGGGAGAGTTAAGTATACGAAATAAATAAGAGCAAGTTCTCTAGTTTATAGTTGAACTATCTTGTGCCTAGGGATAGGGCAAGGTTAAGTGGCTAAAGAAGAATTCATACACATCGGTGTTCATCCTTCGATTCACGCCGGGAGGTATCATCAAAGACGTGATCATCGACAGAATTGGACCTAAGGATAGGCCAAGGCAGATCTGGGATTCTTGCCAAACTTGAAGTACGGAGTTGGTGTGTCTGCTGCCGCGACAGCCAACGGACAGCCGCCGCGACAGGTGCTTCCGCGACGGGCACGACGACAGAACTGGAGTTCCTAAGCAATCCAATACCTGCACTACTGAGCAATTCAATACCAGCCCGTTTTCTCTATCTTGATAACTCAATCCTTTTATTTGCGTTTCTATTTTATTATTCTCGTGACAACTCTCAATATTTCTTTTACTTTCGTGCAGTAAATTAAGGTGGAGTCATTAGCCCAATCCCTGTGGAGACGATATCCGATACTTCGTATCACTTTACTACTTGCGTCGTGTACACTTGCACTACAATTGCGATAGACTCTTTTACACGCAACACCATCATTCTAACAAGCAAAACTTAGGAAAACAATCCAATTTGGGATTTGATTGATAAAACCTCATTTGTAACATCAATTAACATCCAAAATACATTAGAAAACCATCTCAAAATAGAGCCCAATCATTCACCACGAAAATCTTCAAGATCTCTTCCAAAATATTGAGTTTTAAGACAATTTCTTGTTTCTAACATTAAAACCACTTAAAATTCATTAATAAAGGATTGATAACTTGGGAATTTCAGTAAAGAACTGATCATTAGAGGAGAAGGATGAAGCTTACCTCTAATGGATGATTTCTCCTTGATTTGGGCAAGTTTTCTTGAAAATTCAATGTAGAACTCTCCATATCTTAAGAAATTTCGTCCTCAAAATTTACCTGGAGGAAAAATGTAAGGAAACTGCTTCTTCATATCTTTCTTTCTTTCCCGCGTGGCTTCCTCAACACCACGAGGCCTCCACAACACCTTAACCAGCTCAATGGTCTTACCACGGAGAACCTTACTGTCTGAATCCAAAATCTCAATTGGTTCCTCCTCATAAGTCAAATCTGGATTCAACTCAACTTCCTCCACATGCATAACATGCGAAGGATCCAATCTATACCTCCGAAGCATGGATACATGAAACACATTATGTATCTTTTCCAGCTCTTGTGGTAGTCTCATCTTATAAGCAACATGACCCACACGTTCCATCACCTCGTATGGTCCAATATATCTAGGGCTCAACTTGCCCTTCCGGCCAAATCTCATCACCTTCTTCCAAGGTGAAACCTTTAAGAGCACACGGTCACCCACCGCAAATTCTATCTCCTTACGCTTCAAATCCGCATAAGACTTTTGCCGATCCGATGCTGCCTTCAACCGCTCACAATTGAGCTTCACCTTCTCGGTGGTTCCTTTCAACAAAGCCGGCATCGAGACCAACTATTGTCCCGTTTCAGCCCAACAAAGAGGAGTTCTGCGCTTCCTCCCATACAAAGCCTCATAAGGTGCCATTTGAATACTTGCCTGGTAGCTATTATTATAAGCAAACTCACCAAAGGCAAGTGCTTCTCCCAAGAGCCTTGAAACTCAATCACACAGCACCTCAACGTATCCTCAAGCACTTGGATAACACGCTCAGACTGTCCATCCGTCTGCGGATGATAAGAAGTACTGAAATTCATCCGCGTACCCAATGCTGGATGTAAACACTCCCAAAACCTTGTCGTGAACCTCGGATCTCTATCTGACACTATAGATTTTGGTACCCCATGCAGACGTACAATCTTAGCAATGTATAGCTCAGCAAGCTTATCCAAGGTATACGTAGTATGCACATGTATGAAATGCGCACACTTCGTAAGGCGATCCACAATCACCCAAACAGAATTATTCTTTGATGGCGACAAAGGCAAACCAGACACAAAGTCCATGGTTATCCTCTCCCATTTCCATTCAGGGATCCTCAACGGTTGCAACAACCCCGAAGGAAACTGATGCTCAGCCTTAACCTGCTGACAAACCATGCACTTGCTCACATATTCAGCAACATCTTTCTTCAAACCCACCCAATAGCACTCATCCTTCAGATCACGGTACATCTTTGTACTACCAGGGTGCATAGCAAAAGGACTACTATGAGCTTCAGTCAGAATAGTACGCCTCAACTCCACATCATTCGGTACCACTATCTAGCTTCCAAAACATAAAACACCATCATCATTAAAACAAAAATCTGATGGTCTATCCTCAGCAATATCCTGAACATGTGGCACCAAAGAATCATCCAACAACTGCTTATCCTTTATCAACAGGACTAGAGATGGTTTCACTTGCAATTCAGCAACAAGACCTCCATCTCGCGATATGCTCAAGCTAGCAAACATCGCCCTTAACTCCACCACCACTTTTCTGCTCAAGGCATCGGCCACAACATTGGCCTTTCACGGGTGATACTCGATCGTTAGATCGTAATCCTTAAGCAACTCCACCCATCGTTGTTGCCTAAGATTCAACTCTTTCTGAGACATCAAATACTTCAAACTCTTGTGATCCGTGTACACGATACACTTCTCACCATAAAGATAATGTCTCCAGATCTCCAAAGCAAAAACTACTACAGCTAACTCAATATCATGCGTAGGATAATTGCGCTCATGCACCTTCAACTGACGCGATGCATAAGCCACCACCTTACCCTCTTGCATTAACACACACCCCAAACCAACGTAGGATGCATCATTGTACACCATAAACTCTTTCCCTGATTCAGGTTGAACCAAAATAGGAGCTTGCGTCAAGGCTTCCTTAAGCTTCTCAAAAGCTTGTGGTCTCGCTTCCGTCCACTCATACTTAACATCTTTTTGCAACAACTTTGTTAAAGGGGCAACAATCTTAGAAAATCCATCCATGAACCTTCAGTAGTATTCTGCCAACCCAAGGAAACTACAGACCTCATGAATAGACTTAGGAGGCTTCCAATTCATCACCGCCTCAACCTTCGGGGGATCAACTCGAATCCCTTCAGCCGAAACCACATGACCAAGAAAAACAACTTCCTTTAGCCATAACTCACACTTTCTCAGCTTAGCACAAAGCTGATTTTCCAACAGCGCTTGTAAAACAATTCTCATATGACCTTCATGCTCCTCCTCAGTACGAGAGTACACAAGGATATCGTCGATGAACACCACAATGAACTTGTCCAAGTATTCATGGAACACTCTATTCATCATGTCCATGAAAGCAGTAGGAGCATTCGTCAAGCCAAACGGCATTACAAGGAACTCGTAATGCCCATACCTCGTTCTAAAGGATGTTTTCGGCACATCCACATCTTTCACCTTTAGCTGATAGTACCCTGATCTCAAGTCAATCTTTAAAAGCACAGCCGCTCCCCGAAACTGATCAAAAAGATCATCAATCCTCGGCAAAGGATACTTGTTTTTGACAGTCAACTTGTTCAGCTGACGATAATCGATGCACATTCTCATCGTGCCATCTTTCTTTTTCACAAACAAGACCGGTGCACCCCAAGGTGACACACTAGTCCGAATGAAGCCACGGTCAAGCAACTCCTGAAGTTGCGTCTTCAACTCCTTCAACTCTTTGGGTGTCATGCGATAGGGAGCAATGGACACTGGAGTTGTGTTCTCATACAGCTCAATCCCAAACTCCACTTCCCGACTAGGCGGCAATCCAGGTAATTCCTCCGAAAGCACTCCAGGGAACTCATGCACAATTCTTATATCCTGAACGCGCACCTCCTTTGAACTAGGATTCATAACAAAGACTAGGTAAGCCTCGCAACCTTGCCGCAACATCCGACTTGCTTCCAATGTAGACACCACATTGGTAAGAAACTTCACATTCTCACACACTACCACCACCTCATAATCATTCGCAAGTTTCAATGAAACTCGCTTGCTTTTGAAATCCACAACGGCCCTATGCTCAACAAGCCAATCCATGCCAAGGATTACATCAAAACCATAGAATGGCAATTCCATGAGATCAACAAGAAAAACATAATTTTGCACCTTCAAGGGACATCTCCTATACAATTTCCTTGTTACAATCGTCTCACCAAAGGAACTAGTCACACACATACCCACATCCAAAGACTCAACATGTAAACCAAGCATTTGAGCATGTTCACGCAATATGTACGAGTGTGTAGATCCAGAATAAATCAAAGAAAGTAATGACAAGGATTGCAAAGTAAAGGTACTTGCGATCACATCCGTATCATTCCTTCCCTCACGATGGGCGTACACTCGAGCTTGACCACCACCCTCAAGTTGAACGGCCACAACATGTGCTACGTTCCTTTCACCATCATCCATACGCTAAAAATTACCACGGCCACGGCCACGACCTCTCTGTGGCTCTGCTGCTCTCACCGGAGCCTGTCCCTCTCTCAGCGGATGAGGACAATCTTTCTTCAAATGCCCTCGGTTTCCATAATTCCAGCATGTCCCAAGGTTACCCCAACACTCACCACCATGTCTTCTACCACAAAAATTACACTCAGGAGTCCTTAGGAAAGCATTAGGTCCTTGCTGACCTCTACCAGGGTTACCACCCCACGTCTAGCATCGTAGTGCGGCTTCCTATCCTTCTGTCTCTTGTTGCGATCTCTACCAAAATCGTGTTCCGCAGCTCGCTTTCCCGAGCTAGAGCCACCAGCTCGACTTGTCAAACCAAGATTCGATTCAATGTCCTTGGCTCTTGTAACCAAGACAGCGAAATCAGTGTAATCAGCTGCAAGCATATAGGTCTTGACATCCGCTACCAGCCCATAACAGATTCGTTTGCACCTCTCCCGCACATTAGGGATTAGCTCAGGTGCATACTGACTAAGGTGAACAAACTGAATTTCATATTCAGCTACTGACATGTTCCCTTGCATGAGAGACATAAACTCTCTCTTCTTTTCATCGAGGTAACGTACTCCCAGGTACTCCCGCTTGAACGCATTCAAGAAAAACGTCCAAGTCACCTCATCATCCTCCATCCCAGAGATAGTGGTCGTCCACCACGTATAAGCATCACCATGCAGTAGTGACACAATACAACCCATCTTCTGCACATTGTTGCAGTTCAACTGACCTAGAATCCTCTTGGTGCACTCCAACCAAGACTTAGATCCTTCCGGAGATAAGCCTCTGAACTCAGTCCCTCCTAGACTGCGAAGACGCTCCAAAGGCAATCTCACATTAGCATCATCCTGATGTGCAGCTCCATGAGCTCCAGCTACGGCTGCCTGGAAAGCTCCAGCAATAGCCTGAATCAACATGGTCATGTCAGGAGCAGCTTGCCCCTGCACACCCTCGGGTTCAGCAACCCCAGCACCAGCACCAGCATTACCACCCCCAGCTCCACCACCACCGGGTGGCCCACCAGAGGGAGAATGAGGTAAATCCTCAGCATTCTCCGCATTCTCATTATCAGCCATGGATCTAGTATTGATTCTCAGCTCTCTACGTGGCCCCATTATAAAAACAATGCACTGACAAAAATGCAATAAACACAATTAGGCACAATAAGGTAAGTAATCCAAGTACTCAAGCTCATTTTCGAAAACAATAAACCTTGATTCACGACCTTTTTTATTTTATTTTTAATCTTGTCTAGATGCACAATAAGCCTATATGAAATCCCACGAGACATGGTAGAAAAAGGCACAGCAATCGGAACGCATTCAGGGGCTCAATTGCACTACAAACAAGATTAGGGACCAATTTGTAATTTTTGTAAATTAGAGGGACTTCATTGGTTTTAGGATTACCAAAATGAAATTAATCATGCTACTTGCTCCTCTGCCAAATTTCAGCTTAAATAGACATTCCAAGCTCAAACAATTGCATTCACGACATTTAGGACTAAAATGTAAAGCATGAACACTCAAAGCAATTCAAATCTGCATCCAACGGTTAACCGTATCGGAACGCCTACCCACCGTACCGAAACGTATGTATCGAAACGGTGTTGACTGTTTCGGTACGCGGGTATGTTCCGAGACCAGTATCGAAACATGGCATTCCAGTAGCCAAACTATTTCGAAACAGCCTCAGTCGTTTCGAAACACTAAGACCGTTACAAGCCCCCGTTTCAAAACACTTGAGGGTGTTTCGATACACCTTGCCCAGAAACAGCAGATATAGCTAGTTTTTCATCCTTTAACCCAATCAAACATGCCTCAAAGACGCCCAAATCATACCAGCAAACCATTTTACACACAAGGAACATATTTAGGACCTTCTAGCACGAGCATGGCATCGAACACAAAATCACATAGTCTAAAGGCATACTCCCTAATCACAAAACCAATATAAGCAATCCAACCTCAAACAAAACATTTAAGGCCACTTACAACCCAAAAATGCCAACATAATCATGCCTCAAACTTAGGGAGTTCAAACGTATCTCCCAAATGCAACCTTGGTTTCCCATTACCATTATATCAAAACTAAAGTGTATGAAAACTTCACCATACGTGAGCTTGTACTTCCTTGGATGATCATATCCTCTTTGATGCCCGGAAACACCTCAATTATCTGCATTATTGGTAAAAGTGAGCGTAAGCACAAATGCTTAGTGAGGCATGCTCTAAAGAAACCAACACAATAATGAATAACTTGAAAATACATCCTCAAAAGCTTTTTAACAACATGCCCATTCTATCTCATGCTTGAAAACCATTCAAAGCAACTTTACATTGAAAACACATGTACCTTCATTCTATCTCATGCATTTAAACTAATGCAAAACTCATGGCAAAGCCATACTCATGCTTGTAACACCAAAGCATTTCAATACAGATCTCATATGCATTTTTTCATAGCATAAATCATTTCATCAAAGGTACATGTGAATCAAAAATCATTTCATATTTTATATTGGCATTTCACATCTCATTATTACTCGGATATGCGAACATCTCACTAGACACTTCCGGTGGCATCTACCATCACCGTACTCACTCGTCTAACAACACAATTTCCAGTGGAATCTCACATCACCGTACTCACATGGCGGAATCTCTCATCGCCACAAAGCTTAGGTATTTCACCAAGTCCTACCCGATGGAATGCCCATCATCGGTTCTCTCCCTTCGGCTTAACCAAAGAGCACATACGAATTTCTAGTGTATAGTGCACTCTCATCCTATTGATCGATCAATTATATACGGTAAGTACCTCAACATCTATGCCAATATATTATGAGCATGTAAAAACATTTTAGGGGCAATCACCACATCTATGAGAGCAATCTAGCCAATACTTACTTCCGGACTTATGAAGGTGTTTCAAACCTTTCCTAAATCCCCAAGCCTTGAGTCTGTCCCTCAAGGACTTCTAAAACCATACTCACTCACCGATTACGTTTCGCTTGCTCGCCGAAACGCTATCTAAGCTTCCGGATCAACACCAAAGGCTTCCGAAGATGTCTCCCCTATTTTAAACACATAAGACCAGAGGATTAATGCATCATCATGCATTGAAATCATCAGCCACACACCTAATCTCTCTACTCTACTCAAAAACCACATTTCGGCTACCAAACACAACCGAAATCACCTCCAAACTCTTCCAAAACAAAACCCAGCCAAAATCTATCACTTCAAAACATCAATTAACATCAAAAACCACCACAAACTCGTCCTTATACCTCCAGCTATGACAGAACACCAAAATCACCCCAAAAATCATCATTCTAACAAGAAAAACTTAGGAAAACAATCATATTCGGGATTTGATTGATAAAACCTCATTTGTAACATCAGTTAACATCTAAAATACATTAGAAAACCATCTCAAAATAGAGCCCAATCATTCACCACGAAAATCTTCAAGATCTCTTCAAAAATCTTGAGTTTTAAGACAATTTCTTGTTTCTAACATTAAAACCACTTAAAAATCATTAGAGGAGAAGGATGAAGCTTACCTCTAATGTATGATTTCTCCTTGATTTGGGCAAGTTTTCTTGAAAATTCAATGTAGAAATCAAGTGGATTTGATGAGGAATTGATTAAGAATCAAAGAAAAATTGCTGGAGAGAATGTGTTTGGTTGAAAAGAATTTGAGAGAAAATAAAATGAGGGGAAATTTGTGAAAAGTAGTTATGAATAGTCAAAGGTTGTTTCTAAATTAATTAACCTTCATTTCCTTTAATTTAAACTTTAATTAAATCACCCAAATTAAGGAAAAAATCTGATGCAAACATTTTGGTAAAATTAGCTCCTTAAAGATTCAAAGTTTCAATCATTTACAAAACAGTCACTATTTAACTTTTGCAAAAACTGTGATTTGGTCACTACATCGAAATGTAGTATTTCCAAACCTTATTTTGTAAAATTGATTCCGCCATTTTCTTTCATATATTAAATGAGTATTTTTAGATATTTTTCTATATTTTTAAAGCATCTCGAACCAGATGTTCCCTAAAACTCCCTTTAAGACTCGAACCGTTTTCTGACCGGTCTGATTCGGACTCTAAACATCTAGGCCCAAATTTGGGGTGTTACAGAGAAAAAGTTAAGTTGGACTTGGACTAGACTTTATTAAAGAAGTAAATCTCTTTAATTTATTACAATATACACTTTTGTCCAAGAGTCCAACTGTATACTTCCTTCCACGTTTTCCTCCTCTTCTCGAGCTCCAGCTGTCACACAAAGTGTGTAGAAAATTCTAGCGTTAAAAGCTCTACAAGTCGGCTACCACTTTTGCTCATTTTTCCCTCTGGCACAATGCTTTCGCGGCTTGGCTTTTGCTGCCTCAGCATCGGCCTGCTCTGCTCAGCAAAGCTTCCCTCAGTAGAATATGTCATGTGGCTTGGCTCGATCAGGGTCTGTTGTTTGCTACTTCTACCTCATCTTCCCTTCCGCTTTCTGTGATGTGGCGGCATCCTCCTACTCCAGCAGTAGTCATCCTGCAAGAATACCAATCATGCATTAAATAGTACATTTTTCATATAATAAACAGAATATAAAGCTCAAATGCATAAATGATGAAATCTATGCATGAAAGGCTATAATGAAGCTCAAATGGGTGTAGTTTGAGTGATAATTGTCATGTAAAAGGGGTTAAAATATAGGACTTTTAGGCACTTATCATCAGCCTTTCTTCAAATTCACCCTTCTAAGGCCTTAGGTATAGATGGTTATCCAACCTCATTCTTTCATGATTTTTGGCATATTGTTGGTAATGGTTTCATTAGTATGTGCCTTGATTTATTGGCTGGTATAGTGGATTTTAGTGAGGTTAACAAAACTGTAATTGTTTTGATCCCTAAACTAGATGAACCTAGCCTTATTAAGCAATACAAGCATATTAGCCTTTGCACTATTATTTATAAAACTGTTTCTAAAGTGCTTGTGAATAGATTGAAAGATGTTATGCTTGTTTGTATTGCTAAAAATCAGAGTGCTTTTGTTCCTGGTAGATTGATCTCTGATAATGTGGTTGTTACTCATGAGTTGCTGCATTATTTAAAAGGGGCTAGAAGTGGCCCTAATAAGGGAGCAGCTGTGAAATTAGATATGAAAAAAGCTTATGACAGGGTTGAATGGCATTTCTTACATGATGTAATGGTGAAACTCGGCTCTGCGCAGCAGTGGGTGGATTTGATTATGTCTTGTGTTACCTCTGTTTCTTTTTGCTTGAGGATAAATGGTAAATTATCTAGTGAGTTCAGCCCGAGTAGAAGGATTCGTCAGGGAGACCCGTTATCACCTTACTTGTTCCTATTTTTTCTTAAGGCCTTTCAGCTCTTCTCTTGAAGGAACAGGAAGTAGGAAAAATAAGGGGGATAAAAGCTAGTATGCATGGTCCGCTGGTTAATCATCTTCTCTATGAGGATGATAGTTTGCACTTTATCGAAAACTCCGTTCAGGAAGCGACAAGACTGAAGGAAATTGTACATGTTTATGAGGTCTCTTCAGGGAAGAAAGTGAATGTGGACAAGTCTTTCATCTATTTTAGTAATGGGATGTCCGAGCATGATAAAGGCCTTATCAGAGATGCACTTGGAATGAGAGAGGAAACAGATTTAGGGAGTTACCTAGGTTTGCCCTTGATTGTTGTTAAGAACAAAATTGATGCTTTGGGTTTTCTGTTCAAGAATGTGGACAAGAGAGTAAGAGGGTGGACCAAGAATCTGTTATCCTATGGAGGGCGAGAGGTTTTTTTGAAAGCTGTGGCACAAGCACTTCCTACTTACGCTATGGGATGCTTTCTTCTCCCTGATTGTATCATGGATCCTATTATCTCCACTATACATTCCTATTGGTGGTCGGGTAGAGCAAATGAGCGAGGTTGGGCACACATGGCTTGGCATAAGCTTTTTAGACCAAAGAAGTATGTTGGGCTTGGGTTCAAAGATTTGAAATTGTTTAATCTTGCATTGCTTGGGAAACAGGTTTGGAGGTTGCTCTCAAATAAGGACTCCTTGTGCTATAAAGTCCTATCTGTAAAATATTTCCCTAATGGATCCATTCTTGATGCGAAGGCACATGATAAGCCTTCATTTGTCTGGAGTAGCATTTTCAAAGTGAAGGAATTGTTGAAAGAGGAATTTCACACAAGGATTGGCATAGACGGTAAAGTTCAAATGTTTAGGGAAAATGGGGTGGAGACTTTGTAATAGCTTTGGATGGCCAGTACTTTGATGGATCTCCCCAACCAGTCGTGTGTAGTGAGTTTATGGTACCGAGAGAAGCTAAATGGGATGATAGGAAGGTTAGAAGTGTCATTAGTTTTGTGGATGCCGAGAGAATTTTGGGTTGTCCAATTGCTCTTGTTTCGAGGGATATTATAGTGTGGAACCATCACTCTTCGGGATCCTATACTACTAAAATGGGGTATAATTGAATTCAAAGAAGCAGAAACGTTGTCCCCTTGTGGAAGGTCATTCATAAGATGAATACTCTTCCAAAGGTTAAGATATTTGCATGGAGACTTTGTCATAATGCCATCCTTGTCGGCGAAAAGCTTGTTGCTGCTCATATTGGTAATGGTTTATGCCCTTTATGCTTTAGGGAAACTGAGACTCTTCTTCATGCTTGCCGAGATTGTCCTTCTGTGCAAGAAGCTTTCGCTTATTGTGGTCTTTTGGGCTTGATCCCTCGGGTTTCAGTCGACAGTTATAGAGGTTGGTTGAGATTTGTGTCGAGGCACTAGACAAAGAGAAATTTACTTTTCTTATGGTGTTGATTTGGAACTTATGGAATAGGAGAAACCATCTTATTCATAAGTCTCTTTTGTTTCCTGCTAGAGTTGTCGTGGGTTATGCTTAGTTACTTGTGAATGACTTTGTTGCAGCATTTGATCATTATGTCCCTAATGTTACTTTCAACATGTCCAATAGATGGAAGTGTCCTCCAGAATCGGTGTTCAAGATCAATGTGGATAGGGCGTTCATTCCAGAAACTGGTGTAGCGGCATTCAGAGTTGTGGCCCGAGATGAGTATGGTCTCATGGTTGATGGACATGCCCAACTCATTCCAGGAATCCTCACAGCCGAACTTACCGAGGCATGGACATTCTCAGAAGGCATCAAGCTAGCGGCTTCTAACGGTTGGAGCAAGGTGATCATTGAAGGAGATTCTATAAGAGTGGTCAACATGTTGCTTTCTTCTGGCCCTGATCTCTCCCTAGCCGCCATTGTTCTAGAGGGGGCTAAGCACATTCTTAGGACTCATCCTTGTTTTACTATTTCACATGTTAGCCGTGAGGCAAATAGAGTAGCTCATTCTCTTGCTCATTGGAGCCTTACTTGTATTAAGCCTTTTTATTTTTCTGTTGATGTGCTAGATTGTTTGGCTTCTGATCTTGTAGACGATACTATTTATGGTTGTTAATGAAATTTATATCTTTCCCTAAAAAATCATAATTATCATTCATATTTAGATAAATTATGATTTATTTTATTATTATTTGTCTTATTGGTGTTCTAGCTAGTTTACATCAAAAGATAATTCTACAGTAAATGAGATACATCGCAATATACCACTATTTATATGTATCACAATGTATCATTAACTGTTTTAATTAGTTTTGAAATCCTAAGGACCAAAGTGTCATTATCCCATTTTAAAATAGATTTTATATTTTTCAGATCTTATTTTATTTTTTAATTCAAAAAATAATTAAACTTTTATTACTATAATAATTCTTACATTCACTTTAATTTAAGGGTAAAAATTCACAAATGATCATTAAACTTTGATCAATTATTCAATTTGGTAACTAAACTTAAAATTGCTTCAATGTTACCATTAAACTTTTAGTTTTGTTTCAATTTGGCCACTGGCCCGTTAGCAACTGTTAAAAAGGTGATGTGGTTGTTAAATTTTTTTTGTATAATAACACATTTAGTCCTCCACGTTTACACATTCAAACAATTTAGTCATGACTCCGTATCATTCTTCTTCCATTTTGAGGAGTCGATTTGGGAATAGGATATTCCCATTTGATGGAGATGAACAAGATGCATCCAATGACTTATCAACCGAATTTGATTTGTTTATTATTTTCACACACACAGGTAAATTTGGCTAGCTTTGTATATGAGGAAAACGATTTCCATCAAGCTGCTAAACTCAATTGTTCAAAAAGTTCGACGACTTGTTCTTTTGAAGCACTTGAAAGGGATAATTTATGATACTCGATTGCAGTGTTAAGCGAGCCTTAATTTTTAGGCACTCCAATATTCAGGAAAATCAAGTTTATGAGGTATGGAATCCTAAAATCGGTTTATGGAAATAAATTAAGTATATTTTTAAAAATTAATACTTAATTTTTTTGTGAAAATAATTTCATTAAGGGTAAACTACATAAATGACCACCATAATATTAGAAAATTCGTGATTTGACCACTTTACTTTTTTTCGAAGCAATTAAACCACCATACTAGTAAATTGGATGCAATGTGACCACCAACCGTTAGAGGTTAACGACAGGGTGACGTGGTAGTTAAAAAAATAGGGTATAATTACACATTTGGTCCTTATTACTTATACACTCTATCAATTTGGTCTTAATTTTAATTTAATAAAATAAATTAATTATTTAATTAGGCAGTGACACATGTTGTCATCTTATTAGAGGACTTTAATTAATTTTATTTTATTTTATTAATTTTCCACCTCCAATCTATTGGTGATACGTGTCACCATATTGGAGGAGAAAATAAAAGCAAGAATTATCTTGCTCCTGGTAGGATTCAAACCAGAGTTACATTGGATAAAGGCATGTAAGCTTACCACTAGGCCAAGTGAATATTTGTGATGTATGGTACAAAATTTAAACTTTAACAGATAAAAAAAACTCCAATAAAAGAAATATACAACTTTCTCTCTCCTCAAACACCATTTTCTCTCCCATGTTCTTTATCTGCAACGTTTCCATTTTAGTTCCAAGTTTTACAAAGAATGGTGTCACATTTAAACAGGAAATCAAAAAGTCAAAAACTACGAAATGGACTATAAAACCAATTCTCTCCCTCTAATCTTTTCCCAGTCCCTGATTGGAGCAATCCAGCACTATAATCTCTTCATTCTTCATCTTTCCTCCACTTCTTGTTTGATTCTATTAGATTGATAAACAAGTATTTGAATGGGGAAATACGTGAAGTTGTTAGATGCAGCGGTGAGAGTAGCCGCAAGGTTTCATTCCCACTGCCCACAAACTACACGCTTGTACCCTTCTCCAAACTTCGAACACTGCCATGATTGTCACCACTCCTCCACCGGTGGCTCCACCTGTCTTGTCTGAAAACACATGCTCAAGACCTCCTATAACGCCCTGGTTTTGGGCCTAGATGTTTTAGAGGTTGAATCGGGCCGGTCGAGAATGGTTCGAATCTTTAAGGGTGATTTAGGGAACACCTAGTTCGGGACGTTTTAAAAATATGGACAAATATCTAAAAATCCTCATTTATTATATAAATAGTTATGGTGAAAACAATTTTACAAAATGTGATTTGGAAATACTACATTTCGGTGTAGTTACCAAATTGCAGTTTTTCCAAAAGTTGACTAGTGACTATTTTGTAAAGGATTGAAACTTTGAATCTTTAAGGGGCTAATTTTACCAAAATGTTTTTCATCAGATTTTTCTTTAATTTGGGTGTTTTAATAATGATTTAATAAAAAGAATTAAGAGAGAGATCCTATTTTGACTTTTCATAACTATTTTACGACCTTTTTTCCCTCTTCTCATTTTCTCTCAACTTCCACTCAGCCAAACACATTTCTCCCACCAAATAATCACTGGTTTTCATCTCTTTTGCTGAGGTTTCATTCCCCAAAGTATTTCCTATCTTTACCTTATCAAATAATTTTGTTTTTATCTTAGATTTTCAAGAAATCTTTCCCAAATTGAGAAGAAATCAACCATTAGAGGTAAGCTTCGTTCTTCTCCTCTAATGGTCAGTTCTTTACTGAAATTCCCAAGTTATCAATCCTTTGTTGATGATTTTTGATGAAATCTTGGTGATTTTCGTACTTCTATGTTAAGCTCTGTTTTGAGGTTGATTTCTAACATATTTTTGGATGATATTTGATGTTGAGAATGAGGTTTTAACAAAAAAATCCCGAATATGTTTGAGTTCCTAAGTTTGAGATGCTAGATTTGTGGTTTTTGAGGTGTTCTTGATGATCTGTTGTTGCTGGAGGTATAAGGTCGTGTTTATGTTGCTTTTTGGTGTTAATTGATGTTTAGAAAAGGTTAGAATTGATAGATCTTGGTTGGGCTTTGTTTGGAGATGTTTTCGGTTATTTAGGATAGCCGAAATGCTTGTTTTGAGTAGAGTAGCGGGTTGGAGTGGATGGCTGGTGATTTTAGGGCATGGTGATGCATTAATCCTCTACTCTTATGTGCTAAAAATAGGGGAGAGTAATCCGGAAGCAATTGAGGTAGCGTTGGAGGCTTCGGATGCGTGGTTGGATCGTCGGCTAGCGTAGTGTTGCATATTGGTGAGTGAGAACGCATTTTCCAGCTTTGGAATGATTTTGAAAAGAGGTTTGGGAACTTAAATCTAGGCTTGAAACGCCGGTTTAAGTTCGGAAGTAAGTGAAGTTGATTTCTCTCTCGGTTTGTGTTATTATTGTTTTGGAAATATCAAAATGGGTTTAGATGTGCTTGGTTTGGCAATATGGTTTGATTTGTTGTTTGAACATGATTTTTAAGCATAAGAGTTGGTTATCAAACTTGGTTTTGTGAAGGAAATATGGAACAAATGGTTCTTGAGAGTATGTGGTGTTGATTTGTGTTTTTAAAGACATGGTTTAATATTTTGGCCTTGATGGTGTTGCATGCTTTGGATACAGTAAATGTGTTAATGATTTTTAATATGATCTATTGGCAAAAATGATGAGAAGATTACCGGATATAATTGGTCGACCAATAGGATGTAGAGTGCACTATAAACTAAAAATTCATACGTGCTCTTGGGATTCGTTCCAAAGAGAGAGACCGATGATGTGCATTCCATCGGATAGGACGTGGTGAAATACCCAAGCTTAATGGCATTAAATGGTATCGCCATGAGAGATCGATGTTGTAAATTCCACCAGATAGGACTTGGTGAAAAACCCAAGCTTTATGGCAACAAATGTTATCACCATGAGAAACCGATGATGTGCATTCCATCGGAGTAGGACTTGGTGAAATACCCAAGCATTGTAAAGAGATAGAGTTCGGTGATGGAGATACCACCGGGGTAGGACTTGACCTTGAGTCAAGCTATCCGCATATCCGTGTAAAGTAGAATATGAAAAAGCCAATATATGAGAAAGAAATGTGTTTTACATGCACCAATGTTTTGAATGATTTTTATGAAATGAGAAATGCTTGGGAGCTAATGACGTTGTGAAATGCTTTTGTACATCAAGCATGTATGGCCTTGCCATGAGAATTGTATTGGTTGAAAGCATGAGATAGATAGATGGTGCATGTGGTTTTCAAGATGAGCATGGCTATGAAACGATTTTCAAGCATGAGAAAGAAATAGTGTGATATAGAAATGGTTTCCTAGAATCATGGTTTAGACTTTGCATTTAGTGTTTATACATGAGAAGGTTTAAACAGAAGTATTTGCATGGATGATGTTTAAGATATAATTACACGGGGTATTTGTGTTTTAAATGTTGGTTTATATGTTGAGCGATGCATGATTTAAGGCAAAGACGCTTCCAAATGAGGTTTTCAAACAATATGTTGGTTTTTCTAGTAGTGTAATTTTATTTAAAGGATGTTTTATGGTTTTGATGCATTGATAGTGTTTTGGTTTTGAGCATTCCTCACTAAGCATCTTGTGCTTACGCTCCTTTTTATCCATCAATGCAGATAATTGAGCTTAAGGCAGCAAGAAGCAAGGGATTCAAGAAGAACTCCACTTGGAAAGTATGTTTTGGATTTTAGCTATAGATAATAAGGGAAATGGGGGAAATCCTATACCATGATGTTTGATGAGGTTGTTTGCTTGGAACAAGTTTGGTTTATGGATTGAGACTTGTTTATGACTATTATATTGGCTTTGATGATGTACCTTGCCTTTGAGGATTGGTCTTAGTTTGAAGGTTGATTTTAGCTTATGTGGTTTTGGAAAACTAGGGAGCATGCCTATAGTTTCAATGATTGCATGATTTTTGCCATGGTTTAGTGTATGCCTCATGATGATAATCTTTAATGTATTTACTAGTTGTATGTATGTTATGGCATGAATTGAGATGAGTTTGGACATGAAAGGATGTGAAAAACCAGCAAAATCTGTTGTTGCAGGGTTGGGCGTATCGAAACGCCCTTATCTATTTCGGAACAGGGGCCTGAAATGGCTATAGTGTTTCGGAACGGGTAAGAGTGTTCCGGAACGCTTTGGCAACTAGAGAGCCATGTTTCGATACAGGTCTCGGAACGTACGCGAGTTCTGAAACGGTCAACTCAGTTTCGATACGGCCATTCCGATAGAGAGCATAGCGTTTCGAAACACTCGACCGTTGATCTTGAGTTTGAATTGTTTCAGGTTTCTGATTCTTACATTTTAGTCCCTAAATGTTGTGAGCTTAATTGAATGTGCTTGGAATATCTGATTGAGTTGGAAATTGACAGAATGGCATGAAATGAGACTAATTGAATACTGGTAACATTAAAACTTGTTTAGTCCTTCAAAAACTGAAAATTTACTTTTTGGCCCCTAAAAGGCTATTGTATGCAATTGAACCCCTAATTGAGTTTCGTTCGATGTGTCGCATCCCTGAATTGTTTTGCTAATCGCATAGGCTAATATTGTGCATCTAGAAAGGTTAAAAAGAGAAGAAAAAAAGGTCGTTAATCAAGGTTGACTTTCGGGTTGACTATGGTTTTCCCCGTGTAATCTTCGTAGTTCGGGTCGGGCGTCTAAGTCAGGCTAAGGGGGTTACATTTGTTGGTATCAGAGCCAGGTTTGCGAACACTTGGGGAGATGGTAAGTTGTTATGGTAAGTTTTGATTTTTATCTTGGTGTATGGTTGGATGTTGGTTGAAAAATATGTTTTGGGTGAAATGTTGATGTTTAAATCATGCTTAATTATTATGAATCCTTTGTGAGTTAATGTGAACATGTATTGATGATATGATGACTTGGTGTACTGATTTTGGATGAGGAAAGTTATGATGAGTGTGATCTGTTGCTATTATGATGTCGAAGGTGAATGTTGTGTGATGAGAGCATGATTGAAATTTTGCTCTTTGTTATGCACAGTGTTTGTGATATCAATGTTAATATTGATTATTATGTCATACAAGAGCGGGGAAATTTTGGGATACCTATTGCCTTATTACTATAGCAAATGTGTTAACTTGGAGTTGAAGTCCTGAATCCTTGCTTGAAGCTAGCTTGATCATTTTGTTTGTTTTGTTATAATTGCCTTGTTAATAATAGCACAATGGAATCGAAGAGAGATTTGCAATCGGGTATGATTGTTGCTGCTTTAGAGCAGGTTGTTGGGAGGTAGAAGTCACCATCTGGTGAGAGTGTGTCATTTCAGTCGTCAATGCCTGGAGTTGAGGCGATAGGGCAGCATGAGGGGGCTGGTCCTGTGATGAAAGTTTTGTTGCCCATGGTTCAGGAGATGCCGGGAACTGCACAGACCGCGGTGAATGTAAGGTCTGCGTATGTGACGGCAGTCGGACAAACGAGTTTGTCAAAGCAGCGTCTACATGATTTGGGAGTTGTTGAGTATCATGGGTCGACGCCTGAGGCGTTCGAGGCTTGGTTAGCCAATACGATTCCAATTCTAGATCAGGAAGGGTGTGACAATGCATGTAAGCTAGGAAGCGTTGTTTCGTTAATGCTGAAGGATGCGTGTGTTTGGTGGACATATGTGTCGGTTGCAACGAATATTCATGACATGGATTGGGAGTTCTTTTTATCTGCCTTTAATAGGAGATATCTGGGAGATAAGTTATCAGGAGTTAAACAATGTGAGAGTGTGCCTTCAGTTTATGGTGGTGAGCAAGACACAAGCAAAAGAGCTGTGAGTTTTGGCCTCGAGAGTGGGCAGCGTAAGAGACTTCGTGACGGAAGGGTTCATCTGAATCAAGGTTTTGGTGGTGGTGGTAATGAGGGTCAAGTGCATCAAGGCCAGAGGGCGGTAGTTCGTTTACCGGAGTGCAACTGTTGTGGAAGACGACACATTGGGGTTTGCTGGGGAGTTGGAGCATGTTGGAACTGTGGTGCAACAGAGCATGTGAGGCATAATTGTCCTCAAGTAGTGATACCAGCTTCAGTACGTGCAAATGAGTCCCAAAGAGGTCATGAGCGCGGCCGAGACAAGGCTCGGAGATGGCAAGAAGGGCAGAGAGGTGTGAGGTGTACAATGGTTGAATCTTGTTGGAATTGTGGGTTTGCTGGACATTTAAGGCGAGATTGTCCAGAATTAGCTCGAGGTGGTCAAGGTGGGATGTTGGTTGAAGCTCCTTGTGATCGCGAGTGCAGTCAGGGTTCTTTACAGCGAGGGGACGATGGTGACCTCAGGGAGTTAGTAGATGTTGTGGTGGTGCGACCGGAGTATGGTGGTTCTGCGAGGGAGAGTGCTCGTCGCTTGAAGTTCCAGGACAATGATGTGATTGCAGGTATCTTTATTGTGCAATCTCTATCATTGTTATCTTTGTTTGGTTCTGGTTTTGCATTTTTTTGTGTAGTAGATAAGGTCTTATAGTTAGTGAGTTTGGTTAGTAAGCGGTGTTGCATTTGAGAACAACATTGGTGGTGAAAGTGTAATAGTTAGAGTAGTTGTTGTTGGTGAGTTGTTAGAATGGTGGGGCTGGAAAAGTTGGAAATGGGGTAAGAGGTTGTTTTGGACGGATTCTGAAGACGTTATTAGTAAGTGTGAACATACATACATGCACAGTTAAAATCATTTGTATATATATATATATATATATATATTATATGTTGGTACATGCATACATATGGCACGACATTAGAGGTTTGCATACATGTACACATGCATTGATAAGGGCATGTAGGTGACCATGCATACAAACGTTCACACTTGTGAATAGCTAATTGGATTCGATAGTGATGTGGTAGGATTAGGGTAGTTTATGGGTTTAAAGTGATGTTTCGGTGCAAGGTAAATACTAGATGTGAGGGTAAGAAGTAAACAAGTTGCCGGTAGTAATGGGCGTGATCAAGCCGGGTTGGCAAGAGGAAAGGTGTTTTAGGTGTTTTAAGAGCCTTTGGCGGCGTGGTAGTAAAAAGGTGACCAATTGGGGTTAGAAACGGTGAGGTTGTTTGAAGTGTAGTTAAAAACGTTTTGGAATAGCAGTTAGGTGTTGTAGTTTCTTTGTGTCGGACAATTGTTGTGGGCTCGCGGATGTGTTTTCGAAGTGTTGATGCATCCTTGCATAAGTGGTTACAATAAAATGATTATTCTAAGTGGGTGACGGTTCGGTAGTAACCTTAGAGAAGTTGGAAGGAGGTTCTGATGAGGGCTTTAATTGAGGTTTTTCTTGAGATGAGTAGAGGATTCATGGTCCTAGTATGTATCGTATGTTGATGAAATGGGTGACCAAGTAGGTTGGAAAAGATGTAGTGTATGCTTTTGGACAGTTGTAAGTGTTTGGGAATGAATTTTATGTGTGGCATGTTGCGGTTGATTTTGTGTGAGGGTTAATGTGAAACCGATATTTTAATTTTGATATAACTAAAGAACCTAAGGACTAAATTGAAAATGTCAAAACGAATTTTTAAGTCCTCAAACTTCCCCATATGATTTAAAGAATATGCCTAAGTTAAAAACTAAGCTTTCCAAATATTTTCTAAGTGTTCTTAAAGCCGAAACAGTGTTTTTCGAGTCCCTGTTTCGAAACGGCCTAAGGCGTTTCGAAACGGTTTTGAAACTGTCAACCCATGTTTCGAAACGGGTATCGAAATATTTTCAACACTGCCAACCCATGTTTCGAAACAAGTATCGAAACGGCTTTAGAACATAGAGAACCCGTATTGAAACGACATCAAGTGTTTCGAAACGGTTCTTCATTTGATTTGAAAAATATGACTGTTGCAAGTTTTTAACTAATTTTTAAGAAACCGTTAAGGCATTTCGAAACGAGTTCAAGCTATTTCAATACGACCCTTGACAGTGGCAAAAGCGTTTCGAAACGGGTAAATACCGTTTTGATACGGGCTCTTAAATGCACCCCAACGGCTCTTTCTATTTTGGTCTATTTCGAAACAGGGTCGGGTGTTTCGAAACGGGTGGTTGCAGACTGCATTTATGGAGGTGAGATAACACTCCCAACGGCTCTATTGATGAATGCAACAACCACAATGGCTAGAAATCAATGAGAAGGTATAAAAGGGACCTCTAAAAGCTCCAGCAACAATTATTGATCCAAAAGCAAACATCCAAACATCAAATCCAAGCATTTGTGCCTAAATCCCAATATTGTCTAGAAACCCCAATTGTATTTTTCATTCTTATCATTTCAATTGGGTTGAGTGCTTGTAATTGGGCTACAATTTGTATTGAGAGATACTTTCTTAGCCATCAAAATCTTTGTTCTATTTGTGTGAGGATTGGGTTAAATTTTGGGTAGAAAATTTAACCGAAAATTGTAAGGGTTGCCTCTTTAGCCTAGAAAAGGGGAAGAGAAATTAGTGGAATTGTTGCAAATCCTTAGTGAAGCTAAGGTAGTGGATGTAGAGTTCATTTGGAACTTGAACCACTCTAAAATTCCTTGTCTATCTTTTTAATTTGCAATTTCCACCACTTAACCTTTAAAAATCCAATTCACCCCCCTCTTGGTTCATTTCGATCATTCGATCCACTCATCAATTGGTATCAGAGCCTACCTCTTTGAGGATTAACAACCACAAGAGGAGTTCCTAGGAAGAGTGTGATCATCAAAAATCAAGAAATGGCTTCAACCTCCGGTTCGGGCATGTATGAGTCTCAATCCACTACAAAGTCACCCTTCTTCAATGGTGACAACTATCCATTTTGGAAGAATAGAATGCGCCTCTTCATCAAGTCCAATGACTACTTGGTTTGGGATGTAATTGAAGATGGCCCCTACATTCCATTGAAGCAAGATAGTGAAGGCAAGATGGTTTTGAAGAAAAAGGTAGAGATGAGTGAAGAAGAAAGGAGAAAGATCCAAATAAATGACAAATCTCTCCACATGCTCTTTTGTTCATTCGGTCCGGACATCTATTCCAAAGTGTCATCCATTGAGAGTGCCAAAGAAGTGTGGGACACTCTTGAGACTACCTATGAGGGAACCAATGATGTCAAAGAAACTAAGATTGGAATTCTCAATCTTAGTTATGAAAATTTCAAGATGGAGCCCGATGAGACGGTGTCCAAGATGTTTGATATGTTCTCCACCATAGTCAATGGGCTCAAAGGATTTGTAGAGACAATACCGGAAGACAAGCTTGTCTGGAAGCTACTCTATTCACTTCCCGAATCTTGGGATGGGAAGAAAACCGCCATCATAGAAGCTAAAAATTTGAAGACTTTAAAGCTTGATGAGCTAGTGGGTTCTCTCCTTACACATGAGATTTTGAAGCAAGGAAGGGAAGAAGAGAAAAAGAAAGAAGAGAAGAGAGTAGAAAAGCTAGAGGTTGAAAAGAAGAAGAAGATGGGAATAGCTCTCAAAGCTTCACTACTTGAGGAGAGCTCTTCTAGTGAGGAGGATGAGCTAGAAGAATTGGCTATGATAGACAAACGATTCTCACGCTTTATGAGGTCCAACCGGGGAAGAAAAATTCAAAGGAAGATGGACTTCAAAGGTAAGAACAAAGAAGAAGCAAGGGATCAAATCATTTGCTTCGAGTGCAAACAACCCGGCTACATACATTCAGAGTGCCCTCAACTCAAGAAGAAGGGCTTTGAGAAGAAGAAGAAGCTCAAAGCCAAGCTTGCTACTTGGAGTGATGAGAAGTCATCGGAGGATGACGAACAAGAAGTGGCCAACCTTTGCCTCATGGCACTTGAGGAAGATTCCTCCATGGTAACCTCTAACTCATCAACTTTAGATTTTACATATGATGAATTGAATGATGCATATGATGTGTTACAAGAGGTCTATGATGAATTAGTTGAGAAATACAAAGAGTCGGTCATTAGGAATAAGAAAATTATTTTGGAACTAAATGAGAAAAATGACTCACTCTCTCAAGCTAATTTAAAATTTGAGAAAAAGATATTAGGGTTGAAAGATGAACTAAATTTTTTTCAAGATGAAATGTTGACCTTAATAATCTTTTATCTCAATGTAATAGTGAACACCAAAAGGTGTTGGATGAGCTAAATAAGCTCAAAGAGTCTTTTAAAAATGTTGGTAGTGTCAAGCTTGAAATAGGTGAATCTTCAAGAACAAACCAACCTAAGAAAAAGACTAACTAGTACAAACAAGGTAGCTTTCCTAGACATAGTAGAGCTAAAAGAATTAGAAGTGTATGGGTTCCTAAGGAACTTGTAAAATCTAATAACATTATTGCTATGTCATCTTGGATTCCTAAGGGAACCAAGGTTTTGAGAGCTAACACTCATGGACCCAAAATGATTTGGGTACCAAAAACAAAAGCTTAATATCTTTGTTTGTAGGGGGAGCATTACTACAAGGCCAAAGCACAAAGTCAAAACTCATGGTGCCTTGATAGTGGATGCTCAAGGCATATGACCGGAGACAAGAGTAGATTCACGGATCTAAAGCCAAAAAGTGGAGGAGTGGTGACATTTGGTGACAACTCCAAAGGCCACATTAAAGGTATTGGCTCCATAGGTAATCACTCTACTATTCTCATTGAAAATGTCTTGTATGTCGATGGTCTTAAACATAACTTATTGAGCATAAGTCAATTGTGTGATAAAGGATTTAATGTTTTATTTGATAAAAATGGATGCAAAATTTTTGACATTAAATCTAATAATATTATGCTCATAGGTCATCGTATAGGGAACATATACATGGTGCATCTAGATGACATACATACATCCCATGCATGCTTAGTAGCACAAAATGAAAATGATGCATGGTTGTGGCATAGGAAACTAGGACATGCTAGCATTAGTGTTTTAGAAAAACTAGTTTCCCTTGATCTAGTTAGAGGTTTACCCAAGATTAAATTCTCAAACGATAAATTTGTGATGCATGCTCTAAGGGTAAACAACATAAGTCTTCCTTTAAATCCATTAATGATGTTTCTACAAGTAGATGTTTACAACTTATCCATATGGATTTATTTGGGCCAATTAGGACTATGAGCTTGAGTGGTAAATCTTATGCATTTGTACTTGTTGATGATTTTTCTAGATTTACTTGGGTTCTATTTTTAAGTACTAAAGATGAGGTTTTGGAAAATTCATCACACTTTCAAAACTAACCCAAAATGATCTTGAACTTAGAATTTCACATATTAGAAGTGATCATGGAACCGAGTTTCAAAATTTAGGGTTTGAAGAATTTTTGAATGAAAATGGTATTAACCACAATTTTTCGGCTCCTCGAACTCCTCAACAAAATGGGGTAGTTGAGAGAAAAAATAGAGCTTTGCAAGAAATGGCTAGAACCATGCTTTGTGAAAATAATTTACCTAAATATTTTTGGCGGAAGCCACAAACACCACTTGCTATATTGTAAATCGAGTAATGATTAGGCCAATTTTAAAGAAAACACCTTATGAGATTTTAAAATCTAAAAAGCCTAACATTAGCTATTTTCACCCTTTTGGTTGCAAGTGTTTTGTTTTAAATAATGGAAAAGACAACTTAGGTAAATTTGATGCAAAAAGTGATGAAGCTATTTTTATAGGATACTCTTTAACCTCTAAAGCCTATCGAGTATTTAACAAGAGAACTTTAGTAGTAGAAGAATCTATACATGTTGTATTCGATGATAACCTCCTTCCAAGGAAGGATTCTTGTGATGATAATGATGTAGGAATCATAAATGCCTTTGATGGAGGACAAACTTCAAAGGAGGATGAGATTCCAGCAAAAGAAGAGGACACACAATATCCACCTCTTGAAGCCTTGAAGGACTTGGCTCTTGAGGAAAAGGAAGTGAGCTACCCAAGGGAGTTCAACTATGTCAAAGATGGTGAAATCTTGGGTGATCCATCCAAGGGGGTAACCACTCGATCTTCTCTTAGATTAATGAATCATGTTGCATTTATCTCATGCATAGAGCCTAAGAATATAAAAGAAGCATTGAAAGATGATTTTTGGATTATGGCTATGCAAGAAGAGTTAAATCAATTTGAGAGAAGTAACGTTTGGACATTAGTTGATAGGCCTAGTAATCAATCTACCATAGGAACTAAATGGGTCTTTAGGAACAAGCTAGATGAGAGTGGTAACATTGTGAGAAATAAAGCTAGACTAGTAGCACAAGGTTACACTCAAGAAAAGGGAATAGATTTTGATGAAACCTATGCACCCGTAGCTAGAATGGAAGCCATTAGGATGTTGCTTGCATATGCATGTTATCATAATTTCAAGCTTTTTCAAATGGATGTTAAAAGCGCGTTTTTAAATGGTTTTATAAATGAAGAAGTGTATGTAGAACAACCACCGGGTTTTGAAGACTCAAAATTTCCAAATCATGTTTTCAAACTCACTAAAGCTCTTTATGGTTTAAAACAAGCTCCTAGAGCTTGGTATGAAAGACTTTCAAACTTTTTAATTGAAAAAGGTTTTGAAAAGGGTAAGGTGGACACTACACTTTTTATAAAAATGTATAAAATGACATCTTAGTAGTTCAAATATATGTTGATGATATTATTTTTGGTTCTACTAACGAATGTCATTGCCAAGAGTTTGCTAAGCTAATGCAAGGTGAATTCGAGATGAGCATGATGGGGGAGCTCTCATTCTTTTTGGGACTCCAAATCAAGCAAAAGAAGGATGGCACCTTCATCAATCAAGCAAAGTACATAAAGGATATGCTCAAGAAATTTGGCTTGGAGAATGCAAAGCCTCAAGCCACACCTATGAGCTCATTTACAAAGCTTGACAAAGATGAAGGAGGTAAGTGTGTTGACTCTAAGCTTTACCGTTCTATGATTGGATCATTGCTTTACCTTACCGCAAGTAGACCGGATATTTTGTTTAGTGTTTGCTTGTGTGTTAGGTTTCAAGCTAGTCCTAGAGAGTCTCACCTTATAGTCGTTAAGAGAATCTTTAGGTACCTTAGAGATACTTCTTGTTTAGGTCTTTGGTACCCTAGAGACTCCACCTTCAACCTTCATGCTTATTCGGATGTGGATTATGGGGGTTACAAAATCGATAGGAAAGTACTTCAAGAACTTGTCAATTCCTAGGTAGTATGCTCATATCTTGGTTCTCTAAGAAACAAAATAGTGTAGCCTTATCTACCACCGAAGCCGAGTACATATCCTTAGGGAGTTGTTGTGCTCAAGTCCTTTCGATGAAGCAACAACTCTTAGATTATTGAATTAAAGTTGAAACCATACCCCTAAAATGTGACAACACTAGTGCTATATGTTTAAAAAAATCCCATCCAACACTCTAGAACCAAACACATAGAAATAAAGCATCATTTGATTAGAGATCATGTCCTTAAAGAAGATGTGGTTATAGAGTATGTAGACACCTTAAATCAATTAGCGTGCATATTTACAAAATCTTTAGACAAAGAGCGTTTTTGGTCCCTAAGGAGAGAATTAGGTCTAGCTAGCCTATCTTGACCTTTTAGGACCTCTTTTGTGCTTAAAATTGCTTGATCTTGTGAAATGCCATGTTTATGTGTTTTTACTCCTAATTTCATCCATGCCTATAGCTAGGGGGAGTATGTTTATGTTTGCATATGTTTTTTCTGCTCATTCATTTTTCTGCACTTTTAGAGCCTCATCTGCACTTCCAGGCCCAGGTGTATCGAAACGGGTCAACCTGTTTCGATACGGATGCTTCAAATTCATACCTGAGACAAGGGCATTTCGAAATGCCTTAACAGAGTTTCGAAACGTTTTGGCTACTGCCAAGGGGTGTATCGAAACGAGTTTCGATACGAGTCAATGGGGCTTCGATACGGTCAACCCCGTATTGAAACGGTCAGTTAAAGTCCAAAAGACGGTCAAACCTTCGTGCCCACGTTTCGAAACGGTCAAGGCCGTTCCGAAACGGATTCGCGGATTGCTTTAAGAAGGGCTTTTAATGTTAAAGTTCCACTTTAATTAAAACTCTCCCAAACCCTAAAAACCCTAGCCCGAATTTTTCCTATAAAAACCCTCTAAACCTCTTTGTTTTTCACCAAATCTTGAGGGGTTTTTCTCTAAATCACAAGTCTAAGCAAGTTTCAACAATATTGTGCAAGGATTTTCATTCATTCATCCAAAATCCCAAATCAAGTTATTTTTCCTCTTTTTCTTTTTCCTTCAATTTGTATTCGAATCTTAGGTTAGAAAATTTTATTTTTTGTATAGTTTATATGTTTTTATGCTTGGGTTTTTCATATCTTGTAAAAAAATTCAAAATCTTCAATTTTCTGATTCGAATATAAAAATTTTCACTCGTACTTTTTCTGTTTTTCTCTTAAATTTTTTTTGTTTTGTTTTAAATTTTTTATTTAATTTTAAAAACTTGTTTTTAAACCTAAGTAGGATTTATCATTGGATTGAATTTAGAAATCTATGCATACACTTAATTTTTTAAAACTTGCTTGCTTAATGTTTTTAGGATGCCTTCGGAAAATGTTAGCAAAAAGCGTAAGTCCGTTCAATCCAGTGACTCGAGTATGCGTCCAAATCTCGCCCAGCTCTTTCAAAAATCTCTTTGAACTACAGAGTTGAGAGAACTTTTCAAATATGTCAAGGACTACGAAGTTCGTCGTGAGCGTGTGATTGATCTCAACTTCCTTAACTCAGAGCGATTTCTTTTCTGTTACCTCGAGCGTTTGAGAGAATGGGATTTTCTTGTCTTGTTGAGCATCCCGGACATTTGCTACAAACACATGGTACTTCTCTTTTACTCCAATGCTCACCTTATCAATGATGAAGAAAATTCCGAAGTTGTTGGGATTGAATCTTATATTTTGGGGGAAAAATTTGTTGTTAATGTCCCTCTCTTGGAGTCTACATTTTCTCTTAAGGATGTAGGAATTGAGAATGAGAGTCACTTTGGTTTTCACACCGGTCAAGTGCTTACTTTGGACTCACACGATCGTTTCCTCCATTTGATGGTCTCATGGTTCCTTCGCTCCTTCGGAGGTAAATATTCCCACATCCGTCAAGTTGACTATTTTTTGCTTGAGTGTTTCCGTCGTGGTGAGCGTCCTAATCTTGCTAAGATCATATTTTTCGAGATGGTTAACAATGTTAAGCTTCGTGACACCGATGCCTTGAAATCTTTCACTTATGGAACGGTCTTAAGTCACATCTTTAGCCAGCTTGGTCTCGATTGCACCTACGACTCTCCGGAACCCCGCAAGTCAAAAATTGGTGAGTCCTCTCTCCGTAAGTCCGGTTTTCGCTATGTGAACAATACTTGGGAACATGTTGATAGGGTAGCACCTCCTCCTCCTCCTCCTCCTTCTCTACCTTCTATGGCCAATGGATGAAGTTTCGTTGTTCTCAAGTAAAGAGCGATGATGAGACTTCGGATGATGATGGTGGCGATGAGGCCTAGGATATTCATGACATATCATATTATCTATGCATTTTAGGATTACGTTTGCATCTTTATTTCCATTATGTTTTATGAACCTATGCTTTTAGTTTTATTTGGGATTATGCTTTGAACTTATTGTTGATTTATGTTTAGGATATTTTAATTTTATGAATTAATATTATTGTTGCTTATTGCTTATTGCTTAATGCTTATTGCTACTAATCCTTATCTCTTCTCTATGAGCCTTGTTTATTATTTTTGATCTAACAAAAAGGGGGAGAAGAAATTTAAGAGCCAAAAATTCGTTTTAAATGTTTAAAGTGTTTTTAAGTTTTAAAACTTGAATTTCAAAGTTAAAACCTTTTTAAAACTTTAAAAACCTATCTTAAATTAAGGGGGAGTTAGAATGTGTTCAAAATTTTCAGAACTCTTAAAAATTCTAACTTTGGTTTTGTTATATCAAAAAGGGGGAGATTGTGAAACCGGTATTTTAATTTTGATATAACTAATGAACCTAAGGACTAAATTGAAAATGTCAAAATGAATTTTTAAGTCCTCAAACATCCCTATATGATTTAAAGAATATGCCTAAGTTAAAAAACTAAGCTTTCCAAATATTTTCTAAGTGTTCTTAAAGCTGAAACAGTGTTTTTCGAGTCCATGTTTCGAAACGGCCTAAGGCGTTTCGAAACGGTTTTGAAATTGTCAACCCATGTTTCGAAACGGGTATCGAAACGTTTTCAACACTGCCAACCCATGTTTCGAAACAATTATCGAAACGGATTTAGAACATAGAGAACCCGTATCGAAACGACATCAAGTGTTTCGAAACGGTTCTTCATTTGATTTGAAAAATATGATCGTTGCAAGTTTTTAACTGATTTTTAAGGAACCGTTAAGGCGTTTCGAAACGAGTTCAAGCTATTTCAATACGACCCTTGACAGTGGCAAAAGCGTTTCGAAACGGGTAAATACCGTTTCGAGACGGGCTCTTAAATGCACCCCAACGGCTCTTTCTATTTTGGTCTATTTCGAAACAGGGTCGGGCGTTTCGAAACGGGTGGTTGCAGACTGCATTTATGGAGGTGAGATAACACTCCCAACGGCTCTATTGATGAATGCAACAACCACAACGGCTAGAAATCAATGAGAAGGTATAAAAGAGACCTCTAAAAGCTCCAGCAACAATTATTGATCCAAAAGTAAACATCCAAACATCAAATCCAAGCATTTGTGCCTAAATCCCAATATTGTCTAGAAACCCCAATTGTATTTTTCATTCTTATCATTTCAATTGGGTTGAGTGCTTGTAATTGGGCTACAATTTGTATTGAGAGATACTTTCTTAGCTATCAAAATCTTTGTTCTATTTGTGTGAGGATTGGGTTAAATTTTGGGTAGAAAATTTAACCGAAAATTGTAAGGGTTACCTCCTCAACCTAGAAAAGGGGAAGAGCAATTAGTGGAATTGTTGCTAATCCTTAGTGAAGCTAAGGTAGTGGATGTAGAGTTCATTTAGAACTTGAACCACTCTAAAATTCCTTGTCTATCTTTTTAATTTGCAATTCTACCACCTAAACCTTTAAAAATCCAATTCACCCCCCCCCCCCCCCTCTTGGTTCATTTCGATCATTCGATCCACTCAACAGTTAAGAATTGTCGTTGGGTGGCATCTAGATAAGGTTGGAGTCATAGCTGAAGCCTAAGTGGGGAAAAGTAATGTAAGTTCAAAGGCCATGTTGGTTTGGCTGGGTCATTGTGAGAGGGTGATTGTTGGCGAAGTGTAAGTAAACCTTTCTTAAGATAGTTGATGTAAGTGAAGCAACTGTTGGAGATAAGGTTAGAGTTTCGTGACAAGATTTTCGGTTGATGAGTGGGCAGATTTTGGTGATTTGTTGAGTTGTGTGATGGTGCTCGGGGTTTTGTATCTTGATGGTTGAACGTGTGGTTCAGTTTGTAGCGGGTGTGTAGGAATGTTTGTTAATACGTTGGGGAACGTGAGTAAGCAGATGTTACCCAGGAAAATTTTACGTGTCATGTTGATCTTTGAGCTGGAGGTTTTGGAAAGTGGAGTGGGTTGTAGATCACATGGAGGCTTGAGCGTGTGTGTTATATTGAAGAAATTATGAATGTGGAGTATGTTGCAAAGGGGTTACGAGTTGTTTAGGTTGTTGGAAGTGTTGCACAGTTTGGAGTCGTGGGAAGCTAAAATGAGATTAGTAATCATGTGTTCTAAAAATCTCACTATGTGTGGGTTGTCAAAGTTTGAGCGTAGGGTAAGTTTGGTCCAAGGGTTTTTGGAACGTAAGAGGTTGAGGAGTGTGTTGGTTTCGTTGTGTTTTAGCTGAGGATGTTTTGCGTGATGGTTATGCCTCTTGTGTTTCTGTTGTGTTCTGTTTTGGGAGATTGTGTATCGAGTTGTCTTCTCAAGTTGAAATTTCGAGGACGAAATTTCTTAAGTGGGGGATAGTTGTAACACCCTGGTTTTGGGCCTAGATGTTTTAAAGGTTGAATCGGGTCGGTCGAGAATGGTTCGAATTTTTAAGGGTGATTTAGGGAACACCTAGTTCGGGATGTTTTAAAAATATGGAAAAATATCTAAAAATCCTCATTTATTATATAAATGGTTATGGTGAAAACAAATTTACAAAATTTGATTTGGAAATACTACATTTCGATGTAGTGACCAAATTGCAGTTTTTGCAAAAGTTGACTAGTGACTGTTTTGTAAAGGATTGAAACCTTGAATCTTTAAGGGGCTAATTTTACCAAAATGTTTTTCATCAGATTTCTCTTTAATTTGGTTGTTTTAATAATGATTTAATAAAAAGAATTAAGAGAGAGATACTATTTTGACTTTTCATAACTACTTTACGATCTTTTTCTCTCTTCTCATTTTCTCTCAACTTCCACTCAGCCAAACACATTTCTCCCACCAAATAATCTATGGTTTGCATCTCTTTTTCTGAGGTTTCATTTCCCAAAGGATTTCCTATCTTTACCTTATCAAATCCTTTTGTTTTTATGTTGGATTTTCAAGAAATCATGCCCAAATTGAGGAGAAATCAACCATTAGAGGTAAGCTTCGTTCTTCTCCTCTAATGATCAGTTCTTTACTGAAATTCCCAAGTTATCAATCCTTTGTTGATGTTTTTTGAGTTGTTATAATGTTATAAACATGAAATAGTTGTTAAATTTAAGATTCTTGATGAAATCTTGGTGATTTTTGTACTTCTATGTTAAGCTCTATTTTGAGGTTGATTTCTAACATATTTTGGATGATATTTGATGTTGAGAATGAGGTTTTAACAAATAAAATCCTGAATAGGTTTGAGTTCCTAAGTTTGAGATGCTAGATTTGTGGTTTTTGAGGTGTTTTTAATGATCTGTTGTTGCTGGAGGTATAAGGTCGTGTTTATGTTGCTTTTTGGTGTTAATTGATGTTTAGAAAATGTTAGAATTGATAGATCTTGGCTGGACTTTGTTTGGTGAATGTTTGGAGATTTTTTCGGTTATTTCGGATAGTTGAAATGCTTGTTTTGAGTAGAGCAGCGGGTTGGAGTGGATGGCTGGTGATTTTAGGGCATGGTGATGCATTGATCCTCTGCTCTTATGTGCTAAAAACATGGGAGAGTAATCCGGAAGCAATCGAGGTAGCGTTGGAGGCTTCAGACGCGTGGTTGGCTCGTCGGCTAGCATAGTGTTGCGTATTGGTGAGTGAGAACGCGTTTTCCAGCTTTGGAATGATTTTGAAAAGAGGTTTGGGAACTTAAATCTAGGCTTGAAACGCCAGTTTAAGTTCGGAAGTAAGTGAAGTTAATTTCTCTCTCGGTTTGTGCTATTATTGTTTTGGAAATATAAAAATGGGTTTAGATGTGCTTGGTTTGACAATATGGTTTGATTTGATGTTTGAACATGATTTTTAAGCATAAGAGTTGGTTATCAAACTTGGTTTGGTGAAGGAAATATGGAACAAATGGTCCTTGAGAGTATGTGGTGTTGATTTGTGTTTTTAAAGACATGGTTTAATATTTTGGCCTTGATGGTGTTGCGTGCTTTGGATGCAGTAAATGTGTCAATGATTTTTAATATGATATATTGGCAAAAATGATGAGAAGATTACCGGATATAATTGGTCGACCAATAGGATGTAGAGTGCACTATAAACTAAAAATTCGTATGTGGTCTTGGGATTTGTTCCAAAGAGAGAGACCGATGATGTGCATTCCATCGGAAAGAACTTGGTGAAATACCCAAGCTTAATGGCATTGAATGGTACCGCCATGAGAGACCGATGTTGTAAATTCCATCGGATAAGACTTGGTGAAAGACCCAAGCTTTATGGCAACAAATGTTATCGCCATGAGAAACCAATGATGTGCATTCCATCGGAGTAGGACTTGGTGAAATGCCCAAGCTTTGTAAAGAGATAGAGTTCGGTGATGGAGATACCACCGGGGTAGGACTTGACCTTGAGTCAAGCTATCCGCATATCTGTGTAAAGTAGAATATGAAAATGCCAATATATGAGAAAGAAATGTGTTTTACATGTACCAATGTTTTAAATGATTTTTATGAAATGAGAAATGCTTAGGAGCTAATGAGGTTGTGAAATGCTTTTGTACATCAAGCGTGTATGGCCTTGCCATGAGAATTGTATTGGTTGAAAGCATGAGATAGATAGATGGTACATGTGGTTTTCAAGATGAGCATGGCTATGAAACGATTTTCAAGCATGAGAAAGAAATAGCATGATATAGAAATGGTTTTCCAAGAATCATGGTTTAAACTTTGCATATAGCGTTTATGCATGAGAAGGTTTAAACGGAAGTATTTGCATGGATGATGTTTAAGATTGAATTACACGTTGTATTTGTGTTTTAAATGTTGGTTTATATGTAGAGCGGTGCATGATTTAAGGCAATGACACTTCCAAATGAGGTTTTCAAACAATATGTTGGTTTTTCTAGTAGTGTAATTTTATTTAAAGGATGTTTTATGGTTTCGCTGCATTGATAGTGTTTTGGTTTTGAGCATTCCTCACTAAGAATCTTGTGCTTACGCTCCCTTTTATCCATCAACGCAGATAATTGAGCTTGAGGCAGCAAGAAGCAAGGGATTCAAGAAGAACTCCACTTGGAAAGTATGTTTTGGATTTTAGCTATAGATAATAAGGGCAATGGGGGAAATCCTATACCATGATGTTTGATGAGGTTGTTTGCTTGGAACAAGTTTGGTTTATGGATGGAGACTTGTTTATGACTATTATATTGGCTTTGACGATGTACCTTGCCTTTGAGGATTGGTCTTGGTTTGAAGGTTGATTTTAGCTTGTGTGCTTTTGGAAAACTAGGGAGCATGCCTATAGTTTCAACGATTGCATGATTATTGCCATGGTTTAGTGTATGCCTCATGATGATAAACTTTAGTGTATTTACTAGTTGTATGTATGTTATGGCATGAATTCAGATGATTTTGGACATGAAAAGATGTGAAAACCAGGAAAATCTGTTGTTGCAGGGCTGGGCGTATCGAAACGCCCTTATCTATTTCGGAACAGGGGCCTGAAATGGCTATAGTGTTTCAGAACGGGTAAGAGTGTTCCATAACGCTTTGGCTACTAGAGAGCCATGTTTCGATACGGATCTCGGAACGTACCCGAGTTCTAAAACGGTCAACTCAGTTTCTATACGACCGTTCCGATACGAGGCATAGCGTTTCGAAACACTCGACCGTTGACCCTGAGTTTGAATTGTTTCAGGTTTCTAATTCTTACGTTTTAGTCCCTGAATGTTGTGAGCTTAATTGAATGAGCTATGAATATCTGATTCAGTTGGAAATTGACAGAATGGCATGAAATGAGACTAATTGAATATTGGTAACATTAAAACTTGTTTAGTCCTTCAAAAACTGAAAATTTAAATTTTAGTCCCTAAAAGGCTATTGTATGCAATTGAACCCCTAATTGAGTTTCGTTCGATGTGTCGCATCCGCTTAATTATTTTGCTAATCACATAGGCTAATATTGTGCATCTAGAAAGGTTAAAAAGAGAAAAAGGGGTCGTTAATCAAGGTTAACTTTCGGGCTGACTATGGTTTTCCCCGTGTAATCTTTGTAGTTCAGGTCGGGCGTCTAGGCCGGGCTAATGGGGTTACAACTTCACCTAAAACCCGAGGTTACTTTTGGTGACAAGGATACCATGTCGCTTGACTTTGTTTCATAAACAAAGTTTAACATTGTTTTGATTAAAACTCTCTCTTATAATATCATGTATATAAAAGATCGCATGAATCAGTTTTCTGCCATTGTTGATGGAGGATTTAAGCTTGTTAGATTTTAAACTTGATTTGAATTCTTAAGGTACAAAGCAAGGTGATGTGAGGATAAAACAAATTGAAACATGGCAAGCATGATTGGAAGTCCTTAACAACTAAGAAATGGATTAAGCTGACAACTTTGCAGCAAAAATGTGGCACCATTCTCTGTAAAACTTGGAAATAAAATGGAAGCACAAGAACGTGGGAGAGAGAATGGTGTTTGGGGAGAGGGAAAATTGCATATCTCTTTCTGATGTGAGCACATCTTCACCTACACTTGATGCTGATCCGGAGGTCTTGCCGTTAGGACCAATTACGCGATCTAGGGCGCAACGTTTTAGGGAAGCCCTTTTCCTTACTTGTGCTAACATTTCAGAATCATTTGATAATGTTTGTGCCTTAGATAGTAAGCCTTTTAATGTGTTGCATATTGATATGTGACATGTTTAGGTTATATTACTTATTAGGTATATTTAAATATGTATATAATATGATACATATATATATATGTTTGGAATAATGTTTGTTTCTATATGTGTGTGCGTGAAATTTGGTAATGAATGCATGTAATTTCTAATAATGTTTTTATAATGTTATATATATATATATGTGTGTGTGTGTGCAGCCCACTTAAGAACAATTGGTTTTTTTTTTGCACGTGGAATTTAGAGCAGATTTGGATGAGAACAAATCACATAGCAGGCATTAATTTGGAGGGTGGAACTCAAAGGAAAAATGCACGTGGATTTACACAGCATGCAAGCATGCAACGTGCCATTTTATGCATGAATTGTTGAAATGGGCAGCACGAGTGAGCGGGCAGCAAAGGATCAGTACACTTGCGCACAAATGGATAAGCACATGTCGTTTCTCCCCATTTTGAAATTCATTTTTTTCTTTCTTTTAATCACATGTTAAATGTGATTCACTATCACACATAGCCGGCCATTCACAAAATGTGCAGTTTACTTTTGAATTTTAATTTCAAATGCAACATTCTCAGCCACATGTTGCAAACGGCAGCCCCTTCCCTTGCATTATATATATGTAATTTGAACTCCTTTGTAAGGTTACCAACTTTGAAATAAAAATTACACTTAAGAGAATTTTCTCTTTTCGGTTCTTTTTAGAACTATTCGACACTCAAACTTGTTTGTTTGTCATTGATACTTCGGGTTCCTAAATTTCTATTTAGCGGGTCCAAGTCTTTTGACGTTAAACAGATTCGATTCGGGTTTGCTCAGTAGATTGTGCAGGTTCTTTCGAGTTTAGCGTTTCCAACATCGGTCGTTTTTGAAGCATTCTTCACCATCGTTGAAGTTCTTTCCAAAACGCCAAAATTATCATATTACTCTATATTATTATTATTATTATTTTGTTCATATTTAAGTCCCTATTTAACATAAATATGTCGTATAATTTTTGTTGCTTCCTTGTTTTTATTGCAGGAACGTGCCGACAACACTCCTAGATTCGTAACAAACGAGGATAGTCTGTTTCGGCAGACTGCCCCTTATTATGTGGTATCAGAGCCAGGTTGTTGGATTCGTTGTAAGTTTCTGCAAATTCGAGTCAAAAAAAGAAAAAAATGCATTCGAATTAAAAAAACAAATTAAAAAAAACAAATTCAAACAAAAAAATAGATTCAAATAAAAAAAACATATTCGAATATAAAAAAACATTTTAGAATCGAAAGTGTTTATATATATATATATGTATTATTATTGTTGTGTTCCTATTGTAAATGATGAAATTTGTACGAGTTTGTTATGTAACTTTGATGTGCTCGGAAATCAATCGAAGTGAACTATGCTTGTTTGTTCGGTAATAGGAAGGTTGTAAGCACGTCTTCGCAGTAAGGTTCTCTAAACTCTTCATTTTTCATCTTTTGGTTCCTTTTTTTCGTGTCATTATCCTTTTCATCTTTTCTTTAATTTTCAGTCTTATTTCTTTTCTTTTTGTGTCACTTTTTTTTCTTTGTTTCCTTAACTGTTGTTTCCTTGTAGCCAACACCGTTGTAACAAGTTTCGAGACGTTGGATTAGTTCTTTAAAGAGCTGATTACGAGAAAGTGTAAGGGAAAAAGGCATTGAGCGTTGTGAGAACAGAAGGGGAGACAAAAAGAGCCATTCAAGTATTCTCCCGAGTGAAACACGAGTGCTGAGTGTTAATTTTTGAGTGCACTGTTCTTTGGAGTGACATCTACGAGACTTTGATTGTGTGTGCTGTGAGGTCCTTTTTGTTTGTTTTTTTACTAACCTATAATATTGTTTTCTTTTGTTTGTTTTTGTTGTTGATTATGGCAGGTTCCGATGATCACACAGTTGACCAGGATCCACCGATTCCTCAAATGCAAGCCTTAGAGAGAATGATACAACGAGTAGTGGCTACCGCCTTAGAGCCATTACAGTCGAGGATGGATAGGTTTGACGGAGGATCCAACTCTGTTAATGATGTATTGAACGAAAATGAAGTCGAACGGTCACCGAGGCAGCATACTCCTAGACAAGGATGTGTGCAACAGGTAGACGATAATTTGAATTAACATTAAGGTTGCTATTCCTTCTTTTCAAGGACGTTCAGATCCTGATGCATACTTGGCTTGGGAAAGCAAAGTGGAGCACATTTTTGAGTGTTATAATTACTCAGAACAGAAGAAAGTTCGATTAGAAGGAACAGATTTTGTTGATTATGCCTTGATAAGGTGGGATCAGTTACTGCTTAGCCGTAGACGTACTGGTGACGACCCAGTTGCAACATGGAACGAGATGAAGCGACTAATGCGTAAAAGGTTTATTCCTATTCACTATCATCGTGATTTGTTTCAAAAATTGCAAAACTTGAAACAGGGAAGTATGAGTGTTGAAGATTATTTCAAGGATATGGAAATGGCTATGATGCGTGCGAATATCGAGGAAGATCGAGAAGCTACCATGGCACGTTTTCTGGTGCAGATGGCAATAAAGATTGAACGACAGTAGCGCGGGAAGTCTTCAAATCGAGGTAACCCTTCTTTTAAATCTTTTTCAAATCCATTATATATTCCTAACAATTCCAGGAAGCAAGCACCACAACAACCACTTCGAATTCGTGAGCAAGGCGAAACCAGCAAACCAAAGGCCCCCGTTGCTGATAATGGACGTGGTAAGCAGCAAGTGGTGGCGCAAGAGCGAGCACGAGATATCCAGTGTTTCAAGTGCCTTGGGAGAGGACATGTTGCTAGTCAATGTCCTAACCGAAGGGTTATGTTGATGCGAGATGATGGTGAGATTGAGTCAGATTCCGAGGAGGAAGTGCATGATGTCCCTACTGAAGAGGAAGACGAGACCGACCTAGAGGTTCCTGAATCTGGTAAGGTAATGGAACTTTTGGTTATTAAAAGAAGTCTGAATGTGCAACAGGTACCGGATGATATACAGCGTGAGAATATCTTTCACACACGATGAAAGGTGCAAGACAAGGTATGTGTTGTGATTATTGATAGCGGTAGTTGTACTAATGTTGCCAGTTCAGTGATGGTTGACAAGTTAGGTCTGAAAACGACAAAGCATCCTCATCCATATAAGTTACAATGGTTGAATGATGGTGGCGAGCTTAAAGTGACCAGACAGGCTATTGTACCATTTTCGATCGGAAACTACAAGGACGAGGTCCTTTGCGATGTTGTTTCCATGGATGCTACTCACCTACTATTGGGACGCCCTTGGCAGTATGATGAAAGGGCAATGTATGATGGTTATTCAAATCGTTACTCTTTTATGCATGCAGGTAAGAAGATCACTTTGGCTATTTTGACATCGAGTCAAGTGTTTGAAGATCAGGCAAGCTTGAAAAAGAGTAAAGAGACTACAAAAGAGAAGAAGAAGATGTCCGTGTATGCGAGCTATAGCAAAATCAGGAAATGTCTTTCCTCTCAACAATTTGTTATTATTTTCATGTTTAAAGATTATTGTTTATTGACAGATTTTCCTACTAATCTACCTTTACCGATTTTGACACTTTTGTAGGAATTTAAGGATGTGTTTCCGGATGAAACACCGAAAGGATTGCCACCCCTTCGTGGCATTGAGCACCAGATTGATTTCATTCCAGGTGTTACTATTCCGAACCGGCCAGCTTATCGAACCAACCCTGAAGAGACGAAAGAGCTTCAAAGGCAAATTACTGAGTTGATGGACAAGGGTTACATTCGAGAGAGCTTGAGTCCGTGTGCTGTTCTGGTGCTATTAGTGCCGAAGAAAGATGGTTCTTGGAGGATGTGCGTAGATTGTCGAGCTGTGAACCAGATCACAATTAAGTATCGTCATCCCATTTCAAGACTTGATGACATGTTGAACGAGCTTTGTGGAGCCGTCATCTTCTCCAAAATTGACTTAAGGAGCGGCTATCATCAGATTCGCATGCGAGAAGGCGATGAGTGGAAAATAGCCTTCAAGACAAAGCTAGGTTTGTACAAATGGTTAGTAATGCCTTTTGGTTTAACTAATGCACCTAGTACTTTTATGCGTTTGATGAATCATGTTCTGCGATCTCTCATTGGTAAATTATGTGTTGTATACTTTGATGATATCTTGATCTATAGCAAGTCTTTACAGGATCACATAGAACATTTGCGAGCTGTTCTGCAGGTTTTGCGAGAAGAAAGATTGTTTGGTAACATGGAGAAGTGTGTATTTTGTACTGACAAGCTCACATTTCTTGGTTACATTGTTAGTTCTCAGGGAGTTGAAGTTGATCCTGAGAAGATAAAGGCAATTCAGGAATGGCCACGACCGACATCGATTACTCAGGTTAGATCGTTTCATGGTTTAGTGAGTTTTTATCGATGGTTTGTTCCTAATTTCAGTTCCATTACCACCCCTTAACTGGTATTATTAAGAAGAATTCTAGCTTCTCTTGGGGTAAGGAACAAGAATATGCCTTTTTGAAAATTAAAGATTGTTTGACTAGAGCACATGTGTTAGCATTACCTAATTTTGATAAAATGTTTGAAATTGAATGTGATGCTTCTGGAATTGGTATAGGTGCGGTTTTGATGCAGAAAAAGAGGCTCGTTGCTTACTTTAGCGAGAAAATGAGTGGTGCTACATTGAACTATCCGGTTTATGATAAAGAGATGTATGCACTGATTCGGGCATTGGAGACATGGCAGCATTATTTGTTGCCTAAGGAGTTTGTGATCCACACCGACCACGAGGCTTTATGTTACATCACAAGTCAGCATAAATTGAATAAACGACATGCTAAGTGGGTTGAATTCTTAGAATCTTTTCGTTATGTCATTCGTTACAAGAAAGGGAAAGAAAATGTCGTTGATGATGCATTGTCACGTAGGTATGCACTTTTGAGTTATCTTGATTCACATCTAATTGGTTTTGCATATATTCGTGATTTATACCCTGATGATTCTGATTTTAGAGATAAGTTTAATGCTTGTTCGAAAGGTGCAAATGGAAAGTTTTACAGGCATGATGGCTATCTTTTCAAGGAAAACAGGATTTGTATTCCCCAGGGTTCGATGCGTGATATTCTGATCCGTGAGGTGCACGAAGGTGGATTGATGGGTCATTTTGGAGTCACCAAGATGTTACATACCTTGAAAGAACATTTGTTTTGGCCGAAGATGCGTAGAGATGTTGGAAGGTATTGTGAACGTTGTGTGACTTGTAGAAAAGCGAAATCGAAGGTTTCACCACATGGTATGTACTTACCTTTACCTATTCCTGATTCCCCTTGGACTGATATATCGATGGATTTTGTTTTGGGATTGCCTCGAACTAGGACAGGTAGAGATATTATATTTGTTGTGGTTGATAGGTTCTCGAAAATGGCATATTTTATTGCTTGCCATAAGACTGATGATGTTGTTAATGTGGCTAACTTGTTCTTTAGAGAGATTGTTCGTTTACATGGTATTCCTAGGTCGATTGTTTCTGACAGGGATGTAAAGTTTTTGAGTCATTTCTGGAGGACTCTTTGGAGCAAAATAGGTACAAAACTCATGTTTTCTACTACTTGTCATCCCCAAGCTGATGGACAGACTGAGGTTGTTAATCGTGTCTTATCTACTTTGTTGTGTTCCATCATTAAAAAGAATATTAAGATTTGGGAAGATTGTTTGCCACATGTTGAATTCGCTTATAATCATGCTATACATTCTGCTAAGAAAATGTCACCGTTTGAGGCTGTTTATGGTTTTAATCCTATTACGCCTCTAGATTTGTTGCCTTTGCCACAGAAACAGGTGATAAGCAAGGACGGAAAAGTGAGAGTAGATTATGTGAAGCGTTTACATCAACAGGTTAAGTAGAACCTAGAGCGAAGGACTTAGCAGTATGAAAAGCAAGCAAACAAGGGAAGAAAGCGAGTCACCTTCGATGTTGGTGATTGGGTTTGGGTTCATTTCCGAAAGGAACGATTTCCAGCCCAAAGGCGGTCCAAGCTGTTACCGCGAGGAGATGGTCCTTTTCAGGTGTTGGAGAAAGTGAATGACAACGCCTACAAGTTAGATCTACCCAGAGAATACAATGTAAGTGCCACATTTAATGTTTCTGACTTAACCCCTTATGGTGATTCTACAGATTTGAGGACAAATCCTTTTCAAGAAGGGGGATGATGTGAGCACATCTTCACCTACACTTGATGTTGATCCGGAGGTCTTGCCGTTAGGACCAATTACGCGATCTAGGGCGCAACGTTTTAGGGAAGCCTTTTTCTTTACTTGTGCTAACATTTCAGAATCATTTGATAATGTTTGTGCCTTAGATAGTAAGCCTTTTAATGTGTTGCATATTGATATGTGACATGTTTAGGTTATATTACTTATTAGGTATATTTAAATATGTATATAATATGATACATATATATATGTTTGGAATAATGTTTGTTTCTATATGTGTGTGCGTGAAATTTGGTAATGAATGCATGTAATTTCTAATAATGTTTTTATAATGTTTCTTTATATATATGTGTGCAGCCCACTTAAGAACAATTGGTTTTTTTCACGTGGAATTTAGAGCAGATTTGAATGAGAACAAATCACATAGCAGGCATTTATTTGGAGGGTGGAACTCAAAGGAAAAATGTATGTGGGTTTACACAGCATGCAGCGTGCCATTTTATGCATGAATTGTTGAAATGGGCAGCACGAGTGAGCAGGCATCAAAGGATCAGTACACTTGCACACAAATGGATAAGCACATGACGTTTCTCCCCATTTTGAAATTCATTTTTTTTCTTTCTTTTAATCACATGTTAAATGTAATTCACTATCACACATAGCCGGCCATTCATAAAATGTGTAGTTTACTTTTGAATTTTAATTTCAAATGCAACATTCTCAGCCACATGTTGCAAACGGCGGCCCCTTCCCTTGCATTATATATTTGTAATCTGAACTCCTTTGTAAGGTTACCAACTTTGAAATAAAAATTACACTTGAGAGAATTTTCTCTTTTCGGTTCTTTTTAGAACTATTCGAAACTCAAACTTGTTTGTTTGTCATTGATACTTCGGGTTCCTAAATTGCTATTTAGCGGGTCCAAGTACTTCGACGTTAAACAGATTCGATTCGGGTTTGCTCAGTAGATTGTGCAGGTTCTTTCGAGTTTAGCATTTCCAACATCGGTCGTTTTTGAAGCATTCTTCACCATCGTTGAAGTTCTTTCCAAAACGCCAAAATTATCATATTACTCTATATTATTATTATTTTTATTTTTTTCATCTTTAAGTCCCTATTTAACATAAATATGTCGTATAATTTTTGTTGCTTCCTTGTTGTTTTTATTGCATGAACGTGCCTACAACACTCCTAGATCCGTAACAAACGATGATAGTTTGTTTCGGCAGACTGCCCCTTGTTACTTTCATTAGAGTCTTTTACCTGTTAAAGTTTAGGTTTTGTACCATACATCACAAAGATCCATTTGGCCTAGTGGTAAGCTTGCATGCCTTCATCCAAGGTAACCCTAGTTTGAATCCTACCAGGAAGAAGATGCTCTTTGCTTTTATTATCTTCCTCTAACCTGACGACATGTGTCACTACCTAATTAAATAATTAATTTATTTTATTAAATTAAAATTATGACCAAATTAATAGAGTGTATAAGTAACGAGGAACAAATGTGTAATTATACCCCTATTTTTTTAACTGCCACGTCACCTTGTCGTTAACCTTTAACGGCTGGTGGTCACATTACATCCAATTTAATAGTATGGTGGTTTAATTGCTTCGAAAAAAGTAAGGTGGTAAAATCGCGACTTTTCCAATAGTATGGTGGTCATTTATGTAGTTTACCCTTTATTTAATTTATATAGCATCCATTAACATCCAATAATCCAACTCTAAATTTTAATTCAGAAATAAATCGATTCATTTCAATTTTTAAAGGATGGATTGGGTATGGTTGGGATTGGGATTGGGAGGGACAAGATAACATTAGTTATAATTGAGGGATCAAAATAAAATATTAAATTATGTCTAATTAAAAATAGGGTCAAATTAAAATAATGAGGGTTAAATTTATTTTATCTTTCGAATTAGGACTAAATTGTTTGAATGTGTAAATGTGGAGGACTAAATGTGTTATTATACAAAATATTTTAACAGCCACATCACCCTTTTAATAGTTGTTAATGGGTCAGTGGCCAAATTAAAATAAAACTATAAGTTTAATGGTAACATTGAAGTAATTAAACGTTTAGTTACCAAATTGAATAATTGATTAAAGTTTAGTGGTTATTAGTGAACAATACCATTAATTTAATGTGAATCTAGGAATTATTATAGTAGTAAAAGATTTAATTATTTTTTGAATTAAAAAATAAAAATCCAAAAAATAATATAGAAATTATTTTTTAAAATTTTATTTTTAAAGGGGATAATAACACTTTTGTTCTTTAAAATTTCAAAATTAATTAAAACAGTTAATGATATACCGCGGTACATATAAATAGTGGTACATTACGATACATATCATTTACCGTAGAATTATCCTTACATCAAATATGTTTTTATGTAATTATCTAAATTCTAGGACTTTGGTAGCTTATAAATTGACACCTCCCATATTGTAATTCAAATCAACATTATTCATAAAATTTCTTTTCAAAATTTTTTGTGAGATTTTTTTTAAGATTTTGGTCTTTGTTCTTATTTTAAAATGTAATTGTCCAATTAAAACATAAATATATAGAGAAAAATGATGATTTTAAAGAAAATTCTAAACTAAACGTCATGTTTTAATATGTACCACTAATTATATGCATTGATATACACCATTAATTATTTTAATAACTTTTGAGATATAGAGATCTAAAATGTGATTATTCCTTCTTGAAAATAAAATACATTAAAATACTTTTTCCCTCTTTTCAATTTTTTTACTGTCAAATCATTATTTTAATAACTTTATTATTTTAAATTAAAAAAATAAAAAATCTAAAAAAGTGGCAAAAAAATATTTTAACATGTTTTATTCTTAAAAAAGAATAATTACGTTTTAAGTCCTACAATTTCAAAAGTTGTTAAAATAGTTGGTGCTAGATACCAATACATATGAGTAGTGATATATATCGGTACATAGCGTTCACTTTAGACTTATCCCTTCTCTCTATATATATATTCTTAAAAACTGATTAATCTATTCCAATATAAAATCTGGACATGCTGTTCAACTCGTTAAGACCTGGAAATTATTGTTTCTGACTTCTCCTGCACGGCAAAGTGCAAACTATCGACTTAAGATTGAATACGTTTAGGTATAATACACCGTTCATCACTCAATAATCTTTTCATTTCTATTTTAGTCACTCAACTTTCAAACTTTTCAATTTAATAATTAAATTTTATACATTAAACGCTTTTTGTCACTCTCGAGTATTTTATTATTATTTTCAAAAAAATTAATATTATTAAATATAAAAATGATTTAAAATAAAGGGTAAAATGCTTAAATCATCACTCAACTTTACTTTGTGACCTATTTTGGTCACTCAACTTTCAAAATGCTCAATTTTATCATTGAACTTTAAATATTGGCTTATTTTGATCACTCTACCGCTAAATCTCTAACATTGTTATGACGTGGAAATAAAAAATAAAAAAATATATATTTTTAATAATATTTTAATACATTTAATTAAATAAAAACATCTTCTCACTAACCTCACCTTCACTGACAACCCCCACCCCACCCATTTCTTACATTCACCGGCAACCCCTAAAACAGCTCAGGTGAATTTTTTGGTGAACCAAAAGCACTGCCGACTCCTCTTCTTCTCCTCTTTCTTTCTACCAGTTCGTTTTTCTGAAAATCACCCTCAAATAACTCAAAACGAGTCCAAATCTTTTTATCTTGGGAGTGCGATTCGCTGCCGTCCACTGTTAGATCGACCTAAATTGAGGTATGTTGATCTCCTCACCAAAGCACTTCGAATGATTGTTGGAATTCATCGCCTGACGCTCCGATCGCCATAACTGAAATGTGAAGGTAAAACTTTCTCCTCTTTTAGATTTCAGTTCAATTCCCTCGTTTCATTTTGACTCTGATTTGTTCATCAAACATTATTCTAGAATGGGTTATTCTTCTGATTGGACAAGCATTAAGTCCAATGTTGAAAAGTTCATGAGGTTGGGAGCTAATAATGTAACTTGCAAGGGCATACGAGAAAATCATGGGTGCAATATTGTTCATGCCCATAGCTATATTGTCATGGTTTCCATCTGTGTCGGAGATTCAAACCAGGTTGCTCTACCACCAAGCATTTTGCAGAGGCCTCAAGATTTCTAAGATCTTAGCCGGAAGGAGGTGAACGACATCACTTCCCCAGTAAAGTACACTTGAAATTCATACATTCATTCGTTCATTTCTTTGCTCTTATTGAGAATCTACCACATTGTTGTTTGCTTCCTCATTGTGATTTTAGCAATTCTCTAGAAGAAACCAAGTATAATAGCTCTTTTTATTCAAAAAATATATATGTCACCATACAAATACAAGCCTCTATTTGACTTTCACTTGGCCATAGCTTGCAATATAGAGTTGTCATTAATCATACTTTTGATGTGTATTTTACTGATAGCAAAAATCTTTAGTGGTTTTATCTAGTATGTTGATTTCTAATTGATTTTTTCCCTTAAACTAGATGATCAAATTTATTACATTCACGATAGGTGGCCATGTGTATCTGAACTTCATGGGGGATGATTTCGGGCATCCAAAAGTGAGGATAATTTTCCTTTTACTTATCCTAAAAGAGTTGTTTCTTGTGATTAATGGTCTTTCGACTTTTCCTGAGGGTTGAGTTTCCAATGCCAAGCAACAACTTCTCGTTTTCACTAGCTAATCGATGCTGTGATCTTTCAGAAAAAGGAAGGAGTATATTAGGATTTATTTCGCATGCTTTTGGATGGATATTTGGGTGAAATTGTTGTTGCCACTACAAGAGTAGAATCAGTGGTTCGGGTTTAGGTTCGCCGGAAAGCTCACCAGAGTGGCGTTACTAGGATGAAAAAGAGGGTTGACGGTGAAGGTGAGAAAGGGGTGGGGTGGGGGTTGTCGATGAAGGTGAGGTGAGGGAACCGATAGTTTTTATTTAATTAAGTGTATTAAAATATTATTAAAAATGTAATGGTAGAGTGACCAAAATAGGTCAATATTTAAAGTCCAATGATAAAATTAAGCATTTTGAAAGTTGAGTGACCAAAATAGGTCACATAGCAAAGTTGAGTGATGATTTAAGTATTTTACCTTAAAATAAATAATATTTTTTATTATTAAATTTTAAAACATTTAAAAATATAGTCGTCGCTTGTCATCACCGTCGGCCACCGGTGTTTTTAAAATCGGCAGTCGTTTGACCCCAAATTGCACCGGGCGACTCATTTTGACACGTTGAGTTTGAATTCGGTGGTTGTTTCTCCGAAAAATATCCTGAAACTCGCAAATCTCGACATAAACATTTTGGTTTCCTCACTTTCAATCTCTCTTTTTTTAGACTTCGGAGCACTTTTCAACAAAATAGAGGTCAAGTTCGGACTTAGGGGGTCGAGACAAAGCGACCGATAAAATTTCAGACCAAACGAATACCGTCTATGACTGTCGGCGGTGGTGCCCGACAACGACAAACGATGGCCGACGAACATTTTGGTTTAACTTTTTATTTTTTATTTTAAATTATTTTTATATTAAAGTATAATAAAAATATTATGTAATACTAAAATAATAATAAAATATTCAAGAGTGTCAAAAAACGTTCAATGTATAAAGTTTAGTTATTAAATTAAAAAGTTTGAAAGTTGAGTGACCAAAATAGAAGTGAGAAGATTGTTGAGTGGTGAATGATGTATTTTACCCATATATTTATTTTAGTATAATATTCTCTTTTCTTGTTCATATTAATATTCTAATTTTATATAATAGTTTTTCTCAAAAAATTTCAATAGGTTTAATTTTCTTTTAATATATTTATTCAAAACAAAATAATTTTAAATTGTATAGTTTTTAAATACCATGTCTTTTGTTTTTTACTTTCTCAAACTATAATTTTGTTTTCTCACAGTTGTTTCAGATATGAAATAATATACAAATCTATTGATATATAAAAGAGTAACTATTACCAACAATCGGTTGGTCTAGTGGGACGAGATATTACATCTCTTAAGTATTTTCAAGGGTTTCATTAGAATTTTAACATTGTGATTATGTGAATGGAGCAAATTGGGTTGAGATGATCGTCCCATAATAAATATCTGCCCTATCTGAATTAGTTAGCCAATAGATTAGATACCGATAATTATACCAAAAAAGAATAAGGCATAAGGATAATTTTAACCCTTATCATTTTTGTTATTTTGACCCTCATCCTTTTTTTAAATAAATTTGACCTTCAACCTATATTTTTTTTGTCAAGCTACTCATCTTTTAACTAGAAAATTGATTAGACAGTTAAATAGTTAAGTGTGATGACATAACACATATATAAATACACTTTAAATGACATAACATCTAACCTATCATATTCTTACACGTTGAATATAATTCAATTTATTTAAATTATAAAAACAATTAAAATTTAAATAAAATATTAAAAATAAATAAAAGAAAAACAAAAAAAACGTGGACAAAACTCCCTTAATCTTGAATATCCAAGACTCACGAAATCAGCTATATTACACAAAAAAACCTTTTTTATTCAATATCTAGAAAAATAGCTCCTACAAACTTTTATTTAGAAAAATGACTCCCAAATCTGCCACATATGAAGAACTCGCGTTTTGGGGATCGCGAGACACGACCTCGCTCTACATAGAGAGTGAGTTCCACATACGAGGCAAAACTTTTCAAAATAATGATCTTAACAGAAACTCGTGTTCTGTGAAACGCGAGTTCCCCAAGAATTTGAAGAGGCGTTTGAATTTATCGCGAGGAACTCGCCTTCTAAAAGCGAGTTCTTTGCCAATCGGGCTCGCTGACCAAGCTTCGATAGCCATGTCCGAGCAATATTCTGGGCTTATTAATCGTATACTTTTGGTAAACATTCAGTTTGGGTTCGTAGTACTGAACGTGTCTTTCATTTGACACCAATATGGCATAGTTCGGTCCGTTCTATACCGACTAAAATTCGTGTCGAAAACGGTACCGTAGCTTTCTTTGTGAATGATTTTACCTTTAAAAGGGCGTGACAAGCTTGATTTATTAATCGAATATTAGTTATCCAAAAAAATAAATTAAATATAAAATTCTAAAAAGTATGTAAAAAATTAATAAGGCAAAATAAAATATTCGTAATTACAAAATAAAAAAAATAATGTCTTCCATAAACATAGTTAATATATATATATATATATATATATATTGGCCAAAACCGCCCTCGTACTAATGATATCTATGTCCACCCGTTCCGCAGCAGGGTGCACGACGATCTCGTGGCGGATTCCTCCGAATGTCATGTGCTCCAGGGTCGTTCTTATCATTATCAGCAGCAGTATCATCATCATCAGCTCCAAAAACGTCCTCAAAATGCAGACTAATGTTGGGACAGGGGCGGGTGGTGAACAAGCTGTCTGGCGGCGTATGCTCGACAATGTTGTAGTCGAATTGTGATGCCAACGGTGGAACATCGATCACCGGAGAACCACTCATCGGCATGGAGAGACGATAGGCATCCGAGAAGCCGAACTCGGGTGGGGGCCTCATCTACTGAAACGTGGAAAGACAACTCAAATTCTGAAACGATGTTCAAGAAGACGATGCCCCTGTAGTGTCAGTTCACAGTCTCGGACCGCGCTGCCTCGATTGGCTCTGATTGGCTCGACGTTGGGGGTGTGGGCAGTTTTGGGGAGGCGCCTTAATTTCTCGCTCGCGCTCATTCGGAGTAAGTATATGTGGTTTCCCATTATGGAGGTACCACTGAAAATAATCGAAAATGATGGACATGGCCCAATCCAAAATGGGTGCGAGGATGGGCGGTCGACTGCCATATCGGTCTATCCATTTTTGGACCCAGTCAGCGTGATGATGGCCCCAATGAATTTCCGTCTTCTCTTGTCGCGTCAACTGATGTAATTCGTCTAAATCAAGTGGAAGATGTGGAACCCCTTGGATGTACCCAAATTGTCACAGAAATCGGCCCGTAGGATGCCACTCGACAATTTCATAGTTGATGAGTGGCACTCGCAGCAGCCATATGTGAGAGGACTGCACAATGTCTGGCGGAGTAATCTGGTGAATCGCAAGACTAGCGCACGGAGTCTACACGAACTGAAAAAATTTATTTGAATACTAGTTATATAAAATTTGATTAGAGAAATAATATGAAGAGCTACAAATAAATTTTCGGATTACTATATTGTGGCGCATCTTGTCGATCACAAGCTTGTAGTCTCGCTGATTGGTTGGCAGTCTCTGGTGGGTGAGTGCACCGCCCCACCTGTCATTGATGGAAAATAAATAAAATCGTTAAAAATTATTTAAAAAATATATTAAATTAAATAATTTTAATAGTACCTTCGAAGAAGTGGAAATATGTAGGGGTGGGCTCTTTAGGCTGCGGGCTTAAAAACGACATCAGAAACCAAGCCCAATACTGAAGGAGCAAAAGACATCCTCTGATTGTTTGTCTAGTAGGGTCGACGATTTTGCAAAGCTTCCTGAACAGAAAGCCCAAGACCGCTGCTCCCCAATATTTTGCTCTTGATTCCGCAAAATTAATTAGATGATACAGCCACATCGCATGCACTTTATTGCGGGATTTATTAGGCATCAAAATCCCTCCAATAATGCGTAGGATGTGGGCATGAGCAAACCGCTGTGAAAATATATAATAAAAATATTAAAAATAGTAAAAAAAAGGCACGAAATATATATATATATATATATTTAAATTAGTAAAAAACACAAAATATATAATAAAAATATTTACCCGCTTTGTTTCGTTATCCGATTCGAGGGAGGACTGAAAAATCATGCTCCAAAAAAGTTAGGAGGATTTTGACACCGCCGAACATCTTCGGCACCACTCCCAATAGGTCACCACACAAGGATGGCCAGTGACCGTCGGCTACACCGGTAATAAGATCACCGTCCGTAGGCAACCCAAGATGGTATGCAACATCTTCCAGTGTAATTGTCGCCTCACCACATGGGAAATGAAAGGTATGCGTCTCTGGCCTCCATCGCCCACGATTTTCGCGACGTGGCCAAAACCAGCTTCCTCATTGAACAACATAATCTCCGAATTCGGCACGACGGTGATACGATTGACGTATAACATCAATGGGCGTTCGAAGTTCTTGAAAAAAAATAAAACAGTATAACATCCATTTGTATCGCGTATGAAAAATATTAGAGTAGAAGAAGAAGAAGAAGAACTCGCTTTCTGATTTATGTGTGTGGTAGGGACCGGTTATTTATAGAAGAAATCGTGCCCCCTAAGAAGCGATATTAAATAGACCTCATGTTCTAGTAAAGGCGATATTTGGAAGACCTCGCGTTTCACAGGACACGAGGTCCAGTGAAAAGACGTGACATTGGAACAGACGCGTACACTGAACGGGCAGAGACAATTGCAAATTGCGAGTTTTCAAAGAACTCGCTCTTTGTAGGACGCAAGGTCATGGGATTTTTGAATGCGATCGTTTCGAATATATTTATAATATATATTAATAAATAATATTAGTATATTATTAATATATTTTCATTTGGAATCGAATTTGAATATTACTTTTTTATAATTAAAATCGGATTTGAATATTAGTATAATATAAATTTTTTGTATTTATCTTATTTATTATTTATAGTAATATGAATAAAATAATTATAAATGATATATTTTCATTTAAATCGGATTTGAATATTCCTTTTTATAATTGAAAGGATTTGAGTATTTCTTTACAATTGAAATAATAAAATCCCATTTGCAACCAACCAACATTTATTAAAGAAGCTGAAACTTGTTCGGACGGTAATGATCATCATGAAGGTGATGCTAATGACTGGTCCTCGTGAATCTTGCCTCGCACCCGATGCATGTCTTGAATCTTGGAGGTCTATTGGATATTGTCACTTTCCTGTCATTAAAAAAAACCTCGAATTTCCCGATATTGTGATTTGTTATTGTCGATCCTCGTGAACAAAAATACCGAATAGTTAACATCTACTCAACATATATATGCAACTACAAATAACAACAAATCACAATATCAGGGAAACTAGTTTGGGAATAAATTTTCCAGATACGTGATTTGTTGGCAGTAGTAGTTCCCATCGAAAACTCCACGCACAGTTGAGAAGGCAATTTTTTTCCCGACTGAGTGTTGTTTCCCTTCCTCGGTCAGCTGGGTATTTATAGAAGCAGAAGTCGCTGATGACATGGCAAACTCGCGTAATGTGAAATGTGATTTTTTAGAAAATCCCACTTCGTAAAACGTGAAGTCACTGACACGTCAGGAATTCGATTTCTACCAAAGTCGCTCTTTGTAGAACGCAATTTTCCTTGGGAATCAGCGGATTCTACAAGACGCGAGTTTGGTTTATATCTACTCGAACGTTGCTGAATATTTGCACTTGTATTGATTTGCAAAGTTTGAGTGTTCGTATGATTAGAAAATTCGTTGGGTAGAAGATGTGGTGCAATGTATCGTCTGTGTTTGTGTAACATGATCGACAAATCACAATATCAGACAAATTTTGTTGTTCCTGTCCAGGGTAACATTACATGGCGAGCCAATGTAAGGGTACATTTGCTGAGTCAAGAAGATGATACAGTGGCTCATGGTGGATCAATGGAAACCGCAAAATCATGGTGGGTGCAACTTGAGGTGTCCTGTCTAGGGTTTTCTCCGGTGGCTGGTGCCGATTACATTTGATAATGCGGGTCAAAGCTTCTACCATTTCCGATGTTTTTGAAGCTATGTTAAGACCCTCGCATGTAGGGGTACAATTGTTTTTAACATACGAAAAATAAAAATATAATTTACATATGTAATTCATATGTAATATTTTACGTGTTTTAATGCTTGTCTTCTATAAAAACAATAATTTGAAAGAACAATGATTCATTTACATTGGTTCATTTACACCCTGTAAATAGACCCCTCTCGCTTCCTCAAAAACTCACTCTTTCATTTACTTTCATTGTAATGGCTACAAACGTAGATGATTTACCATCTATTGGGAGTCACCCATGTGATGCTGATGTCGATACTAGCGGTAAACTAGAAGTTGGGATGATATTCACTACGAAGAAAATGGAAAAGGATGTAATTAAAAACTATAACATACGTCGATCAGTTCGTTCAACAGTGAAGAAAGCGACTGTGGATAAATATATCATATAATGTGTCGAAAAGGACAACGACTGTAACTGGAGGATTCATGTATAACGAACAAAGAAGCTGAACAACATTTGGCAGATAACAAGATACGATGGACCTCATATATGTCAGTTGTTCCAATGTAATTGACATGTAATACGTCTGTGTTTGTTAATTACATATTTTGTGATTGTTAACTGTTTGAAAATCGAAGCGGTTAAGATGTAGAAAATAATATTTGCGATAATTATATTAATGAAAAGTAGTACAAGATTGTTAATTGAAAGAAGTACACAAGCATTAAATTACTAAGCATACTTAAATTTACGGGAACAAATCATTTTCGTTGCCCTCGTAGTCGATACTTATGTCAGAAGTTAAGTTTAGTTCCTCAATTTTTTGTTCCTTCTCGTGCCGTCTCCTATAATTTTGTGTAGATACCGCGTCTTCATCTTCAAGCTTAAGTACTGTTGATGAACTAGAGCCATCATCAAAATTTACACTATGCTCGATGTTCGTACCCCCGGCATGTTTGTATGCTCGAAACATCTTGCGCATATCTTTTTAATTGGATAGTGTTAGTATGTAGTGTTCTTTTGTGCCAGGCTCATTCATTGGAACTTTGGCATGCAACGCAGAAATTTTGGAGTTTGTAGACTCCTTAACTCTTGTTGAAATCAACTCAAACAATTCATCTCTTGTGATTTTCTCATTGAAAGAAGTGTAGAAGTCGGTTTCACGAAAGAAAACAGTAGCATAAAAACGCGTCATAATTTGTATTTGTATGAGTGGTTTGGCAACGAAATGTATGTAGAAATTGTTTAAGTAGTGTAAAAAGTTTGTGACTCATGCAGAACATATATAGGGTAGAACAATGTCAAAATAATTTGTCAATGTTGCATTGTACAGGACACGATTTTTCTTGCAGAAAGAGAAATTGCGTTTTACAAGACACGATTTAAGACATTATTCAAAGAAGTCGCGTTCTATAGGCCGCGATTTTGCCTGTCATGTCAGGTACACTGCAAAAGGGTAGAACAATGTCGAAATAATTTGTCAAAGTCATGTATATGATGCTAAAATTAGTGCGTTTTAACGAATCTTCATAAAACGTTAATAATATAAATAAAATTTACATATTATTTGACTCCGATAACATCACTATCATCAGAAAACATTACATAAAGCTCAAGCTTAAGGGCCCACCATGAACAAAACTGATGGTGAGATTCCACCATCATTTCCACATCAGCGTCGTCCATAATGTGGAATAATGATTACGTTAATGGTTCTAACGACGTCGACATTTTGTACTTCAACGGTTCTATCTTTTGCCCAGGACTATGTGGAACATGTTTCTTCACTTCATTCACCAACTTCTTATACGATAAGTTGTATGGCAGCGGAAGCAATATAGTACTTGAAGACTGAAAAACGTTGCCGAGAGATGCATCATCGATTATCTGCCCATTGTACTATACCAAAGTTGTAATAGTGTCTCGTCTCGACATATTATATCGATCGAAGTCCTTACAAATTAAATTCTAACCTTCTCGGTGTACATATATACTAAAGAAGTCACGTTCTATAAAATGCAATTTTTAGAGGGAAGATATAATTTACTTCAAATATTCAAACAACATTACTTACCTCCCATTGCATCACTTATTCAAACATGTATTCAGTTCTATTTGATATAAGGGTACAGAGTACCAGTATTATTCACCCGAACCGAAATATTTGCTTTTTGAAACGTGTCAGTCCAGCTTTGTCAGCGTTTGACTCAATAATGAACTTGTGTTCCACAGAACGCGTGAACCAAAGGAACTTGCTTTCTGTAAAACGCGAGATCCGCGAATCTGATAGCATCTCGCTTTATGTAGAAAGCGAGTTCTTTGCTTCCCTGACACGACTGCAAAAGCGAGATTCTCCGGGATTTTCCGGATGAATAAGATACCAGAAGTCGCTTTGTTCCCTTATATGAAACAGAATGCAATACTGATATTGTATAACATTCACAAAACAAGTCTATCAATTTTTTCAAGTCTTTTAATTGCCAAAAAGAATGTTGAGACGAGGAGGTGTTGTTGCTCTAGTATACTACGATGGCGAGATAATCGTCGGTGCCTCACTTGACGTCGTTTTTCAGTCTGTGAATACTGTAACACTAACGATTTCGAGGAGTTTATCCTACAAGAAGTTGATTAAGGAACTAGAGAGCAGTGTCCCCCATGGCCAAAACCAAAATCTATCCGACTTGAAGTATTGTCTGCCGATCTCTATAGATCAGTTAACGTACTCCGTATTATGCATTACGAACAACGGTGATGTGGAGCTGATGCTGTCGACCCACTTGGAGTATTCATTAGGCGATCCCCTAGAGCTGTATGCATCGTTTTCTGATTCTAATCTTGCTATCGAAATCCCAAGATGAAGACGGGTGAATTTCGACTTTGATCTGAATGCCAATTTTGATAGCCCGACGGCTAGTTTACAAAATGATTTCAACCTGCTAACTATATACAGTCCACGCAACGAGTTTGGTGCATCGTCTTTTGTTGTGCCAAGGCATTCGTGTGTAGCTAGTTTCGGGTTCGACTTAAACCAGCCCCAAAACGATGAATTCGATGCACCAAGACCTGCAACATACAATCCGTACATGTCTGTATACTATAGGGGGAGGTAGTGTCATCATCCCACATGAGGTCTGACCATGAAGCATTCAACCCCTTCGATGATTCCTCATATGGACGATACTCAGCGTATGTCCCTAGCACGGAGTACGTTCAACCATCTATGAGGAGATATTCTTGTGTTGGTGCTCTCGATTTTGATCTTGGAAATACGGTTCATGAGTGGTATCATGAGCGGTCTCATGATCGACGACCAACCTGCTCGCCTAAAAGGGTAGTGATCGACGACGCTGAACTATACCGGTTCGAAGGGGATAATTCTGACGAAGAACTGCTTAGGGAACCCAGACCTGAAGGCGATGAGCAAGGGCCCTTCTATGAAGAACCAGAAGACGTGATCATTCCAACAAGGTCCTTCCAAGATTTAGAAGGCAGCGAAAAACACCCAACAACAAGCAACATTCCAGTATTGGCCACACATATTTCTTATTACCAGCCATCATCCCACTTCATAACGGTTGATATGGATGTGTTGGACGTTCCAAAATTTTCAAAATACCAAACAATTGACGACAAAATTAACCGTGCTGATGGTAAACTGGCCATTGGGATAACGTTCTTTACAAAAGAACTGGCGGTGGCCGCAATTAAGCAGTACAACATTCACCGGGATGTTACGATGAATGTAGAGAAAACCCAAGCGAGTTTCTACAAGGCGCTGTGCGCCCACAAGAATCAAGGATGTAAGTGGAAAATTTGTGTATCTCAATTGAAGAAGGCGGGCGGCCTGTGGAGAATCACAAAACTGGAAGGGCCCCACACATGCACCGTTACTAGCCTAAGTTAGGATCACAAGAACCTGGATGTGCATGTCCTCTGCGACACCTTCATGCCATTGGTAAAAGCAAATCCCCGGGTGACGGTTCATGTCTATCAAGCTACAACTCAACAGGTCCACCGTTACTATCCTGAATACCATAAAGCATGGTATGCAAAGAACCGGGCCGTAAAAAAAACTATTTGGACAATGGGAGGAATCTTACAATGAGTTGCGCCCGTGGCTAAACCTGATGCAGAAACACATACCCGGAACGGTTGTTGAACTTCATACGGTTCCGCCATACGAAAATGATTGTGTCGTTTGAGGTGCTTGTCAATTCTACCGGTTATTTTGGACATTCCCGCAGTGCAGTAATGCATTCAAGCACTGCAAACTGATGGTTTAAATCGACGTTACATGGTTGTACGAGAAATATACACAGGTCTTACTTTTGGCGGTTGCACAAGACGGCAATCGGTAAACCGTTCTTGTAGCCTTCGCAATTGTCAAAAAGGAGGATCTCGAGTATTGGGTGTTCTTCTTTAAGAACCTACGAAAACATGTTCTTTCTCATGTAATGCGGGCAAGGGACGATGAGATATGTCTTATTTCCGACAAAGGCACATCGATCTTGCGTGTAATAGAACGTTTGGGCGATTCTTGGAAGCCTCCCTACATTTACCACCGTTTCTGCTTGCGACACATTGTGGCGAACTACTTGCAGCAATACAAGGACTATGATGAACGTGCTCTTGTGCTTCGAATGGCTACGTCTTTTAGGTCATTTTCATTTACGATATCTTTGCATGTGTTGTTCACCCCTAACTATTCAACTGTCATTCCCTAGGCAACTCGCATTACATACAAGAGGTAGAGGAGCTGTTCGAAGAACTAAGAGCTAGAAATAAAGATGGTGCGGACTACCTTGCCAAAATTCCGAGGGAAAAATGGCTTAGATCATATGACGGGGGCAAACGATATGGTCATACGACAACGAACTTGGATGAGGCGGTCAACTCAGTACTCAAGGGAGTGCGACATTTGCCTATCACTTCCGTTGTCAAAGCGACCTACTATCGTTTGGCTACCCTATTTGCAAACTTGAGAAGACAAACAACTGAGTACATGGTAGGTGGCCACAAAGTCCACCCGAACTTTTGCAAAAAATTGCAAAGTCAAGTGCGCCATTCAAATGAGATGACAACAACTCTCTTCTCGCGAGAAGGACATTTGTTCTGTGTTTCAGAATTTTCGAGGCTGTTGGAAGGCATACAGCACAAACGCGCATGTGGTAGATCTTAGGCAAAGAACCTGCGAGTGCGGAGTATTCCAAACATTCAAATACTCGTGCGCACACACCATTGTTGCTTGTTCAAACCAACGAATTAACTACATGAGACTGCTTGATCCGCTATACTTACTCGAAACGGTATTCAAGGTTTACGAAAAAAGAGTTTCTTCCTATCGTAAATGAAATTGATCCTTATGTCGTTGACGCTGAACCGATCATACGTCCAGATCCAGCACTAATAAGAGAAAAGGGATGTCCACGATCGACACGAATTTACTGTGCCGAGGATCTAGTTGAACATAGAGAAAAAACCAGACAAAAGAAACATTGCAGTACATGTAGAAATCCTGGACACATGCGTAACAAGTGCCCTAATCGCTCGGGCCCTCATATCAACTAAGACGTTGTAATTTCTTACTGTCTGCGTCCCTCAACTATCGGTTAAAAAAATTAGTCTAATTCGTTTTAAAAATTCTCTTTCCGGCTTGTCGTTCTTACACAAAATCAGGCTTTGGAACCATTTTCAAGGCAAATTTTATACCATTCTCCATATATCGTGCGTGCCAATATCAGTCTCAAATAGAAGACAAGTTCCACTACAACGCCTGCAAGGTCAAAAATTGTGGTAATTCTCTGATTAAAAACCCCGAAAATTTGGCAGAAAAAGCCTATAAGGCCATCTTATACTTTCATTCATTCACAAAACAAGCTACGATACCGTTTTCGACGTGAATTTTAGTCGGTTTAGAACGGACCGAACTGGGCCATATTGGTGTCAAATGAAAGACACGTTCCAGTACTACGAACCCAAACTGATGTTTACCAAAAATATACGATTAATAAGCCCGAAATATTGCTCGAACATGCCTATCGAAGCTTAGTCGGCCAGCCCGATTTGCAAAGAACTCGCTTTCTACAGAAAGCGAGTTCCTCGCGATAAATTCAGCCGCCTCTTCAAATTCTCGGGAAACTTGCATTTCGCAGAACGCGAGTTTCTGTTAAGTTCGTTATTTTGAAAAGTGTTGTTACGTATGTGGAACTCGCTCTCTGTGTAGAGCGAGGTCGTGTCTCGCGATTCTCAAAACGTGAGTTCTTCATACGTGACAGATTTTGGTCATTTTTCTAAATAAAAGTTTGTGGGGGCCATTTTTCTAGATATTAAATAAAAAAAGTTTTTGGTGTAATATAGCCCACGAAATCAGTCCAAAAATTCTTAAAGTAGAATCCTTCTAAAATCAGGTCATACGAATAAATATAATTTTACTCTTTAAGATTTGGTTTCACTTCGAATCAAATCTCGTTCTCTAAAACTTAAATCATTTTGAATCAACAGATATAGGAAGGACTGCCAAAAAAAAAACTTGACGTAATTACTGAGTTTGTAAAAATTACTTATTTTGAATAAAATGTACAGACTTTTTTTACTAATCAAATAGGTTTTAATTACTCAAATTTTGGGTTTAAATTTTTTATATTTAATCTAATTTTAAAGGACTCAGGGTTTTGATTTAAACATTTAGGATTTGAATATTATTTTCAAAAAATAACATCAAATGAAATTAAAAAATGAAAATACTAAAAAATGATAAATAGCAGTAATTTACGATAAAGGTTTCAAAGACTATAAATATGAAAACTTAAAATGATGTTTAGGAATATCTTGTTTAACCTTGTGTTTAACGGTTGAATGTAAAGAAATTCTTCGTGAAGACCTGATTATTTGTTTATAATTATTCTCTGTTGGTTTTTAAAAAAAAATAATATTTGAGAAGTTCAATTCTGTGTAAATAAATTTTGTGGTATGTTATATTGTTTATTTGAAAGAGGGATCAATCACATTGGTTCTGTTTTATGTGTGGAGAAAAAATTAAATATTTGGAAGATTGTTTAATTGCAACGCAAAATTTGTTTTTTTTTTTTGGCTCTTTGGGATGAAAATTCGTGTGGGGAGAATTTTAATTGTTCTATAATTTAATTTAAATAAAATTATATTCCACGTTCACATATGTGATAGATTAGATGTTATAACGTTTAAAATGTATTTATATGTATGTGTCATGTCATCACCGTTAATTATTTAACGGCCTAATCAACTTTCAAGTTAAAAATGAGTAGCTTGACAAAAAGATATAGGTTGAGGGCTAAATTTATCCTAAAAAAAGTTGAGGGCCAAAAAGACAACAATGATAAATGTTAAAGGTTAAAATTATCCTTATGCCAAAGAATAACCATTCTTATAAAAATCAAAGCTTATTTAATATACGATTTAGAGTTAATTACATCACATATATCTAAAAAATGGTAAAAACTTGAAGTAAAAGTTTGAGGGAGCCAACTTAAATTTTAAAAATTTAGAGGATTAAACAAATATTTAAAAAAATGACAAGTTTAACTAAAATTTTGAGTGATTTAACAAAAAAATTTAAAAATTTGAGAGGAAATTTAATTAAAATCATTCAAAATTTTGAAGCTTAATATAAATTTTTAAAAATTTTGAGGGGTCAAATTAAAAATATTTAAAAATTTTAGAGGTAAAATTCGAGTTTCTCAAACTTTTGGGGGTCGTATCCCCCACTAAAGCCGTCCCTGAGCATGGACGAATGTGGCGCCCGCCAATGCCCATTTTTTATTTATAATATTGGTATTATGATCTAATTTTTTAATAATTATTATGAGAGGTTTATTCATAAATTTTAATTTTTTAACCTTTGTCGTTAGGGTTTAATTTTTTAATAATTGTTATCAGTGGCTCAATTTTTAACAGTTTGTTATTAGGGCTCATTTTTCTCAATTTGTTATTAAGAGTATACTTTTAAAATTCAATTTTCCCTAATATTTATCATCAGGTGTCCAATTTTTTTTTTCAATACTTGTTAATAAGGGTCCAGTTTTTCTTTAACATTTGTTATTATGTGCTCAATTTTTATCAATACTTGTTATTAGGGGCCATTTTTCCCAATACTTACATTAGAGGTCTAATATTTTCAATAATTGTTATTAGGGCTCTATTTTTTCAATACTTGTTATTAAAGGTTCGATTTTTTACCCAATATTTTTTTATTAGGGGTCTTCTATTAAAATCATTTCCCCCAATATTTTTTCTTAGTGGTTCAATTTTTCCCCAATACTTGTTATTAGGGGCTTAATTTTTTTTTTGTAATATTTGTTATTAGACATACTCTTAAAATTTAATTTTCCCCAATACTTGTTATTAGGGAGCTAATTTTTTTTCTACTACTTGTTATTAGAGGCCTAATTTTTTTTCTTGGTGTTTGTTATTAGGAATCTACTCTTAAAATTCAATTTTTTCTGATATTTGTTATTAGGAGTCCAGTTTTTTTCTCAATACTTGTTATTAGGGCTATATTTTTTTAAAATATTTGTTATTAGAAACCCATTTTTCTAATACTTGATATTAGGAATCTACTTTTAAAATTTAATTTCTCCAATACTTATTATTAAGGCCTAATTTATAGGTTCGCCATAAGGCCACTAAAATCTCAGAAACGGCTCTGCCCCCACCGGCCCCTTAAGGCATCTGCCCCTGTATCCAAACTATGATTATTATTTTAAATTAGTCCCAAAACTTTTAAACTTTTCAATTTCATTCTCAAACTATGATCCTCATTCTAAATTGTCCCCCAAACTTTTAAACATTTTAATTTTACCCCCTAACTATGACTAATTCTAAATTGGTCCCCAAACTTTTGAACGTTCTAATTTCATCCCCAAATGATCAGTACATGCTAATCCCATCACATGTTAATAAAATCATTATAAAAGTCGTTAATTTTCATGTAAATACTAATGTGTATTATGTGATCATAAGATGTGGCATAAACGGTAATTTAAGGATGAATTTGAAATGTTCAAAAAGTTTGAGGACCAAATTAAAATGAGGTTTATTGTTTGGGTATTAAATTGTAGCACTCAAAAGTTTGAGGGAACAACTTAAAATGAGAGTTATAGTTTGGAGATGAAATTAAATTTTTTAAAAGTTTAAGGATTAATTTAGAATGATAATCATAGTTTGAGACGTGTGGTGCAATTAATTCTAAGATTTAATTGGTTATACAACAATCATATTTCCGTATTATATTTATGTTGATCATTCCATCAACTTTTGAATAAGTAAAAAAATGTTTAATTATCGATCGAAGATATTTCAACCATTTCATTTAGGGGAGTTGCTAAGGCAGGCCTGGCCACTGGCCCTTATTTAAGAGTGTAATTGTAGTTTTAGCTCCTCTTAAATATGAAAAATTCAAGTCAGTTCTTTTTAACTTTTAAAAATATGAGAAAATAACAAATTTGCCCCTTCCAGAAACAAACAATTTAATAAGTCATTTGAAGGAGAGATTATTAGATGGACTCAGCTCACTACGTTATTTGTGGACTCAACCAATAATGTCCATTCATCTCATTTTAATTTTCAAATAATCACCCCCTTTTTATTGAACAAACAAAAATCCTCTGCCCCTAATCATACTCTTTTCTATGCCACACACTAATAAATATTAAAAAAATTAAATTCTAAACTCTAGTCTTAATTTCACATCCTAAACCTTAAAAAAATATACCATAGCCCTAATTCCCTAAACCTTAACTACAATCTATAACCTTAAACCCTAAACCCTCTTTTTTAAAATGGGGCACCGAAAGGTGAAAATTCACTTTGAAAAATAATATGGATAAACCTTAGTGGCTGGTACCACAGATGACGTGGTGAGCTAGATACATCTAATAATTTTTTATTTTAACATCTTTTGCTTTAACCCCAAAATTATTTAAATTTATTCTATTCTTTCAACACAAAATTTACCTGTTCATTTTTTCCAGTCCTTTAATACACACTTTGAAGATAAACTGGTCAAATTCGAGTGTAATAAAGAAATTACAAAATCTTTATTTCTTGGGTATTGGTAAGTTATTAAGTGCATGCATGCATGCAATAAAGCATTCATGCAATCAAAAATTCGTTATTCCAGTCGTAACAGGCGGTTTCAGTGGGATGATTTCTATAGGTCAAGCATGCACCACTAGCGAAAATAGTCCATACACATTCTAAACATACGTCTCTTGTGTCTTTATAGACGTACATGTTTTTGGCCACTCCTTTCCATTCCATGCTGCAATTGAAGAACGTTGATCCATAAAACCATCGTCGACCAAACTCGAAATACCATTCCTTCGCAAACGGGATTTTAGCTCTAAGTTCGTCGTCTTCCGATTCACAGTTGACCATGAGGGTGGTACCACGGCTTATGTGGTTGGAGATATAAACAGTGACGCATTCGCCCCGTGATAGAAGGAGCATGAAGAAGATGAGTGATAGTATGGAGTTCTTAGATGAGAATGCCATGATCGATTCAGTCACAACACTTGGTTTTGTTTGTTTGTTTTTTTCCTCTCTCTTATTTCCATGTTTTTTATACAAGATTTGAAGCATATGAAACAGAAGAATTGATGTTTGTAATGAATTAATTACATTGGTTTTTATAAGCAATTAATTATGGCGTTATCTTTTATTTAAACCTCATTGAAGCTTTTATTATGGATGTGATTTTTTTAAAATAATAAATGTTTATTGTTTTTTTTCTATTAACGTGAAATTATAGTAACTCTTTTTAAAGTTTAATTTAATTTTTAATTGTATAAAGATTAAAAATTCATAATATAAAACCATAAACTTCAAATTATAAACATTAAACTCTGAGCTTTAAACACTAAAACTCTAAATCTTAAATTTAACCATTTTAATTTTCTTGTTATTTGATTTAAAAGTCGAATAAAATAAATGATAGTGTTTTCTTGAAATAAATCAATCCCCTAAATTTATGATCGGCGTCTATTTGTATACGTATTAAGACAATAAATTGTGAAACCCAAAAAATGTTTTGGAGGAAAAGGCCCATCCGAAGCCCACCATTGTTTTTGTATTTGGATTTTGGAAAGCCAGCAGTTCCCTCTCTCTTATCGGCTGATCGGCGGAGAGGAAAACGGCTGGAAGTTCGCCAGAACCAGGTTTGTCTTGCATCCTTTCCTTTCCTTTTCCCCTTTTCGTAAAGGGTCGATTAGAATAGGCTGATTAAGTCCCAGTGTAGGGTCGATTAGAATTAGAATAGGCTGATTAAGTCCCAGTGTAGGGTCGATTAGAATTAGAATAGGCTGATTAAGTCCCAGTGTAGGGTCGATTAGAATTAGAATAGGCTGATTAAGTCCCAGTGTGATTTGTTAAAGCAATAAACTTGATTTTCCGTAAAGCTCTTGGGTTGTTTTAATTTAATGAAAGAATGAATCTTTTCACCATGAATTGTACACGGCATATGTATCCAGACAAGATTATGAAGAACATGGTAAATACATGTTCTTATGCTCGCATCCGAGTCCGAATAACATAGGTTACCACTCTTGTGTAAATGGTTCCAACTATGTACTTTGGTTCTTGATTTCTGCTTGTTAGTTAGACCCCGTTTGCTTAGATTGGATGGCAGAGTGAATTGTTTTACTTCTTTGAGAATCAATTTGAATTGTTTTTTCGGGAGTGCCATCCAGATATTCGAGCACCATTTCCATTTGCATCATGCATATGGGTGTAATTTAGCTGAGTTGAGTTTTAAGTTTAAGAAACTCGAAATTCGTGGCTCTAAGCTTTGCCCGAGCTTCATTTCGTTTTACTTCAAATTCAAGCTATATTCGAGATAAAAATCAAGCTACTTGAGCTCTCTCGATTAAGCTCATTTATCTAGTAGCTCAATTATTTGCACTTGAGCTCGATTGCGAATGAGATTTTTCTGTTTTGATTAACCATATGAAGCTCGATCAGGCTTGTGAGCTACTCAAGTCAAACGTTAGGATACTCTAATTTGGCTTGCTTGATAGCTCGATCTTTTTTATTCTAAAATAAGTATGTTTAGTTTTAGATAACTTTCTCCTCCACTCGAAAAGTCTTTCGATCACCATATCTCTATCCTTATGTCTTGGTATGCTTCGATGGTAAAGATTTTAAGTAAAATGAAATGAAGGATCTAAGCAATATAATCTCTCAATTATAACGCAGTAGTAAAATTTTGATTCTTTTTTGGTTGAATTGTGTGATTTAGAAAAACGAAAATGGCGAGCTATCTATGGAGAAAATATGCAGATTATGTTTACAACAAATGGGAAAGAACTCTTCTTTGGGACATGTTAGAGCCTTACCGAAGACCCAAATCTTTTACGCCTCTCGTTATCATTTATATTGCAGCTTTTTACACAGGCGTTGTTGGTGCCACAATTACTGAGCAACTCTACAAGGTATTTCCTTTCTGCCGTTTCCCTGGATTTCCTTGCAGGGTAAAGGGTTTGCCTTTTTTTTTCTAAAGTGATGGAAATGTATGCTTATTTGAACGAGTTTTTTAAGTCATTTGAGATGCTTAGGATTTGGAGTTCATACATCTAAACTGGAAATCTTGTTGTTCGGACTCTTCATTTTTCGTGAAGTACCCTTGTCCGACACTTGGATTTAGGGATATGACCTCTAAGGATCCTCCAAATACATGGAAAACTTAGAGAAATCTAGCCATACCCGTGTCGGATACGTACCCGTTCCTGGCACTTACATTTGAGTCCGAGTAACATATCTGGAAATCACAGTACAACATTTTGAAATTCTTGCGAATTAATAACCGTCTTGAAGTTCTTGGATTGCCAGTAGCTTTATTCTCAGCTTTATGATTCTTTTTGATATATGGCAACTGTATAGCAATCTGTGACTAAAAAATCTGATCAATAAGTCGGATCTGTTGAAATAAGAACCGACAGGCTGCCTTGTCCAGTGTAATATTTCAACCTGGGGAGACATTGAACTGGCCTAAAAACCTGTTTATTTTCTATTTTCTGAACACACAACACGGTCAGTCTATTCGTCCAATCCATGAATGAAGAGTGAAACATACATGACAATTGAATTTCATGTTGTTTGTTGTCGAACTTTTTCTTTTCTAGCATATTGCAAATTGAATCCATGTTGAGCTATTGGTCAGGAAAAGTACTGGGAAGATCATCCTGGAGAAGCAGTGCCGCTCATGAAGCCGAAATTTTATGGTGGACCTTGGAAGGTGCTCAAAGGTGATGTCCTCCCACCTAATGAATGAAAACCAAAAGATCTACTCCAGGAAAATGATGCTCCGACTCCTCATTTTTCTTTAGGTACTTGTGGTCTACCCATCTATGTCGTCCATCGTTCACACCCGAATCAAGTAATATAAGTCTAGTATGCATATGGGACCAAATTAAAATGAGGTTTATTGTTTGGGGATTAAACTGTAACGCTCAAAAGTCCGGGGGAGCAATTTAAAACGAGAGTCATAGTTTAGAAATGAAACTAAAACGTTTAAAAGTTTAATGATTGATTTAGAATGAGAATCATAGTTTGAGATGTGTGTTGCAATTCTAAGATTTAATTGGTTATACAACAATCATATTTCCATATTATATTTATGTAGATCATTCCATCAACTTTTAAATAAATAAAAAAATGTGAACTCAACGAGTTTCCTATCAGAAAAGTTCTAAGAGTTACGGGTTCAAATCGTTTTATTTACAAGATGGATGTATAGTGTCGAAGGGTTAAAGATATATATATATATCATCTTTTAATTATCGATTGAAGATATTTCAACCATTTCATACAGGGGAGTTGCTAAGGTAGGTACGACCAATTGGCCCATAATTAAGAGTGTAATTGTAGTTTTAGCCCCTCTTAAATATGAAAAATTCAATTCAATTCTTTTTAACCTTTAAATATATGAGAAATCTACAAATTTTACCCTTCCAAAAATAAACAATTTAATGTCATTTTAACATTTTTTTTTTGCTTTAACCCCAAAATTGTTTAAATTTATCCCAGCATGTCAACACAAGATCCATAGCTTCATCATTAGTTCCCTATATTACTAAAGATAATATTCTCGAACTATCAATTTGTTAAAATAAAATTTTATATTTATCGATAAATAATAAACAAGTAATGAAAGAACAAGTATCGTTCACACTCGAATTTGATCAATTTGATTTTATTACAACCTAATTAAACATTAATAAACGAAATCAAAAAATTAATAATTTAAGAAACTCGTCAAACTAGTCTAGTTAATTCCATAAGGAAAAATTTACAACGTGCGGCGAACACCGACGAACACTATTAAATTGATTAATAAAGATTAGAAATATTAAGGACTAAACTTATAATTAAAAATTATTTTAAAAGAAAATTAAAAATAAAATTTAATAAACCTTTTATATTTTTTGAGAAATTATTTTATGGACTCTTCCCACCACATCACATATGGTACCTAACCAATAATATAATGCCAACTAAGAATATATTTACATGTCATTAAAAAAATTTCAACTCACTATTAGTCTATATTCCATGTCACCTTTCCCGTTCTTCCTTCTTACAAAATAATACTTCCATTGCAAGTCTGCAAACAATCATAAAATCATTATACTGATCTTTCTCATTTTTCAAAAACCTAAACAGAAAGTAATTGTTAAAAAACTTAAATTATTGTGAGAAATTCCATGAAAAAATGTTGCCGCCATTGATTTTCTCATCTTTTCTTACTTTTCAAATTCACGAACTATTTGCCCTCACTTTTTCATCAACGGTGAACGCCAGGGGCTCTCCATTGATTTCGGTTAATCACCCACCTTTTGTTTCTTTTTAAAAGTTGTGTTTTTGACGGATAAAATTGGTGCATCTTGTTTTTTTTTTCAGATTGGTTGAAATCTGTTAGCAACCAATATCAATTAATCCACGATAAGCAATAATAGGATTCCTTCCGACATAAAAGATAAAAAAAAAGTAAAAAATGAGATGAATATTTGATATTTGTATGTGAATTCTGAAAATACCAAAATTTGTTATATAACACAGCGCGATTGAATTTTTTTCTCTTTTGGCTATTTGTTTTACAAGTTAAAGTGAGAATTGAAGGCTAAGAAAGATGTTAGTTCAAGTAATTAACTTAGGGGGAAAACTAAGAATTAAAAAATTTCTCACTGCAAATTTGAGAAGCCTGAAAAGTTTTCCTCAAATCTTCATTTTTCAATTTAAGGAAATGTTTGGGAATTGAAAGGTATGAAAACATGAAAACAAGCAATGGTGATAGCTTTTTCCCATGGAATTTTATAATTATGGTGATTGTTTTTTATTTGAGTTTTTAAAAGTTGAAAAAAATGAGTGATTAGTTACAGTGGAAGAATTATTTTTAAGCAGGAAGAATGAAGAGAAGGTGATATGGAATATAGACTAATGGTGAGTTGAAAATTTTTTAATGACATGTAAATGTATTCTTAGTTGGCATTACATTATTGGTTAGGTACCATATGTGATGTGGTGGGAAGAGTCCATAAAATAATTTTTCAAGAAATATAAAAGGTTTATTAAATTTTATTTTTAATTTTCTTTTGAAATAATTTTTAATTATAAGTTTAGTTCTTAATATTTTTAATCTTTATTAATCAATTTAATAATGTTCACCGGTGTTTATCGTTAGTGATGTTTATCGGTGTTCGTCGCACGTGATAGACTCATCTATTCCATAAATACCAATTAGGCAATTAAAAAAATTAAAAGCATATGAGGGTGCTAGATCGATAAATAATTTTACATGAGCGTTAGAAAGTAAATAATAAATAATCCGCATATTTGGGTAAAATTGCCCACGAATTTATGTTTGTAATGAATTAATTACATTGGTTTTTACAAGCAATTAATTATAGTGTTAATCAATATAATTCAACTCATAAAATATAATAATCTCTGGCTTTTGCCTAGTTTTTTCTCTAATTTTTGCCCAGTTTTTTTGCTTCTTCATCTGTTCTCTGGCTCTTGCCTAGTGTTTTTCTTGGTTCTTTTGTTTGTGCAGCTATGGCTACGGTGGATGATGTATTGGCTGAACTTACTCTTGACGAGGAGGAGGAAAAACAAGAACTTGCGATCGTTTCTGAACATAATGATGTCCTGATTTCATTTGAGTTCTGCTTCGTGGGTTCATTTCTCACTTCGAGTTAGATCCATTATCAATCCATGAAGTCGACTTTGGCCAATGTTTGGCATCCGATAGGGGGCATTGCAATCACGGATCTGGGAGATGGGCGATATTTTTTCGTCATTTTAATTCGACAGATGCAGATCGGATCGAGATCGAGGGGCCGTGGTATTTCAATCTTCATCTTTTAATCCTACATAGATTGAAGGATGGGGAAGACCCGGTTACAGTTAAGTTGAAAATGGTTGACTTTTGGGTTTTAATTAACGATGTACCCAGTGGTTTCATCTCAGAATCAGTTGCGAAACAGCTTGGGGATTTTATTGGTACTTTCTTAGATTATGATTCGTCAGCTATAATGTTGGGACTAAAGGGTTGTATGCGAATCCGTGTCCGTATTCCATTACAAAAGTCCCTCAAGCGTCATAAGAAATTACTTCTGCCTACAGGTGGTACAGTTTTTGTTTCTTTCCAATACGAGAAGCTAAGGTTATTTTGCTTTCGCTGTGGCAAGTTGGGCCACGGTGAAGGGTTTAGTCCTCTTCGTGTTCTTCAAGCACATCAAGAGGATGCATTCCCTTGGGATGTGTCGTTAAGGGCCCCGACGAGAGGGAGGAGTGTGCCGACGAGCTCATGGTTGCGTGAGGAGGATGGGGGTGTATCCCGCCTTTCAAGGTGAAATTCGTGCCATTTATTGAGCAAAGATAAGTCAACCGAAAATATTGCCCCTACATCCAATATGCCCCATGTTAGTGGAGGTTCTACCTTATCTCAAAAAGGTAAGTCGGTTTTGCCAGGTAGTCTATCTTCTAGAACATCGTTGCCAAAAGGTTTTGGTTTGGGCCCGTTGATATCTACCTCTTTGGGCTCACCTCTTTTTGATACTGATATGGTTAACGCGGATGAGTATACTCTGGTACACCATTCTGATGGTCTTAAGAGTCCGCGAAAGGTGTCTGTTACCCCCATTACTGATAATGTGGTGGCTCCCCATTCAAACAATGCTAATACATCGACCGACCTGGACAATCAAGCCTGCCTGGATCAATGAAACTCGTAAGCTGGAATGTTTGGGGCTTGGGGAAGTCTAGAACAGTTAGACGTCTCCAGAATTGTTTGCGAGACGTTAACTTGTTTGTAGTTTTCTTGATCGAAACAAAGCTACAGTCTTCTCTTATGTTAAAAGTTCGTAAGAAGTGTGGTTTTCCGAACGAAATTGATGTTGGTTCTCGTGGGAGAAGTGGTGGGTTGTGCTTAGCTTGGCGTAATGACTGTCAGATTACTCTTCGTTCCTTTTCTGATCGCCATATTGAATTCTTGATTTCTGACGATGAAGAGGGGCACTCGTGGCGTTGTACAAGTTTTTATGGTGAACCAGAGGAACAAAATCGTCGTGAATCGTGGAATCTTCTCAAACAGTTAAATGATAGTCCTGATATCCCCTGGTTGGTTATTGGTGATTTTAATGAGTTATTATTTTCCTTTAAAATATCTGGTGGTCGCATCCGTAGTCAACGACAAATGACCGATTTTCGTGATGCATTGGAGGATTGTTCGCTTACTGATATTGGCTATCAGGGCCGATGGTACACTTGGGAGAAAGGGAAATTTACAGCGACTAATATCTTTGAAAGACTTGGGGTGTTGTAAACGCAGCTTACTGATATTTGTCGCATTTATCACATTCAATCTCGGATCACTGTCCTCTGCCGCTGGACTCTTCTCTGCATTCGGCTCCTTGTGTTCATTGGCATTTCAGGTTTGAGGCAACATGGCTATTGGAAGATTCTTGTGAGGATGAGGTCAAAAAACTTTGGGCTGCTTCTTCGAGAATGGTTCCAGATCGTCTCCGATTTGTTGGTAAGGGCTTGGATACTTGGTTCCTTAAACTTAGAGCTAGTAGAAAAGTCTCTAAGAAAGATCTAGCTAAGTGGCTTGAGGATCTTGCTGGTTTGTATCCGTCGGACGAGACATTGGAAGAGATTATGGAAGTAAAGTTAGCTCTTAATTTGGAAGCAGATAAATTAGAGTTGTATTGGGAACAACGGGCACAGACCAATTGGCTCCGAAACGGTGATAAGAATACCTCTTTTTTCATCGTCATGCATCACAACAGAAGCGACTAAATCGAATATCGACTCTAGTAAATGACAAAGGTGTTCAGTGTTCGTCTCCGGTGTCTTTGGAGAGCACGGCTCGTGAGTACTTTCAATCCCTGTTCACCTCGGGTGGGGTGGCTGACTGTGCACATATTTTTTAGGGTATTTCTTCTAAGATTTCGGTAGAGTCTAATTTAATTCTAATGCGCCCCTACACTATTGAAGAAGTGTTTCAAGCGGTAAAAGCGATGGGTCCGTTGAAAGCTGCAAGTGAAGATAGACTTGGAGCAATATTTTATCAGCAGTATTGGCATATACTTGGTGAAGAGGTTGCCCGGTACTGCATTAGTGTTTTATCTGGTGAGGTTGCCATGGTAGAAATCAATCGGACCCATATCGTCCTAATTCCTAAAATTCCTAATCTGACACAAATGAGCCATTTCAGGCCGATAAGTTTATGCAATGTGCTTTACAAGATTGTTTCGAAGGTGATTGCTAATCGTTTACAGAGCTTGCTTCTGAATTGTATTGATGAGGCACAAAGTGCCTTTGTCATGGGTCGTCTAATCTCAGATAATGTTATGATTGCATATGAAGTTCTCCATTGTTTTCAGAGGAAAAGATTGGGCCGTTTGGGGCATTTTGCATTAAAGCTTGACATGTCCAAGGCTTATGATCGTGTGGAGTGGGAGTTCGTCATCCAAATTTTGCATAAAATGGGCTTCGATCCGGTATGGGTTGCTCGTATTTTTATGTGTATGTCTTTGGTTTCCTATTCCGTGATCCTCAATGGAGAGATGGGCAAATGTTTCTCGCCATCTAGGGGCCTTCCACAAGGTGATCCCCTTAGCCCTTTCCTATTTCTTATTTGTAGTTAGGGTCTCTCATCACTGCTACGACAATGAATTTTTGTGGGTAATTTAAAGGGTTTCAGACTCAACAGATATGCCCCTATTGTTAGCCATTTATTATTTGCTGATGATAGTATTATTTTTGGGGATGCGTTTGTTAACGGAGCATTACACCTTAAGCTTCTTCTTCAGGAATATAGTGCTTGCTCGGGCCAAGCCATTAACTTCGACAAATCCGGGCTCTTCTTTTCTAGTAATGTGTGTGATGCGGACATGAATGATATCCAACGCGTTCTATCCATTGGTCATTCATCTTCGATTGAGAAGTATTTAGGGCTTCCATCTTTGGTGGGCAGGAATAAACGACATTCTTTCATGAACCTTTATGATAGAGTTCAATCTCGTGTCTCTAACTGGTGTGTCTTTCCTCTCTCGCAAGGTGGTAAGGAGGTATTCATCAAGTCCGTATTGCATGCCATCCCAGTTTACGCTATGAGTGTTTTCCTTCTCCCTAACACTCTTTGTCGTAATCTTGAAAGTGTTATGGCTAAGTTTTGGTGGCAATGTTCTCATAATAAACGTGGGCTGCATTGGTGCAATTGGGACTTTTTATGCAAACCAAAGGAGGATGGGGGATTGGGTTTTAGGAATATGTCAAAGTTCAACATCGCATTATTATCCAAACAAGATTGGCTTCTTCTCTCTAATTCTGCATCGCTGGTAGGACGCATTTTTAAAGCAAAATACCACCCGAATACATCCTTCATGCAGTCTAGGTTGGGGTCTCAACCTTCCCTCATTTGGAGGAGTATTTGGAGTGCACGTGGATTGATCGTACACAGTATTCGCCGGAAAGTAGGGAATGGTCGTTCCATATCAATTTGGAACGATTGTTGGCTGCCATGCCCCTTCCCTAGACACTTGGACTCCCCTCAGTTGCTGGTCTGCATTGTGTTTCTGATATGCTAAATAAGGGTGAACAATCATGGAATGAGGAGCTCATTTATAATTCGTTTCTTCCAAGGGAGGCAATGCAAATTCTCTCTATCCCTATTTGAGGTTACCATCAGAATGATTGAATAGTTTGGAGTGGTGAGAAAACTGGGCTTTATTCAGTTCGAAGTAGGTATAAACTGCTGTTAGAATCTTTCGATACATCTTCAGTAGATGCCTCGCATTATAAGAAGCTTTGGTCCATTCAATGCCCACAGAAGATACGTTTACAAGTTTGGTGATTTATATGTAATTTTGCCCCTACTAGATATTGTCTCTACAATCATCGTCTTGTTTCGAGTCCTACCTGCCCGAATTGCAATCTTGAGCCTGAAACTATAGAGCATGTGTTGCGAAATTTTCTAAATGCCACCCTAGTATGGAATGGGTTAGGTTTCACATGGCCAACATTGGTGTTGTCTCTATCCTTCAAAGAATGGCTATCGTGGGTCTTTATTTCTACTCCTACATCACGTCATACAGTGGTCCTTATAACACTATGGTCTATATGGTATACATGTAACACCCCAATTTAGCCCATTTTTGTAAACCCTAAATTGTTAAAATTGACAATTGGAAACCCTAGAATTTAGAAAAAACTCGGATTTTAACCTAATTGAAATTAGGGACCTAATTGAATAAAGTTAAAGTATTGAGGTCAAGTTGTTAGGCGGGCTAAAGTTGGGACCCTTCTCCTGTAATTTACCCATTTGTTTAGGGTAAAAACCCTTTAGTCTGATTTCTTTTTTTTTTTGAGCGCCGCATTCGAATCCCCTATCCCCTTTTCTCTCAAAACAAATCGAACACCCCCTTGTCTCCGTTGTCCGTTGAAGCTCCAGCCAAAGAGCTCTTGCCGGCCGTTCATCGTTCTATTGCCACTAGTGGGTTCCATGTGGCCGCGTGAACAAAACCCGACCACCCAACTCTTCGTGCGCCGCCATTCTTCGCTGGAAACGGGTTCAAAATTCTGCGTTGAATCGTGCACTACAACCACCGTCCTCTTCGTGCGCCACCTCCGTCCCGGGTTTGGGTGAGTGTCGTGCTCGAGTCTGGTGGGTCTTCGGTTGCTGTCGCCGTCGGTTGGTCGGCCGTCATAAACCATTACTGGTTGTCGTCGGAAGGGGGTCATTTGTTTAAGGTTAATTTTAAGGAAGAATTGATTTGGGATTGATTTGGGGATTAGGGTTTTTAAATCTGATTTGGGGAAATTAAGTGGTTGAACCGAACTGGGTTGAGGGAATCGAACCGAACCAGACCAATGCTCTGAACTGAACCGGCCAGTTTGACCGAGTTGGATGACGTCCATAGTGACATCATCTGCCGTTGTAATGCTGATGCATGCTGACGTCAGCGATGACGTTAGTGTTGACTTTGGGTTGACTTTTTCAGCCGAGTGCACCTTAATGTTTTTCGATGTTCTGGTTCCGTTTCTGCTGCCCGTTTCTTCAAATTTGAACCTAGAATATCTCTTTTTGGATCAAGTTTTTATGTTAAACTCAGAATTTTGTTAAGTGTTGCATCAGAGTTTGACTCGGTTGTTTAAATGTTCAGGTGACGTAGACTCTGACCCCGAGACTTCACCTCCTCCTCGGCCAGGCAGGCCTCTAGTGGCACAGTCTTCGAGATCTACTAGTAAGATTTCTGTTAACCGTAGTTTACTCGATGTGGCATAGTAGGAAATCTTATATAGTGTTCTTTGTTTTTAGGAGTTGATTCTATTCGACCTTCAGCTAGGGCTGAGCGTGGGAGACGTCACTATCGACGTTGATTGTTTAGCTGCCTAAGATCTGTTCTCTGTCTGTGCTACATGTCTTTACTATCTGATTTCATGATCTGTATGTTATATATATATATATCTGTGTGATATTCTACTCTGTTATCTAATCAATATTATATGACTCGACTGTGTGATATTCTGCTATGTTATCTGATAAATATTATATGACTCGACTGTGTGCTATTCTGCTTCGTTATGTGATAAATATTATATGACTCGAATGTTGTGCCCATGTTATGCAACACATATCAGAATCGAACTATTATGTACATGCATCTTAGTTGTTTAACAAGATTGCATTCAGACTCAAAAATCGGATAATATGTAATATCATTGGGATGGGATATTGTATGTAGAAAGCTCAACGACTTCATCCTTCGGGTTGAACTTCGTTTCGAATTAGTAGTTCCATCTTTCGGGATGAGTTCTGCTTCGGACATGGTGTTGCGGTGTAGAGTGGTTCAGGGGAACCTCACTCTTCGGACGGTGATGTAGATGGGTGCATACCATGCTATGATATCTATATGCCTTGCTTGTAATACTTCGAAATATCTGTTAAATCTTGATTTGTTGATTGACTGTTGGATTGACTTCTGTTATGCACATTAGAGACACACTGAGCTTTATAGCTGACTCCCTCATTAGTATCTGTTTCAGATTTCCAGACTTAGGATTCGGTACTTGGAGGACCCCATTAGTATCTGTTTTCTTTCTTAGGATTGATGAACAAATTTTCGCATGGATTGTTTTACGACGGAACTTCAAAGGACTTTTACAATTGCATAATAAATTTCGACACGTTTTCTTTTAAGTAATCTTTCTTGAGGGGGCAAGTTTCTAAAACGATAAATATAATTTAAGCAAACCTCTTAGATCAAAATAGGGGGTTATATTTAGTGGTATCAGAGCCTAGATTAAAACCCTCGGCTTGTGCGGCTCGATAAAAAATTGATTTTAAAGTTTTCAAAATTTTGCATGCATAATAAATGTTTTCGAGAACTACGAGATTTTCAGATAAATTTCCGAATTTTAAAGAAGTAATATATGTTTTAATTAGAGACTCCAAGTACCAATTCTGACTTTACGATTCTTCTTTTTGTAGATAGACTAGTATGCCACCCCGTAGGAGTACTAGAGTTAAGGTTGGCCGAGGCCGAGGTCGAGGTCGTACCGCTGTGGATACGAGTGACGTTAATCCTCTTGAGCATTCGCCACCGCATCAGAAGGACCCACCACCTGAGCAGGCTGAGGAGAAACCCGAGGTTCATACGAGTGATCAACAAACCGATCACCCTGGTCAGCAGACTCAGAGCGGAGGTCCCCGCGAAGTCGGTAACAGTGAGATTGTTGAAGTTGATGTTGCTACAGTGCATTTGGAGTTACTTGAATATCTTCGATAGGGTTCTAGGAGACCCACATCTGCTGAGTTTTTGTCTGCTGGGATGTCGATGTTTGATGGTAAGACAACTACAGATCCGACTGATGCAGAGTATTGACTGAAGAAATTACTGCAGTTATTTAATGAGATGGACTATCCTACTGATAGAAAATTAAGAGCGGTTGTATCATTACTGAAGGGTGAAGCTCAGAACTGGTATGAGGCCGAGGAGACTGTTATTTCTACTAGACGGGTCACATGGGATCACTTTTGTCAGGCTTTCCGAGACATATATGTTAGGGTAGAGTATCTAACCAAGTGTTGAGAGGACTTTATGAATCTGAAGCAAAATGACATGATCGTGAATCAGTATGAGATCGAGTTTTTGAGGCTGATACAGTACGTCCATGGGTTAGTTACTATAAAGAAAGAGAAGTGCGAATGGTTTCTAAGGGGTCTGCGACCTTCGATCAAGACGGGTGTTGCTTTGCATTTGGACAAAGAGTACAAGGATATTACCTTGCGAGCTAGGACTGCTGAGCGCAATGAGGCCGAAATGATGCAAGTTGAGTCTCAGGGTATGGATCGGGGTAAGATGCAGTCGACTGTGACAGTTCAGTATAGTCAGGGTAATCAGACCAGGAAGAGGGCAAGAGATGAGAGTGATTATCAGAGTTATTCTAGAGCCAGACTAGTGACCAATGTTGTTCCGACTTCTAGTGTTGGAGGATCGACTAACACAAGGGGGTAACGCAATGTTCTTTCTGCAAGAAATGACATTCATGAGAGTGTAGGAGACAATATGGGGCTTGTTTTGTTGTGGATCATTCGACCATCTTTTCAGAGATTGTCCGCTTGCACCTCCGTTAGCTCATATGACGAGTCAGTCACAAGCATCGGTGCAGACTCCTGCTAGGGGTAGAGGTCGAGGTAGACCTGATACTACAGTTTCTGTTGATAGGCGTAGGCCAGCTCAGAGTGGAGAATCAGCTGGATCCGGGGTGAGACTGCCAGGTCTGGTTTATGCTACCAGGAGACATGAGGATCATGATGAGCCAGATGTTATTGCTGGTACCTTTTCTATCCACTCTATCTCGTATTTTTGCATTATTGGATATTGGTTCTACCCATTCGTATGTTGCGAGTTCGGTATCTGAGGGACTTGAAATTCCGGTTGAGAATACTTTGAATGTTGTTTCAGTTTATAATCTAGCGGGTGACCATGTCAAGGTTACTAAGGTGTACAAGAATTGCCCTTTGAAGATTCAAGGGAAAATATTCTATGCTGATTTGATGGAGTTACCTTTTAGAGAGTTCGACCTTATTCTCGGAATGGATTGGTTATTCGCTCATCGAGTCAGTTTGGATTGTGAAAGGAAAAGGGCGACTCTAAAAGCCTCAGATGGGTGCGAGGTGATTATGGTGGAAAAGCGTAGAGGTTACATGTCTAATGTTGTTTCGGCTCTCAAAGCAGAAAAGATTATTCGACATGGGGCCACTGCCTACCTTGCTTATATTCTTCACTCGAGGCAGTCAGATTCTGGTTTGGAAAAGATTTGGGTGGTTAGGGATTTTTCCAGATGTTTTTCCGGAGGAATTGTCGAGGGTACCACCAAAACGTGATGAGGTTGAGTTTGGCATAGATGTTTATCTGGGTACAACCCCCGTTTTCTATGGCTCCTTACAGGATGACTCCGAAAGAGCTTAAAGAATTGAATATTCAGTTGCAGGAAATGCAAGATAGGGGTTTCATCCGACCTAGTGTTTATCTCTGGGGAGCCCCTGTTTTGTTTGTGAAAAAGAAGGACGAATCACTTCGGCTTTGTATTGACTATCAGAAGCTGAACAAGCTAATGATCAAGAACAAGTATCCCCTTCCTCGTATTGATGACTTGTTCGACCAGTTCTGGGGAGCTACAATATTCTCTAAGATAGACTTGAGATCGAGTTATTACCAACTCAAGGTTAAGGATTTTGATGTGTTCAAGACTGCTTTTTGGACTCGTTATAGTCATTACGAGTTTCTGGTGATGCCGTTTGGATTGACTAATGCCTCTGCAGCATTTATGGATATGATGAATAGGGTGTTTCAACCCTACCTGGATTAGTTCGTGGTGGTTTTCATTGATGACATACTGGTTTATTCCAAATCGGAGGCAGAACATGAGGAACATCTTCGGACTGTCCTACAGACTTTGCGAGAGAAGCAGTTGTATGAAAAGTTCAGTAAATGTGAATTTTGGTTGACCGAGGTTACCTTCTTGGGACACGTGGTTTCTGCTAATGGTATTCAGGTTGATCCAAAGAAGATTGAGGCTATTTTGGGTTGGAAGCAGCCTAAGAATGTTCATGAGATTCAAAGATTCTTGGGTTTAGCTGGTTACTATCGGAGGTTTGTGGAGGGTTTCTCGATTATTGCAGCTTCTTTGACTAAACTTCTGAAGAAGGATATTCCTTTTGTCTGGACTGAGGCTCAGCAGACCAGTTTGTAGAAGCTTAAGATCGTGTTGACTGAAGCACAGGTTCTGATTCAGCCTGAGCCTGGGAAGGCTTATACGGTATACATTGATGCCTCCCACACGGGGTTGGGATGTGTTCTGATGCAGGAGAGGAAGGTAGTGGCCTATGCGTCTCGTTAGTTGAAAGAGCATGAGTGCAACTACCCTACCCATGATTTGGAGCTTGTTGTTGTGATCTTTGCTCTGAAAATCTAGAGGCACTATCTCTATAGAGAGAAGTGTTATATCTTCACCGATCACAAAAGTCTTAAGTACCTCCTCACGCAGAAAGAGTTGAATCTGAGACAACGTCGTTGGTTGGAACTTCTCAAGGATTATGACTGTGAGATAGAGTATCACCCGGGGAAGGCGAATGTGGTAGCCGACACCTTGAGTCGTAACGCCATTTTAGATTTGAGGACCTTGTTTGCTCGGATGAGATTGTTTGAGGATGGTAGTTTGATGGCAGAACTTCGGGTTATTCCTACGCTGATATCTGATATTAGAGCTGAGCAGCCCACTGATCCTTTTCTTATGCACTGTATCAGGGAGGTCTTTGAGGGTACATCTGTGTATTTTACTATTGATCAGGATGGTGTTTTGTGTTTCTGAGGTCGGTATTGCATTCCGAGCAAATCTGGGTTGAAACAGGTTATTCTTCGTGAGGCATATGACAACCCATATTCTATGAATTCTGGTGGTGATAAGATATATAAGAACCTTCGTCAGAGGTACTGGTGGAAAGGTCTTAAACGGGATGTTATCGGATTTGTGTCTAAGTGTATGACTTGTCAGAGAGTCAAGGCAGAGCATCAACGTCCATCTGGGTTGCTTCAGTACATCGAGATTCCTCAGTGGAAGTGGGAGCGTGTGACTATGGATTTTGTTAGTGGTCTTTCGAAGACTCCATCTAAAAAGGACTCCGTCTGGGTTATAGTGGACCGTTTGACCAAGTCTGCGCATTTCATCCCGGTTCGAGTCAACTATCCTTTGAGTAAGTTGGCTCGACTTTATATTTCTAAGATTGTTCGACTTCATGGGGTACCGATATCGATTATTTCTGATCATGATGCGAGATTTACAACAAAGTTCTAGAAGGCACTTCACTCTGCTTTGGGTACCCGGTTGAACTTCAGTACATCTTATCATTCGCAGATTGACGGACAGTCCGAACGTGTGATTCAGATTCTTGAGGACATGTTGAGAGGTTGTGTTCTCGATTACAATGATAGTTGGGAGGATTTATTGCCGCTCACAGAGTTTGCATATAATAACAGCTACCATGCCAGTAATAAGATGACACCATATGAGGCTCTATAGGGACGTAGGTGTAGGTCACCGATTAGATGGACTGAACTTAATGAGCATAGACTATTGGGACCAAACATAGTCTGTGAAGCCGAGCAGACAGTCAGATTGATTCGAGACCAGCTTAAGGTTGCTTTTGATAGACAGAAGTCTTATGCCAACTTGAGACGTCGAGATCTTGAGTTTGAGGTCGGTGATGAGGTTTTCTTGAAAGTATCTCATTGGAGGAAGGTACTTCGTTTTGGTCGGAAGGGCAAGCCGAGTCCTCGTTATGTTGGTCCTTATCGGATTCTTCGTTGGGTTGGACTTGTTGCTTATCAGCTTGAGTTACCACCAGAGCTTCAACGTATTCATGATGTTTTTCCATGTTTCTGTGTTGAGACGCTACCATGCTGACCCGTCTCATGTTTTGCATGTGGAGGAGATTGAGATTCGTCTGAATTTGCGCTTTGAGGAGGAGCCTATCGAGATTCTTGCTCAGGATAAGAAAGTTCTCAGAAGAAAGACCATTAAGATGGTCAAAGTCTTGTGGCATGGTCGCAGTCATGATGAGGCTACCTGGGAGCCCAAAGTTGTCATCAGAGCGGAGTATCCGCATTTGTTTTCTCTAGGTAAATTTCGAGGCCGAAATTTCCTTTTACGGGGGGAGAATTGTAACACCCCAATTTAGCCCCTTTTTGTAAACCCTAAATTGTAAAAATTCCCAATTGGAAACCCTAGAATTTGGGGAAAACTCGAATTTTAACCTAATTGGAATTAGGGACCTAATTGAATAAAGTTAAAGTATTGAGGTCAAGTTGTTAGGCGGGCTAAAGTTGGGACCCTTCTCCTGTAATTTACCCATTTGTTTAGGGTAAAAACCCTTTAGTCTGATTTCTTTTTTTAGCGACGCATTCGAATCCCTTCTCCCCTTTTCTCTAAAAAACAAATCAAACACCCTCTTGTCTCCGTTGTCCGTTGAAGCTCCGGCCAAAGAGCTCTTGCCGGCCGTTCGTCGTTCCGTTGCCACTAGTGGGTTCCCCGTGGCCGTGCGAACAAAACCCGACCACCCAACTCTTTGTGCGTCGCCGTTCTTCGCTGGAAACAAGTTCAAAACAGTGCGTTGAATCGTGCACTACCGCCGTCGTCCTCTTCGTGCGCTGCCTCTGTCCCGGGTTTGGGTGAGTGTCGTGCTCGAGTTTGGTGGGTCTTCGGTTGCCGCCGCCATCGGTTGGTCAGCCGTCGTAAATCATTACTGGTTGCTATCGAGAGGGGGTTATTTGTTTAGGGTCAATTTTGGGGACGAATTGATTAGGGATTTGAAATTGATTTAGGGATTAGGGTTTTTAAATCTGATTTGCGGAAATTAAGTGGTTGAACAGAACCGGGTTGAGGGAACCGAACCGAACTGGACTAGTGCTCTAAACTGAACCGGCCAGTTTGACCGAGTCGGATGACGGCAATAGTGACGTTATCTGCCGTTATAATGCTGATGCAGGCTGACGTCAGTGATGATGTCATCATGGTCAATGATGACGTCAACGATGGCGTCAACGTTGACTTTGGGTTGACTTTTTCGGTCAAGTTCACCCTAATATTTTTCGATGTTCTGGTTCCGTTTCCGCTGACCATTTCTTCAAATTCGAACCCGAAATGCTTTTTTTGGATCAAATTTTTATGTTAAACTTAGAATTTTGTTAAGTGTTGCATCAGAGTTTGACTCAGTTGTTTATGTGTTCAGGTGACGTGGACTCTGACCCCGAGACTTTACCTCCTCCTCCGCCAGGCAGACCTCCAGTGGCACAGTCTTCGAGATCTGCTAGTAAGATTTCTGTTAAGCGTAGTTTACTCAATGTGGCATAGTAGTAAATCTTATATAGTGTTCTTTGTTTTTAGGAGCTGATTCTGTTCGACCTTCCGCTAGGGCTGAGCGTGGGAGACGTCACTATTGATGTTGACTGTTTAGCTGCCTAAGATGTGTTCTTTGTCTGTGCTACATGTCTTTACTGTCTAATTGCATGATCTGTGTTATATATATATATATATATATATATATATATATATATATATATATATATATATATCTGTGTGATATTCTACTCTGTTATCTAATAAATATTATATGACTCGACTGTGTGATATTCTGCTATGTTATCTGATAAATATTATATGACTCGACTGTGTGCTATTCTACTCCGTTATGTGATAAATATTATATGACTCGAATGTTGTGCCCATGTTATGCAACACATATCATAATCGAACTATTATGTACATGCATCTTAGTTGTTTAACAAGATTGCATTCAGACTCTAAAATCGGATAATATGTCATATCATTGGAATGAGATATTGTATGAAGAAAGCTCAACGAATTCATCCTTCGGGTTGAACTTCGCTTCGAATTAGTAGTTTCATCTTTCGGGATGAGTTCTGCTTTGGACATGGTGTTGCGGTGTAGAGTGGTTCAGGGGAACCTCACTCTTCGGACGATGATGTAGATGGGTGCATGTCATGTTATGATATCTATATGCCTTGCTTGTAATACTTCAGAACATTTGTTAAATCTTGATTTGTTGATTGACTGTTGGATTGACTTCTGTTATGCACATTAGAGACACACTAAGCTTTATAGCTGACTCCCCCATTAGTATCTGTTTCAGATTTCCAGACTTAGGATTCGGTACTTGGAGGACCTCATTCGAACAGATTGAAATTATTATTCAATATGGATTATTTTAAGTTTTCTTTCTTTATTTATGTATTTAAGACTTGAGTGTAATTTGGACTTTGGACTTTTATTTTGGGATTGATGAACAAATTTTCGCATGCATTGTTTTACGATGGAACTTCAAAGGACTTTTACAATTACATAATAAATTTTGACACGTTTTCTTTTAAGTGATCTTTCTTGAGGGGCAAGTTTCTAAAACGATAAATATAATTTAAGAAAGCCTCTTATATCAAAATAGGGGGTTACAATGCACATAATAAGAAAGTTAACGAGGGTGTATCACAATCACATGGTCATACAGTGGCTTTCATAAGGTCATATTGTTTGGAGTTGGAGAGTCTCTTACCGCAACATAATTTCATCCTAAGACCTCTCATCCCTCGCTGGTATCCTCCAGTTACAGACTTTGTCAAGGCTAATTTCGATGCCTTGTTCTCCTCTTCTGAAAAACAAGTCATGGTCTGGTGTTGTTATTCGAAATGCGATTGGTGAAGTAATGGGTGCGGGGAGGCGGGTTACTTACCATGTCTCGTCAGCTTTCTATGCAGAGGCGGTTGCAGCCCTTCACGCTGTCATCCTTCTAGTAGACCTGGGTTTCCGACGGGTCGTCATCGAGGGGGATTTCTTGTCGGTTATTAAGAAGTTGCAATCCTCGGATCAAGATTGCTCGGTAATTAGCGTGATAATTCATTAGACAAAGGAAAGGGTAAAATTTTTCAGAAAGTTTTCTTTTTGCCATACCTTCTGACTGTCGAATCAGGTGCCTAATTGCGGGAGACTTTCGATTCAACTTCGGCGACCATTTTTGGGTTGAAGAAGTTCCGGATTGTGCAGCACAAGCGGTGGAGTCCGACCGTGCTCCGCCCTCTTGATGGATCAATTTTGGTTCTTCTAGGAGTTCCTTGCATGTCTACGATCTATGCTCTTAGGTTTGCAGCTCCTCTCGCTCGTTAGCCGCTTCATCTTCTCCAGTGTTGTCTGGTGTAGAGGATTTGCTCTGAGTCTTCATTTGGTCTAGATAGTTCTTTGTTTTTGCTTGTTTTGTCGGTTATGTGGATGTCTCTTTACTTTCCCATTCGTTTCTTTTATTAAATAAATGAAGGCTTTTAATTCAAAAAAAATTATAGTATTAATCTTTTTTTTTAACCTAGCTTCAAGGGAAACCACGAGGTAAATATGTGATATTTTGAAATTACAGAAAATTTTAATAATCAAAATTTTTGTTTATTTTTTAAAAATGTTAGAATTAAGTTCTAATGAGATGAGACATGTAATCCCCTAGACCTGCCTATGTGTTACACCTTAATTTAGGAGGTCACATTAGAGTCACGAGAGCGACTCACATAAAAATGCGCAATTTTTTTCTTTCTAATACACTTAAAACCGTAAGATAAAAATCTTTGTCTAAACATCATTACAGAAAATCATATAATAGAAATCCGATAAGTATATTACAGACACTAACATAGAACATTACACACCATACATGCCCACTAACTGTACCAGTACTGTACTCCGAAAGCAATGCCAAGAGAACTCCACACATTGATGTCGGTCACAAAACCATGTTAGATTTTTCTTCTACCTGCGATGATAAAACAACTTGAGCTTGGTAAAGCTCTATAATACAAAACTACCAAATGATGTTGTAAGCACGTGCAGGCACATGACAAGCATAACACTATCATGATGTTCTGGACAACAACATACTCTAATTACAATTTGATATTTTAGTGAAGCATATATTTGAAGATAACAAAATTATTCTTTATTCAATCACTGAGATCAGACGAGAATCATATAGATCAAAAAATCAGAAGAGTGATGGATTAAATAAAACCAGGGAGTTTAGTGTGTTCCATTAGTGCAAAGTTAATACATACAACGTAAACAGTGATTTGCATCTATAAATGTGTTAACCTAGGTCTATTAGGCATAGATGCCACCCTAAGGGATACCTTAGGTCCAGAAGTAAGTAATGATAACCGAATATATAAATCATACAATTGTTTTCAATGAAACAATAGCCAGAGAGCATATTTTTCAGATCATATATGAAAATTTATTTCAGGCATATAGAAGTCATAATTCATATCAAAGAGACAATATTGAGTTTAAAACAAAGAGAATATTCATGTGCACTTGGAACACATTAGACGTGATAACTTATTTTTCGGAGATACCTGATATTTACAAGACAAAGGAAATCACTAAAATTCTAACAATTTTAAACTGATTTCATAAACGAGGTCCTGATTAAAAAGGGCTTAGTAACCAATGTCTCCAACCAAACATTCAAGTCTATTTCTAAAATCCTATTTTGATCGTATCAAATTCAAATTAAATTATAGTAAAATTTTAGAATGAATATAATAAACAATATTTGGTTTGTTTATTTTATTATTATTATTTATTATTTAAATGTATATAATTTAAATATATGATTTAAATATATGATATGCAATAATATAATATTTAATAATATTAATAATATATATATAATATGCATATAAATAAAATATACGTTATATCTATAACTAATTATATACTACATTAAGATCACTCAGAATACCAGATATATCATGAATGTTCCGATCGTTTTGGCCAACAAGAGAATTTTGGTCATTGGACTACTAGGGGTTAATTCATAATTTAACTCCGATAGGATAAGTTGGTGATTTATTGTGCTAAAGATTGCAGATGGCATGCCAGGCTTCCAAGTTCATATGATTGAACACATCTCATCAATATGTTACTTTTCAAGCATTCAAATAGATGCACCATACATGTGTTCAGTATTTAGCTTTAGCTGCGTGGTATAGTTGAACTTGTCACCGTCACAAATTATCCTGGAACGAGATTCAAATGATTGAACATGTATTGGCCCAGTGTTATTTCGTTATTATAACAATATTAAAAATGACTGATTAATTTGCATAAGTCAGGCTTCAAATTTATAGGGACATTACAATTATTTGCTATCTATAAAAAAATTTCAAGATTTTTCAAGCTTACACTTATATCAAATCACATAGGTATTTCAATCATTTAAGTACTTGATGGTGATTTAATCATCCAGGTATTTTTGGTACTTCCAAACAATTTATTCATTCATTCTAGAACTCGGGGGTTTATCCATCGTTCTAGGTGATTTGAAAATTTCAGTGCCCGAGGGTACTTCAGTATTTTTGGTCATTACAAGTATTGTGATCAATTCAGTCTTATTAGTATTTTCAATCGTTTTAGTCATTTTAATCAATTTATCATTTTCTATCATTTCATTAATTTAGACGTATAGAAAACTTCTCGTAAATTTATCTTCAAAGTCTTATTCAGGATTTAGGAAAACCAAAGTATTTTACATGTTTGGAGGGTTCAATCTTGTTACCAAATTTTCCCCCCAAGTAGACCACGAATTAAAGTGAATCAGTTGTTTTATCAGGTCAAATTTAGATTCAAGATCATTTTTCATTATTAAGGGAATCTTACTTATTCTCACACATGAAGGTATTTTCGGCATTTCATAATCACGTATTTTAGGGCTCAATAAAAAGAATAAGGGAAAACTACACCGGTGGTTCCCAAACTATCACCGTTTTTCTATTTTGGTCCCCAAACTATTTTTTCGGTAAAATCATCCCTTTTGTTACATACCCTTATTAGTATTTCCAAACTATTTTCTCTCTCTTATATATATATATCATTTAAAATTTTTGTTCAAACTAATGTGGTGTCACCACCATAATAAAGAAAATAATGTGAATGGGGGGATTTGAACCCGTGTCCCCAAGCCATTAAGTCAATGGGTTAACCTGTAACACCCCAAAAAGTACCCCAATTCAAAAACCCAAATTTTGAAACCCCTAGATTCAAAATCCTAACATTTGGGAATTATAAACTGGAAACCCTAATTTAATTAAAGGGTTAAATTGTTCAGACTCATAATTTAGGGTTTAATTTCTGAAAATCGGTGACCATTTTGAATAAAGAGTGAAGTTTTATGGTCACTTTGTAAACCCTAAGTAAATCTAGTGGCTTCTTTTATATTTTACTCATTAAATTGGGTATTTAACCCATGTTATCTGGTTTTAGAAACCAGTAGCCGTTATTCTCTCTCTCTCTCTCTCTCTCCCATTCGGATCAACAACCTCCATTGAGACCGTCTTTGACACGCGAACAAACCTACCCATCCGTTAATATCGTTCTATATCGTATGCCCGAAAGTGTGAAACCTTTCAGTTTCCTTGCGTTGCCGTCGTCACCATCCGTGTTTGGATAAGCCATCGTGTTCCGATCAAAACCCTTTTCTTGGGTTGTGCTCGCGATCATTGCTTTGCCAAGAATCAGTGGGGAACCATTTAGTTCCTCATTACCGTTGGGTGAGTTGTTTGTGATCTTTGGCTTGTTTTTCTTTCTGTTATTTGTGTGGGTAATCTAATCGTTTATCCTTGTGTTTTGGCTGGAATAAGATGACCATTCTGGTGGTTGTTAGAGTCGCCGGCAAGCCGCGTTTTCTTTTTCATCCTTGCCGTTTTATGTCGCTGCCGAAGGGAATTGTGAACCCTAGCCTTGTGTTGCATTGAAGAAAGAAGGGGTTTGGACTATTGTTAGTGGTCACTACCGTTCACGGTGATTCTTGTGCCTCTCTACACTACCGTCGTCGTCATAGTATTCTCGCTGCCGTTGTTGCCGTGTTCCTGTTGTTGTGCCATCGTTAGGGTTCAAAGGCCCTATTGTTTTCTGCAACAAGTGTGTGTGGGCTGTGATTTTTGTGTGTGGCTTGGGATGATCCAAATTATGGGGCCCATGTGTGGTTATGGGAACCAGTCTAGTGAACCGTCTAAAACAAAACTAGTGTGTAAAATGGAATTGAATTGAATTGGTTTTGTTTGTTAATTTGAACCGGATAGATGAATTGAAATGACATTGTGAACCGAACGAACCATGGATCAGTGAACCAGATATGACCTTTTTGATAATATTGACTCGAATTGACCAAACCGGTTTGACCTTGAACCCGACCTGACAGTTTGACTTTTGACTAAGTTTGACCCGATAGTTGACCGGACCTTTGACTGTTTGACCCATTGACCATATCTGAATTGTTGACTAGTTTGACCGTTGACTTTGGACTTTGACTAGAGTTGACCTTTGATAAAGTTGACTTTTGACCAAAGTTGACTTTTTTAGAAAACGTTCATCTTAACCTTTCTCGACGTCCTGAGTCCGTATTCGCTGCCTGTTTTGCCTAATTAGTTTCTGAAAGCTTAATTTTTCTTATTTTAAGTATTGTTGATGGAGTCTGATAAGTTATAGATTTCATAATCTAATCTGGAATATTCTCGTGTTTAGGTGCCGATCTTGAGACCATTGGGTTACCTCCAGTTGTTCAGACTGATCGTGCACGTTCTTCGAGATCTTCACGTGAGTATATCTTAGTTCAGTTTTCAATGTTTTACTCGGTGGTTTAGTGTTAGTATTAAATGTTAATATAGAATTCATACCTCGTAGGTCCTGATTCAATGAAATCCGAGCGTGAGGCTTGCCCTTCTCGAGATTAGAGCTTCTGTGGCTAAGGTGTGTTTCTTGGGGTGTTTTAAATATATGTAATATTATTCCTGCTTGATTTAATTATCTGGTTTGTGGTTTGATAATGATTTTGCAACATCATTCATGGCATAATAATTGTGTTTTTAAATCACGCATATGAATTTCAGAAAATATGATACTTGTAAGAGTTCGGATTTATGATTTTACAAATCATATCATGTGTCATTTGTTCGGAATAATATTCGAAAAAGCAAGGGAAACCTCCATTCTGGCAAGCGAAAGCTCCACTCTGTATGATATCGGATATTCGGGCATTGCATCATGCATCAAACATCATAACATTTATGATTTTGATTTATCAGATACACTTTGTTTTCGGAAATGAATTTATCGGAAAATGAAATATTGTTTTGATTCTGTGTTTTGTTTATACAAAAGGACACACTAAGCTCTTTAGCTTACACCCCTTAGTTTTTACTTTCAGATACTCAAACCTATTAGGCGACTCGGTACTTGGAGCATCTCTTGTTTATTCAGATATTAATATTCAATATGAACTCTTTTGACTACTTTGATTTACTATTCTAATATTATTTGGAATATTCGTGTAATATGGACATTGGAAATGTTATAATTTGGGATTATTGGATGCATGCATTTACGAACTCGATTTCAAATATTTTAATTAATTATCATAATCATATTAATTATTGGGTTTCTACTTATTTAATCGATTATTATGAATTTTATTATATTTAACCTAAATTGTTTCTTGCGGGACAAGTTTTAAAACCTAACTTCCTAAATTTGACTTTTTCTTCTAAGTTGGGTTTAGAGGGTTACATAACTGCTGGGCTAAACTCCAAGTACTATTATATTTTAGCACAAATTACCTTTAAAACAATCAAATGAACCCCCCAAAACAAAACAAAAAAATAGTTTAAACAAATGTCTTGCAATAGGATTCAAACCCATGTTCCATGGCATAAAAATGCCAAGCATAAACCAAATGTGCCAAAGAATTATTTTGACTAAAATTTATATTTAACGTATATTAATTTACAAACAACACAAAATAAAATATTAAACCTAGAGAGGGATTCAAACATAAAACCTTATTGGTAAATTAATATATGTTAAATATAAATTTTATAATGCATTAAATATTTTATTCGAACACAAAATCTTAATGGTAAATTAATAGAATATACGTTAAATATAAATTTTAGTATACGTTAAATATTTTATTCGAATACAAAACCTTATTGGTAAATCAATATACCTTAAATATAAATTTTAGTATATGTTAAATATTTATTCGAATACAAAACCTTATTGATAAATTAATAGAATATATGTTAAATATAAATTTTAGTATATGTTAAATATTTTATTCGAATACAAAACTTTATTGATAAATTAATATACCTTAAATATAAATTTTAGTATATTTTAAATATTTTATTCGAACGCAAAACATTATTGATAAATTAATGGAATATACATTAAATATAAATTTTAGTGTACGTTAAATATTTTATTCGAATACAAAACCTTATTGACAAATTAGTATACCTTAAATATAAATTTTAGTATATGTTAAATATTTTATTCGAACACAAAACCCAATTGATAAATTAATATGTGTTGTTGGTAAACTAATATACGTTAAATATAAATTTTAGTCAAAATAATTCCTTGGCACATTTGGTTTATGCTTAGCCTTTTTATGCTATGGAACATGTGTTCGAATATTATTGCAAGTAATTTATTTCAACTATTTTTTTTGGTTTTGGGGGTTTATTTGCTTGTTTTAAAGATAATTTGTGCTAAAATGTAATAATACTTGGAGTTTAGCATAGCAATTAACCCATTGAGTTTATAGCTTGGGGACAAGGGTTCTAATCCCACCCCCTTAATTCACATTATTTTCTTTGTTATGGTGGTGACACGTGTCACCGCCACATTAGTCTGAATAAAAAAATTAAATAATATATATAGAAGAGAGAGAAAATAATAATTTTTTTTTTTAAAATAAGAAAAAAGTTTCACGTCAGCAATTCTGTTAGTTTTTAACGACAGGGGGAAAAATAGAAAAACTATGTAATAAAAGAGACGGTTTTGTCGAAAAAAATAATTTGGGGACCAAAATAAAAAAACGGTGATAGTTTGGGGACCACATGTGTAGTTTTCCCAAAGAATAATCAAACTCAGAAATTAAATGTCTTATTACTTAATTTACCTAGCTCAAAAATCCTTTCGGTCAGTCAACTTCTTATTCCGATATTTCGATCTTAATTAGTTTACCATTCTTTTATTCCGTAACCAATTTGACTTTAACATAGTTACCATTTTTCTCTATCATGATCATACATGCATTAACCGAATACCAACGTTTTTCAAAGATATAATAATGTATTACCTTGAATTTTTGTTACATCGATCGACCCATGATACTTCATTCGATTGTTCTTAACTTTGAATTCGACGTCTCATAGCCTCCCAAATTGAAAGATATGCAAATACCTTCAATAAATAAATTTCAAGATCAAACCTTATTCACATTGTTTTTAATTGAATAATTAAATACATAAGCATGCCCAAGGTTCAGAGTCAGATTTAGAGGCTTTCATGTTAGAATTTCGAGAAACATACTTCAAAATCGAATTCAGAACGTCAACAAATGTAAAATAAGGGTTTTCAGAAAATTTGACTTTTTATTCAAAGTCAACGCTAACGTCATCGGTCAACGTTGGCGTCATCAGTCAACATTGACATCATCGATCAATACTGACATCACTGGTCAACGATGACATCACTAGTCAACGATCGACCGAGTTGACTCATTGAGTTGACTTAGTCAACGGGTTCACGGGTCGGGCAGACGTGTCAGACTCAGGTCAGGTCAAGGCTTGGGCCATGTCTGATCAGGTCGGATCAGGTCAGATTGGGTCATACAGTCTGGGTCAAAGGCCATTGGGCCTAAGCAGACCGGTTCAAGATTAGGCCGAGAAGGCCGGTTCGGAAGACTAGACCAGGTCAAAGCCATTTCACCTTAAGGCTATCTTGTGGTGGTCGAAAATCACTAGCGGCGGTGTGTATATGCCACACGTGGCCCAAAATCAGCCGAAAAACACTCAAACAAGCAAAAAAAAAAATACAACAACTAAAAACTCAATAATTTTAAGTTTCCAAAGGCTTACCACACCTTGAAATGGCGGAGCACAGACGAAAAGGGAGAAAACCGAGAGTTTTCTGGTAATTCTAGTGACCCACGAACGACGATAGAATGATGATCGCTTTGTACGATTTTGCTCGCCTCGACACAGAGGGCCCAAATTTGATGGTCGTGTCACACACGGACGATAGAGCTGACTGAAAATGGCAAAGATCGGTGGCGCGACTTTTAGGTTTCACGCCGAACTTTCAAATCAACCTCTACGTCGAACGGCGGTGTAATCCCGCGAGTGGTTGACGAGGTTATGATCGGATTGGAGCACCGATTCTGTCGATGCTGACGCTGCACCTCACGGGCCGACAGTGGCGGAGATAAGGCCCATGAATGGTGGGGATAGCCTTAGAATTCTCTAGACAATTTCTCTCGGGTTTTCAGATAAGGCAGGGGCAAAATAGGTAGGTAGGGCATCAGACTGATATATTTAATTTAAGTTAAACCTCAACTTTGTACTTCAAGTATTTTCCAATTTATCCCTTGATAGATATGAGCTTTTAGCTCGACGATTAGACATGGGAGGGTTGTGGTTTAAATCCAATTTACAACGTTTTCCTTTTATTTTTCTTTTCAAAGTAGCCTTAAACATATATTTTTACTATCATTTAATAGGGGTGTTTACACGACGATAGATTTTTTTATGCAATGATAAGTGTTCAATATTTGACCTTGTTAACATAATAAATTTAATTAGAAGGATTATCCTCGTAATAAGTCTCCACATACCTGATCTCAGGGCGGAGGTAGCTTATGAATATGGGTGTCAAATGACACCACAAAATTTTTAAAATTTTCTATAAATTTAATATAAAATAAGGTTAAAAATAAAATTAATATAACTTTAGACGAATATTTACGCCCCTAAAAAGAAAATTAACACTCATTAAATGAAAATTGACATCTATGATTTGTTCCCACATACTTAAGAAAATTCATCTATAAAATTTTAAACTATGACACTTCAAACTAGATTTTCTAGTTCCGCTGATGTCTAATCTGAATTAATTGATCAATAAATTCAAATATTAATAGTTATAAAAAATTCAGCAACATATCGTCCTTCCTAAAATTGGGATTCGGTGGTGCTCCGCTGGTCGTAAATAAGGGCAAATTATACAAAAAAACCACTTATGTTTGAGCAAACTTTCGTTTTTACTATTAATGTTTGAAAAGTTACTTGAGGTTACTAACATTGTTGATTTATTTATTATATGGGTAAACTAACAAATGACCATTCAACTATGAGGTTGGTCTCAAACTGACCACCATACTTTTAAGTGGCAATAAGACAATATAACTATTTAAGTGGTATCAATCAAGCCACTTGCCGTTAAAACCTAACAGAAGAAGTGGCGTGGCGGTTAGTAAAAGTTTGTATAGTTACACATTTAGTTTTTAATTCAATAAAAATAAATTAACATTAAATTAGGTGGTGACACGTGCTATCACCTTATTGGATGAGGAAAATAAAATGAAGAAAAAATGGATTGGACAAGATTCAAACCCAAGTAAGGTAGAGGCAAGTGGCATGCCTTAGCCGCTACACCAAGCACAATTTGTGTTATAAAATCACTAACTTTACTTCATGGCTTATTTGTTTTGTTAATGCCAAGAAAATGCAAATGAATGTGGAGTAAGGGAACTCGAATATGACATACTTGGGATACATAAAATCATCTAAACCACTAAAATAAATATAATAAGTAAATTAAACTTGATAACATTACATATATATATATATATAATTATAGTTAATGCATGATTTGAAATAAAAAGTGGTTTGAAGATTTTTGTATGTTTAAACTAAAATTTTAAACTAAGGGTAAACTACATACATGTTCACCAAACTTCTAGGACATTTTATCTTGGTTGCCAAACTTTTAAAACTTGCAATATAATCACCAAACTTTTAGGGTACTTTCATCTTGGTCACCGTTAGATGCTAACATTACTTTTCATTTTTCCTTAATAAAATAGGTATAAAGTTAAAAATAGCCACCAACGTTTGATGATAAATTTGAGGATAAATTTGAAATGTTCAAAAAAATTGAGGACCAAATTAAAATGAGGTTTATTGTTTGTACTCAAAAGTCTGGGAAACAATTTAAAAGGAGAGCCATAGTTTAGAGATAAAATTAAAACGTTTAAAAGTTTAAGAATTGATTTAGAATGAGAATCATAGTTTGAAATATGTGGTGCAATAAATTCTAAGATTTAATTGGTTATACAACAATCTTATTTCCATATTATATCTATGTAGATCATTCCATCAACTTTTAAATAAATAAAAAATATTGAATTATCGATACAAGATATTTCAACCATTTCATTCAGGGGAGTTGCTAAGGTACGCATGGCCATTGGCCCTTAATTAAGAGTGAAATTGTAGTTTTAACCCCTCTTAAATATGAAAAATTCAATTAAGTTCTTCTTAACATTTAAATATATGAGAAAATAACAAATTTTCCCCTTCCAAAATCAAACAACTTAGTAAGTCATTTTAACGAGAGATTATTAGATGGACCCAGTTCACCACGTCATCTGTGGTCCCAACTAATAAAGTCCATCTATCTCATTTTAACTTTTAAATAACCACCCAATTTTTATTGACATGTGGCAAAGAGGTGCAGATTCACCTTGAAAAAAAGACATAGATAAACCTTATTGGCTGATACCACTGATGACGTGGTGAGCTACAGGGGTGGAGCCAGGATCGAATATTGGTAGGGGCCAAAATAATAAATTTAAAAAATGTAAGGATTTATTACATGTTTAAACTCAAAATTCATGAGGCAATGCCTAATTTGTCTGATATGTAAATGTATAAGGACTTAAATTGTTATTGTACCAAAAATTTTGAGGATACATGTTCATTCTTCTTTAGTTCAACCTAGAGGTGTAAATGAACAAAGTGTTCGATGAATTATTAGTGAATCGTTCATATAACGTTCGCTTATTAACACCTAAATAAATACGTATGAACAATTTTGTATGTTTGTTTAATAAACGAACAAACATAAACATAGGTGTATTACGTTCGTTTATGTTCACGAACATGCTTGTTTAATGGCTCGTTTAAAAGCTCATTTACTTGGTTTTCCTTTTCCTTTTATTTTTTTTTACATTTTTTAAAATATTGGTGAATGTATGGACTAAATTGAATACATGGTGAACTTTTGAGTTCAAACTTGAAGTCTAATGAGCTTAAAGACTAGTGGTGTAATTCTACCATTTGGCGAACATATAAATGAACACGTTAGCGCTCATATAAATGAAAATGTTCGCGAATATTACAAGAATATGTTCACAAACGTCAAACGAACATATTTATAGATGTTAAAGCAAACACTAACACCATAAAAAACAAATAAACAAACACAAACATAATTTTTCAATTTTAAACGAACCGAACGTGAACACGTTCAAATATAAATAAACGAACACGAATAAAACTTTATTCACTGAAGCTCGGTTCATTTACATTCCTAGTTCAACCCTACTTGATTATATATTTAATAAACTCTCATATATTTTAATTTGAATAATGATTTTACAGGGACCAAATTATTATTAAACTAAAATTATTGAATAATAAAATTTTATAACCCTGGTGAGCCATGTCCATCTTGCAATTTTTTATTTAACATTTTTTTCTTAAACCCCAAAATTGTTTAAATTTATCTCAGCCTTTCAACACAAGGTTCATCTGTTTAATTTTTTAGTCATTTGATACCCACCTTGAAGATAAATGGTTCAAATTTGAGTGTAGTAAGGAAAACAAAATCTTTATTTCATGGGTATTGGTAAGTTAATAAGTGCATGCATGCATGCAATAAGGAAGCATGAAATCAAATCTTAGTTATTCCACTCGTAACAGGTGCTTCGAGTGGGCTCATTTCCATCGGACAAGCATGGACTATTAGCGAAAATAGTCCATATACATTCAAAACATTCGTCTCTTAATGAGTTATAGACGTCGATCTTTTTGACCACTCCTTCCCATGCCATGCTGCAATTGAACCGTGTATTTCGATACCAAGATCTACCGAACTCGAAATGCCATCCCTTCGCAAACGGGATTCGAACGTCTCCGAGTTTGTCGTCTTCCGATTCACACTTGGCCGTGAGGATGGTGCCATGGCGTATGTGGTTGGAGATATAGACAATGGTGCATTCGCCCTGTGATAGAAGGAGCATGAAGAAGATGAGTGATAATGAGGAGTTCTTAGATGAGAATACCATGATCGATTCAGTGACAAAACTTGGTTTTGTTTGTTTGTTTTTCTCTCTCTCTTATTTCCATGTTTTATACAAGATTTGAAGCATATGGAACAGAAGAATTGATGTTTGTAATGAATTAATTTCATTGGTTTTTATAAGCAATTAATTATAGTGTTATTTTTTTTTGTAACCTACTTGAAGCTTTATTAAGGGAAACCGCGAGGAAATATGGGATCATTTTGAAATTACAGAAAATTTTAATAATAATTTTTTTGCATATATTTTTTTGTTCCTATTTTTTTAGCAATTCGACAATCAACATTTTACTTTGGGTCAAAATGACCTATCCGTAGATAGAAACTGTTAGTTAACTGACGGTAAATGACTTGAAATGACGGGACAAACTTATATGGCAGTACATATTGACATGTTTTTTTTATCGGCAACTGTATGACTTTATTGAAAGAACAATCATACATATCTACACACAATGCCGACCTCGTTAAAAACCCCCTAAACCTAATCGAGGGCAAAGAGTACCGATGAGTGTGGCGAAAACCCAACAAGCATGAACCAAACACAACGTTCAACACGCCCTCTCCCAAATCCACTTTGTCCGAACAACGCCACCCTTAGCAAGTACATCAGAAACACTATTAGCTTCCCGGTAAACATTAGAAAAGCACACACCCGATAAAACCTCACATGCCTCATCGATCTGATAAAACCATCTCCAAAATATCCAAGGCCTACGCTCTAATCCCAGCACCCACGACACCGCTACCGTCGAATCCGACTCAATCACCACCGATTGCACCCCATTTCATTGTAGCTCCAGGAGCATCCGCAAGGCAAAGGCAATTGCCTGCAGCGCTGCCTCATTATAGTCAGCCACCCCAATCGAACCTGAAAATAACGCCACAATCCGACTATCCCAATCCCTTAGCACGCCTCCACAGCCAGCCAAGCTCGGTTTGCCACGAGCAACATCATCGACATTAAATTTCCACACCCCAGTGGAGGAGGTGACCACTCAATCCCCATCCTCACCTTTGCCTTATCCACCGACGTCGTCCCACACACATGCAGACTATCCCACCACGCCGCCTCAACAAAACCAAGAGGGTCAAACCTGGCACGGGTCCAATAAAAGGACCGTAATTGGACCAAGAAGAAAATCGCCTTACTCGTGGGACGTTTATCCTGGAACATAAGCTCATTCCGTGCAAGCCACAATGACCATAAGACACTCGAGCAGCCAATAATCCACCATTGACGAGTTTCGCCACTAAAGAAACTATGGCAACACTGACTAATGAATTCCCCAATCCGCCACGACCTTACAATCGACACCCCCACCACAACAAGAATGAATTCCACACACTCCATGCCAACTCACAATGCCACAAAATATGGTCAACATTATCCTTACCCACACCACACTGACGGCAACCAAGAGAAGATTCCAACAACGACAAACCACGATCAAAGAGCACCCGCAAAGTCGGTAATCGACAAACCATGATAAACCATATGAAACACTGAATCATCGGCAGCAAAGGAAGATTCCATGACAAACTCACATCTGAAGCATCCGGTAGGCCAAATGACGACATCATCTTATGCAAAACACCAACCGAAAACCGTTCCGTCGTATCATGAATTCAAACAAGTCTGTCCTCAATACCGTGTCGCAAAGTAAAACACGCCATACATGACTGCAGCTCACGCAGTAGGCATACCTCAAATGATCAAAGCTCACGCCTAAAGCAGCCCTCCCATTCTACTAGCGGCACACTCAAATAATCACATACTCTTGCCATCTTATCGCACGCTACAACAAACAATCTCGGAAACACAAGTTTCAAAGGTTCCGAAATGCACCAACAATCATGCCAAAAGAGTATAGACGAACCATCCCCCAAAATCCATATGAATTGAGATAAATTTAGAAATCTATCCACATGCTCATCATGCTGCACTTCAACAATTTGTTTTCACATTGTCGACATGTGCACCTTTCCCCTAGAATGAATTTGCCAATTCAATATCTTTGAGCCATATTTAGCGACAATTATTGCCTTCTATAAAGAGCCTTTCGCTTGAGCATACCGCCACAACCATTTAGCAAGTAACGCCAAGTTCCGAGAGTGCAAATTCATCACCCCAAACCCCCTAATCGCTTCGGCCTACATGCCACTTCCCAATTCACTTGACTAAGCTTTGATCGCTCCTCCTTTCCACCCCAAAGGAAGTTCCGGCGAATGCGATCAATTTTCAACACAATCCGCCGTGGAAAGAGAAATACTCCCATATAGTACACAGGTAGAGCTGATAACACTGAGTTCACCAAAATTAATCGTTCTGCAAATGATAACGAATCACGCATCCATCCTGTTAACCGTTTACGGAATGGCTGCACCAAAGGATCTCATATCTCCTTACCCCGTGGTGGGACACCCAATGGGATCCCAAGATGATGTATAGGAAATGTACCTCTCGGACAACCCATAACATCCGCTAGTTTCACCATCACATCCTCCTCAATTCCTACCCTGAAAATGCATGATTTTTCATAGTTAATCTGCAGCCCGAAAACATACTCGGAACATGTAAGCACCCTTTTCAAGTGACACATACACTCCACATCCCCTTGAATGAACAACATCGTATCATCCGCAAATTAGAGATGCGACAGATACACATCCCCCGCCACTCGAACATCCTTAATAAGACCCAATTCCTTGGCATTCAAAAGGAATTGGTGGAGTACCTCCGCTACTAATACAAAATAAAGCGGAGAGAGCGAATCACCTTGTCGAATCCCCCTCCGCATAGGGAATTCTTTTGTCGGACTACCATTGATAAGAATCGATAAGCGCGCCGATTCAACATATTCTATAATCCACAGACACCACCTCTCGCCAAAACCCATCCGCACCAAGACATGACCTAAGCATTTCCAGCTGATACAATCATATGCATTAGCAAAGTCTAGCTTTAAGATTAACCCACCTTTGTCGCCACGTCTATTCTTCATTGAGTGTATCACCTCATTCGCCAAGAGAATCCCATTTATAATCTGTCTTCCACTGATAAACGCCGCTTGTACATCACTGATAAGCATAGCCAGCACCACTTGAAGCCTCTTCGCCAAACACTTCGCCAAGATTTTATAAAGCGAGTTCAACTGAAAAATTGGGCGATAATCCCAGATAACCCACGGATTGTCTTTCTTCGCAAGTAACACTACAAAAGCTGAATTAGCTCATTTAGGAAACCGACCCGTTGCAGCGAAACCCTCCACAAACTGCATCACGTCCTCTTTAAGGAACGACCACCCTTTCTTATAGAATTCGAACGTGAAACCATCTGGTCCCGGGGCCTTTGCACCCTCAGTACTCCAAAGTGCCTCATTCACCTCATCCTCAAAAAAGTTTCTTTCAAGCAACAACCGTTGCTCATTCGATAAGTGACAGAACTCTACCTCTGGCAAAAGAGATCCTGAAGACATCGGTCTATCAAAATGCTTCCTGAACTCCCTATATACCAGCACTTTTAGTCTCTCCGGCAGTGTAATCCAAACACCCTCAAATTTCAATCCCGTTATCGTATTATGCATTTGACGAATCTTCGCTGCCTTGTGGAAGTAACTAGTATTGCAATCACCCTCGGCCAACCACATCGCCCTTGATTTTTTACGCCACAATGACTCACGCAATTGCGCCACTTTCCACAGTTTCGAGTACAACTCTCTACGCTCCAACTCCACGGTCGTTGACATTTCACCATCCCCAATTTGCGCATCTAATCTTTCAATGCATTGTGTCAAAGTGTTTATCCACGTCCTTAAAGTGCTCTCTATTCCACCCTTTCAGCATATGTTTCAATCCCTTCAATTTTAAACCAATCGGAAGGTCTCTCTCCCCCTAATAGCCTCTTCCAATATTGTTCCAGTAACGACAAATCAGAGAGCCACGCATTCACAAACCGAAAAGGATTCGGACCACTAACCCACACATCGCTTTCCAACACTATAGGTAGAGGTGGCAATCGGGTCATTCGGTTTGGGTTCGGTTCAGGTCATTTCGGTTCGGGTCATTTTGGGTCTATCTAGAATCGTTTTAGATTCGGTTCGGGTCAGTTCGATTCGGGTTCGGGTCTAATTCGGGTCTGTGTTGAGTCGGATTTGGTCCGGGTATTGGATCGGGTCAAAATCGGATCGGTTGTTTTCGAGTCAGGTCAATATTGGATCGGTCGCTTTTGGTTCGGGTCAAAATCAGGTCGATTTCGGGTCGGGTCAACATTTAAATTTTTGGGTCAATTCGATTTGAGTTGGGTTAAAGGTTTAGTATTTATGGTTTAGTTTAGAGTTATTGATGTATGAGATTAATTCTGATTCAACTTGTTAATCTATGCATTTTAATTTGATTAAATATTTAAATCAAAGCTTCATGTATCCATATCAAAATTTTTTGTATAATTATATTAAATCAAAGTTTATTATATGTAATAATAATAATAATAATAATAATAATAATAATGATAATAATAATAATAATTTCTGAAATGAATTAATTTATTAAACTTAGGATCTAATTGAGCTAACTAAAATCTAAAAGCATAAATCACGGACATAATTAAAATAATTCTAAAACTAAATGTGAAATTTCAATTAAATTAATCTAAATTAAAAATCAATTAATTTTTTTTTAAAAAAAGAAAGACAATTGGTAAAAATAAAGAGGGAAAAGACAAAAATTTGGAGGAAAATAAGCCACCAATTTTTAAGCTAGATTGAAAAAAAAGAAAAAGACAATTAGAAAAAAATAGAGAGAGAAAAGACAAAATTTTGGAGGGAAATAAGCCATCAATTTTTTAAGCTAGAGATTAATTACTTTTTAGGTCATGTTGCATTTAAAATGTTACATTTAAAAATTAGTTTATTTAATTAATATTGAAACGTAAAATAACATAAAATATTATTATACCACAACTTTGACAAGAAGAACAGTCTCTTCTATGATATAGTATAAAAAGATAATAAAACATACTTCTTTTTATTATTTATTATATTGTTAAAAATAGATATTCGGGTTAAAATCGGTTTAGCTTTCGGTTCGGGCCAAATCGGTTCGGGTCCATTTCGGTTCAACAAAAAATTTCGGTTCGGTTCGGTTTATTTCGGGTTTCGGGTCAACTTCGGATCATCATGTTCATGTCAAAATCGGGTTTCGGTTCGGGTAATTCGGTTCGGGTTTCGGGTCTCGAGTCAAGTTTGCCAGGTCTAACTATAGGTGAGTGATCCGATAGCTCATTCGGAAGATTCACCACCACAAGAGAAGCAAATCGTTGAATCCACCCATTCGTCACTAAGAATCTATCCAATCGACTACCTTTCCTACCCGGTCCAAACCAAGTATACCGTTTCCCACGCATCGAAATATTCAATAAAGCAGCACGTTCAATAAAATCACAAAAAACATCTGTACCTTTACTCAAATTCACACAACCTCGTCTCTTCTCTTGACTCTTCACCATATTGAAATCCACACTGATGCACCATTCGATCCCACGCGACGCCAAAATAGCAAAATTGTCTTTCCAATAACCAATCTGTTTCGCTGAAACACAAGGGGCATATACTTCTACTATCCCACACGCCCAATCCTCCATAATCCATCGCCCTTCAATTACTACCATATTCTTTCTAATTTTAGTCATGTGAGCCTTAAAACCCGTCGAGTCCCAAATTGCCAAAACCCCACCGAATCTACCTTCCGATGGCGCAAAAATAAATTCAAAGCCATCTGAATACCAAAGCTGTCTCACTAACCTTTCCGTCTCACACTCCATCTTGGTCTCTTGAAGTAGAGCCAACACGCATATTTGTTGTCGTAAAACACGTCGGATCGATCTCCGTTTTGATGCGCTCCTAACCCCCTTACGTTCCATGACAACAACCTAATAATTAGCTACGCCTTATGCTCGCGCGCCTCTATCAAGCGCGCGATATCCATTACCACTTCCTCCTCCCTTCCTTTAGTAACAACTCCAATTAGCTTTCCCAAGTTTACCGTCTCCTATGCCTCCCTCAAAATCTCCTGTTTGTGACACATAAAATTAGAATCGGAAAGGGATCCATTCGTGATCTCGATCGATGCAACTTTCTCCTTCGACTTGTTCTTCCGCGGACGACCAGGACCACATTTTAGAACCTTGTCAGTTATTATCGTTTCTTCTACTGGCGCTGCAGATGAAACAATTTCCGAAAGCTGCCGTATTCGCCTAAGTTCTCCATTCCATTCAATTAAGTTTGCCTTATTAACCCCAGGCAACTCATCACGTGGCCCATCCGCAACCGGGCTCGACTCGATCACTTGATCAAACACATCTGTTTCCCGCATCTCCTTACACATATTATCGCATTCCTGGTCGATCACATCTATGCTACACATCACGTCGCAGCTCGGTCGGTTCTCCGCCTCTCGACTCAACATCCCAATATTCTCCTCCTTCATCCAGCTCGCCGTCTCCTTCACCCTCCAATCTTCCCGCTTATTATCCTCCCAAATTCTCTCAAGATAGCTCTTCTCCACCACGATATTGCCTAACGATACATGTGTTTCCTCGTGTGTAATAGAATTGGGCACAATGGTCTCTCCGGAAGTATCCTCTCGTTCAATGAATATCGAATTCGACTTCCCTTCCACCTCTTAACCATCTAATTTCTCATCCCCATCCGAACTTGATTCCAATTCGCAGCAACAATCACACTTCGGCCCTATCGCTTCTTCAAATTCTGTGACTCTAATAAAGAATGACGTCTCCCCCACCTTTAATTCCACCGTCTCATCAATGTGAAAATTCTAATCCGTTTCAATTTGGAAACGTGATCGCTCAAATGAAGATGGTGCTAAAGTCTCCATATCAATTCAATCCAACTCTCCCCAAATTGCCGCAATGTTCTTAAAAGTTTCTTCCGACCACACATGTATTGGTAAGCCGCTAACTGATAGCTACGTTCGTCTATTTGGGAGTGCCATTGTCGGCGATCATACCATTGTGTTTTCCAACCATGGATGAAGACTGCCCGAAGCGAGCATCTCATTCCACAATTTCGTGCTCTCAAACATCAACAGAATAAGTGAACCCGCTACGCGCATCACCGAGAATCCTTTCAGATTAGCTCTCTGGAAATCTTTAGCTAAATCCGCAATCTGGCTAGGCTTGCGGCAAAATCCTAACGCACACACCTGAAGGATTTCCCACTTCTCGGTATCAATTACACCCACTGCTTGTTTATGTTGCTTTTCCCCAACCCCCTCGTCAACACCAGCCCCCTTTTGCATGGCTCCCACCCCTTCTTTATTGTTAGTCTCCCTCGACTGGTGCTTAAATTGCATCTCCCTCGATGGATTCGATCCCCTTTCTTGATCACTGACATGCTTTGAATCAAAATCACGATTATTTCGTTGCCAATACACCGATCGTCCTTCACTTCTCGCCAATGACACCTTTATTTTCGATCCATATAACCAGAACCAATTAAATCTCCCAATTACACGATCAGCATCCTCCCTCGAACCCATCCTCACGAAACCAAACCGTGTTCCATCCCTCGATCGCTTCGTAGGGACAAATACATCGACCACTTCTCCATGACGATCAAACACCTGCCATACGCCTTTCCAATGTAGTTGATCCGGTAAATTCAATATCGTATATACAAATGTGTTGACTTGAAAAATGTTACATCAGTCAAAAAATTATTTTAAAAAATTATATAAAATATATTTTTTTTCTACTGACTCATCATTTTGTCAAGTCATTTTAAATTGTTTAACGTCAGTTTTTTAACAATATTCCAAAAAAGGACCAAAGTGACTATTCAATAAAACGTTGAGGGTATTTTTTAACTTTATACCTTAAATAAAATGAAAGATAAAAAATTATATTTAATAAAATTTATCTTTCGGTTGAAAATGATAACGTTTCAATTTATTATTTTGTATATAGTACATAGTCAGTTTATGGCCCATGTTTTGTAGGGGTGTGAAAAACTGACCCGACCTGGTAACCTGCTTGAAACCAGATCGAGTCAGAACCTGGTTTAACCCGAGAATTCAAAGACCGAACCCGATCTGTACTCGACCGAAACGAACCAGAACCCAAATTTGACCTGTAACTGTAGAAACTGAATCCGAACTGCACACGACCGAAGTGAACCCGAACCCGAATTTGACCTGTTAATGTAGTAACCGAACCCGACCTGCACCCGACCGAAACGGACCCGAACCCGAGACTAACCTGCCAGATAACCGATTTAACCCGACCTGTTTGGAAACCGACCTGTTTTGAACCCGACCTATTTTGAACTCGACCTGTTTTGAACCTGAACTGTTATTGACCTGAACTGTTCTTGACCTGAACTGTTCTTGACCTGAACTGTTATTGACCTGAACTGTTCTTGACCTGAACTGTTCTTGACCTGAACTAATTGTAATCACTAATTTTGTCCCGAAACTTAAACTCAGTTTTTTTCACATTTTGAGCTTGTATTGGGTTGTAATAATAATAATAAAAAAATGAAAATAAAAGAAAAAAAGGAAAAAAGGAAAACAAAGAAAAGGGCAAAAAGAAAAAAAGAAATCATATATATGTATCATGTTACTATTGTCATTACTATGCCTTATTATTATTATTATTATCATTATATTATTATTATCTATTAGGTTTATTAGTACTATCACCTATTATTATTTAAGTATTGTTATTTATTATTACTATTACTCATTATTGCCATTATTATTAGTACCTTTGCGTTACTACTTTTATTTGTTATTATAATTATTATTATATTATTATTATCATATTATATTATTACTATTATTATTTCTTTGTTATTATTATTATTATTATTATTATTATTATTATTATTATTATTATTATAACTAATAAAGAAAAATAATCAATATAAATAAAAGCCCATATAAAATAAATAGAGCCCAAATTACAGCCCAAACGGCCCGTAAGCCCATTACATCCAAAACCCTAATTTCAATCTAACTTTTTTACAACAGCCGCCAACATTGTAAGCCGTTAGATCCGGTCCCGGATCTGACGGCCCAGATCTCTCCAGTAAGCAGAAACCCTAGAAGAGGTCCCTGATGCCCCAGCGCCGCACGCCCAACACCGTAAGACCAAGGCACGATCAACGGCCCATACCTCTTCATTCCACAAACCCTAGCAAGCCATCTCCATGACCTGGCGCCGCGCATCTCAGACCGTTGGATTGAGGATGACATCGGACGGTTCAGATTGAGCCAAGGAACATTCCAGACCCCTCACGCTCCACACGCGCGGCGATTCAACGCCCCAACGCGCCTGACGCTTCACCAGCCCTTCACGCCTCTGACCACTTCCTCTCCGCGCCGTTTGTGTCCCTCCCGATCAGGCAATACCGGCAACAAAAAACCTCGGTCAGAAACTTTCAGATACCCAAAACGGAAAAGAAAAAAATAACAATTTCAGAAAGCACAACAGCAAATTCAGAAGTCACATGCATAGAGCAAAAACAAAGTCGACTAAATTTATCGTTTTCCCTTGTAACCCTTCGGTATAAAGACCGAATCAAAAACAATGTAAGAGGAGGAGGAGATCAATAAAAAAAAATTTCTCAGTCCAAAAGGTATTCCTTTTTATTCCGAATTGCATGCAAAGAAGAGAGGAGAGAGAGAGTTTTATCTTCAAGAGATCCGGTCCCCACAACCCTACTATTTCCGGTGATAAGCCGCCCGAGCGTTAGCTCCGATGAGGGTGAATCGGAAATCGAGGGCTCATATTTTTAACAAACAAAAAGTTTTTTTTTTCTTTTTTTTCTTTTGTTTATTTCGATCTCGACTTCTCAAATGAAGGGTTTTCAAGGATTTCCAAAAAATCAGAGTAAAAAGAGGAGGCCTTCGTTTCTGGTATTGGTTACCGGAAACGAGTGGCCGCCGGCGGAGCCCTAGGGCTTCTGTGTTTTTTTCGAAAAAGGGAAATGAGGGAGAGGGTTTCTGAGTTTTATTTTTCTAAAAATTTTGCCAAAAGCTTTCTTAAAGAACCAAAACACGTTTTTATATTATTTTTGTCATTTTAAAAATGGTTTAATAACCGATATGCCCTTCCGTGTTTTCAAAATTCCCCTGCAGGGGTTTCCGCATCTTAAAATTCGACCCGTGGTCCCTTCAGTGTTTTTAATGTTTTCAATTTCATCCCTGTTTTAATCCTGATCGATTTTCGGGTGGTCAAATCACCGTTTTGGTCCTTAGATCTTTCCGCGTTCTTTCAATTTGGTCCCATTTTGTGTTTTAATTATTTTTTTAAAAAGGATTTATTACAATCATGGTCCCTGTCAGGTTCCTTTTTAGCATTTTCATTTTTTTGTTAAATATTGTTATTCATGCATTTCTCTTTTTTTAATATACGTTCATACGGGATTAATGATTTTGCCATATTGTGTACATTTGCTTAATGTGAACGTATGATTTGTGGTGTACGTATGTGTTTGTATGTATATGTTCGTATGTCTTTTAATGTTAGTATTGTTTATTTTTTCTTAATGTGTCGTTTCATTGTGTGTATGTTTGTAATTTAAATGTGCACATAGCTTAGCTTCTTTCATGTTGTTCGAATATATTTTAGCATGTATTTTCTTAACTTGTCATTATAATTATAGCACGCACGGTCCTGGTTTCCGCGTGGAAACAATATTCCGAAAGCTCGGATATCGACTCCTTTGGCGCCGTAGGACTTTAGATTAGATTTGATCTTGTATTCATTGTATTTAGTTTTCCTTTTCTAAAAATCTAAAATCGTTTTCAAAAAATGCGATGTCCTTTTATTCGGAAACGAACGAGGCCAGTACCAATCGTAGTGGTGGTGGTTCGGACGTTCATTTTCGAATATTAGGATTTTCGAAATTTACTCACGTGTATAACCAAGTTCCGGTTAAAATTGTCACTTAAATTCGTAAAATTTGATTTTAATTAAGCGGTAGAGTTTAGGTATCAATTTTGGGCACGACGAGGGTGCTAACCCTTCCTCGCGTGTAACCGACTCCCGAACCCTTTTGAATCTATGGTTTCCATTTTCGGTGTCCGGTCTACAATTTTAAAGTGACCGGTGGTGACTCCATCTATTTTTCAAAATCATTTTTTTAAACCCCCTATTTTTATCTATATTTAAGTGAATCCCTTCTATTTGTTAATATTTCTTTAAACTCCCTTCTATTTTTAAACCTTTTTCAAATTCCCCTATTTTAAAATATTTTTTTAAACCCTAATATTTTCCCTCAATTTCCAAAAATCACCCTTTTAACCCTTTTTCAAAATTTCTAAAATTTCCCACTACACCTATACATATATATACTAGTGTTTTTCAAAAAATTAGTCGCTAGAGATGGCGACTCCGCTGGGGACAAATTTTTGTTTTCAAAAAAAAACAAAAAAGAAAGTCAGGCCAAGAAAACTTTACCGCTTAACTAATATCAAAGGTTGCGAACTAAAGTGACAAAATTTAACCGATATTTGTTTATAAATGCGAGTCTATTTCGGACGCATTCATTTTTGCATGTACTCCCTTCTGTCTAAGTGAGGGGAAAACGCTAGTGCTTTCGTGGGGATATCGTTCCTCCGTGTAGGCCTAGTAAGTACCTTCGGGGCTCGACTACCCTATATCTTCGTGGGAATATCGTTTCCCCGTGCAGATATAGCTAAAGGGTCCCCTTGAATTGAACCCGGTTGAAATGAGCCTATAATGGGTGATGATCGGGGGCCTTGCTACCCTTAGTAGGGGACAGCAAGGACAATTCGAGTACCTCCTAGAACCAAAATTTCATGTAGAGAACTAGAAAGCCTACCCCTTAGAGCCATGCGGAAAACCTAGGTGCTAGACAAAAATAGGTGTATTTGTGCTTGTTTATCTCGGTTTTGTTTTACATTAACTCGATTGTTTTGCTGCTTTCATACACCACATCTAATATCATTAGCATCATCATAAGCTCATTACTCATCCATTCAGAGTTGCATCATCATATTATGACATTCATCACGCATTTTCATGCATTCACTTCCAAGATGTTGTGACTAATCATCGGGATGTTCCTTAGGAGTGATACTGGGTAAGGAAAAAAGACAGCCGATTCAGCACCCTTACAGAACCCGACGAAGAACTAAGATGGTGAACGAAGACCGATTGGACCAAATTGAACAAACTCAAAGGGACATGCAAGCGGATTTGACCAAGAAGTTGGAGGATCAGTTAGCTAGGGCCCAAGAGGAGATGAGGGAGCAGCTCAGGAAATCTCAAGAAGATATACTAGCAAGATAGGCCAGATGCTAGAAACCCGACCTCCCGTACAAGGAGAAGCCTCGAACGGTAATCCAGCGACGAGGCCCACCGTTGCGAATGAAGATCTCCCATATCCCCCAGGATTTACCCCCACTCATGTTAGGGTCCAAGCTACCCCTCAGGTGATACTCGATCAAGGAAAAATGCCAATTCATCAGACTGATACCCCTTTCCCCGCTAATGGACCCTTCGCGCCGGAAGAGAGGCCCGGTGGAAACCAAGCCGAGAATTTCGTCTCAGACCTCGATCAGTTAATGGAAATCGAGAAGCCAAGGTTTGAGGCCTCTAAAGAGATCGCGGACCGTTGTAAGCGACTCGAGGAAATGTTGGAAGCCATGGAGGTGGTCGATGCTTTCACCGGTTTTGACGCCGCCGAACTCAGTCTTGTCCCAGATCTAGTGCTACCCCCTAAATTCAAGGCCCCGGAGTTTGAGAAGTATGATGGAACAAGTTGTCCCCACACTCATCTCACCATTTTTTGCCGGAGGATGACCGGATATGGTGGGGATGACAAATTGTTAATCCATTGCTTCCAAGATAGTCTCTCAGGACCCGCCATTCGTTGGTAGAATCAGTTAAGCCGTCATCAGATCAAGACATGGAAAGATTTGGCCAAGGCCTTCCTAGCACAATACCAGCATGTCAGTGACATGGTACCGGACCGGTGGACCCTACAACACATGAAACAGAAGTCAATGAAAGTTTTAGGCAATATGCACAACGATGGAGAGATGTGGCAGCTTAGGTACAACCCTCGCTCGGAGAGAAAGAAACGGTGGTCATATTTATCCAGACTTTGGAAGGGCCAATTTTGGACCGCCTCATAGGAAATGCAACCACCAACTTCGCCGACCTAGTGTTGTACGGTGAGCTCATTGAAAATGCCGTCAAGAGTGGTAGGATTGAGACGGGAGGAAACTCGTCCCACAAGAGGCCAACTCACGGAAGGAAGGATAACGAAGTGAACACTTCAGACGTCTACAATATTAAGCCAGTGGCGGTGGTGCAACCTAAAGCGGCCTCAAATGCCCAAGGTTCCTCAAGTCAAAGCTTCAACCAGCAAAAAAACAATGAAAGGATTGAGTTTACTCCGTTACCAATATCGTATGGAGATTTATACAAGCAGCTCTCCGATATCCATGTAGTGGCACCTTACTACGTGCCCCCTTTGCAACCCCCATTCCCTAAGTGGTATGACGCCAAGGCAAAATGCGAGTACCACGGTGAGCAAGTGGGGCATTCGATCGAGAATTGTTTTGGTTTCAAGAAGAATGTAGAGAGGCTCATTCAGCTTGGGGTCATAAGCTTCGAGAAATCAGGTGGACCAGCTACAAACACGAACCCTCTACCAAATCATGCCAAAGGAGTGAACGCCATTTCTGAGGAGGGCAATCGGAGGACCAAGACCAGTGTATCTGAAGTCAAGTCACCCTTCAGTTGGGTATGGATGGAGCTCTACAAGGCAGGTCTAGTCCGCCAGGGGGCAATGAAGCCCGAGGGGTTTGTTGGTCCTTATTACGAGTTCTACGCCAAAAGCGGACACACTATTCAGGACTGTTGTGAGTTCGCAACTATAGTTCAGGGGCTAATGGATAACAAAGAGATCGAATTCTTCGAGGAAGTCAAAGAGACTGTTGAAGAGCCAACCTCGGGGCTTATAACTGCTTCTGCCAAGGGAAAGTCCCCGATATCTGAGTTTGGGGCAAGCATGGTTGCTAAGATAGACCGCTTCGGATTAGGCTACGAGCCTAAAGAAGGAGAGAAAACAAAAGACCAAGGAGAGGTAGAGCCCGTTCTTTTTCCTCCTCTAGATCAGATCTTTTTGTCGGGAGGATTCTCTGGTCCAATCGGGCAACTTGAAGCACCATTTGGGGATGTCGTCAAGGAAGCAGATGAAGGTAGTGTCGAGGAACCAACAATCGAGGAACTCTTAGAAAATTTGAGCATTGATCTGACATTCCTAGAAAAGGAAGCCTAAGGGTAGGATCTATCCAAGCTTACCCATGCTTACCGGTCTAAACTATCGTAGGTTTCCCTGTTGCTTTTAATCTCTTTTGGAGTAGTGCATTGAATCAAACTCACCCGCTTAAGCCCGAAGGCGGTGATGATCTTTTGTAAGGGCCTATGACTCCATGTTTTTTATTTTCAATGAAAGGATGCATCACATTTTGTGTCTCAATTATCTCTTCTTTTCATGTATATCTGCTTATCGGACCCTCGTATATCAATTGTGCGAGGGACATCAATTGTGACCTGAAGGTTGGACTCGAGCAGCTTGTGTCTACTAGAAATCGGAAATTGCGAAGATAACTAATTTGTGACTGACATCCCGACTTAAGTTGGTCATTTGTTTAAGCCTGTAGGGTATTAATGCATCTTTAAAATAAAAAGGTCTAAATTGAGACCAAGGTCAAATTTTCCAAAAAAAAAATCAATCACCCAAAAAAGAAAAATGTACAAAATAAAATCAAAAAGCACTCCAATGTTCGAAGCCTGGTAATAGGCATTTCGGATAAGAGTGTGGCAATTTTGGGGCACTCCGCTGTAGCAAAAGGGCCAATAAGGTTGCATTGCACCATTTAAATTCAAGAACCTCAGCTTCACGAGTGATGGTAATATTTTCAAATCATGACAATGCCGAGTAACTAGGGGTTTCAGTGTTTGCTCCATCTTTAACTTCAAGCCAAAGGAATGTGATGATTTGATTTCCCCAAAACTCTACTAAAGCAAAATAACGCCAAAATCAGCAAATGGTGCTACAAAAAAAACCAAAATAAGTTAAGATGTACTTCACACTTTAGATATCAACCCAACTTACGAGGTCTTCTAGACACAAGAGATGCTTGGGGCATCCCCGGTAAGTCATTTTATTGTCGCTCCTACACTTGATGTTCAAGGTATCTGATCTAGCTTAGGCTATCCATGATTTGAAAAGGAAAAACTTGTTTTTTCTAACAAGCATCTCACATTGGAGTAAAAAATATGTGGTCTGTGTTTTGTAGTGAAACAAAAGATTTCTCTGCACTACTTTACAAAAGGTCTAAAAGTATAGGGACTAACGATAAATGTGCAAAGCACTTACACAAAGAACGAACCCTAGCCAGAAAGACACCCATAACTTGGAGACATTTCACAAGAATATGGTCAAGACCGCGAAAAGTCAAGGGGCATCATCGTGCAAGGCAACACTAATCATTTGACCAAGGCTACAAGACCAAACTAAAACAGATAAGACCGAGCCAGTATGACTATGAAATCAGTGCATTCATCATGCATTCACATCAAGCATCTACATCATGCATCAAGTTACATGCATCCATACTAAGCACACAAACCTCAAAAACAACAACAAACAAACAGGTCAAAAACAAAGATGGCGAACCCTCAAAGGAAAGTCACGCCAACAAAAAGACAAATCAATAAGGAAGTTGGACCCCGCCAAGAGGAACAACTACAATACCAAATCTTCTTCAACGTCGATCTCGTCCCGCCTTTGATGGTAGCGGATCTCTTTCAGCATCGATCTTGTTATGCCGTTGGTGGTGTAGCGGATCTCTTACAACATCGATCTTGTTATGCCGTTGGTGGTGTAGCGGATCTCCTTCAGCATCGATCTCGTCCTGCCTTTGATGGTAGCGGATCCCTTTCAGCATCGATCTTGTTATGCCGTTGGTGGTGTAGCGGATCTCTTACAACATCGATCTCGTCCTGCCTTTGATGGTAACGGATCTCTTTCAGCATCGATCTTGTTATGCCGTTGGTGGTGTAGCGGATCTCTTACAACATCGATCTTGTTAGGCCGTTGGTGGTGTAGCAGATCTCCTTCAGCATCGATCTCGTCCTGCCTTTGATGGTAGCGGATCTCTTTCAACATCGATCTTGTTATGCCGTTGGTGGTGTAACAGATCTCTTACAACATCGATCTTGTTATGCAGTTGGTGGTGTAGCGGATCTCTTACAACATCGATCTTGTTATGCCGTTGGTGGTGTAGCGGATCTCTTTCAGCATCGATCTTGTTATGCCGATGGTGGTGTAGCGGATCTCTTTCAGCATCGATCTTGTTATGTCGATGGTGGTGTAGCGGATCTCTTTCAGCATCGATCTTGTTATGCCGTTGGTGGTGTAACAGATCTCTTACAACATCGATCTTGTTATGCCGTTGGTGGTGTAGCGGATCTCTTTCAACATCAATCTTGTTCTGCCGTTGGTGGTGTAGCGGATCTCTTTCAACATCGATCTTGTTATACCGTTAATGGTGTATCAGATCTCTTCCTCACCGGGTCATGCCTCTTCGTCAGAGTCGCAGCTTGATCCACTTCAATCTCCTGATCTCGTCTCGTCGTCGGTGGCGTAACGGATCACCCACATCCAACAGGGAAGTGAGACAAAATTAGTGCTTATGGTCTTTGCTTTATCCTTGTTGCACAAGTATAAGCAAAGAGGGGCAACTGTAATCACTAATTTTGTCCCGAAACTTAAACTCAGTTTTTTTCACATTTTGAGCTTGTATTGGGCTATAATAATAATAATAAAAAAATGAAAATAAAAGAAAAAAGGAAAAAAGGAAAACAAAGAAAAGGGCAAAAAGAAAAAAAAGAAATCATATATATGTATCATGTTACTATTATCATTACTATGCCTTATTATTATTATTATTATTATCATTATATTATTATTATCTATTAGGTTTATTAGTACTATCACCTATTATTATTTAAGTATTGTTACTTATTATTACTATTACTCATTATTGTCATTATTATTAGTACCTTTGCGTTACTACTTTTATTTGTTATTATAATTATTATTATATTATTATTATCATATTATATTATTACTATTATTATTTCTTTATTATTATTATTATTATAACTAATAAAGAAAAATAATCAATATAAATAAAAGCCCATATAAAATAAATAGAGCCCAAATTACAGCCCAAACGGCCCGTAAGCCCATTACATCCAAAACCCTAATTTCAATCTAACTTTTTTACAACAGCCGCCAACATTGTAAGCCGTTAGATCCGGTCCCAGATCTGACGGCCCAGATCTCTCCAGTAAGCAGAAACCCTAGAAGAGGTCCCTGATGCCCCAGCGCCGCACGCCCAACACCGTAAGATCAAGGCACGATCAACGGCCCATACCTCTCCATTCCACAAACCCTAGCAAGCCATCTCCATGACGTGGCGCTGCACATCTCAGACCGTTGGATCGAGGATGACATCGGACGGTTCGGATTGAGCCAAGGAACATTCCAGACCCCTCACGCTCCACACGCGCGGCGATTCAACGCCCCAACGCGCCACGCACCTGACGCTTCACCAGCCCTTCACGCCTCTGACCACTTCCTCTCCGCGCCGTTTGTGTCCCTCCCGATCAGGCAATACCGGCAACAAAAAACCTCGGTCAGAAACTTTTAGATACCCAAAACGGAAAAGAAAAAAACAACAATTTCAAAAAGCACAACAGCAAATTCAGAAGACACATGCATAGAGCAAAATCAAAGTCGACTACATTTATCGTTTTCCCTTGTAACCCTTCGGTATAAAGACCGAAACAAAAACAATGTAAGAGGAGGAGGAGATCAATAAAAAAAAATTTCTCAGTCCAAAAGGTATTCCTTTTTATTCCGAATTGCATGCAAAGAAGAGAGGAGAGAGAGAGTTTTACCTTCAAGAGATCCGGTCCCCACAACCCTACTATTTCCGGTGATAAGCCGCCCGAGCGTTAGCTCCGATGAGGGTGAATCGGAAATCGAGGGCTCATATTTTTAACAAACAAAAAGTTTTTTTCTTTCTTTTCTTTTGTTTATTTCGATCTCGACTTCTCAAATGAAGGGTTTTCAAGGATTTCCAAAAAATCAGAGTAAAAAGAGGAGGCCTTCGTTTCTGGTACTGGTTACCGGAAACGAGTGGCCGCCGGCGGAGCCCTAGGGCTTCTGTGTTTTTTTCGAAAAAGGGAAATGAGGGAGAGGGTTTCTGAGTTTTATTTTTCTAAAAATTTTGCCAAAAGCTTTCTAAAAGAACCAAAACACGTTTTTATAGTATTTTTGTCATTTTAAAAATGGTTTAATAACCGATATGCCCTTCCGTGTTTTCAAAATGCCCCTGCAGGGGTTTCCGCATCTTAAAATTCGACCCGTGGTCCCTTCAGTGTTTTTAATGTTTTCAATTTCATCCCTGTTTTAATCCTGATCGATTTTCGGGTGGTCAAATCACCGTTTTGGTCCTTAGATCTTTTTGCGTTCTTTCAATTTGGTCTCATTTCGTGTTTTAATTATTTTTTAAAAAGGATTTATTACAATCATGGTCCCTGTCAGGTTCCTTTTTAGCATTTTCATTTTTTTGTTAAATATTGTTATTCATGCATTTCTCTTTTTTTAATATACGTTCATACGGGATTAATGATTTTGCCATATTGTGTACATTTGCTTAATGTGAACGTATGATTTGTGGTGTACGTATGTGTTTGTATGTATATGTTCGTATGTCTTTTAATGTTAGTATTGTTTAATTTTTCTTAATGTGTCGTTTCATTGTGTGAAAGTTTGTAATTTAAATGTGCACATAGCTTAGCTTCTTTCATGTTGTTCGAATATATTTTAGCATGTATTTTCTTAACTTGTCATTATAATTATAGCACGCACGGTCCCGGTTTCCGCGTGGAAACGATATTCTGAAAGCTCAGATATCGACTACTTTGGCGCCGTAGGACTTTAGATTAGATTTGATCTTGTATTCATTGTATTTAGTTTTCCTTTTCTAAAAATCTAAAATCGTTTTCAAAAAATGCGATGTCCTTTTATTCGGAAACGAACGAGGCCAGTATCAATCGTAGTGGTGGTGGTTCGGACGTTCATTTTCGAATATTAGGATTTTCGAAATTTACTCACGTGTATAACCAAGTTCCGGTTAAAATTGTCACTTAAATTCGTAAAATTTGATTTTAATTAAGCGGTAGAGTTTAGGTACCAATTTTGGGCACGTCGAGGGTGCTAACCCTTCCTCGCGTGTAACCGACTCCCGAACCCTTTTGAATCTCTGGTTTCCATTTTCGGTGTCCGGTCTACCATTTTAAAGTGACCGGTGGCGACTCCATCTATTTTTCAAAATTATTTTTTTAAACCCCCTATTTTTATCTATATTTAAGTGAATCCCTTCTATTTGTTAATATTTCTTTAAACTCCCTTGTATTTTTAAACCTTTTTCAAATTCCCCTATTTTAAAATATTTTTTTAAACCCTAATATTTTTCCCTCAATTTCCAAAAATCACCCTTTTAACCCATTTTTAAAATTTCTAAAATTTTCCACTACACCTATACATATATATACTAGTGTTTTTTAAAAAATTAGTCGCTACACTAATACTATTATTTGATTTGCTGATAATGATAATTATCTGACATTTGAAGAAGTTATATTTAATGAATATAAAATAATATCAAGTATTGATAAATTTTAAAATTAATAATAATGTCAAGTATTAATAAATAACTAACTTAACTTCAATTAAAAGATAAATTGAATTAATAATAATGTCTAAGTATTAATAAATTGTCTTTTTAATTAACTTAACTTTTATTTTAAAATAACTTCAAAGATAAATTATTATACTTAATTAACTTAAGTTGAATGAATAACCATTATTAAATCAAGTTAAATGAATAAAGATTATTAAATTAAATCTGTATTCTTAATTAAGATAAGATGACTAAATTTTTTTATTATAGGAATAAATTAATGCTAAATTAACTTAACTTAAGATTAAAAATAAGTTTAATTAACTTGTATTCATTTTAAATTAAATGATTAAACATTATGTACCAATTTATGAATAGTAAACCCTAAACCCTAATCCATAAACCTTAAACCCTAAAAATAAAAACCCTAATCCATCAATATATATAATACATGTACGTATGTATGTACCAATTTATGAATAGTAAACCCTAAACCATAATCCATAAACCCTAAACCCTAAAAATAAAAACCTTAATCCATTAATATAAATATAACACATGTACGTATGTACGTATCAATTTATGAACAGTAAACCCTAAACCCTAAAAATAAAAACCCTAATCCATCAATATAAATATAACAAACACATGTACGTAATCCCCAATCCATAAACCATAAACCATAAACCCTAAACCCTAATCCATAAACAATAAAACCTAAAAATAAAAACCCTAATCCGTCAATATATATAATACATGTACGTATACATGCATCAATTAATGAACAGTAAACCCTAAACCACAATCCCTAATCCCTAAAATAAAAACCCTAATCCATCAACATATATATATATATATATACAGTGCATGTAAACATGTATGTATCAATTTATGAACCCTAAACATTAATCCCCAATCCCTAAACCTTAGACCATACCACCCACCCCTAAACCCTAATCCCCAAACTACTAAAGCACTAAACCATAATCCTTATATGTATGTACGTATAATGTACTAATATTATATATGTTAAGTCCTAATCCCCACTCCCTAGTCCCTACAGTACACATAACATAATAAACCCTAAACCTGAAGGAACCCGACCTGAAATGAACTCGACCTGAAACGAAACCGACCTGAAATGAACCCGACCTGAAATGAAACCGACTTGAAAAGAACCCGACCTGAAACGAAACCGACCTGAAACGAACCCGACCTGAAACGAAACCGACCTGAAATGAACCTGACCTGAAACGAACCCGACCTGAAATGAACCCGACCTGAAACGAACCCGACCTGAAACGAAACCGACCTGAAATCAACCCGACCTGAAATGAACCCGACCTGAAATGAACCCGACCCGAAATGAACTCGAACCTGAACCGAATCGAGTCAAAACAAAAAATGACCTGAAATGACCTGTAACCGATTTGACCCGACCTGACAGAGCCCGGCCTGAAACCCAACTGTTGACCTGTTTTTACATCCCTAATGTTTTGTATAAAGTAATCAACGAAAATCTCTTATTCTAAAATCTCATGCCCTTTCTCCGAGTTGGCACGTATCTACAATATGTTCCATGTGTTTATATTGAGGCGTTATCCTTCCCACTGTAACACCCCTTACTCGGTCTAGAAATTAGGCTAGAATAAGAAGTGTTACTAAACAAAAAAAAAATCAATCAAACCTACTATATATAATACTTTCCAAGCTAACATACAAGCAAAGATACGGGGAATTAAAAACTTTTGTAGATTTCAAAACTTACTTAACTTATTTATAAAGCAAAACCATGTAAGGCTAGAATTAAACTAAAAAGTTGATTGCTAGGTTTTTGCTATTTATAATTACAAGATTTCAGATAGATTATCTATCAATATTACGATAGAAGATCCTAATCAAATTAGCAGTTAAACTGAGTTAAGGACATGCTACTTGTTATACAAGAATCAACAATAAATCTTAATTATAGAGGCTAGCTAGGAAGCCATTTAAACTTTTACGACTATATATATATATATATATATATATAATGTAGGACAAAAGCATTCTTAAGGTAATACTAAAATCTTCAATAAACATAATCACTAATTAACCTCTTTTAGCAAAACTAGTATAGACTATTTATAAGTCGGTGCCAACAGTTTTTAATTCAATCCATCTTAAACCTTAATTTATTTTTAAAACTAAGGTGCAGGCACAACTTATTAGACATTTTAAGCTTCACAAGACTTACGAGAGCAATTCAATTAATTCCATATGAAACCAAGATAGATGACTCATCTTTATACCTCCATGTCCTTTAAAAGCATTTCTATAAATGCTTACTTAAACGATCTATTAGCCAATCATCACAACTACCACAAATCTAGCATCACCGCATCATAATAACAAAAATATTAGTGACCATTACAGAACATTGATACTTATAAGCTTATACACATATGTTACCAAACTGAATAATCTATATGATCTATGCATACTTATCGACTATGTGTCACCATCTAGAAGTATTAAGAATTACAAAACGTACTTCTTCATAACTTGTGATCTCGTCTCAGCTCGAAGTACATAATACACACACGTTCACTTGACATCTGATTAAGTCATAACACATACATGTTCCTTTTTCATTTGATTAAACTTAGCATTTTGTTACTCATTTGGCATTCGATCATTGCGTAGCACTTTCATGTCTATTTAGTATTCAATTAACACATATCACATGCAAGCTCACTTATAAAATTCGACTGACTCATATTATATACATGCTCACTTAGCATTTAACTAACATGTATCACATTCATGATCACTAAACAATTAACCAAATAAACCATTTCCTTCAAGCCTAGCCCATTCGTACTCATTTTAGCATCTAACCAAACATAATTCATACATATTCATTAAATATTTGATCAAACAAGCAATCACTACAAGAAATTTATAATATTACAACAAAATTATTTATCACTAAAAGTACCAAATTGTCATGATAAATTTATTTTGACAAATTTTCTTTGTTACCATGTTTGTTAGAACAACCCTGTCATGTAAAATATATTGTCACGAAATTGTTTTTGTTACCATTTCATACTATTTATCGTAAGAATGGAATTCTTTTACTATAATTAACTTATAACGACAAAATATTTATCATAATAAATTAACTATTTCATCACACGAAGTATGTTTTGTCACGACTAATAAGGGGGTTTTGTGGAAAAATTACATAAATTAATTGCTCATTGATAAAATATTTATTTTATTACAAAAAATAAATTTTGTCACAATTAACTTAAATTTTTACATCGAACGAAAAATACTTTCGTGTCAAAAATACATATTACAACAAAATTTAATTTCTCAAACCTTTTATTTTGTCGCTAAATGTTATATATAAATACAAAATAATTGTTAAAATAAAATATTTATTTTATCACAACTTAATAAAAGTACATTTTGTAACAATTTGAAACTTCTAAATTACAAAAAAATCATACTACAGATTTCCCCCTCTACATTTTGTGGCGACGACTTGTTAACGATCTCTGGTTCAATGGAGAGAGGACAACATTGATTTGAGGGACAACATTTGCTGGAGTAGAAGTAAATGATTGTAGAGTGCACATGTGAAATTCTTCAATCTGATTCAATGTCACTGCTACAATAAGACAAATTAGTGGCTTTGCATGCACATAAATCACTCATCACTCTTACTTCAAGAAGTGGTCACCAACTTCTATTTTGCTATATTCAACCTTTAAAATATATCAACATGCTTAATTATGTATGAGAGTAAATAAAAGGTGTGGGGATAGTCAGCGACTTCTGGAATCTTAAAAGTAAGCGTGGAAATAGTCACCTGAAATATCCCAACCTTGAGAAAAACAAACATAGCATATACTTCAAAAACAAGGAATCGACAAAGATGCAAGCTGATTTTAAAGAGTAAGAGAAACGTTTGGAGGACAAAATTGAGAAGACCCTGTCGGATAAAGTTCAAGATATTCGCTTGGAGACGAAATGCGAGGGGTGAAAGCTGCTTTGCTTGTGACACTCTTGGGTAAAGTAGATGCTTCCAAAGATCTACACTGATTGATGAATTGGAGTTGCAGGTTGTTAACCGCACCGATGGAGTTGAGCTGGGAACCATACTTGAAATCGATGAGGGACCGATTCGCTCCTGAGGGCTTAGAAGATCCCATGGGTGATTTGGTGGCACTTCGACAAACTGGATCCGTGGAACAATACTATACTCAATTTGTAAGTATTTTAAATCAAATCCAGCTTTCAGATGAACATACTCTTTGCATTTTTATTAAAAACTTGAAACGGGAGATTGGTCAGTATATAAAGGTGTTTCAACCGAAGGACTTGCTTGATGCTTTTTGGTTAGCTATTCATTTTGAACAGATAGTGATTCAGGATCCAAGAAAGGGATATTCTCACTCAGTTAGGCCCCAATCATTCAGTTTACCATTTTCCCTTACTGTTGAGTGGATCGTTGAATCAATTTAAGCCAAGAGGGGTGAATTGGATTTTTAAAATGTTTGGTGGTGACGTGGTAAAATAAAAACGGAAGACAAGGCACTTATAGTAGTTCAAGTTCCAATTGAACTCTACATCCACTACCTTAGTTCCCACTAAGGATTTTCCGACAGCTCCACTAGTTGATCTTCCTCTTTTCTAGGCTTTAGGAGGAAACCTTTACACAAGTGGTCAATTTTCTACCCAAAATTGACCAAACCCTCTAACTTGGTTACAAAGAAGATTAAGGCAAAAGAAAAGTATCTCACAATACAAATGTTGCCCAATATACAAGCACTCAACCTAATTGAATCAAAATGATAGGAATTACAATGAACCACAATTGGGGTTTTACAAAGATATAAGAATTTTGCTCTAGAGCTTGAACTTGATGTTGGAATGTTTCTGTGAGGATCAATAGTTGTTGCTGGTGCTTTTAGGACTCCCTTTTATACATTTTCATTCAATTCTAGTCGTTGGGGTTGTTGCCATCATAATTATAGCAGTTGGGATGCAATCTTCCCACCATAATTGCACTTCTGCAACTACCCGTTTTGAAACGCTCGTACTTGTTTCAAACTAGACCAAAAATAGAAATAGCCATTGGGGTGTAATTAAGAGACCGTATCGAAACAGACAAGATCGTTTCGATACACTAAGAGCCCGTTCCGAAACGTGCTAGAGCCCGTTTCAAAACATTTTGCCACTGCCAAAACCCGTATCGAAACATCTTAAATCGTTTCGATACAACATAACCGTTTTTTTCCTGAAAATTAGTTATAAACTTATAACAGTCATATTTTTGAATCCAAGTTTGAAATCGTTTTGAAACGTTTGAGGTCGTTTCGATACCGCCATATCGAAATGGTTCAACCCGTTCCATTGTTCTTCATTCGTTTCGAAACATGGAGACCTATTTTGATACACCCGTATCGAAACTGGAAGGCTTGTTTCGAAACACATGAAAACAGTTTCAAAATTTTTTGAAATGCCTAAGGGCCGTTTCGAAAAGGTGACTCGAAAATCACTGTTTTGACTTGGAAAACACTTAGAATTTTTTTTCATAAACTTTGGTTTTGACTTGGACCATTTTGCTTAGTGATTTTTGAAGGTTTTGAGGACTTAAAAATTTATTCTCTTTTTCAATTTAGTCCTTAAATTTTTTTTACATCAAAATCAATTCTTTAGTTTTACAATCTCTCCCTTTTTTATATAACAAAATCAAGCATAAATTTTTAAGTGTTTTGGAATCTTTGAAATAGTTTTAACTCCCCCTCAATTTAAGATAAGTTTTAATGTTTTGAAAAGATTTAAAATTGAAGCATCTGAAACTCAAAACCAACTTAAAAACACTCAGGCTCTTAGATATTACTTCTCCCCTTTTTGTTAGATCAAAATACATAATCAAGGCTAATAAGAGAATAAAGGAGATATAAAGCTTAAACCAAACAACATCATATTACAGATAGCGTAACAACATCATATTATAGATAGCGTTGAAGTTCAAGAAACAACATAAAAAACATAACTATTCAAAGCATTTAAGTTCAAGCTCAATCGTAAAAGCAAATATTCAAAGCAAAGGTCTTAAACGCAATATATATATATATATATATATATATATATATATATATATATATATATATATATATAGCTGCAAACTGAATCCTAATATGACATAATAATAGAATATGCAATGATCCTAGGGTGCCTCATCACCATCATCGTCTCCAACGTCATCCATAAAATCATCCTTATCCTTAGCTTGATCTTGGCGAAAACGTCTCCAATCGCCATAGAAGGTGGAGAAGGAAAGATCCATGGATGATTGTTGATTCTCAAGAGTGGAAACATGATCCTCCAAGGATTGCAAGCGAGTGTTGAGAGCACCAAAACCCGAAGTCATGCTCGTGTCCATCATGTTGAACCTCTCGGTAAGGAAATTCATAATAGCATCATTGTTGGGAACCGTAATGGGAGCTGGAGCTTGAGGTTGAGGCTCATCTTGCGGTGTTTGAGCTCTCCTATCAACACGAACCCAATGACCAAGGGTGTAACGAAACCCGGATCTCACAAGAGAAGATTCACTAATCTTTTGCTTTTGGGGTTTCGGAGAATCATAGGAGCAATCAAGACCGAGGCGAACAAAAATGTAGCTCAACATTGTCCCATAAGTGAAGGATGTGAGTGAGTCGGTTGTACGAATCTTCACTTGATGGACCATCTCGGCGAACATGATCATCACTAAGTTTGGTTGTTGTGCTTGGCGAAAACACTCGAGCCAAAAGTGATCGACTTGTCGGATGTGGGCAAATTTACCTCTGGTGGGTGAATGAACCATAAGATGATCAAATGTAAGAAACGATCATGGGCATCTAAGGTAAGAACCGGTCCAGTATGAGCTCCAAAGTGATTTTCATCCTCAATTCTCTCATCTTTTAGCCCAAGGAAGTTCACTAAGATGGATGGATCTACACAGATATTCTTGCCCAAAAGGTAAGACTCAATGGCTATGACCTCGAAACGATCCTCATTGTTGATGAAAGCGGCATTGGAATAAAAGAGCAAAACCATGTTCTTGTAGACAATGTCGAGAATGATCAAGAAGGCTAAGAAACTCCATTCTTACAAGAGATGTAGATATCGAAAGAGAAAACTCTCGGAATCAAGGAAATCTATATCTACTACTCGTTCTCTTTGAACAATGGTATCTTGAATGATTTGGAAATGACTCCTAGCGTCTTAATTCCTAAGACTTTTTGAAAAGAGAAGGGTAAGGTTTGGACGGATGTCGTCTTGGTTTGAACCTTCACCCACTTGAGTCTTTTGTTTCTTAGATTCCATTTATAAATACCTAAAAACAAAGCAAGCAAGAAATTTTGAGTGTATGCATTTAAATCCTAATTCAATCCAATAATAATCCCATTAAGATTTTTTTTAAAACACTAAGTATATACATATATATATATTTTTTGAAGAAAACAAATTTGAAAAACCGCGTTAAAAATACGATTAAAATAAAATATATTCGAATAAAAAAATTTGAGATTTTGAAGTTTTTTACAAGTTTTTGAAAACTCATGATATAAAACATATATTCTATAAAAAAACTATAATCATCTAACCTAAGATTCGAACGAAATAAAAAGAAAAGAAGAAAGATAGAAAATACCTTAAAAGAGGGATTTTGGAAGAATTGATGGATGAAATTGCACCAAATTGTTGAAGCTTGCTTAGATTTTCGTTTGGGAGTAAAGCTCTCAAGATTTGATGAAAAAACACAGAGGTATAGATGGTTTTTATAGAGGAAATCGTTTTAGGGTTTGTTAAGTTTGAGTAAAAAAGAGTTTGAACATTTAAAACCCTTTAAAATAGGCTTTTTCAGATACACATTTCGAAACAGACGAAACCATTTCGAAACATGCGTATCGAAACGTCTACAAACGTTCCGAAACCAGCTGACCGTTTCGATACATGTTTGACCGTATTAGAGCCCAAGAGATTGCCCGTACCGAAACGCATAGGGGCCGTTTTGATACATGTTTTGGCAGAACCAAAACATTTTGAAACCTTTTGGGGAGTTTCGAAACATCTTAGTCCATTTGTGTTCTTTTAAGGCACCCATATCGAAACAGGGTGTCCCCTTTCGATACCAATAGGCCTGGAAATGAGGCTCTAAAACACAAAAAATGGAATTTTAATAGATCCTAGATGCATGAATGATATGAATGAGCAAGAAAAACATATCAAAACACAAACATACTCCCTCTAACTATAAGCATGGATGAAATTAGGATAAAAAACACATAAGCGTGACATTTAACAAGAAATCAAGCAAATTTAAGCACAAAAGGTCCTAAAAGGTCAAGATAGGCTAGTGAGACCTAACTCTCTCCTAAGGGACCAAAAACGCTCTTTATCTAGAGGCATGGTAAAGATGTCCGCTAATTGATTTAAGGTGTCTACATACTCTAAAACAACATCTTCGTTAAGGACATGATCTCTAATGAAATGATGCATTTTTTATGTGTTTGGTTCTAGATTGTTGGATGGGATTTTTGGCAAGACATATAGCACTAGTGTTATCACACTTAAGGGGTAAGGTGTTTACCTTAATTCCATAGTCTAAGAGTTGTTGTTTCATCCAAAGGACTTGAGCACAACAACTCCCTAAGGATATGTACTCGGCTTCAGTGGTAGATAAAGCTATAGTATTTTGTTTCTTAGAGAACCAAGATATGAGCATACTACCTAGGAATTGGCAAGTGCTGGAAGTACTTTTCCTATCTATTTTACAACCCCCATAATCTGTATCCGAATAAGCATGAAGGTTAAAGGTTGAGTCTCTAGGGTACCAAAGACTTAAACAAGAAGTATCTCTAAGGTACCTAAAGATCCTTTTAACGGTATAAGGTGAGACTCTCTAGGACTAGCTTGGAACCTAACACACAAGCAAACACTAAACAATATATCTGGTCTACTTGCGGTAAGGTAAAGCAAAGATCCAATCATAGAGCGATAAAGCTTAGAGTCCACACTTACGTCCTTCATCTTTGTCAAGCTTGGTAGATGAACTCATTGGTGTAGCTTGAGGCTTTGCTTGCTCCAAGCCAAACTTTTTGAGCATATCTTTGATGTACTTAGCTTGATTAATGAAGATGCCATCTTTCATTTGTTTGATTTGAAGTCCCAAGAAAAATGAGAGCTCCCCCATCATGCTCATTTCAAATTCACCTTGCATCAACTTAGAAAAATCTTGACAAAACAACTCATTAGTAGAACCAAATATAATATCATCAACATAAATTTGAACTACTAAGATATCTTTGCCATTATTTTTAATAAAAAGTGTTGTGTCCACCTTTCCTTTTTCAAAACCTTTTCTAACTAGAAAACTTGATAATCTTTCATACCAAGCTTTAGGAGCTTGTTTCAAACCATATAAAGCTTTTGACAATTTAAAAACATGGTTTGGAAAAATAGGATCTTCAAAACCTGGTGGTTGTTCCACATAAACTTCTTCATTTATAAAACCATTTAAAAACGCACTTTTGACATCCATTTGAAAAAGATTGAAATCATGATAACATGCAAATGCAGGTAACATCCTAATTGCTTCCATTCTAGCTACGTGTGCATAGGTTTCATCAAAATCATATCCATATTCTTGAGTGTAACCTTGAGCAACAAGCCTAGCCTTGTTTCTCACTATGTTACCACTCTCATCTAGTTTGTTTCTAAAGACCCATTTAATTCCTATAGTAGATTTATTTCTAGGCCTATCAACTAATGTCCACACTTTACTTCTCTCAAATTGATTTAACTCATCTTGCATGATCATAATCCAAAAGTCATCATTTAATGCTTCTTTAACATTCTTAGGCTCAATGCATGATATAAATGGAACATGATTAAGCATTTTAAGAGAAGAGCGAGTAGTTACCCCCTTGGATGGATCATCCAAGATCTCACCACCCTTGACATAGTTGTACTCCCTTGGGTAGCTCACTTCCTTTTCCTCAAGAGACATGTCTTGCATTGCTTCTAGAGGCGGTTCTTGTGCTTCTTCCTCTTTGGTTGGAATCTCATTCACCTTTGATGATTCTCCACCATCATTGGCTTCAATGATCCCTACATCATCATCATCATCATCACAAGAATCTTTCCTCGGAAGGAGGTTATCTTCGAAAACCACATGAATATATTCCTCTACAACTAAAGCTCTTTTGTTAAACATACGATAGGATTTAGAGTTTAAAGGGTAACCTAGAAAAATAGCTTCATCACTTTTTGCATCAAATTTACCTAAATTGTCTTTTCCATTATTTAAAACAAAACACTTGCAACTAAAAGGATGAAAATAGCTAATGTTAGGCTTTTTAGATTTTAAAATCTCATAAGGAGTTTTCTTCAAAAAAGGTCTAATCATTACTCGGTTTATAATATAGCAAGCGGTGTTAGTGGCTTCCGCCCAAAATTACTTAGGTAAATTATTTTCACAAAGCATAGTCCTAGCCATTTCTTCTAAAGTTCTATTGTTCCTCTTAATTACCCCACTTTGTTGAGGAGTTCGAGGAGTCAAAAAATTATTTTTTAGATGCACCTAAGCATGCATGGGATGCATGAATGTCATCTAGATGCACATATATATATTGCCTATGCGATGACCAATGATCATTGTTTTATTAGATTTAATGTCAACTATTCTACACCCATTTACATCAAACATGACATGAAACCCTTTATCACACAATTGACTAATGCTAAATAAATTATTTTTTAGACCATTGACATACAAAACAATTTCAATGAGTATGGAAGAGTGAGTACCTCTGGAGCCAATACCTTCAATGTAGCCTTTGGAGTTGTCACCAAATGTTACTACTCCTCCACTTTTTGACTTCAATTCCATGAATCGACTCTTGTCTCCGGTCACGTGCCTCGAGCATCCACTATCAAGGTACCATGAATTTTGACTTTGTGCTTTGGCCTTGTAGCAATGCTCCCCGTACAAACAAAGAATTAAACTTTGATTTTTGGTACCCAAATCATTTTGGGTTCATGAGTGTTAGCTCCCAAAAGCTTGGTTCCCTTAGGAATCCAAGGTGACATGGAAATAATGTTATTAGATTTACAAGTTCCTTAGGAACCCACACACTTCTAATCTTTTTAGTTCTATTATACCTGTAGGAGCCACTTTGTTTGTAGTTAAAATTCTTTCTTTTTACAAAGTTAATTTTTGAAGATTCACCTTTTTCTAGTTTTGAAGAACCAACATTTTTGAAAGAATTTTTGAGCTCACTAAGCTCATTCACCAACTTTTGGTGTTCATCATTACATTGAGAAAGAAGGCCATTTAAATCAATGTTTTCTTGTTCAAAGAACTTCAAATCATCATGTAAGCTTGAAACCTTTTTCTCAAAATCCGAGTTAGTTTTAGGGAGTAAATCATTTTGAGCTTTCAAATCCGAAATGATTTTTTTGTTTTTCAAAACAGACTCCTTATATTTCTCTACTAACTCATCATACACCTCTTGTAACTCATCATATGCTTCATGCAATTCATCAAATGTAAAATCAAGATGAGTTAGAGGTTACCATAGAATCCTCCTCAAGAGTCATGAGGCAAAGGTTAGCCACTTCAAGTTCCTCATCCTCGGATGGCTCCTCATCACTCCAAGTGGCAAGTTTAGCTTTAAGCTTCTTCTTCTTCTTCTCAAAGCCCTTCTTCTTGAGTTGGGAGCAATCAAAATGTATATGACCTGGCTTCTTGCACTCAAAGAAAATGATTGAATCCCTTTCTTCTTCTTTGCTTTTGTTCTTGAAGTCCATCTTTCTTTGAAATTTTCTTCCTCGGTTGGACTTCATGAACCGTGAGAACCGTTTGGATATCATAGCCAACTCCTCAAAGTCTTCCTCCTCACTAGAAGAGCTATCCTCTTGTAGAGAGGCTTTGAGAGCAACTCCTAGCTTCTTCTTTTCCACCTCATGCTTCTCTATTCTTCTCTTTTCCTTCTTCTTTTCTTCTTCTCTTCCTTATTTCATAATCTCATGAGTAAGGAGAGAACCAACGAGCTCATCAAGCTTCAAATTCTTCAAAATCTTAGCTTCAATGATGACTGTTCTTTTACCATCCCAAGACTCTAGGAGAGAGTATAAAAGCTTCGTTACTAGCTTATCTTAGGGAATCACTTCACCGAATCCTTTAAGACTGTTGACGATGATCGAAAACCGATCAAACATCTTTGAGACGCTCTCATCGGGGTCCATCTTGAAATTTTCATAGCTCAAATTCAATAACCAGATCTCCGTCTCCTTCACGTCGCTAGTACCTTCATAAGTCGTCTCTAAAGTGTCCCACACTTCTTTTGCGCTCTCGATAGATGAAACCTTCGAGTAGATGTCCGGACCATGTGCACAAAATATAATGTGTAAAGCTTTGTCGTTGACTTGCATCCTTCGTCTATCTTCCTCGGTCATCTCCGACTTCACCTTCGGGACAAGTCTTCCTTCATCATTTCTTTTAACCGGAATGTAAGGTCCTTCTTCCACTATATCCCAAACCATATAATCGGTGGACTTGATGAAGATACACATCCTATTCTTCCAATATGAGTAGTTTTCCCCATTGAAGAAAGGTGGTTTATTGGTGGATTGTGACTCGTAAAGGTTGGAGGTTGAGGTAGATGCCATGACTTGACTTAGGCTTGATCACTCTCTCCTAGGAACTACTCTTATGGTTGTTAATCCTTCAAATGGGATAGGCTCTAATACCAATTGTTGAGTGGATTGTTAAGTTGATTTAAGCTAAAGGGGGGCGGTGAATTGGATTTTTAAAATGTTTGGTAGTGAAGTGGTAAAATAAAAATGGAAGACAAGGCATTTAAAGTGGTTCAAGTTCCAATTGAACTCTACATACACTACCTTAGTACCCACTAAGGATTTTCCAACAGCTCCACTAGTTTATCTTCCCCTTTTCTAGGCTTAGAAGGAAACCTTTACACAAGTGGTCAATTTTCTACCCAAAATTGACCAAACCCTCTCACTTGGTTACAAAGAAGATTAAGGCAAAAGAAAAGTATCTCAGAATACAAATGTTGCCCAATATACAAGCACTCAAACCAATTGAATCAAAATGATAGGAATTATAATGAACCACAATTGGGGTTTTACAAAGATATGAGAATTTTGCTCTAGAGCTTGAATTTGATGTTGGAATGTTTCTTTGAGGATCAATAGTTGTTGCTGGTGCTTTTAGGTCTCCCTTTTATACCTTCTCATTCAATTATAGCCGTTGGGGTTGTTGCCATCATAATTATAGCCATTAGGATGCAATCTTCCCACTATAAATGCACTTCTGCAACTACCCGTTCCGAAACGCTCGTACCTATTTCGAAACTGACCAAAAATAGAAATAGCTGTTGAGGTGTAATTAATAGACAACATCGAAACGAAAATGATCATTTTGATACACTAAGAGCCAGTTCCGAAACATGCTAGAGCCCGTTTCGAAACATTTTACCACTATCAAAAACCGTATCAAAACAGCTTAAATCGTTTCGATACACCATAACCGTTTTTCTGAAAATTAGTTATAAATTTATAATAGTCATATTTTTGAATCCAAGTTTGAAATCGTTTCGAAACGTTTGAGGTCATTTCGATACTGTCGTATCGAAACGGTTCAACCCGTTCCGTTGTTCTTCACCCGTTTCAAAACATGGAGACCTATTTCGATACACCCGTATCGAAATGGGAAGGCTTGTTCCGAATCACATGTTAACAGTTTCAAAACGTTCTGAAATGCCTAAGGGTCGTTTTGAAACGGTGACTCGAAAATCATTGTTTTGACTTGGAAAACACTTAGAAATTTTTTCATAAACTTTTGTTTTGACTTGGACCATTTTTCTTAGAGATTTTGGGAGGTTTTGAGGACTTAAAATTTTATTTTCTCCTTTTCAATTTATTCCTTAAATTTTTTGTTAAATCAAAATCAATTCTTTAGTTTTACACCTACCTTGTCGTCGACAACTAGTAAGGTTCGATCGTCATCTACAACTGTTAAAAGTGTTGGTGGGTCTGTTACCCCACCTTACAATCCTAGAATTTCACTATCTTTCAACAACAAGGTGCCTTCTTCTAAGAAAAGGATTACTGCTACAAGTATGGGCCTGGGAAACTTACAACAACTGAAATGGAAGAAAAAAAAGGAGAAAAGGTCTGTGTTATTGGTGCACTGCTAAATATTCACCTAGAAACAAATGCACTAGTTCTCAATTATATCAGTTATTGATGGAAGGGATAGAAAATGAGGGTAAATTAGAAGAGTTTGTTGATTGTGAAGAGAAGCTGGACCCAGAAACTGCTGAAGGTTTGAGCTTTGAACTGCCAATGTTACCCTTACAGGCCATGTTAGGTTCATATGGGTGTGAAACAATGAGAATTATGGTGACCGTCAATAAAAAAAGCTGGGTGGCTTTGATTGATTCAGGAAACACCCATAATTTTCTTAGTTTGGGTGTGGTAAAGGCAAGTGGATTGGTGGTTGAAAGGGAATACCAATTGAGGGTTACTATAGCAGATGAGGGGTATATTCAAACTCAAGGCCTCTGTAGAGGAGTACAGTGGGAACCACAAGGCCATACATTCTTTACTAACTTTTCCGTTTTACCCTTCAAAGGGTGTGACATGGTCTTGGGTGTTCAATGGTTGGCTCTTTTAGAGGCAATTTAGTGGAATTTTTCTGCTTTGACTATGGAATTTGTTTATGCAGGTCAGAAGTTTAATTGGAGAGGACTTTTCCCGGGTCCTCCTCAAATTTTGGATAGTAGTGAAGGTTCTTAAATTCTAAAAGGGTCTCGGGTAACTCCTGGTATATCCTTGCTCACCATGAGTTCACATACTGAAATTAACTTGAAGAATGAGAATTTACCTAAGGAATTACAACAACTTCTAGATGAATTTATAGTGGTTTTCCAAGAACCAAAATGGTTACCACCGTGTAGGAAGCATGAACATAGATTTTTCTTAACGAATGAGCAAGCTGTAGTTAAAATTCGGCCCTATAGATACCCCACTGCTGAAAAAAATGAGATTGAGAGGTTAATTCATGAAATGCTGCAAGATGGAAACATTCGAGACAATATTAGTTCATTCGGATCTCCCATTGTAATGGTAAAAAAGAAGGATAGATCTTGGCGACTTTGCGTGGATTATAGTCAGTTCAATCAAATAACTTTGAAGGATAAATTTCCATTTCCCATCATTGAGGAGATTTTGGATGAGTTGGGGTCTGCAAGGTTCTTCTCGAAGCTAGATTTAAGATCTGGTTATCACCAAATTAGAATGTGGGAATAGGATGTGCACAAGATAGCTTTTCGAACACGTGAAGGCCATTACGAATTTTTGGTTATGCTCTTCGGATTAACGAATGCACCAACCACATTTCAAGGATTGATGAATTCAGATTTCAAGGCCTGAGGAAATCTGTACTGGTATATTTTGACGATATATTAGTCTACTCAGAGACATGGAACGATCATTTGATGCACTTGAGAGAAGTGCTAGAGTTGCTCAAGAGACAACAGTTATTTGCTAAAAGGAACAAGTGTACATTTTGGGGAAACCAAGATGGATTATTTGGGATATACAATTTTAGGGGGCGGGGGTGCATCTTTATGGATAAGGAAAAAATCAGGTGCATTATGGAGTGGCCTAATCCATTCAATATCAAAGAATTGAGAGGATTTTTGGGACTCTCGAGGTATTATCGAAGATTCATTAAGGGTTATGGAGGACTTGCCAAGCCTCTCAAGGATTTGTTGAAGAAAAATGCTTGGGCGTGGAGTAAGGAGGCAGAAAATGCTATGAAAAATTAAAGGCTGCCATTATAACGGCTCCCGTGTTGTCCTTACCTGATTTTCAAAAGGAGTTTGTCATTGAAACGAATGCTTCAACCTTGGTAGTTGGAGCTGTACTTGTGCAAAATGGCAGACCCCTAGCTTATTTCAGCAAAGGACTGGGGGTAAAACACCAAACACTCTCTATTTACGACAAAGAGATGTTGGCGGTCTTGTTAGCTGTAATGAAATTGTCTCCATATTTGGTGGGGAGACATTTTAAAATCAAGACGGGTCATCAAAGTTTGAAGTTTTTATCGGGAAATCAGGCCACTACCCCAGCGCAACAAACATGGTTGCAAAGATGATGGGTTACGACTACGAGGTTGTGTACAGGAAAGGGGCCAACAATATAGTAGCTGATGTACTGTCTTGAAATCCAGATTTTTCAAAAGGGCAATTGATTGCTATTAACAACTTCACTTCTGATTAGCTGGAAAGAATCAAAGCTGGTTTGGTAGATGATTCTAAGTTGAAAAAATTATTGAAGACTTAGAAAAAGATCTTGCTTCACATTCGAAGTATACATGGGATGGTGTTTACTTGAGAAGGAAAGGAAAAATGGTGGTGGGAAATGATATGGACTTGTGGAAGCATTTGATAGAGTCCTTTCATATCAGCTCATTAGGGGGTCACTCGGGAGCACATACTACGAGTAGAAGGATCACGGAAAGCTTGTATTGGAAAGGTTTAAGGAAAGATGTAAGGCGAATAGTAAGGGAATGTGAATTTTGCCAGAGAAAAAATATGACAATCACCTTAAACCAGGGCTGCTACAACCATTGCCTATTTCTGAGAAGGCTTGGTAATCCATTAGTATGGATTTCATTGAAGGATTACGAGTCTCGAGAGCTAATGATACAATTTTGGTGGTGGTGGATAAACTCACTAAATATGTGCATTTTATGGCCCTTTCTCATCCTTTCACAACTTTGAGTGTAGCTCAAGTATTTCTCGAGAATATCTTTAAGCTACATGGGTTGCAAGAATACATAATTTGTGATAGAGACAAGATCTTTATGAGTAATTTTTGGAAGGAACTTTTCTCAAAAATGGGAGTCACAATTACACCCTCTACAGCTTATCACCCTGAGACAGATGGGCAAACTAAAGTAGTAAATAGATGCTTGGAAACTTACTTGAGGTGGATGTCAGGAGAGACACCTAGAGATTGGAGTTGTTGGTTGTCTTTGGCCGAATGGTGGTATAACACTTCATACCACTCATCCATCAAAATATCTCCCTATCAAGAATTATATGGGCAAGAACCTGTTGTACACTTACCTTATTTGGCTGACGAATCAATGGTGGCTACGGTGGATAGAAGTTTACAAGCGAGAGAAGCTATTGTGAAAATGCTACAATTTCTTATAAAGAGCTAGTGAACGAATGAAAAAATAGGCTGATAAAAACAGAAGTGATCGAGAGTTTTCAGTAGGAGACTGGGTGTATTTAAAACTTCAACTGTATAGGCAACAATCTGTTCAAAGTAGAAAATGTCAGAAACTTACACCTAAGTGTTTTAGGCCTTTTCTTGTACTTGAGAAGGTGGGAAAGGTAGCTTATAAACTGCAATTGCCCCATGGCTCTAAGGTACACCCTACGTTTCATGTGTCTCAACTAAAACAGTACATTGGCTCATCTCTAGTAGCATCTGATCTACCCATTTTAAGACCTGATGGAACCATCATCAAAGAGCTTTTGAAGATTCTGGATAGACGTATAGTGAAGAAAGGGAATCGTGTTGTTACGCCGGTCTTGATTGAGTGGTCGAATTTATTTCTGGAAGATGCCACATGGGAGCTGTTACACAAGTTGCATATGGATTATCCTCAGTTTCATCATTAAGGACAAGGATGTTCTTTCAAGCAAGGATTATTGTTGCAATGTTATTTTATTTTCAGTATTTAAACATGGTCATTTTGATGTTTAATAATTGTGTGTATTGAAAAAAGTAGTTTTACGTGAATTAAATGCTAGGAAAAGTTCCAAATTAAGGTATGTTTAATTCTGGGAAAGAAGACTCTATTGTCTCAGCTTCTTTTCTCTGCAAAATTCAATTGTCTCTTGTCTCATCTCATTTCTTTCTATAGTTCTTTGGTTGTTTTGTTTAGTTACTGAATTTTAGCTACATCACAACGACGAAGAAGGACGTACTGAGCAACGAGCGAGAGGGCCGACCGATAGTGGTCTTGTAAACTAAAAGGGTGTTGGAGGGTTCTTTTGGGGAGGTAATTGATGAAAAATAAGGTTTAAGGAAGGGAAAAGAAAGTCTTTTAGGAATTTGGAGAAAGTAAGCAATATAAATAATAATAAAAATAAATAGGTAGCATAAAGAGAGGATAAGTGCGGTTGTTGAAGTGGAATTCTAGGGAATTGAGACTATTTTTAAGAAAATTGTTAATTATGTCATTGGTCTCCAAGGTATCTAGGGTTTTAGAAATGGCCCAAATTTTAAGAAAATTAAATATTATCCCCATAAATTGATCATTTAAGCCAATTTATTCCATACTTTTAATAACTTTTTTTGAAAGGATACTTTTAATAACTTCATTTTAGTTATATATTTCATTTTTTTGTAAATTTACCTTCGGACTACTAACCCATTTTTTGGGACGTGACTAAAATTTCCCTCCTCCTACTAACTCATTATTTTGGGACATGACACTTTAAGCCTTCATTTTTTTGAAACAAAGCCGATCAGACGGCGGACGACGAAAATTAGGAAAAATATTTTTCAGATTTTTTAAAATATATCTTTTGAAATTTTTGGCACCAAAAAAGAGAGAAACATCTATGACAATATATTGTCACTATAAATAAAATATATAAGTAAAAAATTTTAATCTCGTTATTTGTTGTGACAATTTGTTTCTCTAACAATAATTATAAGTTATAGTTATAAAATTTGTCACTATGTCTTTTTTGTACCAAAATTGACAATAGAAGGAAACATTTGTGACTATACATTTTGTCACTATAATTAAAATATATAACTACAAACATAATTTGTCAAAAAAAAACTTAAATATCATTATTTGTTTTTTTTATGCTAAGAATCTCATTATTTGATGTGACAATTTTTTCTGTAATAACTATTAAAATTTATAGTTACAAAACTTGTCATTATATTACTTTTTTACGCCAAAAAAGGAGGAAAACATCTGTGACAAAAAGTGGTAACAAATCAAACTTTATCATCATATGTTACATTGTGACAAAATATTATGATAGTTTTAGTTTTTGTCACAGATGTAAATGTTTTTCTAATTTAAAGTGATGCTTATTTTTTTCACAATAAAACTACTAGCAGTGACAAAAATAATTTTGTCAAAATTTAAATTTTCACCACAATATAAATTTCTTGTACTGAATTCCCTACTTTTTTAGCATTCGATTAAGCATGGTATATTCCTACTCATTTGGCAATAACCAAACATAATTCATACATATTCATCAAGTCAAGAATTAATGCTCATGACATTCTCAACTAGAACTCACAAATGTGTGTGAACCTCTTATTCACCTAAAGTTTGATCTTTGTCATAATAAACAACTTTTACTTGCTAAGCAAGCTATTACATTCTTCTTTTACTTAGTTATTAATTCAAGACTTTCCACTAACATATCTTCAGAATACAAGATGTTTGATACATAAGTCATTGATTTCAGTATTTCATAGCATGGTTTCATAACATATGTGTCATTAAATAATATACCATTTTCTTGAGTTACTTTGTTCACAAAATATCAAAGGCATATAACACTTATCTCATAAGTTGCGAGCATAATATAGTTATTAGAACTAAAATTTTATTATTTAATAATATAGCCTTGAAAATCGAATTTCCAGTCTAGATACACGAGTGGCCAACTAACTGTCGCCCATAAAAACAAATGGTACTTGCAGTACCGGTCAATCCCTCATAATGTCGCCAAGTGACCACAACCACATCCCTCCTACAATATCCCGATAGGGACCACTGTCCCGGACCGTAGTCCACCCCAACACTGAGCTCTATGGACTTTATGACATGTAAACTATATTTATGACTGACTCGAGACCAAGACTTTACATTAATCATCTTTCACTTCAATAGGTGAGCTTAGCTCCATTCGATTTACACATTATTGTGCAATCACCCTTTTCTCAAATAGGGTTCGATCATTTTCATTTGGAGACCTATGTCTCTTCATTGTGATCAAAGGCTCATATCCAGATCCATTCATCAATCATTTATGACTTCTATCACATTGAATCATAAATTATTCATATAGTTAAGCATATCACGCTTACTTTTTACAAAGATCAATTGTTCACATCTTTGCACATATACATGTAATCATAAGTATATCAATTCCTCAAACAATTCATTTCTTATTAAAACATACAAGTCTTTAACACGCTTCATTCATTGCATTCGAATGGCCTTAGCCAAATTCCATTTTGTAAATTCATGAACATATGTCGTTCCGTGCATTCAAATTATAAATTTTCATATCGGATTATGCATTATATATCTCATTGCATTTCAATCAATTCTTGTTCCTTGCCTTATCTAGGCCTATAACTCATCTAACCAACCATATACATTCAAGAAGTCATTCAGACAAATTTTACAATTTATCACATCATATTTAGATTAGAAATCAGTCATAACTTCTTAATTAAGACAACGATTGAACATCACCATTCATTCGAATCAATGATATACATGGTTCTCTTTTTTCTCAATTAGGGTTCGCTTCATTGTTGTTCATGTTTAAGACAAGTACATTTAAAGAATATCACATTCCACCTCAATATATATTCATTCGTATGAACTTAATTCAAATTTTAACCATTCATTAAACAATACATATAGTAAGGTACTTTTGTTTAAGTACTCACTTCGATTCCAAGCTTAGAAGTACAATTCCAACATATTCAAATGCACAAGCAATATATATAGATTAAACAAAGGTGAAACTCGGGATAGTTTCAGTCTATCTCGAGACTTAAAACTACATTCATCTGATATCCTGAAGTTGCATTATACCTGATCCACATTTTTACATACTTCCAAGGCTTTCCTTTACTAGCCTTCATGCCACTATCCTCTTCCTAATCATAATTTGTGAACCCCAAATTAATTATCAAAACATCAACATTCATCAATTTACTCACTAATAGACCCATTTCATAGATACACACTCATATATACAAATTAATACACTTATTTTCTTAACTAGACAAAGCAGTCCCATTATACAAGTATATATCTACCTATTTCCATAAACAGCCTCTATTCAATCTTTCATGTTCAAAGCAGCCTAAACACATGCGTAGATAAGCAAAACAAGGCAATTCATGTATGCATACAAATTATTCACTCAAACAGTTCACTATACAATTAAACACACAAGCAACCCCTTAAACTTACTACACACACAATCATACTTTCATAACATTCCTTTACATGTTCGTATGCATACAATCCATCCACATAAATATCAAAATAGTTTTTAAGCATTTATTCATGTTTCAAACAATCCAATCACAATCATGTATATGCAAAACTAGACAGTCCATACATATGCATGTTTATTCCTTCAAAACAGTCCGTTTATTCATGTGTACATTTAAACAGGGCAGTTTTCAAGCATATTCTTTTTATTCCTTTATAATTCAGTCCTTAACACACCTTTCCTAATCTATTTAAACACAAAACAGTCCAGCCATTTAATAAAATTGCAAAACAGTCTGTATTTCTTCATGTTTATCAAAATAGTCCACTTTTATTCATTTTCACGATATGCAATTCCAGGCAGCTTATAAAATACATTTACATCTTCTGGTACTTATAATCAGCCCCTTCCCCTGATTTTATCAATTTAATACAGCCCACAATAGTTCTTATGCTCACAAAACAGTCCACACGTATATCATATTCCAAAACAAATTCTTAATTTCTCACATATTTGTAGATACATGTTTAAGCAGCCATACATGTGATGTTTCCTATCCTTTTTTAGTCACAATTCTATCCACCAGTTCACATGAGTATTTTATGAAAACTACTCCATAAGAACTTGAGTATTTTATTATTATGCGTAAAAGAATATATCAAAATACAAAGAACCTTGCATGCCTTTATATAGGCATGTTTACATATAAAACAAACCCTAACAGAAATAACTAACTCTCTCTCTATATATATCCTTAATATACCCCCTCAAGATGGATTACAATGAATATGGAGTAATCTCATCTTTTCAACTAATGATACAAAGGCAGGCTTGTGAAGAGCCTTAGTGAAAATGTCAGCAATTTGATTGTGTGTTCGAATGTGAAAAAGCTTAAGAAATCCTTCTTTGACCTTGTCTCGGATGAAGTGGCAATCCACTTCTATATGCTTTGTCCTCTCGTGAAACACTTGGTTTTGAGCAAGGTGTATGGCGGATTGATTGTCGCAAAACAGTGAAGTAGAAGGGATAGTGATCTGAAACGTTTGCAGAAGAGAAGCAAGCCAAACTAATTCATATGTTGCAGATGCCATTGCGCGATATTTAGCTTCACAGGACGATCTACTAACAGTATGCTGCTTTTTGGATTTCTATGATATAATATTGTCACCTAAAAAGGTGCAGTAACCAGTAATCGATCTTCTTGTGTCGATACATGAACTATAATCAACATCCACAAAACCAGTAAGCTGGGTGGAGGATGTTGAAGAAAAGAAGAGACCTAGTCCAGGATTCTGTTTTATATAAGATAAAAGATGATATGCTGCTAATAAGTGTGGTTGTCGAGGAGCTGAGACAAATTGGCTGAGCAAATTAACAACATATGTAATATTGGGCCTCGTGTGAGTAAGGTAAAGAAGTCGACCAACCAAACGTCTATAGGATTGAGCATCTTCAAGCAATTCTCCATCAGTGTCACTTAACTTTAATGATGGATTCATAGGAGTAGCAACAAGTTTCTTAGCCAAGGAACCAGTATCTTCTAGAAGCTTTAAAGCATAATGGCGTTGAGATAATGAAATTCCAGTGGAATTTCGAGCAATCTCAAACCCAAGAAAGTAACGTAATTGACCTAAACCTCTAAGCTTGAAATGACGTTGAAGAGAAGAACGTACCTCAGTTAAAAGATGAAGATCCTTGCCAGCAATTACAATATCATCCACATAGACAAGAATGGCAACCATACGATCATCTGAACCTTTGATAAACAAAGTATGCTCGGTTGAAGACTGCATTCATCTAGTAATCCATTTAAAAATGCATTACTGACATCAAGTTGTAACAAATGCCAATCTTTTGTAGCAACCAATGATAATAACACCTTGAAAGTTGTCATTTTTGCAACCGGAGAGAAAGTGTCAACATAATCAATTCCTTCCACTTGTGTAAAACCTTTAGCTACTAATTGTGCCTTGTATCTTTCTACTGTGCCATCTGGATTATATTTAATGCGATAAACCCACTTACATTCGATTGCTTTCTTGCCTTCTAGTAGAGGCACTACTGACCAGGTTTGTAAACGTTCCATGGCAGACAGCTCCTCATGCATAGCATTCTGCCAGGAAGGATCTTTACAAGCTTTGTGATAAAATGTAGGTTCAGTTGTAGAAGAGACATTTGCAATGAATGTTTCATACTAAGGAGAAAGCTTCACACTCGAAACATAATTTTCAATAGGATACTCTACAAGAGACAAGCTGTTACAATGATAATCATTGAGATAAGTAGGTTTTTGAGCAATTCTAGAAGATCTCCGAGGTTCAAGCTGAATAATAGTATCCTGAATAGGAGCAGTATCATCATGATTGTAAACATTTACATCTTGCATGATATCATTATTACTGAGTTCATTATGATCAACCTCAGTAACATGATCCTCAATATGAATGGCAGTTGGTTCTTCAAAATGAGTTTCAGTCTGTGCAGTACGACCTTCAATATAATTTTCAGTATGTTCAGTTGCACCAACCTCAGTATGTCTTTCAGTAGGAACATTAACATCTTCTCTAGTGTATACATCAATGATATCATCTCCAGTATGCACTTCAGTACGATCTTCAGTATGAACTTCAGTAGTATCTTCTACAGGATGTACTTCAGTAAGAATATCAGAATTTTCAGAGTTTGAAGGAGATGCATCATTAAACACCTGTTGTAAACCATGTGTTGTGTCACAATGAACACCAGGTAAAGACAAGTTAGAGAAGGGATCAATTGAAACAATATCAGTCTTAATTTTATGAAAAGGAAATATTGCTTCATGAAAAACAACATTTCGAGAAATGACAATTTGCTTAGTCTTTAACACAAACACTTTGTATCCTTTTACACCAGGAGAATACCCTAGAAAAACTCCAGGTAAAGCTCTTTCAGAGAACTTACTCCTTCCAGCACGCAAGGTAGATACAAAACAAAGACAGCCAAAAACTCTTAAGAACATAAAATCAGGAAGACTATGAAACAACATCTGATAAGGAGATTTATTAGAGAGAACAGAAGAAGGTAGTCTGTTTATTATATAAGTTGCAGTTAACAAACATTCTCCCCAGAAATTTGAAGGAACTTTCGATTGAAAGAAAAGAGCACGAGCAACATTTAAAAGATGTTGGTGCTTCCTTTCTACAACTGAATTCTGCTGAGGTGTTTCAACACAGGAGAATTGATGCATAATTCCAAGTTTGGCAAAAAGTTCTGTAAACTTCAACTCCTTAGCATTGTCAGATCGAAAAGTTTTTAGATCATATCCAAACTGTCTTTTGATCATATTTATGAAATCAGGAATTATGTTAGCCACATCAGATTTATGTTGCAAAAGAAACGTCCAAGTGGCACGAGTGAAGTCATCAACTAATGTAACAAAAAACCTCTGATTGCTGTGAGTAGGAACTTTGAAAGGACCCCAAATATCACAATGCACAAGTTCAAATGGCATACTTGTACGACTGGTAGAATTCGAGAAAGGTAAACAATGCTGCTTAGCAAGAGGACAAATATGACAAACAGAATCTTTATTGCTATTTACATGAATTACATCTTTCAAAGTTTGTAAAACACGAACACTAGGATGACCTAGTATATCATGCCAAGAAACATTGTTAACAGATGAAACAAAACTTGTAATAGAAGGAACTTTTAAAAGAATCAAGCCTTGATGCAATTCACCCCTCCCAATTACTTGACATAGGTCCTGTAAAAGACATTGAGAATCAGAAAAGAGATCATTAATCTTTGAGTCGTTTATTAAAGAACTAACAAAAAGTAGATTGAAGGAAAATTCAGGAACAAAGAGAACATCATTCAAGATTAATTTTGAAGATATTCGAACTGATCGAGCAAATTTAACTGAAACTAATGTTTGATTGGGCAGAAGAATATTTCCTCCAGAAATATGACTTAAAAATCAAAAAGATTCTTGGAACAATAGACATGTCTCGAAGCACCAGAATCTATAATCCATCAGGTCTCTTTATCTAATGAACTAAAGTGATTAACATAATGCAAAATTTTACCTTGCATAGCCAAATTTATAGTAGTGGAAGGTGTTTCTGAAATCGAAGTTGCATTCAACTTATTTGTAAGCATGGCAATAAGTTGCTGACACTATTGAGTAGAAAAAGCTTCTTGAGTCTGTTGAGTAGCCACAGAGGATTCATTTGAAACTGCATTCGAATGAGCAACAGGTTGCCGTGTACGATATCCAAGAGGAAATCCATGAAGCCTATAGCACTTTTCCTTTGTATGACCCATTAAATTGCAATGACTACACTGTGGCCTAGACTTCTTAGGTGGATAACCAGATGGAATGTTAGATCGCACAACAAAAGTGGCTTCAGTAATTGGAGTGTCTATCTTAATGACATGTTGACTCTCCTTTTGAATGATCAAGGAAAAAAAACTTTAGTGATCGAGGGCAAAGGATCCATTAACATAATTTGTCCTCGAGTATGGGAAAAAAGAATCACTAAGACCCATCAAGAATTGCAAAACTTGTTCTTTGCCTTGTTCATCAATCATCTTCTGAACCCCATTACAAGTGCAATTGGAACATGTACAAAGGGGTTTAACAGAACACAACTCGTCCCAGATAATTTTGTGTTGAGTATAATAGGTACTTACAGACATTGATCCTTGAGCAAGATCAATCAATTTCTTTCGAAGTTGAAACAATCTTGGACCATTATGCTGCTGGAAACGATTTTCAAGATCTTTCCATATCGCAGTAGCAGTAGAATGATATATCAAACTCGCTACAATGTCCTTGGATACAGAATTCAGAATCCATGAATTAACAAGATCATTCGCCCTCTTCCATGCACTGTAAGTAGTAGCTTGAGTAATGGCTGGAGCAGAAATGGATCCGTCTATAAAACCAATCTTGTTCTTGGCTGAAAGAGCAACTAACACCGAACGTCTCCAACTATTGTAATTGTCTGTCCCAAGTTGCTGCGTGACCAGAATCATACCAGGACTATCAGACTGGTGAAGATAATATGGGTTTGCACCATTGTTGAACTGATCGTTCAAACCAACTTCTCCCATTACTGGTGAAAACGCAGGAAAAACTTGAAGAAAAGAGAAAAAGAAACTGAAGAATCTGAAAGAAAACGAAAAACAACTCAGAGAAACTGATTCTTGGAAGCCAAATCTAATACATCTGATACCATATATGAACTTGAGTAATTTATTATTATGCGTAAAAGAATATATCAAAATACAAAGAACCCTACATGCCTTTATATAGGCATGTTTACATATAAAACAAACCCTAACAGAAATAACTAACTCTCTCTATATATATATCCTGAATAAAAACAGAACACTATTTAAGTCCAAATTTGTGCCTTGGAAACAGTCCCTTAGTTCTCTATGTTTTCAGAACAACCCCCAAATCGAATATACTCATTTTTATGCAAACAAACCAGCCCTGAAGATTCATGTCCATGCTAAAACAGATTCAATTACTTATATAAATATAATTACACATTCGAAGCAATTAATTCTCTCATTCAAATGTTTCGAAACAGCCCCTAATACAAGACTAGACTGCATTTCAATAGAAATTACTATTCATCGATTTGTACTCAATTCACCTATGTGGTAAGCTATCTATTCAAACCTTTCTAACAATCAACAATCAAAGGAAACTTAACATGCTTTATCTTTTCTATAAACAAACATCAAAGCTTAGGTTATACAAAAGATTCACATATATATTCAACCAATTTGATTTCTAACACAAGAATTGTAGCAAGAATACTCACCCCCAACCTTGAGCCTAATTGAAACAATGGAAGGTTGTAGCTATCAAGCTAGATTCACCACCTTTCTCACCGAGGATATGCTGAATTCTCTCTCTCTCTCTCTCTCTCTCAAGGTAACTCGACTAGATGAAGGTGAAGAAAGAAATCCCACATTGATTTCTCCTTGACCGAAACAAGCAATCCACATGTTCAATTTTCAAATTGACATGTGTACCACCCACACTCAAAATTTTACTTACCATGCAATCCCACATTTCTTGCATCTCTTGATTTTAGTACTATATCATTGGTCATTCCTTTTGTCTTTTCATTCAATTTGGTCCCTTGTACAAAGAAAATCCCTTTTCTTTCTTTCATTTAATTTATCAAGATACACATTAGGTTAATTGGCTTAGAAGTCAAAATAATAACATTCTACTAGGCCTAGTTTTGGGATATTACACCCACCTTTCGCATGTTATTCCTCTAGAAGAGATTGAGATCAAAGCTGACTTGACCTATGAGGAAGAGCCAATAAGAGTTCTTGATAAGGGGGTCAAGGAACTTCGTAACAAGTGTATAACCTTGGTGAGGATGTTATGGAGAAACCGCGAGGTCGAGGAAGCCCCGTGGGAGGTAGAAAAAGACATGAATTTGCTTTACCCGCATTTTTTCCCGAAATGTAAATTCTGATGATGAAATTTTCTTTAAGGAGGGGAGATTTGTAAGTATCCGAATTTCAAAATCCAAGAGTTTACTTAAACTAAGACACGAGCTTGGTTTTCGGGCTGAAGTTTGGGCTTTTGGATTGCCCATAAGAGCCTTGTGTGTTTGCTTTTTGATGCTTGGGCTTAAGGTTTGGAGATGGGTTGAGATGATGAAAAGAGGGTAGAGAGGTAATTGCCTTGTTTTGAAAGGAAAAATAGTAGTCCTTTTAATTTTCTCTGTAAAAACAAGAGGGATGATCTCACCCTTTGTCCTATTTGTCTTCCTCTCTTCCATTCTCATCTCCTAGCTTCAACCCACTAGTAAAGGTTGGATCTTTGTCTTTTTGAGTGTGTTTTTTGGATTGGTTGCTGAGAGTTTTGTGATATTCACCCTACGATTTACGAATCAAGGTAAGAACAAAAGGTTTTGGTGAAGGTCGAAGGATATGCATGTTTAGTGGGGTTGTAGAGGAAGAATGAGAATAAGATAAGTTAACTCCATTTTCTATTGTAGAGTTCTTCTTTTATATCTCTTAACCCTCTAAAAATGTTGTAACTCGTTTTGCAAATCTTCTTGTAGTGAAAGAGGTGTGAGAAGCTTCCAAGACTCAAGAGAAGAGGAAAGCTTGAGGTTGAGCTAAGAGCTTCTTTCTCGGCTTTGGGAGTAAGGTTTGTACACTTCCAACTCCCTTTGTTTCCTGCATATCCTAAATGTATTGTTTTTTATGCTGGTTGATTATTTAGGTGCTTAAGTTCTTGGTTATGGGTGTTAATGGTGAAACTAGAAATTGGTATTTAGATGGTATAAAAATGGTAGGAAACCACCTAAACTACCTCCCATAAACTGTAGGTTCGATTTGGGGCCTTGCCTTTGGGTTTTTTATGCTTGAGAGTTGAATTACGAACTCCAAAAAATGAATTTTGGGTTTGAGTATCGATACAGGTTGAATGCGTATCTGTACCCCGTATTAAAACTGATGAAATCAAGCCATTATTTAAGGGCGTATTGGTACGCATAAGGGGGTATCAATACCCCCTGTTCCATCAAATTCTAGTAGCAAAAACAAGTACCCGTATGCTTGAGAGCGTACCGATACTTATAGGGTATCAATATACTTCCATGTGTATCGGTACAGGGTTCTAGTTAAACCCCTCTTGCATGTAGAATCATGTATCAATACAAATAAATTGGTATCGGTACCTAGACACACATATCGATGCTCTTATAAGGGTATCGATACTAGCTGGCCAATCTGCCCGGAATTTATGTTTTTGAGTTCAAAGGACCTGTAGTTTGAGGACTAATGCCCAATGGGCCTCTAATGCGGTAAAATGAATAGTAAAATTGAGAAACACAGAATTTAACCTCATATACGAACATAAAGAGTAATAACTTGGTAAATGTTGGGTGATATGTTTATAATAGCAACCATAGGGATCCTTGGTGGATCGTGTGTGGTTACATGCCAAGTAAGAGCACTTTTGTGGTTGAGTCACCTTTGATTTATGGAATCCGAATACCCGAGATGTGTTGAAACACCATGGTAAGAGAATTACCGAATGGAGTTTACTGATCCTTTGTGACCCGGGACTCATTTGAGGGTACTCGAGGGGGAATTATGAGTATGGGTGTATGTTTCGATGTTAGGTGACCCGAACACACCCAAAGTGCATGTTCTGATGTTGCATGACCCGAACTCACCCATTGAGTGTACGTTCCCGATAGTATGTGTCTCGGGCCTCACTCCTATGTTGTTTTGGTTCTGTAACCCCCTCGACCCGACCTAGTCGCAAGACGAAACCGAGCGAGCTACATTAGGTTTACTGAAGTAAACCATGAAGAAATTACTCGAACACGTCCCTTTTTTTCTTTTATCTTGTCTAAATGCAAAATAACGTCCTATGTGTTTAAGCTCACAACGGAAGAAAGCTCAACTCAATCGAGCATCGAATTAACATCTAATTGAGTAAAAATGCAAACGAGGGACCAAACTGCAATTTTAACAATTTACAAGAACCTCAACCAATTTTAAGTTACCAAACCTTAATTAGTCAGGTTTCATGCCTTCCTGTCAAATCTTAACCCAATTTGACCATCCAAACTCATACAATTGCATCCACAACATTTAAGGACTAAAATGTAAGAGAACCAAACTTTTGATTAATCCAATTAACTAACATAACAACTTTGCGTATCAATACACTTTTACGTGTATCAATATGGCTCGAAGGGTTTGTAAAAACCAGAATTCTAATAACCAAAACTCGTATCGATATGCCCCCGCGTACCGATACACCTTGCCCAAATTCCGTGCGCCGTACATATACACTTCCCCGTGTACCGAAACACCATACCTGAAAAAGGCTACATGTATCGATATGAGAGCATGTGTACCAATACGCCTAGACTTGAAATGTCCATTTTTTTTTGGTTTAACACATTTTGATGAATTTCATACTACTTAAACAACTTCCTAACATATATCCAACTTAGTCAGGATTCTTCAACCATACATAGCATAAACAACATCTATTCATGCATCATACTCCAAAGGGAAACTATAGGCATGCTTCCTATAAACCAAGCCAAGCAAAAGTTCAAAAACCAAACAAAAGAAATTACCAACCATTAGATGCCATTTACAAGTCTAAAACAGAAACTCAAACATGCTTAAACAGGGAGTTTACACATATCTCCCAAAATAACAACGAATCCCCTACTGCCCTTATTACTTATAGTCTAATCCAAAAACATACTTTCAATAAATAAGTCTTTCTTGATCCCTTGTTTCCCTTGCTGCCTTTGAGCCTTTAATTCTCTGCATTGATGGACAAAGAGAGCGTAAGCACACAAGGCTTAGTGAGGATTGCTAAAAAACAAAACAACATCAATGCATTTAAAACCAATTCCCAAAACCACATTGAAATCTCATTTCAAACCATGTTTGTTGTATCACTTTAGAATCATCGTGCTTGAAAACCATGCACTTATCATGTTCAAAAACCATCATTTTAAACCATATGCAACATGTATCATGTATTAACAACAAATCCCATTGCTCACACTCAAATTAAGCCTTCCCATGACTAACTACCATATGCAACGCTTAAGAGTAAACATGTATAAATAACATCATACAACATAAACCTTTTCATGACACATCAACAATTATATTGGCGTACAAGTGATCATTAACCAAGTTCCATTTCCAAAATATCATATCGGATACACAGATTGACAAATGTTCTCACAACACTTCAAGCCATCTCAACCGGAATAACGAATCAATCATAATCACGAAACATAACAAACAGGTACAATCACAACCCTCAGGGACATCAACCACATACATCGGTAAGAGGCTTAACCCACTAACGGGAGACACGAGACACCAACCCCTCAACTGTTAGGGTACATGGATGGAGACGGAACACCCACCCCTCGACATCCAAGGCGACTTATTTATAGTACACTCAATCCTATGGTCGACCAACTATATCCGATAGCATTTTAAAACCACATCACTTGCAAATATAGTTCATTATAACCATGTACTTCGCTGTTTTCATATGCATCATAATAAAACCACTTTTTCCAAAGCAACAACACATGCTTTTTAAACAAGTATAAACCATACATACATGGATCACTTACCACGTGCATCCATCATCATCTCATGATTAAAAACAATATATCGCATACTTTAAAAACATGCTTAATAGTAGGTAACATGTAATAAAAACCATGTGCATAAAAACATTTCATAAAAGCACGACCGAGAGAGGAAAACCACTTTATACTTACTTAAGAACTTAGACAAGCATTTCAAGCTCAATATAAGTCCCTAAACCCACCTTCAAACCTTTTAAAAGTTGTAGGTTTCGTTCTCACTCACCGACACGCGAAACCTTGATTTGTCGACGCGCAATCAAGCGTCTAAAGCCTCCAAGCTTCACCAATAACTTCCGGACCGACCTCTTTTGTTTTAACCACAATACAACAGTGGATTAATGCATCATAATGCATTCAACATCCCAGCAAGATATTCCTCAACATTTCCTTGCTAAAAGCTATCAATCTCCTATCCAAAACAACTGAAAACAACATCGATTGACCTCCAAGCTTAATCCAGCCAAAAACTAACACATCCAAGCATCAATTAACATTAATTGACACCAAAAATTCATCTTATAACATCCTTATAGCTCAAGTAACCATTAAACCCCCACAACTCCTCAAAAACACATAATTATCAACCTAAACAATTAGATATTCTTATAGTTTCAGGATTCCAATGTTTAAACCATCATCTCAACATTATTAAACATCAAATCATGATTTGAATCAATCAAAAACCCAACAAAATAGATCCATTATGAAAATCACATAAACCCTTCAATTAAAGCTTGATTTAATCATATTACGCAATTAAATCACAAAATCTCAATAGAGAACATATTTAAAGAGTCAAGAAATTAGAAGTTTTAATAAATAACCTTGATTAGAGGAGAAGAATGATGTTTACCTCTAACCCCTTGCTTTTCCCTCAATTGGCAAGCTAAGATTGAAATATTCAAGAAAACAAATGAATCTTGTTGTAAGAATCCAAGGAAATCATTTGGAAATAAAGTAGAACGAAAAGGAAATAATCTCTAGAAATTTTAGAAGAAAATGGTAGTTGGCTGATGAGAAAATAGAGAGAAAATCTTGAGAAATGAAAGTTCTGTCAAAAAGTGATTTTAGCAAATAACCACATTTTCTTAACTAAATCCTTTTAATCATATAAATAAAACACACTTAAAAATAAGTTAAATTAAGGGAAATTGCTGATTAAAATAACGTAGCTCGTTCAAAATTCTGACTCTTTACAAAAACAATCACCAAATAAAATAATTTTGCATTTTTACATTTTAGTCACTAGTCCAAAATGTCACATCCTCGAATTGTATATTCTAAAATTGATTTTACCAAAATCATTTATATATTAAAAATGATTTTTAACTATTTTCCATATTTTTACCTCACATAAAAGTATCAAATCCCGAACCGACTTGTATCACTAACCCGATCCACCGAACAGTCTAATCTAGCCAACAATATGCTAGGCCCAAAACCAGGGCGTTACAACTCTCCCCCACTTAGGAAATTACGTCCTTGAGATTTTACCAGAAGAAAACAAGTGCGAAAATTGCTTCAACATGTCCGCTTTGCTTTCCCACGTGGCCTCCTCAACTCCTTGATGTTGCCACAACACCTTCATAAGCTCATCTGTCTTACCACAAAGAACTTTACTGCTAGTATCAAGGATCTTTACCGGTTACTCATCATAGTAAAAATCCAGTTGCAACTCAATATCCTCTACTGGCATAACATGCGATGGATCCGACCGATACCTCTACAACATCGACACATGAAACGCACCATGAATTTTTTCCAACTCGAGAGGTAACCTCAACCGATAAGAAACAATACCAACACGTTCCACAACCTCATATGGTCCAATAAAACTCGGACTAAGCTTACCTTTACACCCAAACCTCATCACCTTCTTCCAAGGCGACACCTTCAAGAACACACGATCTCCAAATGCATATTCACACTATCTAGTCTTCAATTCCACGTAGGATTCCTGGCTATCTAAAGCCACTTTCAAGCAATCACAAATGAGTTTCACCTTCTCATTTGTATCCTTTAACACATCCGGCAAGGAAACAAACTTTTCCCCCGCCTCAGCCCAACACAAAGGCATACGACTCTTCCTACCATACAAAGCTTCATACGGTGCCATTTGAATACTTGCCTGATAACAATTATTATAAGCAAGTTCCACCAAAGGCAATTGTCTTTCCCAAGTTCCTGGGAACTCAATGATAAAATATCTCAACATATCCTCCAAGACCTAGATTACACGTTCAAACTGACCATCCGCCTAAGGATGATATGAAGTATTGAAACTCAATCGTGTACGCAAAGATGGATGTAAACACTCCAAAAACTAGCCATAAACCGCAAATCTCTATATTAAACTAATAACTTAGGCACACCATGCAAACGCACAATTTTAGCAATGTACAAATCCACCAACTTATCTGAAGTATACGTCGTATGCACCAACACAAAATGTGCAAACTTCATAAACCGATCAACAATCACCCAAATGGAATCCTTTTTAGTGGGCGTCAAGGGAAACCCAGACATGAAATCCATGGCGATTCTCTCCTACTTCTATTCCGGTATTCTCAAAGGTTGCAACAACCTAGAAGGAAACTGATGCTTAGCCTTAACATGCTGACAAACCATACACTTAGCAACAAAATCAGCCACATCTTTCTTTAAACCAACCCAATAATACTCTCCTTTCAACCCATGATACATCTTAGTACTACCGGTATGCATAGAAAAAGGACTAACATAAGCCTCAGATAAGATCATGCGCCTCAACTCACCATTATTAGGCACCACTATCTGATCTTTAAAACACAACACCCCATCACCATTAAAATGAAAATTCGTCGAATTCTCATTTGTGATGTCTTTAACATGCGGTACCAACGCATCATCATAAGGTTGCTTATCCTTAATTAACTGTGACAAAGATGGCCTAACTTGCAACTCGACGAAAAAACCTCCATCTCGTGTCACACTCAACCGCGCAAACATCGCCCTCAACTCCACCACAAATTTCCTACTCAAAGCATCGGCTACAACATTAGCCTTCCCCAAATGATACTCAATTGTCAAATCGTATTCCTTAAGCAACTCCAACCATCTTCTTTTCCTAAGATTTAAATCTCTTTGACTAATCAAATACTTCAAACTCTTATGATCTATATAAACCACACACTTTTCACCATAAAGGCAATGTCTCCAAATTTTCAACAAAAACACAACATCGGCAAGCTCAAGGTCGTGGGTAGGGTAATTTCACTCTTGCACCTTCATTTGCCTAGATGTATAAGCCACAACCTTTCCCTCATGCATCAACACACAACCTAACCCAACGTACGACGCATCACTATAGACCACAAACTCCATACCCGACTCAGGTTGAATCAAGATAGGAGCTCGTGTCAAGGCTTCCTTCAACTTCTCAAAAGCTTGTTGCCTTTCTTTCATCCCCTCAAATCGGACGTTCTTTTGTAACAACTTGGTTAATGGTGCAACAATTTTCGAGAACCTACCCACAAATCTACAGTAGTATCTTGCCAAACCAAGAAAACTACTGACCCCCTAAATAGATTTAGGTGATTCCTAACTTATCATTGCCTCGATCTTATGAGGATTAACTCAAATCCCTTTGGCTGACACCACATTTCCAAGGAAAACAACTTCCCGAAGCCAAAATCACATTTACTCAACTTAGCATACAACTGATTATCCAAAAAAGCTTGCAACACAATTCACAAATGTCTATCATGATCCTCCTTGGTACAAGAGTACACAAGGATTTCATTGATAAACAAAACCATAAAGTGGTCAAAAGAACTCATGGAACACCCGATTCATTATGTTTGTGGACGCAGCAGGGGCATTAGTCAAACCAAACAACATCACTAAGAACTCATAATGCTCGTACCTCGTACAAAAAGCAGTCTTAGGCACATCCACATCCTTCACCTCACACTGATAGTACCCAAACTTGAAATCTATCTTAGAAAACACCAAAGCACCTCAAAATTGATCGAACAAATCATCAATCCTTGGGAAAGGATACTTATTCTTAATCGTCAACTTGTTTAGTTGCAGATAATCAACGCACATCCGTATCGTGCCATCTTTCTTTTTCACAAACAACACCGACGCACCCCAAGGCTAAACACTAGGCCTAATAAACCCTCGATCAAGCAACTTCTAAAGTTGCATCTTCAACCCCTTCAACTCTTTGGAGCCATTCGATAGGGAGCAATAGACATTGGAGTCGTATCCGCATACAACTCAATGCAAAACTCAACCTCTCTATTCGGTGGCAAAACATCCAACTCCTCCGAAAAAACACCCGAAAACTCACATGCCATATGTATGTACTGAACACGTACCTCTTTCGACACCAGATTCATAACATAGGCCAAGAAATCCTCACAACCTAAATCCATCAAACGACTCACCTCCAGAGCCGAAACAACATTGGAAAAGAGCTTAAGATTATCTTCCACAATTACCAATTCATAATCATCAGCAAGTCTCAAGGTAACTTGCTTAGATTCAAAATCAACCACCGATCTATGCTCGGTCAACCAATCCATGCCCAAAATTACATCAAAACTATGAAACGTCAACTCCATCAAATCAACCACAAAATTATAACCTTGAACAGTTAAAGGACATCTCCTAAACAACCTTCTTATAGCAACCGTCTCACCAAAAGAACTAGTTACTTACATTCCTACATCTACCACCTCAACATGGATATCAAGAAAATGTGCATGCTCATGCAAGATATATGAATGCGTAGACCTGGAATCAACCAAAGAAAACAATGACAAAGATTGCAAAGTAAATGTACCTACAATCACATCGTTGTCATTACGTCCCTCGCGATGTGTGTACACCCTCGCAGGACCACCACCCTCTGTTTGAATCGCAACAGCATAAGCAACTATCCTCAGACCTTTCTCCCTACGCTGAAAATGTCCACTGCCACGACCACAGCCTTGCTGTGGTACAACTGCAGGTGCCCTAGCCTGACCACCACCAGCTAACATCGGAAAATCACATCTAAAATGATCATTCGACCCAAAATTCTAACACAAACTAGCAACAACAGGAGCATCACAAGCCAAACGTGGACAATCTTGCCTCATATACTCACATGATCCACATACCCAACAGGTGTTAAGGCCCGTTCTAGCTTGAGCACTCTTACCCTGCGGTCTACAGTCAACACTACCTCCACCACGCCTCACTTCAGAACGATACTTCCTGTCACAATACCTATTATATTGACCACCACTGAAACTAGAGTCTGCAACTTTCTTACCCCAGCCAGAACCACTTACACGAGATGTCAAACCCGAGTTATACTCAATGTCCTTCTCATGTGTAACTAACACGAGGAAATAAGTGTAATTAGAAGCCAACATATATGTCTTTACATCTTGTACCAATTTGTAACGAAATCAGTCGCAATGATGCCTCACCTCCGACACTAACTCAGGGGCATACTGGCTCAAACGAACAAACTAAACCTTATGCTTCGAAACAGACATACTGCCTTGAATCAAAGACATAAACTTGTGTTTCTTGTTATCTAAGTATCTAACTCCAAGATAATTCTTCTTAAAGGCATATTCCTAATTCACATCATTGGCTTCCATACTCGAGGTTATAGTCATCCACCAACTGTAAACATTGCCTTGTGTTGCGTGTAACAAGTGCTTCATAATTAGTGCAAGTTTACACGTCTCAAGTAATATAATGATAATTATTAGAGTATCGTCTCATTAGGGATTGAGATGGCTTCCTTCAATTATCTTCTCGCGCTGAAAAAGAAAAGTAAAAGTAAAAACAAAAGTAGAAGAGTTTTGGGTTTTAATTAAACTAAAAATCATAAACTAAAGCAAGCAAGTAAACATTGAGAAATCAAGATGAGAGAATGGACCGGTTTAGATTACGTCATAGTGTAGAAAACAATTGACTTGTCTCGGTCTTTGAAAGCAATGATCACCAAAATGCCTCGGTAGCGACCTAAGTTCCTATCGCAGCAATAAGATGTGATGCCTCGACAATCCCTTGCTGGTCGGCAGATGATGTCAATGTTCTGCCAAGCATCCTTTGATGGCTCCTTCTTATCCCTAGTTCGTAGCATTGTTGATGAATGGGCCTTGATAATACCTCTCGACGCAAACCAAGGATGAACACCAACTAATCTCATACTTCTTTTAGCCGTTCAAACTCTAACTTATCCCTGAGCCGGTTAGCTTTCACTATTTGGGATGAAAACCATGTTTATCTGTTTCGTGAGTCTAACTCTCTCGATATTAGACAAATAGATAACCTCACAATACTCTCTCTCGATGAGATTGCAAGAATAAGATCAATACCAAGAATAAGCAAACCTTGAATTAATTGCATTAAAAACTTAAACAAGTACAATTGTCTTCTCTCAACTACTAAGCAAAATAATCATAACCCTAAGAAAACTTAGAATATGATGGACGTAGAGATCACACGACTAAACCCTAATCTCAAGCTCTCAATATTCAACACTCTTCTTCTCTCCTTCGACTACCTCTTTGATGTGTGCGTCAAGCCTTGCTTAAATAGGAAGAGGAGTAGGGCAAAGTCCTTCTTGGATAGGAAGTTAAGTTGGACTTGGACTTGTCTTCATTAAAGATGTGATTCTCTTTATTTTTAATGCCTTTATCCACTTTGGCCAAATTCCATCTTTAACCTTCCTTCTATCTTTTCGCCTTCTTCTCGTGCTCCGATTGTCATGCAAAGTATGTAGAAAAATCAAGCGTTTTATGCTTTTCACATCGGCTATCACTTTGCATACTTTTCCCTCTGGTAGGTTGGTCTATGCACTGCCTCAGTAGAGGATATTTGCTGCCTCGGCATGGGTCTGTCACTGGATCTACTTCGTAAGGCTTCCTCTTCATAATTCAGCTCCCTTCAGTAGAAACTGTCATCTTTTGCTTAGCTTGATATGGATCTGTCTCGAGTTCATTCTGCACCATCTTTCCTTTTCTTCATTGCCCTCTCGGCCACCTGCCCCAGCTGTGGGTAAATATGCGCAAGTACCAAACATGCATTAAAACAGTACCTTTTTATCAAATAAATCAAACATCGGGATCAAAGGTAAAAGAAGTGTAATTAATGAATATAAGGCCATAATGCTACTTGAATGGGTGTAGGTTAAGCAATAATTACCATGTAAAAAGGGTGAAAACATAGGACTTTTGGGCACTTATCAAACCCCCAAACTCAAACTATTGTTTGTCCTCAAACAAAGCAAACCATCAATTGCCAAAACCTTAATCTTCGTGAAAATTCTCCTTGGTCTTGCTTTTCCTTCTTCCTTCAAACCATGGCCATGAATGCTCGGCCCTTAAGTTTTTGGATGCAATAGGAATTCCCTGGAATCAAACTATAAGATTTGTGAGTGTGTGCATGAATTGTGAACAAGATGGTTATTAGGGTTCTAAGTAAACACTTAAGCATTAACCTACTTAATTTTGGTATATTTTTTTCTAAAGTAATCTAACCTACTAGAGCCAATTTTTGTCACCTCTAGTGATTAGCCTAGAGATGGTTTCAGGCACCTTTAGGGCTTCCTTAAGCTAGAGCCAGTGTTAGGCACCTCTAACTTTTTACCCAAACTTTTCTTTCTAAGCAAGTCTATGTCCTAAGTGTACTAGAACTCCTTAAATCATAAAAGTCACAAAAGTGTATTAAAGTTCTAATCTCATAGTATGATTCTAAGTTATCTTCCATATGCATACTAAAAATAAAGGCTCTAAACAGTTCAAAGTTATGGTAAGAAGAGAGATATCTATTTCCAAGATAGAGAATTCAATTAAATTAAACTAAGGCAATTGATGAAGAACATTGCCGAGGCATAAGCTTCATTTGGCTTAGGCAATATGTGCAATAAAAAAATTGACAAGTATCGAACAGAACTGCATAACAATGGTATTAATATGCCGCGGTAGAGCAATGCCTCTCGGCAACATAACCTACACCCCCAAACTCAAGACAAGCATTGCTCTCAATGCATTAAAAACAGATGCAATAATCGAAAAAATTAAGCAAAAAAATTAAGGGCATAACAATAAAGGCAAGAGAGAAAAAAATTATATGGACTCATATGAGTCATTGTCATCGCATGGTAGGATCAACTTTCTCCCTTTGCAGGTCGTATGCTTGACTTTCTTTATTTCTCTTGGTGGTTGGATGCGTGTGGCAGGTGTGGCTCTGGCTTGGGGTGCTGGGGTGGCTGCGACATGGGGCTCTAGGGCGGTTGCGGCATAGATGGTTGTAGGGGACTGGACGGTGTGGTCAGAGAACTTCTCTTGAATCACTTGGATGATGGAGGAGGTGAAGTCCCTTGTGAAGGCCTTAAATAGGCGTTGCCGTTTGTCCGTGTCCTCCAATTTCTCGGTAATTTGCTAGAGGGTGGCTGTCGGGGCAGTGGATTGTGGCGTGTTCGGAACATCTATCGTGGATGCTACCGCGACAAGGTTTTACATCGACGTGGATTCCCAAGGTTCAGCCTCTGTGATCTGTATCAGCCGGTAGTATGTTGTGCGAGGTAGGCATGAGGCGGCGTTTGACGAATGTGTTCCATAGCTTGGCTTTTGGCCGCAACTGATGTCGATTGACCGAAGCCCTTTTGCGCCCCGGCATTCCATATCGTGCTGGGATAGCAGAGTTCTTCCTTGATGTGTTTGTAGTCTTCCTCCGTCAAAGACTCGACAAATTTTACATGCTCGTCATTTTCTATGTGGATGACACAAAAGAGATTTATGGCATCAGCATCCACCTTGATCGCCTTTCCCCGAACGTGAACAAAGAGTGTGGTTGGGATTGGGTTGTGAGCATAGAACTCTCGTACCACTGTTATGTTTGCTAGTTCAAGTTGGAAGCAAAATATTTGCCACTTTTGGTGATCTACCTTGTTGAAGAGATAATGGTCGAGGCTGAAATTTGGCTCATCGGAGCAATGGAATCCTTGCTCCTCCCATACTTGGCGGGCTATGATGTGCTTGTTGAAGCGCCTATCTACCTCCGGTGGTGCGAAGCGTTTGTACGTTGATGCCTCGGCAGAGCGTGAGCTTTCTCCCTTCTTTAATTTGAGGGACATCTAGAAAATGTGAGTGAGTTGTGAGAGAGAAAAATAAAATTCTAAACTTTGGAGAGTGCAAGAGAGTAGAAGAGAATGTTGAGTGATAAACAATTTAGAGAAGAGTGGCCTTTACATAGAGTTCGACAAGCTATGCCGTCGTGGAATTAAATATGGGAGCATAATCTCTAGTCGTTTCTACCAGTTACAGTCTTCTTCGCATTACAAATATAGCCGTTGCAGCTTTTTCGGCCCGTTGGCAAATCTTGTCGTTGTAGTTTCCTGCCCGTTGTTAAATTAGGTCGTTGCGGTAACGGTTTCTCCACACTTAGCTGTTGGTTCATCTCTTCTATCTTTCTTGATCTCCATCCTAAAAACAAATAATAAATAAAACTTTATTCCTAAAATAAAGATAAAAAAATATGGAAAATAAAAACTAAAAATAAAACTAAAAATAAAAAGATAGAGAGAAAAGCTTAAGACACTAAAAGAGTGCATGTGCTTGCATCTTCTAAAGTGATTACTTCCTTATCCCTCACGACATGTAGCCCAAAGTGATGCTTTAATCTTTGCCCAGTATTTTTTAATTCACGGTCATCCTATGATTTTGTCTCTGTATCTCTAGGTCTTGTCATCATACTGTCACGACAATTACCAATGTTGCCGCCGAGGCAGTTTTCAGTTTCCTTGCCGAGGAAGTGTGGTTCTATGTCGTTATTTGACTCAGTTAGATCCTGGAGTGCCTGTCATTTTTTTGGGTCATCAACATGTTTCATGGTGTTCGGTACATTGAGTTTCACGTACTGATCGTTTTCTCTCATTGTCAGCTCTCCTTTTTCGACATCAATTAGAGTTCTCCCTATAGCTAGGAATGGTCTCCCAAGGATGATTGGTACATTCTCGTCTGCATCACAATCCAAGATAATAAAGTCGGCAGGGAAAATAAATTTATCAAATTTTACCAAAATATCCTCAATTTTCCCTTCTGGTTGCACATAGGATCTATCAGCAAGCTGCAACATTACAATGGTAGGTATGGCTTTTCCAATTCCCAATTTCTCGAACACTGACATAGGCTTCAAGTTTATGCTTGCTCCTAGATCACACAATGCTCTCCCTATATAATGATTTTCGATTGCACATGGTATGAGAAAACTGCATGGGTCCTTGAGCTTGGGTGGTGTCCGATTGTGTAGCATTGTCATGCATTCTTCTATCACAGCAACAATTTCAAATTCCCCACTCCTTTTTCATTTTGAGACAATGTCCTTGAGGAATTTGACATAATTCTGGATTTGCTTGACTGCTTCCACCAAGGGTAGGTTGATATATACTTGCTTCAAGATGTCTAAGAACTTCTTGAATTGGTATTCGTGCTTCTGCTATTTCAGCCTTTGGGGGAATGGTGGAGGTATGTCTTCTACTCTTTCTTTGCATGGAAATTTGATTTGTGGGATTACCAGCACATCGATTTCTAGCTATACTATGGGTGCTGCCACAGGTGCTACCGTGGCAGTGCCTTCAGGTAGGGGTGTATACGGTTCGGTTTCAGTTTAATTTGGTAAGCTATTTTAGTAACCATCGGTTTTCGGTTTTTCCATATTAACGTTAGTTTTTGAAATTTTGTATTTTATTTTGACAAAATAACTTTATTTGATGACTTTTAAACAATAAGAGTTAAAGTTTTAAAGTGTTTAAATATTTATTAAAAACTTAATTTTTTAAGTAAATAATAATTTAAAATGCATTTATAATATTTTAAGTATAAAATACATATTTTACATTAGAAAAATAATTATAAATTAAATAAAATATCAAATTCGATTCAATTTGGTTAACCACAACTTGCAAACTTATGAACCATAAACCACCCAAACGCCTCGGTTCGGATCGATTTTCGGTTTTGCGGTTAACCATGCTTAGCCCTACCTTCAAGGGTTGATGTTGCGGTAGTGTTGCTGGGCCTTGCCACGAAAGTTGACTCCTTTGACTTTGTCTGCTCTATTTCCTTAACTTGGGGCTCCTTGAGTTGAATACCACTACGAGTGGTTCTGGCATTGCACTGCTCATATGATTTTCCTTTAGCGACTTCAGTATCGCTAGGCAAGCCTATCGTCGGCCTTGTATTTAGGATCTGTGCGATTTGCCCAACTTGAGTCTCTAGAGATTTCAGTGTTGCCTCATTATTTTGCAGCCGCATCTCGGTCCTGTCCATAAAAGTGTCAATTTTCTTTATGAACTTATCAATATTAGCCATGTATGCACTAGTTTGAGACATAAAAGCGTTAAGAGAGTTTTTTAAAGAACTAGTTGGCATAGGTTGCTGTTTCGGCATGGTCTACCAAGGCATTTTTTGTTGAAATCCCGCTGCTGGAGCATTCTGATTGTTTGAATTGAATGCGTTGTTGGGGTTACTCTAGGGGAAATCGAATGTTTCTTCTAGGATGGGTTGTAGTTGTTGGACATCATGTTATTGTTCCGGTTGTATCCAACGAAACAACTTAACTTTGTATTCTATGGACATTTAGAAGAAACATGGTTACCCCCACAGTTTTCAAAAAATAAATCCATTACCTTGACCTCATGGTGATTATTCTGCGATTGCATGTTCATGACCAACTTTGTATAGGTGGCAATTTGGGATGAAATTGAGTTAGAGGACCCTATTTTGTTTACTGTGGGTTGGCGTCAGATTCCTTCTCGTCTGGCCGTTGGGAACTAATATTCATTCTTGGTTGTCCTATTCAGAATATCCATTGCTTCCTCTGGTTCTTTATCTAGGAGTATGTCATTTGCCGAGGCATCAAGCATCATCCTAGTTGCCGTGTTGACAATGTTATAGAACATGGTTACCTGCGTCCATAGTGGGAATCCATGCAAGGGGCATTTGTGTAACAACTCTCTATATCATTCCTAAGCCTCATGCATGGATTCATCATCAGCCTGTCGAAAAGAAGTGATTTTGTTACGCAATTTATCAGTTAGATTCGTAGGATTAAAACGTGCTAAGAAATCACGACATAAATCACTCCAAGATCCAATTGGTCCTACTAGATTGTTATTTAGCCAAGTTTTTCCCTATCCCTCAATGATAGGGAAACAATTTTCAATCTCAAAATATCCTCATGTACTCCATGTATTTTAAACGAATTACAGATTTGCAAGAAGGATTTGACGTGTTGTCTGGCATCTTCAGTTGCTGAGCCACCAAATTACCCCATAGTATTGATCATGTTGAACATCACAAGATTTAGTTTAAAGTGGGCGACCTATATCTTTGGTGTGACTACTCCCAAATTTAGTCCGTTCAGATCTTCTTCTAGGTAGTCTCGGACAGTTAGGTTTCGTACTGGCTCAAACTGAATTCTCGGATTTTCTCCATCTACTACCGGTGCATCTTGCTTCCCATCAACAACTGGCTGCCCATCGGCAACCCGCTGCCCATTGGCATTACGGTTGTTGTTGGCATTGTTGCCGCCAACTTGATGTGCCATCTTTTTTCTTATTCGTTGCTTAAGTCTTTGACAACTTCGATCGATTTCTTGATCAAGGTCGTGGAGCGGATACTTTGGGTTCGCCCTGGTCATGCACCAATGCAAAATCAAAATTGATTAGTGCTCGAAAACTTAAGCAAATAAAAGTGCAAGAAAATAAAATTGAAAGTCGCTATTGCCAATCCCCGACAACGGCACCAAAAAACTTGTTGCATGTAAAAGGTGTTTCGTAATTAGTGCAAGTGTACACGTCTCAAGTAATATAATGATAAGTATTAGAGTATTGTGTCCACAGGGATTGGGATGGCTTCCTTCAATTATCTTCTCGCGCTGAAAAAGAATAGTAAAAGTAAAAACACAAGTAGAAAATTTTTTGGTTTTAATTAAACAAAAAATCATTGTAACACCCCAATTTTGGGCTTAGAAGTTTAGGTTCTGAATCGGACCGGTTTGATTTTCGGTTCGAATATAAAAGGAGGTTTTAGGGAAAGCCTAGTTCAGGATGATTTAAAAATATGGGAAAATATCTAAAAATCCTCTTTTAATATATATAAGAGAGTGGTGAAATCAATTTTACAAAATAAGGTTTGGAAATACTACATTTTGGTGTAGTGACTAAAATGCGATATTTGAAAAGTTTAGTGGTGACTGTTTTGTAAGAATTGAAACTTTGAATCTTTAAGGAGCTAATTTACCCAAAAATGATTTCTCCAGATTTTCCTTAATTTAGGTGGTTTAATTAATGTTTTAATTAATTAAAAGAAAAGGAAAACTACTTTTTGGAATTTCATAACTACCTTTTCCTAAAATTTTCTCATTCCTTTTTCTCTCAAAATTCCATCATCCAAACATTTTTCCTCCAGCAACTTTTGCATTGATCTACACTTCAATGGATGATATTTCTATCATCAATTAATTCCTAATCAATCTTGCATCAAATCCTTTTGATTTTCTCATTGAATTTTCAAGGAAATTGGCTCAAATCAAGGAGAAATCACCATTTAGAGATAAGATTGTTCTTCTCCTCTAAATACTCAGTTCTTTACTGAAATTCCCAAGTTATCAATCTTTAATTTAAGTTTTATAAATGGTTTTAATGTTATAAACTTGATTTTGGCTTAAAACTCAAGATTTGGAAGAAATCTTGAAGAATTTCGTTGAGATTTGATTGGGCTCTGTTTGAGATGGTTTTTTAATGTATTTTTGATATTGAATGATGTTAGAAATGAGGTTTTATCAATGCAATCCCAAATAGGTTGTGTTTCCTAAGTTTTTGCTTATGAAAATGGTGGTTTTTGAGGTGATCTTGGTGTTCTATTATAGCTGCAGGTATAAGGACGAGTTTAGGTTTAATTTGGATGTTATTTGATGTTTAGAAATGGTTAGAAGTGATGGAACTTGGCTGGGTTAAGTTTTGGAAGAGTTTGGAGGTGTTTTCGGTTGTGTTTGGTAGCCGAAATGTTGGTTTTGGTCAGAGCAGCGAGTTTAGGTGTGATGGTTGAAGATTTTAATGCATGATGATGCATTAATCATCTACTTTGATGTGTTGAAAACATGGGACACTTCTTCGGACACCTTTGGAGTTGATCTGGAGGCTTGATTGGCGTTTCGACAAGCAAGCGAAACGTAATCGGTGAGTGGAGTTGGGTTTCCAGCTTTAAAACGATTATTTGAAGGTTTTGGGAGCTTAGTTTATGTCTAAACAACTTAGCTAAGCTCAAGAGTAAGTTTTCGGAAAATCTCCCTCGGATGAGCCATGTAGTGGTTTGATGCATTGGTTATAATTTGCATGTTTAAATTCTGTTTTGAAAGCATGTTTTAGCATGGTTAATGCTGGTTTTTGAAAGCCATGTGTTGAAGGATGCTCAAGGTAAGAGATCCTTCGTTTGACATATTGTTAATATGGTTTTGATGCATAGTGATGCATGATGTTAAATGGTTTTGTTTAATGCTTTAAAACAGTGAATTGTTGATGGTAAATGATGTATATTGGCAAGTATGTAATGGTTTTAAAGTACTTGAATCGGATATAGTTAGCCGGCTATAGGATTGGGTGCACCGTGAATAAAGTCGCCTTGGATGTTGAGGGGTTGTGATTGTACCGTACATTCTATCCAAGTACCCTAACGAGAGAGGTAAGATCACAACAGTGGTTAAAAGTCCGTGTGTGGATCTTGTGTTATGTGTCCCTTGCTCTCGTTAGTGGAATTATACAACTACCGATGAGTGATGTTGAGGGGTTGTGATTGTACCGTTAAACTCCATCACTGGTGTTGAGGGGTTGTGATTGTACCGTTAAACTCCACCTTATGTTGTTCGGTAGTGTGTATGAAGCGTGGGGGACAACGCTTGTAATTTCCGTATCCGATTGTGTTTTGGGTTGTAAATGGTTATGAACTATCACTTGAAAGCCAATATGTTGTATTGAATATATTGAAGCATGAGATGCTTGTAAAGTATGCAAGGTTGCATGAAAAGAGATGGACTTGTGGTTTTAAGCTTTGCTTAAATGTTTTCTAAAAATGCATTATTGTGTTGGTTAATTTAGAGCATGCCTCACTAAGCTATTGTGCTTACGCTCTCTCTTTTGTACCAATAATGCAGACAATTGAAGTGTTTGAGGGCAACAAGGAAGCTAAGAGTGTCCAAGGGATACCAAGCTCATGTATGGTGATGTTTTCATACACTATTAGTTTTGGTATTTTGGCAATGGGAACCTAAGATGTGTTTTGGGAGATGTGTTGAACTCCCTAAGTTGTGGCATGATGCTTCTGATGTTTTGGATTTGTAAATGGCCTTTTAATGCTTGTTTTGAAGTTTGGTTGGTTGTTTGGTTTTGGATAATAGGAAGCATGCCTATAGACTTTTGAAATCATATGTTGGATGCCATGAATGTGTTTGGGTTTTGCAAACATGCTCTATATATGTATGATGATTTGTTGGCATGATTAGGAAGTCATTAGGTTGTGTTTGAGTGGAGTTTTGTATGAAAAACCAGCAAAATCTGCAGTTTCTGGGTAAACCGTATCGAAACACTCTCTGGCGTTTCGAAATGGGGGCCTGTAATGGCCTTCGTGTTTCGAAACGGCTGGAGGCTATTTCGAAACGATTTGGCCACTAAAAGGCCGTGTTTCGGAACCAGTATCGAAACGGGTGAGTGATGCCCTGCGTTTCGATACGGATTCTATGTGTTTCGACACAGGTGACCGTTGGGCATCAATTTGAATGATGTTGAAGTTTGCGAGTTTTACGTTTTAGTCCCGAAAGTTGTTTTTGCAATTGTATGAGTTCGAGATGTCTAATTAATGTGAAATTTGACAGAGAACCGTGTAATATGACTAATTTTATATTGGTAACTTAAAAAAGGCAATTATGACCTTCTAATACAGAAATTACATCTTGGTCCCTAAACTTGTAATAAGTGCAGTTGAGTCCCTCCTGTTGTTTGATCGTTGTGCCTTTCACCTATATGTTGCATGAGTACTCATTTAGGGTCAATGTGCATCTAGACAATATTAAAAAGAAAAAAGGGGTCGTTAATCAAAGTTGACTTTCAGGTTGACTTTAGTTTTCCCCGTGTAATCTTCGTAGTTCGGGTCAACCGTCTAGGCTGGGCTAAGGGGGTTACATTTGGTGGTATCAGAGCTTAGTTCTCGTATCTTTGGGATTTGTATGAGGATGATGTATGTGTATTTGCATGATATGCCTATTGGGTGAAAGCATGTTTTGTGAATTGTGAAGTATGGTTGCAATTGTGATGTTATGTTGTGTTGAAGCATGTTAGGGGAACCTATTGCCATGTCAAAACTAATGAAAGGAATTGGTTTTGGAAAATGAGCTTGAGTACTTGGATTACTTACCTTGTTGAGCCTAACTATGTTTATTGCATTTGTGTCAATGCATTGTTTTTCTTGTAAATGGGGCCTCGTAGAGAGATGAGGGTGAATACGAGAGCTATGGCTCATAATGAGAACGAGGAAAATGTTGATAATGTTGTGGATATACCTCCTCCCCTGGTGGTGGACCACCCGGCGGTGGTGGTGCTGGAGGTGATAATGTTGGTGTTGGTGCTGGTGCTGGGGTCGCTGGACCTGAAGGTGGGCATGGGCAAGCTGCTCCTGACATGACTGTATTGATACAGGCTATTGCTGGAGCCTTCCAGGCAGCAGTAGCTGGAGCTCATGGAGCTGTGCATCAGGGTGATGCTAACGTGAGATTACCATTGGAACGTCTCCGCAGTCTGGGAGGGACTGAGTTTAGAGGTTTATATCCTGAAGGATCCGAATCTTGGTTGGAAAGCACCAAGAGGATTTTGGGGCAAATGAACTGCAACAATATGCAGAAATTGGGTTGTATGGTATCACTGCTACATGATGATGCTTATACGTGGTGGACGACCACTATCTCTTGAATGGAGGAAAATGATGTGACTTGGACGTTCTTCTTGAACGCGTTCAAGCGGAAGTATCTGGGTGTGCGATACCTAGATGAGAAGAAAAGAGAATTTATGTCTCTTGTGAAAGGAAGCATGACGGTGGCTGAGTATGAGATTCAGTTTGTCCGTCTTAGTCAGTACGCACCTGAGCTTATCCCTAGTGAGCGGGAGAGGTGTGAACGCTTCCGATATGGTTTGGTGCCGGATGTGAAGACCTTTATGCTTGCTGCTGAGTATACGGATTTTGATGTGCTGGTGAGTAGAGCGAAGGACATCGAGCAGAACTTGGGTTTGTCTCCCAGAGATGTTAGTTCTAGCTTGGGCAAAAGAGTTGCTGATTATAGTTCCGGTGGTGGACGAAACAAGAGAGGACGAGATAAGAAGTATCAGTCTTCTGCTAGGCGTGGTAATGGAGGGCATGGTGCGCCTGTTCAGGGAGATAGGATGAGGGCTGACCAGAACATGTGCTGGACGTGTGGATCTCGTGGTCATTTGAGGCGAGATTGTCCTCGAGCAGCGAGAGAAGTTTAGGCTCCTGTAGCAGTGACCGGTAATTCATACTGGAATTGTGGTTCGGCAGACCATATGAGGAAGGAGTGTCCTTTGTTAGCCGGTGGTGGTCAGGGACGTGCTCCTGGGGTAGTTGCACCACAGAGAGGTCGTGGGCGCAGCCGTGGTAACTTTAAGCGCAGAGATGATGGTGGGAGGAATGTGGAACATGTGGTGGCCGTTCAACCTGAGGGTGGTGGCCAGGCTCAAGTGTATGCTCAGCGTGAGGGGAGAAATGATACGGATGTGATCGTAGGTACCTTTACTTTGCAATTCTTGTCATTACTTTCCTTGATTGATTCTGGATCTACACACTCATACATATTGCGTGAACATGCCCAATTGCTTGGTTTACCTGTTGAGTCTTTGGATATTGGTATGCGTGTGACTAGTTCCTTTGGTGAGATTGTTGTGACACAGAAGTTGTATAGAAGGTGTCCCTTGAAAGTGCAAAACTATGTTTTTCTTGTTGATCTCATGGAATTGCCATTCTATGGTTTTGATGTAATCCTTGGGATGGATTAGCTTGTTGAACATCTAGCTGTAGTGGATTTTGAGAATAAGCTAGTTTCGTTGAAACTTGTGGATGGTTATGAAGTAGTGCTGGTTGGTGAGAATGTGATGTTTCTTGCCAATGTGGTGTCTACATTGGAAGCAAGCCGAATGCTGAGGCAAGGTTGTCAGGTTTACCTGGCCTCTGTGATGAATCCTAGCTCTAAGGAGTTGCGAGTTCAAGATATCACGATTGTGCGGGAGTTTCCTAGTGTGTTTCCGGAGGAGTTGCCTGGATTGCCTCATAGTCGAGAGGTGGAGTTTGGAATTGAACTGTATGAAAATATAACTCCAGTGTCCATTGCCCCCTATTGCATGGCACCTAAGGAGTTGAAGGAGCTAAAGACGCAACTTCAGGAGTTGCTTGATCGTGGTTTCATTCGGCCGAGTGTGTCACCTTAGGGAGCACCGGTCTTGTTTGTGAAGAAGAAAGATGGCACTATGAGAATGTGCATCGATTATCGTCAGCTGAATAAGTTGACTATCAAGAATCGGTATCCTTTGCCGAGGATTGATGATCTTTTTGATCAATTTCGGGGAGCGGTTGTGTTCTCTAAGATTGACTTAAGGTCAAGTTATTACCAGCTTAAGGTGAAGGACGTTGATGTACATAAAACAGCCTTTAGAACGAGCTATGGGCATTATGAGTTCCTTATGATGCCGTTTGGCTTGACGAATGCTCCTACAGCTTTTATGGGCATGATGAATAGAGTGATCCATGAATATTTGGACAAGTTTGTTGTGGTGCTCATCGATGATATCCTTGTGTACTCTCGTACTGATGAGGAGCACGATGGGCATTTGAGGATTGTATTGCAGGCATTGTTGGAGAATCAACTTTATGCTAAGCTGAGCAAGTGTGAATTCTGGCTTAGGGAAGTTGTTTTCCTTGGTCATGTGGTTTCTGCTGAAGGGATTCACATTAATCCTCAAAAGATTGAGGCGGTGATGAATTGGAAGCCTCTTAAGACTGTTCATGAAGTCCGTAGTTTCCTTGGGTTGGATGGATACTACTAGAGGTTGTTGGATGGGTTTTCAAAGATTGCCGCACCTTTGACGAAGTTGTTGCAAAAGGATGTCAAGTATGAGTGGACAGAAGCAAGGTAGCAGGCTTTTGAGAAGCTTAAGGAAGCTTTGACGCAAGCTCCTATCTTGGTTCAACCTGAATCAGGGAAAGAGTTTGTGGTGTATAGTGACGCATCTTATGTTGGTTTGGGGTGTGTGTTAATGCAAGAGGGTAAGGTGGTGGCTTATGCATCGCGCCAGTTGAAGGTGCATGAGCGCAATTATCCTACGCATGATATTGAGTTAGCTGCGGTGGTTTTTGCTTTGAAGATTTGGAGACATTATCTGTATGGTGAGAAGTGTATTGTGTATACGGATCACAAGAGTTTGAAGTATCTGATGTCTCGGAAAGAGTTGAATCTTAGGCAACGACGTTGGGTGGAGTTGCTTAAATATTATGATCTGTCGATCGAGTACCATCCGAGAAAAGCTAATGTTGTAGCGGATGCTTTGAGTAGGAAGGTGGCTGTGGAGTTAAGGGCTATGTTTGCCAGCCTGAGTATTTCGCGAGATAGAGGTCTTGTGGCTGAGTTGCAAGTGAAACCATCTTTGGTACAGTTGATAAAGGATAAGAAGTTGTTGGATGATTCCTTGGTGCCACATGTTCAAGATATTGCTGGGGATAGACCATCGGATTTTTGCTTTAATGATGATGGAGTTCTATGTTTTGGAAGTCGGATAGTAGTGCCAAATGATGCGGAGTTGAGGCGTGCTATTCTGACTGAAGCTTATAGTAGTCCTTTTGCTATGCACCCTGGTAGTACAAAGATGTATCGTGATCTTAAGGATGGGTACTATTGGGTGGGATTAAAGAAAGATGTTGCGGAGTACATAAGTAAGTGCATGGTTTGTCAGCGGGTTAAGGCAAAGCATCAGTTTCCTTCAGGGTTGTTGCAATCGTTGAGGATTCCTGAGTGGAAGTGGGAAAGGATTACCATGGACTTTGTGTCTGGTTTGCCTTTTTCGCCATCGAAGAAGAATTCGGTGTGGGTGACTGTGGATCGCCTTACGAAGTGTGCGCATTTCTTACCGGTGCATACTACGTATACCTTGGATAAGCTTACAGAGCTGTACATTGCTGAGATTGTACGATTGCACGGTGTGCCAAGGTCTATAGTGTCGGATAGAGATCCGAGGTTTACATCGCGTTTCTGGGAATGTTTGCATCAAGCTTTGGGTACACGACTGAATTTTAGTACTTCTTATCATCCACAGTCGGATGGATAGTCCGAGCGTGTTATCCAAGTGCTTGAGGATATGTTGAGGTGCTGTGTGATTGAGTTTCAAGGTTCTTGGGAGAAGCATTTGCCTTTGGTGGAGTTTGCTTATAACAATAGCTACTAGGCAAGTATTCAAATGGCACTTTATGAAGCCTTGTACGAGAGGAGGTGTAGAATTCCTATTTGTTGGGCTGAAACAGGTCAGAAGTTGGTTTCGATGCCGTCTTTGTTGAAAGGAACCACCGAGAAGGTGAAGCTCATATGTGAGCGGTTGAAGGCAACTTCTAATCGATAGAAGTCTTACGCAGATTTGAAGCGTAAGGAGATTGAGTTTGCAGTGGGTGATCGTGTATTCTTGAAGGTTTTGCCTTGGAAGAAGGTGATGAGGTTTGGCCGAAAGGGTAAGTTGAGCCCTAGGTATATTGGACCATACGAGGTGATTGAACGTGTGGGTCCTGTTGCGTACAAGCTAAAGTTGCCGCAAGAGTTGGAAAAGATACATGATGTGTTTCATGTCTCTATGCTTTGGAGGTATAGATCAGATCCTTCGCATGTTATGCATGTGGAGGAAGTAGAGTTGAATCCGGATTTGACCTATGATGAGGAACCGTTTGAGATTCTGGATTCGGACAGTAAAGTTCTACGAGGCAAGACCATTGAATTGGTTAAGGTGTTGTGGAAGCATCGTGGTGTTAAGGAAGCCACGTGGGAAAGAAAGGATGACATGAAGAAGCAGTTTCCGTACCTCTTTCCTCCAGGTAAATTTCGAGGACGAAATTTCTTAAGGGGGGGGGGAGAGTTGTAACACCCCAATTTTGGGCTTAGAAGTTTAGGTTCTGAACCGGACCGGTTTGATTTTCGGTTCGAATATAAAAGGAGGTTTTAGGGAAAGCCTAGTTCGGGATGCTTTAAAAATATGGAAAAATATCTAAAAATCCTCTTTTAATATATATAAAAGAGTGGTGAAATCAATTTTACAAAATAAGGTTTGGAAATACTACAATTTGGTGTAGTGATTAAACTGCGATTTTTGAAAAGTTTAGTGGTGACTATTTCGTAAGGATTGAAACTCTGAATCTTTAAGGAGATAATTTACCCAAAAATGATTTCTCCAGATTTTCCCTTAATTTAGGTGGTTTAATTAATGTTTTAATTAATTAAAAGAAAAGGAAAACTATTTTTTGGAATTTCATAACTACCTTTTCCTAAAATTTTCACATTCCTTTTTCTCTCAAAATTCCATCATCCAAACACTTTTCCTCTAGAAACTTTTGCATTGATCTACACTTCAATTAATGAGATTTCTATCATCAATTAATTCCTAATCAATCTTGCATCAAATCTTTTTTATTTCCTCATTGAATTTTCAAGGAAATTGGTTCAAATCAAGGAGAAATCACCATTTAAGGTAAGATTGTTTTTATCCTCTAAATACCCAGTTCTTTACTGAAATTCCCAAGTTATCAATCCTTAATTTAAGTTTTATAAATGGTTTTAATGTTAAAAACTTGATTTTGGCTTAAAACTCAAGATTTGGAAGAAATCTTGAAGAATTTCGTTGAGATTTCATTGGGCTCTATTTGAGATGGTTCTTTAATGTATTTTGGATATTAAATGATGTTAGAAATGAGGTTTTATCAATGCAATCCCGAATAGGTTGTGTTTCCTAAGTTTTTGCTTATGAAAATGGTGATTTTTGAGGTGATCTTGGTGTTCTGTTATAGCTGGAGGTATAAGGACGAGTTTAGGTTTAATTTGGATGTTATTTGATGTTTAGAAATGGTTAGAAGTGATGGATCTTGGCTGGGTTAAGTTTTGGAAGAGTTTGAAGGTGTTTTCGGTTGTGTTTGGTAGCCGAAATGTTGGTTTTGGTTAGAGCAGTGAGTTTAGGTGTGATGGTTGAAGATTTTAATGCATGATGATGCATTAATCCTCTACTTTGATGTGTTGAAAACATGGGAGACTTCTTCGGACACATTTGGAGTTGATCCAGAGGCTTGATTGGCGTTTCGGCAAGCAAGCGAAACGTAATCGGTGAGTGGAGTTGGGTTTCCAGCTTTGAAACGATTATTTGAAGGTTTTGGGAGCTTAGTTTAAGTTTAAACAACTTAGCTAAGCTCAAGAGTAAGTTTTCGAAAAAAACTCCCTCGGATGAGCCATGTAGTGGTTTGATGCATTGGTTATAATTTGCATGTTTAAATTCTGTTTTGAAAGCATGTTTTAGCATGGTTAATGCTGGTTTTTGAAAGCCATGTGTTGAAGGATACTCAAGGTAAGAGATCCTTGGTTTGACATATTGTTGATATGGTTTTGATGCATAGTGATGCATGATGTTAAATGGCTTTGTTTAATGCTTTAAAACAGTTTATTGTTGATGGTAAATGATGTATATTGGCAAGTGATGTAATGGTTTTAAAGTACTTGAATCGAATATAGTTAGCCGGCTATAGGATTGGGTGCACCGTGAATAAAGTCACCTTGGATGTTGAGGGGTTGTTATTGTACCGTACACTCCATCCAAGTACGCTAACGAGAGAGGTAAGATCACAACGGTGGTTAAAAGTCTGTGTGTGGATCTTGTGTTATGTGTTCCTTGCTCTCGTTAGTGGAATTATACAACTACTGATGAGTGATGTTGAGGGGTTGTGATTGTACCGTTAAACTCCATCACGGGTGTTGAGGGGTTGTGATTGTACCGTTAAACTCCACCTTATGTTGTTCGGTAGTGTGTATGAAGCGTGTGGGACAACGCTTGAAATTTGCGTATCCGATTGTGTTTTGGGTTGTAAATGGTTATGAACTGTCACTTGAAAGCCAATATGTTGTATTGAATATATTGAAGCATGAGATGCTTGTAAAGTATGCAAGGTTGCATGAAAAGAGATGGGCTTGTGGTTTTAAGCTTTGCTTAAATGTTTTCTAAAATACATTATTGTGTTGGTTAATTTAGAGCATGCCTCACTAAGCTATTGTGCTTACGCTCTCTCTTTTGTACGAATAATGCAGACAATTGAAGTGTTTTGGTATTTTGGTGATGTTTTCATACACTATTAGTTTTGGTATTTTGGCAATGGGAACCTAAGATGTGTTTTGGGAGATGCGTTGAACTCCCTAAGTTGTGGCATGATGCTTTTGATGTTTTGGATTTGTAAATGGCCTTTTAATGCTTGTTTTGAAGTTTGGTTTTGGAGAATAGGAAGCATGCCTATCGACTTTTGAAATCACATGTTGGATGCCATGAATGTGTTTGGGTTTTGCAAACATGCTCTATATATGTACGATGATTTGTTGGCATGATTAGGAAGTCATTAGGTTGTGTTTGAGTGGAGTTTTGTATGAAAAACCAGCAAAATCTGCAGTTTCTGGGCAAACCGTATCGGAACACTCTCTGGCGTTTCGAAACAGGGGCCTGTAATGGCCTTCGTGTTTCGAAACGACCGGAGGCTCTTTCGAAACGGTTTGGCCACTGGAAGGCCGTGTTTCGGAACCAGTATCGAAACGGGTGAGTGATGCCCTGCGTTTCGATACGGATTCTATGTGTTTCGAAACAGGTGATCGTTGGGCATCAATTTGAATGATGTTGAAGTTTGCGAGTTTTACGTTTTAGTCATGAAAGTTGTTTTTGCAATTGTATGAGTTCGAGATGTCCAATTAATGTGAAATTTGAAAAGGAAGCATGTAATATGACTAATTTCATATTGGTAACTTAAAAAGGAAATTATGACCTTCTAATTACAGAAATTACATTTTGGTCCCTAAACTTGTAATAAGTGCAGTTGAGTCCCTCCTGTTGTTCGATCGTTGTGCCTTTCACCTATATGTTGCATGAGTACTCACTTAGGGTTAATGTACATCTAGACAGGATTAAAAAGAAAAAAAGGGTCGTTAATCAAGGTTGACTTTCGGGTTGACTTTGGTTTTCCCCGTGTAATCTTCGTAGTTCGGGTCAACCGTTTAGGCCGGGCTAAGGGGGTTACAATCATAAACTAAAGCAAGGAAGTAAAGATTGAGAAATCATGATGAGAGAATGGACCAGATTAGATTGCGTCGTAGTGTAGAAAGAAATTGACTTGTCTCGGTCTTTGAATGCAATGATCACAAAACTGCTTCTGTAGCGACCTAAATCCCTATCGCGGCAATAAGATATGCTGCCTCGACAATTCCTTGCTGGTCGGCAGATGATGTCAAGGTTCGACAAAAGCATCCTTTTATGACTCCTCCTTATCCCTAAGTGATAACACTATTGATGAATGGGCCTTGATAATACTTCCCAACGTAAACCAAGGATGAACACCAACTAATCTCACGCTTCTTTTAGCCTTTGAAACTCTATCTTATCCCTAAGGTGAGTTAGCTTTCACCGTTTGGGGTGAAAACCATGCTTATCCGTTTCGTGTGTACTCTCTCGATATTAGACAAATAGATAACCTCACAATACTCTCTCGAGAGAGATTACAAGGATAAGATCAATGCCAAGAATAAGCAAACCTTGAACTAAATTGCATTAAAAACTTAAACAAAGTACAATTGTCTTCTCACAACTACTAAGCAAAATAATCCTAACCCTAAGAAAACTTAGAACATGATGGACGTGGAGATCACACGACTAAACCCTAATCTCAAGCTCTCAATATTTGACTCTCTTTTCTCTTTTTCGACTCCTTCTTTGATGTGTGCGGCAAGCCTTGCTTAAATAGGAAGAAAAGTAGGGCAAAGTCCTTCTTGGATAGGAAGTTAAGTTGGACTTGGACGTGTCTTCATTAAAGAGGTGAATCTCTTTAATTTTAATGCCTTTATCAACTTTGGCCAAATTCCATCTTTAACATTCCTTCCATGTTTTCGCCTTATTCTCGTGCTCCGGTTGTCATGCAAAGTATGTAGAAAATCCATCGTTTTATGCTCTTCACATCGGCTATCACTTTGTATATTTTACCCTCCGACAGGTTGGTCTATGCACTGCCTCGGCAGAGGATATCTACTACCTCGGAAGGGGTCTGTCACTGGATCTAATCTGTAAAGCTTCCTCTTCATAATTCAACTTCCTTTAGTAGAAGCTGTCATCTTTTGCTTAGCTTGATCTGGATCTGTCTCGAGCTCATTCTGCACCATTTTTCCTTTTCTTCATTGCCCTCTCGGCATCACCATGCCCTGACCGTGGGTAAATCTGCTCAAGTATCAAACATGCGTTAAAACAGTACCTTTTTATCAAATAAATCAAACATCAAGATCAAAGGTAAAAGCAATGCAATTAATGCATATAGGGCCATAATGCCACTCAAATGGGTGTAGGTTAAGCAATAATTGCCATGTAAAAAGGTTGAAAACATAGGACTTTTGGGCACTTATCACCTTGCAACAGGGACACAACACATCCCAACTTACGGGCGTCAATACACCCCATCTGATTCAAAATCCAAATCGTACTGGCCATTCATGCCTCGGATGCCTCAAGCGACAACACACGATACTCAACACCGCCCAAAAAACGCAAACCTTCCAATCGCAAACCCGTTTGCCCAACAGCTGGCACAGGCACTTGCCTTTCAACAATAGCAGCCTGGAAAGCTCCAATCATCGTCTGTATCAAAGGCACCATATTACCCAAAATTGGCCTAGTTGGCGCATGTAACACCCCCTTCCCGGCCTGGTAGAGAACCGGGTCGGAGAGCGCTACCGAAAAAATAATGGAGATCGGAGACATAAATCTTAGACTTTTAATCAATATTTTAGTGCCAAATATATCAATTTTATTATTAACTCAAAAGTCATTTTATCTTTAAAATCTTATACAAAACATAGACAACATATACACAATAGTAGGGCCACAAGACTAGTATAATTACTTTAACTACTTTGCCACCATACTAGGAGTTTATAAGGACAAAACACACTACTCTTTACTTGTAGTGACTTGCCGATCTTCCAACTAATCCCGATCTCGGACCGAACACTTTGTTAGCCTGAAATGTTATGCAAATGAATGCATTAGACTTACATAGCCTAAGTGAGGTAGCCAATAACAATGAATGAGCATGTTATGCAATGTTGCATACTTCAATGTCATATTTAATGGCACATTTCACATAAATAATCTATATACACATTATGCTATTCAATCATTACAAAAGCAATATCAATAATCAATATTTTCCCTTGGACCGATTCAATAGTATTTGGATACGCGAATTCCACCACATCACCAACAATAATGGTCGTGTCATAATCCCTCCGCCGCACCAATTGACCAATACACAATACATCCCTCCGCCGCACCAGTGGCCGAAGCCCAATACCCGTACCAATGAGCTCATGAATTCTATGGCATGCCAATTGTATCCAATACTTCGAATCCAAGGTTCAACAATAATGATTCATAACAATATTTCATATCAATAAATAATATCAATAATTCATGTCATACTTATCACATGTTAATGCTTTCAATGATTTTCATGACAACAATAATCATACTATGAATCATAAAATCAATGCAATGCTTACCGTACACTTACCAACATATGATCGTTGACATAATGCTTCTAACTCAAAGGTTAGTACTAATAAATATAACAACAAATTCGAGTAGGCCCTTGCCTAACTCGAGACGCTGCTACACTCACATATCAGAACATAGAAACAAAGATCGGAATGACACCGTGTCACCCGAGACAAATGCATCTACACTCACCTCGATATTAGAGTTCCCGTATAACATCACTTTTTCCCTTGGTTGACGGTCGTCTTTTATCGATTTCTTAAACTCGACGTTGGTAGAGATTCGATATTACTATATCGAAAATATCGAACAACCAACCTTATGATAAATCGAATCTGGCTTCTATTATTGTTATTTTTTTCTCCCACTATTCGAACATCCCCATTAATTTTCCCGCACCACTATTTCTCACTTTTCCTTCATTTCTCCATCAAATGCACTCATCTCCCCCTATTTATACTTGTATAAACCGCCCCTTTCAAATTCCATGAAATTGGAATTTTAATTCCAATCTTCCACGTATGACCTTACATGGACATTTAACTGTCCTCCACGTTAGTGGCAATTGCCACCCAAAATACACTACTGCCGTGTGTCCTTTACGTGGGAATTGCTTAGCAATTCCTTCATTTTGAAGGAATCACACGGTAATTCCTTTACTATTTTAATAATAATAATAATAATAATAATAAACCGAATAAATAGGTTTCGAATCCAATTTTTTACTAGACCCGAATAATCTAATAATAATAAACCCGAATAATTAATAAGATCAAATACTTTATAGAACCGATATAAAATACTCGGTCACCGGAACCTAATTCCGACTAGACCGGTTTTTGGGATGTGACAGCGCATGTGGCACTTGCTCCACATTTTTGGAGGATTAGGCATAGGGGGTGGCAACACTCCAAGAGGTAGAACACCCTTCTAATTTCCCTGCCCACCGAGAGTAGCAATCGTACCAAACCGCAACTCTCTCCTTGTCTAATTGTGTTAATATTTCTAATGCGTGATATGAAATAGAAAAAAAACAATTAGGCCAGCTTCAAGCAAGGATCCAAGACTTCCATTTTAAATCAAAACATTTCAAACTATAGTAATAACATAATGGGTCTCTCAAATTTCCCCTCAACATGGCACAAAGCAACCAATGTGCATATCACAATCATCGTACATAGCAAACAACAAATTACAACTCACAACATCATCACAACTACTTACCAACATCCCAACCTTTCGTAACATGGCTCTGATACCACCAAATGTAACCTCCTTGTCCTAGCCTAGTCGCTAGACCAAACCGAGCTTGCTACATTAGGTTTACTGAAATAAACTGTGAAGAAATTACTCGAACACGTCCCTTTTTGTCATTTATCTTGTCTAAATGCAAATTAACATCCTATGTGTTTAAGCTCGTAGCGGAAGAAACCTCAACTCAATCAGACATCGAATTGACATCCAATTGAGTACAAACGCAAACAAGAGACCAAATTGCAATTTCAACAATTTACGAGAACCTCAACCAATTTTAAGATACCAAACCACAATTAATCAGGTTTAATGCCTTCATGTAAAATATCAACCCAATTCGACCATCCAAACTCATACAATTGCGTTCACAACATTCAGGGACTAAAATGTAAGAAAACCAAACTTCTAATTAATCCAATTAACTAACATAACAACTTTGTGTATCAGTACACTTGTACGTGTATCGGCACGCCTCGAAGGGTTTGTAAAAATCAGAATTCCAATAGCCAAAACTTATATCGATACGCCCCCGCGTGCCGATATACCTTGCCCAAATTCCTTGCTCTGTACCGATATACTTCCTCGTGTACTAAAACACCATGCCTAAAAAAGGCTATCCGTACCGATACAAGAGCATGCGTATCGATGTGCCTGGACCCGAAATGTTTACTTTTGATGGTTTAACACATTTTGATGCATTTCAAACAACTTAAACAACTTCCTAACATATATCTAACTTACTAAGGATCGAATCCTCAACCAAACATAGCATAAACAACATCTACTCATGGCATCATACTCCAAAGGGAAACTATGGGCATGCTTCCTATAAACTAAGCCAAGCAAAAGTTCAAAAACCAAACCAAACCAATTACCAACCATTAGAGGCAATTTACAAGTCTAAAACAACAACTCAAACATGTTTAAACAAGGAGTTTACACACATCTCCCAAAATAACAGCAGATCCCCCATTGCCATTATTACTTTCATTAAGGAAGTCTTTCTTGATCCCTTGCTTCCTTTGCTGCTTTTGAACCTTTAATTCTCTACATTGATGGACAAAAAGAGCGTAAGAACACAAAGCTTAGTGAGGAGTGCTAAAAAATAGAACACCATCAATGCATTTAAAACCAATTCCAAAAACCAAATTGAAATCTAATTTCAAACCATGTTTGCTTATTACTTTAGAATCATCATGCTTGAAAATCATGCACTTATCATGTTCAAAAACCAACATATTAAATCATATGCAACATGTATCATGTACCAGCAGCAAATCCCATTGCTCACACTCAAATTATGCCTTCCCATGTGTAACTACCATATGCAAAGCTTAAGAGTATACATGTATAAATCACATTACACAACATAAACTTTTTCATGATACATCAACAATTATATTGGCTTACAAGTGATCATTAACCAAGTTCCATTTCCAAAATATCATACCCGGTACACGTGTTCACAAGTGTTCTCACAACACTTCAAGCCATCTCAACTAGAATAGAGATCCAATGATAATTGCAAAACATAACAAACGGGTACAATCACAACCCTCAAGACACAAACCCCCATACATTGGTTAGAGGCTTAACCCAAAAACGGGAGACACATGACACCAATCCCTCAAGTATTAGGGTATATGGATGGAGATGGGAAACCAACCCCTCGATATCCAATGTGACTTATTTATAGTGCACTCAATCCTATGGTTGACCAACTATATCTAATAGCATGTTAAAACCACATCATTTGCCAAAATAATTCACTATAACCATGTGCCTCAATTTTTTCATATGCATAATCATAAAACTAATTTTTCCAAAGAACCAACACATGCTTTTTAAACAAGTATAAACCATACTTACACGGATCACTTACCACATGCATCTATCATCATCTCATGATTAAAACAGTATATCACATACTTTAAAAACATGCTTAACAATAGTTAACATGTAATCAAAACCAAGTGCATAAAAACATTTCTTAAAAGCACGATCGAGAGAGGAAAACCACTTTATACTTACTTCTGAACTTAGACAAGCATTTCAAGCTCAATCTAAGTTCCCAATCCACCTTAAAACCTTTTAAAAGTTGTAGGTTTTGTTCTCATTCACCAACACGTGAAACCTTGATTCGCCGACGCGCAATCAAGTGTCTGAAGCCTCTGAAGCTTCACTGATAACTTCCGGATAAACCTCTCATGTTTTAACCACATTAAAATAAAGGAATAATGCATCATAATGAATTCAACATCCCAGCAAACAATTCCTCGACGTTGCCTTGCTAAAAGCTATCAATCACCTATTTGAAACAATCGAAAACAACATCGATTGACCTTCAAACTTAACCCAGATAAAACCTAACACTTCCAAGCATCAATTAACATTAATTGACACCAAAGATTCATCTTATAACATCCTTATACATGTAGAAACCATTAAACCACCACAACTCCTCAAAAACACAACCATTAACCTAAACAATTAAAGATTCTTATAGTTTCGGGATTCCAATGTTTAAACCATCATCTAAACATTATTAAACATCAAAATCATGATTAGAATCAATCAAAGACCCAACAAAACAGATCCATTATGAAAACTACACAAATCCATCAATTAAAGCTTAATTTAATCATATTACCCAATTAAGTCACAAAACCCCAATAGAAAACATATTTAAAGAGTCAAGAAATTGGGAATTTCTATAAAGAACCTTGATTAGAGGAGAAGAACGAAGTTTACCTCCAATCCCTTGTTTCTCCCTCAATTGGCAAGATTAGATTGAAATCTTCAAGAAAACAAATGAATCATGTTGTAGGATTCCAAGGAAATCATTTGGAAATTAAAGTGGAATAAAAAGGAAACAATCTTTGGAAATTTTAGAAGAGAAATGGTAGTTTGGCTGATGAGAAAATAGAGAGAAAATCTTGAGAAATGAAAGCAAAACATGATTTTAGCAAATATCCACCTTTTCTTAACTAAATCCTTTTAATCCTTTAATTAAAACACACTTAAAAATAAAGCAAATTAAGGGAAATAGCTGATTAAAATATAGTAGCTCCTTAAAGATTTAAAATTTCGACTCTTTACAAAACAATCACCAAATAAAATAGTTTTGCATTTTTACTTTTTAGTCACTAGTTCACAATGTCACATCTCCGAATTGTATTTTTTAAAAATGATTTTACCAAAATCATTTATATATTAAATTTTGATTTTAACTATTTTCCTATATTATTATCTCACATAAAAATATAAAATCCAGAACCGACTCAAATTTCTAACTCGATCAACCAGACTAGCTAATCTAGCCTACAAATTGCTAGGCCCAAAACCGAGCGTTACAGGTATGGTATGTTTGGGCCTTGTGTGCCACATTTGATGTTGTGATGTTGATTAGCACGTGTTTGGGACACTAATGTTAGTGCAATGTGTCATTATAACTGCCATATCATCTTGCTTAGCTACATGCCTATGTTTATAATCTGCATGAAGCATGGTAGAGAAGAGGTGTATCCACTAAGCTTTATGAGCTCAGCGTTGGAATCGTTGTTTCCTTACACATGTTTTTAGGTTGCTACTTTGCATTCAAAGGAGCCTCATCGGAGTAGGATTTCAGTTCATCGATATGATCAAGAGTACAATACTTAGGCTTGTCGAATAATGTATTCATAGGACCCTTGATTTATGTCTATAACTCTATTTGGATTTTAATCATGTCAAATGCTTTTTAATTACCTTGTTTTAAATTGGAGCTCCCATGCAAACGATTTAACTATTTTGTATTAACTCTTTTCCAAAACATTGTTGGATTTATGGAATGATTATGTTTCGGGCTGAATCTATTAATAAAGTTTATTTATGGTTTGGGCATGAGGCCCAAATGTGACTACAAGTTTAGGGCATTACACCGCGTGATATCCGTCTGGACAAATAGAAGGTTGCGACGTAGGGGTGTGCTTTCGGTTAATTATGTTAACCGACCGAACTGAATTACCCAAAATCCATTAACCAAAATTCAGTTAATTTGGTCGGTTTTCAATATAACCGTAATTTGTTATAAAATTTTGGGTAAATTACACAATTGGCCACTAAATTATGCTAAAATGATCTTTTTAGTCCCTAGACTTTCATTTTATGCTAATTTGATAAAAGTTTAATGGTCATTTTATAACATATAAAAAAAATTTAATGATCATTTATAATTTTAAAAGTTTAATGACCAAAAATAAATATATGTAATATATATAATATTTAATATATAACAATTCCATCTAATTCGATTAATTAACTGGTTTCAAACTGAATTAACCGATAATCGAATGTTCCAAAAAAATTTAACCGTTAACCAAACCTACCTAAAAATAACCGACCGAATTAATAAAAAAATTAGTTCGGTCGAGTAATTTGGTTAAAACCGAATAATGCACACCCCTACTGCCGCGTGGTATGGTTTAGGCGGAAAAAAATTTGAATTTGGATAAAAGTGTTTGTTGGGATAGCAATGAATTGTAAACAACTCTAATATATTGGATTTGGGATTTGGAATGAAATCTGGCTTTGTAAGTAAAAAATGGACATTTGAATGGACTTTATTTACTACTGGATTTTATTATTTATTTATATTTATTTATCATTTAAGAGAAGTATTATTATGAGCAAGAATTGATGGCTGGTTGGTCAGAGCTGCTCACCTGCTCCCTTCCCCTTCCCTTAGGTTCTGGGTTCAAGACCTAGCGAATTCCTTCCCCTAGAGTCTCCCCCTTTAGGTAGAAGTAAAAGTAGTATTTGTCAAATAAAAAATAACAATTATTATATATATAGCCATACCAGTTAAAATTCAGGTATTACACCAATAGATTAGATACCGATAGTTATAGAAAAAAAGAATTATCATTCTTATAAAAATCAAAACTTATTTAATATAAGATTTAGAGTTAATTACATCACATGTATCCAAACTACGATTCTTATTTTAAATTGGTCCAAAAACTTTTGAACATTTCAATTCATTCTCAAATTTTGATCCTCATTCTAACTTGGCCCGCAAACTTTTGAACATTCCAATTATATCCCTAAACTATGACTCATTTTAAATTGGTCCCCAAACTTTTGAACGTTCTAATTTCATCTCCAAAAGATCAGTACATGCTAATCCTATCATACGTTAATAAAATCATTCTAAAAAGTCGTTAATTGTCATGTAAACAATGATGTGTATTATGTGATCATATGATGTGATATAAATGGTAATTTGAGGATAAATTTGAAATGTTTAAAAAGTTTGAGGAACAAATTAAAATGAGGTTTATTATATGGGGATTAAACTGTAACACTCAAAATCTGGGGAACAATTTAAAATGAGAGTCATAGTTTGAAGAGTAAATTAAAATGTTTAAAAGTTTAAGGATTGATTTAGAATGGGAATCACAGTTTGAGATGTGTGTTGCAATAAATTGTAAGATTTAAATTTTTTTTGAATAGACGGTGCCACCATTTTATTCCATAAAAACTCAAACAAAGTCCAAAAATAAAATAAAACAAAGCAAAGAAAAGCCTGCTAAAACAATAATCGGTGGCCCAACCCACTTGGCAAAAGAAAATCTTATCCATATGTGTAAAGCCAAGGGACGGTGTGGAAACACGGGGAAGCATCTGGATATTTTCCCCAACTTCAGAGAGCCTTTCCTGGCTCAGAAACCAATCATCACGATTGTTTCACGGCGGGTCCATTAGACGGCGATCCTCGTCCACCGCCAACAGCGCCAAAGACGGTGCCTCCTCAATCCAAAATCTATCCATCTGATCTCTTCGGCCTAGTGTTGCCAGTGCATGCGCTACCCGGTTACCATTCCGGCCCACAAAAGTGAATCGGCATCTGCGAAATAGGAGAGCTAACCGTTTGGCATTTGCAATCAACGGTCTGATGACCGAAACATCCTTCGCCGTATCACACAGCTTCTGAATAACCGAGCGGCAGTCACCCTCGACGACAATGTCCGAAAAGCCCAAATCAGCTGCGAATCGGAGCCCTTGAACACATGCAAGAGCCTCCGCTTCAAAGACGCTTGAGATCTCTTCATTCCTTCGGTAAGATGCCCCTAGAATCTCTCCTTGTTCATTTCTAATGACATGGCCTGACCAAGATTTGTTTCCGGTACCACAAAATCCGGCGTCGAAGTTCAACTTCACGGAAGGGGAAGACGGTGGTGACCATGTGACATCAGCCCTAGTCGGTGGGTGTTGTAAAGAAGATGAAAGTGACTGGAGCTCCAAGCAGTATCCTCGCACAAAGGAGACTACGGTAAAACAGTCATGTCTCACCCCTTCATGTATCAATTTATTCCTTGCAAACTAGAGACACCAAATAGTAATAGCAAACTCTGCATGTTTACTTTGATTAATATTTTGAAAAACCCAAACTAACCAGTTATGGAAATCCAAATAATCTGAATGCGAAGGCCATTGATAGTTTAATGCAAACCACACCTGTTGAGCAAAATGACATTGCCTTAAAACATGACAAACATCCTCTGTAGCCGTGTTACATCTTGGACATAACTTAGAACTGGAAACATGTTTGATAAACAAGTTATGCAAAGTAGGGACATAATTCATTAGAAACTTCCATAACATAATCTTAATCTTCGAAGGACAATTCAAATTCCAGAGAGTAGAGTAGAGCTTTTGAAGAATGGGATTCGTCGCAGTGAACTGTAGGAGGAGTCGATAGGCACTTCTTACGATAAAGGTATCTGTATGCTCATCCCCCCAAACACGAATGTCACTTTGTCCCACCGACGATAATCTGATAGATAGAATTAGCTTAGCTTCCTCGTCTGAAAACACCTCCCGAACTAGATTAGCTTTCCACTGACGGCGAACATCATCGATTAAATCAGCCACAACGAAAAGTTCGGGCACTTGTGGAGACGAGACCAACCGAGGAAGGGTAACAGGGAGCCAGAAGTCGTTCCAGATCGAGATCGAGCGGCCCACATCGACCTTCCAATATAAGCCCAATTCCAGTGTTCGCTTCGAGGCCCAGATACTCCGCCATATATAGGATGGGTTATGGCCCAAACTAGAACCCATAAAGTCGACCGTAGGAAAATAGCGGGCCTTAAGTAGTCTAGCCACCAAAGACGTAGGATTGGATATAATCTGCCATCCTTGCTTTGCAAGCAAAGCAACATTGAATTTTCCCATATCCCTAAAGCCCATTCCACCGGCTTCCTTTGGGAGGCAAAGAGAACTCCAGGAACACCAGTGAATACCCCGTTTTTCACTGGTCTTCTGCCACCAAAATCTTGCAAATTTGCTTTCAAACTCCTTACAGAGATTCTTAGGCAAGAGAAAGACTGACATGGCTTAGAGCGGTAGAGCCTGTAACACCGACTTAATATACACTTCCTTCCCTCCCATAGACAACAGCCTTGGCGACCAAGCCAGTAAGCTCCTTGAACATTTATCAGATAGAAAAAGAAGAGACTGCCGTTTATTTCTTCCAACCATAGAAGGCAACCCTAAATACTTATCTGGACAAGTCTGATGAGTAACAGATAGGATTCGACAAACATCCTTCCTATTTTCTGGAATTACGTTAGAGCTAAAAAACACACTGGACTTGGAAAAATTAATGCACTGACCTGAGCACCGAGAGTATTTCTCCAACAGATTCTTTAATTGGGCCGCTCCCGTGGCAGTAGCATTCCCAAAGATAATGCTATCATCAGCAAATAGCAAGTGCGAAACTAAAGGGGCACCCCGAACAATTCGAGCACCTTGTAGAAGGTCCTGGGAGATAGCCTTACGCAACAACGCTGATAGTCCCTCACCACATATAAGAAACAAATACGGACTAAGAGGGTCCCCTTGCCGAAGTCCCCTTGTAGGAAAGAAACTATCACTAGTCAGCCCATTAATAACAACCGAGTATCTCACCGTACGATAGCATCGAGCCAACATAGAAACCCACTCAGATGCAACAATCATTGGCCCCTCTTAAATATTATATCTATGTAAATCATTCCATCAACTTTTAAATAAATAAAAAATGTTGAATTATCGATAGAAGATATTTCAACCATTTCATTCAGGGGAGTTGCTAAGGTAGGCATGGCCATTGGCCCTTAATTAAGAGTGTAAATGTAGTTTTAGCCCCTCTTAAATATGAAAAATTCAATACAGTTCTTTTTAACATTTAAATATATGAGAAAATTAGAAATTTGCCCCTTCCAAAAACAAACAATTTAATAAGTCATTTTGCTGAGAGATTATTAGATGGAACCAGCGAACCAAGTCATCTATGGTCTAATCAATAAGGTCCTTCCATCTCATTTTAACTTCCAAATAACCACCCAATTTTTATTGACATGTAAGAAAGAGGTCAAGATTCACCTTGAAAAAAAGAGATAGATAAGCCTTATTGGCTGGTACCACGGATGACGTGGTGGGCCATGTGTCTCTAATAATTTTTCCATTTTAACATTTTTTTGCTTTAACCCCAAAATTGTTTAAATTGATCCCAGCCTTTCAACACAATATTCATCTATTCATTTTTTCAATCCTTTATACACACATTGAAGATAAACTGTTAAAATTTGAGTGTAGTAAGGAAAACCAAAATCTTTATTTCATGGGTATTGGTAAGTTATTGAGTGCATGCATGCAATAAGGAAGCATGATATCAAATCTTAGTTATTCCACTCGTAGCAGGTGCTTAGAGTGGGCTCATCTCCATATGACAAGCATGCACTATTAGCGAAAAAAGTCCATATACAATCAAAACATTCGTTCTTGATGAGTTATAGGCGTCGATCTCTTTGACCATTCCTTCCCATGCCATGCTGCAATGGAACCGCGTCGGTTGATACAAAGATAAACCAAACTCGAAATGCCATGCCTTCGCAAACGGGATTCAAATGACTCTGAGATTGTCGTCGACCGAATTACAGTTGACCGTGAGGATGGTGCCATGCAGGGACAGATACAGGGGTGTTGGGGGTAATTTTGCACCTTCTACATTTTTAATATAGCTTCTTGAGAGTTCGCACCCCTTTACATGAAATCTTGCGTTCGTCCCTAGTGTCATGGCGTATGTGGTTGGAAATATAAACAATGATGCATTCGCCCCATGGTAGAAGGAGCATGAAGAAGATGAGTGATAGTACAGAGTTCTTAGATGAGAATGGTATGATCGATTCGGTGACTACACTTAGTTTTGTTTTTTCTTATTTCCATGTTTTTATACTAGATTTGAAGCATATGAAACAGAATAATTGATGTTTGTAATTAATTAATTTCATTGGTTTTTATAAGCAATTAATTACTGTGTTATCAATTTTTTTATGAGAAACTGTTATCTCTTTTTTTTGTAACCTACTTGAAGCTTTATTAAGGGAATCCGCGAGGTAAATATGAGATCATTTTGAAATTACTGAAAATTTTAATAATCAATTTTTGCATTTTTTTAAAAATTTAGAATTAATTGCTAATGGGATGAAACAGTAAATTTTTTATGCAATAATTAGTGTTCAATTTTTAACGTTAGGAATATAATAAATTTAATTAAAAGAGTTATACTCGTAATGATTTTCACATATCTGAATTAATTAATTAATTAATAAATTATCGAGAAAATGAAATGACTTCAGATTGATTGTGCCGGGTCATTTGGAAAGTTGGTCGAGAAGATTCCCGAACGATGATTCATGTTGTCAAGGTCGGTTTAACTTTGACATCGTTCTCCTTAGTGTATGTGATAAAGTCATTGTTTAAAGGGCACAAATGTCATTTGGGTCGCCATGACAGTAGCGTATGTATTGGAATCAGAGCCTTCGGAATTTGGATCCAACTAGATCTGGCAAATTTGATTCGAGACCCGAAAACGGAACTGAGCCGAAATTCGAAATCGAATCGAACACAATGATCTAAAATTGATCCGAAACCTAAAATAAATCGAACCGAATTTCAGTTGAATCGAAAATGGACCCGCACCGAATTTCAACAGAACCGAATGGACCCAAACTGATTTCAACCAATTCAAATGGAATCGAACCGATTTCACCCGAACTGAAAGCAACCCGAAATAAAGAAAATATATTAAAATAAATAAATAAATAAAGATGAGAAGTGAATTGTGACACAACTCACCAAAAAGTCAAGTATACATGCTATATAAAGTCATATATAGAGTGAAAACACCAAACTTGGCTTGAAAACCGACTATAATTGATCGATCTCCTATTAACCCGATACTAACCTGATCTAAAATCAACCGAACCAAAAATCAACCGATCCAACACCTTAACCGATACCCGAACTGAAATTACCATAGATCCAAATTAAAACTGAACCAGACCTAAACCAAATCAAACTGAAATTAAACCGAATACAATCATACCTGAAATGATCCAAACTAAAACTGAACTGAATGACTCGTTTGCAACCTCTAGATCCAATCTCTACTTTTGTCCACTTTACGCTCGGTGGTTTTGTTGAGTTTGCAAACAATATATATATGTGTATATATATATACATGGGTTAGGATCCACTTACCAGTGTAAAACTCTTTAATTTTTACATACTTTTTGGATCATTAGATGGGAGAGATGGATGATTGTGATTAACTCCTTACTTTTTTACCAAGTGATAATCTTCACATATTCTACTGTTAATCTCAGCCATCCGTTTTACCCATCCAACGTTCCAAAAAACGTGTAAAACTTATAGAGTTTTACACTGTGTAACTGGATCCTATCCATATATATACAAGGATGGAATCAAGTTACATTATGTAAAACTCATTTAGTTTTACACTAATCTATGACCATTGGATGAGTGAAATGGACGGATGAGATTAAAAGTAAGATATGTGAAGATTATCACTTGAAAAAAAAGTAAGGAGTTAATCTCATCCATCCATTTCACACATCCAATGGTCATGAATTAGTGTAAAACTAGTTGAGTTTTACATAATGTAAGTGGATCTTAACCTTTATATATATATATATGTGGGTTAGGATCCACTTACACTATGTAAAACTCAATTACTTTTACACCATTTTTGGACCTAGGATGATGATAATAACTGGATAAGATGATTTCCTTATTTTTTGCAAGTGATATTTTTCAAATATTCTACTGTTAATCACATCCATCAATTTACCTTCATCCAAGAGTCCAAAAAAGTGTAAACATAGTGTGTGTATGGGTTAGGATCCACCAACACATAATGTAAAACTAAGAGTTTTAGACGTTTTTTATATAGTATATATTCGGTTTATTGTATATACTCGATATTCGTGGCTCTCTCGTCCATCAATATGATTATAGAAACAACACCGCCTTTCTTGGTATAGAGTAATGAACGAAAATCTTGCCTTTTCTCCTATCCTTTATTCTAAATTTTTAACATGTGTCCCCCCCCCCTTTGAATAATTTCTATCTAGGCGAGGGGAAGATGAATTTTACTTCTATTGGGTCATGAACCCACAACCTAAAGGAAGGGAAGAGTCGGGGCCGGATCCAGGAATTTAAGTTTGGTGGTTCATCTATTTACCTTAATTAGAGGTTTAAGGCTTCGAATTCATCTAGACAATCAATTTGAATACAACAGACTAAATGAGCATAAAAATGCATTTTGTTAAAGAAATCTATCCACTTGAAAAAGAATTAAAAAAGTAATAACAAACCCTAATTGATAAAAGTGATTAGAAAGTTAAATTGATAAATGGATAAGTAGAGAAATTCAGGATGAATCATATTTTCTTGTCAAATAGAACGTTTAAATAGATAAGTATGATATCGTAAAAGTTCTTCCGTGTTTTAAAAACAAAGGTTATCAAAAGTTCGAGCATTTGAGGATTGACCAAAATGTAAGTTTTGTAGTAGTAATTTTTTTAAGTATGAAGGGTGACCCAAATGTAACCTTACCCATAATTGAGTGACCGAAATGTAACCTTATCCATATTTGAGTGACTCAAAAGTAACCTTACCAATATTTGAGTGACTCAAATGTCTTTTAAAAATTTAATGACCCAAATATAACATTACCCATAATTGAGTGACATCAGTTATATTTTATTCCAAAACTTAACGGTGGGTCACGTGACTCACCAAGCACCTAAATACATCCGCCAGTGGGAAGAGTGTCAGCTCGAGAACTTTAACCACTTGCTCTAAATTTTGCTTACGCGTGTGTTATCTTTAATAAAATGCATTACGCCTAGTTTGTTAGAATAACAAATGTTTATTATTTTTTTCTTCTATTTGCATGAGATTAAAGTAACTCTTTTAAATTTTAATTTAATATAATTTTTAATTGTATAAAGATTAAAAATTCATAATATAAACCATAAACTTAAAATTATAAATAGTAAACTCTAACCAATAAGCTTTGAACCTCGAACTCCAAATCTTAAACAATAAAACACTAAACCATAAATTTAACCATGTTAATTTTCTTTTTATTTGATTAAAAGGTCAAATAAAATAAAATAAAATAAAATGATAGTGTTTTATTGAAACCTAAACTATAAATCACCCCCTAAATTTTAGACACAAACTTAAATCATGAGTACTAAACCCTAAACTTAAAACATGTTAAATTTCTTTTTAATTGAAAAGTCAAAAAATAAAAAATAAAATATAACGAGCGTTTCTTTATAATTTTGAATGAGTTTATTAAGTCATTTGAAACACTTAGGATTTGGAGTCATGCATCTAAACTGGAAATCTTGTTGTTCGAACTTTTTATTTTTCGTGAAATACCCTTATCTGACACTTGAATTTAAGGATATGACTTCTAAGGATCCTCCAAATACATGAAAAATTTTAAGAAAATCTAACCATACTAGTGTCGGATACGTGACCGTGCCTGGCACTTACATTTGAGTCCAAGCAACATAGCTGGAAAGCACAATATGATGTTTGTCTTGAAGTTATTAAACTACATGTAGCTAGACCTGGCAAACTTGACCCGAGACCTAAACCGATTTACCTAAATCGAATACGATGATTGGATTTGACCCGAAACCCGAAATAAATGAATCGTACTTCAGTTAAATCGATTTTCAACAGAATCGATTTCACCTGAACCGAAGGCAACCCGAAATAAAGAAAATATATTAAAATAAATAAATAAAGTTGAGATGTGAATTATCGCAAAACTCACCAAAACTCAACTATACATGCTATATAAAGTCATATATAGGATGGAAAAACCTAACTCGGTCTTAAAACCCGACTAAAACTGATCGATCTCCTATTAACCTGATATTGACCCGATCCGAAATCAAGCAAACCAAAAATCAACTGACTCAATGCATTGACACGATACTTGTAACCCCCAGACCTGCCTATGCGTTACAACGGATCCTAGGAAGTCACATTAGGGTCACAAGAGCGACCCACAGTGAAAATACACATAAAAACATTTTTTTGAACACTTATTATACCGTAAAATCAACTTATGTTTAAAATATCATTTCAGGAAGTCATTTAAAAACATAACAAAAATTTCAGAAAATGTTTTACAAACACTATCATAAAACAATACATGACATACATGCCCACTAACTATACAATACCGTACTCCAGAAACAACGTTGAGGGAACTTCGAACACTGATGTCAAACATTATACCATGCTATATTCTTTTAACCTGCGATGATAAAAACAACATGAGCTTGGAAAACCTCAGTAATACAGAACTACCAAAAGATGCTATAAGCTCATGTAGATACATAGTAGGCATAACATTTTCATGATGTTCCAAGTGGTAATATTCTTCATTTCCTTTCCGCTATTTCAGGGTAACATTATACTTGAGAATAACGGTACTTGCTATTTATTCAATCATCGAGTAAAAAATGAGAATTATTCAAACTAATAGATTACGAAGATGGAAACAAAGAGTTTAGCGTCTAGTGTGTTCCAATAAGTGCAGATCAAACATGCATAAATACATACTAGCCATATCATAAGAACACGTAACAATTCAATGCAAATGATCAAGTACATACAAGGGTTTACTAGTAACAACCCTCCAACCTTACACCAATATGCAGTCCCCCATAACTCCATCCATAAGGACTTACCCTAGGCCCGATGGGGGCTGCCTTTGGTCCATAAGGATTTACCCGTGCTAAAGAATCGGAACCTACCCAAGGGGAGACCTTGAGTCCATAAGGATTTATCAGCTGGATCAGGGCTGCACCTGCAAAAACTTCATAACATAACCCAACAGTATACCTCAGATAGTAATCTGTGTTCAGATTCCAGACATGAGTAACAGAATACATGTGATAGACACATTCTATTTAGAGTATCAGAAACAGAAGATTCATGCTTTTTACAGATAATGGGCATACCATTGAACAGAGCAGACATTTTCATCATTCATCATGCAAACATATTGTACCGTCATAGGTCAAGCTAACAGATCATGCTATCAAATTCATAAGAAAACCAGACAATACCATCACAGATCAAGCAATCACATACCAAGTATACATATTAAGTAGATATACATCAGGTATGCAGAGAATGTCATCATATACCCAGTTCATCATTTCATCTCATTTTCTAACATAGTGATGCAATCTCAATAACAATTGAACATTCATCAAACATATCATTGTTTATGATTAAATTGTTATATTGTTTACTAATATGTAATCATTATACAATTCATTCAATGGAATATAGCACACATGGAACACACTAGATAGACAATTTTATTTCTTGAAGATACTCGGCATTTACAGAAGGGAACACATTAAACTTTTGACAATTTGAACGAATTTCATAAACGAGGTCCCTATTAAAAACGAGAATTCGTATTAACAGTTCACAGTAGATATTCAAAATTTGATACATCAAGATCTTTGAGAGTTTAGATATATCATGAGTACTTTAGTCATTTGAACGAATTAAACTTTTGACAATTTGAACGAATTTCATAAACGAGGTCCCTATTAAAAACGAGAATTCGTATTAACAGTTCACAGTAGATATTCAAAATTTGATACATCAAGATCTTTGAGAGTTTAGATATATCATGAGTACTTTAGTCATTTAAGCCTACAAGGGCATTATGGGTATTTTATCATACATGGGCGTTTTGGTAATTTATACCAAAGAGGCATAAACAGTCGTTCAGGAAATTCTATTTGCTCATCAGTTTTCCAACCATGCATTCAGAGATTTCTATAATAAGATCTTCCGTGATATCGGATACATTCAGGGCTATTTTGATTATTTGGCCAACGAGGGCATTTTGGTCATTTAACTATCAGGGTGATTTTGTAATTTAGCCCAATAATGATAAAATGACGATTTACAATATTTAAGATTTCCAGAAATTTTTCGAGCCTATGATACGTTCGAATTAACATCTCCAACCTTGCAGTACCAACTAACCCTTCTAATACATCTAGTTGTATCGTATATCTGAACAATTGCTTTCATATTTCACCACAGGACTTGCCACAAAATAGTCGAACTTATATTCTGGGAGGAAAAACTTCCAACCTTATACTAACACCAGGAGTGATTGACATACATGATTCATGCTTCAACCCTTAGGGGTATTTTAGTCATTTTCAACTTTATTGGCATTTCCAGAATTTTATCAAAGGGAATTTACTTATTCCACTCAATGGGGTATTTTAGTTATTTTGAAGCTTGGGATATCCATCGTTCCTGTCAATTGAACTATATATAATATTTCAATCATTTAAGTACTCGTGGGTGATTCGGCCATTCACGAAATTTTAGTACCTCCAACCACTTCATTCAATTTTAGAACTCAAAGGTTTATCCATTGTTCTGGTTAATCTGCAAACCCCGGTGTCCGAGGATACTTCAGCCCTTTTTGGTCAATACGATCATTCTGGTTAGTTTAATCATATCAGTATTTCCAGTACTTTTAGTCATTTCAATCAATTCAGAATTTTGAGCCACTTACTTAATTCAGGGGTATGGATAGATTCCCCTGAATCTATAGTCAGAGATTCATTTTAAATCCAAGGAGACCTAACACCTTACAATCTCGAAGGTTTAAATCTTGTTACCATAGCTTTCCAAGTAGTTCGAGGTTTTCAGATGAATCATGTTGTTTTACCATATCTAGCGTAGATTTCTAGATCGCTTCCGATTTCCAAGGGTATTTTAGTCATTCTTATACCTTGAGGGCATTTTTGTAATTTCATATCCAAATATTTTTCACATTTTATCATTTGACACTAATAATAGGATTTGGAGATTAGCTGCCTTATTAATTACTTATTGAACTCTAGATCCTTCTGATTTAATAATCTTCTCATTCGAGCATTGCAATCTTATCTAGATTATCATACTCTTTTCCATATTCGGTTTGACTTGAGCAGAATTAAAAGTACTCATCATCATTTTTATGCATGCATTAACAAATACCAACATGTTCATAAAGCATACAAGAGGTAGTAATGTATTACCTTAACTCCGAGCTATAACGGTCAATTCATGAAACCCCACTCGATTGCACTAGAACTCAAATTCGACGTCCATCAACAATTCGTATTCAAGGAGCTATGAGTACCTTCAATTACACAAATTCACATTTTAATTCTTGCTCACAGTACTTCTAATTGAATAATTAATACATATAGAAGTTTGTGTTCAAGGTCAGGATCGGAGGCTTTCGGGTCAGAATTTTGTGAAACGGGCTTCAAAAATGGACTCATGACGTCGAAAAACATAAAATAAGAGTTTTCAAAAAAGTTAACTTTTTGGTCAACGGTCAAAGTCAACGCTGACGTCAGCAGGTCAACGGTCTACTGAGGTCAGGGTCAACGCTGGCGTCATATTGATGTCATCGATAAGCAAAAAGTCAACCGAGTTGACTCGGTGAGTTGACTCACTGAGTTTACTCAACGAGTTGACACAGTTTAGGGTTAAGCTCGGGCTCGGGTCAGAGACGGGTCGGGTTTGGGCTGTTGGGCCGACTGGTTCATCCGGTCTAGCCGGTTCAAGCTGGTTCACTCACCCAAATATTATGGTCACCGAACGCCCGCCAGAAAAGTCGCTGGAGATGCCCTTCCGCGTCGATTCTACCGAAAATCAAGATGATCAAACCCAGAATCATATTTATACCAAAACTAAGTCAAACATGCAAGAATTCAGCCGGAAATTACCTAAAAAGTTCAAAAAGGCCGGATTACCGCGTAACACCGATGAAGCCCTTACTAGCGCCGGATGGTGGTCGGACGGCTGGGTTTTGCTCGCACTTCGTTCGGAGCTAAGATCCGGTGGCTGTGTCGCGAATGGACGGTGGACGGGGTCGGAAAGCATAGGAAACAGAGGCGTACGATTGGGGTATTTGTCTGAAACTTCCAGACGTGAATCGCGGCGGTCGGCGCGAGTTCTCGGAGCGTAGAGAGTCAGACCTTGGTCGCGAGATAACGGTGAACGAAAGGGTGACGGTGGTGTCACCCGCAAGTGGCAGACGACGGCGGATCGAGGCGAAAACATGGGTGACCCTTGGTTCTCGACGAGCCCTAAACTGACATTTCACGGAGAACGATGTAGCGGTTGCATGCGTGACTGGCAGTTGTTGGTTCAGAGTGAGATGACGCGCACGCTGGTGGTGGCAGTGACAGCCACAGTGGGGTGGCGTGGCAGATCGGAGCCGGATGGTGGCGGGGAGATGAAGAAGGTGAAGAGTCAAGCCGCCTATGTATTTTTTTGTAATCGAAAGGGGTAGGAGGATCTAATTAGATTTTAACTATTATGGGTTTGATCGAACCAAACTAAAACAAATAGAATCAGAGGCAGGCTAAAACCAAGAGCGTCCTTAGCTCAGATGGTTAACCTTTCTATTACTCATGCCAAGGGACACGGTTTCGAGTCCCCTTAGCAATAATTCCTTTTTTTACCTTTTTTGGGTGTTACAACTCTCCCCCCTAAAAGAAAATTTCGTCCTCGAAATTTACCAGGGTATGAGAAATGCAGAAACTGCTATTTCATTTGTTCTTGCATTAAAACTTATCCATCAGAGTATACTTGTTCCTCAGGACTCTTAGATGGTCACTATTCAATTAGAAAGAATCCTCAGTTTCTCATACTAACTTTGGACCCAAAATCATGATGTTGCGTGTAAAAGTGTCTATCGCAATTGTAGTGCAAGTGTACACGACGCAAATAGTAAAGTGATACGGAAGTATCGGATATCGTCTCCACAGGGACTGGGCTAATAGCTTCACCTTGAATTACTGCACAAGAGTAAAGAAAATATTTAAGAATTTGTCACGAGGATAATAAAGAACTTAAATAAAAGAGTGGAGAAATCAAGATAGAGAGAATGGGCTGGTATTGAATTGCTCAGTAATGCAGGTATTGCTAAGTTTAGGAAATCCAGTTCTGTCGTCGTCCCCGTCGCGGCAGCACATGTCGTGGCGGCAGTCTGTTGCTTGTCGCAGTGGCGAACACGCAACTCCATACTTCAAGTTTGGCAAGAATCCCTGATGTGCCTTGGCCTATCCCTAGGTCCAAGTCTGTCGATGAACACGTCTTTGATGATACCTCCCGGCGTGAATCGAAGGCTGAACATCGATGTTGTTGAATTCTTCTTTAGCCACTTAACCTCGTCTTATCCCTAGGTCCGAGATAGTTCAACTATAAACTAGAGAACTCACACTTATTCATTTCATATACTTAACTCTCCCGATATTAAGTAAATAGATAACCTCGCAATGCTCTCCCGATACTCTTGCAAGATGTTAATAACCAGAATAAGAGAACTTGAAGTTTATTTTATTGAACTGAAAATTCCTAAAACAAAAGCAACCCTTGCAACTACTTTACAAAACAACCTGTGGCCCTAAGGGGAATTTAGAACATGATGAGAGGATGAAAACGGCTAGGGTTTTGGGAAGAAGGCTTGAGATAGGTGATGATTTCCCTAGGTCAAAATACATGCCCTTATATAGGCTTTGGGTCCAAGTTTTCTAAAATAGCAAGAATACAAGTTTAAATTAAAGTACAACTCTAATAAAGACTAAATCTTCAGAGAATCTAACTTTAAATCGTCCTCCTTCTTGCTTGGGATTTTCTCTCCTTGAACTTTGGGCTTGGCATTCCTTCTGATCTAGGGCTTGGAAAAATATTGTGGTTTTCCACGATAGACGAGCTTAATTTTATCTATCTATCGAGGTCCACTTTGCTTCTTCTCCTCAAAACTGCTGTCGTCCTCTGCTGTCACGGTGGCAACCATGGCAGCATCGTCCTCCTTGACTGCTCGTCCAGTTCCAGCTCTTCTGCTTTACTGCCCAGCGCCAGCCTCTCCATCTGCAACAGCACCAACCTGCAAAAGCAACCAATTTCAGTAGAAATTGTGCCTTTTAATATATTTGTGATGTCTAACTGTAAACTGACCTAAATGCAATGGATTATGCTTGAATGCAACAGAAATATGGGTTAATTAGGGGGTAAATAATAGAACTTTTACACACTCAACACACCCCCAAACTCAAGTTTTTGCTTGCCCTCAAGCAATTCAGACCTAAAAGAAAAAAACAAATATTTTTGTTTTGGCTTAAAACATTGAACTTTCCCTTACCCTCCATTCGTTCTCTGTGACGGCAGCACCTTGTCGGATAACTTAGGATTTGTTCAGAGTCTCACTATAGTCCTCGTGTAGTGTGCCCATGCTTGCGAACAGTTATATGCCAAGACTCTCTTAGTTTCACTAGAATATTTCAGCCCTTAACTTGAATTTTTATGCCAAAGTTTATCTTTTGAAGGCATTTTTTATGCTTCTTTGACTTTTTTGTTTTGACTCGATTTCACTATTTTTTAAGCTAAAGTTGCACTAGAGCCAGTTTTGGGCACCTCTAGCTAACTTCCTAGAGCCAGTTTCGGGCACATCTAGGGCTGTTGAGTCTCTTTTGCTAAACTTCTTTCCTAGAGCCAGTGTTAGGCACCTCTAGGGGCTATTCAAGTGCTAAGCTTCCTATTCTAGTTGACTAAAAGAGTTCTAAGCAGTCTAATAGTCACAAATAGTGTTTAAGTTTTCAAAACTATAGAAAGGCTCTAAACTGCTCCTATGACTATCCTAAAGGCACTGCCACGACAGAGCTGTCACGGCAGGTAACTTCAGTTCATAGACTTAAGCCAAAATTTTCATATTTTCATTTTTAGCAAAAATAAACTAAGTAAAAGACACAATTTAAAACTAAATTAGACTCCATTGATGAAGGGATGCCAACCCCAAACTCGAGGGTTGCATTGCCCTCAATGCAAATGACAAGATAAAAAAATATAAAAGCAGTACATCACAAAATATATAGGCAGACAACAAAATAAGATAAGAAACTTAAATTTTTAATCGCTGTCGTCGATGCTGCTGCTGACTCTGATCTGGCGGCAGGCACGAGCTTTCAGAGCTGGCTGGCTGATGGGGGAGGCAGATGTGGTCTTTCCTTTGGCCTCCCGTGGTGGTTGAATCCTGGTTGGAGAGATATGAGGGGGTTTCTCCACAACCTAGACTTCTGAGCTGCTATTGTTGTCTGCATCGCTGCTGCTGTCGCTGCTGCTGCTGTTGGCTCTTGTCATATTGTTTTTGTCTGCCATTCACTTCTGCCATTTCACTAGTGAAAACTCCTTCGATAGATTCCTCTTAATAGAGGGTTCATTGTCGCTTGTGGCCCAGACGGAGGATGACGAAAAACCAGCAATGAAGGCGTCAAGCTCTTCCGATGGCATTCTGCGTTTCGTTCCACGAGCAGATGTCTCAGCACGGTTGCTGCCAGCGGCTGTCGGGGCAGGTGATGGTGTTGATGCGGCAGAGGGTGTCCGTGGTGTGACAGCAGGTGTTGGAGTGTGGGCAGGGGTAGGTACAGTAAAATAATGTGCAGGGAAGGTGGGGAATACAACATCAGGGAAATTTAAAGAGTTTTGGATAAAATGTACCGTAGATGTAGTAAAATCCCTGATGAAGCTCATCAAACCAAGCTGTCGTTCCTCCATCTTCTGGATAGCAGCTAAGATCTGGGAGGAGGAGTCGGTCGGGGCTGCTGCTGCTGGTTGCTGCCTGGCTGCTGTGGCAGCTGGTTTAGTCTCTGGCTGCTCTGTCGTGTCTCCTGTCGTGGCAGCTGGATCAAATGATGACAAAGGGGTGGCAGCAGTTAGCTCCATTAGGCTGAGTATGTTCTTTTCCGTCCATCCCTTCCCTTGGACTCTAAGATCAGTGGTAACTTCAGGTACGCCATGGCCGCGACAGAGGGCTGTGATGAGGTATGGGAGGTAGAACGGTCCCGTCGGCCGCTGTGCGCACTCCAAGATACTTTTACGGATATAGATGCCCACGTTAATGGGCCTCTCATGTAAAATGGAGTGAATTAAGGCTAACCTGGGCTGGTCGATCGCGGTATTGTGTGACGACGACATGATCCGCTTTTTGATAAAAGCATTCCATAATTTTGCTTTCGTCAATAGTTGAGTCCTCTTTACCGTCCTTGGGTTCTTGCGGCTGGTGTTCCATTGAGTTCCCTCATCTGTCAGCTCTTCCATGACATCATCATAGGCAGCAGGGTCAAGGGTGTTGAGGAACTGTTGGTGGGTGTCGTCGTTGCTACCGACGTAGAATCTGTACAGTGTGTTAATGTATTCAGCTTCGAACGGCACTTCCTTTCCTCGTACGATCACCGCTGTCATCATCCTGCTGTTAATGGCAGCGTAGAATTCTCGTACCAATGAGACGTTAATCTCCTCAGACTGTTCGGCAAATATCTGCCACTGTAGAGCTCAAATTTTTCAGGCTATGAACGAATTTAGGCCCAGATTTTCCTCCTTTGACGTGTAAATGAATCCCCTTTCTTACCACATATCTCTGATCTGGAATGAGCGTGGGGTGGTAGCTGTCGGTGTGGAGCTGGAGGCAGCATTCCTACGGGTCTTCCTGGAAGACTTTGTTGCAAGGGTTGTGAAAATGAAAAAGGAAGCAAGTAAAATCTAGAGGAAACAAGTAAGAAGAGTATAAGTGAGTGAAAATGAACAATTAAACGGGGTTATATAGAGAAGGATTTGCTGCCCGTTGGAGCTGTAACGGCAGGTACGAATAACGGGGCCAGCTGTTACGCGTTAGCGTGTCTGACGCATCTATCACGTGTTTCCGTGTCTGTTGCACGTCTGTGACGTGTTTCCGTGTTTGACGCGACAGCGTGTTGACAGCCTGTATTTTTCGCGTCTGTCGCGGCAGCTGTAACGACAGGCTCCAAAATTTGGGCTTTGTTGGGCTGGTGGATGGATGGTGGGCTGAGTTCACTTCTCCTGTTCTTCTTGACTCCTTTATTTCCTAAAAAAAGAAAAATAAAAACATTATTCAAATAAAATAAATCTTATTTCCTAATAAATCATAAGTAATAATAAAACTAAAAATAAAAATTAGGTTAAATTAGGAGTGCCAGGTGGGGCATCTCCTAAGGTAACCACTTCCTGCATTCGTGGGGCTTCAATCCCCTAATAATGCTTTAAGCGATGTCCGTTGACTTTGAATTGGTGCCCGTCTTTTAACGATCGGATTGTGATGGCACCATGGGGAAAAACCTGTACAACTTGGAACGGGCCAGATCATCTAGATTTCAGCTTCCCTGGAAAGAGTTTTAATCTAGAGTTAAATAACAACACAAGCTGCCCTGGGCAGAATTGTTGTGGCAGCAACTTCTTGTCATGCCACTTCTTAGTTTTATCCTTGTAGATTCTTGCATTGTCATAGGCCATTGTCCGGATTTCTTCAATTTCGTTCAGATCCAATAGCCTTTTCCCCTGCCTTGTCCAAGTCCATATTCACTGCCTTGATTGCCCAGTATGCTCTGTGCTCGATCTCGACAGGTAGATGACATGTTTTCCCATAGATCAATCGGTATAGAGACATTCCCAATGGAGTTTTAAAAGCTGTCCTATAAGCCCATAATGCATCATTAAGGAGTAAAGACCAGATTTTCCTAGTTGGCTTGACCATCTTCTCAAGATTTTTCTTAACTTCCCTGTTGGATATTTCAGCTTGTCCATTAGTTTGAGGGTGATATGATGTTGCGATCTGATGCTTGACACCATACTTCTTCAAGGCAGCAGTAATAACCCTATTGTCGAAATGTCTCCCTTCATCGCTGATGATCGCCTTAGGGATGCCAAATCTAGAAAATATGTTTTTGTGTAAAAATATTTGAACTGTCTTGGCATCGTTCTTTTGAGTGGCGATAGCTTCAACCCACTTAGAGACATAATCTACTGCCAGGAGGATGTATAAATTCCCACATGAAGATGGGAATGGTCCCATAAAATCGATCCCCCAAACGTCGAAGATCTCGACTTCAAGAATGTTCTACAGCGGCATCTCATGTCTCCTTGAGATGTTTCTTGTTCGTTGGCACTTGTCACAACTCTTGTAGAAGATTTGAGCATCTTTATACAGTGACGGCCAATAAAACCCTGACTGCAGCACCTTGGCAGCAGTTTTATTGCCTCCTATGTGTCCTCCATACTGTGAAGCATGGCAGTGATGAAGTATGTCTTCTTGCTCCTCCTGTGGTACGCATCTCCTTATAACCTGATCTGCACAGATTTTGAAAAGAAGAGGTTCGTCCCAATAATAATGTTTAACATCATTTTGGAACCTCTTCCTGGCTTGATAATTAAGGTCATGAGGAATTATTCCGCTAATTAAGAAATTAACAAAATCAGCATACTAGGGGAGTTCAGAAGACTTACGTGCCGCCATGGCTGTCGCGGCAGTGACTGCGGCAGCAAAGAGCTGCTCGTCTGGGAAGGTCTCCAATATGTTTGTCTCACCTGTCGATAGACTCTGTCCCTTCTCCAACCTTGACAAGTGATCTGCCACTTGATTTTTTGTCCCCTTTTTGTCCTTGATTTCAAGGTCGAATTCTTGCAATAGCATGATCCAACGTATCAATCGAGGCTTTGCATCTTTTTTCGCGAACAAATACTTCAATGCAGAGTGGTCTGTGTGCACTATAACCTTCGTTCCAAGTATATAAGAACGGAACTTGTCAATGGAGAATACTACATCTAATAACTCCTTTTCTGTGGTGGTGTAGTTCACTTGGGCGTCGTTCAGTGTCTTGCTGGCATAGTATATGACATGAAATAATTTGTCTCTCCGCTGCCCAAGTGCTGCCCCGACAGCATAGTCACTAGCATCACACATGATCTCAAATGGTTGTGTCCAGTTTGGGGCTACACTATTAGGGTTGTTACCAGCTTTTCCTTCAGAACCTTGAATGCTTCAGTACATTCATCGTTAAAGTCGAAGGGTCGGTTCTGCTCCAGAAGATGGCATAAAGGTTTGGTGATTTTTGAAAAGTTCGCAATGAACCTCCGATAAAAAGCAGCATATCCTAAGAAGCTTCTGATTCCCTTGACTGTAGTGGGCGGCGGCAGCTTTTCGATCACTTCTATCTTAGCCCTGTCGACTTCTATGCCACGACAACTAATCTTATGGCCAAGGACTATCCCTTCATCCACCATGAAGTGACATTTTTCCCAGTTTAACACTAAGTTTGCTTTTTCACATCTTTCGAGTACCTTCTGTAGGTTGCCTAGGCAGCTTTCAAAGTCGTCTCCAAAGACTGAAAAGTCATCCATAAAGATCTCCAGGAAATCCTCCACCATATCGGAGAATATGGCCATCATGCACCTTTGGAAGGTAGCTGGTGCATTGCATAGTCCAAATGGCATTCTCCTAAAAGCGTATGTTCCGTAGGGGCATGTGAATGTCGTTTTTTCTTGATCTTCCGGTGCGATAGCTATTTGATTGTAACCTGAATAACCATCAAGAAAACAATAATAAGGTTTACCCGCTAGTCTATCAAGCATTTGATCAATAAAGGGTAAAGGAAAGTGGTCCTTTCGGGTAGCTTTGTTAAGCTTCCGATAGTCCATACAAACCCTCCAACCGGTCACAGTCCTGGTTGGGATTAACTAATTGTTTTCGTTGGTCACCACGGTCATTCCTCTTTTCTTGGGAACACATTGCACAGGGCTCACCCATTTGTTGTCCGAGATGGCGTAGATTATTCCAGCATCTAGCCACTTAATTATCTCTTTGCACACCACCTCTTTCATTGCTTGGTTTAGCCGCCTTTGAGCATCTATAGTCGGCTTATGATCATCCTCTAAAAGGATTTTATGCATACATAATGTCGGACTAATACCTTGAATATCAGCTATCGTCCATCCAATAGCCTTTTTGTGTTGCTGCAACATCTCTATTAACTGTTGTTCCTGTTCCTGCATCAACTTGGAAGAGATGGTTACGTGCAACGTATCATTTAAACCAAGAAAAGCATATTTTAGCTGCCCTGGCAGGGGCTTCAGTTCTAAAACAGGGGGCTCAACAGTTGATGGCTTTTGAATTGCATGGTTATCCGAGGTATAATTTAAAGGCTCGAATAACTTACCTAGCCGATTGCCTATCTAGTTTACCTCCTCCTGATCTTCGGTATCTGATGTATCGGATTCTGAGGAGTTGCTGTCGTCGGTGCTGTCGTGACAGTCTTGTAAGTGGCTGCCGAGGCAGTGACCAATGTTGATGTCATGACAGCCCAACCTGATGCAGGGTTGGTCAAGGGTAACTTCAGTGATAACCTTGCATTCTTCTTCTGCATCAGCGTGCTTCATAGCTTGGAGAACATTCAACTTTATTTTTTGATCGTTCACTCTCATGGTGAGTTCTCCTTTTTCCACATCAATCAGTGATCTTCTCGTGGCTAAGAAGGGTCGCCCCAGGATGATTGGTGCGTTTTCATCTGCTTCACAATCTAAAACAAGAAAATCGGCATGAAAAATAAACTTATCCACTCTTACCAGAATATCTTCAATTTTTCCTTCCGGATGAACGTAAAAGCGGTCTGCCAGCTGCAGAATTACTGTTGTGGGCCGAGCTTTTCCAATACCTAATTTCTAAAAAAACAGATTTTAGCATTAAATTTATACTAGCACCAAGATCACAAAGTGCCTTACCCACATATTTATCTCCGATTACACAAGGTATGATGAAGCTCCCCGGATCCTTCTTTTTCTGGGGTGGATGCTTGTGCAGAATACTCATGCATCCTTCTGTCATCTTAATAGTTTCAAATTCCCCAAGTCTATATTTCTTCGACATGGCATCTTTGAGAAATTTGGCGTAACCGAGCATCTCCCCAGCGGCATCTAACAGCGGGATGTTGATATGAACCTGCTTGAAAATATCATAAATCTTTTTAAGCTGTGATTCTTGCTTCAATTGTTGTAACCGTTGAGGAAAAGGAGGTTGGGGACGATTATCAGCAATACATCCTTCCCACTGCATACGAATCTGAGGAGGTTTGGGTTCATCATCTTTCTCCTTTATTGCTTCTGCTGTCGTGGCAGGCTCATCGGCAGCAGGCTGTTTGTTACCTGTCGGGGCAGCTTCCTCGGCAGGTCTGTCCAAGGCTGGTTTCTTCACTGTTTCAGCTTCCTTCTCTGGCCCTGGTAGTTTCTTCCCACTCCTAGTAGTAATGGCTTAACACTGCTCATGTGTGGGCTGCCTAGCATTTTCAGTATTGCTAGGAAATCCGCCAGTCTGCCTTGGGTTGATATGCTGGGAAACCTGACCCATCTGTGTCTCCAACGATTTCAGAGTAGCTTCATGATTTGTCATCCACATCTCTGTTTTATCCATGAATGTCTCCGTCTTCTTGACAAATTGATTCATGTTCTCAATATAAGTTCCTGTTTGAGACATAAACGTAGCCAGAGTCTGTTCCAGTATACTGTTTGTGGAAGCTAGTGGCTATTGCTGTTGCGGCTGCAATTGCTGTCGAGTCAGCAATCTAGGTCCTTCCTGATTCTGATTATTGTGTGCTTGAGGATTCAGGGTATTATTAGGATTGCTCCAAGAGAACTTGGGATCCTTTCTCCAGCTGGGATTGTAGTTGTTGGAGTTGTAATTCTGCTTATTGTAATTTCCAACATACTTTCCCTCTTCTAACTATATAGGACATTCATCCGAACTGTGATTTCCTTCACAAATTTCACATACCTCTTCGACAGCAAATAACGACTGTGAATCATCGTTCAAAAGTTTCTTCATTGCCTTAGTAAGGTATGCCACATGTGATTTCATCGTGCTGTCGGCCTCATAATCCTTAACAGCTAAGACCCGTTTACCCCCTCTTCTTGCTTTCGGAAACTGCTCCTCATTCTTGTCCAGATTTTTCAATACTTGCATTGCCTCATCTGGGTCTTTGTCCAGTAGTAATCTGTTTGCTGCTGAATCAATTCGAATACGAGTTTGTAAATTAGCAGCATTATAAAACTTTGTTACCTGGTTCCAGACGGGGAATCCATGCATTGGGCAGTTCCGTAGAAGAGTGGTAAATCTGTCCCAGACCTCGTGCATCGGCTCATCATCTTCCTATTGAAAAGTAGCAATTTCGTTACGTAATCGCTCAGATAAGTATGAAGGATTAAAACGAGATAAAAATTCATGAGACAAATCTGCCCAAGTTCTAATTGAACCCGGCGTAAGTTTATTCCACCAAGTCTTTTCTCTGTCCCTCAATGAATGGGGAAATAACCGAAGCCTCAGTATCTCCGGATTAACTCCTGATAGTCTAAACGAACCACAGATTTCCTGGAACGTTTTTAGATGCTCCCTAGCATCCTCTATAGCAGCACCACTGAATTGACTGGCGTTGTTGATCATGCTAAACATAACAGGTTTCAGCTCGAAGTTGTCAACATCTATATCCAGCAGCGTGGTTTCTAGTTCTACATGATCATTCAGCATGTAGTCACGACAGGACCGTCGCGCGGCAGCGGCAGCCGAGTTGCCGACAAGAGGTATAATCTCTCCATCTCCGACAAGAGGGTCATTACCCTGGGGGTTCCCTTGGTTTTGCATCGTCTCTAACTGTTCCTCAAGGTATTCGTTCCTGGCTAGTACGTAACGAAGTCGGTTCTTAAGATTGAACGAACGTTCGATTTCAAGATCTAATGGATATTCAGGTTCTTTTCCTCGTCTCGATCTACGCATAAACAAGAAACCTTGTGAAAAGCAAGAGTTGAACAAACCAAATAAAAACAGAAAAAGAAAAATAAAAAAAAAGTGCAGTAAAAGAAAAGGTAGAGTTATGTTGCCAGTCCCCGGCAACGGCGCCAAAAACTTGTTGCATGTAAAAGGGTCTATCGCAATTGTAGTGCAAGTGTACACGACGCAAGTAGTAAAGTGATACGGAAGTATCGGATATCGTCTCCGCAGGGACTGGGCTAATAGCTTCACCTTGAATTACTACACAAGAGTAAAGAAAATATTTAAGAAGTCACGAGAATAATAAAGAAAACTTAAATAAAAGAGTAGAGAAATCAAGATAGAGAGAATGGGCTGGTATTGAATTGCTCAGTAGTGCAGGTATTGCTAAGTTTAGGAAATCCAGTTCTGTCGCCGTCCCCGTCGCGGCAGCACCTGTCGCGGCGGCAGTCTGTTGCTTGTCGCGGCGGCGAACACGCAACTCCATACTTCAAGTTTGGCAAGAATCCCTGATGTGCCTTGACCTATCCCTAGGTCCAAGTCTGTCGATGAACACGTCTTTGATGATACCTCCCGACGTGAATCGAAGGATGAACACCGATGTTGTTGAATTCTTCTTTAGCCACTTAACCTCATCCTATCCCTAGGTCCGAGATAGTTCAACTATAAACTAGAGAACTCGCACTTATTCCTTTCGTATACTTAACTCTCCCGATATTAAGTAAATAGATAACCTGGCAATGCTCTCCCGATACTCTTGCAAGATGTTAATAACCAAAATAAGAGAACTTGAAGTTTATTTTATTGAACTTAAAATTCCTAAAACAAAAGCAACCCTTGCAACTACTTTACAAAACAACTCGTGGCCCTAAGGGGAATTTAGAACATGATGAGAGGATGAAAACGGCTAGGGTTTTGGGAAGAAGGCTAGAGATAGGTGATGATTCCCCTAGGTCGAAATACATGCCCTTATATAGGCTTTGGGTCCAAGTTTTCTAAAATAGCAAGAATACAAGTTTAAATTAAAGTACAACTCTAATAAAGACTAAATCTTCAGAGAATCTAACTTTAAATCGTCCTCCTTCTTGCTTGGGATTTTCTCTCCTTGAACTTTGGGCTTGGCATTCCTTCTGATCTAGGGCTTGGAAAAATATACTGGTTTTCCACGACATACGAGCTTAATTTTCTCTATCTATCGATGTCCACTTTGCTTCTTCTCCTCAAAACTGATGTCGTCCTCTGCTGTCACGGCGGCAACCATGGCAGCATCGTCCTCCTTGACTGCTCGTCCAGTTCTAGCTCTTCTGCTTTACTGCCCAGCGCCTGCCTCTCCATCTGCTACAACAGCAACCTTCAAAAGCAACCAATTTTAGTAGAAACTGTGCCTTTTAATATATTTGTGATGTCTAACTGTAAACTGACCTAAATGCAATGGATTATGCTTGAATGCAGCAGAAATATGGGTAATTAGGGGGTAAATAATAGAACTTTTACACACTCGACCCATGCCATTTTACACCTTATGATAATTGATCAGAATAAAGTACTTCAATCCATACAAATCATCATACGGTGCCATGCATACATTATCCCATGATTGTTATTATAAGCAGACTCCTTCGAACATCAAAGGCCATCCAACTAACACAGAAGTTAATCATGCAATCATTGAATTATATCCTCTAGAATCTGAATTATTCTACCAAGTTGACATCAAGTTACCTAAGAAAAATTGTACTTGAAATCCAGATGAGTACTCAACGCCTTCAACAGGGCCTCCCAAAATCTGGATGTAACATTACATTTCGGTCATTGATGATATTGTGATACACTATGCCACCCTTTTCATATAAGAGATTTTTCCTCAAGTCGACCGAACATAACAAAGGTTCCAAACGAATGTCACTTACTTTCAGCACAACATTCCGTAATTGTTTCCTACGTGTATAACAAGGTCACCACAAAACTTCACACTTTCACTACATTCACAAACACCTTTCCTTTACATTAATACTACTTTTATCAAATTTTTATTAGGATATTCTCAGACATAATCATCATCACCGAATAGTATTACGTGAAATTTTATATTTTTTACCTCACATGATCAAACATTTATTCTCAATCTGTTATTGATTCTTCAATTTCACCTGCATAAACCATCTTGGATTCCTTATCCAGATTCAAATCCATTAATTTAATCCAAATCGCAAGGAAACCGTATAGACATTTTTTGCCAGAACAAATCGAGCCACAAAAGGTGGAATACTTAGGTTCACCTATATCAGAAAAGGGGTTCATCATCGGAGTTTCGGCTTGGTGGAGTACGGTCAGGATCTAGGGGCATGCACATACCAGACACCCTATGACAGACGATCGGCCGATCTACCCACAAAACGAAACTCTAAGCTCTGATACCACTAAATGTAACCCCCTAGACCCGCCTATGTGTTACAACAGATCCTAGTAAGTCACATTAGGGTCATAAGAGTGACCCACAATGAAAATACACATAAAAACATTTTTGAACACTTATCATACCGTAAAATCAACTTCTGTTTAAAATACCATTTCAGGAAGTCATTTATACACGTAACAAAAATTTCAGAAAATGTTTTACAGACACTATCATAAAACAATACATGACATACATGCCCACTAACTATACAGTGCCGTACTCTAGAGGCAACACCGAGGGAACTCCGAGAACTGATGTCAAACATTATACCATGCTATATTCTTTTAACCTGCTATGGTAAAAACAACGTGAGCTTGGAAAAGCTTAGTAATACAGAACTACCAAAAGATGCTATAAGCTCATGCAGATACATGGCAGGCATAACATTTTCATGATGTTCCAAGTAGTAACAATCTTCATTTCCTTTCCGCTATTTCAGGGTAACGTTATACTTGAGAATAACGATACTTGCTATTTATTCAATCATCGAGTAACAAATGGGAATTATTCAAACTAATAGATTACGAAGATGGAAACAAAGAGTTTAGCATCTAGCGTGTTCCAATAAGTTCAGATAAAACAGGCATAAATACATACTAGCCATATCATAAGAACACGTAACAATTCAATGCAAATGCTCAAGTACATACAAGGGTTTACTAGTAACTACCCTCCAACCTTACATCAAATGCAGTCTCCCAGAAGTGCATCCATAAGGACTTACCCTAGGCCCGATGGGCATAGGTGCCACCTAAGGGGCTGCCTTTAGTCCATAAGGATTTACCCGCGCTAAAGAATCAGAACCTACCCAAGGGGAGACCTTGAGTCCATAAGGATTTACATGCTGGATCAGGGCTGCACCTGCAGAAATTTCATAACATAACCCAACAGTATATCCCAGATAGTAATCGGTGTTCAGATTCCAGACATGAGTAACATAATACATGTGACAAACATATTCTATTCAGAGTATCAGTAAGGAACATTCATGCTTTTGACAGATAAATGGGCATACCATTGAACAGAGTAGACATTTTCATCATTCATCATGCAAACAGATTGTATCGTCATAGGTCAAGCTAACAGATCATGCTATCAAATTCATCAGACAGCCAGGCAATACCATCACAGATTAAGCAATCACATACCAAGTATACATATTGAGCAGACTAACATCAGGTAGGCAGAGAATTTCATCATATATCCAGTTCATCATTTCATCTCATTTTCTAACATAGTGATGCAATCTCAATAACAATTGAACATTCATCAAACATATCATTATTCATGATTAAATCGTTAGATTGTTTACTAATATGTAATCATTATACAATTCATTCAATAGAATGTAGCACACATGGAACACACAAGATAGAACATTTTATTTCTTGAAGATACTCTGCATTTACAAAAGAGAACACATTAAACTTTTGACAATTTGAACGAATTTCATAAACAAGGTCCCTATTAGAAAGAGGAATTCGTATTAACGGTTCAAACCAGATATTCAGGAGTTGATACATCAAGATCTTTTAGAGTTTAGATATATCATGAGTACTTTAGTCTTTTAAGCCTACAAGGGCATTATGGTCATTTTATCATACATGGGCAATTTGGTAATTTATATCAAAGATGCATAAACAGTCGCTCAGGAAATTCTATTTGCTCATCACTTTTCCAACCATGCATTCAGAGATTTCTATAATAAGATCTTCCGTGATATCGGATACATTTAGGGCTATTTTGATTATTTTGGCCAACGAGGGCGTTTTGGTCATTTAACTATTAGGGGTGATTTTGTAATTTAGCCCAATAATGATAAAATGACGATTTACAATATTTAAGATTTCCAAAGGTTTTTCGACCCTATGATACGTTCGAATTAACATCTCCAGCCTTGCAGTACTAACTGACCCTTCTAATACATCCAATTGTATCATATATCTGAACGATTGCTTTCATATTTCACCACAGGACTTGCCACGGAATAGTTGATCTTATATTATGGGCGGAAAAACTTCCAACCTTATACTAACATCAGGAGTGATTGACATACGTGATTCATGCTTCAACCCTTAGGGGCATTTTAGTCATTTTTAGCTTTATTGGCATTTCTAGAATTTTATCAGAGACAATTTACTTATTCCAGTGAATGAGGTATTTTAATTATTTTGAAGCTTGGGATATCCACCGTTCCTGTCAATTGAACTATAGATAATATTTCAATCATTTAAGTAGTCGTGGGTGATTCGGCCATTCACGAAATTTCGGTACCTCCAACCACTTCATTCAATTTCAGAACTCAAAGGTTTATCCATTGTTCTGGGTAATCTTCAAACCTCGGTGTCCGAGGATACTTCAGCCCTTTATGGTCAATAAGATTATTCCGATTAGTTTAACCACATTAGTATTTCCAGTACTTTTAGTCATTTCAATCAATTCAGAATTTTGAGCAACTTACTTAATTTAGAGGTATGGATAGATTAACCTGGATCTATAGTCGGAGATTCATTCCAAATCCGAGGAGACCTAACACCTTACAATATCGAATGTTTAAATCTTGTTACCATAGCTTTCCAAGTAGTTCGAGGTTTTCAGATGAATTAGGTTGTTTTACCATATCGAGCATAGATTTCTAGATCGCTTCCGATTTCCAAGGGTATTTTAGTCATTCTAATACCTTGAGGGCATTTTCGTAATTTCATAACCAAAATTTTCACATTTTATCGTTTGACACTAATAATGGGATTTGGAGATTAGCTGCCTTATTAATTACTTATTGAACTCCAGATCCTTCTAATTTATTAATCTTCTCATTCGAGCATTGCAATCTTATCTAGATTATCATACTCATTTTCATATTTGGTTTGACTCGAGCAGAATTAAAAGTACTCATCATCATTTTTATGCATACATTAACAAATACCAACATGTTCATAAAGCATACAAGAGGTAGTAATGTATTACCTCAACTCCGAGCTATAACGGTCAATTCATGAAACCCCATTCGATTGCACTCGAACTCAAATTTGACGTCCATAAACAATCTGTATTCAAGGAGATATGAGTACCTTCAATTGCACAAATTCACATTTTAGTTCTTACTCACAGTACTCCTAATTGAATAATTAATACATATAGAAGTTCGGGTTCAAGGTCAAGTTCGGAGGCTTTCAGGTTAGAATTTTCCGCAATGGTCTTCAAAAACAGACTCAGGACGTCGAAAAACATAAAATGGGAGTTTTAGAAAAAGTTGACTTTTTGGTCAACGGTCAAAGTCAACATTGACGTCAGCATGTCAACAGTCAACTGGGTCAGGGTCAACGCTGAAGTCATGTTGACGTCATCGATCAGCAGAAAGTCAACTCGGGTGAGTTGACTCACTGGTTACTCAACGAGTTGACACAATTACGGGTTAAGCTCGGGTCGGAGACGGGTTGGGCTCGGGTCGGAGACGAGTCGGGATCGGGTCAGAGATGGGTCGGGTTTGGGCTGTTGGGTCGACTGGTTCATCCGGTCTAGCCGGTTCAAGCTGGTTAACTCACCCAAATATTCTGGTCAACGGACGGCCACCGGGAAAGTCACCGGAGATGCCCTTTCGCATCGATTCTATCGAAAATCAAGAGATTATCAAACCCATAATCATATTTATCCCAAAACTCAGTCAAACATGCAAGAATTAAACCAAAAATTACCTATAAAGTTCAAAAAGGTCGGATTACCGCGTAACGCTGATGAAGCCCTTACCGACGCCAGATGTGTCGTTGGACGGCTGGGTTTTGCTCCCCACTTCGTCCGGAGCTCAGATCCGGTGGCTGTGTCGCGAACGGACGGTGAACGGGGCCAGAAAGCATAGGAAACAGAGGCGTACGATTGGGGTATTTCACTGAAACTTCCAGACGTCAATCACGACGGTTGGCACGAGTTCTCAACGCGTAGAGAGTCATACCTTGGTCGCGAGATAACAGTGAACGAAAAGGCGACGACGGTGTCACCTGCAGGTGGCAGACGATGGTGGATCGTGACAAAAACAGGGGCGGCCCTTGGTTCTCGACGAGCCCTAAACTGACATTTCACGGCGAACGACGAAGCAGTTGCGCGCGTGACTGGCAGCTGTTGGTTCAAAGTGAGACGACGCATACGCCGGTGGTGGCAGTGACAGCCACGGTGGGGTAGCGTGGTAGATCAGAGCCGAATGGTGGTAGGGAGATGAAGAAGGTGAAGAGTCAAACCACCTATGTATTTTTTGTAATCGAAAGGGGTAGGAGGATCTGATTATATTTCAACTATTATGGGTTTGATCGAACCCAACTAAAACAAATAGAATTAGAGGCAGACTAAGACCAAGAGCGTCCTTAGCTCAGATGGTTAACCTTTCTATTACTCATGCTAAGGGACCTAGTTTCGAGTCCCCTTGGTAGCCATTCCCTCTTTTTTTACCTTTTTTGGGTGTTACAATACCCGAACCGAAATCACCATAAACTCGAACTTAAATCGAACCAGACCCGAACTGAAATTAAACCGAATACAGTCAGACCTGAAATGACTCGAACCAAAACCGAATCAAATGACCTGTTTGCCACCTCTACATGTAGCTTAATTCTCATCTTTAGAATTCTTTTTTATATATGATAATTGTATTTCAGCAAGCTACTATTAGGCTCAGTGGCCCTAATGTATAGGATGTAATGTGTAGCAATCTATGATTAAAAAATCCGATGAATAAGTCGGATCAGTTGAAATAAGTACCGACTGGATGCCTTGTCCAGTGTAATATTTCAACCTGGGGAGACATTGAACTGTGCTAAAATCCGGTTTATTTTCTTAGCATACATGTAAAGGTAAGAATGCTTTCTTTATTATTCTGTAAAAGTCAATGATACAAAATACAAAGGTATGCTAGAGATACAAAGCTGAAGGATTAAACTTTTTAACTAACTCCTAACAACTCTTAACAGCATAATATAATAATATGTAACATCCCCCTTCCAGACGGAGACTGGTGAATGTTAAGAAGGCCCATCTTGTTAAAAAAGGTAGTAAAAGTAGGGGCATGCTGTGCCTTTGTGAATATATCAACAAGTTGGTTGGAGGATTTGATGTGAAACAGCTTGAGGAATCCATCTCGAACTCTCTCACAAATGAAGCGATTTGTTTTGTGCGTTCATGAAAAACCTGATTTGATACTAAATATATTGCAAACTAATTATCGCAATGAAGAAATGGAAACATGAAGGGAAGACAATAGAGCAATGAGCCATATGAGTTCACACGTGGTAGATGCCACTGCTCGATATTTTTCTTAACGGTTTGTTGCTTCTTTGATTTCCATGACACAAGATTGTCCCCAATGTGATAGATCTCCGAGTGTCAGGACAGGCTGAATCCACAAAACTAGCGAGTTGCATGCTTGAGGAAGAAGAGAAGAATAATCCAAGTCTAGGATAATTTTTTATGTAAGCAAGCAAATGATAAACTGCTAAAAGACGAGGAAATTGAGGAGCAAATACAAACTGACTTAAAATATGTATTAGTATGCATGAGATAGTGTAATCTTCTGTACAACAACTCCCCTTCATTCATATTGAATTTTTGAGGAGAAACAATAGGAATGGTAACTGGCTTCTTGACAAGAGTCTTTGTATCCTCTAGTAACTGAAGGTCATAATGTCGTTGATATAATGAAATGCATGTGTCATCTTTGGCAACTTCAAACTCTAGAAAATAACGCAGCGTCCCAAAATGTTGCTGGAGAAAAAACCCTACTTCCACTAACTTGTCTAAGTTTTTTCCTGACAAAACTATGTCATCGACATAAACTAGTAGAACAATAAGATCATTACCGGAATCTTTAGTAAATAAGGAATGATGAGAAGGATATTGAGTGAAACCAAATTCGAAAACCACTTGGGAAAATGCACGAAACCGCTGTCTCAAAGCACGAGCCCAAAAATTGACTTATTTAATCGACAAGCCAGATTTTATCCTGCAACATCTGTAGCATATCCAAGAGGAAGTTTTATGTACACCTCTTCATCAAGAACACCATTTAAAAAAGCATTGTTGACATCTAGTTGCAACAAATGTCAGTTTTGAGAAACAACAAGAGCAAGAAGAACTTTAAAGGTAGTCATTTTAGCCACAAGTGAGAAAGTATCTATAAAATCGATGCCCTCAACTTGAGTAAAACCTTTGGCGCCGTTCCATCAGCTTTGTGCTTCACTCGAAACACTAACTTGCAATCAATAGCTTGTTTTCCTTCTGGCAAAGGTACATAATATTATTTTTATTTATAAAATTCATAGTAAATTAAAAATAAAATTTATAAAAAACATAATATTAAAGTTACAAATCTCAAACAATAAACTAAGTCTAGAACAATATTAAACAACAACAATTTCATTCTAGATTTAGGTTATGAATGTTTTAGTGGTTTGAATTGTGGATTCGAATTTTTATTTTACAATTCGAATTTTTGGTTCAAGTTAAGAATATTTTAAAATGCATGATAATATGCTTGTTGGGTTGATTTTGAGCTTAATCTCATTTATTTTTTCATTGGCCCAACTTGTCGTGGTGCAATTTTTATGATATTTAACAAATAGAACGGTTAAGTGATAATTTAACCTTAAACTATCCCAAGGAATCCTTTCAATTTCAAGAGATTGGAGACCAAAATGTTTACAGCAGTCTCCCTACTCCCCTGTCTCTCTCCATCGTTTCTTCATTCTTTCCACCTTTCTTCATTCTTTTTCTAATTTCTATATTCTCTCCTATGTTTCTTCAATCTTTTTCCAATTTCTTTATTCTCTCCTCCGTTTCTTCATTCTTTTTCTCAAGTTTAATAGAAAAAATAGAGCTTGGGAAAAAAGAGAAGGCGAGAGTAAGCCTTAGAGGATTTCCCCAAAATTTTCCCTTCTTGTCTTCCTTAATTGTTGCTTGGAGAGTATAGTAAGAAAGTGAGTCTGACAGCAAAATGATCTTGGGGACGCACGTGGAGTTCACACGGTGTCCCCAAAACGTCCCTGAAAAAGTATCAACCATCCCCAATTTTTTTGAGTTGTACCCCTTCAACGAGAGACGTCTTCGGTACGTACCTCAACCGTACCCGACATGTACATGTACCGGATACGTACTGGGTACTTGAAACGGCATAGGGTTGCCGTCCTCGTGCTTTATTGGTATGGAAATGGAAAATATTTTCATGAAAGATTACATCCCTGAAACAACGATAGCACGTGTATTCAAAACAAACACCTTGTATCCTTTTACCCCTGGGAAATAACCAATGAAAACTCCAGGAAGTGCTCTCTCAGAGAATTTGTCCCTACGAGCTCGAAGAGTTGAAACAAAACATAAACAACTAAATGTTTTGAGATTCATGTTGTAACACCCCAAAAATTAATCAATTGAGTGTGCCGATTTAATCAATTACATTTCAGAACTTATGGCATAATACTTGTTGAGACTATATTTTTTACTATGATGCGTTAATATGATAGAGGCATTATTAACCTCATTATCTACCAAAAAATGGCCTACCCTTTGTTATTTATCCCTTAGATAGCCAATTTTGAGCCTTGACCTTTTCTTTGATTCACCACATTTTAGCCTAAACCAATTTTTCTATTTTTCACTCTTTTTGTCACCCTTTCAGGACAAAGTTAAGGTTATTCCGAAAAAGGAAAACAATGCAGTTTTGTTCGAATACTGCAGAAAAAATATTGTGCATAAAAAAATCAATGCAAAAAAACAGATTCGAATAGTGCAGAAAAATACAGCTGTAACACCCCCTCCCCGGTCTAGTCGAGAACCGGGTCGGAAGGTAAAACCGATGTTCAATACAAAATTCAGTGGAATAAAATTTGATTTCGATCTTAACATTTTCAACCATATCATGCAATGAATCATCACAGCCATATAAATAAGTCTAATTGACCCATACGAGCAATAATTAAGTATTCCAGGCAAAATTGCAACTATTATAAGTTTTAGGGACCAATCTGTAAATTCAATAAATTAAAGGTCCTTCCAGGAAATTGGTCATATTAAAATGAAATTCAACACAATATTAACATGCCTGTAAAATTCCATACCATTTGGAGTCCATTAACTCATTCAATTTAATCTTTCAAAATCTAGTGACTAAACTGTGAACATTGCAATCTATTTAATATACCTTTAACTAACTTAACTAACCTCGTATCGAAACACCCTAAGGCTATTTCGAAATGGGTGAACGATGGTCAACCCCTGTTGACTTTACCCTTTAGACCGTATCGATACGAACATGCCCTGTATCGAAACGGGTTGACTTCATTTGACTTTACCTTTGACCCGTTTCGATACGCTATAAACTCGTATCGAAACAAGGGATTCCAGTGGAAAAATGTTTCGAAACGGCCCTTAACCGTTTAGATACACCTTATTCCTCAAGCTCAATTATGCTTACCCGTATCGAAACGTCATCACCCGTTTCGGTACGGCCTGACCTGTAATGACAGATTTTTGCTGGTATTTATTCAATTTCATATGTCGAACAATGTCCAAATGCAATGAAACTTCACACACAATATTTCAATAGTATAAACTACTAGCATGCCAAATTTCATGACCATATGAATGTGTTTACTATGTGTTTACCTTTTTGAGCTAAGTATTCAATTTTCAATCATTTTAAGCCAACCAAAAAGGCCATTTAGGGCCATTAACAATATTACAACATAGGCATCTCACAAACATATCAAAATAGGCATAAACGACTAGTTCGACTACTTTGCCACCTTCCTAGGAGTTCACAAGATCAAAATACACTACTTGAAGGTTTGTAGTGACTTGTCTTGCCTTGTTAATCTGATCCTCCGACACAAGATCTTTCAACCTGAAATGCATGAGATGAGACATGATAAGCATACATTGCCTAGTGAGGTAGTCATATACAATATGAACAACAATATTTCAAGTATCTATGTACAAATTCTCATGCTCATCAATGTCAACGCTATGCAACAATATACAATGTTTAACATATTTGTTTCATCATTAATCCTTGGATTGAATCTAGATAGTGGATACGCGAATTCTTACGCCTCGCCAAATCAATGAATGGTCTAGTCCATCCGCCTCGCCAATTTGACCAATATCAATACACATCCCTCCGCCTCGCCAAATTAATATAGGTCGTAGCCTTAGGACCGTAGTCCACCCGTACAATGAGCTCATGAATTTTATGGCATGCCAATTATATCCAATGTCTATTCAAATCCAAGATTCCAATGTTCATATTCATTTCAATTATCAATGAGTTTTCCAATGACCAATGATTTCAATATTATCAATAACCAATATGTCTCATAATCAATGTTTCATGGTTCGATGCTAATAACAATAATCGATGATTTCTTGCAATGGTTCAATAACAATATCTATAACAATAACAATGCTCAATGACAATACCAATACCAATAGCTATGTCCGATGTTCAATGACAACTTACCGACACTTACCAAGGTGTTCGTCTATTAGTTCGATGTAACTTTCTCAATAGAAATGTGAGTTAAATGATTGAAAAAACAATAATAGATTTGGGAATGCTTTTCGCCTAATCCCGAGACTCCGACTACACTCACCTTAAAATAAGATGCTCTTACGGATCTCGGATGACTATACCCTTGTTTCTAGCTTTCGATGGAGATGGTGAAACCTCTCTCTCCACTTCTTGAGCTAGAAAATCAACAAGGAGACAATTAGGGTCGATTTTATGATATCAAAATCAATACAATGATATCAAAATCGATATCCGATTCCAATATAAACAACAATGATGAAATATCCATGGTTGGTCAAAACCCTAGCTTGAGATGAAACATGTTTTATCCATGGAATTCAATAATCGATTGAGGAATATAGCTTACCCGATCGATAGCAACGACTCGATAACAATAAATCGAAGAAAAAACAAAACATGAAGCTAGCTCCAATGGAGGTGCTTGCTTAAGTAGGAGATGATAAAGATGAAGAGATAGAGAGGTGCTTACTTACTTAATAATCGGGTAATTTTTTTTTATTTCCTTTAGATAGTCTATATCCTTTTAATTTGTATAGGTTTCCTTTCATTGAATGAAACTCTCTAGATATTCCCACGTATGGGAAATTTTAAAGGAAAAGGGGCTAATCGTAAGTTTAGTCCCTCGAATCTCAATACTTTATAAGTTTATCTCCAAGTTCCTAATTTTCACAATAAAGCCACTAATATGTTCTCGATATTATTCAATAAGGTCCAATATCAATAATTTAACTTAATTAGAGTCCAATGTCAATGATTAACTAGCTAATACTATACTTATACTTCATCAATTGAATTTCTGATCACCGGAGCCCAATTCCGATTAGACCGGGGTTTGGGGTGTTACAACTCTTCCCCCCTTAAGAAATATTCGTCATCGAATTTTTACCTGAACCAAAGAGATGTGGATACTATTGTTTCATAGTCTTTTCCGGTTCCCAAGTGGCTTCCTCAACGGTGTGGCTCCTTCAGAGCACTTTAACTAACGGTATTGTTTTGTAGCGAACCATCTTGACTTCTCTAGCAAGAATTTAAATCGGTTCCTCCTCGTAAGATAGATTTGGTCGAAGTTCTACAGATTCAGGTTCCACAACGTGTGAAGGATCGAAACGATACTTCCAAAGCGTTGATACATGAAAGACATCATGGATTTTACTCAACTTAGAAGGCAACAATAGTCGATATGCCACGGGGCCAACTCTTTAAATAACTTCAAAGGGTCCAATGAATCGGGGACTCTTTTTCCCTTCTTGCCAAATCTTAAAACCTTCTTCCACGGTGATACTTTGAGGAAGGCTTTTTCACCAACTTTGTACTTGATGTCTCTTCTCTTGAGATCGGCTTAAGCCTTTTTTCGATCAAAGGCAACCTTTAAACGATCATGAATAATGGTGACATGCTCTTCTGTTCTTGAAGCAAGTCATGGCCTAACATCTTGCCCTCGCCAAGTTCCGACCAACAGAATGGAGTTCTACATCGCCTACTATACAATGCTTCATACGGGGCCATTTGAATTGATGCTTGGTAACTATTATTGTAGGTGAATTCAACAAGGGGTAGAGATTTCTCCCAAGTCCCACCAAAGTCAATAATGCATGCTCGAAGCATGTCTTCCAAGATATGTATAGGAAGGTTCAATCACAATGCAAATTTCTACAATTTCAATGGATAAGTTTTTCGATAAGTTACCTGGATTACCCTTTCTGACTAGCCGTCAGATTGAGGGTGAAGGGTTGTGCTAAGATTAACTCTGGTGCCCAGAGCTCCTTGTAAGGTTCTCCAAAAATGAGATGCAAATTGGGGATCTCGGTCGGAGATAATAGACTTATGTGCTCCGTGGAGTTGGATTACTTCCTTAATATACAAATCAGCTAATTTAGGAAGACCGTAGTCCATTCTAACCGGTATAAAATGAGCTGACTTCATGAATCGATCTACAATGACCCATATAGAATCATGCTTCGCGAGAGTTAAACGGTAGACCACTAACAAAATCAATAGTGATCTTTTCCCACTTCCATTCGGTGGATCAATAGGATGCAATAATCTAGTAGGAGCACAATGTTCTGCCTTAACATGTTGGCATGTGAGACATTGGAAATGAAATCAACTATGGCTTGCTTCATGCCTGGCCACCAATAGAGTTCGCGTAGGTCCTTATACATCTTCACAGTCCCAGGGTGAAAAGTAAAAGAACTCGAATGAGCTTCAGAAAGGATATCGGTGCGAAGTGATTCATCATTAGGTACATAAACTCGGTCATAGAAACACAAGAGTCCTTCAGATTTAATTCTGAAGTCGGGGTTGTCCGATAGCTTAGAGACAATGGATTGAAGCTCAGGATCTTGCTCTTGCAAATCCTTGATTCGCGAAACAATGGTAGACTGAACTTGGAGTTCAGCTGCAAGACAACGATGCTTCCGAAGTCAGAAGTGAGCATTAATTGCTCGAGGGGCTATAATATAGCAATATTACGATGAGTTAATGCACTACATAATATATTTATCTCCAAATTTTCTTTTCAATGCTTACCAGGCAAAGGTTTGCAGCTAAGTGCATCAGCTACAACGTTAGCCTTGCCCGGATGGTAATCAATGACAAGATCGTAATCCTTTAGGAGTTCCATCCACCTCCGGTGCTGAAGATTCAACTCCTTCTTGAGTTAACAAGTACTTAAGGCTTCTATGGTCGGTGAAAAGATAACATTTTTCTCTGTAGAGATAATGTCTCCAGATTTTCAATGCAAAGACAACTGCAACCAATTCAAGATCGTGAGTGGGATAATTCATTTCATGTGGCTTAAGTTTCCTCGAAGAATAAGCGATGACTTTGCCTTCTTGCATTAATACACATCCTAACCCGAGATGTGATGCATCACTATAAGATGTGTAGTCCTTTCCGAACTCAGGTTGGGTCAGGACTGGTGCATGAGTTAACACTTGTTTCAACTGATCGAAACTTTGTTGTTGAACCTCGGTCTAAACAAAAAGAGCTTTTTTCCTTAATAATTTAGTTAATGGAGCGACTATAATAGAAAAACCCTTCACAAACCTACGATAATAGCCAGCAAGCCTAAGGAAGCTTCTGACTTCATCAATGTTCTTCGGTGGATGCCAATCTACAATAGCTTAGATTTTTTTCAGGTCCACCTGAATACCCGAAGCCGACAGGATATGCCCCAAAAAGGAAACTTCGGTGAGCCAAAACTCATACTTAGAAAACTTCGCGTACAACTGCTTCTCTCTCAATGTCTGAATCATTTTACGAAGATGATCTTGATGCCCCGCTTCATTCTTGGAATAGATCAACATATCATCTATAAACACCACAACGAACTTGTCAAGATAGCGCCGAAAGACCCGATTCATCAAATTCATAAAAGTTGTCGGTGCATTGGTTAACCCAAAGGGCATCACCAAGAATTCATAGTGTCCATATCTCGTACAAAAGGCAATCTTTAGTACATCACACTCTTTAACCCTCATTTGATAGTAGCCCGACCTTAAGTCGATCATGGAAAACACAGAGGCATCTTTTAATTGATTGAACATGTTGTCTATCCTAGGCAATGGATATTTATTCTTGATGGTGACTTTATTCAATTGTCTGTAGTCAATACACAACCGCATAGAACCATGCTTCTTCTTAACAAAGAGAACCTGAGCTCTCAAGGGCAAAGAGCTCGGTTGAATGAAACCTTTGATCAATAAGTCTTGAATTTGAATCTTTAGTTCCTTTAATTCCACAGCTGCCATACGATATGGTGCAATGGAAACGGGAGTAGTCCTAGTTTGCACCTCGATGTCAAACTTCACTTCACAGGTTGGGGGCAATCTCGGAAGTTCATCAGGAAATTCACATACAGTGTCAATGACTTGTAGTTGCGATTCACCTTTGGTTTCCAATGTCAAAGCGTACAATGATGGATTCTTCGCATTCATCAATACAACACTTTTCTTACCCAAACCTCGAAGGTACAATTTCCTTTTACAATAATCTACCCAGGCTTGATGCTCACTAAGCCAATCTAAGCCTAGGATGACATCGAACTCATGGATCGGTAAAGCCAACAAATTGGCCGAAAAAGGAATCTCTTGGATCATTATGGGGTAGTTCTTACACACTACCCTTAGGGTGACACATTCTCCTAGGGGATTGGTTATAGAAATTCTCGATGCTATTGGTTCAGAAGACACATTATACTTCTTAACTACAATGGTACTTATAAAAGAATAAGTAGAGCCAGGGTCAATCAATGCATATAAGAAATGTGAATATAACTCGATGGTACCTTCAATGACATCAGGTTCATCTTCTTCTTCTATGCTTCTCACATGATACATTTGGGCAAGAGCCTCTGGATCTTTCTTATTAAAGGGTTTCCCTGGACCACTCGATCGCCCAAAAGTTCCTGATGATCCCTACTTCGATCCTTTACCTTGAAAGGATTGAGCAGGAGAAGTAGCAGTACTCGGTGTGACAACATATTTGGTTGCATTCAAAGGGCAGACGCGAATAAAGTGACCCTACTCGCCACAGTAGTAAAAGGCTCCAGTCTGCTTACGACATCAACCCGTTGGGTGCTTGTTCTGAAAATAATTGCAAAGTGGATGTTGGTTACCTCGGTTTGAACCTCCAGTTCTATCAACGGACACTGCTTTAGCAAAAGAATGGGTCACAAACTGAGGTCTCTCAATGTTTCTAGAACGGGAGGGTTGTTGATAGATATTATGTTTGGGGCCTTGATATCTCCCTTTCTTATTCCATCTCGAAGGTCGAGCATCATCCTTGAACCTCTTCTCGGGCTTCCCAGACCCACCAGCTCGTTGGGCTCTCTGTGCAGCTTCGGTGGCCTTAACTCGATTTACCAAGTCCTGGAAATCAGAAATGCCTAGCACAGTGAACATAGGATGTAGCTCATCATTAAGCCTTGCAATGAACATCCGACAATTTTCTTCCTCTATCTTAATGTACTCAGCACCGTATCTACAGTACTTACAGAAGTCATGGATGTACTGTTCAATCGGTCGCCCACCTTGTTTGAGGTGAAGGAAGATGTTTCGTCTCTCAGTAAGGTAAAATTCACTTAAATATTTCTTGCGGAATTCTTTAAGGAAGAACTCCCAAGTCACCATTTCCTCTGAAAATGTCAAAATGGTAGTTTCCCACCAATGGAGTGCCTCTTCGGCTAGCAATGTGATGGCGCACTCAAGCTTGTGCTCTTCCGAGCACTGAAGTTGCTTATTCAAAATCCGCAAGGTGTTGTCCAACCAATATTCAGCAACTCAGGGTTGTCATCTGTAGAACCCGTATTTTGTCCAGGTATAGTTTTATACTAATAGTTTGCTATAATAAATCCCATAAAAAGATAGTCCCAAAATAATATCCAATGTCCAATAAATAGTGTCCATTTTACATGTTAAATACCCAAAGCCCAATTTTCAAAACCCTTTATAGCTCACACACAACCCATTTCGGGTAAAAACCAACCCAACAAACACAAAATCCACTTTGTGTTTCTTTTTCCCGCCTAAAACGGCCACGTGGTAGTTCCCTATTCGCCTATCTTGGTCTCACATAGATTAAGCTCCACTGATGACATCATCTCTGACCACCTATAAATAGGGAGAGAGAAAAAGTCAGAAAACAATTAATGACCATAATAATTACCTACCATTAATAATATTAATAATAATTAAATAATAAAAAGAGAGAGACAAAATTACCATCGGGAAACCCAAATGGTGCCGAAAATCGATCAGCCTGGAGCCGAAACCGTCACTGGAAAGCCGATCTTCACCATACGCCACTTCTGGTGGCCGTTTGAAGTCGAGAAATCATCGTTGGAGAGCCGAATCGCCGCAAGGCTAGAACTGAAGTCGCCAAAATAGCTGGGACCACGAATCGTCTCTGTTACGTAGACTATTGCCAGGATCTGAATCGTCATGAAATTGAACTGACGCGTCGGGAGCTGATTTACCGTTATAGAGGTCGAATCTGCTGCTGGAGAGGACGGCCGAACGTCGCCAAAGACGCCGCGAACCACGCCAGAGGGTACATCTCCTTCGATCTGTCTATTTTCTTACAAAAAAAACTAAAAACGTTAGATAGAAACGACAATAAATAAAAAGTATGGATCTGAAAGGAGAGTCTTAGATCATAAAAGTGAGTTGGGGGCTTGTCGGAGTTGAAAAAACGGAACCGAGAATGGGTAGATAGCTTATAAGTGGCCGAATATGGGTGGCTCTGTCGAGCCGGGTTAGATTTTAGGGTTTAGGATCAAAAAATAGATTTTTTGGCGTTTTAGGATTTCGACCGGCGGCCGACTCGGCGGCCGGCCGATTTGTGTTGAGAGAAAAAAGGGAGGCTTTAAGATGGAAAATAGATAAAATGGCAGAGTGGACTCGGTTTAGTGGCATTTATACCGAGTCAAAATGGCACCACATTGAATTCGGGCATGGGCGACCCGCTTGCGGTAAACAGGTCGGATCGAGGGGATTCGCGCCCTTCTTTCCTATTTTCATACTTCAGGCTACCATGTTTTGTTTACTCTACAATTTAGTCACCAATTTCTTGTATTTTGACTTAAGTTTCCAATTTAATTCAATTTACTCCCTTTACAGCTTTAATTTATTTGTTTAATTGTTTAAATATTCATGTATTTGTTTGTATATTTTAAATTGATTAGCTTTATTACTTACAATTTGGTCACTTAATTGATACTAATAATTAAAGCCTTAAGCATAGGCCTCTTAATTAAATATGAGAGACCATTATAGAAAATAAATTAATATTCGAAACAATATTAGACTGTTCAACATTGGTCAGTATCACATTGAAGAGTAGTGTTAATCAATGAATATTCTAATGAAAGTTTCGATGTTTCATTTTAATTTAGAAAATGGAAATGATTTATAATTAGACTAATTAAAAATTAAAATAAGATTAATAATTAATGTCACCTTAATTAGGAATATTATTACTTTTGGACTCGTTAAAGATAGTGTCCAATATTATTTTGGACGTTATCCTTTATGTCCAAAAATTAATAATATTCGTAGATTTTTTAATTAAATTAATTAGTGGAGCCTAATTAGAGTTTACTTAAAATGACAAGACAATAATTGGCCATGCATTAAACCTTTGGTGTTGAGGTACATTTTGAATATAAACTGAAGTGTCCTAATGTAATTAGACGTTTCATAATTACATTCGTCCAAAATATATTTTCTTACCAAAGGATACCCCCATTAGGAATAAAATTCATTTTACAGTTAAAAGATTTAATTAAATCTAGATTAATGTTCTAAATGCATAAATGCCATGTGTAATTAATGAGGTACCGATAACGGGTATTCGTAGGGGTGCTAACCCTTCCCTATACGTAACCGACTCTCAAACCTGAACTTTTCAAAAAAAAAGAATCTCTGGTACGTTTTTATGGTGTTCGGCCTACCAAAGTGGCCGGTGGCGACTCCAAAATGATTTTTAAGTAAACAAAAGGGATTTTGATTAAAAATAAAAAATTAAATAATTACAAGATAAAATTGGTCAAAACCCTGATTTTCCAAAACCCTAATCGTCATGTTGTTTTTATTCCAAACATAAAAAGCGGGTTTTCAAAAAACGGTCGCGACAACTTGGCGACTCCACTGAGGAGAAAATAGAGAGCCATGCCTAATAATTAATTACACGGGGCATTTTGGCATTCCCAACATTAATTTGAATTTATTTTTTCTTGAAAATTGTTTGATGGATTTTAGGAAGAATGGGGGTAGTTTTTTGTATGTTATATCTTTCATTCATGCATAAACCCTAAACCTGGGTTTTTTCACCCTTAAGTGGGGGTAAGACAATATCTGACGTGATGCTCTCCAGCTTCGAGCTCGAATTTTTGTCTTCTTCCAGTATACTAACCTTATACGTCGTGGGGCCCACGCCTTTGTTATAAGGGACCTATACTACCGAATCGATGTCATACTGTCGCAGTAGACGGTAACGACAGTTTGGGAACAAAAAGTCTAGAACAAAGCCCACATTCTGTTTTAGAAACCCACCACGCTAAAGCGAGACAGGGACCTAGGACAGGTGTTGTCGGTTTAAATATTTTTCTCTGGTTACTTTCTTTGCAAAATATATCATGTTTTACTGTGTTTGAATATTGTTTATTTGCTTTCCATATTAATTCACAATACTGACATTGTTTTCTTTTGTTTTTTTTTGTTTTGTTTTGATTGGTTTTTTATGCATCTGACATCATTTTGCATACTCAGAGGTATCGATTCAAGGGTTAGTTAAGTTAGGCAGTATCCATATTGGTCAATGTGTTCGATAGACAAGAAAAAGACAATACGACGGTGAGGATCTAGTCAGAGAAGACTCAGTTCAAGAAAAAGATAATATTCAAGCAAGTCACATGTTAGAATGCAAGCAACCACAAGAAGTCATGTGAAGACATTTAATGGGCAGTGAGAGAGAAGATTTAAGAATTAGTGGGTTTGAACGAATGGATCAAACAGAAATTAAAGAGAGAGAGAGAGAGAGAGAGAGAGAGCAAGCTTGGAATCCAGAATTTTCGTCAAGTTCCAAAATTGGGGAAAGTCATCAAAGGGGTATCTCAATAAAGAAAAGCCATTTTTTTAGCAAGAAGATGAAAGAGCTGAGAAGGAACGTGATGAAATTGGAAATCGATATTCAAACACTTGAAAGGCACGTTTGAAAGCTTTAGAAGGGACATTTCCAGAGAAGGGAAATGTATTGGAGAAAAGCTTGAAGCGGTTATCTAGATTATCCAAAGGCGGAATTATGAAATGACCAAGTTTAGAGGCCATGTGAGGAGCCGCCCGATTCACGCAGACTTTATCCATTGAAGTCATGAACCTGTAATAACACTTAGACCTCACCAGCAAGCAAGGACATGCGTTGACTCGAAAGTAGAGTGAAGCAATTAATCCAAAGATAAAGGTTGGCTGACTTTTGTAATTAAATTGTTTATTTCTTGTATTCGGCCTTTTGGCTAATGAATGTTGCTCTAAAGACCAGTCCTTGAAATTGATACATCGTGTATTCATGCATTGTATTTCATTCATTAAAATTTCTCAAATAACATCATTTTTAATAATAATAATAATAAATGCATTTTGACCTAAATAATATTGCATTATTTTTAAGATAATAGGAAAAAAAATTTAGAAAGTTATTGAGGACCGCTTGGGTGAAATTGAACAAAAATGACCAGTCCCCAAACAAGTTGGTAATTCGAGCTGCTGTTTTGCTTGGAATCAGGGAAGCCAGATAAGAATGTTTCATACAAATATACTCATATTAACAAGCTAGCAGGTATCACATCTCACATGGGGGTCCAATTTGAATGATTCTTCCCGCAAAAAAAAGAGACAAAAAAGTCAAAGAGGAGAAAAGTTAAGAGGCCAAGAAAAGAGAGATAGAGGTAAAAAACCAAAAAACAAGAGGAAGACAGAATAAAAGGCAGAAACCAAAAAAGAACATAGGAGCAAACTCGGGACAATAAGGCCGGGGCACCTACGAGAAATCCATCAGATCTGAAAGAAATAATAAAGTGCTTGACCTCGATACACTGGTAGTTTTTGAAATGTTGAGATGACGGTAGTCCAGTCAACATATGTGAAGGACAGGGTAAAGCCAAATTTTGAAGAATTATGCCAAAAAACTCATTGAATAATGGTTCAATGACAATTAGAGGACCTGTAGATTTTAGCGAAATTGAGGGATCACATAATTTTTCTTTGAAACATTGAAAGTCAAAAATCCAGTGAAAGACTGAATTTTTTCTCAAGAGGAGCAAAGAGCGCAGAAACTCAAGACAGAGATTGAGTGGTTCAACAGGAAAAGAGATACGATTATTCCTATCCTAATGTCGTATTCAGAATTGTTGCCCAACCTCGTGTAGAATCCACGTTTTGATGACAATGCCCTGAAGTTTTACAAGTCTTTTCAGGGTATGGTTCTGAAGTAGGGTCAAAAATTTCATCGAGATAAACACTTATGATCCAAGAATGGAAAATTTATGTGCTACAAAAATCGTTAACTGCTGAAAGAATTGGCTTAGAAGAGAAAAGATGGAGTTCACAACAAGCATTTTAGGGTGGTCCACTACAGCTCGGGGTTCACTAGGAGTGAAGTAATGTTTAGACATCCACCGCATCAAAGTTTCCTTTACTAAAGAATGCTCCAGTGTTAGATGTCCAAGATTACTCCAAGTTTCACTCAAGTTGTTACAACATCAGGAATCATTCGAATTTTGGAGCTCGACACTGATAGTCGATCCATTAAGAATTGCAACTCAAGAGGAAGTTCCCTGATTAGAGTCGATGCAATCAGAAATACCTAAAAGTCAAACGTAGAAGAAAGTGCAGGATAAAGTTGATTGAGAATTATTAGTTAAAAATGGAGAGCTTCTAACAGACATGACCACTGAAAGCATGAACACATCCGGCCAGGAGCAAGAAAACAAAGTTCATTTAAGTGTTGATCAGGAGATGTTGTTAGTTTCCATACACGAATGATTGGGTATCTCATAGAAAATAGTGAGAAATTGATTGAAGAAACAAGGAAGCTAATAAGTAGAATGGCCTTACTCCAAGATTCGATGAGAACATTAGAGCATAAGCAAGAAGGGGCTTGCCTTTGGACCAGTGCATGAAATAAATGAAGAAATGTTGCTAGAATGAGAGTGGCTGAAATTCACTCAGGTTTTCCTTGACAATTGGCTGACAGTTAGACCACATGAGATATGTCTGCACTTTTAAGACCGTTGCAGAATAATACCCTGAATCATCCCAATTGCTTTTCCCGCGAGCATTGGGGGTCCTATGTAAGGGATGTTAATCGATTTATTTGTTTACGGTGCTTGTTTCTCACATAATTTTTCTCAAATGGCAAGCATTTTGCATTCTTTGATTCTTTTAAATAATTCATTTATTTTTTTGTTATGGGTTAGTTTTTGTTATGCCATACATATATGTATATATCTTCTCTATCACTTTTTACCAGGTCCTTGTGTATTAATGGAAGGAGTGGCCAAGAATCGAATTCAGAGATTAATTTCGAAATGCAGCTCTCTTCCAAGTTATTTAAGCCAACGAGAAGACATTAATGAGTGTTCAGGAATCACGGGAGAATTCCAAATACAAAATATGTGTGAATTTTCCTCTCAGGCATTGTCGACTGAGGTCCTTGAATGAAGTGATAACCCAAAACATCTACCACCAGAAGGCTATTTTTCTTCGAAGATATCCATATATGGGAGGAAATTTGGCATTCCTTCATATCCATTCACAAACAAGGAAAATAAGGAAAATATCATTTGTTGTCCCCTTTCAGCCTGAGATTTTCTTTCGATTCAACCCGAACCAATGATCACCCCTACACTGGAGGCAAAGAGGTTGAAGGTTTGTTTGAAAGTGAAAGATATTTGTTTTTGATCATGTTATGATAGTGATGCCTTGAGAATTAGGGGCAAGAAACAAAAAGTGAATGTTTTGAGCACACGAGCAAGAAAACCAAGGTAAATGAATACATATATTTAGAATCAAGTCAAAAAAGAAAAATAAAAATAAAAGTCAAAAAGAAAAGAAAAGAAAAGGAAGAAAGAAAAAGAAAGAAAGAAAAGGAAAAAGTGAAAAGGAAGAAAAAAGAAGAGAAAAGAAAAAGAAAACAGTGGAAAGTTCAAAGAGTCAACTGAATCAAGTTGAAGATTGTTAGCATAAAGTTGAAGCGGATGAGAGAGAAAGCACAAAGTTGAAAAGTGCAAGAAAAGCGAGCGACAAATGTGAGATCTTCCATTCAAAATAAATATCTATCTAAAGGAGAAGCGGGGGATTGATCACTTTTAAATTCAATGAAAGGAAATGAACTCTAGAGTGAAAACCTAGAAATGGGCAGTCTACAGCGATCCAAAAAATGAAAAGAAAAAGTATTTCATCCAAGCACGTTCAGATCAAGGAACACAAAAATAAGATTTCACTAGGAAGAAATGATCCTTGGTTTCATCACCCTTTGAAAATTTGTTTGAGCCTATATATCCTTTCTTTCATAGCCGTGAGTCAAGCCCCATTACAAGCCTCAAAAGACCATTTTAATCATTTACGGGTATTGGAGTAAGTGGAGTTCGCCTTTAGAATACATCCCGCTTATCAGGGATAACCTTTCTTCAAGGATTTCCAAGCTTCTAATGCATAATTGAGATCAAAAAATAAGGAAGGATTGGGTTGGTGAGTTAGTGAGGCAAAGAGTGCCACTTAAACGGGATAGAATTAGGAATATGGGAATGTTTCTCTCGGAAGTCGAATAAAGTGGAAGGGGTCACATTTGAGTTGATCTTTGACAATTTGGTTCGAGGGCACTCTTGCATTTAATATTCCAGGGCCTAATTTTGTTTTTTTCTTTTGTTTGCCATGGCTCAGCAAATTATTCTGATTTAATAAGATAATATTTTGAGCCTTTCACTTATCGTTTCAACAAGAATCTTGCAGATAAATTGATTAAATACAAGAAAAACAAAGGATTTTGTGGGTATTATTATGATGTACTAGTCTTTTAAGTGCAGGTAGAACAGGAGGTGGCCCCGGTACTTGGTTAATGATAAAAAGTATGACGAGGAAAGGGCGCAACTCTGAGTGTCGGAAATATTTAAACAAAGCTGCAAGAAAGAAACATAGATAGCCTTGGGGCAAAAAGAGAGCGTAAACCATCTTTGGGTGCAAAAGCTACAGCAAGTTCAATCATGAAAGATCATTACTCTTGAGGCACTGCAAGACAAGAAAGCTTTACGAATGAGCAAAGTTGATAGTTAAATTCAAGAGCGGGGCATCACCACAAAGATGACGCAGAAATGGGTCTGCATATAATGTGAAACCTCAAACTGACATTGGCAACAAAGTCTATCACCCGAAGAACAATGGTTCTTATATCTCTGCTCATGCTAAGATGATTGGAATCACAAAGTCAACACATTATCATAATCAAAACTTGTACATTCTTTGTTGTATGTGTATTGAAGGAGCATCATTGCTATCTATGCTATTATTCTTGCCAGACGTGATCACTTGGCAACATCTCAGTTGAGACAGTTTATGAAGTTTGAGGATGTTTCCGAGAATTTTTTAGATTCTTCTGAGACATCGTTGAGCCATGATGATGTTACTGCATTTGAAACCATTGTCGTTCCTAGATTAGATGAGAATGTTTGCAGCTCCATATTCTTTTGTTGAAAAAAGGAAATTTGAATTGATGTTGTCATGCCATTAATATGATCAGTTTGATAGAAAAGAAGAAGGAAAAAAGAGAGAGGAAAAAGAAAAATCAAGGTGAAAACCCGAAAGGGCACCTTGAGAAAAAAATAGAGAATAAAAAACAAAGTGAAAACCCGCAACGACGCTTTGAGAAAAGCAATGTAAAGTGAAAACTTGAAAAGGCGCTTTAGAGCAAAAATGAAGAGATTGTGAAGATTGAACTTGAGTGTGAGATGGGTTACCTTGTTAGCCAAATGAGTTTTGATAAAAATGAAGCAAGAAATTTTTGAGCTCTCTTGAAGATGAAAGCTCGCCCAAATGGTCCTCGATTGACATCATTCATGCATCATATATAGTTAGACATCCATAAGACAGGAGCATGCTAACTCATGCATTTAGAGCATTTTTGCACATTTTGGCAGGAATCTACCAGAATCAACAAGAAACAAGAAAATATTTCAACCTAGAGCTTCAAGACTGGAGGAGTAGACCAAGTAATATATGTTACAAGTGTTGAAGGGATCGAGCAACAAAGGAAGAGAAGCAAGAGACCTTACACAAGTTTTAGACTGGAGAAATCGAGATACTTTAAGCAGAATGATCCGTGATTCTAAAGATCTTGGGCGTCAAACAAAAAATTGAAAATATTTCACATTTCTTTAGGAAGAATTCTTATTAATTGATGATATTCCTTTTCGCAGAATTGACATTACAAAAGAAGGAAGCTCGTACATGCTTCAGTGTTCATATGTCAGAAAGTTTAGGGGTCTGAAGTAAGTTTTTACCTTGGGTTTTGATCGGGTCCAAAGAATGAACCTGAAGAAAGTACGTGGACTTCGAGAAAGTATAGGGACTGTAAGAAAGTTCAGGGACTTGAGGCATTTGCTCACTCAAAATAATGAAAGATGGACAAATTTTACGTGTCAGAGCCAGAAACAAAGAGGTTATTGAAGCATCATTGTACAAAAGAGTGCAGATAAAGATGGAAAAGGAAGAATGCAGAGGCTAAGGAGAATTGGCCACTAAAGAAGTCAAGATTTGCTCTAAAAGAGTAAGAGCTCAACAACAAGATTCTAGGGCAAATTTTGTCGGGGCATGAAGAAAACAAGAGTTTCAGATCAAGTTCAAGAAGATCAAGCAAAGCCAGGCCTGATAAGAACAACCTTAAGATATGAGGCACCATTACAACAGAAGCAGAAAACCTAACGAAGAAACAAAGAAGATTAGAATCCATCCAAGTGGAATTTACAAGAATCAGCAAAGAACAGATAAGGATTCCAATTTGAAACTTCGAGATTGAAGAAATAGATCCAGCAAAGACTAGCGAAGATCTCAATCACGTTTTCGTGAAGCAAAGATTTCAATCCATTTGAAGAGGCCGAAATCAACAAGATTCCAATCGGTTTGTAGAGGCGGATCTCTACATGGATATTCAATTGTTTGCACAAGAAAGGAAGTGTATTACAACTCTAAATCCTTCGGGTAGTTAGTATGCCCTTCAGGCAGCGTGACTTCAAATCTTCCAGACATCTCCAGAAATGATGAGAACTTTCTGGATGGCGTCACAGAAAGACAGTTGGGGCTTGGTATTGACAAAGAGATTGACCTTTTAGGGCCTCTGTTTAAAACAAGAAAAAAGAGAGGAAGAAAAACAAAATGGTTCATGCTATCAGGAGGCAAACACGAGAAAGATCAACCTTAGGATCAAATAAGAAAGATGCACAAAATAATCGTTCAAAATTTCAGATTTTCTCGTTGGAGCACTTAAAAAAGTCATATACAGTGGAAAGAGATGGACTTATATAGAAGGAAACAAGAGACTTAATATGAGTTTCAAATTGAAAGTTGGAGATGTCTTTGACAGAAAACAATGACTCTAAAGATCTCAGTGCTTTAAAATGGGAATTGAATATGTTCATACTATTCTAATTCGAATTCTTATTAATTGATAATATTTCTATTTTTAGGTTTTGGTTCTCCGTCCTAGAAACAGATGCTCTGTTTATAGAGGCGAGCTTCAAGTCATTCCGTTTACATAGGCGGATCCCAAGATATTTCTATTTACAAAAACAAATCCCAAGTTATTCTGTTTACAGACGCGAACTTTAAAGACATACCGTTTACAGAGACAGAACTCAAGACACTCTATTTACAGAGGCAGAGACATTTTGTTTACAAAGACGGATCTGGGTAAATATTTCAACATGTTTATAGAGGCGGATCTGAAGACATACCATTTACAGAGGCGGAGATGTCCCGTTTATAAAGATGATTCTTAGTAAAAATTTCAACATGTTTGAAGAAGCAGATCTCAACAATCCATTTGAAGAGGTCATGAAATTTCCGAGTAAAGAAAGGGATAAACCAATAGAGAATGCAACAAGAGACCTAATGCGAGTTTTAGATTGAAGATCAAGACACCATAAGAAGAAAATCAGTGACTTTAAAGATTTCAGTGCTTTAAGCGGAAAATTGAAGATATCTCATATTACACCAAGAAGAATCCTTATTGATTGATGATATTTCTTTTTGCAAGAATGGTGAGCTCCTAATGAGAAGAGTTCACCCAGCAAAGAAGAACTCCTAATGAGAAGAGTTCGTCCAGCGAATAAGGATTCATAATGAGAAGAGTCCGCCTAGTGAAGAAGGATTCATAATGAGAAGAGTCCGCCCAGCGAAGAAGGATTCATAATGAGAAGAGTCCACACAGCGAAGAAGGATTCATAATGAGAAGAGTTCGCCCAACAAAGAAGGATTCCTAATGAGAAGAGTCCGCCCAAGAAAGAAAGAATTCCAAATGAGAAGAGTTCACTCAGCAAAGACAGAACTCCTAATGAGAAGAGTTCACCGTTTGAAGAATGAGGAAGTTCCTAATGAGAAGAGCTTACTTATTTGATGCCTTTGTAGAGAGACAAATCCATTTTTTCCAGAAGAATGAAGAGCTCATAATGAGAAGAGTTCGCCCTTTTAAAAATGAGGAAGTTCCTAATGAGAAGAGCTTGCTTATACGGTGCCTTTACAGAAATGTGGACCAGCCAAGAGTGAGGAATGAATAATTTCATAATAAGAAGAATAGTTTCAGACCTCAAAAGATGAGGAATTTCAAGGAGTAATGCTAGACCTTAGAAGATGAAGAATTTCATAATGAGAAGAATAGCTTCGGACTCTATGATTTGGTAGAAGATTGAAGAATTTCATAATCATAAGAACGGCTTCAAGCTTCGGTGTTCAGATGGTTCGGACAAAATCTACGTCCTCTTAGTCTTTGCCCTATTCCTTTTCCACAACAATGAGCAAAGAGGGGTAGTTGTAGAACCCGTATTTTGTCCGGGTATAGTTTTATATTAATAGTTCAATATAATAAATCTCCTAAATAGATAGTCCCAAAATAATATCCAATGTCCAATAAATAGTGTCCATTTTACATGTTAAATACCCAAAGCCCAATTTTCAAACCCCTTTACAACTCACAAACAATCCATTTTGGGTAAAAATCAACCCAACAAACACAAAATCCACTTTGTGTTTCTTTTTCCCGCCTAAAACCGCCACGTGGTAGTTCCCCATTCGCCTATCTTGGTCTCACATGGATTAAGCTCCCCTGATGACATCATCTCTGACCACTTATAAATAGGGAGAGAGAAAAGTCAAAAAACAATTAATGACCATAATAATTACCTACCATTAATAATATTAATAATAATTAAATAATAAAATGAGAGAGATGGAATTACCCTCCTGAAACCCAAACGGTGCCGTAAATCGAACCGTCGGGAGCCAGAACCGTTACTAGAAAGTCGATCTTCACCGTACGCCACTTTCGGTGGTCGTTTGAAGTCGAGAAATCACCGTTGGAGAGTCGAATCACCGCGAGGCCAAAACCGAAGTTGCCGAAAGAGCTGGGACCACGAACCGTCTCCGTTACACAGACTGTTGCCAGGATCTGAATCGTCGCAAAACTGAACTAACGCGCCGGGAGCTAATTTACCGTCGTAGAGGTCGAATCTGCTGCCAGAGAGGACGGTTGAACATCGCCGAACACGTCGCGAACCACGTCGGAAGGTAAATCTCCTTCGATTTGTCTATTTTCCTGCAAAAAAAAAACCTAAAAACGTTAGATCGAAACGAAAATAAATAAAAAATATAGATCTGAAAATGAGAGCCTTAGATCGGAAAAGAGAGGTTGATCGTCGTGAGTTGGGGGCTTGTCGGAGTTGAAAAAACGGAACAGGGAATGGGTAGATAGCTTCTAAGTGGCTGGAGATGGGTGGCTCTATCAAACCGGGTTAGATTTTAGGGTTTAGGATTAAAAAAGAGATTTTTTGGTGTTTTAGGGTTTCGACCGACGGCCGATGCGGGGACCGGAAATCGCCCACGGCGGCCTAAAATCGCCCACGGCGATTGGCTGATTTGTGTTGAGAGAAAAAAATGAAGGCTTCGAGAGGGAAATGAATAAAATGGTTCAGTGGACTCAGTTCAGGGGCATTTGTACCGAGTCCAAAACGGCACCGCTTTGAATCTGGGCATGGGAGACTCGTGTGCGGTAAACAGGATACCCTATTTTGTTTCCTCTACAATTTAGTCACCAATTTCTTGTATTTTGACTATTCAGTTTCCAAATTAATTTAATTTACTCCCTTTATAGCTTTAATTTATTTGTTTAATTGTTTAAATATTTATGTATTTGTTTGCATATTTTAAATTGAGCATATAGATTTATTACTTAGACAATTTGGTCACTTAATTGATACTAATAATTAAAGCCTTTAGCCTAGGCCTCTTAATTAAATAATTAAATTAGAGAGACCATTATAGCAAATAAATGAATATTTGAAACAATATTAGAATGTTCAATATTGGTTAGTATCAAATTGAAGAGTGATTTTAATCAATGAATATTCCGATGAAAGTTTCAATGTTTCATTTTAATTTAGAAATGGAAATGATTTATAATTTGACTAATTAAAAATTAAAATATGATTAATGATTAGAGTCACCTTAATTAGGAATATTATTACTTTTGGGCTCGTTAAAGATAGTGTCCAATATTATTTTGGACGTTATCCTTTATGTCCAAAAATTAATAATATTCGTAGATTTTTTAATTAAATTAATTAATGTAGACTAATTAGGGTTTACTTAAAAATGACAAGACAATAATTGACCATGCATTAAACCTTTAGTGTTGAGGTACATTTTGAATATAAATTCAAGTGTCCTAATGTAACTGGACGTTTCATAATTATATTCGTCCAAAATGTATTTTCTTACCAAAGGATACCCCCCATTCGGAATAAAATTCATTTTACAGTTAAAAGATTTAATTAAATCTGGATTAATGTTCTAAATACCAAAATGCCACGTGTATTTAATGAGGTACCGATAATGGGCGTTCGTAGGGATGCTAACCCTTCCCTACACGTAATCGACTCCCGAACCCGAACTTTTCAAAAAAAGAATCTCTGAGATGTTTTTATGGTGTCCGGCCTACCAAAGTGGTCGGTGGCGACTCCAAAACGAGTTTTAAGCAAAAAAGGGATTTTGATTAAAAATAAAAATTAATTAATTACAAGATAAAATTGGCCAAAAACCTCGATTTCCCAAAACTCTAATCGTCAGGATGTTTTTATTCCAAACATAAAAAAGAAGGTTTTTAAAAAACAGTCGCGACATCATCATCTTGCTCAGTAAAAGTATAAGTTCGGTACTCTGAGAACTTATCAATAGGTGCTCGAGTGAGTTGAACAACAAGAGCAATAGTTTGCACGGTTTGTTCGGCCCTCATGACAGTCATAAACTGCCTGAACATGTCAGCCATGTTCTCGTAACACTCAGCCTGAGCAATAGGTGTTGCAGGCTCGGCACCCTAAACAGGAGGGTCATGTGATTGCGGTGGATTCTGAGGATTTCCTCCTCTAATATCCTCACCATGTTTCGAGGAGCCAGTAGCGAGGTCGTCTAGGTGAGCTTCATTAGTCTCAGACATATTTATATAAAAGATCGGATTAGTCGACAAGTCACAATATACGCAATATAAAACTCCTAGGTGGCAAAGTAACACAATAGCAATGCATCAAGCTTCGTTTTGGTCCTACAATCGACTAAACTCTAGCTCTGATACCACAAATATAACACCCATCCCTAGTCTAGTCGAGAACCGGGTCGGAAGGTGAAACTGATGTACAATACTGAATTCGGTGGAATAAAATTTGATTTCGATATTAACATTTTCCACCATATAATACAATGAATCATCGCAACCATATAAATAACTCCAATTGACCCACACGAGCAATAAGTAAGCATTCCATGCTAAATCGCAACTATTATAAAATTTAGGGACCAATTTGTAAATTTGATAAATTAAAGGTCCTTCTATGCAATTCGTTCTACTAAAATGAAATTCAATACAATATTAACATGCCTGTAAAATTCCATACCATTTGGAGTCCATTAACTCATTCAACTTAATCGTTCAAAATTCAGTGACTAAATTGTGAACATTGCAATATGTTTAATGTACCTTTAACTAGCTTAACTAACCCCGTATCGAAACACCCTAGGGCTATTTCAAAACGAATGAATGATGGTCAACCCCTATTGACTTCACCCCTTAGACTGTATCGATACGGACATGCCATGTATCGAAACGGGTTGACTTCAATTGAGTTTGACCTGTTTCGATACGCTATAAACTCGTATCGAAACGAGGGATTCTAGTGGAAAAATATTTTGAAACGGTCCTGAACCGTTTCGATACACCCTATTCCTCAAGCTCAATCATGCTTACCGTATCGAAACGCCATCACCCGTTTCGATACGGCCTGACATGTAATGACAGATTTTTGCTGGTATTTATTCAATTTAACATGCCGAAAGATGTCCAAATGCAACGAAACTTCACACATAAAATTTCAATAGTATAAACTACTAGCATGCCAAATTTCATGACCATTTGAATACATTTACTATGTTTTTACCTTTTGAGGTAAGTATTCAATTTTCAATCATTTTAAGCCAACCAAAAAGGCCATTTAGGGCCATTAACCTTATTACAACATAGACATCTCACAAACATATCAAAATAGGCATAAACGACTAGTTCAACTACTTTTCCACCTTCCTAGGAGTTCACAAGATCAAAATATATTACTTGAATGCTTGTAGTGACTTGTCTTGCCTTGTTAATCCGATTCTCCGACACACGGTCTTTCAACCTAAAATGCATGAGATGAGACACGTTAGGCATACATTGCCTAGTGAGGTAGTCCTAAACAATATGAACAACAATATATCAATTATCTATGTACAAATTCTCATGCTCATCAATGGCAATGCTATGCAACAATATACAATGTTTAACATATTTGTTTCTTCATTAATCCTTGGATTGAATCTAGATAGTGAATACGCGAATTCATACGCCTCGCCAAATCAATGAATGGTCTAGTCCCTCCGCCTCGCCAATTTGACCAATAGCAGTACACATCCCCCTGCCTCGCCAAATCAATATAGGTCGTAGCCTTAGGACCGTAGTCCACATGTACACTGAGCTCATTAATTCTATGGCATGCCAATTGTATCCAATGTCTATTCAAATCCAAGGTTCCAATGTTATCAATAACCAATATGTATCATAATCAATGTTTCATGGTTCGATGAAAATAACAATAATCAATGATTTCTTGCAATGGTTCAATAACAATATCTATAACAATGATAATGCTCAATGGCAATACCAATAGCTATGTCTGATGTTCAATGACAACTTACCGACACTTACCAAGGTGTCTGTCTATTAGTCTGATGTAACTTTCTCAATAGCAATGTGAGTTAAATGATCGAAAACAACAATAATAGATTTGGGAAGGCTTTTCGCCTAATCCCGAGACTCTAACTACACTCACCTTAAAATCTGATGCTCTTACGGCTCTCGGATGACTATACCCTTGCTTCTAGCTTTCGACGGAGATGGTGAAACCTCTCTCTCCACTTCTGGAGCTAGAAAATCAACAAGGAGACGATTAGGGTCAATTTTACGATATCAAAATCAATACAACGATATCAAAATCGGTATTTGATTCCAGTATAAACAACAACGATGAAATATCCATGGATGGTCAAAACCCTAGCTTGATATTAAATATGTTTTATCCATGGAATTCAATAATCAATTGAGGAATATAGCTTACTCGATCGATAGCAATGATTCGATAACAATAAATCGAAGAAAAACGAAACTTGAAGCTTGCTCCAATGGAGGTGCTTGCTTAGGTAGGAGATGATGAAGATGAAGAGATAGAGAGGTGTTTGATTACTTAATAATCGGGTAAGTTTTTTATTTCCTTTAGCTATTCTATATTATTTTAATTTGTATAGGTTTCCTTCCATTGAAGGAAACTCTCTAGATATTCCCATGTATGGGAAATTTTAAAGGAAAAGGGACTAATCGCAAGATTAGTCTCTCGATTCTCAATACTTTATAAGTTTATCTCCAAGTTCCTAATTTTCACAATATAATCACTAATATGTTTTTGATACTATTGAATGAAGTCCAATATCAATAATTTAACTTAATTAGAGTCTAATGTTAACTATTAACTAGCTAATATCATACTTAGACTTCATCAATGTTGAATTTCCGGTCACCGGAGCCCAATTCCAATTAGACCGGGTTTTGGGGTGTTACATCAGCGCAAAAAAATTACAGAATTGTGCAGTGTGGTTCGAATATGATGCTCAATTCAATATACTGTTCGGACAGTGAAAATGGAAAAAATCAAAAAAAGAGAAAGAAAAAGTTTGCTTTGAAAAAAAAGGAAGTGAAAGAGAAATAGTTCAAATTAAAAAATGATGTCATTTGATTTCTTGTTTTCCTTTATTTTCCCTTCTAATAATTCTTTGGGATAATCTTCTTTGTCTTGAATTTTAAACTCATTATTTGGCCTTTTTATCCTACCAAACCTTACCCCCATTACAACCATTTTAAAAGACCTCTTGATTTTTGCATCACATTCACATTTAGTAGTGGAGATTAGATTTAGTTACAAGCCTATGGTAATGCTTTGATTAAATTTCAGCTAGAGCGTTTTAAATTTTACCCTAAACACTTTGAGCAGAATGAGTGAAACCTTGAGAGGGTATTAGGTTTGTTTTGTTGAAGTTAACGAGTCATTGGAATGTTTTTACTTTGTTAAACTATCTCTAGTCTTGCCATTTCCCATTGCTTCTTCAAACTTCATACATGTTTAGATGCCATGTCATGTTAAAATCTTAGAGACTTCGTAAAACCAAGGATAAGGACTTGAACTTTGATACTTGAGGGCAAGCATCGAATAAGTGAGGGGGAATTTGACTAGTGTTTATTCTATGCTATGTTTTGTGTTTAAATACTCCTTGATTGTTCATTATTGTTGCTGATTTGGGCGTTTTTACATGATTTCTATGCAGGACAATAGATTCTGGAAACTGTGCTAAAAAGGATGACTTCTGTAAGTTTTTATTTTCCTGGATTCATGGCTGGATTAGTGGGCATGAATTGGGGCATGAAAGTGTCAACTGGACGACACATTAGCAGATGACGTCGGCATTGACAGAGGATGACGTCAGCAACAGCAGAGTGGGAGGATGACATCAGCAGCAGCGGTGATAGCTAATCAAGTCCATTTCGATAGCTTATCAACAAGATTTAAAATTTAAACTTGGGATTTATCTTTTGTATTTATTTTGAATATTTTGTCTTTATCTGTTATCTTTTTAGGTTAATTTTAGGGTTTTTAGATTAGTATAAATACTCCCTTAGGGTGAACTCAAAAATCATCTCTTGTTCATTGTTTCATTTTTACTTTGACTTTATAAATCTCCTTTCTCTTCTTCATTTTTATTTACTTTTGATAAGCTAAGCACGATTTCTTCCATAATCATGCTTAGCTAATTTTCTTTAAAGCCGAGGGATATAATAATGACTCAATTCCAATGGGAGGATTGAAAAGCGCTTTCAAAATTTCGGGAATCTCTTTCAGTTTTCTACGATTTGATTTCTAAACCAATACGATTTCGAAACTAAAGATTGACTTTGGTCAGAATTTTGTTTTTGGTTAAATATGTGGGAGGAAGGATCGGCTATTGAAGCACATTCGACTTTCTGGGAACACGCTTAGTAAATTGATTACTAAGAGAAAATGAGATCGGAACCGTTGTTATTGAAACAACATAATCCGAGTCAATTTTTATTGAACTTAAAACAATTTTGATCTGCAACATTGTTGTTCATTAGATCAATTTCGGAAATCGATATCAAAGATAGAACTTGGGTATTCGGTTACGAAAGTGTAGCCTCAAGGATTGACCCTTGTAGGCAATTAACCGACATGAATCCTGAAGTAAAAATTCTTTGCCGATGATTCGAGGAAACTAAGTCAGAGCCAATGCCTAAGGCTTATTCATAATGAATCTATTTCTTTTAAAACATCACTTTAATTTCTTTGTGTTCTTGCTATTTCTTAAACCCTTTTTTTTACTGAAATATTATTCAACTCTCTTCTTGGCTCACCAATTGAACAAACATTAATAAGGAAGTTTTCTGAGTCCCTGCGGGATTGACTTTTACTTCTCTTTTACTACGTATTATTTTCTTTATTTATTATTAGGGAACGAGGAATTATTTTTGACGTGAAAACGACGTGCGTCAAATAGGTCCAAAAATTATTCATACAATCAATAATAGGAGCTCTCCCAGAAAGATGTATGTTTGAAGAGAAAAGAAATAAAAAAATGAGAAATATTTGTCACTTGAGAAATAAAAGAAATGCATCTTTAACCAAGTAGATTAACAAGCCCTTACAAAAGATCCCTAATGCTTGAGGGCAAAAGAAAAAGGGTTGATTCTAGGAATGAACCCAACACCGTCTAGGAAAATTAAGCATTATTCCATGAAGGCAAGATTCCATCGTCGGAGTAGTTCAAGTTATATGTGATAGCTATTATTCTTTTACCCCGAGTCTTCCACTTTTAATAGTCGCCAATATCAACTCTCCATTCATGAACATGTATGCAAAACCTTCGGTGACATGGTTTAACATATGGTCATAGAAGGGACCATTTAAAGTCTCTACAAACATTGGAGTAACCTCATTTTCCAACAGTAGAGGTTGTACTTGGGCTGCCACATCTCGCCACCTTTGGGCATACTAGCGAAAGCTCTCGTCGGGCCTTTGTTTCATATCTTGCAGAATGAGCCGGTTGGGGATCATGTCTGTCACATGTTTGTAGTGTTCAAAGAAGGCTCTTGACAGATCACTCCAAATTCGTATGTTGACCTGACTCAGTTGAGTATACCATTGGGCAGCAGACCCTGATAGACTATCTTGGAAACAATGGATGAGTAACTTCTCGTTTTCCAAATGTTAAGACATTCTTCGGTAGTACATGGTCAAGTGCAACAAAGGGAAAGTGGTCTCGTCATACTTATCGAAGTTAGGAGCTTTGAATTTGGGAGGAACTACCAAGTCATACACTAGACTTAGATTTCTAGCATCAACGCCACCATAGACATTTCCTCCTTGTAGGGTTCTTATGATCTCTTCAAGCTTGTCATATTAATCTTCTAGCTTCTTGATCATTTTGATCGGTCGGCTCCCTTATAGAGATCCCGCACCTCAATACCTTGATTTTCTTCATGATTTATCCTCGACCTTGCCGGAGTATGAGCTGAGGTTTATGTTGTACAGATCTGAAACCTCTTATTCAGTGGAAATGTATGACTAGTCATCTCGAGCTAGGGTGACGAAACACCAATGACTTCGATTGCCTTTCCTCTTTCTGGGTCTTTAAAAACTAACATGGCTGCTATCTTGCTGACGGTGTTTCTCTGGGCTCGTGCAATTTCTTCCTTCAATTCTTTCTCCATTTTATCGAGTTTGTCTTAGGTACCCTTGTGGCTATTCTCCAAAGTTGTCAATCTGTCTTTCATAGCCATTACTCTAGACTGAGAATGAGTATCGTATTTGTGAGATGTTTTTCCTATTTTTAAAATTATGTCATGTGATTGGTTTCTTATCATGTGTGAATGTATGTAGTGATCACAACATAAATGCAAGAAATAATAAAAAATGAAAATGCATGAATGCAAGCAAAGGGCCATCGATTCCATTAAGGTATTGCTTTAGAATTAGCCTTCATTGGATGACAAAGGTCCTTCGAACATGTCTTAGTATGAGCACCTAGTTCCTTTATTTATTCGATCAATCTTTGAAGCTTTGGTCTCACTTTCCCTATTGGTCTGATGTATGTGCGAAGATTTGTAGCCTCTCTGACTAGCATCATCACATTCCTAGCTACGTCTTCAATTTAGGACGTGATACTTATGTTGAACTCGTCTTGCTCTTGGGTCCTTTTTGACATTACCTCTAAGTCAAGTAGACCAATAATCATCTTCAAATTCTTCATTTTGTAATAACTGCTTGGTTGCACTGCCGAAGTAGTCCCATAACACTTAACTTATAATATTATGCTTGGCACTAATGTGAGCATACTTTGGTATTTCATCCACGCGATCACCGTACATCCGCACTGTTTTTCTCTTTCTTTAGGTGTCTTCCATCCATGACAAAAGCTTTTTCTAATTGAGCAACATGCTTCAGAATCGACCCCTTCTAAATATGAGATGCAAATGCAAGGAAAAAAACAAAATTAAGAAAAGAAAAGGAAATGATTAGTGTTCTTAAAAAACGGGAATAAAACATAAAAGGTCCAAAATAATTTCAGCATACGAATAACTCTGGGCAGCACATTCCAACACTCCAGGACATGTCTCCACGGATTATCCTTACGAAACAATTTTGACTAGAATAAAAGCCTAAGGTTTTCCACATGGCTCTATTGGGGTGGGTTTTCTAGATTCTCACACATGGTTTGGTTTTAAAAAGGTTCCCAAGTTGTCCTCGTTGTCCCTTACTAAGGGTAGCAAGGCCCCTGATTCTCACCCATTATAGGCTAAAAACGAATCAAGTTCAACTCAGGGGGACTCGTTTCCTACGCCTTTACGAAAGATCTGTATCCTTACAAAGACATAGGGTATATGAGTCCCCCCCCCCCCCCCACTTAATCGAATGGGACGAAGCTCGGGTGCAAAGCTTAACCAATTTTTAAATGCGTAAAATAGAATCATATTCATAGATGGAAAATAAAATTGAATTTTACATGAACTTAACAAATTCCGACATTAAAACAAAATGTAATCGACTTGTAGCCTGACTCTCTTTTTGTAAAAACAAAAATTTCCCCAGTTGACTTGCCAAGCCGTAGAACCTCTTTCGAGCCGGACATAAAAAACACGGAGTCGCCACCAAATTTTTAAAATGGTGTGATTGAATCACCTAAAAACAGGTTATTTAATAAAAAATTATTTTATTAAAATAACAGTTTTGGACCGCGAAAACATGGAAACAGGTTCGGGAGACGGTTAAGAGTGGGAAAAGGTTAGCACACCCACAGCACCCAAAAATTAGAACCTAGCCGATTACAAAATGTTTTAATGTCAGAATTTGCAAGTTTGTATAAAATTCAACTTATTTGTCCATCTATGAATATGATTATATTTTAACGGTCTTATTATTCGAAAAATGAACTTCAATCACCGCCAACACTCATGGTGCTAACCCGTCATTTCCGTTTGATAAGACTACGCATTTATTATACTCCACTTCTCAAACAAGCAAGCAAAGAAATAAATAAAGATAAAATAAGTAAATGGGAAATTAAATTGCTAAGTTAAATACGAGGAATAAATTAATAATGAGAGTTAGGGTGTGCGATTAACTAAAATGGAGTTTATCCTTCTCGGATCGGGTCAACACTTAATTTTTAAACCAGAGTTATTTTAAGAGAGAGAAAACAAATTAAAACCTTTTTAAAAATGATTAGATAGGTTAAAAATGGGTTTTAAAAAAGGGTAAACTACTGCAGGGGTCACTTTCGTTTCCCGTTTGTACAGATTTAGTCACCACTTTTGAAAAGTGCCAATAAGTGGTCATCTACATTTTCGATGTGTAAAGACTTGGTCACTCTGACGTTATAGTCCGTTAATCCCCTAACAGATTGCTGATGTGACGGAATTAATTAAATGGAAATATCCATGTGTATTCCCACGTGAATAATAAGTTGGAAGGTTGCTACTTTAAATGTGTAAAGAATATAGGGACTATGAGTGAAATTAGACTTTTAAGATAGGCTTAGCCCTGAGCAGAATGGCACCGTTCTGTGCTGAAACCAGACAGAAAAAAATATGAGGGTTTTGGTTTGGGTTTATGTCATATTGGCCTGGCCTGGTCTCCTTTTTCCGTCGCCCTTCTTCATGTTCCAAGCAACATCGATGTGGTATTTATGTGTGTTTTATCATCGGCTGCTCGATTACCGGAAACCTGAAGTCGAGTCTTTGGCTGACCTTTTTGGAGCTTTTGATGACAAGCGGAGCCCCAGTTTGACTCCTCACAGCAGGGTTTTACAATGGCGGCTTCCCCAGCACCATCACCCTGACTCCCATTTCCATTTCGTCGATTTGTCGTCCGAGGACATCACCCTAACATTGATTTTATATTTTCGTATTTTGGTACGTTTTTTGAATTACATTCTATTTGTATGTTACCGAACTTGCAGTGAGTGTTGGATAGGAATGTGTCCATATGTCCAAATAAGCACATAACAGATATGCCGGATATGGATATTTAAAAAATTGAAGAGTCTGTATTACATGGATTGTATTTGTTGTGGTAACTGTAATCAACATGTTTCCAGGGTCGAGTTAATTTAAAGAATCATGATATCAATTTCTGGCTCATGGAAACTGATGATTCTGCAACTAACAATGGGCTTCTACCAGTAGCACAGAGGAAAATATTCTTTGGTAGGGAAGTTGGTGGAGCAGATAGGAAGCTTATCCCCACATATCAATCGAAAAGCCGAAACTATCTTGGCCCGACAGCAATGGATGCAGAAATGGCTTTCTTAATGGCCAATCAAGCACATGCCGCACCTGGGAAACTTGTATATGACCCTTTTGTTGGCACAGGGAGCATTCTTGTTTCAACAGCTCGCTTTGGAGCAATGACGATGGTGTTGTATTTTCCTTGTTTTTGTCTGATTTATTCTTCACCCCCAATGTTTTTATCTTGGAAATCATACCATCAACATCCTTGCAGTAATTTGTGTGGTGACAAACTGTTTGAATTCATTCAGGGTGCAGATATTGACATTCGAGTAGTGCGAGATGGGCGTGGCCCTGACTGTAATGTCTGGAACAACTTCAAAAGAAATACAAAGTATAATACCAGAGTTTTACATGTATACATTCCATTTTTTAGACTGCAGTTTCTCTGGCAGCACAACACTATAACCCTGCTCTGCTCAAGAGTCAATACCAATAGAAGTCAGCTTTTAAAAGACAAATCAGATAAAAGAGCTAAATGCATATCATTTATTACAATGGATAAATTGTGTGTATATATATAAGCTGCTGACACAATAAATTCCAGTTTCCTCACCACTTCAAATATCAGCAAACTGACCCATTGCCCACAGCTCCTCCCACTACTATAATTTTTACCCCCAAAATATTTCCTACCTGGGTTCTCTTCCGTCCAAGTCGTGACCAGATTACCCGGTATTTCACAACGACAATTAGGTACTTGACATTCCAACTTCTTCTTCTTCTTCTTCTTCTTCTTCTTTTAATTTTACAGAGAAAATTTTAGGGTTGAAGAAAGTGGGGATTCTATAATGTTAGTCCTTTAAGTAGCAACCTTCCAACTTATTATCCACGTGGGAATACACGTGGATATTTCTATTTAATTAATTCCGCCACATCAGCAATCCGTTAGGAGATTAACGAACTATAACAACGGAGTGACCAAGTCTTTACACATCGAAAACGTAGATGACCACTTATTGGCACTTTTCAAAAGTGGTGACTAAATCTGTACAAACGGGAAACAAAAGTGACCCCTGCAGTAGTTTACCCTTTAAAAAAAGTAAAAAGGTGACCGAAAAAAAAGAAAACTAAAACATGTGGCCAAATTTAAAAGAAATCAGTGACCAGATTAAAACATTTGGAAACTTGGTTGCTCACGAAATAAAAAATAATGGGAAGGGGGATTTAATGGATGCAAATGGCCCAATTTGTTTTGGGTATAAAATCCAACTTAAAAAAACACCTATTCATTTTAACTCTTAAAATGAAGAACACACCAAGAATGGGACCACCACGTCGGCCGCCTTCCATCGGCGCTGGTCTCCGTCTGATGGTGGTGGTTTTTTCGAACAAAAAACCCCTTTAAATCCAATTGAAAATTTGAAAATCGGGTTTCAAAAACGATAAATCAAAACAAAGGTATGCATCAATCCTTTTTACATGCTAGATCCGAAGTAACAAAAAACAAAGAAATAAATTAAATGGAAAATAGAAGAATACGATACCGAAGAAAAACCTTGTTTGCTTGTTTCTATTCCAACAAATCCGAATACAAATGAGCTGTTAAATCCAAATCCTTTCTTCTAAAATTTCGGTGTGTAATTCATGGATGTTGTTGGTGAAATTTACAAGGGATTGAGGGAGAAATTATATCATAGGCCCGGCTCGCCACGTCATCCATGGTCCCAACCAATAAAAAGCATCCATTTCATTAATTTTTTCCATGTCATTTTTTTACCGAGTGAATCTTCACTCAGATTTACTGTAAATTAAATTAAAAAACACTTTTTTACCAATTGTAGATTCACTCGGTAAAAAATAATATAGAAAAAATTAATGAAATGAATGTTTTTTATTGGTTGAGACCATAAATGACGTGGCGAGCCGGGCCTATGATATAATTTCTCGGATTGAGGGGGTTTATAGGTTTCTGTTGCCTAAATTACAAAGAAATTGGTCCAAGAAAACCTCAAAACTCGGGTAAAATGATGCCTAAAATTGGATTGATTTCATTCCAATCTGTCTTGCCCAAAATATGCTGTTGCCACCCCCCCCCCCCTTTTGTTGATTTTAATTTGAATCTGATTTACATTCCCTTTTGATCCGAATCTACCTGGATATGGGGTTGATTTCCATCTCTTTTTTTTTCATATTTGTAGGTGATCAGCGCGAGCAAGAGAAATGACGACGTTGCAGTCATCGACCACGTGGTGCGATGAAAGGGGCGGGAGCTGGAACGATCGTCTGCGTCATGTGATGGCGGTGTGGCACTGGGATGGACACAAAACGGCACAACGTCGCGCGTGTGAGGCTGAATGTGTTGGGGTTTCACATGCGTGCCTTGCACGCGCCATGGTGGCCGACCGGTTTCTCCATTGGTCAAGATCTAGACCGTTGGATCTAACTCAGATCCAACGATTGTGACAAGGTTTCGCATGAGAGAACAAAATAGTCAGCTGGGGTTTTTACCTTAGGGCCAATTGGGTCACTATTGTATTGGACTCTTATTTAAAATTAAATGACCCATATTTTAACTAAATGGACTCTTTATTTTATTTGAAAGTAGACTCTTTTTTCATTTTTTCAGGTTTTATTAATATGACCAACACTAGATTAATAATAATAATAATAATAATAATAATAATAATAATAATAATAATAATAATAATAAATATAGACAAATAAAAAAATTGGTGAAAATTCAGTGACAACAACATGAAGCATGGTAGAGTAGAGGTGTATCCATTGAGCTTTATGACCTCAGCGTTTGGAATCGTTGTTTCCTTACGCTGGTTTGTAGGTTGCTGCATTGCAATTAAAGGAGCTCCATCAGAGTAGGATTTCAGTTTATCGATGTGATCAAGAGTACAATACTTAGGCTTGTTGGGCAATATATTCATAGGACCCTTGATTTATGTCTATAACTCTATTTGGATTTTAATCATGTCAAATGCTTTTTAATTACCTTGTTTTAAGTTAGGGTTCTCATGCAAACGATTTAACTTTTTTGTATTAACTCTTTTCCAAAACGTTGTTGGATTTATGGAATGCTTATGTTTCAGGATAGATCTAGTTGTGAAATATTATGTATGGTTTGGGCTTGAGGCCCAAATGTGACTTCGGGTTTAGGGCATTACACTGCGTGATATCCGTCTAGACAAATGGAAGGCTTCCACGTAAGAGTGTGTATTTGGTTAACTGACCGAACCGAATTACCCAAAATCTGTTAACAATTTTTTTCCTTTTTACCGTTAATTGGACTAAAATTTTTTCGAAAACTTTTAACTAAATCAAATAAAATTTGGTTAATTTGGCTGGTTTTCGAATTAACAGGAATTTGTTATAAAATTTTGGATAAATTAAACAATTGGTCACTAAATTATGCTAAAATGATCTTTTTAGTTCCTAAACTTTTTTATGCTAATTTGACAAAGTTTAATGGTCATTTTATAATATATCAAAAATTTAATGATCATTTTATAATTTCTAAAAGTTCCATGACCAAAAATAGATATATGTAATACATATAATATTTAATATATAATAATTTCAACTAATTCGGTTAATTAATTGGTTTCGAACCAAATTAACCGATAATCGTATTTCTATAAAATATTAATCGTTAACCAAACCTACCTAAAATTAACGACCGAATTAACAAAAAAAAAACAGTTTGATAGGTTAATTCGGTTAAATCTGAATAATGCATACCTACTGCCACGTGGCATGGTTTAGGCGGGAGGAAATTTGAATTTGGATAAAAGTGTGTTTGTTGGGATAGCAATGAATTTTAAACTGGTGTAATATATGGGATTTGGGCAGTGGAATGAAATCCGGGCTTTGTACGCAAAAAATGTACATTTGAATGAACTTTATTTATTATTGGATTTTACTATTTATTTATCATTTAAGAGAAGTATTATATATATATATATATATATACTCGGGTAAAATTCAGGTATTATACCAATAGATTAGATGCGGGTAGTTATACTAAAACAGTATAACCATTCTTATAAAAATCAAAGCTTATTCAATATAAGATTTAGAGTTAATTACATCACATGTATCCAAACATTGATTCTTAATTTAAGTTGGTCCAAAAATTTTTGAACATTTCAATTCATTCACAAACTTTGATCCTTATTCTAAATTGACCTGCAAACTTTTGAACATTCCAATTATATCCCTAAACTATGACTCATTTTAAATTGGCCCACAAACTTTTGAACATTCTAATTTCATTCCCAAATGATCAGTACATACTAATCTTATCACACATTAATAAAATCATTATAAAGGTCGTTAATTGTCATGTAAACACTGATGCACATTATGTGATCATATGATGTGACATAAACGGTAATTTGAGGATAAATTTGAAATGTTCAAAAAGTTTGAGGACCAAATTAAAATGAGGTTTAATGTTTGGGGATTAAACTGTAATACTCAAAAGTCTGGAGAATAATTTAAAAATGAGAGTTATAGTTTGGAGATGAAATTAAGAATCATAATTTGAGACATGTGGTTCGATAAATTCTAATATTTAATTGGTTATACAATCATATTTCCATATTATATCTATGTAGATCATTCCATCAACTTTAAAATAAATAAATAAATGTTGAATTATCGATAGAAGATATTTCAACCATTTCATTAAGGGGGGTTGCTAAGGTAGGCATGGCCATTGGCCCTTAATTAAGAGTGTAATTGTAGTTTTAGCCCGTCATAAATGTGAAAAATACCTTGAAAAAAAAAAGATAAAGCTTATTGGTTGGTACCATAAATGACGTAGTGAGCCATGTCTGTCTAATATTTTTTATATTTTAATATTTTTTCTTTAACCCCAAAATTGTTTAAATTTATCCCAGCCTTTCAACACAAGATTCATTTGTTATTTTTTCAGTCCTTTGATACATTACACGCCTTGAAGCTAAACCGTTCAAATTAGAGTGTAATAAGGAAAACAAAATCTTTATTTTATGGGTATTGGTAAGTTATTTAGTGTATGCATGCAATAAGGAAGCATGAAATCAAATCTTAGTTATTCCACTACCACCTGTAACAGGTGCTTACAGTGGGCTCTAATTCATTGGCCAAGCATGCACTATTAGCGAAAATATTCCAACTACAATCATAACATCTGTCTCTTGTTGTTTTATAGATGTCGAACTTTTTGACCACTCCATCCCATGCCATGCTGCAATGGAACAACGTCCTTCCAAACCAAGTTGTACGGAAACTGAAATCCCAATCCTTCCCAAACGCGATTTTAACGTCTGGGAGTTTGTCGTCTTTCGATTGACAGCGGACATGGAGGATGGTGCCTTGGCTTATGTTGTTGGAGATATAGACAGTGGTGCATTCGCCCCGTGATAGAAGGAGCATGAAGAAGATGAGTGATAGAGAGGAGTTCTTAGATGAGAATGCCATGATCGATTGAGTGACAACACTTGGTTTTGTTTTTTTGTTTTGCGTATTTCCATGTTTTTATACAAGATTTGAAGCATATGAAACTGAAGAATTGAAGTTTGTAATAATTCATTGGTTTTTTCAAGCAATTAATTGTAGTGTTATCTTTTTTCTTCTTCTTTTTTGTAACCTATGATGCTTTATTAAGGGAAACCGCGAGGTAATTATGGGATATTAAGTAAAACGTTTGAGGTATTTTTTTAACTTTATGCCTTAAATAAAATAAAAGATAAAAATTATATTTAGTAAAATTTATCTTTTCGGTTGAAAATGATAATATTTCAATTTTTTTATATAGTACATATTCAGTTTATGGTTGTCGACTTTCCTAAAGCTTGGCAAAGAGTGAAAATGCAATGTAAAAATGTAAGAAATAATGTCAAGAATGAGTCTTTTGCGTGAAAGTATACACAGTCAGCAAGTAATACAGTAGTGAGCTGAGTATCGTATCCACAGGGATTGACCAAAAATTTAATTGTTTTAGTTATTTACTTGTCAAGGGAAAACATTTGATTGATTTGAAGGTTTGTTTCAGGTAATAACAAGTGGGGTAAAATGAGAGTAAAAATAGTTTGGCAAGAGGAAGTAATCAAATGAGTAATGAGCGTTGGCAAGGGATGTATGGTTTTTACACTAGTTATGCCAGTTATTAATAACGTCATGCCTTAGAATTATTGTCGAGCATATTCAAGTGTGGCATTGCCTTTGTCGATGGAAATACCCTAACCATTTCAAATCCCCATATGTCTATAGTGAAGTTTTCCATTAATTAACTTGATTAAGGTTCAATCTATACACCTAAGGGGTAGATTCACTTTCGAAGTAAGCTCATCTACTTGAACATCTTCTATCGAAGCTTCTCTCCTTAGCATCTGGCAACTAATCGTTACCCCTCAATCTATTAAGATATTAAGGCGTAATAAGCAAACAATGTCAATTGTCGCATGACAAAGAGAATGAGATATGTCGATGCAGCCCTTCAAATGCTCTAGAGCTCTCGGTCTAAGAAGGTCGAACCACACAGCCTCTAGCTTCCTCTTCCACCATGGTGCTCTCTCAAGTTGTTTGATCACTTCCTTTAAATAGGCACGCATGGATAACCCTAGAGTGGGTTTGAATTTGAAATTTGATTCCACACTTAAGATAAAGTATGTTATCTTCTTATCTCCAATTTAACTTTAAGGCTGACGTGTACTAGGTTCAACGGCTTCTTTGATCGGGCATCGGACTTCACTTCTTTGCTAATCGAGCTTGGCAATCTTTGGTTTCACTTTACCGTCTGTGACTCAGTAATTCTCTTCTACTTTTCCTGCTTCTACACTGCTCTGCCAAGCCTGCATCAATGCCAACAAAACAACTCTTCACATTGGCAAAATAACAACTCCCTAACTCCTTATGCAAATGCATGATTTTAGCAATTAAATGCAAATCTATATACCTAAAGGCAAACAAAAGCTTTGTGAAATATGCATAAAAAGTAATACATTTTAGGAGTTAAAATGGTCTATGTTTGAGATTTGTGTCTCTTCCATTAATGTGATTATAGAAACAACAATGTTTTTCTCCGTATAAATTAATCAATGAAAATATCTTATTCTAAAATCACTTGCCCTTTCTTCGAGATGGCATATGTCCACAATGTGTCCCATGTGTCCATGTTGAGGCGTTATCCTTCTCACCCTTTGCATGTTATTCCTTTAGAGGAGATTGAGATCAATACCGGCTTGACCTATGAGGAAGAGACAATAAGAGTTCTTGATAAGGGGGTCAAGGAACTTCGTAACAAGTGTATACCCTTGGTGAAGATGTTATGGAAAAATTATAGGGTTGAAGAAGCTACGTGGGAGGTAGAAAAAGACATGAAGTTTCGTTACCCACATTTATGTAGATCATTCCATCAACTTTTAAATAAGCAAATAATGTTTAATTATCGATCGAAGATATTTCAACCATTTCATTTAGGGGAGATGTTAAGGCAGGACTAGCCACTGGCCCTTAATTAAGAGTGTAATTATAGTTTTAGCCCCTCTTAAATATGAAAAATTCAATTCAGTTCCTTTAAATATGAAAAATTCAATTCAGTTCCTTTTAACCTTTAAATATATAAGAAAATTACAAATTTGCCCCTTCCAAAAACAAAAAAATTAATAAGTCATTTTAACGAGAGATTATTAGATCGACCCAACTCATCACGTCATATGTGGTCCCAACCAATAAGGTCCATCCATCTCATTTTAACTTCCAAATAATCACCCATTTTTTATTGACATATGGGAAAGAGGTGAAGATTCACCTTGAAAAAAAGAGATAGATAAACCTTATTGGTTGGTACCACAGATGACGTGGTGAGCTATGTTCGTCTAATAACTTTTATATTTTAACATTTTTTCGTTAACCCCAAAATTGTTTAAATTTATCCCAGCCTTTCAACACAAGATTCATCTGTTCATTTTCTCAGTCCTTTATACACACCTTGAAGATAAATTGTTCAAATTTGAGTGTAATAAGGAAAACAAAATCTTTATTTCATGGGTATTGGTAAGTTATTTAATGCATGCATGCAATAAGAAGCATGGAATCAAATCCTAGTTATTCCACTATCACATGTAACAGGTGCTTACAGTGGGCTCTAATTCATTGGACAAGCATAACATCCGTCTCGTGATCCTTTATAGATGTCGATCTTTTTGACCACTCCTTCACATGCCATGCTGCAATGGAACAACGTCCTTCCAAACCATGTTGTAAGGGAACTGGAATCCCATGCCGTTGCAAACGGGATTCAAATGACTTTGAGATCGTCGTCTCCCGATTTACAGTGGACCCAGAGGATGGTGCCTTGGCTTATGTTGTTGGAGATATAGTCAGTGGTGCATTCGCCCTGTGATAGAAGGAGCATGAAAAGGATGAGTGATAGTGAGGAGTTCTTAGATGAGAATGCCATGATCGATTTAGTGACAATACTTGGTTTTGTTTTTGGTTTTTTTTTTTTTGTTATTTCCATGTTTTTATACAAGATTTAAAGCATATGAAACAGAAGAATTGATGTTTGCACGATAAAAATCATTTCTCAATTTTCGGTGACCCTATTTATGCCCTAACACTAAAAAATACTATAAAATTAAATTTTAAGCCTTAAACTTAAATTCTAAATCCTAAACCCTACACCATATATCCTAAAAAATATACCCTACCTAAACTCTAACTATAAATCCTAAACTTAATTTTGAGCGTGGGGCATAAATAAGAGCACCGAAAAGTGGCAGGGGATTTTCATCCATGTGTACAATGAAATTAGGTTAAAGTTGTATTAAGCAAACCGCGAGGTAAATATGGTATCATTTTGAAATTACAGAAACTTTTAATAATCGTTTTTTTTTTTTGCATTTTTTTTGAAAAAAAATAAAATTAAGTTCTAATGGATAAAAATCTTATGTCTCCTCACTATGTCGACATTAAAAAACACTTCAATATTAAATTTTAAATTTTAACAGTAAATTCCACATCCTAAACCTTACACCCTAACTCTAATTTCCTAAACTCTAACCACAACCTCTAAATTTAAACCTTAAACCCTAAACCCACTATTTTAAAGTGGGGCACCAAAAAAAGTAGAGTTAGGGACATAAGATTTCTATTTAGTTCTAATAGGATGAGACATTAGATCATTATGCAATGGTATGTGTTTAATTCTTAACGTTGAGAATAGAGTAAATTTAATTAAAAAAGATATTCTCGTAATGAGTTTCCATATACTTGATCTGAATTAGTTGATGAACAAGTTATCGGGAAAATTAAAAGATTTCCGGATTGATTGTGGCTAGCCATTTAGAAAGTTGGTCGAGAAGATTCCCGTACAATGATTGATGTTGTCAAGATCGGTTTGACTTTGACATTGTTCTCCTTAGTGTATCTGTAACTTTGGCCCTGTTTGACAATTAGCAGATAACTGATAGCGGATCACATTAGCTGATACCTGATTGCATTAGCTGATTTGACTAGCGAGTTGTATTAGCTGATTGTATAAAAGTGTTTGGTAAAATTAACTGATAGCTAATAGATGTTTGATTATTTAAACAAACAAAATGACATATAAAGACACGATTATAATCGATGCTTGTTTGAATAATTTATTAGTTATCAATATGTTGTAACTATTATCGTTCAAAAAATATTTTATATCTATTAATATTAATTAGATTATAAAAAATAATTTTTTTAATATAGCACTACTAAGCGTATTTGAAGATCTATATATTAACGTAATATTTATATAATTATTAGATATGAAAAATTGGTTAATCTATTAGATCATGAAATGTGAAATATGAAAAAATTCGTTTAACTTTAACCGAACAAATGAACGAACAAGAACATACACGAACACAAAATTTCTTGTTCGTGTTCGTTCATTAAGAAATGTAGCTTGTTCGTGTTCGTTTATGTTCGTTCATTCGTTCATTCGTTCATTTAAATAATAAATGAACATAACGAACACAAATGAACATAAACTAACAAAAACGAACATAAATGAACACAAACGAACATATATAATGTGTTAAATATTTAATATTTTAGTTTAGTTCGATTAATTCAGTTAGTTAACTAATTTTAAACCGAATTAATCGATAATTAATATTTAAAAAAACTCTTAATCATTAGCCGAAACCTAAAATTATCTAATAGATTAACCAATTTTTCATGATATAATAATTATTTAATATTTTTTTAGGATGCAAATTCTTCCCCATCAGCAACATGTATGATGATCATGAAATATGAAATATATGCAAGATGCATGAATGCAAGAATGTAGGAGGTATTGATTCTACAAGGTGATCATCATAGAACCACTTTCCCTAAGATAAAATAATTTGTTTCATCTGATATTAGATTCTACAAATATTGGCAAGCTCTAACTCCCAACTTCCTTGTTTTCTCTAAGAGCCAAGTCAGCTTTCCTCCGTGATCTAGTGTTGGTTCAGCACTCTGACTCAGTGCTATTGCCACATCTGCTAAGTCTGCCACTTGTTGAGCCACTTCTCGTGCTTGGGTAACAACATTTTTCACGTAATTGTCACTTTCTCGTATCTTCATTCTCGATCTCTGAAATTGGACATGTCGCTTCTCCTTAGTTTCTTGAAAGTCTTCCTTAATGTCTTCCGCAAGATCCTTATACTTTAGTGTCTGACTAAGGTAAACATCTACCTTTTTCTTTAGTGTTTCATTTTCAACTTCACTGGCCTTCAGCTCGATAGCAGTACCCTCATACATTTGCATGTACATTTTCATCATCTCGCACTTAGCTTCGCTAACTTTTAACTCCTCTATAACTGTATTGTGTTGTATTTCCATGACCTTCAGATCACAGAAGAACGTGTTGACTCGATTCTCATTTGCCTTACAGTTCCTTTTCCAATACTCAGCTTCTCGCTTCAGTTCTTTAATTCTTTTCTTTGACTGTTCCAGGGTCACACCCAAACCAACGTTCTTGAGCATCGAACAAATTTCTTGATAATCGAATTGTAGAATTTTTAGCTCTTCATCCAGATCATCTTTCTCCCGCCTTAGCTTCCTTATTTGAACCTCATATTTGACATGATGCCCTTTTCCCTGTGTATTTTCATCTCGAATCTCATATTCAATCGCTAAATCATGACGATTTTTTGTCTCAAATTTCCATTTTCCGTGCTCCAAAAGAACTTGAACCTAGCATTTAATGGCGATGTAATTTTCAATAAAATGCCCCTAGGTTCCATCATGTTATCCACAATGAGCCTTGGCATCATACCATTTCGGATACGGAGGTTGCAAAGGTGTGACAAATTGTGGGGTCACCAATCGGGCTTTCAGCAACAGAAGATACAATTCTTGGTATAAAATAGGGATTGGGTCAAAATGAAACTTGTAATCTCTAGTATTTTGGCAATCTGCTGAAGGGATAACGAAGTTCAAACCTTGTCCTAGACACTGAATTGATTCTGATAGACTAGAATTTTCTTTCATCTTTACATCTCCAGATGTTCTCTTAATTATCATGCTTCCAGGAAATTTGGGCTTTTCGTCTTCTAAACTCAATAGGCCTACTCTGATAAGGTTTTCAACCTTGTTTCTCAAAGCTTCACAATTCTCAATAGTATGGTCTGAACTTCCCTGATGATAGCCACATACTGTGATGTTGTTGTAACCTCCCGAATAAGAAAATTCTTTGGGCTTGGACCAGACTGGACTCACAAGTTTCTTTTTTACCAAAAAAACGGGAGTAGATTTGCATATGTCATCGAGATTAAGTTATAAGACTCTCCATTTCTTTTCACTCAGGCTTTTTTGGGCCCATCATTACGTTTTTAGGATTTGACCCACTAACACCCATGTTGGTTTACTTTTACAAATTGTAACAACGCTTAGACCTGGTCGTTTATACATCTTCTAGTTTCTGTTTGGTTCTCCTTCCAGTTCAATATTTCCCTTGTCTTTGGTTATAATCATCATCATAGTCATTATTTCAGCCATTTGTCTTTTCAGTTCTTGTATCTCATTCTTTTCAGTATCGACATTAACACCATTAGATATATGACACTTGGATGAACTGCATTTCATTTCTTCTATGACTCGTCTCGAATACTACCTCATATTTGTGGTCTCTTCTATTATATTACGATTCCCTTCATCTGTCATGATTGTCTTCTTTTGATAACCACCTTTTGAATCAATACCTCTATGCAATGAAAATACGGTGCAGAATGCAAAAAAAAAGAAACGAGTCAGTGTGGTAAATTAATTGAGTAAGTGAAAATTATATTGCTGGTAAATAAAACAATTTAATTAAGCAAGAATATAACCATAGAAAAGTATTTAAACCGGCATCACCTGTCCTCGGTCCATGTCTGGGTCTAGTGGGATGGGTTTCTAAACATAATGTGGGCTTTGTTCTGGACTCTTGGTTCTCGAACTATCGTTACCATCTACTACGACAATAAGACATCAAGATTCGGTAATATAGGTCCCTTATAACGGAGGCGTGTACCCCAAGTCACATAAGGTTAGTATACCGGAAGAAGACAAAAATCCAAGCTCGGAGGTAGAGAGCATTACGCCAGATATTGCTTTTCTCCCACTTAAGGGTGGAAAACCCAGGTTTAGGGTTTATGCATGGATGACAGATATAGCATACACAAAAACTACCCCCATTCTTCCTAAAGATCCATCGAACAATTCTTAAGAAAAAATTAAATTCAGATTAATGTTCGAAATGCCAAAATGCCACGTAAAATTAATTAAAAGACCCGACTCTCAATTTTTCCCCAACAGAGTCGCCAAGCTGTCGCGGCCGTTTTTGACACCCGTTTGTGAAAAAATAGCTCAACGATTAGGGTTTTGGAATTCGGGGTTTAATTTTAATTTGATCTTGAAATTAGGGATTTTTCCAATTTTAGTCAAATTCCCTTTATTTGCTTAAATAATCATTTTGGAGTCGCCACCGGTCACTTTGGTAGACCGGACACCATAAAAAGTAGACCATAGATTCTTTTAATAAAATTCGGGTTCGGGAGTCGGTTACGTGTAGGGAAGGGTTAGCACCCCTACACACGCCCGTTATCGGTACCTTATTAATTCCACGTGGCATTTTGGCATTTCGAACATTAATTTGAATTTAATTGATTCTTTTAATTGTAAAATGGATTTTATTCCAAGTGGGAGCATCCTTTTGTAAGAAAATACATTTGGACGAATATAATTATGAAACGTCCAATTACACTAGGACACTTCAATTTATATTCAAAATGTATCTCAACACAAAAGGTTTAATGCATCTGAAATTATTGTCTTGTCATTTTTTAAGTAAACTACAATTTAGGCTCCATTAATTTAACTAGTTAAATTCTATGAATATTATTAATTTTTGAGTTTTAATGATAACACCTAAATAATTGGGCACTACTATTTTAAGCCTAAAGTAATAATATTCTTAATTGAAGATGATACTAATTGCTTAGCCTATTTATTTTTTAATTTTATTCAATCTAATTAAGTGAATACCATTTTCTAAGTTTAAATAGAATGTTGAAATTCTTATTTGAATATCCATTGGTTAACACCACATTTCAATGTGACACTAATCAATCTTAGACATTCAAATTGGACTTTAATCTCTATTTATTTTCAACAATGTCATTTTCCTATTCAATTAATTAAATTTAATTGAAGAACTTAGTCCTAAAAGGATCTAATTTTACCACTTTAAATGATTAAAATCTCCTAAACAATTATATTATATGCTATTAAAAACATAAAAACATACATATAAATTAATTGCATTTAAATAAATTAGATAAATAACAAAACATGGACTAAATTGAAGAAGAGATGAACTTTAAATTCTGATTTTAATCGAAACGATAACCAAAATGAATTGCAATTACAAGCTCCAAGGACCAAAATGGAAAATGCCCAAAAAATAAAAAACCACGTGGACCCTATCTCCCGACCCGGCTTGTGCGCGTGGATCCTCCCATACCCAGGTCCCTAAACGGCGTCGTACAACCGTGCCTATATAAGGTCTGAACTGAGTCTAACTCGGTCATTTGGCCGAGTTGCATTTTCCCTCTAACCCGTGAACGCTCTCCTCTCTCTCTAAACAGACGAGCCGACCACCGTGGTGCAATTCTCGACCACCATAGGGAGATTCCTGGCCGCCGTCTGCCGCCAAGACCGAAACACTCCAACAACAACGCTCATCCAGCTAAAACCCTAAAAATATAATCCCCCAAATTTGGAGCCTAAAATCCTAAATCTAACCGCAATCCAATAAAATTCCCGACTTCCCCACCTAGATCTACTCTACCCGAGACCCTTACACTCATTTTCGACTCCAACCGTCTCCAAAAACCCTCTCCGACCACCGCATACGAAATTTCAACTATCGTTCAAATTTTCCTTCACTGGTTTTTATTATTTTGATTTGAATCTAACCTTTTTTTTACATTTATTTTGTAGGAAATAATAATAAAAAGGCCGAAATATACCTTCTCGTCAATTTTCACGGCAACCGAGATGTTTTTCAGCGACGATTCGGCCCTGCATCGATGACGTTTAACGGCTTTCCCGCTGTCTCCTCCTCTCCCAGCAACGTTTCGGGTCCCAAGACGGTAGGTAAAATTCCTTATTTACCCCTGTTCTCTCTCTCTCTCTATTAATTATTATTCATTTATTATATTATTATTATTTTGTGGTAGTAATTAAAATGACGTTAATATTCTTACCATCTCTCTCTCCTCTATTTATAGTAAGTGGAGAATGATGTAAGATATGATGTCAATGAGGGCTTGATCCCTGTGAATCATAATCGGGCCAATGAGGGAGCGCCACGTGTTTTAAATTGAGCGGGAAAAGGAAACACAAAATGGATTTTGTGTTTGTTTGGACGAAAATTGGGCGGGAATGAGCTGTTAGAGAAGGATTTTTTATTGTAAAAATAATTAGGCTTTAGAATGAAGTTTGAGCCTTGAACACATGTAAATGGACACTAATATTGGATTTTATTTATCTATGGACTGATTTTGTATTTATTATTTATTTAGTATTTATATTTTTTGGTTTTATTTATAGGGAATATGTATAAATATATATACCCGAACAAAATTTGGGTATTACACCAGAAAAATCTAGTATCCATAGGATGAAATCCAAATGGAGCTAAATTAGGTATAAGCAAACCAATATATATACGCATACAAATGGATTAGTCTAGAATAAATATCACGCATGAATCGATATATACCATTAATCATATGTACTATAGAGCGCAGTACAACGGAGAGTTGTATGCTGCGTTCGGGAAGGATGAATCGCTCCCGAAAAGGAATCTACTATTAACTATATTAATAAATCATCTTCTCTTCCAAAATTAGAACCATTAGATGAAAAATGATTCCTCGCCGACGGTCACAATATTCATAGAAAACATATCGGAGAAAGTGCACTGGAAAGGCTTATGGTTTGCGTTTGGAAGAAACGGGGATGTGGTCGATGCTTCCATTGCAAGGAAGGGAAACGATTTAGGTTTGTGAGATATAAAAAGATGGAAGATGCAGAAAGGGCGATAGAACGATTAAATGGATTCACGTTATTTGGTAAGAAAATCCATGTAGCCTGGGCAAGGTATAGTACATGATCATATTTCAGGAGAAAACGGTGGTGAAGATGATGGAAAGCCTGGTAAAACGAAGGATGCGTCACAGAGGGAAGGGAGTGAGAAAAAGGAGATTGGGGAAGAAAGTAAGGGCAGACTTAGGCAGTGTATTGGACATGTGGAAAAGAAGGCTATATGGAAATTGAAGAAGTGTCTGGTTGGGAGAATGGACTCTGTTTACAGTGTAAGGAGCATCATGTCGAAGTTGGACAATTGAGGCTTAGGTGAGATAAGTGTAAGAAGAATGGGTGGGAAGTTGTTCCTTCTTTCAATTGAAAATGAAGACTTGTTCATCATGTTGGAGGACGTAAAATTGTCTTCTTGAGGGAGATCTTCAACGAATTTATGCCCTGGTCAGAATCATTCAAGTACAAAGAAAGGGTTACATGGCTTGAGGTGGCAGGTTTACCGTTGCACTGTTGGAATTATGAAACCCTTAAATGATTAGCAACCTTGTGGGGGAAAATTGAAGCAGTGGGGGAAAATATAAATTGTACGAAAGACTGTGGGAAAGTATCTGTTTTTATTTCCACTGAACACATTCTAAAGATCGAAGAAGCAGTGGAACTAGAGGTTGGGGATGAAACGCATGTTGTTAGGGTTTTTGAATTGGGTTTTTTTGACGAGTCAGCTGCTCTTCTTAGGCCGGAGAAGAAGAAGCCATAGGTTCCACTGGATGAAAGATTGATGGACTCTTCCTCTACCTCAGGCCGGAGGGCTTCACCGGTGTTGAGCCTAGAAAGCGAATCCGGTGAGAAGGATGACTTATTAAATGCTGTGTTAATTGAGAAAAGAAACTTCATAGGTGATACCCATGCTAAATCGGGGCCCAAGAGATGCATTGGAGAACATGATATGAAAGGCATGTAGCATTGTAACACCTGTGTATTGGGGTTAGGAGTTAGCCGGGTTTATAGTTCGAGTCAATAAAATTTAATTAAAACAATTCAACCTAAATTGTGATGTAATTGAGCTTTAATAAAGAGGGGAGGGACTTACATTGCAATTTTCCCTAAAAGATTTTAAAAGGATGACAACTTTTGAAAGTTGTCATCTTCTCCCCTTTTCACCATATTTCCAACGTGAAAACCCCTCTCCCCCTTTCCAAACTCTCTCAAACTTCAAGCTACTATTCCATTTAATATCAACTTCATTTCAAGGTGTTTTTGGAAGGTAAAATCATTTTCTTACTCTCCTCTTTATTCCCTATCAACCCATGGTCTTAGATTTTAAAGTCATGAGGTTTTGAAAATTAGGGTTTGATTTAAAGTTTGGGTTTTTAAGGGTTTTTTTTTATCTTGTTTTGATAAATTGAGTTGGGGTTTTGTTTACTCATGTTAAAATACACATTATATGTTAATTTGGTTGAATTTTGATGAAAACCCGAAGTGGGTTCTTAGACCCATTTTTGAGTTGTCAAAAACTCCATTTTTGGTGGGTTTTAAGTTGAAAACAAAGGGCTGATGGTTTAGGTATGTTAGGAGGGTGATTTGGGACCTTTTGGGGGTCATTTGGAGGTTTGGAAATGGAAATTTCAGCAAGGTTATAGGGGAGCACGAAAATTGGTATTTGGGGTGATTATATGGATTGGGGATTTGTGGAATTTGGCTTGTGTTTGTAAAGTAAGTTGATGGTTGCGTTTTAGCATTGAATTGTGAAGTAATGTATGTGTTTTTCTTGGCTAGAAGCAAGAGGAGTCGTTGAAGGAGCATTGGGACCGAATCCGGGTTCGTAGAAGGATTGTTTCGATTGCTAAGAAAGGGCGGTGAGTGGTTTCAAACTTGTTTTAAAGTTTGGTTCGAGTATATGTAGTGTGTGTATGTAAAGTGTGCTTGGTAGACCACTTCTATTTAATTCAAGTTGTAAATTTGGCCATTGTTCTCTATAAATGCTATTGTGCTTACTTAGCTATGTTCTTGTGATTGTGGTTAATTGGAGCATGTATAACATGATATGTATATATGTGATGAGCATGAGTTGTGGTTGATGATATGATGTGATAATGAAGATTGGCACTAAATAAATTACCGGTTGTAAATGATCGATCATTAGGATTAGTGTGCACACAAATTGAGTCAAAACGTACGTGGCCTTGATGGCGTTAAGTCATCAAGGAGGAGTACGGTGATGTAATATTCCACCAGAAGCTTTTTATATATTTCTACGGGATGATGAGTGGAATCCCATCCGTAGGGCATGTGGCGATGAGTGGAATCTCACACACGCAAGGTCCGGTGATGAGTGTAATCCCACCGAGGTAAAGTGTTGTTGAGGTTTAAATCCGCACAATCGGGGTAATTAATAGTGGCCAATTTAACTTGTTCATGTATTGTGATATATGATTGTGGTATATGGTGTTGTTACATGGTGTTGATATTGATGATTGAGCTTGGTAGGATTGAGAAACCATATTATGCCACTTGAAAGACTAGCTAGGTCTACTTGATTATATGTCAATGCATGAAGTATGTGAGATTAGGATTTACATGCTTGAACCCTGCATTGTTGATGTTTTTGTTTTAGAGCACCCTCACTAAGCTTATAGCTTATGCTCTCAATGTTCAACAATACAGATCATTAGCGTGGTGTTAGCTCGAGGCAAGGCAAGAAGGGCTTTCCAAGTTTGTGGCTCAAGTACGGTTATTAATTTTGTATTAGCTAGCAATGTGGCAAGGGTTTTGTATGAGCTTTGTATGACTCATTTAAATGTGGATGTTTGGTTTGAATATGGTTTGTAAAGCATGTGATACTATGATGAATGTTGGTGTGTGATGGCATGCTTTAGAATGTCTAGGTTGCCTTGTGTATGAGTGCAAACCTCTTATGATGACTTGTGCCTTTTGAGCCTTTATGTATGCCATTATTGCCTAAATTGCTCTTTGGCTGGAATGCCATGTATGGATGATTTGTCTCATGTTTGAATGTTACCTATGGCTTATGTATGATTGATTAAATGTGTGTATGTGCTTAGGAGAGTCGAGAAATGCATTTAGAGGGTCGATAAGTTGAAAATTTTGGTGTTATAGTGCAGGGCGTATCGGTACGCCTAAGGGCCGTATCGATACGGTCTTGCCTGTAGAGCTCAGTTTAGGCTGGGCGTATCGATACGCGGGGGCGTATCGATACGGTTTTTGGTCACTGGAATTTTGAGAAATTGGGGAGTTTTTGGCGTATCGATACGGTGTTGGGGCGTATCGGTACGGGTTTATCTCGTTGACCACGAGATGTTGACTGAAGAGGGCGTATCGATACGCTCAAGGGCTATATTGATACGGTCTTTTTCGAGTTGACTGTTGGGGTTGACCAAGTCAAGGCGTATCGATACCCTTGATTGGAGTACCGATACGGCCTGCCTTATAAGCTTAAAATGGACTGTTATGCATGGCCGTGGTTCGAATGTGTTTTCCTTCGATTGTTCTCCGCTGTCTTGATCACTTAGGACTTAACAATCTTCTAGACAAGATTAAAATGAAAAAAAATAGGGTTGCTAACCGAGGGGGAACCCTTTGGGTTTCGCTTCGGTTTTTCCCGTGTGGCCCACTCGGACCAGTCATCCGACTAGACCGGGACGAGGGGTTACAAGCATGCAAAAACTAGATAGTGTATTAATGAACATAATCATGAGAATGTTATCTGTGTTTTGAAACAAAAAGCAAGTACAGTGGAGCCTTTGATTAACACGGAGACTAACATGGATGATGTGGCATAAGGGTCCCCCCCTGGTGGACCAGGGTCAGCCAAACTCAACGAGTGAACAATTTGAGAATGGGCTCCTTAGCGTAGACCCAAATGTTTTGTTAGATAGAGCGGCTGAAGATCTAAGCTTCATGGGCCTCTTTCAACCTCATAGCCAGAAAACGAAGGCATGGGATCCAAATAAGAATAGTCATAAATAGTTATGGGAAAATGACGTGGGTTTGATCAATGGGACAAATGGAAATTGGGGGGAAAACAAAATTGAAAAAAGATTTATTTGTGTGGTGATTCTAGTGGATGGAGAAGAAGCGTCAGACTTCTGCTCGTAATTAGCAAACAAAAAGGTTAAAGAAAAGCGATATTGCTCTCTAAGCAATATCCAGGACACAACATTGTCTACGATAGAAAGAAATAAGAAGGATCGAGCCAAGTGCAAGGAAAGGAAGAAATCAAGATCGTATGAAGCTTCAAAACTTTTAGGGAGGTCACTAAATCAAATTGCAGAGAGTAACGAATCAGGAGGCACAAAGGGAATGAGGATTCTAAAATGGAATATACGGGGGTTAGGGATCTCATCCATTAGGAAGATTATATTCGAGATGCTCTTTTTACAAGAAACAAAAAAGAGCTCGATTACTGAATCTAAAATCCAGAGGATGTGGTATGATGATGATTTTTGTTATTGTGTTTCAAAGTTAGAGGATTGCTAACAGTTTGGGACACGAGTTCTTCTCAGGCGAACAAGCATTATATTACTGTAAGAGGTAAGTGGGTAGCAGAAGATGTGGAGGTGTTATGTTCCGTGTTTGGCAAGCGACCAAGTGCTCTTGTGGGAGGAATTGATTTCTTTGGTTATTGTGTTTGTTTGGAGGAGATTTCAATGCTGTTAGAAACATTAGTGAAAAATGTGGCTCAAGTTTTAACATTTGGGGGATGGAGTAATTTAATCACTTTATTGAAGAAGGAAAGGTGATCGATCTTCCTATGCAGGCCAAAAAGTTTACTTGGTTCAGGTCGTGCAATCAAAAAAGCATACTAGACAGATTCCTATTAGATGAGAATTGCGTCTCAACATTCAAGGATGTATCGCAACAAGGGCTTCCTCGTAGAGTCTCAGATCATTCACCAATGTTGCTATCAAATAAGAATTTGGATTGGGTCCCCAACGGTTCAAGTTTTTTAACGTTTGGTTGGAAAAGGATGGCTGCTTAGAGATGATAAAAAAATTGTCGATGAAGCTTCCAACAGGTCAGACATGTATGTTAAACTTAGGAAACTCAAAGGCGCTCTAAGAACGTGGAACAAGATTGAGTGCGGCAATGTCGAGGAACAGATCCAAGGCCTAGAGTTAAAGATAAACAGGTTAGAAGAAGAAGGAGATAGTGTTAATTGGAATAAAGATGGAGAAGAAGAATTGAAAAACTTTAAGATCAAACTCTGGGAATTGCTAAAAATACAAGAGGATATGTGGAAGCAAAAGGCAAGGATAAATTGGCTTTCAAAGGGGGATAATAACACAATGTTCTTCCACAGGGCCATTAAAGTTAGAGCGAAGAAGAAGACAATTATTGGCCTAAAGTTTGGTAATAAATGGTATGATAATCTGAAGCATTTGAAAGAAAAGATTTTTTAGCATTTCAAAAACCATTTTAGCTGTGATAGACGAACTTGGAGAGGAATCTTCAATTTGTATTTCAAGAAGTTAACGGCTGAGCAAGCTTCAAAGCTAGAAGATCGGTTCACCATGGATGAAATCCAAGAGGCAGTGTGGAGTTGCGATGATTCCAAGGCCCCGAGACTCGGCGGCTACAACATGAGGTTCTTCAAGTGTTGTTGGGAGGAAGTTAAGGGAGGGCTACAACAAATGCTTGTAGAATTTTATGGAACGGGGAAGTTGCCTAATAAGGTAAATGCTTCCTTTATTGTGTTAATACCTAAATTGAAGAACCCGATAGATATATATGAATTCTGCCCTATAAGCTTAGTTGGTTCTTTGTACAAGATTGTTGCCAAACTGTTAGCTAGAAGAATCTTAGTGGTTATTGATAGCTTGGTTAGCAACACCTAATGTGCTTTCGTTAAGGGAAGACAAATCTTTGACGATATTTTAGTCGTGAATGAAGTTATACACTCGTTGCAAAAATGTGAAAAAAGTAAAGGAGGGGTAGTGATAAAACTGGAATTTTCCAAGGCTTATGATAGTGTGAGGTGGGAATTCCTTGATATGGTTCTACTAAAAATGGGGTTTGGAGTTAGATGGAGGAGGTGGATATGGGGATGTATCTCCTCAACAAGTGTTTCAGTGTTGCTTAATGGTGCACCGACTAGGGAATTCTCGATGAGGAAGGGCTTGAGGCAAGGAGATCCGATGTCCCCATTCTTGTTTATTTTGGTAACCGATGCCTTACACGTGCTATTGGAAAGAGCTAAATCAAGGGGGATGATTGCTTGTATTAGTGGTCTTCTTCTAGGCCAAGAGATTTCTCATTTACAGTTTGCCGACGATACAATACTTTTCCTTAGACCTGAGAGGACCACGTTGGCTAATATGAGGCTCATTTTATGGTGCTTTGAAGCTTGTCCGGGACTCAGCATAAACTATAATAAGTCTTGTTTGGTAGGTATTGAAGTTGAAAAAGAGGAGGTGAGGAGTTTAGCAAGGTTATGTGGTTGTACCATTGGATGTTTTCCTTTTAGTTATTTGGGATACCCTTGGGTGTCGATCCTAGAAGGGTACGAACCTGGGATCCAGTTTTAGATAATTTCATATCCAAATTAGCAGGGTGGAAACAGCAGAAATGGTCTTTTGCTGGTAGGATCGTACTCATAAATTCGGTTCTTTTCTCCTTGTCCTTGCACTACATGTCCCTATTCGAGAATCTGAAAACAGTTCTTCTAAAAATTAAGAAGTTGCGTAGGAATTTCTTATGGGGTTATTCAAAAGAGTCAAAGAAGATAGCAAGAATAAACTGGAATCAAATCTGTTTTCTAAAAAATAAGGGGGGCTGGTGTTATTAACCTGGAAGCAAAGAACAAGGCTTTACTAGCAAAGTGGGACTTGAGGTATGCTACAGAAATAAGATCGTTTTGGAGAAAGGTAATTTACTCGAAATATGGTGGAACTCCTCGAAGCCGGAGAATGAAGTTATCGTACACTGAGAAAATGTCAATTGTATGGAGGGGAAATGTAAAGAATTGGATGAGTGGGGAGGTGAGGAATTGGGTGGAAGATGACGCGTTCTGTTGGTTGGTAGGGGATGGTAAATCGATTATGTTTTAGGAAGACTTGTGTTGTGGTGAGAAACCTTTATGTAAACGCTTTGCTCTCCTGTATAGGTTAGTTAAACAGAAAGGTATTTTGGTGAAGGATATTAATTGTTGTAAATGAAGGTTTTGCTGAAGTGGATTGGTGCAATTTCTTTTCGAGAAAGATACTAGATAGAGAAATTAGGATGGTTGAGGAGTTAAGTACCATGGTGCATACGGTGAACTTATCTCAGGAGACTCCTGAAAGATTGGTTTGGACCCCTGATAAATCAGGGAATTTTTTAGTCAAGAAACTATCTTATTTCTTGGTTAATACAGAGATTGTAGAGCCTGATTTCGAATATGGGAAGATGTGGAGTTTGAAGGTCCCACCAAAGGTAAAGTCGTTCCTTTGGATGTTAAAGCTTGAGAAGATTCCAACAAAGAAGTTCCTAAAGCTGGGTGGGGTTCGTTTGAAGGATCAACAAACTCTATGTTGTTGGTGTGGTGAATTCCAGGAGGATCTTGAACATATTTTTGTTAGTTCGTTACGTTAAATGCTTCTGGAACCTATTTTGTGCTTCGTGGAAAGTGTAGAGGAGGAACCGAACTACTAGCCAAGGTATTCTTGATTTTTGCTTTAATAATGTTTTTTCAGGCACTTTGAGAAGCATCTGGCAGGTGACAGTAGGGGCTGCACTATGGAGTATTTGGCTAGCTAGAAACGAGGTGGTGTTCCGCGAAAAACGAATCTCCTCTAAAGAGCTCCTTTTGTACACAAAGTTGAGCGCATTGTTTTGGCTAAATGAAACGCAGGATTCCTAGAGACCGAATATGGATAGTTAGTGGGATAAGCCATGGAGTATAGTGGAAAAAGTTGGATCCAACGAAGAGTTGGTTGTTTAATGGTGTCCTCCGAGTGCTGGTAGTGTTAAGTTTAATATCGATGGAGCTTTTAAGAAAGGTACCGCGAGTTGTGGTGGAGTCTTAAGGTCCGAGAATGGGTCCATAAGAATTATGTTTTTTTTTTGGTCCTACTGATGGTCTCGGGCTGATTATGCAGAATTTATGGCGGTTAGGACTGCTTTGGAAGTGTTTGTAGAAGCTAATTGGGTTGAGAAAGGTATATTAGTTGGCGAATCCGATTCCAAGGTAGTTTTAAACTGGTTGAGAAATCCATCGATCCTCTCGTGGTGCTGGTGGCCGATTTTTCTGGAAATTGTAGCGTTGGTGAGAAGAATAGGAGATGTTAGTTATGCTTTTGTGCACATGAGTGCAAATAGAATAGTGGACATTCTTGCAAAGATGGGAAGGGAACGTAAATCATTATTTAAGGCCTGGTGGTAGACTTGAGTGCTGTTCTCTTTCTGGTTGTGGCAGTTTGTGGTTGTAATTGTGCTATGTTGGTGCTTAGAATACCATTTAAAGAAGGTATAAGGTTAGGTGATGTTGGTGTTGTGGTGTATCTTTGGACTTTGTAGTGGTTGTTAACTTGGTCGTATGTGCTTTTTTTTTTTCATTTTAGGCTTAAGAAGATTTTTAACGAGGCATGCGATCAAGTCCTTTTTGGCTTAATAAATCTCATTCTGTCGAGCAAAAAAAAAACTATATTAATAATTTTTGAACTCATGAGGACCTAAAGTGTGACTATTCCTCTTTGAGAATAAAATAGGTTAAAACTAGGGATGAGTATTTTTCCCGATCCAGTTGGGTTCCGACCCGACCCGATCTGGTTGGAGTTTTTAATGAAAAAAATCAGGTTTTGGTCGGGTGGGATCGGGCTTTTATTAAGGGTAAATTTGGGTCGGATTCAGGTTTAAGGTAGAAAATATCTTACCCGACCTGACCGGGAATAATTGTGTAATTTTTCCCAAATTTTTTAAGGGATATTTATAATAATACCTTTTCTTTATATATTTTTTATAATTAGGTCCTTAAAATTAATTTTTTTATTTACAATTTACTCCTTCAAATTATATTTTTTTTATAATTAAGTCCCCTAAAATTATTTTTTTACAATTAGGTCTCTAAAATTAATATATTTTCTATAGGCCGGGTTGAAGTCGGGTTTAGTACATTTATTTTTTGGTCGAGTCAGATCGGATTTTTGTAAAAAAATATGTTCGGGTCGAGTGCAAGTGGGCCAAAAACCTAACTCGTGCTCATCCCTAGTTAAAACACTCTTGTGCCACTTTTCCAGATTTTTTCCCGTTTAACTAAAAATAATAAAATTTTAATAAAACAATAATTATTACTTTAACCTTTAATTAAATTATTTTAAAAACAATTAAATAAATTGTAAATATAATTTTTTTATCAATTCTCTAGGTAGATTCATCCTCTCTTATAATTATTTTACCGTAAACCTCATATATAAGCTTTTAAATACCCGTTTTTATATTAATTTAATATATAAATACAATAATTTAAAAGTGATATTTGATCTCCATAGTATTACACCGTTTTATAAAATCAAAAATATATAAATACACATTTGGAGTATAAAAATACAAGTACATAGTGATAAAATAAAACGGAACATTCTGATTAAGGAAAAATTATTGCAGGGGTCCCGGACCGCCACGTCATCCATGGTCCCTTCCACTAAAAATCAGCTACGTATTTTCTATGTCATTTTTTAAAGATGAATCTTCATCTTTTTAAGCCATAAAAATAGGGAGTGAGTGGTTACATAGTGATATGGAAAAAAGAAATTATGTGGCTTATTTTTAGTGGATGAGACTATGGATGACGTGGTGGTCCCGGACCATGTAATAATTACAGCTGTAACATGGTTCAAAAGTGCTGAAAATAAGTCTTTTCTAGGTCAATATATGTTGCATACGATAAATCTAGGCAGCTATGGTTTAGTATTGAGGATGATGATAGACTCTCTATCTTCTCTTTAAACAAAATAAAACTCTAATTTCAGTGTCGCTCTCGTCAGCCACCACCGCTAGTGGCCAGGTATGATCTCATCCGACAGAATAACTTTTCGGCCAATGTTGATGGGCTATCTGACCCTCGATGGTCAAAAGTGGGGCCATTCGAGCCCCCTCCCTCCTCTTCACCCTTTACTCTGAATTTTTGAGGGGATTTGACGTCCGTTCGATATTTCGTAGCTTGTTTTTGGGTGTTTATCTACCGGTGACTGGATGTCTGCCGAAGTCTCCTTCATCCGAATTTTGTTCATTTTTGTTTGTTTTTTTTAATTTTCTTGGCCTTTTGGCCGTCTGTTTTGCAGGAAAGGTCGTGTCGAAGCGAATCTGTTCCCTTGGTGGTCCAGTCGTTGTACTGGCTCCACTCCGCCTTCCTATGCCCCTACAGCTAGGGGTGTTCATGGTTAACCGTTGGTTAACCATTAAGAATGAGTCCTTAATTTTCTATGCATTCTTAGATACATTCTCTATGCATTTTATATAGATATAGCTGTGATTCCCTTGGTCATGTCATTCGGCTTCATCTTAGCTGCCAAAACCTTTCTGGCAGCTTTTGAAACATGAATTCTGAGGGAGTCAGCTAGTTCTTCAATGCTTTTTGAACTTGTCCACCCATTTGTTTCCCAACTCATTCAGCACGGTAAATCCAATACATATATAGCCCAGCGACCAAACCACTAGCATAGCCTACCAAAGCAATTTGCCAAGTAGACATAACGTCTAACCATGAAGCTTCATCTTCCCCTGGAGGAGGTGGCATTGGAAGGTCAACTTCACTGCATTTCCTTGACAATGGTGGTCCACATAATTTGCCGTATATTGGATATACGGTGCTGAATGAGTTGGGAAACAAATGGGTGGACAAGTTCAAAAAGCATGGGAAATGAAATAGAAGAAGAGTTTGGCAAATTGGATTTTCAGTCCACTAATCTGTTCAATTTGACCTTAAATATTGCATATTTATGTTTTAGTCACTCCTTACATATAACGCATTACATATTTATGTTTAATATGATAGATATATATTATTTTCTAAAGCATACGGAAAAAGATTTCTTTCTACATTATGTATGTATATTATAGTTTTATATCATGTATATATATATACATATATATTATTTACGTATATATTTTAATCCATGACTTGATTAAGCCCATGTGATGTCGTAAATACCTTTCCCTTTTGTATTTTACTTGTTGAAGAAATGGTTCGAAAATGTTATTCACCTAAGACCCATGATCAGATTTGGTGTCAGATATAACGTGAGGTATTTCTATTGCTAAAATGGTAATATTAATTAAAATAGATTTTTGAATCATTTCTTCAACACGTGGGCGAGTCCAAAGTGTGGGAAATGTAAAAAATGGCAAGTTTTGAAATTTGTCTAGGAACTTAAATTGTTAGATTTTTTTATAATATTTTAGGTTAGTTTTTTCGTGATTTTCGACAAATTAATTTTTGTAATCACCTATTCTGTCCGGGCCTCAAGCCCAATTAAAAAAAATCTCAATTATATCAGATATGGGAAAATCCTAGTTACAAGAGATCTTATGCAACAAATATGGGAAGTCAAGTGATGTGCAATGAATTCTGACTGTGAACTCATGGTGAATTTTCGGTAGGATCCGAGCATTTTTAGGCCAGGATATCTTCATAAGAACTGGCCGCCTTTCAGCTACCTTTCCAATGCATTTTGAAACGCCTCAATCGAACACTAGGAGCTCAAAATATATCCATTTTATTGAAGACAACGCGGGCAGAAAACTGGATACGAGTCCAATACGATAATTTAATTTTATTACAAATTTTTTATTATTTTATTGATTATTGTAATTAAATTTAATCTTAGACCTTTCTTTATTTGTTTTGATTAATTTAGGACCATATTGAATGTAAGGAAAGTAGTTTGGTGCCCAAGTAAAGGTATTATTCATTTTCCAAGAATACTTAACATTGATGTAAAAGATATTATGCTTTTAGAATTTTTGGGGTTTCACGAAGATATCATGCATTATTCATTCCATTGTAATTGAAAATACATTCAAAAGGAATTCAAGTGATAATGGTTTCGAATAAGGAGGAAAAAAGGTATGGGTTCTCGTTAATTGAAGTTTGTGGAGAATTCACCATCACTGAGGGAGGGAACCGGCACCACCATCTGAGCAGGGGCAGTAGCGGAGACAGCACACTGTCAGTGTATAGTGGCCAACGTCCGACAACAGCAGCAGTAGCAGTGGTGTCGTATGGTTCATTGTTCGACCCGTACCCCGCGTTGACAAGTTTACACTTTGTCCCCCATTGTTTACAATTCCCTCACTCTAGTCCTTTTTTATTTAAATTTCAGTCCTTTATTTTTTATTTTTTTACTTGATGCAATTTAATTCTTTGTGTTATTTAATTCATATCTTCTTTTTCAACCAAAAAAATGCAGTTGGTAGTTATGTCATGTAAATAAACTTTAACTTTTAGTTTAATATATGTTATATAATTTCCATGTAAAAATGAGAAAAAGGAAAAAAAACTTGTAAATAAATTAATTATGAAATTAACTTTTAGGCTAACTTTTCTCGTAAATATTAAGAACTTCTAGATGATCTAATCAAATAATTTACTTTGTAGGTTAGTTCAATAACAATATAATAAATGACCTAGATTTAGATTCCTTAAATAATTTGTTTCTTAATAACTAACTTGGTAGATTATTTAGAAAAATAAATATTTTCTCCTTAAATGTAAATAATTAATTAGAGCCATCGTTTGTAAATAAAACATGGTTTCTCATGTTGCTGAACAATCTCATAACTCTGTTTGGCTTGTGGATAGTGGGTGTACCAGTCATATGACACCGGTGGCTGCATATTTCAACTCACTTGACAAGTCCTTTAAAACAAGTATGAAGATGGGAAATGGTGCTACACTCTAAGTTCAAGGAAAGAGATCGATTTTTGTGAATACTCTACAAGGTAAAACAACTATCCACAATGTTCTTTTTATTCCTAACTTAGATCAAAGTCTGTTGAGTATTCTTCAAATGGTTAAAAATGGCTTTATTGTTCAGTTTAAGGATGATGTTTGATGCATATTTGATGTTTTTGGTTCTAAATTTGCTGAGCTGAAAATGGAACATAATAGCTTTTATCTAAAGCTTGATGTTGTTTGTGAACATGTGTACTTTGTAAAGGATGATGTTAGTTCTCTTTGCCATAAAAGGATGGGTCGCTTTAACCTTAGAACTTTGAAGTAAATGCAGTCAAATGATTTTGTGACAGATTTGCCTAAGCTGAATATTTTTGATGACAAATGTGATAGTTGTCAACTTAGAAAGTCATGTAGGCTACCATTTTTTTTCTTGATGGTGTGAAGAGAGCTAATATGAAATTAGAGTTGGTTCACTCTGATTTGTGCAGTCCCATGAAAACTTTTTCTATGAATGGCAGCAAGTATTTTATGTTGTTCATTGATGATTTGACAAGGATGTGTTAGGTGTATTTCTTGAAGTCTAAGCTGAGTGTGTTGTCAACATTAAAAGAATTCAAGAAGTTTGCTAAAACTCAAAGTGACTGTAAGTTGAAGGTCTTGAGAACAGACAACGATGGAGAATATATATCCAATGAGTTCAATATTTTTTGCAGAGACTCTGGGATTCATCATCATCTTATTGTTCCTCTTACTCCTCAACAAAACGGAGTATGTGAAAGGAAGAATAGAACTGTTCTGGAGAGGGCAAGATGTATGTTGTTTGAAAAGCATCTTTCTAAATTGTTCAGGGCAGAAGCTGTAGCTACCTCTGTTTATTTGTTGAACAGGTTAGCAACTAAAGCTGTGGATGGAAAGACTCCTCTTAAAGCTTGGTCTGGGTCTAAGCCGTTTGTGAAACACCTTAGAGTGTTTGGTTCAATTTGTTTCAGCCATATACCTGCAAATATGAGATCCAAGTTAGATGAAAGAGCTTGTAAAGGTATTTTCATTGGTTATTCTTCTCAATCCAAGGGGTACAAAATTTACAACTTGGAAAGCAAGAAGATTGTGGTGAGCAGAGATGCCATCTTTGATGAAGATTCTTACTGAAATTGGGAGAATAATGATGTGTAGAAACATGATTTGAGTTCGATCCCTGAAGAGCTTGTTACAATTGAAGATGATGAGAATGAAGAATCTGGTGATTGGCTTGATATAGCAGACACAACTAACGTCGAGGTTATCAAAACTAAATCCTTAAAAAGCGCGTATGAGAGGTGCAATTTTATCTTTGCTGAGCCAACAAGTTTTGATGATGCTGCAAAGGTACATGAATGGATTGATGCAATGAAGGCAAAGATTTCTACAATTGAAAAAAACGGTACGTGGTTCTTAACTGATCAACCTAGTGGAAAGCATGCTATAGATGTGAAGTGGGTGTATAGAACCAAGTTCAATCCTGATGGCACTGTGTTTAAGCATAAAGCTAGATTGGTTAAGAACCACGTACATCTATAGCATGCACAGATCAGTGGAGTTGACTATGGTAACACATTTGCACCTGTTGCTAGACTCGACACCATAAGATTGCTCATTGCTATTGTTGGTCAAATGGGATGGAATATATTTCACTTGGATGTAAAATCATCTTTCTTGAATAGAAAGCTTGAAGAAGAAATCTATGTTTTCCAACTTGAAGGTTTTGTGGTTCCGGGAAAGGAAAATCAAGTGTACAAGCTTAAGAGGGCTCTTTATGTCTTAAAACAAGCATCAATAGCTAGATACTACATAATTGATTCTTATTTGCAGAAGTTGGGTTTTCGAATGAGCGTTAATAAAGCTACTTTGTATCTTAAAAAAGATGAGAATGCTGATATGCTTGTTGTTTCTCTTTATGTTGACGATTTGTTTGTTTTGGGAAGCAATGACAAAGCTGTTTCAGAATTCAAACTGAGTATGCAAAAAGAATTTGAGATGTTTGATCTAGGCTTGATGTGCTGCTTTCTTGGGATGCAAATTAATCAAAGCAAGGTTGGTATCTTCATTTCACAAAGGAAGTATACTTTAGATGTTCTGAAGAAATTCAAATTGGAATCTTACAAGGGAGTTGATTCACCATTACCTTTAAACTTGAAGTTATCCAAAAACGATGGTGAGAAACCACACGATCCTTTTATTTTCAGAAGCATTGTTAGAAGCTTACTCTACTTGACAGCTACACAGCCTGATTTAATGTTTCCTGTAACATTGTTATCAAGGTTTTTGAGTTCACCTACTGATGCTCATCTAGGAGTTGCCAAAAGGGTTCTTAGATATGTGAAGAGTACAATGGGTGAAGGGCTGAATTATTTAAAGATGAGCAGTGTGATATTAATTGGATATTTTGATAGTGATTGGGTAGAGAGTTTGGATGACATGAAGAGTACATCCGGTTATGTTTTCAACATTGGCTCAGGTGCAATCTGTTGGAGCTCAAAGAAGCAACAAGTTGTGGCTCAATTGACTGCAGAAGCTGAATATATTGTCGCTGATGCTGCAAATCAAGCAATTTGGTTGAGAAATTTACTTTCTGATCATAGTTTTAAGCAAGAAAGTGCTATTGTTCTTTTATGTGACAATAAGTCAGCTATTGCTATTGCTGAAAATCCGGTTCATCATAGTAGAACAAAGAATATCAATATGAAGTTTCATGCAATTCGCGAGGCTGAGAAGAATTCATTGATCAAAATGAAATTTTGTTCTTTTGAGATGCAAGTTGCTGATTTGATGACAAAAGCTCTTTCAAAGACTAGAATTTTATTTCTCAAACATGAGCTTTGTATGACCAGTATCAACCTCAAGGTGGAGTGTTGATATATTGAGTATGATATTGGAAAATGATATTAACTTTGTGTGTGTCAGTGGTTATAAAGATTATTAGTTACTTTCTAGACTTTTATTAGTCTATTTACTTTAGTAAGTAGGTAGCTATTATTTTAAACTTTTGTAATCCTTTTAAATGTATTGTAATGAAGTAGAAACGGTGTGTGAGCTTTTCTGCAACCTTTCATGTTCTATCTTCCTGTCCACAATCATTATTTTTGCAACACTTATTCAAAAATTGATTTTCTGCATAATTGCAACTGGTTTTCTTGATTGAAACTGATTTTCTGCATTACTGCAACTTGTTTTCTTGGCTGCAACTGGTTTTCAGCTGAAAGCTGCTTTTCTGCAAACACCAACCTGTTTTCTTGGCCAACTAAAGATTTTCTTGAATACCAACTGATTTTCTATTTTTTCATTTGAGCACCAACAGTTTTTTCTTCTTCTTGATTTTGTTTCAAGGGCCAAACTCCCTAGTGTCATTTGAAGAACCTGGTTGTAATGATAGACAGTAGGAAACTACTTGAACCATTATTCCAAGTGAACTTACAACACAATCTTTCAGGCGATTAGGAGCTAATTAATTCCATTTGAAGACACATAATGATGGTCGAGGGGAATTGGATGGCATGATGTTGATGAAAGCCAAATGACTGCCGCTGCTAGAGCCATCTTTAGCTCTTCTAATCGAATGGATTAATTCTCGTGTTCTGTTCCGGACTGATCTAAATTGTAAGCATTAACTCGAAAATTTTATGAGCTACAAGTTTAACTCAACCGATTCATGTCAGATTGGTTGTTCCAAAAACTTCTGTGTGTTTAAGGATGGAGCCAGGTTTGGACTTGGGGACAAAACATAAATGTTTGAAAAATGGGGCAGGGTAAATTTATAGATAAACCAATTTTTATAAAAACTTATATAAGGGGACAAAGGTGAAAAAAAATCTTCGAGGGTGGGGACATCCCTGCTTGTGTTAATACAGAATCTTTTGGACTCTTCCGAAAATGTAAGTGATCACCTCCACGATTCCGAATCCCCTGCTTACCTTAAGGAGATGAGAGACAAGGTGTGTTTACCAATCTGATCTCTATTGGGAGGAGACTTCAACGCTGTTAGGGAAGCAAAGGAAAGGAAGGGTGTTAGCTTAAAAAAGGGGAGATATGGAGAAGTTCTCTGCATTTATTGAATCACTTTGCCTTGTAGATCTCCCGCTCAGAGGAGGAAATTATACTTGGTCCAATATGCGCGAGAGGCCTTTATTCAACAGTATTTACCACTGAGTTTCAGGTGTGTTGGCCTGATATATTCTAGCATCATAATTCTATAGCCCTCACTGTGGTTAAACAGGACTGGGGTCCTAAACCATTCAGGTTCTTTGATTATTGGGCAGTTGATCAACGAGGTATGTAGGAAGAAGAAGGCGCTCAGCGCTAGAAATCTTCTAAGAGAATATAAAAAACTTCTAAAAGATCAACGCGGAACTAGAGTCCATTCGAGCGAAAATTTGGCATCATATCATACAAGAAGAACGCGAATGGCCGTAGAAATCGAGGCTGAGATGGTTCGAACTCGGAGATAGAAATTTCATGTGATCGCCTCATCCAGGAGAATAACAATTCATTACACAATATCAAAATTGGAGAGGTAACTCTTTCCGAGCCAGAGAAGATAAAGGAGGTGGTTGAAAACCATTTCAAATGTATCTACAACAATTCATCTTCTGTTATGGTAGATTGGCTGGAAGCAATCTAGAGAAACCATTTGATCTTGGAAAAATATGGCTGGCCTTTAATTCTCTCGATGGCTCAAGGGCCCCAGGCCCTGGCAGTTTTAACTTGGGATTCATAAAAAAATTATGGCCACGCCTTAAAGATGAGATTCTCTGCTTCTTTATGGATTTCTTTTATGGTAAGCCGATGGACACCTCTGTTAATCACTCATTCATTGTCTTAGTTCCAAAGCTAAAGAATCCAGAATCGATCAAAGATTTCATACCCATCAGCCTTGTGGGCAGTATGTACAAGTTGCTCGCTTTACGGCTCAACCTTGTCCTCAACGATCTAATTGGTGATTCCCAGTTTGCGTTTTGCCCTGGGAAACAAATATTTGATTGCTCACTGATATCTAATGAGATTATAGATTATACCAGAAGAAGAGGCCTTTCCGCAGTGGTATTCAAGGTCGACTTTCAAAAAACCTAAGACTCAGTAAACTAGTAATTTTTAATCTTTATCCTGAACAAAATGGGGTTTGGATCTCGTTGGTGCTCGTAGATCAAATGGTGCACTTCCACCACCAAGATTTCTGTTCTGCTTAATGGTTTCCCAACTAAAATTTTCTTCATCAGTCATGGATTAAGACAGGGTTGTCCGCTCTCACTATTCATGTTCAATATTGTAGCTGAGGGTCTAAGTTCTCTGCATTTATTGAATCACTTTGCCTTGTAGATCTCCCGCTCAGAGGAGGAAATTATACTTGGTCCAATATGCGCGAGAGGCCTTTATTCAACAGTATTTACCACTGAGTTTCAGGTGTGTTGGCCTGATATATTCTAGCACCATAATTCTATAGCCCTCGCTGTGGTTAAACAGGACTGGGGTCCTAAACCATTCAGGTTCTTTGATTATTGGGCAGTTGATCAACGAGGTATGTAGGAAGAAGAAGGCGCTCAGCGCTAGAAATCTTCTAAGAGAATATAAAAAACTTCTAAAAGATCAACGCGGAACTAGAGTCCATTCGAGCGAAAATTTGGCATCATATCATACAAGAAGAACGCGAATGGCCGTAAAAATCGAGGCTGAGATGGTTCGAACTCGGAGATAGAAATTTCATGTGATCGCCTCATCCAGGAGAATAACAATTCATTACACAATATCAAAATTGGAGAGGTAACTCTTTCCGAGCCAGAGAAGATAAAGGAGGTGGTTGAAAACCATTTCAAATGTATCTACAACAATTCATCTTCTGTTATGGTAGATTGGCTGGAAGCAATCTAGAGAAACCATTTGATCTTGGAAAAATATGGCTGGCCTTTAATTCTCTCGATGGCTCAAGGGCCCCAGGCCCTGGCAGTTTTAACTTGGGATTCATAAAAAAATTATGGCCACGCCTTAAAGATGAGATTCTCTGCTTCTTTATGGATTTCTTTTATGGTAAGCCGATGGACACCTCTGTTAATCACTCATTCATTGTCTTAGTTCCAAAGCTAAAGAATCCAGAATCGATCAAAGATTTCATACCCATCAGCCTTGTGGGCAGTATGTACAAGTTGCTCGCTTTACGGCTCAACCTTGTCCTCAACGATCTAATTGGTGATTCCCAGTTTGCGTTTTGCCCTGGGAAACAAATATTTGATTGCTCACTGATATCTAATGAGATTATAGATTATACCAGAAGAAGAGGCCTTTCCGCAGTGGTATTCAAGGTCGACTTTCAAAAAACCTAAGACTCAGTAAACTAGTAATTTTTAATCTTTATCCTGAACAAAATGGGGTTTGGATCTCGTTGGTGCTCGTAGATCAAATGGTGCACTTCCACCACCAAGATTTCTGTTCTGCTTAATGGTTTCCCAACTAAAATTTTCTTCATCAGTCATGGATTAAGACAGGGTTGTCCGCTCTCACTATTCATGTTCAATATTGTAGCTGAGGGTCTAAGTTCTCTGCATTTATTGAATCACTTTGCCTTGTAGATCTCCCGCTCAGAGGAGGAAATTATACTTGGTCCAATATGCGCGAGAGGCCTTTATTCAACAGTATTTACCACTGAGTTTCAGGTGTGTTGGCCTGATATATTCTAGCACCATAATTCTATAGCCCTCGCTGTGGTTAAACAGGACTGGGGTCCTAAACCATTCAGGTTCTTTGATTATTGGGCAGTTGATCAACGAGGTATGTAGGAAGAAGAAGGCGCTCAGCGCTAGAAATCTTCTAAGAGAATATAAAAAACTTCTAAAAGATCAACGCGGAACTAGAGTCCATTCGAGCGAAAATTTGGCATCATATCATACAAGAAGAACGCGAATGGCCGTAGAAATCGAGGCTGAGATGGTTCGAACTCGGAGATAGAAATTTCATGTGATCGCCTCATCCAGGAGAATAACAATTCATTACACAATATCAAAATTGGAGAGGTAACTCTTTCCGAGCCAGAGAAGATAAAGGAGGTGGTTGAAAACCATTTCAAATGTATCTACAACAATTCATCTTCTGTTATGGTAGATTGGCTGGAAGCAATCTAGAGAAACCATTTGATCTTGGAAAAATATGGCTGGCCTTTAATTCTCTCGATGGCTCAAGGGCCCCAGGCCCTGGCAGTTTTAACTTGGGATTCATAAAAAAATTATGGCCACGCCTTAAAGATGAGATTCTCTGCTTCTTTATGGATTTCTTTTATGGTAAGCCGATGGACACCTCTGTTAATCACTCATTCATTGTCTTAGTTCCAAAGCTAAAGAATCCAGAATCGATCAAAGATTTCATACCCATCAGCCTTGTGGGCAGTATGTACAAGTTGCTCGCTTTACGGCTCAACCTTGTCCTCAACGATCTAATTGGTGATTCCCAGTTTGCGTTTTGCCCTGGGAAACAAATATTTGATTGCTCACTGATATCTAATGAGATTATAGATTATACCATAAGAAGAGGCCTTTCCGTAGTGGTATTCAAGGTCGACTTTCAAAAAACCTAAGACTCAGTAAACTAGTAATTTTTAATCTTTATCCTGAACAAAATGGGGTTTGGATCTCGTTGGTGCTCGTAGATCAAATGGTGCACTTCCACCACCAAGATTTCTGTTCTGCTTAATGGTTTCCCAACTAAAATTTTCTTCATCAGTCATGGATTAAGACAGGGTTGTCCTCTCTCACTATTCATGTTCAATATTGTAGCTGAGGGTCTAAGTTCTATTTTCTGCAAGGCAGTGGACAAAGGCTTCAATGGATTTCGGATTGGCAGCAACTCGATAGAAATATCTCATCTATAATTTGCCGATGATCTAATTTTATTGTGTGGAGCAAGTGAGACGCAAATCTAAAATGTGGTGCGTATTCTAAGAAGATTTCAACTTGTATCTAGCCTAAAACTCAATATGTGTAATTCTAAGCTATTAGGAATAAATGTAGAGGACTCAACTATTGACTCGTGGGCATCCATCTTCCATTGTAAAAGTGAAAAGTTTCCAAGCCTTTATCTTTGTTTGCCACTGGGGCAACCTAAGAATTCAGCCTTGATATGGAACCCGGTAGTGGAAAAATTCAAATCCAACTTTGCTGGATAGAGAGCGAAGTTTCTTTCTTTTGGGGGGTCAAGTTACGTTTATAAAGTCAATTTTATGAAATGATCCATTCACTGGGTGAAATGGGAAACTTTGTGTTTGCCAAAGGATGAGGTGGGTCTCGACTTATATGATTTCAGCACAAAAAAATAAGCACTACAATGTAAGTGGTTATGGCGTTATGGCACCGAACCTAACAACTTGTGGAGAAAAATTGTGGCTGCAATTTTTGAACCTACTTCTCAATCTATTTTGCCGACCAATACATGGGCCTCGAATAAATCATTGGTATGGAGAAATATTTCCTCGCAATTTTTCAATCTCGACAACCCCTTTGTTCAAAATATCCACTTGTGTGTGGGGGATGGAAGGCGTATACAGTTCTAGACTGAGGTTTGGGTTGGTTCTGCTACTTTAAGCGAATCGTTTCCAAGAATATTTGATCTATCTGTTAAAAAACAAGGGATAATTGTTGACTTCGGCTGTTTTGATAATGAAATTTGAAGGTGGAACATTGCTTTGCGAAGAACACTCTACGACTAGGAATGTGATATATGGGAGGAATTCTTGACTTGAATTTCTAGTACCAAATCCAATATGATTCAAAGGATAGCATGAGATGGCCAGCCTCGCCAAATGGAGTATATAGTGTGAAATCGTTCTGCCAGATTAATTCTCTCAATTATGTGGGGAAAATGGGTTATTTTCTACACGAACGTAGCTTCAAATCTGAGTTGAAATGTCAAGATCGAAACTATGGAAATTTGCACAGCAGAAAAACTCGTCAAACTATTGAATATTGTAATCCAATAAAAAAACTAAATATTGAACAACCAAAATAAATAATGGAAAAAACACACAAAGTTTACGAGGTTTGACTAAATGTCGTCTACTCCTCGGGCACCACCACCGGATGATAACTTCACTATTACCAAAATGGTACAAACAAATGAAATTCCTTAAGAATTCCCAAATACAAGAAATGAGAGAAAAGAACTAAATTGGAGAGATGATTTTGGATTTGGGATGATATGAAATGAAAATGGTTAAGCTTATTTATACTTGAACTCCAGGGACCAATATTGTAAATAGCTGAATAGTTTAGGGACCAAAAGATAATTTTCCCATGCACCATTTAATTTCAAACTAAAAGCTTCAATTAATTTATAATAAATGGCTTTGAAACTTCTCACGTTTCAACTTTCAAGCCATCTTTAACAAATCTCCACATTGGCTAGAAATTCAACAAGCTTCTCAAAATCTTCTTCAACTCCCCAAATAAAGCTATCTTTTTGCAGTGCCTCCAAATGCTCTCACGAGCGTCATCATAGACTTGATTGAACTTGATTGTTGTTACCACCTTGGTCAACATATATATAGGATTTTCAGCTGTTGCGATCTTTTGAAGTAGAATCTTTCCTTCTTTAAAGATCTCTTGCACAAAGTGATACCTCATGTCAATATGCTTGGTTCTCCAATGGTAGACTTGGTTTTTCGCTTAGTAAATAGCACTTTAACTGTCACATTAGTGACTAATGTGACTTTGAACAACTCCCAACTCTTCCAACAATAAGCCAAATAACCTCCTTAACAACTTCTGAAACTGCCATGTACTCTGCCTCTATAGTTGACAAAGCCATCGTAGACTGTAAAGTAGATCTCTAACTTACCGGGGATTTTGCTAGAGTAAACAGATACTCAGTAGTTTATCGACGCTTATCTAAATCACCAGCAAAGTCAGAATCAATATATCCAATCACAAAATGACCAAGTTCTTCAACCTACTCAAAAACTAAACCAACATCTACGATTTGTTGGAGATACCATAGAATCCATTTCATAGATTGATAGTCTTTTTCCAGGATCATGCATGTACTTGCTCACTACTCCAACTGCTTGTGAAATGTTAGGCCGCGTACACACCATCCATACATCAGGCTCCCTACTGCATTAGCATATGGAACTTTTGCTATATATTCACGCTATTCGTTAGTTTTAGGAGATAGCTGAGAACTAAGTTTCAAATGAGAAGTAAGTGGGGTACTTACATGTTTTGTGTTTTCATTCATACCAAAATATTGTAATACCTTTTTTGAGATATTGCTTCTAAGTCAAACAAAGCTTGCCCCTCCGTTTGTCTCTACTTATCTCCATGTCGAGAATCTTCTTGGCCTCACCTAGATCCTTCATCTCAAACTCTTGATTCAATTGATCCTTCAATTTGTCTAATTTTTGTTGACTCTTTGAACCAATCAACATATCATGAACATACAAGAGAAGATAAATGAAAGACTAATCTTATAGCTTTCGCAAATACACGCAATGGTCGTATTTGCTTCTTGTGTACCGATGCCTCTTCATAAAGCTATCAAATCGCTTGTACCACTTCCTCGGAGATTGCTTCAATCCATAAAGTGACTTGTTCAGCTTACAAACCCATTTTCACCACCAGCATCCTTGTATCCTTCTGGCTGAGTCATATAGATCTCTTCTTCCAAATCACCGTGCAAGAAAGAAGTCTTTACATCGAGTTGAGCTAGCTCCAAATTCAACTATGCTACCAAAGCCAACAATATTCTAATGGAGGAATGCTTCACAATAGGGAAAATACTTCATTGTAGTCGATTCCCTCCTTCTGAGCGTAGCCTTTAGCTACTAATATTGCCTTGTAGTGAACATCGTTCTTGCTAGGAGATCCGTCTTTCTTTGCAAATACCCACTTGCATCCGATTGCCCTTTTACCTTTCGGTAAATACGCCAAATCACAGGTGTTGTTCTTCTAGAGAGATTGTATTTCTTCATCTATGGTGCTTTTCCACTTGTCACTTTCTAAGCTTTGCATAACTTTAAAGTTTGATGTTGTTTTTTGTATTTTAAGCTTTTAAGGATTAAGGTTTGTTACTAAGTCAAGGCAAGGCTCATGCATACATATACTTCAATTCTATAATCAATAAACATCATAATCAAGTATACAATGCATTCATGATGCACATGTAATGCATACCTTAATCATTAGACTTCAATGCCATGTATGTAACCCAAATCTCATATACTCTATGTGAGCCTTATCCAAACTAATCATGTATGATCCATACTTTAACATTTAATACATCAATTCAATAGAGGTAAAGATTGGAGTGACTATGTGTCACCCGAAACAAATGCAACTACACTCACATGTTGTCTCGAAGTTACGAGATACTTGAAACCACAAATTACCCTTCTCCTACTCTTCCATAACATAGCATGTACCTCAAACATAATGACAAGCCATTAAAACCAATTCAATCTATTCAATATTACAAAATAGTCCAATACACTTGTACAAATACATATACATGTCAAAACAATCCAACAAGTTTTCATATTATACAAAACAGTCCAGTTATTCATGTTTATAATTAAACACCTCAAAACAGCCCCTTATCTTTTATAACCATACCAAATAGACCCAAATTTAGATATGCATATACATATGCTTTCATATCTACTCAAATTTGTCTAATTAAGTACAAAAGTTTACCAAACAAGGCAACTTTCACTTATACACCTTTAATCATTCAAATTTGTCCTTATTCTTATTCATATACATGTATATATAACAAACAACACAAATACTCAAATACACTTTCATGAGCATGTATCAATTTGATTAAGCCACTAACACATAATCAAGCATATTTAACAACTCAATTAAGTTGCAAAATCTCATATCATGGTAGTTTAATCATATTTATATACCATTTAAATGATCAAGGACCTCACAACAACATGTAATAGAAGATAATATACATATCTTTGCAAGTTACATGTATACATATCAAAATCAGTCCCTTATAGTTTCTTATTTAAGCAAAACAGCCCAGCGTTCATGATATTCATATTCAAAACTTTCCATAATTATTCAAACTATCCAAAAATAGTCTCAAATTTTAATTAAAATAGACCAATACTCTTCATTTTACTCAAAATTGTCCATGATATCTTAGTTACATTAATTAACATAAACAATCTTTAATTCATCTATATGAACAAAAATCAGATTCTCCCTTGTTTTAAATCTATAAAAACAGTCTCCAACAACATGAACAAGTGCAAACAGGGCAGTCCAAAAATATACTTACATCTACTCACTTAAAGAAATCTAATTTCGAACATACAACACCAAAACTGTGCAGTACTTCCACATACATACACACTCAATCCTACTGTCCATTTCTACTGCATTATACTACAAATAGTCCCCTCTATACGTATGTATTTTCAATTAAACATGAATTGAGGCAACCTTCCTTAATTATGATCAATCCATAGTCGAAACTCTTATGCTATTAAGTATAACATTCTCAATTTGTGAACAACACCAATTGTACATTTTAGCATACTCTATTCGATTGATTCATACATATTCATCATTCAAATGTTTAATTCAAAAGCATATAACACTCAATCATTCAAAGAGAGATCTCATCTTAGCTTCGATTTCTAACTAGACAACTTCCTACATAGATCACACAAATAATACACACATAGCCTTCTAGATTATGATCTAACACAATGATTTGTAACATGAACACTTACCCTTCTTCCTTGTAACCGAGAAAATACAAGAATCTAGATGACCGAGCTCTACTGCTCTCTAAAACTCCATAGCTAACAACATTAGTTTTCTCTTTCTTTCTCCCTATGTTTGGGTTTACTCAAAGGGAGGAAGATGACTCATGGAAATTAGATTTCCATGTGGCCGAATCTCACTCCCTCATGGCATGATCATTAAGTGACATGTGCACAAGCCCTCCTCTTATCTCCCTTTTAACATGCATTCCCTTTATTTTTACTTAAGATCCATTTTAGCCCTTCAAAAATGATCATTCACGTTTCCACAATTTTCCGATTTGGTCCCAAAGGTCACACTAATTTTAAATGATTTAACGACTATAACAATTTTTTTCCAAAAGGTTCTATCGCAACATTATTCTAAGCCAAAATTTGGGGTATTACATTTTCTATGTATTTCTTATTGAAATTTTTTTCCTCCCTCCTAAAATTTTAGAGTAAATTTTATAAATGGTCATTAAACTTTGGTTAATTATTCAATTTGATAACCAAACTTCTAATTGCTTGAATGTTACCATTAAACTTTGTGTTTTGCTTCAATTTGGCCATTGAGCTTTTAACCGACGTTAATAAAGTGACGTTTCAGTTAAAAAATTATGTATAATAACACATTTAGTCCTTCATATTTACTAATTCAAACAACATATTCCTAAATCGAAAAATAATAGCAAATTTAACGCTTATTATTTACACATTGTTTCAATTTGGCTCTTTTTAATTAAAAATAATTTAACCCTGAACCTAAAACCCAAAACCCATAAAAACTAGAATATTAACCCCTAAAAAAGATGCAGATCAGAGCAAAGCTGAAGTGATATACGAAGAAAAGAATCGCCTTGGAATCTTAGTGTTTGTTCTTATACCCAGAAAAGGCAGAAATCTATAGCTTCAACATTCGTTAACCTTGTTGATGAAGAAGAGAGTGATACTCCCGCTCAAAGTCCAGGTTCTTTGAATTCTAAGGGACTAGCCAATGGAGATATGCTTCGTAGAATTGAATTTGGTTTTGAAACTTGTTCAGGTGAAAGCAACTATATTGTTGAACTAAGTAGCTATTGTGCTGTAAAAATATGTATTTCTCTTAGCTTATTTTTTCTAAGTTAATATTGATTTTTTTACATTGATATGACAGTGTTAATTGGCTGGTTTAGTTGAATTCCTTTTGTACAAGTCACTCATAATGCAAGTTGCAAGAAAAGTACTTGTAGTAGTTGTATTTGGTGAAAAAATAGTTGATAAAATGTAAAAATTTCTGCTGATATAAACTGAACTATTTTCCAGCAACTAAGTGTGTTTTTTGTTCTCTACTTTTCTCTTGCTTTGCTTTTGGTTTTTACATATGTTGGTTTGCTAAAAACCAACAATTGGCATCAGGGCTATTATCTTTGGGGGCTGAGTTATTTGTTTGAGTTCTTAAGATTTTATTGAAAACTGTTTCTGGTTTGTTGCTGTTCTCATGTCATCAGCCAGCTTTTCCCCACCACCACCTCATATCTTTGTTGGAGAAAACTACCATATTTGGGTAGTGAAGATGAAGACGTACCTGCAAGCTTATGATTTGTAGGAAGTTGTTGAAATGGATAGGGATCTACCACCTTTGAGAGCTAATCCTACACTTGCTCAAATTAGGCATTCAGAATGGAGTTTCTGGTGTGATTTTCACAAGGGTCATGGTTTGTGAGACTCCAAAGAAAGCTTGGGACAAGTTGAAAGAAGAGTTTATGGGGTTTGAGAAGACAAGGCAACAACAACTTATCAACTTGAAGATGAAAGAAAGTGAGACTGTCAAGCAGTACTCAGGCATAATAATGGCTATTGTTAATAGCATCAGGCTGCTTGGAGATGAATTGTAGAGAAGGTGATTACAACACTTCCAGAGAAATATGAGTCCAATATCTCCTTTCTTGAAGACTCAAGAGATTTGTCCAGCATTTCCTTGTGTGAGTTGATAAATGCACTTTATGCTCAAGAGCAAAGACGAACAAACTGAGAAGAAGAACATGCTGAAGATGCCTTTCAAGCTTGGAACAAAGACAAAGGAAAGAGTTTTTATGATAAAAAGGGAAATGACAATTCCAAGGATGGTGAAAAGAAGAAGTATCCACCTTGTTCACATTGTAAAAAAATCACTCACTTGGAGAAATATTACTGGTTTAGACCAGACATACAGTGCAGGTCTTGCAAGCAACTTGGTCATATGGAGAGGGTTTGCAAAAACAAATTCCAACAGCAGCAAAATGTACAAGTTCGGGTTGCTGATAGAAATGAATTTGAGGAAGAGCATATGTTTGTTGCATCTTGTTATGCAACCAGCAACCAAGCTAAAGTTGGTTGATTGATCGTGGTTGTACAAACCACATCGCTGCAAATGAAGGCATGTTCAAGAAGATTGACAAAACTTGCACTTCAATGGTAAGATTAGGAAATGGATGCTACATTCAAGCAAAAGGAAAATGAGATGTTGTGATGAACACTCCATCAGGTACTAAAATTATTAAAGATGTACTTTTAGTGCCCGAGATTGATCGAAACTTGCTTAGTATTTCTCAACTTCTTGAGAAGAATTATTCTGTCATTTTCAAAGATAAATGATGCACAATCTTTGATCCAAGTGGCTGTGAGATTGCTTCCATTGTCGGTTAAGAATTCTTTTCATAAAAGGTTAGGACATTAAAAAAACCTAAAGAATTTTGTGTTGTTGCTGGTGTTGAGAATCAACCTGCTATCACTTACAGCCCAAAAAAAATTGAAGTGAGTGAATGGAAAAACAAGACCAAGCTTCATTTTATGAGAGAAGTGGATCAGAACAATGAAGTTACACTGTTTTATTGTAGTTCTAAAAACCAGTTAATAGATTTTGTGACTAAGTCTCTTCGAAAGATCAAATGCAAGATCAAATTTGAAGATTTAAGGATGCAAGTTGGTGTTGACAGCAAAGTAGCCAAGGAGTGTTGAACTAAGTAGCTAATGTGCTGTAAAAAACATATATTTCTATTAGCTTATTTTGTCTAAGTTATATATTTATTTTTTGTACATTGATATGACAGTGTTAGTTGGTTGGTTTAGTTGAATTCTTTTTGTACAAGTCACTCATACTGCAAGTTGCAAGAAAAGTACTTGTAGTAGTTGTATTTGGTGAAAAACTAGTTGATAAAATGTAAAATTTTATTCTGATATAAACTGAACTATTTTCTAGCAACTAAGTGTGTTTTTTGTTCTCTACTTTCCTACTGTTTTGCTTTTGATTTTTAAATATGCTGGTTTACTAAAATCCAACATATATGAAGGAGTCAAATGTTCCACGGCCATTGGCAACTGATAATACTATTTTCTCTTGTCCTGTTATGGATAAAAGACAACAAATTTCATGTTTACTTTGCAGAAGCCCTTTAGGCTGCCATGAAAATCATTTGTATCTCATTTCAAAGAGAGGTTAATTTCTTGTGATTCAAATATGCATCCAACCATACCAGTTATAATAACTGACATGTCATCCGTTGATCCAAGACTGCAATGGAACTCTTGAAGGTGACAGAGAACAGTGCACTTAGCATGAAGAAGATGGGCGTGTGTTCAAAAAAGTCTTTTGTCCCTTATGCAGTAACCCTAACAATTGTCTTGGTGTGCGAATCAAAGCAGCTGATTAAAAAATGTGAACAAGGCGTTTTTATGGGTCGTGGGATTCTGAGTTTATGTGCTTTAAGGTTTTGAGTTTTAGTTTTATGGTTTATGAGTTTAAGATTTGGGGTTTAAGATTTATGGATTTGGGTTTTAGATTTAGGGTTAAATTATTTTCAATTAATAAAAGAGCCAAATTGAAATAATGTGTAAATAATTAGGGTTAAACTTGTTATTATTTTTTTGCTAAAGGGGTATTTTTGCCCTTAAATTTGACCCAAAAAATTAATTTTGCCCCTCGCCGAAAAAACACACTCAATGTGGCCCTTATGTCCAAAAAACGTTCAATGTAGCTCTTTTACTAACGTTGACCAACGTTTCCATCAATTCCTGGGTGATGGATCGTTAACTCCTACACGGTTAGCTATCCCAGCCAACTGGCGTTCCCCGTCACGAGTGACATGAAAAAAACAAGCTGACGTGGCACTTTTTTTTTAAAAAAGAAAAGGACGTGGAAAAAATATTAAAATATTTTTATAATTTAAAAATTAAAATTAATCAAAATAAAGAAAATGTTCTGACCGTAATGAATGCTCCTAATGAATGCTAAAGGGACATGGAAACCAATCGATTTTTCAAAAAAATTGAAGAAAAAATCAAACCTTTAAAGAAAAGAAGTCTCTGAAACCCGAAACCCTTTGGCAACCATCTTCATCGATATTTTTGCTTATTGAAGCTATTTATTGAGAAGAATTTTATCGATTCAAAACTCCATTCTAGTCGCGTCATCAGTAACCGGTAAGTTTTGTATACCTAAGACAATGTTTTACTTTTGGAATTTTTAGGGTTTGTAAATTTTTCTTGGTTTTTCATTTCAAGAAGTTTTGGGTTTGAAAGTGGAAAAAATAGTTGGGGTTTAAAACATTTAGGAAAGTTGGTGAACAGAAAAAAAGTAAGAAACGAAGCTTTTTTTAATATTAATTGTTGCAAAGGAAAGAATATTTAGAGTTGAAAACCAAAAAAGAGACAATGCAAGGTTGTCTCATGTGACATGAAATATTTATATATTTTAATTTTTAATATTTTAAGATTCTATTTGTGTAAAAGTTAAAGGTTCATATTGAATACGTACTAGGAATTATACATTGACTTAGTTTGTATTGTAATTGACTGAGCTTATATTTGTTAGACTAGATTTCTTTCTGCATTGACATGAATATAGTTTGTATTGACTGAGTTTGACTGGAAATTTGACATTGACTGAGTTTGTATTGGGATTGAATGAGTTTATAGTTTTTAGACTGAAATTTTTATTACATTGAGATGAATATAGCAAAGTTAAGTCTAAATGTGATTGAAGTTTGACTAGGTTTATTATATTGACTCTTTTTTTTGAAAGGTTATTATATTGAATCTTAACATGAGATTTTTTTGTATAGGATGGAAAGTAACAGAAACTTATTTGTGTTAAAGTATTTTTATGGCGGAAAATTTGTAAATTCACCTAGGTTTGAGTATGTTAATTACAAGAGTGAAAAGCTTCAAATTGACCCTAATAGACTATGTTATTGGGATATAATTGGCAACATAAAAGATTTGGGGTATGAGAATGATGCATGGGTGTATTATAGAGTACCAAGGGTTCCCTTTAGTACATATGTATTAGTGCTTGTACTGGATGATGATGCAGTTAGGCAGTGTGTGGAATTTTTAAACACTAGGGGTGTTGTACAACTTTATGTGGACCATACACATAATTATGTAAAAATTTCAAAGGGTAATGAAGTAGGTGAAGACATTAATGTGGTTGTTGATGTAAATACATCAGATGTTGAAGGTGTACAAGTAGGTGAAGACATTAATGAGGTTGGTGTTGGTGAAGACATTAATGAGGTTGGTGTTGGTAACACACCAAACATTAAAGGTGTATAAGATGTGGATGAGTTTAAAAAATTTTCTACTGGTCATGGTACTGTATTTCTGTTGAGTTGCCTCACATTGAAGATTTAGGTCATCCAACAGATGAAGTTGAAGTTCAGGCTGGTGAGGAAAAAATTTCACAAAACTCGGTAGATTTTTTTGTTAATGTTGAAGTTGCTTCTGATGTAGATGATGAGGTTAAGGTATTAGAGGAAAGTTAAGGGTTGATAAAGTTGAAATTTCAACAGATGTTACTAAAAGTGAAGACAACAATGATTCTGAATGTGAGGGTCAACCAAATGTGAGAAATGATTTAGTGAATGAAGATGAATATGTACCAGAATTTGAAGACAAATTAGAAGATCATGAAGGAAATATGTGCAATGTACCATGATTCAAAGGAGCCCGAGACATATATTTTAGAATGGTACACAAAAGAAAGGTATCTTGCAAGCTACACTCAAGTCCTACAATCAATTACCGAAAATATTTTGGCAAAAAAAAGAGATGATGATCCAATTGGACCCCCTAAATTGAAATTCATGCCAAGAAGACCTAAAAATAAGAGGAGAAAGGATAAGGATGAGCCCGTGAAGCAAAAATATGGCAAACTTAGTACAACATGGTTTAAGATCTCATACAGTAACTTTAAGCAAGTGGGGCACTGAAAAAACAAATGTACCAACCCTGGACATGTATACCTTATATCTTTGTGTTTAATTAATATCTTAGGCATGTGTCACTGAGTGTGTAACACCCTAAAAAATTGTAAACCCTAGCTTCGAAAAATATCTAATTTATAAACTTAATTTTGAAAACCCTAAAAATTGAGAATTTTAATTCAAAACCCTATTTTTTATGAGGGATTAAATAAGATTTTTTTTCAAACTTGGAAGTCAATATAAAATTTCTTGAAAGTTTAAGGACTAACTCCATAAATAACCCTTTATCAAATTGAATTTTAATTTACTTTGTTTTCTTTCTTCCCTTTCTTTTTTTATTGTTATATATATATATATATATCCTTTAATTTCAAATTAAATTCTAATTCCCTTTTTCTTAATATTGAATTGACTCTCTTTTTTCAACTTAAACTTTTTTTTACATTATTATCATTATTATTATTATTATTATTATTATCTAAACCTAATTTGTTTAGATTACCACTGCTCAATTATATATATATAGTCATAGTTACTACATACAGAAATAAACCTAAGCCTTAAGTTTTAAAGTGTTGTCGCTCTTAGTTGTTCCCATGCTTTATGAATTCCTCTCGGATTGGCGTTGCCATAACCTTACATCGAAGCTGCAACCGCCCTTTGTTCGTCGTTAGAGTTTTATTGTTGCGAGTTGTGTTTTCTTCCAGTGCTATAAATAAACTATTTTTGTGTGTTCTCTTTCCGTGCTACATACTTTGTTTTTGTGACTGTGATTTTACGCTTGAGTGATTTTCAATTGTGTTGTGATTTTACATTGTGTTTTCCGTGCATACTATTTTCAGACTGTGAATAAAATTGTGATTTAAAACAAATGAGTTGTGAATGTCAGATTTATTATCGGACTATGTTAAGACTGTGAAAACTGTGATATCTTTTTACTGTGTTATCATGGGTTGGGATTGTACGAAGGAAGTCCAGTGGTTTATACCACTGGCATTGGTGACTATGTAGTGAGAGGTTCTAGGGAACCTACTCTTTTTGGTGACTATGTAGTATGAGTGCATTGCATTGTGTTTTCATAAAACTGTGTTTAAACGTGCTTTGTGTCTTTTAAATATTTATGTGAAAATTATTGTTGTGAAACCAAGTTTGTGATTGCCTGCACTTTAGAGACACACTGAGCTCAATAGCTTACTCCCCCATAGTTTTCTCTTACAAATACCTTGGACTTTAGACGACGTAATACTTGGAGGATCTCATGTTTTATCTGATTATTTTATTATTCAGTATGGAACTATTTTAGTTATTCAAATTATTATTTATTATTTTGATGTAATTTCATACTTGGGGGGTATTTATGTTTTTCGGATAATTTCAACATTCTTTTATCATGGTTTTATTTCATAGATTTTAGGGTAAAGTACACAGACGGTCACTGAACTTTGGTAAAAACAAAACAAAATGGTAACCAAACTTTCAAAAATCACAAAATGGCAATTAAACTTTTTGTTTTATAACAAAATGGTAACTAGACGTTAAATCCCGTTAAGTGTCTGTTATAAAATTTAGTTTAACAACACATTTAGTCCTTCATATTTATACATTCAATCAATTTAGTCTTAATTCGAAACAATTCACTAAATTTTGCCCTAGTTATTTACGCATTTTTTCAATTTGGTCTTAAAGCAAAATTCCAAAGTACAGTAACATGATAAGTAATTACAATTATTTTTTTATTGGAACTCGAAAACTCGACTCGAATCGAAAAAATATCAAATAAAGTTTGAGTTGTAAAATATGACGCGTCAACTCGAATAACTCGAAATTTTTTTACTCGACTCGATCAAACGCTCATCTCTATCTTAAGATTGATGCTTCAACTCGAATAACTCGAAATATTCAAATATTTTAAATCATTTTTTCTTTTTAAATCGAATATTTTTTAAAATAGAATATTTAATATTTTCATATTTAAATCACATCGAATATTTAATAACTACTTTAAATATTCAATTTAATTTAAAAATATTCGATTTAAAAGAAAAAATGATTTAAAATATTTGAACATTTAATAACTACTTTAAATATTTTTCTTTTACATATTCCAATATTTAATAACTACTTTAAATATTTGAATATTTTAAAACAAATTTTTTTCTTGTAAATCGAATATTTTTAAATTAAATCAAATATTTAAACTAGTTATTAAATATTCGATGCGATTTAAAAGAAAAAATGATTTAAAGTATTCAAATATTTCGAGTTATTCGAGCTGACGCATCATATCTTAAGATAGAGATGAACATTCGATCGAGTCGAGTCAATTTTTTTTGAGTTATTCAAGTTGACGCGTCATATTTTACAACTCAAACTTTATTTGAAAATTTTTCAATTCGAGTCGAGTCAAGTTTTCAAGTTCCTATAAAAATTTAATTAAATATTAGAATATTTTAAATCAAATTTTCTTTTAAATCAAATATTTTTAAATTAAATCGAATATTTAAAGTAGTTATGAAATATTCTATGTGATTTAAATATGAAAATATTAAATATTCTATTTTAAAAAATATTCGATTTAAAAGAAAAAATGATTTAAAATATTCGAATATTTCGAGATGGCATGTCATATCTTAAGATAGAGGTGAACGCTCGATCGAGTCGAGTAAAAAATTTCGAGTTATTCGAGTTGACGCGTCATATTTTATAACTCAAACTTTATTTGAAATTTTTTCAATTCGAGTCTAGTTTTCGAGTTCCTATAAAAATTTAATTGTAATTATTTATCATGTTACCATACTTTGGAATTTTGCTTTAAGGACCAAATTGAAAGAATGCTTAAATAACGAGGGCTAAATTTAGTGAATTGTTTCGAATTAGGACTAAATTGATTGAATGTATAAATATGATGGACTAAATGTGTTATTATACCAAATTTTATAACACACACTTAACATGATTTAACGTCTAGTTACCATTTTGTTATAACATAAAGTTTAATTGTCATTTTGTGATTTTTAAAAATTTGGTTACCATTTTTTGTTATAAAAGTTCAGTGACCGTTTGTGTACTTTACCCTAGATTTTATTTTAACATTTGAATTTTTATTATGATATTTATGTTTTATTTATTATAAGTTATTTATCAAATACTGTTATTTTTATTTTAAATTAAAATATAACATTTAAAATTAATTTTCTTGAGGGTTAAGTTTTCAAACGTGACTTCCTAGATTTGTTCTTTTCTTCTAAGCTGAATTTAGGGGGTTACATAGTGTATATTATTCAATATCTAACATCTCATTTTTTCAAAAGTAGGCATCTGCCACTGATGTATCAAATATAGCTACACCTCCAAGTACTACTACAAGCATCGATGGTTCAACTAATAGTATATCTCGAAGAACCAATGTTAAAAGACCAAAGTCTGCTGCTGCAAATCAAGAGGTATAATATTAATATCTTAAATTATTATTGTTGGTTAACTATGGTAGAACTACAAGAAGCATGAAGAAAAAGTCCAATAAATCAAAAACATCAACTGTCAGACCTTCAACAATTGGTTCTGCAACCAACAAAAAAGAGGCAAGTTGGTATTGGCATATATACAGACTTGAGAACAGAAGAAAAAACATTAAATGTGAGTGTTAGAAGCTTTCTCCTTTGTTTGGCATCTAGACTATTTAACTACCACAACTTATGCTTCATTGAATTTTATCCTTTTCAGCATGGTTTTCCTAGTGAAAGAGTTGTTACAAGAAGTGCAAAAAGAAAGATTGGGGCTGATACTTCACAATACAATCATGCATGGAAAAGACCTGGTCTAAAGTGGAAACGAAAGCAAACTGTTACTACAAGCAACAACAATCTGTTGAGCAGAGAAAGAAAAAGAAAAGGACTAAAGAGAGCCATCTGAGTACACAATTAAGTCAAACAGATGCTGCTAACAACTAATGTGATGTTGCAAGTCTTATTGGATAACAATTATTTTGTTATTGGTATTTTGTGTTACCAAGATGGTAATATTTTGTTTCAAGTACCCAAAATTGATGGTTTGTTGAATACTATCCAATCATGTAATTTAGGATACAATACCATCTGGGTAATATTTTGTTTCAAGTAACAACTAAAGTGATGTTGCAAGTTGTAGACTCTCGGCATGAATGATTATTTGCTCGCAATAGGGTGTAAAAGATATTGGTAAAGTATAAAAATAATGCCAAGTAAAGTCTATTGCGTGCAAGTATAGACGATCTGCAAGTAATACATCAGTTAAGATGAGTTATCAATCCCACAGGGAATGCGTTTTGGAATTTCGATTGCTTTGCAGGTTTACTTGTCTTCAAGAAAAATGTTTGTTTTGAGTTAAAATTGAGTTGAATGAAGGAAAAGAAAATAAAACGTTGGCAAGAGAGTTTCTTATCAAATGATGAGTGTTGGCAGGGAGTGCATGGTTTTCACATTAATCATGTCATGCCGGCTTTCAATAAATCCTGTCATGGCATTGTTTTCCAAGAAGATCCAAAAATCATGGCAATGCCTCTGTCGATGGTCAATGCCCTAAATCATTTATGTTAAAAACCCTTATATATCTATAGTGAATGTTTTCTCAAAAACCAATTTGATTAAGTCCCAATCTTTACTCTTTAGGGGTAGATTTCACTCCCCAAGTAAGTTCATCTACTTGAACATCTTCTTTCGAAGCATCTCACCTCAGTATCTAGCATTTGTTCATTGTCACCCAAGTCAATTATGATATTGAGTTGCAATAGGCTAACTATGACAGTCGTTACTTGGCATAACACTTTTAAAAAGAGAGTGTCCGCTTTCGCTTGGCAGTACGCTTAAAAATGGAAATCATGCAGATAGAACAAAACATTGCCGAGGCAGATATGGTTTATTAAAAGCTAAGCATAAAACAAAATGATCAACCTAAACAACCCCACCAACTATGAAATTAGTTCATGGTGGGGTTAACAATCAAATAACCATCATCGTTTTTAACATCCATCAATTGAAAATAAAATAAAAACAATTCGACTAAGGATGGGCTAGAATAGGGTCTTTCGATGTAGCTCTCCAAGCCAGGCCTAGGTCGAAGCTTGAACTCCTTGGACTTTGATCACTCTCTGGTTCTCTCCTCTCGTCCTTTTTCTTTCATTCTTGATTGATCGAGTATAAATAGGAATCAAGGGATAGCCTTGGTTTATCTTTTATTTGAATTTGAACGCGTAGGGGATAAGGAAATGATCATCGGAAAAGTTTTGGTAACCATGCCAACAGATTCAGGTAAACAAAATTTGGCATGGATCTATCCTCAGTAATCTTAGTGCAGTAATGCCAAGCAGACAATAAACTCAATAGCAGTAATATAACTCTAGTCTAAGGGCATGAAAAAATGCATGAAGCGCAAGCAGTATGCATCAGATAACCACTAACTCCCTTAACCAATTTTACTACTCAAACTCAGAATTCTTATTTTCATTTTTCTTTCTTGCCGAGGGTCTTTGGCATTAATTTAAGTTTTGTGACACTATTTAGCGTGAGTGATAAGAGGGACCATACGTTGAATCCCCACCTTAATCCAGACATCACTAGGCTCTCTCTTTAACCCATACCCTAAAGTTTTTGACTTGAGAACTAAGAGGGAGGATACCACAAAACCCCAAGTAACTTATTATCTCTAGGGAGAGAAGAGTTCAAAAAAATTAGTGTCATGGCAGAACATTGTTGCCTTATTTATTTCTCTATTTTTAATCACCTTGGCATAAACATTTTTTTTAAAATTCCGAGCATGGTTTCAAAAAGTTTAAGCTTGCTAAGGAACTAGATACATATCGTGTGTTAAGTGAAGGTTCAATTCCCTAAACTAGAGATCAATTGGCAAGCAATCTTGGCATTACTATTCTAGTGGCATAGGCATCAAAAGATTAAATTTCCTCATCGGACAGACACCTATGTCAAACTAAACTTGCCTAACAAATGTTAACATGCTTCAAAAATTAGCCGAGACAATATTTTCTTTTTTAGTGGTTCGGTATGCAAATTATCCTAACCTACATGGCATGGCATGAAAATAGAATTTAAACATGAATACATGGCATGGCATAACTATGAGGAAATGCACACCCCCAACCCAAGATGTGCATTGTCCTCAATGCATGAAATAACATAGATATACAAGAAAAACAGAAAATAGAAAATGCATGAACATATAAAAATGCATGAAAAATGAATGATAATGCAAATAGTTAGTAAGGAGAGGACTCCCTTTTAGAGACTTCTTCTTAGTGGGCACAGGCTTCCTCGGCCATCCTGACACGAGTCTTCCTCTGAGTAAGGCTCCCACGTTCAGGGGCCATTCTCTTATTTCCACCCCAACTAGGCTTAGAAGAGGCATGAGTTTCTTTGACAATCTTTACAGGCTCGGAGGAAGTCGGCGTGGTAGTTGGTTTCTTTTCACTTTTAGCAGCAGATTCATGCAGAGAGGCGAACTTAGTAGATTCTTTGTGAGCAGGGGAAATCAGTTCTGTGGCATTGGAGGGCACTTGAATAGCGACTGGACTAGTTGGCATGACACTCTCATCAGTAAAGAGCTCTTCCGGGAAGCCAGGGAATGCCGGTAGAATACCCGGAGAAAGGCTCACCATGGTTTCTTTCATGGCCAAATCTCGGGCATTCATATATCGCCATAGCTTTTTTTGGTTCTCCTCAGTTTTCTCCAAACTGAGGAGAATCAATTCCTAGCACACGGAGATCTGAGAAAGTAGTGCCAACAAATTCTTTGGCATTGAGGCAGATGGCATTGAAACTGATGATTTTGTCCTTGGCGTTTTAGTCCTGGGCTTTGACGAAGCAGCCTTGCCCTTACCCTTGTTAGGCACATGAATTCTAGTAAGGTTTTTCCAACCGGTCGGCGTGATGGTGTAGCCCTTCATCTCAAGGGCAACGTCTTCTTCAATCGTGGGCACCTCGTATTGCCTACAAATGTTACAAATCAAAAGCGGGCACACTTGTAGATTTCATTAATAATGATCCGACCAACATTGATTTTTTAGCCAAAAAGAATGGAATGCAGCAATGCTAGACGGTCCTCCAAAACAGTCTCGTTGTGCGTCATTGGCATCAGACTAGCCTTGAGAAAGTGATTCCAGCCTTTTGCTTACAGTTGGAGGGCTGCTCTCTTGATCGTTCGAGTGCCCTTAGAGGATACAATCTATTCCATGCCCGGCTCACATAAATCTTCTAACAGTGTTTGGCGCTTGGCATCCGTCATCTTAGCCACGAACCTGCCATGGTCATCTTCTTCGTCTAGTTTGAGCATAATATTTATGGCCCCTTCATCAAACCTTACACATTCACCTCGAATCATTAAAAAAGGATTTGACTTAGTAGTTAAATGTGCATTAACTTCTCGAACAAGATTTGGAAAGATCTCACCCTTTTGTTGGCAAAACATTTTCCATTTGTGCTTGGTGACTATTTCTTTTAAATCAGGGGGGAAATACTTGATTCTTCTCAGGGTTGAAGTCAAAATTCCTTTTGAATCAAAAAGATTTAGAGGCAAATTGATCATGGTACTTCTTCTTTATCTCTTCATTGAAAAATATTTGAAAAGGCTTAGATGAAGACGTCATGGCTATGGAGAAAGAAAAGAAAAATAAAAGCTTGATTTTCTTGGAATGGTGAGAGAAAGAGTAAACGACTAGGAGAAGAAGGTAAAGTGAATAGGGTAAAAGTTGTAGGAGTTGAAAGAGGGAAAGGTTGAGTGTTATGGTAGGTTTTTAATTATAAATGGTGTAAGAAGGGTAATAATGAAAAGATGGCGTGTTATGAGGAGAGTAAAAATGGATGATGTGATAAGTATAGAAAGGATAAGTGATAAGGATAGGTTTTAAAGTGATAAGATATAGAGTGATAAGGTGATTTAAATTTAATTTTAAATTCACCTCAAATTGTGGGCGGCTAGGGTTTATTTTCTCTCTCATGGTTTAAATTAAATTAGACTATGGTAATTTTTTCCAAAATTATTGTCGCAACATGCCAAGCTCAACTGCTAGCATTGCTTCTGGCATGACATTGCACCTATTCTCTCGTCATGGCAATATATGTCTCTACACAAGCACACTTCATGGCACAAAAATCTGCATGCACTCAAACAAAAACCCTTCAACACAGAAAAGAAAAAAAATATGAAATCTAATAGATAAAAGTAACAAATAAAGGAAAATACTAAAAAGAAAATTCTAATCCTACTATTTACAAGAAAATACCAACTCGGTGGCATCATGGTAGTTATGCCAAGATGATGACCTCCTTGGCAGTACTCTGCTCTCCATCCTAATAATGCTTCAGGCGTTGCCCATTCACCTTGAAAGTATCACCATTTTTTATGTCCTTAATGTCTACTGCTCCGTGGGTATAGGGTTTCACAACCTTGAAAGGGCCTGACCATCTTGACCTGAGCTTTCCTGGAAACAATTTTAGGCATGAGTTAAACAAAAGGACTTGTTGACCTACCTCGAAGTTGTGTGGCAGTATCCTCTTGTCATGCCAGCGCTTGGTTCGTTCTTTATATAACCTGGCATTCTCATAAGCATGCGCCTTAAATTGTTCCATTTCATTAAGGTCTAACATTTTTTTCTCCCACAGTTGCACATGCCATATCCAACGTCCTAATTGCCCAGTAGGCTTTGTGCTCGAGCTCCACTGACAGATGGCATGGTTTACCATATACAAGCTTGAAAGGTGAACTGCCCAACGGAGTTTTGAAGGCGGTTCTATAAGCCCACAAAGTCTCATCTAATCTCAAAGACCAATCATTCCTCAAAGGAATCACAGTCTTTTCTAGGATATTCTTGATTTGCTTGTTAGAAATCTAGGATTGCCCATTTGCCTATGGATGATAGGTCGTGGCTATCCTTTGTTGTATCTCATACATGCATAAAGCTTTAGAGATTAGATTGCATTTAAAATGGGTGCCCTCATCATGAATGATAAGTCGAGGTGCACCAAAACATGTAAAGATATGCTTGTGAAAAAAATTGGCAATGGCCTTGGCATCATTTGTTGGCAAGGCTATAGCCTCTACCCATTTGGAAACATAGTAAACTGTAAAAAGATGGGGGAAATAGACCCATAAAGTCTATCCCCCAAACATCAAACAAGTCCACTGGCATGATGTTCTGGAGTGGAAGTTGATGTCTGCCATAGATATTCCTAGTCCATTGCATGGATCACATGCCTTGGTGAAGTCATGAGCATCCTTATACAGCATGGGCGAATAAAAACCTAACTGCAGCACCTTGCAACATTTTTTAGTCCTGCAAAGTGACCTCCATATGGTGCGGCATGACATGATTGCAAAATAGCAAACTGCTCATCTTCTAGCACGCAGTAGCGAATCACCTGATTAGCACATTGCTTGAGCAAGAATGGCTCATCCATGTAGTACTGTCAGACATACCGCAAAAATCTCTTCTTGGCATTGTAATTCAAATCGGGCAGCATGATGTTGCTCACCAATCAGTTTAGAATGTCGGCATACTATGGCACGACACTAGTGGCAAGTAAATATTCATCGGGAAACTCATCTCTGAGGCGTTGGTTTCATTTCTAAGGTGATGTTCAAGGCGTGACAAATGGTCAACAACCAAATTCTCACGACCCTTCTTGTCTCAAATTTCAAGGTCGAACTCCTTGAGTAAGAGTGTCCATCAGATCAATCTCGGCCTAGCATCCTTCTTTGCCAAGAGGTACTTCAGTGTCGAGTGATCTATAAAAACAACAATTTTATTACCGATTAGATGAGATCTAAATTTATCAAACACAAATACAACTGCAAGAAACTCTTTTTCAGTTGTAGAGTAATTAAGTTGTGCTTCGTTCAGGGTTCTGCTGACATAATATATGGCATAAAAAACTACGTTATGTTGTTGGCCCAAAATTGCTCCCACGACATAGTCGCTAACATCGTACATTAACTCAAAAGGCTTAGTCCAGTCTGGTGCCATGATTATAGGGGCATTGATCAATCTTTCATTTAGAACCTAAAATGCTCTCAGACAATAGTCATCAAAAACAAAAGTGGCATCTTCTTCCAATAATGAGCATAAAGGTTTAGAGATCTTCAAAAAGTCTTTAATAAACCGGTGATAAAAACCAGCATGACCTAAAAAACTCCTTATACCTTTAATGCTCGTGGAGGTGGCAATTGTTTGATTACCTCCACTTTCGCTTGATCAACCTCTAGTCCTTTTTCAGTTACCTTGTGCCCGAGAACAACGCCCTCCTTCACCATGAAGTGGCATTTTTTTTCCAATTCGGCACTAGGTTCGTCTCGATGCATCTCTTTAGAACTTGTTCAAAACTCTAAATGCATTCCTCGAATGTTCTTCCAAACACCGAGAAATCAGCCATGAATACTTCCATGTTGTGCTCGATCAAGTCAGAAAAAATGGACATCATACAACGTTGAAACGTTGCCGGTGCATTACAAAAACCGAATGGAAATCTTCTAAAAGAAATTGTCCCATAGAGATAGGTGAATGTGGTATTTTCCTGATCGGCAGGGGCTATTGCAATCTGATTATAACCCGAATAACCATCTAAAAAACAATAGAAAGTTTTACCTGCCAATCTGTCTAGCATCTGGTCGATAAAAGGCAATTGGAAGTGGTCCTTCCTCGTGGCTTTCTTCAACCGCCTATAATCCATGCACACTCTCCATCCTTTGATCGTTCTGGAGGGGATCAACTCATCCTAGCTGTTTTGCACTAGAGTCATGCCACCCTTCTTTGGCACACACTGTACAGGGCTAACCCAAGAGCTATCTGATATGGGATAAATAATTCTGGCATCAAGCCATTTTATTATCTCCTTTTTAACTACCTCTTTCATGCTCGAGTTTAATCGTCTCTGACCTTCAATGGTCTTGTCTTGATAATCCTCCAAAATGATTTTGTGCATGCAAATGGGTTGGGCTAATACCTTGAATATCATCCAAGGTCCAACCCGACACTTGCTTATAGGTCTTTAATAATGCCAACAACCTTGCCTCATGATCATTAGTGAGATCAGTGGCAATGAAAACTCGGCAGTGTCGAGTTCTTACCTAAATAGACGTACTTCAAGTGTTTTGGCAGCTGCTTAAGCTCCAACTCTGGTGGTTCCTCAATCGATGGCTTCGCTCTGGTTACCGCCCTACTGGATAACTCCAATGGCTCAAAATAACTCACATATTCAGCCTCTATGGCTGATCCCTCAGGTTCTTCAAAAAGTTCAGCAATGCCATCAAGCATGCTGGCATCAAATTCTACACCCTGGCAGAACTGTGACGTGTTCATCATAAAAACAAACTTCATAGTCTCCTCATTGTGCTATTCATCTGGCTCATCTACACACTTCAAAGCTTTAAACACATTAAAAGTAACATGTTGATAATTTATTCGCGTTGTTAGTTCCCCTTTATGAACATCAAAAAGAGTCCTACCCATGGTAAGAAATGGCCTACCCAAAATAATTGGAACATTCATACCGGGTTGATACTGGCACCCAAGTCGCATAGTGCCTTGCCCACGAATCTGTTGCCTATGGTGAAAGGAATTGTGAAACTCCTCAGATCTTTCAACTTTTGTGGCAATCTGTTTAGGAACATGGTACTGCATTCTTGCGTGAGAGCTACAGTCTCAAATTCTCCCAACTTCCTCTTTTTGGACAAAATAACTTTCATAAATTTCACATAGTTGGGCATTTGTTCAAAGGCTTCTACCAATGGAATGTTAATTTGCAGATGTTTGAGAACTTCTAAGAAGTGCTTAAACTGTTGATCTTGCTTGTGCTTTTGTAGTCTTGCTGGAAATGGTGGTGACAGATAAACATATGATGGTGCCGATGACTTTGACAACGCAGTCCTGACATCAGGGTGCTGTCTAACCTTAGTCTGTTTGTCCTTGATGTTGGCACCATGTTTGTCATTAAGTCTGACATTGTTATTGGCATCAGGTCTGGCATCAGAATTGGTACTGGTACTGACATCATCTTTTTTGTGGTTCTATTTTTTTGCTTCCCTGGCTTGTCTGTTGGCACTAGCTTTTCGCCTTGGCAATCGACTGACCGTTTGGCAGCCGTCTCTGCCTCACAATGCTTACCACTACGAAGGTTATGGCCTTGCACTGCTCATTATTTTGGTGTCGAGCATCTTCAGTGTCACTTGGCAATGCACCTTGAGGGCGAGTGTTAAGGGCATTAGCAAGTTGACCCATATGGACTTCCAGATTCCTTATTGATGTTGCCAAGCTATGAACTGTTATATCATCCTTCTCTATGTACTCTGTGTGATTTCCTCCTTGATTGAATCCTTGCCCTTGTTGGACATTGTTTTGAACTCTTTGTGGCATTGTGTTTTGATAGAATGCTGGCATGGCATTCTGATTTTGCCTCTGAAAATTCTGGTTTTGTCTCTGGTCATTCTGGCGTTGTACATTGTACCAGTTTCCTCCTTAATTACCCCAAGCTAAATTAGGGTGCCACCTCCAACCTGCATTGTAAGTGTTAGAGTTATTATTATAGAAATGGCCAGTATTGCCAACGAAACATATCGACTTGGGGTTGGCAGGGTATTCATCCTCATAATGATTTTCTCCACAGATTGTACAAAATGGTTCTAACGCTTTGACTGCTTCAGACTCATTACTTTTTTGCAAAGTTCTCACCATGGTGGTGAGGTTGGAAATCTCAGCATGGATGGATGTTAGCTCGTCAACATGTAATTTCCAATTAACTTTAGTTCTAGTCCCAAGTCTAGCAACATGATATTTGAAATCATTGGTGGCTATCCTCTTAAGGATGCCAACAACTTCGGTGTAGTTTTTGTCAAGCAGCGAACTGGCTGCTGAAACATCAACAACAGTCCTTGTCTGTGCATTCAATCCGTTATAGAAGGTTTGTATCAGCATCCAATTTGGAAACCCATGCATAGGAAACCTTCTCAACAAATCTTTAAATCTTTCCCAGGCATCATACAAGGTCTTATCCTCAGCCTGCCTGATGGTAATGATCTCTCCGTGCAGCTTGGCAGTGAGTGTTGGCGGCTGGAAATGTGTTAAAAATTTCTGGCACATGTCTGCCCATGAGGTGAGCAAACCATGTGGCAAAGAATTGAGCCATGAATTTGCCCTGTCTCTCAAAGAAAAAGTGAATAATTTCAGCTTCACGGTATCCTCAGACACTCCTGGTTGCTGAAACAATTGGCATATCTCCATGAATTGTTTTAGATGTTGCCTTGGGTCTCCAGTCAATGCACCATCGAATTGTTCTACATTCAAAAGAGTTGAGACAAGTTTATGTTCAAAATTCGATGCATTTACCTCATTGCCAATAACTCATTTCATTAAGTCAGTGATGTCATGTGCTAATTGTTCTCGAATGTATCTGTTTTCTTCGGCATTATTGTTGGCATTGTTATTAGAGGCATTTTTATTGTTCAATGGTATTCCTCCATTATTTTGTTGATTTTCTTGGTCGAATTGAACACCATCTACTCTATTACTGACGTGTGCCATCTCTCTAATCTTCTTCTTTAGCTTGTGTAGAGTCCGCTCGATCTCGGGGTCGTATAGCCAATCTTCAGTCTTAGGGTGGTTCCTGGTCATACACCAAACAAAATAATTAAATGAAACAAAACTTAAACAAAAGTAAAGCAAAACAAGTACGATAATAGTAAAACTCTGTTGCATTCCCCGGTACTGGTGCCAAAAACTTGTAGACTCTCGGTGTGAATGATTATTTGATGACAATAGGAATAAAAGATGTTGGTAAAGTATAAAAACAGTGCCAAGTAAAGTCTATTGCGTGCAAGTATACACGGTCTGCAAGTAATACAACAATTAAGCTAAGTTATCGATCCCACATCGAATGCGTTTTGGAATTTCGATTGCTTTGCATGATTACTTGTCTTCAAGAAACATGTTTGTTTTGAGTTGAAATTGAGTTGAATGAATGGAAAGAAAATAAAAGAAAATAAAACATTGGCAAGAGAGTGTCTTAGCAAATAATAAGTGTTGGCAGGGAGTGTATGGTTTTCATATTAATCATGGCATGCCAGCTTTCAATAAATCTTGTCATGGCATTGTTTGCCAAGCAGATCCAAAAAATGATGGTAATGCCTCTGTCGATGGTCAATGCCATAAATCGTTTATGTTAAAAAAACTATATATGTCTATAGTGAATGTTTTCTCAAAAACCGATTTGATTAAGTCTCAATCGTTACTCCTGAGGGGTAGATTTCACTCCCGAAGTAAGTTCATCTACTTGAAAATCTTCTTTCGAAGCATCTCACCTCAGTATCTAGCATTTGTTCTTTACCACCCAAGTCAGTTATGATATTGAGTTGAAATAGGCTAACTATGTCAGTCGTCGCTTGGCATAGTACTTTTAAAAAGAGAGTGCCAACTTTGACTTGGCAGTACGCTTAAAAATGGAAATCATAACAGATAGAACAAAACATTGTCGAGGCAATTATGATTTATTAAAAGCTAAGCATAAAATATAATGATCAACCTAAACACCCCACCAACTATGAAATTAGTTCATGGTGGGGTTACAACTAAAAAACCATCATCGTTTTTAACATCCATCATCATTTGAAAATAAAATAAAAATAATCCGACTAAGGATGGGCTAGAAGAGGGTCTTTTGATGCAACTCTCCACAGCCGGGCCACGGTCGAAGCTTGAACTCTTTGGACTCAAATCACTCTCTGGTTCTCTCCTCCCGTCCTCTCTCTTTCGTTCTTGATTGATCGGGTATAAATAGGACTCAAGGGATAGCCGTAGTTTATTTTTTATTTGAATTTGAACACGCAAGGGATAAGGAAACGAATCATCTTATCCAGCGTTTGAATCTCAAGGCTGATCGGATTAGGGCTAACGTCACCGTGCAAACGCTCTTTTGGCATTGCAGCTTGGCATGGTTCTGCCAACTGCACTTGGCACTACTTGCTATTTTCTCAGGGATTGATCCAATCCCTATTTTTTGCAGCCTAATTTGGCCCTATTTTTTCGGAGTCAACAACTTCTTGGTCTGGCATCAAATGCTCTTCTCTGCCAACCAGTGCTTGGCATTAAAGGTCCTTTTGTGCCAACAGCTATTCGGCATCATTTCCTTCCTTCCTTGGTTTTCTTTGCCCTATCAGAAATGGTGCCTCTGGCTATGCCATCTTGCAAAAAGGTGTCAAAAAACCCTTCAAACTGGAATAACGCAAAATCCTAACTCTTAATGCAAATGCATGATTCCTAAGGCAAAATGCAGCTAAATGTACTAAAAAGACAAGTAAAAGCATGTGAAATTGGTATGTAAATCAGTACTTTTAGAGCGTCAACACAAGTCTTTATATTATGAAAGACTAAGATATTTCTTTGCATTTTTTTGTGAAGATTACATGTTATGTCTTTTTGTTTGATACACTTGATCTTCTTTTTCGTACCGTTTATGACAATTTACAAGAACATTAAATGAAAATTTTGAACACTAATTATAAGACAAAACATAGTTTATTTCATTAAACATATTTTAGTACACATATGATCTAACTATCATCAACAAGCATATCATCCACGCAATTACAATCCATTTTAGTAACATATTTTTTTCTCTTTTAAGCAAAGCAACAGTCTCAATTGCCATAGACACCTGCTTCTGCATTTTTGATCATCTTTGCCTTTATTTCTTATGTTGCATCATCTTCCTTACTTTTATTCAATTGCTTCAACTCATCATTCTCTGTTTTGAGCTCGTAAATGAGAAACCGAGCCCTTTCTGACATTGGCTCATCAAACTATCTGAAAAAACTAAAATTTCTTCTTACGCCTAAAGTTTGTGCAGCTGAAAAATCTTCTCCCAATGTTTTCAATATTCTTCCAAGCGGTCTACAATGGACATTTGTCACCACAATCACATAATATTTCTTCTCCATCACACTCATAATTCACCCATGACCAAGCTTTACTCTGACTACTTTTAGATGATGTGCACGATGATGTTGATGCCATCTTCAACCTGCAAATCTAGTATACCCAAAATACAATAACCTTAAACCTTAGAATTTGAAGAACACAAAAATTTAAAAAGGGACTAAATATATCCAAAAACCTTCATGTACGCATTTAAAAAATTTCAAACAAACCAATAAAAGACACGATTGATTGCTTTCAAATGTTGAAATACCCAAAAAATTTGAAACCAGAAAAATGATTTAACATATTACCTAGCAATATAAAACGATAATGGAAGAAGAAGAACTTGAAGGCAAATGAACGTGAAAACATGTTTAGGGTTCTAATATATAAAGAAAATATTTATTATAATAATATTTTAAAATTTTTCCACGTCATTTTCTTTTTTTTAAAAAAAGTGCCACGTCAGCTTTTTTTTCCATGTCACGCATGACGGGGCACGCCAGCTGGCTGGGAAAGCTGACCGTGAAGGAGTTAACGGTCCATCACCCAAGAATTGATGGAAACATTGGTCAACCTTAGTCAAGGGCCTACATTGAACGATTTCCCAGACATAAGGGCCACATTGAGTGCGTTTTTCGGCGAAGGGCGAAATTGATTTTTTGGGTCAAACTCAGGGGCAAAAATTCCCCTTTAGCATTATTTTTTTTGAATTAGAACTATATTATTTGAATGTGCAAATGTGGAGGACTAAATGTATTATTATACAAAATTTTTTAACTAGCACATCATTTCTTTAACGTCGTTAAGAGCTCAGTGACCAAATTGAAGCAAAACACAAAGTTTAATGGTAACATTGAAGCAATTGGAATTTTGGTTACCAAATTGAATAATTAACCAAAGTTTAGTGACCATTTATTAACTTTACCCAAAATTTTATAAGTTTGTCCCATCTTAAAAGTTTATAGGTTCGCCCTAACATAAATTATGTGTCTATCTCGGTTAGGTATATGTAAGTTATTAAGTGTCTGAAAACATGAAATCAAATCTTAGTCCCAATTGTAACAGTAATTTACACCAGGATGATCCTTATCGAACAAACATGGGCCATTACGGTTAACCACTACAGCAAAATAGATTTTTAGTGGCATTTTTAGTTCTATAGTGGCGTTTTCTAGCGCCGCTAAAAACCTTCACGACGCTTTCTTAAGCGCAGCAAAAAATGCCGCAGAAACCAGCGCCAGAAATACTCGTGGCATTTGTTGACAAAAAAGGCCGCAACATATCTTATTCTATAGCGGCATTTTGATGTGCAAACGCCGCAAATATGTTAGGATTTTTAGTGGCGTTTTTCGCCACAAACGCCGCTAATAATCTTTCTTTAACAGGGTTTTATTGTATGAACGCCACAATATGTCATAATTTTCAATGACACTTTTTGCCTCAAACGTCGCTAAAAACTTTTTACCAGCATTTTGATATATAAACGCCACCATTTGTCATGGATATTTAGTAGCGTTTTTACCCAAAACGCTGCAAAAAGGAACAATGTTTTCACAACCATTTTAATTGGTTTGATTAATTAAATAAAAAGCTAAAACCCAAAATTAAATTGATCAATTAACTTTTGAATGAATAAACTAACATCCAATTTCAACTACAAACACATATAAATAATTATCAACCAAATCATCGCATTGCAAAGACAATTAATAAACTAAACAATAAATGCAATTATTGAATTGAAAACATCATTGAGGGACAAAAAAGTATTCTTAATTCAACAATCACAAGTTCATACTAAATTAACTAAAATCAAATCTTCTTGAAGCTCATCAAAATCCTAAAAACATACTACAAAGAAGGATAATTTGACACCTTCCCACTTTACATCATAGATATCTTTTCAGTGGTACTGCAAAGAAGACAAGAAAACCAAACTTAGTTCTAAGTCACATTTCACAGTGAAAGAAACAGTAACATGTTTTTATAGTGTAGTAAAATGGTACCAACATAGCTTTCCTCGATAATGAAGAGGCTTCTATTCTTGTAGTGTGGGAACTTGAGGAACCAGTTTTGCAAACATACTAGATTGTTCTGAACTACAATAACAAAGAGACAATTTTGTACATGAGATTTTGTCAAACAAGGAGAAAAAGAGGAAACAAAACAAGAACATTGAACAACCACACTACGGAGTAAGCAAATTATATGAAAATAATTATAATATTAATCAATATTATCAAAGTAGGAAAAAATTATACATTCATAGCTAAATTCAAAAAAAAAATCATGCTTCTGACATAATTAAAAGTAAAAAAGAGGCATCAATACCAATATTAGAACATATACATTATGAAAGAAACAAGGTAATATGTGGTAAATGAAGTTTAAGGTTACATAAAAGTTATTGCTAAATACATGTTTATTTCTCAACTTCAAGTCTATCTGAACAAAACACAATAAAGTAAGAAATACATTTACAATTAATGTTTCTAGCTGATAAACTATAAGTTTCTGATTTAAAAGATCTTTTGTAACTTCAGACATGCACATTGATCCTGAAATGATTGTTCATGTTTGATTTGGTACTCTAATATTCAAAGCAATATATCAGAAACGATTCTAGCTTTCACATCGCTTTCCACAATAGGTAGTACTAGTTAAACTTCATTATGCTTTCAATAAAATTGGAAATTCATTCAAAATTAAGATCATAAATCAATACATTCTGGTAAATAAGAACATTAATAAAACTTTGATGGAAAAGTCTTTAATTTTCAGCTAGAAATTGTACAAGAGGCTAGAAACTGCATAAGACAGAAAGCATAGAGAGGTTGATATTGCATTAAGTTGAAAGCTTACAGCTAAAAGAATTTATGTATAGCACTTGGATTCCAATCCATTATATAAGAAAGAAAAATCTTGCAGCATAACTTTCAGATTTCCTTAGTCCATCTTCTATCAAATGCCATTGAAAGGAAATTCTAGGTCATATTTTCATCCTAAAACTAGTGAAGTAATTTTTGTTCAGATTTTCATTAAAAATTTCCACCAGGGGAAAGCTTACGTGAAGATTTGCTTCAGCTATTTTCTCGATCAGTGCTGCTTTCTCATTTGTAATCGATGCAATCACTTATGCCTTCCCTAGCTCCTGATCTTTTTCCAACTTCATTTCAGCTTCTCTTTCCTGCAATCATCAAGTTATACAACTTGATTACATGAGTTGTGAACTAATGTTATAGAATATCTTTGACAACATTAAACTGTCTATCTTTTTTTCAAGTTTAATCCTAATTTTCTCTTTCATTTTTTCTTAAAAGAGATTTCAGGCATTTATTTGTCCTTTCTCTCTGTAATTCTTAAGAGCAGTAAAGTCAAATTCTTAGTAACTTGAATTCAAGAAATTAGATAACCATCTCGCTGAAAATGATGAGAAATTCTATATAAAAGATAAAATGTTGATGAGAAATTAATTATCATTCACTATTAATTCATAACAACAGACTCGATTTCCATTACAAAGATTAAAGAATAAACATGGAAAACACGCGAGGCTTGCTTGTTGGTGTGACGACGAGGCAGACGACGATGCTTGCTTGCTAGTGCGATGGTGAGGCGGACGGCGATGCTTGCTTGCTGGTGCGACGGCGAGGCGAACACTTGGTCGATGGTGATGAGCAGCACGACGAGGAGAGAGCAGGAGAAGTTAGAGATTTTTTGCACGATAGATTTGGAGAAAATGTCTGAGATTGACAGATATAGTTGCCAAAACAGGGAGTTCTAATTTTTTTCCCTATTACAGCGTTTTGTTAACAAACACCGCCAAAAAGGACTTATTGCGGCATTTTCACAAAATCGCCACTAACATAATACCTCTTACAGCGTTTATACTAAAAAAATGTCGTTATAACAGGACTTTTTCTGGGCGTTTACATAAAACACCACGAAAAGTATACCTATTGCGGCGGTTTTAATAACAAACGCCGCGGCAATCACTTATTGTGGCGTTTTCCACAAAACGCCACTATTTATTTTTTTACAGCGGCGTTTTTCACCAAAACACCGTGAAAGGTTCTATTTTTTAGCGTTTGTCTTTGAAACGTCGGCATAGGTGAAATATTAGCGACATTTGTTAAGAAAACGCCACGAGAAGCGTCATTGTAGAACAAATCTGGGGTAGTGAACACTCAATTTACAAACTACACAATCGTCTCTTCTTTTGAATAAATGTCGAATCGTTTGGTCACTCCTTCCATGCCATATCGCAATGGAACAACTAGAGATTAGGGTTGTGCAAAAAAGTCGATAAATTAAAATTGAATATGAAACCCGAAAAAATCGGTTCAAAAGTACGGTTAACCAAACCGAAAAAATTAGTTTCGGTAGTTTTTTTGGAAAAAAATATTATTTTAGTTCAAATACGGTTCGTAGTTTTGAACAAAAAAAAACGGGTAATCAAACCGACCGATTATATAATATATACTATATAATATATGCATAGTTATATGATTATATTGACAGAATTTTAGCAACATTGTTAATTTATTCTCCCCAAATATTTTTAAAATATTTTTATTATTTTGAAAAGTAAAAAATTTAACGGTAATTTTTAATATATTTCTCTCTCAAATATTAGCAGATTTACATTACTTTGGGAAGTAAAAAATTCAACCTCAATTGTCAATTATTTCACATTCCTAGCTCCCATACATTAATAATTTTCTTCTTCAAATATTTCAAAATTCAAACCCTCGCTTATTTTTCAATATGTTATTAGATTTGAATTTTTAATGAGGAAAGTAAAAAAAACCATTATTCGAACTGAATATTTCGGCTACCGGTTAATGGGTTAACCGATTTGATGGTTAAGGTATAGGGTCGAGAATTAAGCAACCCAAATTTACCGGTTATTCGAAATAATTTTCTAACGGTTAACCGAACTCGGCTTTGCACACCCCTGCTAGAGATGGCATGTATTGGGTTTTTGGTCGATCTGCACTAGACCTGTAAAGTTAATATTTCTATTTAAACTCGACCCAACCCGAATTTTAGATGAAAAATCTAAACTCATCTCGACTGCCCCGATATTAATAAAAAAATATTTTTTTATTCTATAAAATAGGGAGTTAATTGGAAAAATACAAATAGAGAGGGACATTATAATAATTATTCTATTTTTTATTAGACAAAATAAGAAGATAATTGAAAAATATAAATGGAGTGAGAAACATATTAATAGCAACTATACACAAATATTTAGGATAAAATTAAACTATTATTTTAAGTCGAGTATTTTCACTCTAAACTCGAACTCGATCTGATCTCATACTCAAAAAACCCAAACCGAACATGAGCTTATTTTTTATATAAAAAAACCTCGACCTAATTTTTTTTAAAAATTCTAAATCTATAAAATTAAGTCAGAACCTGTGAGTCTGGGTCAAATGATCACCTTTGAACAACGTCTCTCCAGACCTATTGAAATGATATCCGGAAGACTGTGATAATACAAGTAACTGAAATCGGTTGGGCTGTTGAAGTTTGTTATTTTCAATTACGGACTGTTAACTTTAACATATTGAATCTGAGAAGGCTAATTGGAACTGGGCCCACCAACTATTTTTCGGCCTACATTGAATTTAACCATTCACCTCATTGTTTTTCTCTCCTTTAACCGAAATCACTTTCGTTCCATTCTCCTCTCCGATCTCATCATCTTTTGGACCAAGACCAACCCAACAAGCCTATTCTTAATACATAAAAACATCAAAATAAGCAAAAACAAAAACAAAAACAAATGGTATCATTAAATAGATCATGGCATTTTCCACTCATCTTTCGGATGGTCAATGGACAATCTCGGGCATTATCTAACCGTTAAAGCTTGGATGTCAAATTTCTTAATTGGGTAAAGTATAACAATGGTCACTGAACTTTTAGAGCGCTTTTATTTTGGTTACCGAACTTTTTAAATTTTCATTGGGGTTACCCAACTTTTATTTCGCTTTCATTTTGGCCCCTCATGTTACCTTTCGTTAAAAAAATCTGACGTGGCCCGTTAGTTTTCATTTTCTTCAAGGGTAAACTATATAAATGGTCACCGAACTTTTAAAACGCTTTTATTTTTGTCACCGAAATTTTCAAACTTTCATTTGAGTCACCCAACACAAAAGGCATCTATCAAAACAACACCGAACATGATAACGAACAAGGATGACGTGATGTATGGGTTGCCTCTCCCGATTTTAGGTATAATAGTATTTTGGGTCCTTATTAGTTTAAATACTAATAAAATAAGATATTTGTCCCTCCCAATTTTTATATTTAAAGGTTTAATAGACTCTTCCCCCTACTAATGTTTGATCCTAACTTCGTCTCATGTGACAAAGTAAATTAATGTTTGAAATTAAACATGGGGTGCATCAATTTTTCTTGCATATTTTAGGAAATTTGTGGTAAAACTTTTGGATACAACTTTCAGAAGTAAACTAAAATGGTATACTCTTGGTCAATAATTAATCTTAATGTTTTTTATCTCCCTTCTACATATTAACCTTAGATTAGCTTGAAGATGCGGTTGCATACAATGCTATCAATAGATCAAAATAATGGGTTTACTAGGGGTGTTCAAAGTTCGGTTAAAACCAAATTAACCGACAGAACCAAAATTTCGGTCGATTAATCAGTCAGTTGATTATATGTTAGATCGGTTAACGGTTAATTTTTTTAAAGTTCGGCTTTCGGTTAATTCGGTTCGAAACATGTTAATTAACCGAATTACCCATAATATATGTTAAACATATATTAAACTATGTGAAAATTAACTGAGTTAAGTAAAAGTTAACAGAATATATATATATATATATTGTTGAAATTTATGTGCTCGTTTTCCTTCAATCGTTCTAGCTAGCTAAGTGTGAAGAAGATTGGATATTTATGTGATTTTGTGGGAGATGAAAAATAGACAATAGACACAATGATTTATAGTGGTTCGGCCTTCTAACAAGCACCTACATCCACTACCTTAGCTCCCCACTAAGGATTTCAAACAAAATCACTAAGAATTTCGTCCCCTTTTCTTGGATTAGGAGGAAACCGTTACAACGATCAAACTTTCTACCCAAAGCTTGATCAAGCACTCTCTCACAAGAGAAATTCAAAGTAAACTTGAAATCTCTCTAATAGGTATATGTTTACAACTCTAAGCACTCACCCAAAACCTATACACTTGAGCAAATTTGACAATTGAGCTCACAAGTGTGTCTATACAAGAAATATACAAATTAGCTCTAAAGACAATATTTCATCATAATGTTGTTACAATTGAAGCATTAACCTTTCCTTGATGCTTGGAGGTCCCTTTTATATTCCACCGGAAATTATACATATTATTACGTGATGATGAGTGGAATCCCATCCGTAGGGCATGTGATGATGAGTGTAATCCCATCCATGCAAGGACCGGTGATGAGTGTAATCCCATTGAAGGTAATGTTGTTGTTGAGTACGTTGGGGGTGAGAATCCCAACGGAAGTATCCGCATATCCGAGTAAACTAATAGTTGTCAATATACTTGTTCATGTGAGTTGATGTTAGATAATTCCTATATCTTGTTGTGCATAACATGAAGTAAGATGCCATGTTCATGCAATCTCGTGATGTTATCTATGTTGCTATATTGTTGCTATGTATGATTTTGAATTGTTGTAAGGATGATATGCTTGAACCATGCATTGTCGTTATCTTTGTTTTAGAGCTCCCTCACTAAGCTTCTAGCTTACACTCTCGTTTTTGACAATACAGGTCATTAGAGTGGAGTTAGCAAGGAGCAAGGAAAGGGGCATTCCATGCTTTAGTAGTTGCTCAAGTATGGTTTAGTAAATAATGAGGTAGTTTAGCAATGGGAATGCTATGTGTTTTGTATGAGCATTGTTTGACTCATATGTGTTGATGTTAATGCCTTAAAGTGGATTTGTAAACCATGCTTATGTTGTTGCCTTAATGCTTTATGTCTTGAAGGCTTATGACCATGTCCCATTAATGCTTATGTGTTTGTTTAAAGGCATGTGAACCATGGTTGCAATGTATTTTGGTGAATGCTTGGTTTCCTATATGTTTGGCCCTTTATATGTGAGTTAAGTGTTTGAGCATGCTTATAGTAGGGTGTATGCCTCTAGAGTCTGTGTATGCATGTTGTATTTTGCTTCTTAAAGTCTTTGGGGTCGATTGGGATCATTTGGAGATGCTTAAAACTGGTTTCAGAAACATACCGACTGTAGGCGTTTCGGAACGAGTAAGGTAGTTTCGGAACGGGTGTGGTTCTAGGATACCCGTATCGGAACGCGTTTTGGTACAGTTTGAAACTATGAACCCCTGTTCCGATACGCGTACCGAAAAGGTTTTGCTACTGTGAGGGTCTATTCCGGAATGCCTAGGTGAAATGGACCCCTGTACCGAAACGGGGTGGAGCGTATCGGTGCGGTTGGTTTGGCTTTTTAAACTAGGGCCCGTGTATCGAAACGGGCAAGCCTGTTTCGAAACACATGCCTGAAAATTGAGCTTTTGGCATCTCTAAAGGTTCTCAAATGTTGGGTTTAGGTCCTGTTTGATGTTAGCTTTCTTGTGAGCATTGTTTGTATTCGTTTATGTATGTTTTGATCGCGCATGCAAGAAATCGAACTCCCTTGACAATTGGTAAATTTAAATTAACATACACTCTTTGCTTCGTCTTGTCCTTATTTTGCCGCTGCCGTTTGTCACACATGGGACTAACTAAATATCTAGACAAGATAAATATCTCAAGAAATTTTCTAGGGTTGCTAATCGAAAGGGAGCCTTAACGAGTTTTACTTCGATTTTCCCCGTGTAGCCTACTCTGACCGATCAGTCGTCCAGACCGGGACGATGGGGTTACATTTGTTGGTATCAGAGCCTGAGGTTTCCGAGACCTCAAGTAGGTAAGTGAGGTAATTTTGAAGTGATATGTTGTTGCTATGCCACAATGAATGTTCTGCCATGAATGCTTGTTGTTTAATTGTTCGCATGGTGTTTGAAAGCATGAATGTGGTGTTGAGGCGTAGTGTCGAGTTCCTATTACTACTATTACTTATTTGAAAAGATTTTGTAAATGGGTATACTTGAGCACGTTTGACCCTTGCCTTTGCTAACTTAATCCTTATGTGTTTGTTTGTTGTAGTTTTTATCTTGCTAGCCGGATGATGAGACCTAGAGGCAAGCCTAGGTTGGTTCGTCAGGAACCACGGGCAACAGCTCCTATAGATGAGCCGGTTGTTGAGGCGGGGGCTTCTCCTTCTCCACAGCCTCCTCCTCCTCCTCAAGCAGGAGGTGAGGCGAGAGCCGAGGGTGTAGGACCACAGGTTGGTCAAGGCCCGGCCGGAATAGATTTAGCTCCTTTGGTTCAGGCGTTAGCCGAAGCTTTTCAGGCAGATGTGGCTGGGGGTCAGGCAGTGGCACAACCTCAGAGTGAGGGTACCAGTTTGCCACTAGAGAGGCTCCGTAGTTTGGGAGGTGAAGAGTTCCGAGGGTTGGCACCCGAGAGGTCCGAAGCTTGGTTTGAGAAGACCGTTCGTATTTGTCTCAGATGGGTTGTACTGGGGTGCACAAGCTAGGGTGTGTAGTATCCTTGCTCCAGGGTGATGCCTACACTTGATGGGTCACCATTATTACGGGTATGCCGGAGGCCGAGATCACTTGGGAGTTCTTTGAGTCAGCTTTCTGCAAAAAGTATCTGGGTCCTCGTTATCTCAATGAGAAGAAGAGGGAGTTTATGGCTTTGCTTCAGGGGAATATGACAGTGACCGACTATGAGATACGATTCGTTAAGCTGAGTCAGTATGCATCTGAGCTTGTTCCTACTGAGAGGGAACATTGTGACCGTTTCCGTTATGGGTTGAGTGAAGAGATCAAGAGGTACACCTTGGCTACTGACTACACAGATTTTGATGTCTTGGTCGCTAGGGCCAAGGACATAGAGCACAGTTTGGGTTTGACCAAACGTTCTGGTGGTTCTAGTTCCGGGAAGAGGTCTAGCGACTTTGATAAGGGTGATTCCAAGAGGCATCGGGACAATAGGCATCACTTTGACCATAGACGTGGTGGTGGTAACCACGGTAGGGGCCATCAGGGTTAGAGAGCTGGTGGGCGTTTGCCCAAGTGTGCTCGATGCGGGAGGAATCACACCGGTCAGTGTTGGGGAAACTATTAGTCTTGTTGGAGTTGTGGAGCTAGAGATCACATTAGGCGTGATTGTCCATATCAGGGTGGACAAGCACCGGTTCAGGCTCAAGCTTCTTCTAGAGCTAATGATTTCCAGAAAGGTCGTGGGCGCGGTTGAGGTAACTTCCAGCCGAGGCATGATGGTCAGAGGAGCATAGCACATGTGGTTGCGGTTCAGCCAGAGGGTGGAGGTCAGGCTAGGGTTTACACTCAGCGTGAGGGGCAGAATGACACGAATGTGATTGCAGGTAATTTCTCGATACAGTCTATGAATTTGCTTTCTTTGATTGACTCTGGGTCTACGCATTCGTATATATTGAGTGAGCATGCAAAGTTGTTGAATTTACCTTGTGAAGTATTAGAGGTAGGTGTTAGTTTCACTAGTTCCTTCGGTGATACAATAGTGGTTAGGTAGATGTACAGAAGGTGTATGTTGATGGTTCAAGGGTACGTATTTCCAGTGGATATGATGGAGTTACCGTTTTATGGCTTTGATGTAATTCTGGGTATAGACTAGCTTACGGAGCATAGAGCTAGGATAGATTTTGAAACTAAGAGGATTTTCTTGAAGCTTGCGGATGATTATGAGATAGTGGTAGTAGGTGAGAACGTGAAGTTCTTATCGAATGTTGTTTCAGCTTTAGAGGCTTAGAGGTTAGTTGAGTTGGGTTGTGAGGCGTACTTGGCCAATGTAATAAATCCGAACATGAATGAAGTGAGACCGCAAGATATCAGAACAGTGTGCGATTTTCCGAGTATGTTTTCGGAAGATTTGTCGAGCTTACCGCCTGATATAGAGGTAGAGTTTACTATAGAGACTTATTCAGATTCCGCTCCTATTTTGATTGCATCGTACTGTATGGCACCGAAAGAATTGAAAGAGTTGAAGACTCAATTGCAAGAGTTGTCTGATAGAGGTTTTATCCTTCCAAGTTCTTCGCCTTGGGGCGCACCGGTACTATTTGTGAAGAAGAAAGATGGTAGCATGAGAATGTGCATTGATTACAGACAGCTAAATCAGTTGACGGTGAAGAACAAGTATCCCTTGCCGCATATAGATGACTTGTTTGATCAGTTGAGAGGGGCATCAGTCTTTTCGAAGATAGATTTGAGATTCGGGTATTACCAATTGAAGGTAAAGGAGGTTGATGTTCCGAAGACAACTTTTAGGACTAGTTATGGTCACTATGAGTTTCTAGTTATGTCGTTTGGGTTGACGAATGTACCGGTTTCTTTCATGGATATGATGAACATAATCTTCCATCAATACTTAGATCAGTTTGTAGTTGTCTTCATAGGTGATATTTTAGTGTATTCGCGTACCGAGGAAGACCACAACCGGCACTTGAGAGTAGTGTTACAGACTTTGTTAGACAACCAGTTGTATGCAAAATTGAGTAAGTGCGAGTTCTGGATCCGAGAAGTAGTCTTTCTAGGACATGTTGTGTTAGCCGATGGGATTAGAGTGGGTCTGAAGAAAATAGAAGCTATTGTTGAGTGGAAGCAACTGAAGTTTGTGACCGAGATCCGTAGTTTTCTAGGCTTAGCCGGTTACTATAGAAGGTTTGTGAATGGTTTCTCGAAGATAGTCGCTCCTTTGACGAAGTTACTTTAGAAGAATGTTAAATTCGAGTGGTCAGATGCGAGACAGCAAGCCTTTGAGAAATTGAAAGAAGCCTTGACCAATGCACCGATTTTGATTCAGCTAGAGTCGGGGAAGGATTATGTGATCTACAATGATGCTTCTTATGTAGGCCTAGGTTGTGTTCTCATGCAAGATGGGAAAGTGGTGGCTTATGCCTCAAGACAGTTGAAGACCCACGAGCGTAACTATCCGACATACGACATTGAGTTAGTCGCGGTTGTGTTTGCCTTGAATATTTGGAGACATTATTTGTATGGTGAGAAATGCATAGTGTACACGGATCACAAGAGTCTGAAGTATATCATATCACGGCGTGAGTTGAACCTTAGACAACGTAGGTGACTAGAGTTGCTTAAGGATTACGATCTCACAATTGAGTACCATCCAGGTAAAGCCAATGTAGTGGCCGATGCTTTGAGTAGAAAGGTAGCCGTTGAGTTGAGAGCCATGTTTGCTAGTTTGAGCTGGTCCGAAGATGGAGGCCTAGTGGCCGAGCTTCAGGCTAGACCTACCTTAGGTCAGTTGATTAGAGAGAAGCAGTTGTTATATAGGTCTTTGGCACCTCACGTGCAAGACATAGCCGAGGTAGACCATCAGACTACAGTTTCAGTGTTGGTGGGGTCTTGTGTTTCAGAGATAGGATAGTTGTGCCAGATGACAGTGATTTGAGGCATACGATCTTGACCGAAGCACACAGTAGCCCGTTTTCCATGCACCCCAGTAGTACGAAGATGTACCGTGACTTGAAGAATGAGTACTATTGGGTTGGTTTGAAGAAAGACGTAGCCGATTATGTGAGTAAGTGTATGGTGTGTCAGAGAGTGAAGGTGGAACATTAGGTTCCTTTAGGCTTGTTGCAACCATTGAGGATTCCAGAATGGAAATGGGAGAATATCACCATGGATTTCGTTTCGGGTTTACCTTTTACTCCTACGAAGAAGAACTCGATTTGGGTTATAGTTGACCGTTTCACAAAGTGTGCTCACTTCCTAGCAGTTAACACTACTTACTCCCTAGATAGATTGGCCGACTTGTACATCGGTGAGATTGTGAGACTGCATGGTGTGCCAAAGTCGATTGCGTCCGATAGATATTCGAGGTTTACAGCCCGATTTTGGGAGTGTTTGCATACAGCTTTGGGTACCCGATTGAATTTCAGCACGTCGTATCATCCTCAATCAGATGGTCAGTCGGAGAGGGTTATACAGATTTTAGAGGATATGTTGCGTTGTTGCATCATTGATTTTCAGGGTACTTGGGAGAAACACTTGCCTTTGGTTGAGTTCACGTATAACAATAGCTATCAGTCGAGCATTCAAATGGCTCCGTATGAGGCCTTGTATGGTAGGAAATGTAGAACTCTGATATGTTGGGCCGAAGCGGGTCAGAAGTTGTTACCGATGCCGGATTTGCTTAAGGGGACTACCGATAAGGTGAAATTGATTTGTGATCGGTTGAAGGCAGCTTCGGATAAGCAGAAGTCCTATGCTGACTTGAAGAGGAAAGAAGTTGAGTATTCTGTGGGAGATAGAGTGTTCTTGAAAGTCTCTCCGTAGAAGAATGTTATGAGATTTAGCAGAAAAAGGTAGTTGAGTCCGAGGTATATTGGGCCGTATGAGATTGTGAAACGAGTTGGTCCAGTTGCTTATCAGTTGCGTTTGCCCTCCGAGCTAGAAAAGTGTTGAGTGGATCGATTGAATGATCAAGACCAAGAGGGGGTGAATTGGGATTTTAGAACTTTGTAAGAGTGAATGCACAATTTAAAATGAAGAACAAAGGATTTTAGAGTGGTTCAAGTTCCAAATGAACTCTACATCCACTACCTTAGCTACCACTAAGGATTTGCAACAATTCACTATTTATTCTTCCCCTTTTCAACGCTTAGGAGGTAACCTTTACACAATCGGTCAAATTTTCTACCCAAAATTTGACCAAAACCCTCACAAATGAACAAAGAAGAAATTGGACAAGAAGTATATCTCTCAAATAAAATTTTGTCCCTTGAAGTACAACACTCAACCCAAATTTGAAGATAAAATAAGAATTGGATACAACTCAATTTGGGAATTACAAGAGATTGGAAAGTAGGCACACTTGAGGTTGGATTTTTGCTTGGATGTTTTTCTTTTAATGCAATAGTCGTTGATGGTCTTCAAAGAGCTTCAATTTATACCTCATCTATCAATTCTAGTCGTTTGGGTGGTTAGGGAATTGATTAGAGCCATTGGGACCCTCTCTTTCCACCATAAATGCACTTCTGCAGCTATCCGTATCGGTACACGGGGAACCATATTGATACCTGTCTCAAAAAAGAAAGAGTTGTTGTACATAATAAAGAGTGCGTATCGAAACGCACGTAAGCGTATTACGGGACAGGGAGCGTATCGAAACGGATAAGACCGTATTGATACCTTTTTCTCAACTTAGCTCACTGGAAGTTTCTGTTTCGATACGAGGGTTTACCGTATCGATACGGCTCAACTGCCATTTTAAATGTTGGTTACCTAACAACTGACACCAACGGTCGAATACATTTGAAACAGTTCGAATTAAAAATCCAATAAAAATCGTATCGATACGGGTGAAGCCGTATTGGTACACCATTCAAACTCCTTCAGTTTTATAGAGGGGCATTTCGATACGCTGTTTCGATACGGTGAGGGGCGTATCGAAACGCATCTTTCCAGTAGCCAACTTTGTAAAAAAGGTATCGATACGGCTGGAAGCGTATCGACACACCTGGACGGTTTTCAACACTTTGGCCTTGGAACACTTAGAAAATATTTGGAGTTTGAGTTTTTCAAATTAGTTTTAAAGTGTTGGTGATTTAAAACTTATTAAGGGGACTTAGAAATCAATTTCAAGTTTTCAATTTGATCCTTATCAATTTAATTATATCAAAATCAAACATAGGTTTTACAATCTCCCCCTTTTTGATATAACAAAACCAAAACTTGAAATTTTTGACACTTTGAAAAACTTTGCAAAATTAACTCCCCCTTAATATGAGCTAGGTAACTTTTAAGCTGAAAATCAAAAATTTTAAGTGTTGTTAGCTTCCTCTCCCCCTTTTTGTTAGATCAAAAATAATTGAGACAATGTATAATGCATAAACATAGGCAAAAAGGTATAAATAGGCAAGCAACATAATTATCATTAAGTTCAAAAAAAGCATAACATCAACTTAAAAATCCAAAACAACAGAAAATCAAAGCATAGGTTTAAAATAAAGTAAACTTAATCCTAAAAACATGAAGCAAAGGTGCATAAATAAAATATCCTAGATGATATGCATGGAATGCAAAGAGAGGCTACTATGCATCATCATCGCCTTCTTCATCATCTTCATCTTCATCCACAATTGGATCATCATTCCTCATGATATTACGCCACTCATCATGGAAAGCGGTGAGAGAGATATTCATAGAATTGTGATCGCTTTCAAGAGAGGTGAGGCGATTTTCCACATTCGTCATGCGTTCTTCAAGGCTTGTGAAACGAGTATCAATCGTGGTAAACCCCGAAGCCATGTCCGTACGCAATCCCGTGAATTGCTCATTAAGGAAAGTCATTAGTGGATCCATAGAAGGTGGAGGAGGAGGAGCTTGAGGAACTTGTTCAACTTGTGGATTAACAAATTGTTCCGCGGCCTCGGTAAGGAGCTCGGATAGACGTAACCAATTACCATTAAAATAATGGAACTTACCCCTTGCAAGAGAACGTTCATCGATGGGATCGGTGAGGGGAGATGGGTAGTCATGCGAGCAATCAATCTCCTTTTGTAGAAAGAAGTAGCTTAGGGTCGTACCATAGGTGAAGGAAGTGACAAGGGTGGTGTGGCGATGTTGCACAAGATAGACGATCTCCGTAAACATGATACGAGCAAGGTTCGGAAGTTGTCTCTCATGGAAACATCGAATCCAAAAGTCATCCACTTGACGGATGGTAGAGTACTTCCCTCCGGAGGCCTAAACCACCAAGAGACCATCAAATGGAGGATTCGATCCTGAGCAATTAGGGCGGTGACGGATCCACTTAGAACATGGCCAAGAGCATTCTCATCGTCAAGGCCTTCATCCTCCAACTTAAAGACCTCACAAATAGATTTGACATCTATAGTGATTTTCTTACCCATAAGATAGGAATTAACCGCGGTAACAACCCCATCACGATTAGCACAACATTTGGCATTAGCATAAAAGATTAAAACCAAAATACGAAAATAAAACCCGCGAATGGAGAGAAAATCCATAAACTTCCATTGTTGGAGCAAAGGTAGATATGCAAACTTGAATCGCTCCGAGTCAAGAAAATGAATAGAGATTACCCTTTCCGGACGGATCTTGTAATTTTGGAATTGACGAAAATAGGTGAGAGCTCCTTGGGATTGAAAAGAGTGTTGATAGATTTGAGTGAGATTCAGACGAGCACTCTCTCCGGTATTGGATGATTCATCGGTTTCATTAAGATGTGTTCTCTTCCTAGAAGGTGCCTTGAACTAGAAAACAAATGTATGCATTAAGATCTCTTCATTCAACTCATTGAAAAATCAAAAATCAAGGTAAAAAAAATTTAAAGCAAAATTTTGAAAGGGGATTTTTAAAATAAAGTTTGGTAAAGAAGACAAACAAAATTTTAAAAACAAAACAAAAAAAAGTTTGAAAACGAAAATAAATAAAAAAGGAAAGGGTTTTACCTTGATAGTGATTAGAGAATAATGGAAGAAAAGCCTAGCACCAAATTGATGAAAAAGCCTTAGAGCTTTGCTTGATTTGAAACCCTCTAGATGTTTTTGAGTTGTGGTGTGAAAATATGAGGAAGGAAGAGGCTATTTATAGGCTAAAAATGGCTAGGTTTTTTAGGGTTTTGAGAAATTTTAATTTTGGTAAAAGTTGAACTCTTAAATGCCAAATTAAAAGTTTTTTGTGCAATCACGTATCGATACGCCTGATGGTGTATCGATACAGGGGTAAAAATGTAATTCCAATAAAAATGCCCATTGAAGGATCGTATCGAAACGGATGCAATCCGTATCAAAATGATTGCAGCTCGTATCGAAACGAGTTTACCCGTATCGATACCCGTTTAAGGCAAAATGAAGTACGGGAAACTAATGAAGTACTCGTATCGATACGCGTAGAGCCGTATCGATACCCTAAGCCCAGAAATACATTTTAGGCCTAAAGAACAACCAAAAACTCGATTCTAACACCTCCTAAAGGAATGCAAATTATGAATGAGCAGTTCTAAGCATATTTTAACAGAAACATACTCCCCTAGCTATAGGCATGGATATTTTTAAGAGTTACAACATACAAACATGCAATTTCACAAGATCAAGCAATTTTAAGCACAAAAGGGTCCTAAAAGGTCAAGATAGGCTAGTTAGACCTAACTCTCTCCTAAGGGACCAAAAATGCTCTTTGTCTGAAGGTTTTGTAAAGATGTCCGCTAATTGATTCAAGGTGTCAACATACTCTATAACAACATCTTCTTTAAGGACATGATCTCTAATGAAATGATGCCTTATTTCTATATGTTTGGTTTTAGAGTGTTGGATGGGATTTTTTGTCAAACATATGGAACTAGTGTTATCACACTTAAGGGGTATGGTTTCAACTATTTTGTTTCTTAGAGAACCAAGATATGAGCATACTACCTAGAAATTGACAAGTTCCCGAAGTACTCTTCCTATCGATTTTACACCCCCCATAATCTGCATCCGAATAAGCATGAAGGTTGAAGGTGGAGTCTCTAGGGTACCAAAGACCTAAACAAGGAGTATCTCTAAGGTACCTAAAGATTCTCTTAATGGCTATAAGGTGAGACTCTCTAGGACTAGCTTGAAACCTAGCACACAAGCAAAATTAAACAAGATATCCGGTCTACTTGCGGTAAGGTAAAGCAATGATCCAATCATAGAGCGGTAAAGCTTAGAGTCAACACACTTACCTCCTTCATCCTTGTCAAGCTTTGTAGATGAGCTCATAGGTGTGGCTTGAGGCTTTGCATTCTTCAAGCCAAACTTCTTGAGCATATCCTTGATGTATTTTGCTTGATTGGTGAAGGTGTCATCCTTCCTTTGCTTGATTTGGAGTCCTAAAAAGAATGAGAGCTCCCTCATCATGCTCATTTCGAATTCACCTTGCATTAGCTTAGCAAACTCTTTGCAATGACATTCGTTAGTAGAATCAAAAATAATATCATCAACATAAATTTGTACTGCTAAGATGTCATTTTTATACCTTTTTATAAAAAGTGTAGTGTCCACCTTACCTTTTTCAAAACCTTTTTTCAATTAAAAGGTTTGAAAGTCTTTCATACCAAGCTTTAGGAGCTTGTTTTAAACCATAAAGAGCTTTAGTGAGTTTGAAAACATGATTTGGAAATTTTGAGTCTTCAAAACCCGATGGTTGTTCCACATACACTTCTTCATTTATAAAACCATTTAAAATGCGCTTTTAACATCCATTTGAAAAATCTTGAAATCATGATAACATGCATATGCAAGCAACATCTTAATGGCTTTCATTCTAGCTACGAGTGCATAGGTTTCATCAAAATCTATTCCCTCTTCTTGAGTGTAACCTTGTGCTACTAGTCTAGCTTTGTTTCTCACAATGTTACCACTCTCATCTAGTTTGTTCCTAAAGACCCATTTAGTTCCTATAGTAGATTGATTATTAGGTCTATCAACTAATGTCCAAACATTACTTCTCTCAAGTTGATTTAACTCTTCTTGCATAGCCATAATCCAAAAATCATCTTTCAATGCTTCTTTTATATTCTTAGGCTCTATGCATGAGATAAATGCAACATGATTCATAAGTTTAAGAGAAGATCTAGTGGTTACCCTCTTGGATGGATCACCCAAGATTTCACCATCTTTGACATAGTTGAACTCCCTTGGGTAGCTCACTTCCTTTTCCTCAAGAGCCAAGTCCTTCAAGGCTTCAAGAGGTGGATCTTGTGTGTCCTCTTCTTTTGTTGGAATCTCATCCTCCTTTGAAGTTTGTCCTCCATCAAAGGAATTTATGATTCCTACATCATCATCATCATCACAAGAATCCTTCCTTGGAAGGAGGTTATCATCGAATACAACATGTATAGATTCTTCTACTACTAAAGTTCTCTTGTTAAATACACGATAGGCTTTAGAGGTTAAAGAATATCCGATAAAAATAGCTACATCACTTTTTGCATCAAATTTACCTAAATTGTCTTTTCCATTATTTAAAACAAAACACTTGCAACCAAATGGATGAAAATAGCTAATGTTAGGCTTTTTAGATTTTAAAATCTCATAAGGTGTTTTCTTTAGAATTGGCCTAATCATTACTCGGTTTACAATGTAGCAAGCAGTGTTTGTGGCTTCCGCCCAAAAATATTTAGGTAAATTGTTTTCACAAAGCATGGTTCTAGTCATTTCTTGTAAAGATCTATTTTTCCTCTCAACTACCCTATTTTGTTGAGGAGTTCGAGGAGCTGAAAAATTGTGGCTAATACCATTTTCATTTAAAAACTCTTCAAACCCTAAATTTTGAAATTTGGTTCCATGATCACTTCTAATATGAGAAATTCTAAGTTCAAGATCATTTTGGGTTATTTTTGAAAATGTGATGAATTTTTCTAAAGCCTCATCATTAGTACTTAAAAATAGAACCCAAGTAAATCTAGAAAAATCATCAACAAGAACAAATGCATAAGATTTACCACCCAAGCTCATAGTCCTAATTGGCCCAAATAAATCCATATGGATAAGTTGTAAACACTTACTTGTAGAAACATCATTAATGGATTTAAAGGATGACTTGTGTTGTTTACCCTTAGAGCATGCATCGCAAATTTTATCATTTGAGAACTTAATCTTGGGTAAACCTCTAACTAGATCAAGGGAAACTATTTTTTCTAAAACACTAATGCTAGCATGTCCTAGTTTCCTATGCCATAGCCATGCATCATTTTCATTTTGAGCTACTAAACATGCATGGGATGTATGTATGTATGTCATCTAGATGCACCATGTAAATGTTACCTATGCGATGACCTATGAGCATAATATTATTAGATTTAATGTCAACAATTTTACACCCATTTTTATCAAATAAAACATTAAATCCTTTATCAGACAATTGGCTTATGCTCAACAAATTATGTTTAAGACCATCGACATACAATACATTTTCAATAAGAATGGTAGAGTGATTACCTATGGAGCCAATACCTATAATGTGGCCTTTGGAGTTGTCACCAAATGTCACCACTCCTCCACTTTTTGGCTTTAAATCCATGAATCTACTCTAGTCTCCGGTCATATGCCTCGAGCATCCACTATCAAGGTACCATGAGTTTTGACTTTGTGCTTTGGCCTTGTAGCAATGCCCCCCTACAACCAAAGATATTAAACTTTTGTTTTTGGTACCCAAATCATTTTGGGTCCACGAGTGTTAGCTCCCAATAGCTTGGTTCCCTTAGGAATCCAATGTGACATAGCAACAATATTATTAGATTTTACAAGTTCCTTAAGAACCCATACACTTATAATCCTTTTAGTTTTACTATGTCTAGGAAAGCTACTTTGTTTGTAGTTATTAGTCTTTTTCTTAGGTTGGTTTGTTTTAGAAGATTCACCTCTTTCATGCTTCACATTACCAACATATTTTAAAGACTCTTTGAGCTTGTTAAGCTCATCTAACACCTTTTGGTGTTCACTATTGCATTGAGAAAGAAGATTATTTAGGTCAACATTTTCATCTTGGAAGAAATTAAGTTCATCTTTCAAACCTAAAATCTTTTTCTCAAATTTTAAATTAGCTTGAGAAAGTGAGTCATTTTTATCATTTAATTCCGAAATAATTCTCTTATTCCTAATGACCGAATCCTTGTATTTCTCAACTAATTCATCATAGACCTCTTGCAACTCATCGTATGCATCATTTAATTCATCATATGTAAAATCTAAAGATGATGAGTTAGAGGTTACCGTGGAGGAATCTTCCTCAAGTGCCATGAGGCAAAGGTTGGCCACTTCTTGTTCATCATCCTCGGATGACTCCTCATCACTCCAAGTAGCAAGCTTGACTTTGAGCTTCTTCTTCTCAAAGCCCTTCTTCTTGAGTTGAGGGCACTCCGAACGAATGTGGCTGGGCTTATTGCACTCGAAGCAAATGATTTGATCCCTCGCTTCTTCTTTGTTTTTACCTTTGAAGTCCATCTTTCTTTGAAATTTTCTTCCACGGTTGGACCTCATGAATCGAGAGAACTTCTTGGCTATCATAGCCAATTCTTCAAGGTCATCCTCCTCACTAGAAGAGCTTTCCTCAAGTAATGAAGCTTTGAGAGCTATTCCCATTTTCTTCTTCTTTTCAACCTCTAGCTTCTCTACTCTCTTCTCTTCCTTCTTCTTCTCTTCTTCCCTTCCTTGCTTCATAATCTCATAAGTGAGGAGAGAACCCACTAGCTCATCAAGCTTTAGAGTCTTCAAGTTTTTGGCCTCTATGATGGCGGTTCTCTTCCCATCCCAAGATTCGGGAAGTGAGTAAAGTAGCTTCCGGACAAGCTTGTCTTCCGGAATAGTCTCTCCAAATCCTTTGAGCCCATTGACAATGGTTGAGAAGCGATCAAACATCCTAGACACCGTTTCGTCGGACTTCATCTTGAAATTCTCATAGCTAAGATTGAGAATTCCAATCTTGGTTTCCTTCACATTATTGGTTCCTTCATAGGTGGTCTCAAGAGTATCCCATACTTCCTTGGCACTCTCAATGGATGAGACTTTGGAATAGATGTCGGGTCCAAAGGAGCAAAAGAGCGTGTGAAGAGCTTTGTCATTTATTTGAATCTTCTTCCTTTCATCTTCACTCATCTTTATCTTTTTCTTCAACACCATCTTCCCTTCATTATCTTGCTTCAATGGAATGTAAGGATCGTCTTCAATGACATCCCAAACCAAGTAATCATTTGACTTGATGAAGAGGTGCATCCTATTCTTCCAAAAAGGATAGTTGTCACCATTGAAGAATGGTGGCTTTGTGGTGGATTGTGACTCATACATACTTGATCCGGAGGTAGATACCATGGCTTGATTTTTTAGTTGATCACACTCTTCCTAGGAACTCCTCTTATGGTTGTGAATCCTTCAAAGAGGTAGGCTCTGATACTAATTGTTGAGTGGATCGATTGAATGATCAAGACCAAGAGGGGTGAATTGGGATTTTAAAACTTTGTGGGAGTGAGTGCACAATTTAAAATGAAGAACAAAGGATTTTATAGTGGTTCAAGTTCCAAATGAACTCTACATCCACTACCTTAGCTACCACTAAGGATTTGCAACAATTCACTATTTTTTCTTCCCCTTTTCAAGGCTTAGGAGGTAACCTTTACACAATCGGTCAAATTTTCTACCCAAAATTTGACCAAACCCTTACAAATGAACAAAGAAGAAATTAGACAAGAAGTATATCTCTCAAATAAAATTGTGTCCCTTGAAGTACAACACTCAACCCAAATTTGAAGATAAAATAAGAATTGGATACAACTCAATTTGGGAATTACAAGAGATTGGAAAATAGGCACACTTGAGGTTGGATTTTTGCTTGGATGTTTTTCATTTAATGCAATAGTTGTTGTTGGTCTTCAAAGAGCTTCAATTTATACCTTCTCTATCAATTCTAGCCGTTTGGATGGTTAGGGAATTGATTAGAGCCGTTGGGACCCTCTCTTTCCACCATAAATGCACTTTTGCAGCTATTCGTATCGGTACATAGGGAGCCATATTGATACCTGTCTCAAAAAAGAAAGAGTCGTTGTACATAATAAAGAGGGCGTATCGAAACGCACGTAAGTGTATCGATACGGGACAGGGAGCGTATCGAAACAGATAAGACCATATCGATACCTTTTTCTCAACTTAGCTCACTAGAAGTTTCTGTTTCGATACGAGGGTTTACCGTATCGATACGGCTCAACTGCCATTTTAAATGTTTGTTACCTAACAACTGACACCAACGGTCGAATACATTTGAAACAGTTCGAATTAAAAATCCAATAAAAATCGTATCGATACGGGTGAAGCCGTATTGGTACACCATTCAAACTCCTTCAGTTTTATAGAGGGGCATTTCGATACGCTGTTTCGATACGGTGAGGGGCGTATCGAAACGCGTCTTTCCAGTAGCCAACTTTGTAAAAAAGGTATCGATACGGCTGGAAACGTATCGATACACCTGGACGGTTTTCAACATTTTGGCCTTGGAACACTTAGAAAATATTTGGAGTTTGAGTTTTTCAAATTAGTTTTAAAGTGTTGGTGATTTAAAACTTATTAAGGGGACTTAGAAATCAATTTCAAGTTTTCAATTTGATCCTTATCAATTTAATTATATCAAAATCAAACATAGGTTTTACAAAAAGATTCATGATATGTTCCATGTTTCGATGCTTCGTAAGTATAGGCCAGATCGATAGAGTTGGTCAAAGTGAGGTGGCAACGTCGAGAAGTGGACGAGGCCACTTAGGAGAGGAAGGAGGATATGGAAAGGCAGTTTCCTTATCTCTTTCAGTCAGGTAATTTCGAGGACGAAATTCCTTAGGTGGGGGAGAGTTGTAACACCCGGGTTGTGGGGTCGAGATTTGTGTGTGAGTATCGGGTTCGAGTCGTTGGACTCGTTTTAGTTAAATTAGACTTTGGTTTTATTTTTAAAAGAGTTTGAATTTCATTAATAGCAAAGTTGTAAATTTTTAAAAGTAAGGAAAAAGGATGAGTAAAGGGTCTTTTGAAAAGAAAAAAATAAGCTCATCTTCTTCCTTGGCTTTTCTTTTCACGTCAAAACCCCTCTAAAACCCCAAATACTATTCTATTCGATTCCTTCACCATTTCAAGTGATCTCAACGAGGTAAGCACATTTTTGACTTGTCCTCTTCATTCCTAACACATTGATGGTTTTAGATTTTAGAAAACACCAATGTTGAGAAATTTAAGTTTTCAAAGTTTTCAAAGAAAAGGGTAAAACTTTAATGGCTTTTCGTTTTTCTTTTGATATGTAGAGTTAAGTTATGATTTAATCTTTCCATGGGGTACATTATATCTAAATTTGGTTGGTTTTTATTAAGAATCCCGAAATGGGTATTCATGGGTATTTTAAAAGGGCCAAAACTTGTGTTTTGGGTGTGGTTTTGTGAAAGGGAGTTGGGATGGGGTTATAATGATACTTGAAGGTTGGTTTGAAGGTGTTTAAGGGTGTTTTGAGTGTTGGAATCAAAGGTTTTCTGCTGGGTTGTTGGGGAGTACGAAAATAGGAATTTTGGGTGTTGGTTTTAGTTTGAAATTGTGAGAATTTGGCTTGTGGTTGTGGTTTGGGGTTGTGACAGTGCTTTGTGATGATTTGGTTGAGTAATGTATTGCTTTTTGATTGGTTAGAATCAAGGGAAACCGTTGGGGAAGCTTTGGGCACGATTCCGAAAGGTGTGGAGGCTTGAGTTGGCTTTTCTTGGTTTGCTTAAGAAAGTGTGGTGAGTGGAATCTTTTAAAATGGTTTTAATTGGTTCAAGGGTATGGTTGTGGAGTTAGATTGTGCTTGGTAGGCCAATCCAAGGTAGAAGTTAAGTTGCTGTTGTTTTCTTTGTCTACGCCTGTACATAAAAAGCTGCAGCTCGTCGGCAACCGCATCAACATCCGATGAAGACGGTGCGTGTTCATTGTTCGGAGCAGGTTGTCCGGGTGCAGACGTACTACCTTTGTCGGCGTTGACCTCATCAAACTTAACATTTAAATCGACGTATTTAGCTCCAACGGAATTGAGCCGGTCATACATGTTACGAACGTTTGTTTCATTCGTAAGCTTCATAACGTAGTGCGTTTCGTTTGCTGACGGTGTTGGGATTCGAAATTCCAAGGAAGAAATTTGTTTGTTTGTGCGTTTACTAACCTCACTTTCTGTCAACTGTATTAAATCTTTGAGTGACATTTTGCTGGTGATTGTTGATTCAAAATAAGTATCGAGAAAATAAAATGTTGCCTGAAATTTTGCCATAAGGGGAGCAAAGATTGGGTGTTTAGGGAGAATTTGGAATGAATAAATGATGGTGGAATTCGTGGGTATTTATAGTCAAGGAAAAACACCACATAAGTAAATTTAACTCGAATGAAAACTTTATTTAGCATTTCATTTAACAAAACTTTCAACTTTTAACAAGTATTCTTTAATAAGTAAATTGAGACAACTCAATACAATATTTACAAAAAGTCGAAACGGTATATGCAAAAAGTCCGGTGGAGAAATATAATCGGCACCGACTTCTTTCACTCTGGTCGATCTGAATCTGCCCTTGCTTCTTTCACTCTGAACTTCAGAAAAGAGTCCCCAAGAGTCTCCTAGATGGTTAGGGGAAGCGACGGATTTCACAAAATATTCCTCAAGAGGCTCTAGAAAAATTTTACTGGAAACTCTCTAGGCACTTCTAGGCGAAAAATGACAGACGACCACACGCTCTTTAATATTGCAATATGTCGGTAAGTATTCTTCAATCAACGTATCATGCGGGGGTCTCAACCCAACTGAACACAAAATCATGACTGAACTCCAACTATCATGAACGAACAGAAAATACAAAAAAAATTACAACTTCAAAATCCCAGCAAAATACGAAATCATGAAAAACTTTTACTGGTTACGAAAATCCATACGCATGCAAATATATAGATCAAACTCGCGTTCTGAATGAAGCGAGATCCACAGAACCACAGTGAACTCGCGTTCTGTATAACACGAGTTCCTTGAGACCTCGCGTTATATAGAACGCGAGGTCCCTTTTCTTAGAGTTAATAATACTCCTACTGTATACACATGTTATGTTTGAATAATTGAAAACATGTTTGAGTATTTCAGACAATTGGAAACTACTAAGTCATTTAACGCTAGCTCCCAACATAAGTTTCGTTCGAGTCATTTAACGCGTTTACTAACCTAGCTTGATCTCAACTTTAACAAATCTTTAAGTGACATTTTCTATGTTATCGTTGATTCGAAATGATGGTGGAATTCGTGGGTATTTATAATAAAGGAAAAACACCACATAAGTAAATTTAACTCGAATGAAAACTTTAATTCGCATTTCATTTAACAAAACTTTCAACTTTTAACATGTATTCTTTAATAAGTAAATTGAGACAAGTCGATACAATATCTACAAAAGTCGAAACAATATATGCAAAAAGTCCGGTGGGCAAATGTGATCGGAGGTCCCGAGTGAAAGAAGCAGAGCGCGATAATCAGATTTCTTCTGAAATGGTAGCAGCTTTGATCCACATTAGCAAATGTAATCGGCATCGGCCGCATTCGCAAAATAGGGCTGCATCAGTAGTATGGTCGATCTAAATCCGCCCTCGCTTCTTTAATTGTGGACTTTTTGCAGATTGTGCGGGCAATCTGCGAATTTAAGAAAAGAGTCCCCAAGAAGTGCCTCAAAAGTTTTACTGGAAACTTTCCAGGCACTTTCTAAAAGTCGTTTCGTTTCAAAACTGTAGCCGAGGATCCTCTCGACGGCGGCTACAGAAGCTTCCATTGAAGGGGACGCAGCCGCCCACAAGCTCCCGAATATTGCGATATGTCGGTAAATATTCTTCAATCAACGTATTATGCGGGGGTTTGTACCTAGCGGAACACAAATCTTTAAGTGAACTCCAACTATCATAAAGGAACAAAAAATACATAAAAACTTCAACTGCAAAAAACGCAGCATAACACGATATCATATTCAACTACAAAAACCTTTACTGGTTACGAAAATCCATCGGCGTGCATATATATAGATCAACCTCGCTTGATGAATAAAGTGACTTTAAGTGACCTCGCGTTCTGTACAACGCGAGGCTTAAAGGACCTCGCGTCCTACAGAACGCGAGTTTGCCACGTCAGCAGATTCACCTCCATCTATAAATAGCAAACTCTTAGGGAGGCAAGGACCACCCACAGATCAATTCTAAAAATTTTCAATCGCAGCTACTAATGACAACATAGCGCGTATTTGGGAAGTTTTTTTTCAAACTAATTTCCCGAATATTGTGCTATGTCGTTATTTGTAGTTGCGTATATACGTCATCATATCCACGTCAGCAATTTTCGATTGCAACTACTAATGGCAACATATCGTGTATTTGGGAAGTTTTTTTTCAAACTAATTTCCCAAATATTACGATATGTTATTATTTGTAGTTGTGTATATACGTCACCATATCCACGTCAGCAACTTTCGATTGCAGCTACTAATGACAGCATATCGTGTATTATTATTATTATTATTATTATTATTATTATTATTATTATTATTATTATTATTATTATTATTTACTATTATTAGTATTATTATTTTTATTATGATTTTTATTATTATTAGTATTATGATTTTTATTATTATTATTATTATTTACTATTATTATTATTATTATTATGATTATTATTATTATGATTATTATTATTATTATTATTATTATTATTATTATTATTATTATTATTATTATTATTATATTTAATATGGTTATTAAATGACTTTCCCGCCTTGGAAGTCATCTTTTAAAAAACCTCACGACCTCGCGTCCTGTAGAAAGCGAAGTCTTTGGAATCTCGCGTTCTACAGGACGCGAGGTCACTTATGACCGTTCAGTTCACGCGTCTGTTCCGTAACGCGCCTTTTCAATGAACCCCACATCCTGTGGAATGCGAGGTATACGGATATCGCGTTTTACAGAACGTGAGGTTCATTTACATCGCTTCCCAAAGGACGCGAGCTCTTCTATAAATTGGTGGCCCTACCCCCATATCAACCACAGAACGTGAGTTCTTTAGTTTTTTACAACAAATTATCGGCAATCCTTATTTTACATTCGATATAATGGAAAGCTTACTACGCAACGAGGTGAATCACTGCAATCATTATTGGAGAACAACTGAAGAGGTATTACTTTTTCCTTTTAATTTTTTTTAATTTTACATGCATTTTGCTAACTATTTTATTTTTTATTTTTTTATTTTTGAAGGGATACGAACGTCGTTTAAAATGTTACCTTAACTGTATCGACAACCCACCAGTTCAAGCTGTTATGACGTGGATTGAGCGCGCTGGTTTTGGCCACGTAGCAAGGATCATAGGGGGTGAAGTGTAACCCATCGTTGATTAGCGCGCTAAAAGAACGGTGGAGGCCAGAGACGCACACGTTTCATCTCCCGATAGGCGAGGCAACAATAACGTTGGAGGATGTTGCCTACCATCTAGGGTTGCCTACAGACGGCAACGTTATTACGGGTGTCGCGTTGGGGCATTGACCAACTGTATTTGCTGAACAAATAGGAGTGATGCCCCTTGAGGATGTGTGGGACGGTGGAAAAATAGAATTATCTTATTTGGAGGCTGAATTTGGAAACCCTCCCCCCAATGCAGATGAAGTTACACTTCAGGTATTTTTTCGATTTTTTCACTATTTTATATAGTTTTAATATATTTCATTTATTTAAAAATTAGGATGCCTTTATTAAATATTTAGGATGCTTTTATTAAATTTAGGATGAAATTACAAATATTTATTTGAAAATTAGGATGCCTTTATGAAATATTTAGGATGCCTTTATTAAATATTTAGGATGCTTTTATTAAATTTATGATGAAGTTACAAATATTTATTTGCAAATTAGGATGCCTTTATTAAATATTTAGGATGTCTTTATTAAATGGGTAAAATACAAAAATCATGACTCAACTTTTGCCTCTCTCCTATTTTACTCACTCATCTTTAATTTGAGTCAATTTAATGACTCAACTTCTAACATTGGGTATCAATCATCACCCAACCGTTATATGGTGGATGCCGTTACTGATGTGGCATTTTTTATTGATTTGGCCGCCACGTAAGCAAACGCACGTTTTAAAATACCAAACCAAAACGACATAATATTTGCTCGTTTAACCTAAACTCATTTTAATGTGTTTTCTTCTTCAGACAAATCGTAATGTTTAGGTTTAAAAAATCAGAGAATTTGAAAAGTTTTCAGAGCGTAAACATGAAATCCTCTGAGTAAATCGTGTGGGTTAATCGTTTGGGGGAATTTTCGTTGTGTTTGAAAGAGTTTTCATCATCAGAAAATCGTAAGGGTGTTTTACTGTGCAACATTTACAAACGGCTACAAAAAGGTAAGTCTGAATTTACGAAATTATTTGGGTTAAGAAATTGAAAGGGTGAATGGCATTGGATCAAATTTTCGGAAAGCATTTCAAAAATCATTTGGGTTAGGAAATTGAAAGGGTGAATGGCATTAGATCAAATTTTCGAAAAGCATTTCAAAAATTATTTAGGTTAGGAAATTGAAAGGGTGAATGGCATTGGATTAAATTGTTGGAGTTTCAGTTTTGTTTTCTTCTCTTTCAACTTAATTTTATAGGGTAAAATATTGAACCAATTCAGTTTTGTTTTAGTTTACTTGTTGAAAGGGTATGACAAGAGTGCTGTTTTTAAATTGTTTCAGTTTCAGTTTACTTGGATTAAATTGATTCTAATATGATGCCGTTTTTAAATTCAGTTTAGTCATGGAGAAACGTGTGTTGCGTTCGAAGGGGATGACAAGAGTACATTATGGTAAGTTTTATATTTCTATACACTTGTTTGAGTAGTTTAGGGATGCAACAATGGTGAATTACTTTCTGGATTAAATTGTTCGAGTACTTTAGGGATGCAACAATGCTAATTTAATGTATGTTTGATGGTTAAAGTGTATTTGAGTAGTTTAGGGATGCAACTGGTTTGAGTAGTTTAGGGATGAAACAATGAATGGCCTTATATGCTAGTTTAAAGTCTGAAAATGGATAAAATAAGTGGATGGCCTTATATGCTAGTTTAAAGTATACTTGTTCGAATGACTTGTTCAAAATGTGGCAATGCAGGACACAACAAAAGGTCTTGCAGAGGACAAGTTGGTGGCAACAACCCCTTGTCTTCTAATAACAATGTGAGAAGACCTAGAAGAAATGGTCCAAAGGCTTCAATTCCCAATGTCTCTCAGCAAACATCAAGTTCAAATGCAGCAGGTCCACCTATGAATTCATCCACTGTCCAACTTATGAATTCATCCACTGCATATGTTCCACCAATACAGAGGCCTAAACTTGCTGTAAGTTTAGACATATTTTAATTTGTTGTTCTTTACAATCTATATTTTATACAATAAACTGACTGCACATGTTTCATTTGTATTTATTTTAGGTTAAAAGAGCACCAACTTCAAATGCAACAGGTCTAAGCAGTCAAGACTCAGTCACCACTGTCAGATGGATGCCTTCTCAAAGCACTCAAGGCTCAGTCCAGAATCAATCACAAGAAGACCCTGCTTCAAAAAGGACTAGATGGAGATGAACTTCAGAATACAACTTCTTTTGTTAATGGTGTTTTAGGTCACTGTCACTAGTGGATATTTTGTTACACAATTGTGATCACTAATGGTGATATTTTGTTAATGCTTCAAACACTGTTCTTGTGATCATATTTGGGAAAATCTCATGATTTAATGTTGCTTTAGGTCACTAGTGAATGGCACCATTTTTTGTGTAAGTGTTTGTGTATATGTGACCAAAGAAATCAGTAAGTTTAGGTCACTCACAGTCATGGACACTAGTGGATATTTTGTTACACAATTGTGATCACTAATGGTGATATTTAACAAAGGCAGAAAGCCAAAATTTGCCCCTAACGTTTACATTTTTTTGTCATTTTGGCCCTAAACCTGACTTACACCGGTGTAAGACAGTGTTAAGGGGAAAGATTAAGAGTTTGAAGGGGAAAACAAAATCACTGAGGAAAAAAAAGAATTTTATAAAGGATTGCTCATTTGTGCTTTGTTATGTATTGCAAGTATTCTGTTGGCAATGGTGTAAGTCAGTTTTTAATGTATTAAACAATCAACACTATCTTACACCGGTGTAAATCAGTTCTTTAATTTACTAAACAATCAACACTGTCTTACACCGGTGTAAATCAGTTCTATAATTTACTAAACAATCAACACTGTCTTACACCGGTGTAAATCAACTCTATAATTTACTAAACAATCAAACGACACGTGGCAACCTATGAGTGGTTGCGCGAAAAATTTATCTAATTAAACAACTGCCATAAACACCCATCATTTTCCATAAACACCAATTCTACATATCACCAATTCACAAAATAGTCAGTCACAAAATACGCAAATTCATACTCAAAATACCATCAACATCCGAATTCCATCAACATATCACCAATTTTACATTCGAAATACCCATTCTTCCTAAGAAATAGTTTCTCTAATCTTCCTTCATTTGATACCCATAAAAAACGCAGTCAAAACAATAGAACATATGACTGCACAAAACCAAACAAAGCTTTCATTTCTTCTCTCCCTGTCATTCGCTTTGATTTTGTTTAGCAGACCAATAAGAAGAACCTTTGTACGAGAATCCAATGGAGGATCGTACCATTCAAAAAAATGGCAATCCTTGTAAAATCGGTTACCGTAATTCGAACACCCATAAAATCGTCGACCTGAGTTGTTGTTAGTCCATGCAGTCTTCAATACTGCTTCCTTACCACACCAACAACAAATAGGGATGTCGTTCCCCCCATCCCCTATAACCTTTCCTTTCAACCTTCTCATTCCTCTGTTAACCCAACTCAAAAATTCAATTCAGAACGCAAGCAAAGAAATTAGGGATTCATTTGAGTAAAGGGGATTTTTTATAACGTTAGATTTTGGGTTAAACGAGCAAATATAATGTCGTTTTGGTTTGGTATTTTAAAACATGCGTTTGCTTACGTGGCGGCCAAATCAATAAAAAATGCCACATCAGTAACGGCATCTACCATATAACGGTTGGGTGATGATTGATACCCAATGTTAGAAGTTGAGTCATTAAATTGACTCAAATTAAAGATGAGTGAGTAAAATAGGAGAGAGGCAAAAGTTGAGTCATGATTTTTGTATTTTACCCTTATTAAATTTAGGATGAAGTTACAAATGTTTTTTTAAAAAAATAGAATGTCTTTATTAAATATTTATTTTCACAGCAGTTTGCGCGTGCCCACATCTTGCGCATTATCGGCGGGATATTAATGCCAGACAAATCCCGCACCAAGGTGCACGTGATGTGGCTTCTTCATCTTACAAATTTCGATGAATCTAGAGGAAAATCTTGGGGAGCAGCTGTCTTGTCGTTTCTTTATAGAGAGCTCTGCAGAAACGTGGACGAATCTAGATCATCGATGGGAGGATGGTTTTTACTCCTTCAGTCTTGGGCTTGGTTTCGGATGCCTTTTTTAAGCCCGCAGTGTAGACAGCCCGCCGCTATTTTATTTCCGCTTCTACTGAGGTACTACGTAATCTATTATATTTTTCTATTTTTAAATTATTTTATTTAACGAATTGTTTTTTTTCATTATTGATAGGTGGAGCGGAACACTGACCCACAACGGCCTGTCGAAGACCCAAAAACAATACATGCTTGTTTTGGATAAGTTGAGGCACGACCAGGTAATTCGAAAATTAATTTGAATTTTTTCGTACTATTTTTTCCAATAATATTTCATATAACCGTTAGAAACGTTTTCATTTTTTTTAGTTCGTGTGGAGACCCTACGCTTCAGAGGATATTCATCAGATTACTCCACCCGAGATTCTGCGTGAGAACCAAGTATGGATTTCCTTAGTGCCGTTGATCAACTACGAAATTGTCGTGTGGCATGCTACGGATAGGGTTCTCCGACAGTTCGGGTACGTCCAAAATATTCCACTCCTAGCTCCACAAAATATGGACCAATTCCACCATCTGACGCGCCAGGGGAAGACGGAGGTTAACTGGTCTGATTACCACGCTTACTGGATAGCGTTTTGGGTTAATCGATTTGCCCAACGCCCACCCCTTCTTCGACCCATTATCGAAGGGGGCGATTCGGTCGATTTCAATTACTTTCAATGGTATGGGCTCAATAGGAAGCATCATATCCTTACTCAGGAGGAGCGCGAGGAAGAGCTTCCCTAGCCTCCTCAAAACCGCCCACGCGGCACCCGTCGAGCAACCCAGAGCCAGAGCCAGTCGAGGTAGCGCGCTCCGAGACCACGACATGACACTGTAGGGACCTCATCTTTTGGCACATCATTTCATACTTTTAGCGGTCCTTCGAGTTTCCAGCAGATGAGGCCTCCACCCGAGTTCGGCTTCTCCGATGCCTACCGTCCCCATATGCCGACGAGTGACCTTCCGCTTATCGATATTCCACCGTTGGCATCTCAGTATGACTTTAGCATTGTGGAGCAAACGCCGCCGGGTAGCTTGTTTTACTCCCCGCCTGGGCCCAGCAGAGATCCGCGTATCGCACACGATGGTGACGATGATGGGGATCAGGGCCCAGCACATGATGTTCGGAGGTATCCAGATCGTGATCATCGTCCACCCGACTGTGAAACGGGTGGACATAGGCATCATTAGTCTTTTATTTTAATTGATATGTACTTATGTTTTTAATATTTTTATTCCAGACATTTGTTTTTTATAATATCGTATTTTAATTTTGTTTATCTATTATAATTAAACTTTAAAATATTTATTTAATTTCAGTTTTGAATTAATTTTATGCGATTACTAAACCGAAAATCAACATTTGTTCAAAGGCAACTTCATTCAAAAAAGGATGATAACATAGGGTTTTGGAAGCCATTTTAAACCAGTGTAGAATGGCCGGAAATTAACCGTTTTAGTGTCATACGATAGAGAATTTAATTAGAGATCTATGTGGATGTATATATGATAAGAACTTTACTATAGAGATCTGACTTATGAATATTATCTACGTTAATTAGAGTTTAATGTAATACCAGGACAAAGTCAGTGATGTTGAGCCATCCTACCAAAGGCTCGTTGGCTCAAGACAAAGTCAGTGTTGTGACCTGAACCTTGGTGAGTTACAACAACAGTCACACCTTTGTCTGAGCAATAGTTGTTGTCGGTGCACCTCACCTTGCAAAATAAGAATTAGTCCAATGTAAATTAAAAGTTCCATTTGCATCATTCAATAGCATGTTTTATTTTATTTGAGTACTAAACTACAAAAAAAAAATCATGACAATTAATACCTAGTAACAACTAACAAGCACCACAGCCAACACCATTGCGGTAGAGGTCAGATGCTGCCGATATATCTCACTACACAAAGAATGATATTTTGCGGCGTTTCTGGCGGCGTTTTTAGAATAAATGCCACTCAAATTTTACATATGACGGCGTTTTTACGTCAAACGCCACTAAAGAATACATATAGTGGCGTTTTAGTAAAAAACGCTGTAATAAATATCGTTTTACTGGCGTTTAAAAAGATAAACACCGCGATAGGCGTCATGTTAGTGGCCTTTTGTTTTGAAAATGCCGTAATAGGTAAACTCTAGGTTTTAATAGAGGATAACTCAATCTCATATTTTCACCACTCCTAAATCAGATATCGTGAAATCCCTATTGCATCTCTATGTTTTTCATTCACCAGTCAGGCCTCATCGTCAACTCGTCGTCCCATCCTTCGCTGTCGGTAGCAGTGGAAACAACTCTTCCTCTTCAACGGTGACCCAAAGTAAGTAGAAAAACCTTCTCATAGCCGGCGGGGCTACTAGAATCTTTCCCTCTCTCTTCTGTAAACAATTCACGCCAACGATTCGCTCCCGCTGCCGAAACTCCAAACACAAGGTTAGTTTTTTTAAATATTGAAAAAGTGTATCTTTTCGTTAAAATGATTCTCTTCTTGGTGATTAATGGAGTATTTTAAGTGATCGAATGTAGCATTTTAGGTGACCAGAGTTGGAGACTATCTGGTGATTACATTTTTTTGTTTAGTTGCTCATTAAATGTTTAGTTACTATGATGGAATGATTGCATGATGAATTTTGTTATTTTTTCTGTTGGAAACAATGAACTTGAATGAAGGTATAGAAAACATCCGAATGGTGAACATCAAACTTCTTTAACTGTAAGGGGTTTTCTTCGCGAAATCCTAGTATATGTATTTATCACATTAAATTGTGTTAAATCTCATAGTGCTTGCTCTATTTAAGTGATTTGTTTTGTTAATTTAGATTTTCCTTACGAGTTGGCATGATGGAATATATTTACTTCTGTTTTCTAGTTTGGAGTTTTCAAAACAGCTGGTAGACGAACGAGAGTAGTGGTTTATCGAATGGTTTATTCTCTCCCTTGCACTAAATACAATCAAAATCCTTTGTACTTCTAGTTTAAATATCATATGAGCTTTAATCTGCATTTGATTTTTATATTACTGTATGAATCTGATGAGTTTGTGGAGCTAACACTACACCAAGATATTATATAAACAAAGCTTAATCTTCTAGCAATGGGAAACATAGTCAGGGTGCCCTTGATTCTGCCTTAGTGCCTTTTTAGATAGCTGTTTAAAGTTCATGTCAAACAATAAATTCTCGCATTCCGATTGTGCTTTACGGTGCCCGAGTACGGTACATGTTCGTATTTCATGAGGTTTTACTTGTCTAAATGGTACAGTTTTTAGTTCACTATTGTCCTTAGATTTTATTTGCTACAGCTTCCTCTTTGCCTGCCTTCAAGATACAATTAGGGTATCCAGGCTTTCTAATTTGAAATGGATATGGTGATTTATTCATCTTATGACAGTGACCCTGCTGAATTTGTGCATTGCAAGATGTTATCATCGCCTGGATACTTAAAGAGACCAAAGCCTGGTTCATAAAGCTGACTTAGTTGTCATTGGCATCTCCGTTGGCTTGGCCCTTGGTATCTTGATAGCTTCATTGGTGTTTTTCAGACTAAGGTGGTACAGGAATTATGTAAAACCGAGACGTTCAAATGAACGTAGTGTTACGGTTCTTCCAATAAGAACGAATGGCTTTGGTACAAGCACCGACATCAGTGCATCTCTCTCGAATTCTGTAGCTGTTGAGGTACAAGAATATCATCAGAAAAGTTCTCCGAAATCTTGGCGGAGTCCTCGTAGTAAAGATCGGGTTGCTTCTGCTTCTGCTTTTGGCTTGCCTAAATATTCCTATAAGTAAGCTCATTTCTAATTTGAGCATACACATTATACTTGTGTAGAATATCAAAGCCAATTCATGCTTAGAGACTTACTAATTTCACATTTCTTATAATGACAAGAAATACATGAATTTCAGTTTACTGCTCATATTTTAAGATAAATGATTATTGTTCAATGTTTGTTTGTGAAATTATGTTTAACTTATTCATTTTGCTATTCAGGGATGTACAGAAATCTACACAAAATTTTACAACAATTTTAGGAGAAGGATGGTTTGGTCCGATCTATAAAGCTACGATACCTACCGGTGGCATAGCTACTGTAAAGGTGCTTGCTTCTGATTCTCACCAGGGGGAGAAAGAGTTCCACACAGAGGTAAGATGCACTAACCATGCAAAAGGACGCCTCCTACAATCTTGAGAATAGATAGTTTACAGCAAGTATTTTTTTCTATCTTAATGGTATTGCCTGGATTAATCCGACCGTATGAAGAACTGGTCTATACTAAATGCAGCAAAAGATAATGTTTGACTTTGTTTTGTATGAAATTATTTCGAGCACAAGTCCATTAATGTATAGTTGATTACCTTCAGTAGCCCGTACAAGTAGATTAAAATAACATGATAGCTTCAACCTCCATTCTGTAATAAACATTGCAATTCCATTCTTTGAATGAATTGAAAGAAATTCCTTCTGAGAATATTTTAAATTATTTAACCAATACTAACTAAACAAAATCCTGGAGATGTTTTCTATATGAGTAAACTTTGCTTTATGTGTAATTAAGAAGAAGGCACTTGAATGGGAGAATTTACTTATAGTCTGGTATGAGCCTATGATATTGTCTTGAATCGTATTATTTCAACTTGGGTTGAATGGCATGCATGGATATATGGTACATGTTTAGCCATATTTCACCTTTTTTTTGGGGGGGGGTTCCCTTAAATGTGGAGGATAATGCCTCATAACTGCACTTACTTTGAGCCATTAGGTGTATGATACTAATTGTTAAAATGTAATAGAGGCAACAACATAGCCTGGACCAAGAAATAATCACGTGCTGATTTTCTCTCTTTTGGTTAAGCTCATGGAGAGTTTCCTTGGTTTGTTATGTCATAGCTAATTTTATATACTTCAATTTTCAGGTTAATGTCCGAGTCTGTTTTCACGGCACCCAAAGAGAAGAAGCTCACAGGCAGGCAGTGGTTTAAAAGTGGAAGAGCTAGTGCGGTAATTATATTTTCTAATATTTTCCCTTTATAACTTTGTGGAAACATGAAATGTATATCATTGTCACCATGCATTTCTCCTTTGAAAAAAAGGCACATTATTGTTTCCTTTAAATTGGTTAATAATCTCAAATGATTAAGTTGGATTTGGATTGTCTACTTACCGTTCCAGTACTCATTGTTTCCTTTGAAATGTATATCATTGTCTCAATTGCCAACCAAGAATCTGAAGTATATAATTGTCACCATGTTCGTTTCAAGAAACATAATTAAGAATCTAAAGTTTGTTCCCGGTAGTAGAAGGCATATTAATTGTTTTAACCATCTGAAACTGCTATTAACTTCTCATATCTATTTTTTTTTTTGGTATAGGGATTCGAGATGGTGGTCGGTAGTAGTGTTGACCAAGAGCTAGTGGATCGAGGAAGAGAGGCATAAGAACGAAATATGTGGAGGGATTAAATTGTGACAAATGTACTTTTGTAATGAAATAAATATTTTCTTTAACCAATATTTTAAGTTAATTGTGACAATATATTTTTGGGATGAAATAAATATTTTATTTAACAAATATTTTGAATATGCAATTTACATTTTTTGACGAAATAGAAATTGGGAAAAATTAATTATTATTATTATTATTTTATTTTCCCTACAATCAAGCTTAGCGGCGTTTGAAAAACAAAACGCTACTAAAAGTCAGCTATTGCGGCATTTGTAAAAACAAAACGCCGCTAAAGGTCAGGCTTTCGCGGCGTTTGAAATATAAAACGCCACTGAAGAACAGTTATTCGCGGCGTTTGCAAAAATAAACGCCACTAAAGAACACTTATTTGCGGCGTTTGTAAATTAGATCTTGACTTTTTGCGGCGTTTTGTACCTAAAAACACCGCGAACTATTGTGGCGTTGCTTTAGGCAGCATTTCTTGCGGCGTTTTTTTAAGCGCCGGAAAAGTTTTTAGCGCCGCTAAAAAACGCCGCTATAAAGTTATAAAAACGCCACTAAAGAACTATTTTGCTGTAGTGTCTCCACCCTTTACTGTTGCTCCAAAAGAGCCAAATCCACATGCACCAACTGCATTTGGTTAAGAAGCTTAGTGAGCATTTATGTTAGTGTTCTTCACAATACAAGTTATATGCATTCTCTCTATATCTTACTATCTGTTCCCTGTTCATCTCGCGAATGGGTGAAACAGTTGCTGCCTCTGCCAGAATATGTTTGAGAAGCAAAGTTCTGAAAAGTATCGGAAGGGATTGAAGAGAGAGAGCCATAGATGATATAATGAGCAAAGATTACAAAGAAAGCAAAGGATATAAGATGCTAGTGCATGGAATAACAGGGTCTGCAGCTGGAATTTATAGTGAAACCAGCAGCCACGATATCTTAATTTGGTAAACTTTGTAAGAATAATAAGTGTTGTTTCTTCACGTGGGTTGCAGTAAAAGAAGAAGAAAGATTGACTTTTTGTATGAAGAATAATAAATTATTTTCCTTAAAAAGAAAACTTTTGTTTCATTCGAACGAATCCCACATGTATGTAATAATAAATAATAGAAAATATCAGTTATGTGTCAACTTTAATAAACTATAGTGTATCGTCTTTATTATATTTCTAGCTTATTCAATTTAACCTTAAATGTTTTATTTAACTGTAAATTAATCTTCGTTTGTTGTTAATTTTACAATTTAATTTTAATATAATTGAACAAGTAATTCATATGATTTTTATGTGTACAATGTAATATGTTTTTGGATATTTTGCCAACAAAAACTCCATCTCTAATTGACTTAAACATAGTTGTTGGATGTAATTTTCAAGTAGGGTAAAATACAAAAATAATGACTCAACTTTTGCCTCTCTCCTATTTTACTCACTCATCTTTAAATTAAGTCGATTTAATGACTCAACTTTTAACATTGAGTTTTTATCATCACCCAACCGTTATATTATGGATGCCGTTAATGATGTGGCATTTTTTATTGATTTGGCCGCCATGTAAGCACACGCATGTGTTAAAAAACCAAACCAAAACGACATTACCACGACCAAACCCAAATCAATGGAAGTTAAACGCCGAACCGCTCGGAATCTGGTAGCCAAACTCAGCTCAGTTTCCGAACAAACTCGAACCGAAGCTCTGTGCGAGTTACGCCTAATCTCCAAACATGATCCCGAAAGCCGACCCTTAATTGCTGATGCCAGAGCCATTCCTTACCTCTCTGAAACGCTTTATGGTTCTTCTCCAACCATTCAAGAAAACGCCGCTTCCACTCTGTTGAATCTCTCTATTACTTCGTGCGCTTCTCTCATGTCCACTCGTGGCTTCCTCGACGCCTTATCCCACGCTCTCAGTAATTCACCTTCTCCTTCCGTTGAATCGAGCCAGTTTGGTGGGTCTCGGTGCGGTTCTCACTTTGGTGGCGTTGATCGTCAGGGATGCGAGGACGGGGATCGTGGAAGACGCCACGGCGGTGCTGGCGCAGATTGCGAGGTGTGAAGAGAGTGAAGAAGCGATGAGGAAGGCGGGTGGGATCAAGGTTTTGGGTGATTTGTTGGATGAAGGGACTGAAGCCGGTGAAAGAACAAGGGAAAACGCAGTTGCGGCTCTTCTGAACTTGGCTCGCTGCGGCGGCGAGAAAGGGAGGAAAGAAGTTAATGATATGGAAGAACTAAACCTCTAAACTATGCGTTTAGGTTAAACGGGATAAAAATATGTCGTTTTGGTTTGGTTTTTTAACATGTGTGTATGCTTACGTGGCGGCTAAATCAATAAAAAAAATGCCACGTCATTAACGACATCTATAATATAACGGTTGGGTCATGATAAAAATTCAATGTTAAAAGTTGAGTCATTAAATCGACTTAATTTAAAGATGAGTGAATAAAATAGGAGAGAGGCAAAAATTGAGTCATTATTTTTATATTTTACCTTTTCAAGTATTAATGATGATTGATGTCGACATTTGCATTAAATGCAACATATAGGGTGAAGAAGTGGAATCAATGGATATGACCGATTTTGTTCATATATATTCGTATGGTATTTTATCTTAGGTTATGTTCTAACACACAGCTGGTATAAATTTTTCTTATGTATTTATTGTTTAAAATGTAGAACCTAGACCTTAAATTCTAAACCTTAAACTCTAACCTTAAATCTTAAATTTTAAATCCTATAATCTAAACTCATAAACTCTAAACTCCTAACCTTTAAATTTGACAAGCATAAACTTTAGTTTACACGAACCATGTTTTAAAGTATAATTTTTTTTATCATATCATATCCTTATAGTAAATCCGAAATAAGGTGGTACAGAGTTGGTGGAACTAAGGGTCTGTTTGTTTCACTGAAAATATTTTCTGAAAAATGTTTTCTGGAAAGCATTTTCCAGAAATGAAAAACATTTCATTGTTTGGATGTTGCAGTGTAAAATGTTTTCCGTTGTTTGGTTAATTTTTCTGAAAACAATTTCCGAAATATGTTTTCAGTAAACAATTATACATATTTTATGAATTATTTTTTACTTTTTACTTTTTTAAAGTTATTAAAATTAATTTTATTGTTAAAATTTATACTTTGCTGTTTTTTTGAATATAAACAATGTTTTGGCATTTGGCAGTTCACATATTTTTTTAGCGATGAATTTCTTATCCTTCTTCGATGCGCTTGTTTCTACCGTCACACTCTCTAAAGCACATGCCTCCATCAAAACATACTCAACGAACTTAATACTATATCACATTAACATAATAATATTATCTCATCATACTAATATAATAATATTGTCTAATTCATAATTTATACCACAACACATCAAACCTACGATATTATCAAAGTTCATACTTAGTACAACACATAAGTTTAAAATATTGTGTAAGTGCATATATAATATTACACCACCTTAAAAGTACACATCTTAACCTTGGGCAAACTTTTAAAGCCAGATTTTCCTATGCTTTGTTTTCTTAGCCAAGAAAGCTTTGGCCTCCAGCTCATTCTTCGCCAAAAAGTTGAACACTTCGCAAAGGAAGTCATCATTAAATCCCTTGTTCTCCATTGCCATAACTTGGTCATAAAGATATGGTGTCATATCCTCTGTAAACTTTTTCAGTGCTTCAGCAATTTCGCCAAGTTTGGCACCTACAAAATGCATATGATCATCCTCGACATTTTCTTGAACATTTTTTCTTTTACGTTTTGATGTGCCAGATGAATATGCTTTTGATCTTTCCTCACAAACATCTTCAACATCAAAATTTAATGGCATTGAACCTTCATTAATATCATCCAAGTCTATATCAGCAAAAGTTCTTGCGAAACTCCCTGTTGCCATATCTTGACCGACAACGAGAGCCATCTCATCGTAAGAATCAACTTTTTGTTAAAAAATTGTCCATATTTTGGGTGTGCCTGTTAGTTGTACACAATTAGAATAACAAGTAAAATGTAACTTTCATATATTGAAATAAAAGTGTAAATAAATTACCATCACTATAGCATCATATGTTACTTTATCGCAGGTGTTTGAATATTATGTTTAAATTTTATTATTATTATTATTTAGGTGTTTGAATTCGATTTTTAGTTTTCGCGAACATGTTCGTTTAATGTTAGCGAACATGATCATTTATATGTTTGCGAACAAAAGCGACTGTGTGTAAATAAGTGAACAATGCTTATTTACAGCGGTATAAATAAGTTATTAATGCAAACATTAGTGAATCGGAAAATAACAGTGTAAATAATTTGTCCAACGTGAGTATATGGTGGATCTGCCGTTGTGGTTAATACGTATATAATTGGCAGTCGAATAATATTCAAATTTAATGACCATATTAAAATTTCATTGAAACAATAATCAATTAATCAAAAGAATTAAAAACCTAAGTTTTATTGGGAGTCGAATTAATCTAAATGTAAATTTATTAGCCAATTTGTTAACTAATTATGCAAATTAGGGATCTAATCAAAAGAAACCTAAACTTAAAGGCCATATTAAAAAAATCTAATTAAAAGAAAACTAAACCTAAAGGCCAAAATTTGATTAAACTAACTAATTAATCCTAAATTAGAAAGAGACGTGAACCTAACGACTGAATTGAAATTCAATAAAAATAATCTAGGACTTAAATGGGAAGTATCTAAACATGAAAGAATGAACAAGGGAATTTCCCCCTCCATTTAAAATCATACACACATCAGTGGGGTATGAACGGGGATCTTACCGTGATTAAAAAAACTTGTTTCTTGTTCGTCTCTTCCCCCTAAAGTTAGATCCGTGATTAGTTTGGTCAAAATAGCAACCAAATGGAGTAGATCTGGAATAAACAGATTCGATTATACCTTTCCCAAAGTCTGAAATCCGCTGGTGATGCTCCGACCGCCGTAGATTGAGACTCCTCGACTTCACTTTTTCCTTCCGATTTCTGATGAAAGCTCAAAGTTTTGCTTAAACAATCGACCAGATCTCCGCGGAACGCTCTGGCGGAGGGTGGGTACGATGTTTCGAGGGCAGCTAAGGAATGTATCGTCGTGACGGTCACTTGTTTCTCGATTCCGAGGCTAACCAGCTCGGCGTGAACGCTTTGCATCGCCGACAAGAGGTTGTCGGAGAGAGAAGTGTCGTTGAAAGTGAGAACCTCATTCCCGACGAAGATGCAGGTGATTTTCGTCGCCGATAAGTGGGATTGAACGTTCAGTTTGACCCAAGCTTGCGCTTTCCCCGGATCTCGCATCTTGTCCAAGTACTCGTTGCCAAACCCGACGATGAATTCGACGCCGGTGTTGGCAAAAGCTTTGAGGACTATCGGATCTACGTCGTAGAGCTCCAATCTGATCGATTTAACGAAAGCGACAACTGCGATGAACCAGTGAGAAAGTTTATATAAGAGCTAGTGAAAAAGGGTGTTAACATTCGTCACTAGAAGCTGGTTTAGCTTGATAATGAATCCCATATTCCTTGCTCTCTTTCTTCCCGCGGGTTGCATCAAAAGAAAGAAAGTTGTGTGTGAGAATTACCGCCCGATTACATTAGCTGATAGCGAATTACTTTAGTTAATTTAATTAGCAGATTGTATTAGTTGATTGTATAAAATTGTTTGATAAAATTAAATGATAACTTACATCTGTTTGATTATATAAACAAGTAAAATGACATACAATGACATGATTATATTTGATACTTATTTGAATAGTTTATTAGTTATTAATATTTGTGTATCTATTAATATTAATTAAATTATAAAAATAATTTTTTTAATATAACATTACTATAAGCACCTATATATTAATTTATTATTTATAAAATTATTTTAATACAATTTAATTACTTATTAAATTTAAATACTTATATGAATGTGTGAAAATAAAAAGAAAAAAAATATTAGTTTACAAATGTTAAAATATAAATATGTAAGGGTGAATAATTAAAATAGAAAAATGTTCAATTTAAGTTATTTGGATATTTTTTATAATTGTTAAGGGTAAGAGGGTCTTTATAATTTTAATGTCAAAACCTCTAAATTTAAAAAGCTCATACTAGCACATTTCAAAAAAAAAAACTCACACTAGCAGCTTTTTAAAATTAGAGGTTCCACCCTAATCCGGTATTCACCAAACATTTAAATTAGCGAATTTAACCCGTCAAGCCTCTAATTTTAGTTCAAATCTCTAATTTTGACTTGAACCGCTATTTACCAGATTTGAAAAAAGATTTTGACTTTTTGTATGAAAAATATAAGAATAATAAATGATTTTCCTTAAAAAGAAAAGTTTTGTTTCATTCGAACGACGCACACATGTACATAATAATAAATAATAGAAAAATAAGTTATGTGCCCACGTGTATATGTTTTGTTTCATCACCGTTGGATGTTATTTCGATCGTCATCACTACTAAACAGAACACACATCATACTCAAGAGCATTATCACCTACCCCAAATAGTTTTACCATTTACCTCTCATAGACTTCCCTCAAAATTTCTCAAAGTACCCGAGAAAACGCCATGTGTTATCAAGGGATACAATGCAATACAATTCTTCAAATGGTTGTTAGGAATACGATATGTCTTGATTCATTTTTGTATGAAAAGTATTGTTAAAAAGTTTGTCCAAAATAATATTTTCAAAATTTTTTAAAGTATTCAACTTAAGCTCCCATAAAATAACGATGAAGCTCTTGAATACGGTGGGTGATGTGTTTTCACAACGTTCAGTGATGATGCAAGTGATAAAAGGCCGACGAGTGCAATTGGTTTTGGGAATTTAAGGGTGTTAAAATTGGAAAAACTCTTTTTTATTCCATAGTGTATTACAATTGTAAATGTATACATATTTATATTTGTGGACTAACCACATGATGCTAACAATCTAACTATTGTAACAAACTAACTGACTACAACAAACTAACAACCCCTTTATTTTCAACACTCCCCCTCAAGTTGGAGGATGAAACACATCTTTCATTCCCAACTTGGATACCAACTTGTCGTGTTGTTGAGAACACAAAGCTTTCGTCATTATATCTGCAAGTTGTTCTGTAGATGGAACAAATTCAGTTTGTATAAGACCTTCTTGATTTTTTTCTCGCATGAAGTGACAATCTATCTCTATATGCTTGGTTCTCTCGTGAAATACCGGATTAGCCGTTATTTGCAGTGTTGCTTTGTTATCACACTTAAGCAATATTGGCCCTACATTGTTCACTCCCAGATCTTCGAGTAGCCCCTTTAACCAAACTAATTATGATATAGTCATGGCCATACTCCTATACTCAGCTTTGGCTAAGGATCTTGCTATGGTAGCTTGCTTTTTAGATTTCCAAGAAACTAAAGAATCTCCAATCTTAACACAAAAACTTGTTACTGATTTTCTCGACATTTGGCAAGCTGCCCAGTCAGCATCACAAAATGCCACAATCTTATTATCAATCGTAGCCTTGTATAACAATCATTTTCCAGGATCTTTCTTGATATATCTCACGATCCTAAGTGTTGCATCCATATGAGAATGCTTAAGATTCTGCATAAATTGACTTAGATGGTGAACCGTGAAAGTTATGTCTGGTCGCGTGTGAGTCAAGTAGATTAATCTTCCTATTAGCCTTTGAAAACATGTCTTGTCCAGCAACAACTCATCCAACTTATCCCCCACACAACCTTCATCAAAATCTGCACTTGTAAGTTTTAGATTCTACTCCAAGGGTGTTAAGGCATGCTTGGCTCCCCCTAACCCAACATCTCTAATGAGTTCTAAAGCATACTTTCTTTGAGTTATGAGTATGCCTTCTTCAGCTCGTAGTACCTCAATTCCAAGAAAGAACCTCAAATTACCTAGATCTTTCATTCTAAAGTTATGGTTTAAAAAATTCTTCAACTCCTCAATCATCTTGTTATTGTTTCCATAGATCAATAAGTCATCTACATAAACTAGCAGTATCACTATGTTATCTCCTTGTTTCTTTGTGAACAATGAGTAATCCATCTTGCTTTGAACAAAACCATCAAGTAACAAAGCTTCTGTCAATCGTAAATTCCACTGCCTTGAGGCTTGTTTGAGGCCATACAATGATTTTTGCAGTCGACAAACCATTCTCTCCCCCTGGCTGCAAAAACCTTCAGGCATAACAATATAGACCTCTTCAGGGAGATGTCCTTGCAAAAACGCATTATGAACATCCATCTGGAAAATAGGCCAGTGCTGGGAAGAAGCAAGGGAAAGCACAGTACGCACAGTCACCATCTTGGCAACAAGGGAGAAGGTATCAAGATAGTCAACCCCCATGTTGTTGCGTATACCCCTTAGCAATAAGGCGAGCCTTATAACGTTCAACTTCACCAAAAGCATGATATTTCACCTTGAAAACCCACTTACAACCAATCGGAACTTTTTCAGGTGGAAGTGAAACAACTGACCATGTCTCATTTAATTCCAAGGCCTTAATTTCATCCTGCATAGCCTAAACCCAAAGAGGATCTTGAATGGCCTCAGAATAGGATTGAGGATCAAGAATAAAAGTGGCAGAAAGAAAAGACTGTGTAGAACTAGGTAGATGAGAATAAGAAAAAGTAGAAGACTGAAAAACTCTAGAAAAATCTTTTAACCATCATGGATCTTTCGAGATACGGGAAGATCTGCGAGGAACAAAATCAGAAGGCACAAGTGCAGTAGGCACATGCGCTTCACAAGAAACAATATCAACATCATCTAAAAAGGAAGAAAAAGAACTAGGAATACATGTTTGAGTAAAAGGCTCTTGAGATTGCAAACATAAAAAAACATTATTAGTAAAAGAAGAAGAAGGTGGGAAAAAAGACTGAGAATAATGTAAATCACGAGACAACTTAGAAACAGATAAGAGATTATGATGAAACAAAGGAACATAAAGAACTTTGGGCAAAGAATGAAAAGAATCAAAAGAAAAGGACCCTTCATGGGTAATAAAAAGTTGTTTTTACCATTCGGTAGATGAACCAAACGATGAGAACACGCAACAGGATTAACTAAGAACTTGAAACCAAATAAAACGTGTTCAGTTGCACCAGAATCCAGTATCCAGGAAATTGAAGATAAGGAAGAAGCCTTACCACTGTTACCTGCCAAGTTAACAGCCGACTAATGAAGCAAGTCAAGAATCTGTCGATATTGTTCTTAGGTGAAGACAGGAACCGGAGAAGCAGGAGCAACAGACGAGGGAGACACACCAGATGAAGTGGAAATGACATCTGAAGCAGTATTCGAAGTTGAGTTTACGGCCAAAGCAGATGGAGGACCCCTTTTGCGACCAAACTTGTAATTTGGGGGAAAACCAACCAGACTATAACATTGATCACGCTTGTGCCCCTTAACTCCACAGTGATCACACACACCAGAGAACCTACAATGAGACAAAGCACTACCAGAAACGTTGGAAAACATGGCAGACGCATCAAGAGTGTGAGCAATTCCAAAAAGATGAAGTCGCTGAGATTCTTCCTGAACCACCATGGAATACGCCTGATTAACGGAGGACAAGGGTTGCATAAGGAGTAATTGACTCCGAATCGCACCGTAGGTCTCGTTCAAGCCCATCATAAATTGAAATAAATGATGTTGTTCAACATGCTTTAAGTTTTGATGAGACGAGTCATAATTACAAGAAGAGAAAGACACAAGAGAGGCATATTCATCCCAAAGCAGTTTTCAAACGAGTGTAGTAAGAGGAAATCGAAGAATCACCTTGAGATAAGGTTGTGATCTCACGATGTAAAAAGAAAATCCTTGATCCATCGGTTTTATTGAAACATTTTTTGAGATCCTTTCAGACAAGAAACGCACTAGAAGCGAACACGACGCCGGCGGATAACTCCTTGCTGATGGCATTGAGAATCCAAGAAAGGACGATGTCGTTACAGTGATCCCGCTGCGGTTGTAACTCCATGGTGACAGACTCACGGTGGCACTCACCATCAATAAACCCTAGTTTATTTTTTGCGAGAAGAGCAATGCGCAAGGAACAACTCCAAACGTTATAGTTCTCAACCCCAACCAACTGAGGAGAAATCATAATCGAACCAGGTGTATCCGACGGGTGAAGATAAAGTTGATGGTTAAAATCAACAACCACCGTAGAGGTCGCCGTAGAAGAGGGATCAAGGGCAGGCGGCATGAGAACGAGGAAGATAATTGGGAAAAAAACAAGAGAATTGGAAGAACAAACCCTAGAGGAAACAAGAGAATTGGGCCGAAGCAAAAAAAACAGATTTGGGCTAAGAAAAACCTGTAATCATATACCATGTTAAAATTGGAAAAACTCTTTTTATTCCATCGTATATTACAATTGTAAATGTGTACATATTTATATTTGTGGACTAACCACCTAATGCTAACAATCTAACTATTGTAACAAACTAACTGACTACAACAAACTAACAACCCTTTTTATTTTCAACAAAGAGGTTTTAGGGAAGAAGATGACACTAACATGCCTCGTCATCGTTTCTTAACAACATTTGACAATGGTAACCGAATTAAAAATTTATTGACTATGTTACAAGTTTGAAAAGTTCAATGACCAAAATACAAATATTCTAAAAATTCAGTAACCACTTATATAACTTACCCTTAAATATAATATTCTTATAAGGATAACTTTTCTCTCTCTTTCTTCACGTAGGTTGCTAAAAAGGAAAGATTTGGACTTCTTGCTGGAAAATTATTATAAGAATAATAAATGATATTCCTTAAAAGAGAGATTTTGTTTCATTCTGTGCCAACTTTTTTTATAAACATATAGTGTATTGCCTTCCTACTTTTTTTTAGATTATTCAAATTAACCTTAAATGTTTTGTTTAACTCTAAAATAATCTTTGTTTTTTTGTTAATTTTATAATTTAGTCCAATAATTAATAAATTAGTTTTAATTAAGTAAATATTTCGTATGATATTTTTGTTTGCAAGACTATTCCAAGTGATTTTTACAAAGAATTGAAAAGTCATCATTCTTATAACAAAACTAAATGAAAAGGAAATACAAATAAAAATTAATTTTTAATTTAGAATATATATATATATATATATATATATTCTTTTCTTCAATCTATCTCAACCGAATGGTTACAAAAAAAATCACTTCTAATGATTTGACTTAAAAAGAATTTGATAAACACACTTTACAGGAACTCCTCTAGCTAGTAAGGTGTGTTTTATGTTTTTTTTTAATTTTTTAATAGAACTTGCTGGTATGTATGATGAGTTTATATGTTTATGTTTCTTTTAAGGCTTAAAAGTATCATTGCTCCAATTAAAAAAAATAAAAAATTCATAGAACTCGTCATGCATGTTAGGCAAGTTCTATTAAAAAATTAAAATAAAACATGAAACTCACTATACTAGCCAGGCGAGCTTCTGCAAAAGATGTTAGATCGAAAATTAATTTTTTAAGATGTAAGATACGTAAATAATAAAAATAAAATATTTGAATAAAATTGTCTCTCTTAGGATTTTTTTAGACATAGTCTTTATTAAGATATGAGTCACGAACTTCTCATTCTTTAATATTACATTCTGCAATGATTTCCCTTAAAAGAATGTTTCATTCTACTGGCATCTCTAAATCCTAACCCTATTCTGTATAGTGTAGCAATTGTCTCACATGGTTTAGTCTAAGATTATTTACTTCTTATTTATGTGTTATTTGACTTATTGTGTAACGTCACAAGAAATTGCACAAAAGTCCTAAAATGACATAACCACTGCATCTTTGTTAGGTGGGTTTGGGATCATAGTTCAACTCATTAAAAACAATTGGTAATCTAGCAAGTTTAAACCCAATAAACTTTTCTGATATCGAGTTTAAAGAAAATGGTGAATTATTGGATATGAGTTTTTGTTTTGAAATGTGATCAATTGCATGTCGAATCATTGAGAATTTTAATATTTATATAAAAGTCATTAAAAAATTCCTCCTACGAGCTTTTTCAAATTTAGAGGATTCGTCCGAATCCACTGTTACAATTCCATGTTTACCAAACAACTAAATTAGTAATTTTGATGGATCAATCCTTTAAAAGTAGTTCAGTCTTCTAATTTTGATGGATCAATCCTTTAAAAGTGGTTCAGCCATTTAAAAGTGGCCAGATTATTGTATTCTTCGACTGACATTGTTTTAGTTTTCTTTATTTCCATCCATTAAAATCCTTTATTTCTCGTGTTAAATGCATTACTAGATTTAGGTTTGGAGATAGACCTAGTGCTCGTTTGAAAAAACGAGAAACATTTATTTCTCGTGTTAAATGCATTACTAGATTTAGGTTTAGAGATAGACCTAGTGCTCATTTGAAAAACGAGAAACATTCATTCAACAGATCCAAATACAAGAAGCATAACAAACAAAGAAGAAACCTGGAAAAACATAGATCCAGTAAAGAAAGGGACACCATAGTTCAAGAAAACAAATTCCCAGAGATAGCAAACCCCAAGTTGAGAAAAGCACGCCAGAGAGATGACAAGGAACCATGGAGGATAAAGGACGACGTCGAGCGTCGTAACCAATCGGAAAGCCTTGGTGGTCAAAGAAATTGAGGGGAATTCAAGGGGTCGGGTTAGACTGAAACGGCAAAAACAGGCCACAAGGGCCGAAGAAGCAGAGCGTTGGATCTTCAAACTAGGAATCTGGCCGGAGCAGGACACCATCATCATGAAGACGCTCTTAGGGAAGCAACTCTACCAGAACCTCCACCAAAACAACTGTACACACACAAAACACAACCAGAGCCAACAAAACAAAAACAAGAGGCCCAACAAAGGGGGAAAACAGAAAAGCTCTAAGAGCCTCCACCCGGTTCTTCATCAACCTTGCCGACAAGGAAGATCCGACCTCAACGTCTCCTATGCGAGTTAGATCTTGAACCCTAGATCCTGAGGTCGTAAACCAAATGTAACACCCATATAATGTGGTTAACGTTATAAAAAAGGGAGAAAATAGTGTGTGGGAGAATTAAACCTGTGACCTTGGCTTGTTGTGCTTAAGCCTTAGCCATCTGAACTAAGGCTATTGATTGTCATAGCATGCACTGATTTATATTTATGTTATACTCTAAATACTTGAATCGAATAAAATATTAAACAATTATAAAATATCCCAAATACCCCCGGGGTTAATTTAATTCATGTCTACCCATTATTTCAGGGAGAGAGAAAACCCAATAAAAAGTCCCGACCTTTCATCTCCCCTCCTTACTATTCGTCTTCTTCGATGTCATTCACTACACCGTCGTGGCCACCGTCACCCTCACCAACAGAACCATCGCACCGTCCTGACCAAAACTTTGGCCACCACTCGCAGAGATGCACTGTCGTTCATCATGGGAGCCGTGTTGAAGGATCATTGAGAACCCAAGGTCGTACCCTACTGTTTCTTCAACGTTCTACCGCCGTGAGTCGTTGGTTTGCGACATGTTTCCCACCGTTGAGTTACCCGTGGTCTCGTAAGAAAACCCTTGGTCATCGATCATCAGACCTCTACCGTTATAGCCGTGTCAGAGTTGCACCGTATCTAGCTGGTTTTTTGCGAGTTTGGTAAGGTTTTGATCACATTCTGCGATATTTGAGATGTTGATTGTGTTGAAAATGGGTTTTTGCATCTTTTCGATGGTGTTTCGGACCGTTAGGCCGCGCGTGGCTTTTACGCACCATCACCAGCAAAATACGGCCACCATAGACGACAACCTATGAATCGAGCTAGGCAGACCGACTTTGGACCTAGTCTGGCCTTGAATCGAGTCAACAACCTAGTCCAAACCCCCGGACCAGTCTAATAACCCATAAGTTATTTTAAGTGGGCCGGCTTGTTTAAGGGCCCAATGGATTTGGGTATGAAACCCGTACCCGACCCGAACCCATGACCGAGTCTGACCCAAATCTGAACCTGTCCGACCCGACCCGAGTTAACCTATTGGCCGAGTAAACTCAGTGAGTCATCTCGTTGACGGATTCAACTCAGTGAGTCAACTCGTTGATCGTGTTAACTTAGTGAGTCCACCCATTAACCGAGTCAACTTAGTGAGTTAACCCCGTTGACCAATAATGTTATCGCTGATGTCAACGTTGACCGCTGACTTGCCCATTGACCGTTGACTTTGACTAAAAGTCAACCTTTTCTCGAAAATTTCTATTTTGGGTTTTTTGACGCCCTAGGTCCGTTTTGAAGTCTGTTTCGCCAAATTCGAACCCGATAAGATGTTATTCAGCATTTGACTTTCTAGATAAATCTGATTATCGTGTTTAAGTTTTGTTTCTGATGTAAATTGTTTTTCCATGTATCCGAGATAATGAGGGTCATCAAATTTGAGCTCGAGAGCGATCGATTGGAGCTTCAAAGGCTGACCTACATAGCTCGAAGTCGAGGTAATACCCACTACTTCTTGTGTACTATAACGAACATGTTAATTAATAGTTAATGCATGAAATATCAAATGTAGAAGAATATAGTATAAGAATATTGATAACGACCCTTGTGACATAATTAAGAATTATATGACTTATATAAATTTCTAAGATCTGCAAATTAAACGATAAGTAAGTTATCTCTGAATACCTATTAAAACCTCAGTTAGTGAAACCATATATATAAGAGGTTCGGTTAAAAAGTGAATTCAATGGCTGACAAATTGCATGGCGTTATTGATGATGTGGTAAGAAATTAAAGCATGAAGAATGATCCCTATTCGATGAGTAAAAAATATGTACTTAAGCTGATTCTTACTTTACTGATTTAAAACTGAACTACATCCCGAATATTAATGAAGGTTTCTTCAGGTTCAGTCTAATCAGGCTGGTAATCCAGCCCGTATTTGGTTCCTCTACTTTGGTGACGGTAATCCCGCCTATATTCGGTTCCTCTACTTCAATGAGGGTAATCCCTCCCGTATTCGATTCCTATACTTCGATGAGGGTAATCCCGCCCATATTTGGTTCATCTATTTCGGTGAGGGTAATTCCACCCCTATTTGGTTCCTCTACTTTGGTGAGGATAATTCCGCCCGTATAAGGTTCTTATGCTTCAGCTAGGGTAATTTTTTTCCGTTACAAGTTCCTATGCTTCAGCTAGGGTAATTCTTTACCGTTACTGTTACAGGTTCCTATGCTTCGGCTAGGGTAATTCTTTACCGTTACCGTTACAAGTTTCTATGCTTCAACTAGGGTAATTCCTTACCGTTACCGTTACAGGTTCTTATACTTCGGCTAGGGTAATTCCTTACCGTTACCGTTACAGGTTCCTATACTTTGGCTAGGGTAATTCTTTACCGTTATAGGTTCATATGCTTCGACTAGTGTAATTCTGCCCGGGACCTAAGGTAATCCTTTAGGATGTACTTACGCCCAAGGGGCTTGGGTTAATACCTTTATAGACGCAACTCAGAATTTCATACTGGAGTACAGTCGGAGGGTAAATAAGAATTAAAAATGAACCTTACTGCTGCTTGAATTATGTGTACGTGGAATAAAATATTTACATTGATACAATTTAGCATTGTTGGGACACACTAACTCCCTAGTTTAATTTAATCATTCACTCTTTTGATTCTCCGATTTATAGGCTTCTCTCCTTATACTTGGTGATCAAATAATAAGCTGTAATTTGGAACTTGTTATTTTCCGGAACATCATGATAGAGTTATGCTTGTCATATACTTGCATGTACTTACATCATCCATTGGTAGTTTTGTATTACTGAGCATTCCGAAGCTCATATTGTTTTTTCATCGCATGTTAGAAGAAAATCTATCATGGTATAGTGACCGACATATGCGGTTGGAGTTCTCTCGGTGTTGCTTTTGGAGTACAGTACTAGTACAGTTAGTGGGCATGTATGTCGTGTACTGTTTTATGTCAGAATATATAAAATATTTCTGAGTTCATGTTACATGCTAAATGCTTTCTTGAAATGGTATTTAAATAAAGGTTTATATTATAGTTTTTAATGTAATTAAGGAAAAACATTTTTATGTGAATTTTTACTGTGGGTTGCTTTTGTGACTCAAATTTGGCTTCCTAATATCCGTAGTAACGTATAGGCAGGTCTAAAAAATTACACCCAACGAAGCAAAAAGAGACAAGCATACGAAACAAAACAAAAAGAGAAGAAAAAGAAAAATTACACCGACAAAATAAAAAGAGAAGGTGGGGAAGAGGGAGGCTGGCCTCAAAGAGGCGGAGGCAAGGGTTTTTTGACTTTTTCAGAGAGAAAGTAGGGTATTGTTAAAAGTAGAATTAGTAAAACAATTTGTACCTGAGGCCTAGAGCTAGTTGAAGAATACAAATAAGGTAAAGGGTATAATAAACACGTTGTTTTGATGTAATATTTGGAAACCATTTGCATGTGAAAGGGTTGTCAATAGGCTTCTCTAGACTTCAATAATACTTGTCATTATCAAATAAATAAAATGAATAAAAAATACTTTTAACTTTAAGTTCCAATTGCAAACTAAGTTTGGATGGAAAATTTTATAATATTAAATGATATTTAGAATTAAGATTTTTCTTAACAGTGATTGTTTTAATATATGCAATGCTTTGTACCGAAATAAAGTTACAGGAGTTATATAATAATCATATTTATGATATTTTGCGGCTTAAACTAAAATATTACTTTTTTAAATATATATATATATATATGTGTCCAATAATTTAATTTATTATAAGTTATATCATTATTCAATACTTGAGGACTCTTACCAATACACGCAAACAATATACTAATAAAAATTTTGACTTTTTTAGGAAAATATAATAATAATAATAAATGATTTTCTTTAAAAATAAATATTTTGACTTTTTTATAGGAAAAATATTATAAATAATAATGATTTTACTTAAAAGAATGTTTCATCTAGCGGCATCTCTCAATCCAAACCCTATTCCATATAGTTTTCCCGTACCATCCTATTCTATATAGTTTACCCGTAACATCAAGTCTTTCTTTCTTTTTTTTCTTTTTCAAATACTCTTATGTACATAGGTGAGTTTAGGATGCGACATGATTATAGTACGGTTACGGTATGACATCAATTGAAATATTATAAAATATAAAATTTAAAATATTACCCATCAACCTAAAATATTATAAAATATGAAATTTAAAATTGATGGTTAAGTATCATTACTTAACTTTGAGTATCAAATTCATGTCACACAAAAGAGACGGTGTAATTTATGGAAACCATTTACATGTGAAAGGGTTGTCAACATCTATTAGGGGCTATTTACTCAAATATGCTGATTTTTAGTATTTTCTTTTATGGATCTCACACTCTAAAAAATATAATTTATGATCTAACACCTTTGAAGAAACTCGTCTGGCTGGTAGGACAATTTTTATTTATTTTTTATATTTTAGTAAAACTTGTCTGACATGTATGACGAGTTCCATAGGTTTTGTTTCTTTCAAAGTTTAAAGGTTCCATTGCTCTAACTAAAAAAGCTAAAATTCATGGAACTCGTCATATATGTCAGACAATTAACATTAAAAAATTAAAAAATATATAAATTTCGTCATACTAATTAGACGAGTTTCTGCAAAGAGTGCTAGACCGAAAATTATTTTTTTAGGATGTCAAATATATAAATAATATAAAAAATGAGATATTTGAGTAAAATTGTACCAATTAGTATATGAGTCACGAACTTCTCATTCTTTAACACACCCTGAAACAAATTATAAAAGAACGTTGTTAAAATCAGGTTTTGTTAGTGGGTAATAATGTGTCGATGATACGATTTTTTTTTTAATAAAAGGAAAGTAAGTTTAAATCTAAAAAAATACATATCTTTGGATTGCAAGTGTAGGTGATCCGAAGAAATATAATAATCGAGGGAGATTTATGGTAAAGTTGGGTGCATTTGGTTATGTATTGGGTGGAATATGACGTAAGATCATGACATAAAATTTTGTAATTTTATTTCTCTTAATTTCTAACATAACTTTAAAATATTCGCACACCACACATAAAATCATGTGTTTATCTTTTAAAAATTATTTATTTTTTATGCACAAAAAACCAGGGGCAGACCTATAGGGGTTTGGAGAGGTACAATTGCACTCTCAATTTTTTAGGAAATATTTTTAGTCTTAATTTATTTTTAAAAAAATCAATTTAATATGTAGAGAAAGAAATATAAAAATTTACATACTCATTAAAAAAATATTTTAAACCTTCATTGTTAAATTTTTCGATCCGCAAATGGAGAAAACTATCCTAAGAAACGCTCTTTCCCGGAGTGGTGAAATCTGCTACTACTTATATCAGTTACCATAGAAATTTTGGTACATGTTAACAATTTGATAGCATTTCTGATTACTATTTTGGGATAAATATGTTAGAAAAAATTGATAATTTTAGAGCTTTGAATAAGAAATTGATTCAAATGTTGTTGAGGAAAATGTGAAACCAATTGTTGGTTCGTAAATGTGCAGACGCGCACGACGTGGGTAATGCAAATGTCTAAACCGGTATGGTCCTTCGTGGGCTTGCAGATATTTTGACCCAAATTTGAAATGAATTTTCCTCAAATAAAAGCATAAATTTGCCAAATTTTATCTTTAAATTAAAAGGGTAAATATTAGAAGTTACCTTTAATTCAGATAATAATTCTGGAAATTGCTTTATAGGAGAATCAATTGATTCTCAATATTAAATGCTCCTTTAGGTCAAAATTTCCACTTATACCCTCATGACAATCCTATAAATAGGGAGTAAAGCTTTTAGGTTTACAACCAACAAAAACCACATAAAATTTTTATTGTTTTACTCTGTGGATTTTACAAGTGGTTTCGGTGATAGGCGAATGCAAGAGTTGGTTCGTGATCTCCATAGTAGTGCAACTGTGGTTGATCTTATGTTGTTGTATCCTGGGAGACAGACGACCAATGAACTCGAGCACCATAGGAGTGGCCGAAAATCTGTCTTAAGAAAACTGCGTTCGTGTAGGCCTCAACACGCTTCTTTTTGTTCCAAATCGGTTTTATTTTTATATTGTTGTATTGTTCTTATTTTTGTACTGTTCGTTAAATAATATTATTTTATTTTATTATTTATTCTTGGATTAACGATTATTTTCTAACAATCTTAAGACAGATTCTCAGTTTTAATCCAAGACGAATAGATTATTGTATCTAAAGCAATGATTCACACGATGAGGGAATTTTCACGCATAGAAAAAGTGAATGCCCAAAGACAAGATACGTTGAGATCACCAATACCACAGATTCAACACGATACAAGCGGTATTTCTTGAGATAGAACATTTGGATATTCGATTAGTAAGGTAATTTAAATATTCCTTAATAAGTTTTCTTGTTTATATGACATTTTTTAAAACCATAAATTATGGTATTAGTAATCTAATATTCCATATTAGATTTAGACTTTTAATATGGTATGGTTTATGTCATAATTAAACTTTTTTATGACATTATTAAGGTAATAATGAAATATTCCTTAAACTTTTTTGACATTAATATTAAATAATAAATATGTTATTCAATATGAAAATATGTTAATTTTATAACCTTATATGTCGACCTTTATTTGAATGGAAATAAAAACTTTAATTACATATTTGCATGTATTGTTAAGATAAAGTTTTAAATTTGGTAATATTTTTGGTAATATTATTATGATAGTGTTACCTTATAATGTGGAAATTTTAAATATGGCATGCATATAAATTATACTTTGTCACTTTTTTTTGTTTTAATTGTGATTCTTTGTATTTTTGAAAATTATGTGGATTTTATTTCATACTAACAATTTCTTTTGAGAAATTTTGTAGAGAGAAATATGATATCCATGCGAAGTCGTGTTTTGTTTTGGAAATAAAAGATCTAGTAAATAATTCGTTTCGAGAATTTAATTCCTGCCGTTTTAATGGGTTTACTTAATCTTCCAAACAAGAAATGAAATTAAAATCAAAGGATTAATTCCTCTTGATTTATGTTGGTTAAACAGAACTAAGTTGGATTGATATTTCTGTTGTTTAACAGAAGATATAATGGAAATAAACTACTAAATTAAAATCTTGTGTTGATTCTAATTTTGGAATAGAAAACAAATCATTAAATTTATTTTCAAGAGAATCTTGTATGATTCTAACGTTGCAAGGAAAATAAATCATTGAATTTATTTTCGTAAGAATCAAGTATGATTCAATTTTTGTAAAAGGAAATAAATCATTAAATTTATTTCTATGCTAGAATCATGCGCTGATTCTAACTTGTTAAGAAAAATAAATCATCGAGTTTATTTCCGTAAGAATCAAATATGATTAAATTCGTGTAGAAGGAAATAAATAATTAAATTTATTTCCGTAAAAATCAAATATGATTCAATTTGTGTAAAAGAAAATAAATCATTAAATTTATTTTCTGTACTAGAATCATGTGTTGATTCTAACTTGTTAAGGGAAACAAATCGCTTGATTTAATTTCGTGAGAATCTAGAATGATTCAACCTTAAAATAAATTGGTGAATTTATTTTGAAAAAAATAACTCAAATTTATTATCAAGTGTGATTTTATTTTGAAAATAAATTGGTGAATTTATTTCGGAAAGTAACAGTGGTTACCAAATTTAGAGCGCTGATTCTGACTGAGGTCTCGAATCAAAGCATAGAAGAACTTGGTTCTCTATGTCAAAGTTAAATTCTTAAAGTCTATTCTGACGCATGCTATGAAGTGCACAATGTTTAAAAATGGCTAAAGAATCGAGAGGGTCGTTGGTCCATAAATAGAAGATTCTAAATTGTTGTGAATCAAAAGTAGTGATTCTGATTGATCATCCATGCTTGGAATGATTTCAAGAATAGAATCCATAAACGGTGATTGAAGGGAAATTTAAAAATGCATGTCTAGGATTGGTTCTTTGAGAGACTTGGTATTTAAGCGTGCCTAGTGCACCACCTCTCTTTCATAAGTTACCTACTTGGTGCATTGTTTATTATTGTTCTTTCTATTAATACCGTGTGAACTTTTGTTTTGGATTTAGTTTACTAATTCTCTGTCGTCAAACAAAAGTTAGAAATTATGTTTTTGTTTCTAGTTTTAGTCTTTGACTAAATTTCTGACGTTTAACAGATTCATAATGCTTGGTTTTTGGATTGTGTCTACGTGACACAATGGAAAAATCAGTGAAATTTATTGGAAAGAATTTCATACATGACAACAAAAGATGTTGCATAATTGATCGTGATAAACCTGGTTAAATATCTGAAGGATGATCCTCCTATTATTAGAGAGGATAAAGTAAATATTGTTATCACCTTCAAATGTTACTAAGGTAAATATTGCTAAGACAAATATTATCACGACAAACGTAGTGAAAGTCAAAAACGACTTCAAACCGTAAATTAGACGGTGTGTTCAAGAAGCATAATTTTATGAAAAAATGCTTCAATTGTCATAATATGAGAACAAGTATTCGAACTATAGACTTCCAAACGAAGGCAATGTTATTGCCATAACAATTGATATGACAACATATTGGTTGAAGGAATATGTTTATTACCTTCATTGATGATAGCACAAAAATAATGTAAAGATGAAGCTATAGTGAAAATTGTTCTCTTTGAGCATGATGTTGAATCCCAAACTTAATTAAAGGTTTAAGATGGGGAGAAACTCTATATGAGTAACGTTGGTACTATAATGTGCCTAACATGTGGGGGAAGTTGTTCTATAAGCTAATTACTTTTTAAACAAGATTCCCCATAATTAAACAGACTAGACACCATATAAGTTATGGAAGGTAATTAAACTTTCTTACAACTACTTGAAAATGTGGGGATGTCTTGCAAAGGTAATGACCTCATTACTAAAGCAACTGAGAATAGATCCCTAAATATGGTCGATTGTATTTTCATTGGCTATATAAAATATAGCAATGTATATATTTCTTGTGTATGAATCGAAGAACCCTAAGATTCACAAGCATACGATAATGGAAGCAAATGATGCATTTTCTTTAAAAATGTATTCCCTTGTAAAACTAGGGAAGTTGGTCAAAGTTCAATGAAACGAACTTCGGAGATTATCGATATAGATGACTCAAATGATCAACAAGGGTTTGAGCTTGAAATAGAGCCACAAAGAAGTAAACGAGCAAGGGTAGAAAAATTCTTTGGATCATTTTTCTAAAGTTTATGCTAGAGGTTGAATCTCAAACGTATAATGATGTTACACATTCATCTGAAGGCACCTTATGGAAGGATGCCATTAAGAGTGAAATTGATTTCATCATGCAAAATTATACGTGGGGAATTAGTGGATCTTTCTCCGTGAATTAAACCACTAAGTTTTGAATGAATTTTCAAACGAAAAATGAAAGTAGATGGAATAATTGATAAGTATAAGGCCAGATTGGTAATAAAAGGTTACCAAATGTCTTGACGATTTCGATACATAATCTCAAGTATCAAGGATAACCTCTATAAGTATGATACTTACAATTGTCGCTTTGCGAAATCTAAACGTATATCGAATAGATGTTAAAAGAGTTTTTCTAAATGAAGATCTTGATGAAGAAATATACATGGAACAACCTGAGGGTTATGTAGTTTCAAGTCAAGAGAGAAGAGTATGTAGATTGGTGAAGTCCTTGTATAGACTTAAACAAGCATCAAAGTAAAGACATGAGAAGTTTGATAATGTCATGGTGACAAACGACTTCAAGATAAATGAGTGTGACAAATGTGTATATGTCAAAACTACTAACATTAGATATATTATTCTATGTTTGTATGTTAATAACATATTCATTGTTGAAAGCAACAATAAAATGGTAAACGTACCAAAGACTTGTCAAATTCAAGATTGACATGAAAAATATGAGATTAACATATTTGATTTTGGGCATCCAAATCAAACAATCACTTGAAGATCTCATATTGACGTAGTCACACTACGCGGGCAAGAGAAGTTTGGCAATGATGTTTCCGACATAGCCATAACTCCAATAAATGCATGCCAACTTTTGTTCAAGAACAAAGACCAAAGTGTTGACCAAGTAGATTCAATAGACCAGATATTGTTTCTACTGTGAGCAGTTCAAGTAGATTCACAAGCAATTCAAGTGAAAATCACTGGAAAGCAATTGTGAGGGTATTAAGATATCTTAGATATACTCGAGATTATGAATTGCATTATTTTAGAGATCCTACTATTTAGAAGGATACTCCGATGCAATTGGATATTTGATATTCAAGATATCAAAGGCACAAGTGGATATGTCTTCACTTTGGGAGGAGGAACCGTGTTATGAAAATCCTTAAGAAAATGATTATAATCAAATCCATAATAGAATTTGAGTTGTTGTTCTAGACAAGTCTAGAAAAGAAGTCGAATGACTTCAGAAATTTCTTAAAGGATATTCCTGAACGACCAAAGCCAATGCCCACAATTGGTAGAGCACAGAGTTTTGTGTATAATGGGTAAGTCGAGACATATGCGTCGTCGACTTAATACCGTTAGATAACTGATCTCAAATGAAGTTATCTCCATTGATTTTTTGAAATCAAAGGCTAACATTGTGGATCCACTAACCAAAGGGTTAAGTCGAGATCAAGTTAAAAAAAACCCGAAAGGAATGAGACTAAAGCCCATGTAAATTTAAGGTGCTATGTGAAGGAAAACCCTACCTAGTTGACTGGAGATCCCAAGATCTAGGTTCAAAGGGACAACCTAATTGCATAGACTTGTGCGTCACTGTAGGGGCTCTTATCCCCAAGTCCATTCCTATGATGTAAACAGTGATCAAAGTGGTTTAGGCTAAGTAATGCTTTTAATGACCATTGTGTGCTTTTGTGAGTCAAGCAACATAAGTCACCTATGTGAGAGTGAAGTGGGGCCGCTTCAATGAGACTACTGGGCATAGTTCTTTCAAACTCTTGCAGAACCAGACGATGTCCACGGCCATATGGACATACCCATGAGAACTAATACTCTTGTCAGAGAGGTAGTTGTGTGAAGTATATCATCGTTTACACAAACGGCAGAACAGTTCAAAGACATTACGTTTACTGGTCAGCTAGTAAAGTAAATATACTTTCACAAGGGAAGGTTCAAGGGTGGACACCTACCTATCCTATGCAGCTATCGATCGTAGAATCTATCACCACATCGAGTCAAAATGTTTTTGATTAAATCAATTTCATTCATGTGGGGGATTGTTGGAAAATTTTGACAATTTTGGAGCTTTGAATAAGAAATTGATTCAAATGTTGTTGAGGAAAATGTGGAACCAATTGTTGGTTCGTAAATGTGCAGACGTGCACGACGTGGGTAACGCAAATGTCTAAACCGATATGGTCCTTCGTGGGCTTGCAGATATTTTGACCCAAATTTGAAATGAATTTTCCTCAAATAAAAGCATAAATTTGCCAAATTTTATCTTTGAATTAAAAGGGTAAATATTGGAAGTTACCTTTAATTCAGATAATAATTCTGGAAATTGCTTTATAGGAGAATCAATTGATTCTCAATATTAAATGCTCCTTTAGGTCAAAATTTCCACTTATACCCTCATGACAATCCTATAAATAGGGAGTAAAGCTTTTAGGTTTACAACCAACAAAAACCACATAAAATTTTTATTGTTTTACTCTGTGGATTTTACAAGTGGTTTCGGTGATAGGCGAAGGCAAGAGTCGGTTCGTGATCTCCATAGTAGTGCAACTGTGGTTGATCTTATGTTGTTGTATCCTGGGAGACAGACGACCAATGAACTCGAGCACCATAGGAGCGGCCGAAAATCTGTCTTAAGAAAACTGCGTTCGTGCAGGCCTCAACACGTTTCTTTTGGTTCCAAATCAATTTTATTTTTATATTGTTGTATTGTTCTTATTTTTTGTACTGTTCGTTAAATAATATTATTTTATTTTATTATTTATTCTTGGATTAACGATTATTTTCTAACAAAATATATTAATAATTAGAAACGTTGAAATTGAAAAGTTAGTATCATAGATTAATAATAGATCCAGTTAGACTAAGGAGCTGATGCTTAAGGTCTTCAATTTTAGCAGCCAATTCCTTCATGTTTTGCTGCCAAATGTAAGTGAAAAGAATCAGTCTAATTGTCGCGATCTTTTTTAAAATCGTTTGTAGAAAAACAGCCTGGCGATTAGGGTCTTGAAATCATGAGTTTTCTATTTTAAATTTGATCATGAAATTAGGGTTTTTCTCATATTAAATCAAATTTCCTTTATTTACTCTTGAAAATCAATTAGGAGTCGCCACCGATCACTTTAGTAGACCGGACACTATAAAAACAGACCATAGATTTTTTTAGAAAAATTCGGGTTCGGGAGTCGGTTATGTGTAAGGAAGGGTTAGCACCCTTACAATGCCCGTTATCGGTACCTTATTAATTCCACGTGACATTTTGGCATTTCGAACATTAATATGAATTTAATTTAATTTTTAATCATTAAATGGATTCCATTTCGAATGGGGATATCCTTTTGTAAGAAAATACATTTTGGACGAATATAAGTTTTGAAACGTCCAAATACATTAGGACACTTCAATTTATATTCAAAATATATCTCAACACAAAAGGTTTAATGCGTGTTCAATTATTGTCTTGTTATTTTTAAGTCAAAGTCTAATTAGGGCACCATTGATTTAATTATTTAAAATTTATGAATATTATCAAATTTAGGGCTTATGTGATAACACCCAAAAAATTTGGGCACTACCATATTTGCCCTGGATTAATAATATTCCTATTATTAATGTCACTAATTATTTAATCCTAATTTCAATTTTGTTAAACTGGCTACATGTGATTTCTATTTTCTATATTCAAATGAAGTATTGAATATCTTACCTAAATATTATCTTGATTAACATCATATTGCAATGTGATACTAATCAACTTAGGATATTTAAGCTTTCATTCAATACTCATTTATTTTCTATAATGTCCTTTCCTATTAAATTAATCAAATTCAATTAGAGAACCTAATCCTAAAAGGCTATAATTCTATTTTTACTAAGTGAATTAAATTCTCCGTCTGGTATACTACATGCATATTTAAGAAAACTTGCATGTAAGGTAAATAAATATTTTCAATTAAATTATCAAAGCTGTAAATGACTAAATTGAATAAAATTAAAACTTAAAGCATAGTTAAAAGGGACTAAATTGAATTATATTTCGACTAAAGGAGCCCAATTACAACAATTTAGTGACTAAATTGAGAGGAAAAGTGAACTGGGAAGCACAAAGTGTAAGGTTTAAGGAGTAGGGCACGGATCCTTTGCCCGAGCCCGGATGACTCACACGGGTTGAGCCAACCCAATGCCAAAACGGCACCGTTTGAGTCAGGGTATAAATACCCGCTTAATGGGCTGGCTCGGCTATGTGCACCGAAACCTTCTCTCTTCTCTATTCCACTCTCTCTACCCTCACGACCAAGAACACCAAAATCCCAAATTTCCCTTCATTTTTCGATCAAACTCTCCTATTCCACCTTCGTTCTTCCCACGTTCTTCATTTTTCTGCATTTTAATCGATCTCAAAAACCAAAACACCTTCGTTTCCTATTTCTTTCGGATCAAAATTCATTTTTTCGCCTTGTTATTGCTCCATTCTTCATTTTCCTGACTTTGATCCACCATAAACACCTAACCTTCACAAATTCATGTTTCCTTTCGATCAAACCCATCATTTTCTCAAGAACACAAACTATCTTCTTCCATTTTCCTCATTTAATCCTTAACCGACATGAAACCCTAATCCGACTTATTTCACGACCGTCGGAGGCGATGCCGATCACCGACCGTCATCTCCGGTCATCCTCTTCCTCTCTCCGGTCACCAAACCTTTTCCGGTTACCTTCTCTGACTAACCCTGCAACTTTCGATCATCTCTATAGCTTTCGGTCACCATACTTCGCCGCTGGAGCGATTTCCGACCACCGCCCGTCGCTACACCGAAACCCTAAAAACTCACTAAAAGCCCAATTTTCCCTCATAAACCTAGATCTATTACTCGTTTCATCAGAAACTCCCATCTTCCCCATCCTAAACTAGCTACCCCAAAACCAAAACTCACTCATATCATTTTCAATTCCGGCCAAAAAACCTAACTCACAGCCCCTCAGAAATCAACTCCGAGGACGTGCGAAGTGGCAAAAACTCTATATAAGCGTCTAAAACTCTAAACTTTATTAGATCTAGGTTTTTACTTTTTAGCTATTGTTTTCCTGATTTCGAAGCTCATATTTGATCTATCTTATGTTTTATGCTGGAATATGAAGAGAGGGGAAGAAATGCTACCTCTTGACGTACTCAGACGGGGTTGCGGTGGTTCTGGCTGTCTTTTCTAGCGAACAGCACGACTTCTCAGCTTCTGGTTATTCTTCATCTTCCCTTTTCTCTCTCCTTCAATTAATTTCCCCAATTATTGCGTAATAATTGCTACTTTTTCTCTCTCTAGATGGCTATTTATAGTCGGCGTCAACGCTGACGTCACTGAAGACCAGGATCCGAGTGCGACGGAGCGGGCAAATGAATGTTTTCCACGTGGCATTTTTGGCGGGCCAAAGAAACACAAATGTGTTTCTTTAGGCTTTTACCGGTTTTGGGCATGTATTTTGGGTGGGAAAGGCCTTTAGGATTGGATATTTTGGCTTTGTTGGGCTTTTGGCTATTTAAAATGTAGATGGACTCAAATATGTTGGATAATGGATATTTGGACTTTATTTATTGTTTATTTTTGTTTTATTTATAGAATATATATATATATACACACTTATATACACTCGGACAAAATACAAGTATTACAACTACCCCTCTTTGCTCATTGTCGTGGAACAAGAATCGGGCAAAGACTAAAAAGACATGGATTTTATCCAAACCATCTGACCATCGAGCCTTGAAGCTATTCTTCTGATATTGAATGCCTCAATCTTTCTTTATCTCTTTCCTTTGTTGGGGATGAACTTTTCTCATTAGGAATTCTTCCTTCGCGGATCGAACTCTTCTTATTAGGAATTCTTCTTCGCTGGACGAATTCACTTCATTTGGAATTCTTCTTTGCTGGACGAATTCTTCTCATTTGAAATTCTTCTTTGCGAGACGAATTCTTCTTATTAGGAATTCTTCTTTTCTGGGTGAACTCTTCTCATTAGAAATTCTTCTTTGCTGGACGAATTCTTCTCATTTGGAATTCTTCTTTGTTGGGCAACCTCTTCTCATTAGGAATTCCGTTTTTCATCTACTTCCTATCAAAATAACTAAAATATGAGGGTTAGCATGACCCTAATTTCTTACATGGTGCGTGAACAAATACTTTTTGAGGTTCATCAATCGGCTTCTGCGCTTTTAGGACCCTTTTTATGCTTCTTTTTAATTCCCATCTCACATTCATAATTGGTCTTCATAATCTCATTTCTGCATTTCTGGCCCTTTGCACTAAAGAGACCTTTCAGGTTTTCACTTTGGGTTGCTTTTCTAAAAGCGCCCTTTCGGGTTTTCACTTTGGTTTTTTCTTTCTCTTCTTTCTTCTTCTTCTTCTTCGTCTTTTTTCTTTCTCTTTTTTTCCAAGGTGCCTTTTCAAGTTTTCACCTTGATTTTCTTTTCTTTTCATTCTTCTTCTTTTTCTTCATTTTTCTTCTTTTTTCAAACTAATTTCTTCAAAGTAAAGGATATATATTATACCTGACGAAATCTTGATCTAGCCAACCACATGCCTCCATGTTTAGGTAACATTGAAAATAGTATCAAGGTTTATCCAAATCCAAGAGCCTTTACAAAATGATGGTTCTCAACAAAAGAACATGGAGCTGTGAACATTTTCCTTAAATTTGGGGGTTGAGGGACAGCAATGGCACCAGATGCAGTAGCGCCACTATAGCCCAACGACGTCTCAGAAACATTCTTAAACTTCATAAATATCATTGTTCCTCGGGTGACAGACTTTGTTGTCGGCATCAATTTTAGTTATCCCACAGTTCTTTGTTGAAACTTATCTTGACAACTCTCACAAACCTTCACACGCCTTTGTATTCTATCTTTAAGATCATACCATTATATCTTGTACACCCTTCTTCAATATTCTGGAGTGTTACAGTTCACATGCGCTTTAAAACACAGTAATACCAAGAAATTATCTACTTCTATGCATTATATTAGCCATTTTATGATGCTTTGGAATAAAAAGAAGGCTCGGGAGTGAATTCATGAATTTTATTGAAGCTTATAAATCGAAATACAACAGAATTTGAAATAGTCATGTCAAATTGAAACGACAAAAATTAAGAAACAAGGTCATATCTCCAAGCATCCAAGGCATGAAGGATACAACAACCTCATCGACTAGATATAGAACTAAACTTGCACTCATGTCCAATGGTCCTCAAACGTTGTCGGGATGTTTACAGATGTGAAATCCCTTCCACAATACCATGTGTCCGAGAGATTCTGATTTCCGTATGCCTAACCTCATTTATCTGAGCTGCCCTTTATAGGTTTTCAACTCAAATCTTCCTTTGGTTTTAAGACGCCCTTTTCGGATTTTCATCTTGAACCCTTTTATTTTCATTTTTTATATATCTAAGGTGCCCTTTTTGGGTTTTCACCATAGATATTTTCATTTTGCGAAGTGCCCTTTTGGGTTTTCTCTTTGTTTTTTTTTTCCTTTTTTTCATTTTCTTTTTGAATTCTTCAAGCATAATATTTCTTGACTGAATATGAGTTTACTGGCTTATGTACATCCCTACCGTCCATTTCAGTCAGAATCAACGCTCCTCCCGAGAAAGCCTTTTTAACAACATAAGGCCTTCCCAGTTAGGCATCCATTTCCCACGATCATCTCGATGGATTTGCAAAACCTTTTTCAACGCAAGATCTCCCTCTCGGAATTATCTTGGGCGCACCTTTTTATCATATACTTACATCATTCTTTTTCGGTACATTTGGTTGTGGCAGATTGCCTTCAACCTCTTTTCCTCAATAAGATTTAACTGGTCAAATCGAACTCGTAACCATTCTGCATCATCTAACATCACTTTGGACAAAACACGAAGAGATGGAATTTCGACCTTAATGGGAAGTATTGCTTTTGTCCTGTAAACCAAAGAGTAAGGTGTTACCCCAGTTGAAGTTCCTATTGAAGTCCAATATGCAAACAATGCAAAGGGTAGTTTCTCATGCTAATCTTTGTAAGTTTCTGTTGTTTTCGATATGATCTTCTTGATGTTCTTATTTGTCGCCTCTACTGCCACATTCATCTTTGGGCAGTAAGTCACAGAATTGTGGTGAATGATTTTGAATTGCTCACATACTTCTGCTATTACTTTATTGTTGAAATTGGTGGAATTATCAGTGATGATTCTTTCTGGCAAACCATACCGACAAATTATATCTTTCTTCAAGAACTTGTAAACCGTCGTTCTCGTGATATTGGCATAAAAAGCTGCTTCTACCCACTTGGTGAAGTAATCTATGGCCACAAGAATAAAACGATGTCCATTAGAAGCTTCAAGGTGAATCTGCCCAATAACATCCATGCCCCAGACAGTAAAAGGCCATGGCGAGTTCATTGTATGAACAGGTACTGGCATAGAATTAATCTTATCAGCATATATCTGACATTTATGACACTTTTTGGCATATTCAGTGCAGTATCCTTCCATTGTTGTCCAATAATAGTCATATCTCATGATCTTCCTGGCTATTGATAATCCATTTGCATGTTGACACACGTCGTTTTCGTGTCAAAATAATTCATTCTTCTCAAATAATAAATAAAGGAAATTAAGCATAGTAAGAGAGAAGTAAGGGTCGACCCATTACCATTGGCATAACATTCAGAGCCGACCCATTGTCTATTAGGACTCCCAGCAACACATACCCTTTACAATGCGTGCTGATGTTCAAAGCCTTCACCGACCCCATCCCTCCTTCAGGAATTTCATCATCTATGAATGTGATGTAGTTGTCAACAGTAATATGGTTCATAATTCTATCTAATTTGTTTACGAATATATCATTTGGTACAAATGTCTGATTGAGCACCTTTATTAAAGTATTGTGGTACCCCTCAGAGCTTAATAGTAACTCTAAGGCAGAAATTCTTTCTTGTTGTCTCTTTAACTGCTCAACTATGTTGTATTCACTGTGCTTCAAAATCTTCAAGAACTCTTTTGCTTGTCCTTCTGTTACTGGCTCATTTATTTTTGGAGTAAGATCATCTCCAAAAATCTTTTCTAGTATTACCGCAGCTTTTCCTTTAGTCTTCTCCGCTTCTTTAAGTACTTCAGGAGAAGAATAACATCTACCACTACGGGTAAAGTGCCCTACCTCATTTACTGCTTCTATATCATGATGTTTATCCTTCTTTTCTTCCGACACTTCTTTTCTCTCATTTGTTGACTTTATCTCCTCTTGTGGTCTTTCCTTCACTGGTATGGTCCATTGGATGCATAATTCCAGGGAACCTTATGGGTACTTTTGAAAGCGAACGGTGCAGGAGACGAGATCACAACCTTTGGAGTTACTACCTGTTTTACATTCAATGAACTTCCAACCTTAGGTCTAATAGAGACAACCAAAGGCTTATGGACTCCATATTTAACTCTAGAACACTCGGAGGATCACACCTCGACTTCTTTCCTCATCCATGCTTTCTCAAAGCATTCAATTTCCTTATTATCCATCATCTTCTGAATCAAGCTTCTGAACTCTTGACAATATTGAATCTCATGACCACATTCTTGATGGTACTCACAGTACAACCCAGATTGTATTTTTATTTCCACTTTCATGCCTATTTCAATCATCTTGGCATTATACAATTGTTCAAATACACATTTCAACGGGGATCTAATTTCCGAAACATCAGTCTTCAACCATTTTGCTTCATTATCTTCTTCTATATCATTCACCCCTCGCCCATCATGACTCGGCAAAGGATTCGCTATAATGCTTGGCTCATCAAACTTCAAGATTCTATTATTGATCAAATTCTGTACAACCTTTTTAAATGATGTGCACGTCTCGATTGAGTGCCCCGGTATCCCGGCATAAAATTCACAATGGGTGTCAGATTTATACCATAGGGGTAAAGAGGCTGCAGGGGCGTCAAGTAGTATGGCCTTACCAAATCTGCTTCATACAACTGGGGATACAATTCAGCATATGTCATTGGGATGGGTGTAAAATTCATCCTATAATTTCTTGGCCTACACAAATCTTCCTTGTTTGAATTTTGTGAGATTCCCGCTGCTATACCAGGTGAAGTAATGGTAACATTCTTCGGAGCCTCATATGCACTTGTATTGTTCACTTCATTATCCTTCCTCTTATAATTCCTCTAGGAGCTCTCTCCGCTCTCAATCTGACCAACTTTCATTGCAGCTTCTATCAATTCTCCAGTCATCACAATATCAACAAAATCCTGAGTAGCATTACTGATCAGCTTCTCGAAAAGTGGCCCTTTCAAAGTTTGAAAAAACATGCGGGCAACCTCACTTTCCATCAGCGGAGGCTGCACTTGAGCTGCGACATCTCTCCATCATTGAGCATATTGCTGGAGCGTTTCATCACTTTTCTACTCCATGCCTTGCAGCATAACTCCACTAGGAATCATTTTTGTCACATGTTTATAATGTTCTACAAATGCCCCTGAAAGATCCTTCCATGATCGAATGTTAACACGGCCCAACTGTGTGTACCATCGGGCCGCTGAACCAGTTAAACTATCTTGGAAGCAATGTATCAACAACTTCTCATCTTTCAAGTGAGCATCCATCTTCTCGCAGTACATTGTGAGATGGGCCTTTGGGCAAGTAATCCCGTCATACTTTTAAAAATCTGGGGCTTTAAATTACGGAGGTAGTATCAAGTCAGCCACTAAACTCATTTCAGCAGCACCTGGTCCCATCTCATTTGCTTTTTGTATTTCCAGCAAACTATCTTCTAAAGCCTTGCAGTGTTCCTCGTACTTTCTTTCAATTTGGGAACGAATCTTTTCTATCTCGTTCAAAGTATTTAGATCCAGGACCTCTTCCCCACTTCCAAAATTTTCCCCAACATGCACTGGGTGACTAGGCGTCGCTCCTGCCAGGTTAATGTGTACCTTCTTCGTAGGAGGAGGCTTTTCAGTCTGCATTCTGATGTGAGATGTGGTTTCAGCCTGATTATTCATGTCATTTGAAGCACCTTCAAGCATTTTAGCTTTTCTAGACTCCCTTGGTCCTAACAGAGCAGACATCTGACTAATAATCTCTGCATGTGTCTGGGCGAAATGGTCTTTAATAGATTGCTCTATTCTATCAAATCGGTTCTATGTCTCCACCCAATCGTTCTCCAGGCTGGCAATTCTATCTTCAGCAGCCATGGCTTTAGAGCGTAGACGAGTTCCGTATGAACGTGGTATGATTGCGGCTTTAAAGCAAACTACCATTAAATCGTTCTTTATTAAATTCCTTATTTTGCAATATATATTATGGAATTTTAAATGTGTAAATGCATGAACGTATGCATGAATGCAAAAAGAAGACATCGAATTTAGGAACTAGTCTTTTAGAAACATTCATAAGTCTGAAAGTTCATATACAAAGAAAAGACAAATTTTCTATAAGAAACTACTAGCCCTAATTCCCAAGTTGACCAACTCATGCAGCAAGCGAGTGATAACTTCCCTGTGTTCCTGCTAAACGTTGGGTTACTCCAAAAAACTCGTAGCTTGCCTTGACAATATTTGGACGTATGAGGCAACACTTATGACATGTTTATTGAAACTCGCCATTTCATCGTCCTGGCTTTGAACCGTGTGTCGTGTCACTTCGTACTTGTCTTTCCATGCTCCACTCTCTACATATAGCGCTCTCTCACAACCTGTGAGCTTCTCCTTCAGGTCGTGCACTACATTCTCTAGCTCTGTTACCTTTCCCTGTAGCCCTTCATTCTCTATTTCCAACTGAACTTTGTCCTCATTGTGGTACTTTATGTTAGTTACTCTAGCTACATTACTTGTCTTGTTAGATCGAAGTTCCTAGCTTGTTCCTCTTTCAGCTTCTTTTTTGCTTTACTACTTGATTCTTTGCTTGACCTAGACTTCTTCTCATACATCCTTTTATAATCACCCCTTTCCTTCGTCATGGCATCTAGTTTTTCTGACAAACTCTTCACCACTTTACTCGTTCCTTCTTTTTGTTTTTCCTTGTGACCATCATGTAGTTCTTGCAGCTTCTTTAGATCGCGACTAATCTTTTCGTTCTATTCCATCAACTCTTTTTCCTTCACTTCATGCATGCTTACATGCAGCTTCTCCATAGTTAACTCTTCGGTGAGATCACTGATCCCCTTTTCATACTTCTTTAGATCCAACTCCCGGTCATGCATGAGTTTTTCTAAAGCTGAGGATGCTTCTTTAGCAGACTGAGTAGAGGAACTAGCATTTAATAGCCTTTCTTGAAATGTGTTGTCATTGACCCTTTGTGTTCTCCACTCATCGTATCTCGCCATCACTCCCAGGTCTTGATATGGTTCGACCCTTCTTGGCTTTTCTCGTGCTCTTGCAGTTTGAATTACTGCCCCTTTGTAGTCATTCGTCTTATGTGCGTGTTCAAACTTTGTCATGCCTGCAATAGCTAGTATAAAGTGTCTTGAGCCAAACTGTCTAGATACTAACAAGGGACAGTAAGTTGTTCTTCCCTAAATTCCTGGCAGTGGAACCTAGTCTATGTCTCCAAATTGATATAAAAAAGTCGTTCCCCTATTCAACCATGGAGCCTTTCATACCACGTATGTGTCTTTCATGTCCTTGAAGTATTCGTCGCATTGTCTTTCACTCTTTTTCTCTAAAGGGCAGCTAGCTATGTGTTCTTCTATCGATGAATACGAATTAAGATACCAGATTCCTTTGTAAGGTGTGTCCCACATGCGATCACTAAACCAGATCTCAAGTAATTGTACGCATCCCCAAAACATTACTTCTTCTGATTTCTTGCAAATAGTCAGCGATCTACAAGTTTCTGTCAAAATGGCAGGCACCATGTTGACTCCTTTCTCTAATCGCTCGAATAGTCCCCCAGTTGACGGATCAACGTGCCCCGGAGTCCTCGGAATTAAGACCAACCCGTAAATACACAAAGTGAATAAGCTTCTCATTCTGACAGGTTCATCATTACTTGCCAATATCAATTCTTTAAGTCTCCTCCAATTGATTCATTGTCTATCTTCATTTGATCAGTGTTGTCATTATTTGTCATTTTCTATCCAACCATTCTTTTGTTTTTCAAATTAATGATATTAATTTCTTCATGAAGCTTGAATTGTTGATAAGTCTGGTATAAATCTTATCACTTTTAATTCTTGGACAGTTAATCAATATCTCATATTCCTCCAGTGTAGGTGTCATGTCCACTTGTCCGAAGGTGAAGCAATTGTACGATGGGTTCCAAAACTGTGCCATGGCTCTAAGCAAATCTTGACCGACCTTTACACTCAATAGCAAGGCTATGTCTCCAAATTATTTCCTAAATTGTTCCTTCATTTCATTTTCCCACTGATCCCACATTTCTTTTACTTTCGGTAAACATGTATTATGATTAGTGTTTATCTTTACATAACCCTTCATCTTTGACATTTTACTTTTACCGAGACTGTCCCCCTTCTCGTGCTGAGTTTGCTTGGCCCAGGTCTAGACTGCTATATTATCTTCTCCTATCTTAAATTCTCGAGACATATCGAATAGTTCCAAATTGACTGACTCCCAATTCGATGCCAAACAAATGCAATTTATGACATTATTTATTCAAAACAAAACAAAAAAAACTCGTGTTAGTACTATGAATTTATATGAAAAGCGAGTAAACAAAATATTAGTTCGGAGAAATACATAATATGTAGCAAAGAAAATAACCAGAGAAATGTATTGAAACCGACAACACTTGTCCTAGGATCTTGTCTGGCTCTGGCGGGGTAGATTTCTAAAAATAGAATCCAAGCTTTGTTCTAGACTTTTGGTTCCCTAACTATCGTTACCGTCTACTGCGATAGTAAGACATTGATTCGATAGTCTAGTTCCCTTATAACGGAAGTGTGGGCCCCACGGTGCATAAGGTTAGTATACCAGAAGAAGACAAAAATCTAAACTCGGAGCTGTAGAGCATGACGTCGGATATTGTCTTTCTCCCACTTAAAGGTGCAAAACCCGGGTTGAGGTTTTATGCATGAATCAAAGATACATCATACACAAAAGTTACCCCCATTTTCCCTGAAAATCCATCCAATAACTCTTTTAGAAAAAATTAAATTCAGATTAATGTTTAAAATACCAAAATGCCACGTGGAATTAATTAATAGGTCTGACTCTCAATTTTATCCCCAACGGAGTTGCTAAGCTGTCGCGACCGTTTTTAAAATCGTTTGTAGAAAAATAGCCTGACGATTAGGGTCTTAAAATTGGAGTTTTTCCATTTTTAATTTGATCTCGAAATTAGGATTTTCTCATATTAAGTCGGATTTCCTTAATTTACTCTTGAAAATCAATTTGGAGTCGCCACCGATCACTTTGGTAGACCGGACACCATAAAAATGGACCAGAGATTCTTTTAGTAAAATTTAGTTTCGGGAGTCGATTACGTGTAGGGAAGGGTTAGCATTTCAAACATTAATCTGAATTTAATTAAATCTTTAATCGTTAAATGGATTCCATTTCGAATGGGGACATCCTTTTGTAAGAAAATATATTTTAGACGAATATAAGTTTTGAAACGTCCAAATACATTATGACACTTCAATTTATATTTAAAATGTATCTCAACACAAAAGGTTTAATGCGTGTTCAATTATTGTCTTGTCATTTTTAAGTCAAAGTCTAATTAGGGCTCCATTGATTTGATTATTTAAAATTTATTAATGTTATCAAGTTTAGGGTTTATGTGATAACACCCAAACAATTTGTGCACTACCCATATTTTCTCTGAATTAATAATATTCCTATTATTAATGTCACTAATTATTTAATCCTAATTCCAATTTTATTAAACTAGCTACATGTGATTTCCATTTTCTATATTCAAATGTAGGATTGAATCTCTTACCTAAATAACCCCTTGATTAAAATCACATTGCAATGTGATACTAATCAACTTAAGAAATTTAAGCTTTCATTTAATACTCATTTATTTTCTATAATGCTCTTTCCTATTAAATTAATCAAATTCAATTAGAGAACATAATCCTAAAAGGCTCTAATTCTATTTTTACTAAGTGAATCAATTTCTCCTAGACAAGTATACTACATGCATATTTAAGAAAACTTGCATGCAAGGTAAATAAATATTTGCAATTAAATTATCAAAACTGTAAATAACTAAATTGAATAAAATTAAAACTTAAAGCATAGTTAAAAAGGACTAAATTGAATTATATTTCGACTAAAGGAGCCCAATTACAACAATGTAGTGACTAAATTGAAAGGAAAAGTGAACTGGGAAGCCCAAATTGTGAGATTTAAGGAGTAGGGTGCGGATCCTCTGCCCGAGTCCGGATGACTCACGCGGGTCGAGCCAACCTGGTGCCAAAATGGCACCATTTGAATCAGGGTATAAATGCAAGTTTAATGAGTTGACTTGGCCATTTGCACCGAAACCTTCTCTCTCCTCTATTCCACTCTCTCTACCCTCTCGACCACGAACACCAAATCCCAAATTTCCCTTTGTTTTTCGATCAAAATCTCCTATTTCACGTTCGTTCTTCCAATGTTCTTCATTTTTCCGCGTTTTAATCTATCTCAAACACCAAAACACCTTCGTTTTCTGTTTCTTTCCGATCAAAATTCATTTCCCCCTTGTTCTTGCTCCATTCTTCATTTTTCTGACTTTGATCCACCATAAACACCTAACCTTCACTAATTCATGCTTCCTTTCGATCAAACCCACCATTTTCTCACGAACACAAACCATCTTCTTCCATTTTTCTTATTTAATCCTCAACTAACATAAAACCCTAACCTGACTTATTTCCCAGGCACCAGAGGCGATGCCGGTCACCGACCGTTGTCTCCAGTCATCCCATTCCTCTCTCAGGTCACCAAACCTTTTCCGGTCACCTTCTCCGACTAACCCTGCAACTTTCGATCACCTCTGTAACTTTTGGCCACCATACTCCGCTGCCGAAGCGATTTCCGGCCACCGTCTATCGCTGCATCAGAACCCTAAAAACTCCCAAAAGGCTCGATTTTCCCTCTTAAACCTAGACCTATTACTTGCTTCATCAAAAACTCCCATCTTCCCCATCCTAAACTACCTACCTAAAACCAAAACTCACTCCTATCATTTTCAACTCCAGCCAAAAACCTAACTAACAGCCCTAAAAAATCAACTCCAATGACATGTGAAGTGGCAAAAACTCTAGATAAGCGTCCGAAACTCTAAAGTTTATTAGATCTAGGTTTTTACTTTTTTAGCTATTGTTTTCCTGATTTCAAAGCTCATATTTGATCTATCTTATGTTTTTATGTAGGAATATGAAGAGATGGGAAGAAATGCTACCTCTTGACGTACTTAGACGGCGTTGCGGTGGTTCTGGCTGTCTTCTCTGGCGAACAACGCGACTTCTCAACTTCTAGTAACTCTTCGTCTTCTCTTTTCTCTCTCTTTCAATTAATTGCTCCAATTATTGCGTAATAATTGATATTTTTTCTCTCTCTAAGTGGCTATTTATAGCCGGCGTTAGTGTTGACGTCAGTGGAGACCAGTATCCGCGTGCGATGGAGGGGGCGAATGAATAGCCGCCATGTAGCATTTTTGGCGGGCCAAAGAGACACAAATGTGTTTCTTTGGGCTTTTTCCGGTTTTGGGCATGTACTTTGGGCGGGAAAGGCCTTTAGAATTGGATATTTTGGCTTTAGTTGGGATTTTGGCTATTTAAAATGTTGATGGACTCAAATATGTTGGATAATAGATATTTGGACTTTATTTATTTATTTATTGTTTATTTTTGTTTTATTTATAATATATATATATACTTATATACACCCGAACAAATTACAGGTATTACACTAGTATTTCTCCCATCCCGTGGGATTTATTTATTATTTATAAATAATAAATGATTTTTCTTAAATGAATGTTTCATCTAGCTGCATCTCTCAATCCTAACCCCACTCTTAATGAAGAAACCTACATTCATCATTCATATGTAACTCCTTAATTTGCTCTTCCTTTTCTTTTCATTCTTTTTTGGCTTAATAGTAAAAATTGTGCCGAATTTATAACTTTTTTTCTGTTTGGTGCCTAAGGTTTTTTTTCGGGCCACTTTGGTGCCTAATGTTTTATTCCGTAACTTAGATTGAGTTTTTCCGTCAACGGTCGTTAAAAAATTCTCGTTATCCAATAAAAACATGCCATGTGGCCTATTTTTATCTATTTATTTAATTTCTGAATTTCTTTAAAAATATAAACTTCTTAAAGAACCCCAAAGTTTTAATTTCTTTCAATCAAACCCTCAAAACACATCTCCCTCGCCGTCCGGCCTCCCCCACACGTCGGCGGTTCATCATTCATCACCCAAGCGTCAGGTACCTCACCGTTCAACATCCCCCACCCTCTAGCCGTCGATTAGAAGCCCAATCGGTCTCTTTTTTTTGGATGTTCATCGACGAAACAATCGCCGATTTTCGACGGTGGGATGATGGAGGGTTTTAGTAGTGGGGGGGGGGGGGGGCAACAAAGGCAAGGGTGGCCGATGGTGGTTGAATGGGTGGTGGAAGGGAGAAATTCGGGGATCTAAGGTTTGGGTTTGGGGGTTTTAAAGAAATTAATAATTTTGGGGTTTTTTTTATAAAATTAAATATTTTATAATTTTTAGAAAAATAAAAATGATAGAAAATACGATAATACGCCATGTGTCATGTTTTTATTGGATAACAAAAAAATTTTAACGACTGTCATGGTAAAAATCAATCCGAGTTACGGAATGAAACGTTAGGCACCAAAGTGGCCCGAAAAAAACGTTAGGCACCAAACTAGAAAAATGGATACAGGTTGAGCACCTTTTTGACTATTAAGCCTTTTTTTATTTTCATTTATTGTGGGGCATTATTATTCTACCAAAAATATTTAAGATATATTGGGATGAGCATGTGTTGGGTCAGGTTTTTTCACCGTTCCGACTTTAATTCAAAATTTCAAAGCTTTCACCCAACTCTAACTTTGATCTGCAATTTTATAATACTCCATCCGGTCCGGGTTTTAGGGTACAAAATCACCTAACCCGACACAAATAAAATATTCTCCGTAGTATTCAACTAAATAGAAAGGTAATTAAACAAAACATTGATGGAGTCCGTAAAATAGGAATATAATTGAAAAAATATAGAGATAAGGGAGTTCTAATAATAATAATAATAATAATAATAATAATAATAATAATAATAATAATAATCCCTAAATATATAAAGGGAAATGATATAATTATTGCATGAGAGTCAATATTGCAGCTTCATTCCTTTCAAATTAAAATTGTGTACTATTCCCATCCCCTGGAAACAATTATCAACCCAAAGCTCCAAATTCTAACACCCAAAGACACACTAGTGAAATTAAATGTTAGGTGTACTTGCACCGCCAAAAAATGTCAGTACCTAATTTCAAAATAAATATCACATTACACATAAAAATGTCAAAATTTAAATACCAAATTAAAAATTGATCCAAACAAAAATTAGGTACTAAAAGGGGACCACTTTGAAAATATGGGATTAGCATGCATAAACCTAATTACTTGGCTACACAAAGAGTTGAATTTGCTTTTGTTTTGTTTCTAGTCACGTGCTATGGTTAGGATAGCATCTGTAGCATGTGAAATGTTTCGGCTGATAAAAGTTCCAATTTGGTCATTAATGGTTTAACAGTAGCTTCAGCTACTATAGGTATAGAATAAATATTGTACATGTTTTCCGTACATCTCATGATGTTGATTTTTAATAAAATTTACATGCTTTCTCATTTGAAACATTTCTAAAAAATTAGATAATGATCATTGAACTATTAAATAATTATCAAATAATTAATTATTACATGTTATACTGTATTTTATTGCCGCCGATTCCAATACTTTGTTATGTTAAAAAAAGTCAATACTTGTTTTTAGAAGTGTTTCAAAGAAAAAATAAAATATTTTTTTTGAAATAATTTGACAAGATAATTTGTTTGAAAATACCGAACGCATTCAAATGGCCATTTAGAACATTATAAGTATGAATTTGTAACAGATATTATCCTTTTAACTAAATGATATTAAAATTATAAGTATGAAATAATCATAATTGAACATGCATAATTAAAGAAAATGATAGGTGTCTAATTGCACCGCCAAAAAAAGTCAGGTACCTAATTTCATATAAAATATTAGGTACTATATATGTATGTCTATAGACTATAATGTATACTCAACTGTGGCATTTTGCCTCCCCTTGCACTAAAGCAATTAATATGCACTGATTGAGGACCACAATGGCTATATAATTACATATTGCATGCTTTTATGCTAAAGTATTCAAAACATCATAGGGCAACAATTAGGGGTTCAAAAATATTGAATTCGCCGTGATTCGATCTAAACATTAAAATTAATGACGAAACCATTTTAATACCGATTCCGTACCTGAACACCCAGTTATGTGTAGAAGAAACAAAAGCACCCACCGCAATCTGCTACTCTTCCGCCAGCTCCCAACCGAAACCAAAATCAGTGAGCAAAAACATAAAAATCAAAATCAAAAGACGTTATCATCTATCTATCTGCATGGCAAAACGACTTCTCCAATGTTTTTTTTTATAATTAATATCATCTTAATTAGTTTAATCTGCAATTATTTCATCGTTTGTCTTAAAAAACATTTCCCCTTGTGTATTTTCCCCGTTGAGGGTGAGTTGTGGTGGACTAAAAATAGGCAAGTTTCAAAATTTGTTGGACTTTTAGATATCATTTTAGGTTTTTTTTTTTTGTAGTTTTTGACAAGTTTCAATACTTACAAAATAAGTTTCGATACTTTGTCCAAACACCTAAAATGTTATAAGAAAAATAAGTATCGAAACTTGTCAAAAATCACGAAAAAAATCAACCTAAAATGTTATAAAAAATTCTAACAATTTAAATTTTTGGACAAATTTCAAACTTACCATTTTTTTAACTACACTCTAAATCTACCACACTTTAGACTCGCCCAATGGTCAAAGAAATGATTAAAAAATCTATTTTAATTAATATTACCATTTTTAGCAATAGAAATACCCCATGTTATATCTTACACCAAATCTGATCATGGGTTTTAGGTAAATAACATTTTCTAATCATTTCTTCAACAAGTAAAATACAAAAGGGAAAGGTATTTAAGACATCACATGGGCTTAATCAAGTCATGGATTAAAATATATACGTAAATAATATATATGTATATATAAACATGATATAAAACTATGGAAAATTCTACAACGGGCGACGAACATTGATAAACATATTAACGATGAACATCGATGAACACCATTATTTTTTTTTAATTTTAAAATCTAAATAACTAAAATTATAATTAAAATTATCTCTTAAAAAATAAAAATCAAATTTAATAGTTACTTTATAATATTTTTTAATAGGTTAGAATCAAATATACACAATTCTCCTAAACCCTAACAAAATCAATCTCTTAAAAAAATAGAAATCAGTTTATAATTTTTTAATAGATTAGAATAAATAATATGAGAATTGGGTATATTTGATTAATCTATTAAAAAATTATAAACTGATTTCTATTTTTTTAAGAGATTGATTTTGTTAGGGTTTAGGAGAATTTGATATATTTGATTCTAACCTATTAAAAATATTATAAAGTAAATATTAAATTTGATTTTTATTTTTTTAAGAGACAATTTTAATTATAATTTTAGTCTTTTAGATTTTTAAATTTTTTTTAAAAATTAATGGCGTTCATCGATGTTCATCGTTAGTGGTGTTCATCAATGTTCGTCGCACGTGGTAGACTCATCCTAAAACTATAATATACATACATAATGTAGAATGAAATCTTTTCCCGTATGCTTTACAAAATAATATATATCTACAATATTAAATATAAGGAAAATTCTACAATGGGCGATGAATATCGCTGAACACCACTAACGATGAACACCGATGAACATTATTAAATTAATTAATAAAGATTAAAAATTTTAAGGACTCGACGTACAATTAATAATTATTTAAAATAAAATTTTAATTAAATTATTTTTTATATATATTCTATTTTTAATTTTTATTTTTCAAATAATTGGATTAAATATCAACCATAATCCATCCCTAAATTTAAAAAAAATCAATCCTATTATTCTCCTTGCCATTCCGGCCAGCCGCTGTCGCCGTTAGCCACCGTTCGTCTCTGATATTGTCGTGGTCGCGCCTCCGTCTCTGCTGCAAACTGACGCCGTTCGAGATCAATGAGGCCTTTTTGAAGGTCTCTATAGAGTCATAATATGACGTAATTCCATTATGTTGAATCTCTATGATTTCCAATTTCGATCCATTGTTTATATTAAATTTTCTTGTTGATTTGTAGGAAAAAATGTTAGTACTTTTTAATTTGCTGATTAAATTTTGATTGTAAATTCTGATTTTATATTTAAAAATAGTTGTTTACCGATTTGAATATTATTGGTTTCATTGATTATATGGCTTTTTATTGTAAATTCTGAGGTTCTATTAATGTTTATAATTAGCTGATGTTTACTGATTGGAGTATTATTGTTTTGCGTTATGTTAATTTTCATTGATTATTTGTTTGTTTGTTTTTTGCGAATCCGAATTTCTAATAATGTCTAAAATGAGCTGTTGTTGAGTTCTGTCTAATGAAAAGGAGTGGTGAAGATTCTTAATACAATTGACACCACTTTTGCAGGCTGTGGATTATGGGGTTCATAGGCTTTGGGGTAAATTTTCTATTCTTTGGGATATCAGTTCTGCTGTATTTTTATAGTTTAGGCGGCTTATTTATGTCTTGGTTGTCCAGAATATTAACCCAAATCATGGGGAATCCTCTTGTCCCTTTTCTTTATCCGTTTTTTTTTCTTTTACAAAATTGCACTTTTCACTTTAGTGTTTTTGCTTTTGATTTCTTCAACTTTTATGTTAGTAGCCTTCGACTTGATTTGGGTAGCTCTTTGAGCACCAACTTTTCTTTCGTTGTTTCTTTTTGATGTTTTTGCCGCTCAAACTGAAAATGCATCTAATGTATCTATTCTCTTTTATTGCCCTTTAATTCACAAGGCCTCATCTTCATAGCACAATCAGGATCCCATGTCATTTACTTGTCCATAGACTTCTGTCTCATTTGCCCCCGGTGTAGGGGTGATCCTTGGTTTGGGTTCGATCAAAAAAAAAAATTTAAAAGGCTCAAATGGGGACAACAATAGGTATATTTTTTTCTTTTTCTTTCTATGTGAAGGGAATTGAAGGAATGTCAAATGTCCTCCCATACACGGATATCAAAATTGGTCTTTAGGGGGCGATGTTTTGGGGTTATCGCTTCATTGAAGGACCTTAAACAACAATGCCCGAGAGGGAAAAATCACTCAATGGGAGTGGCTCATTATTCCTGAACACTCATTGTCATTCCTCCCTTGGCCTAAGTAGAATAAAGGGTTTTCATATTTATAGCGTTCTCACAACATTCAGTCTTTTAGAAAATTGAATTAAAGTTAATCTCAAAAAAGTATATACATGTGTAATTGGAAAACAAGAGTAAACTTATGAAATGTTTAAAAAATTAAGGAATACCAGAATATTTTCTAAATAGCAAAATGAAAATTTTGTTATGATAACTATACTCTTTATGAAAAAAATCTACAGCTTAACTTATTCCTTTTGAATTTTCTCCAAATGCACAGGGATCAATGGATTTGAATTGCCTTTACCGGTAGTCGTTTGCTCCGGGCTAGTTGTACCATTCCCCTGGGTACAATCAGTTTTCACCAATAATGAGGATTGACTTTTTGCAAAGGATTTATTTCCCTTCGACCATTCGTAAAAATGGATTTTTCGATGGACATTTGAATTATCCATTGTCTTAAACTTCACCGTATTTAAGCACGTTGTGCCAACATTTCTGTCGAACTTGCCCAAACATCGCTTCTTCTTTCATGAAGCGATGTAACGTCTCCAATTCATTTTTCTTGAAATCGATATTTGCATTTTTCCCAAATGCACAGGGATTAACGGATTTGAATTGCCTTTACCGGTAGCCGTTTGCTCCGGGCTAGTTGTACCATTCCCCTGGGTACAATCAGTTTTCACCAATAATGAGAATTGAATTTTTGCAAAGGATTTATTTTCCTTCGACCATTCGTAAAAATGGATTTTCGATGGACATTTGAATTATCCATTGTCTTAAATTTTATCGCGTTTAAGCACGTTGTGCCAACATTTCTGTCGGACTTGCTCAAACATCGCTTCTTCTTTCATGAAGCGATGTAATGTCTCCAATTCACTTTTCTTAAACTGAGACTTGCATTTTTCTCAAATGCACAAGGATTAACGGATTTGAAATGCCTTTACCGGTAGCCATTTGCTCCGGGCTAGTTGTACCATTCCCCTGGGTACAATCAATTTTCACAAATCATGGAAATTGGATTTTTGTAAGGGATTTATTTTCCTCGTATACGATATTGTCTTAAACATTGCATTGTTTTTACTTTTTTCTTCTTCTTCTTTTTTAGTCTTAATTTTCATAATAGCTCGATATAAGCCCAGATTGACAAAAACTAAAGGGGTTCAAGGTCCGGACAAAATTAGTGATTACAGGTATGTGTTATTTCTGACAGAGGCACAACGCTATTGTGGGCGCTAGAATGTTTGGGTGACTACTGGAAGCCTCCATACATTCACCACCGTTTTTGCTTGCGGCACAGAGCCGCAAACTACCTGCAGCAATTCAAGAATCGTGATGAACGTGAAATGGTGCTCACAATGGGTACGTCCTTTATGTCATTTTCATTTACTATATTACTTGTTGCTCGCTTTCATTTACGACCTTTTTGCATGTGTTTTTCGCCCATAACTATTCATTTGTCATCCCGTAGGTAACTCGCACTACAGACAAGAGGTGGATGACCTGCTCGAGGAACTGAGAGCGAGAAACAAACATGGCGCATATTACCTTGAAAAAATCCTAAGGGAAAAATGGCTTTGATCGTATGACGAGGATAAACGCTATGCTATGGTCACATGACAACGAACTTGGCTGAGGCAGTGAACTCATCACTGAAGGGAGTGCGGCAGTTGCCTATCACTTCCATTGTCAAAGCGACCTATTATCGTTTGGCTACCCTTTTTGCAACCTTGGGAAGGCAAGCAACTGAGTACATGGCAGGTGGACACAAAGTCCATCCAGATTTCAGCACAAAACTGCATACTCAATTGGGCCAATCAAGACAGATGACTGCAACTCTATTCTCGCGAGAAGGACACAAGTTTCGCGATTGAATGAAAATTAACACCTCTATCCCTTGTTTCGTTTCTTTGTTATGTTCTAATAAAATGTCGGTTTCTTGTTCAAAATTACCACAATTCCAACCAGTTTCGCTACCCTTGCATACCATCTTCCTTCACAGCAGCCGGAAAACAACGCAATGCTTAATTTCACCTATCTTTCTGTTCGCCAGCATCCTGTGGATTGTCTCCTCCTCTAATCAGACTCGTCTCCCAGAGACGAATTGTCTGGAAGAACAAAGATCTCCTCTGTTGCAACTGCATATACTATTTACTATTTATAATGCTTCAAATTTCACTTTCTGCTTTTTGATCTCAAAAGGATTGCTTCTCATGGGAAGTAGTTACCTGCAATTCCCATGGTCAAGTCATTGGTCTTGATCTTAGCTTCAAAAACCTTTATGGCAACTTTTCAACTGCTATCTTTCTTTTGATAAATAAAGTTTGAGTTGTAAAATATGACACGTCAACTCGAATAACTCGAAATTTTTTGACTCGACTAATTTGAACGTTTACCCCTATTTTTAACAAATAATAAAGGGTTTAAAACCATGATTTTCAAAACAAATTTAATTAATGTATGTGATATAACCAACCCTTTCCCCCCACCACGAACAAGTAGCACACAAGTAGAGTAAACACCTATAAAAGATACAATAGCCAAACCAAATTAAAACCACTTGCTACAATAAAATACAGAACTAGAACATAGGCACAAAGATCTCGCCCATCTCCATATCATTGGGATATACTCGATTCATTAATCTGCAACACTAAGATGACATTTTCTTCCACCAAACGCCATTGCCACCTCAACTTCCTCTTCTTCATTCTTTTTTTCTCTATTCTTCACATCACATGCTGAGGAAACTGATCCAAGAATCAATAATGAAAGACCAGCTCCAACTCTATCAACAACACCTCATCACAAACACAAAGGTCATATGAAACATATGACATGGGTTTTCGTGTTCCTCGATAGAGGCTCAATTGAGATTTTATCTGGGTTTTTCTTCTCGGTGATGTTTAAGCTGACCTTTGGAAATGTTCTAGGACAAAAAAAAGATTTGGGGACCACAATATTCAGCTCATTAATAGAAAAAGTTGAGGACTTAGCATTTCTAAGGTAGATGATGGCTTGGATTCGTTGGAGATCATAGGTAGAGAAGTGTGTGGGGAAGTTTACAAAGCTAAATTACCTGAAAGTGATGGGAAAAATAATTGCTATTAAAAAGGTCATTCAACCTCCAAGACATGCAGTTAAGTTAACTTATGAAGATATCGAACTTCTAAGCAAAATAACGCATCAAATCCGAGTGGATATCGTCACTGTTGGTCACCAGAATGTTCTTCTTTTATTGGAGCATGTTCCATGTCCAGACAATAAGTTACTTATTTATGAGTTCATGAAGAATGGAAGCTTACATGATCTTTTGCGGCAAGTTTCATCAGGTACAAGGGAGCTCGATTGACCTGCTCAACAAAAGGTCGATGCTAGAGTTGTAGTAGTGCTTGAACATTTGCACATGGACCATAGTCCCCGCATTATTCACCGAGATTTGAAACCGAAAAGCATCATTCTCGACGATGATATAGAAGTTAGAGTCACAGATTTCAGGCTCGCGAAAAAAAATTTCGATGCAAACTTACACGTGAGCACATTGTATTTGGTCGACACATTTGAACATATAGCGCCTAAATGTGGTGAAACGTTCCAGTTAACTGCCAAGTGCGATGTTTAGAGCTTCGGGATTATACTCGATATTCTGGTAATGAGAAAATATCCATCTAACAAGTTCATTGAACATACTGATGGAATGAGCATGGTGGGATGGATGAGGATCCTAAACTTTTGAGAAAAGGACATAACGAGAAAATCATTTTAGTCCTCAGAATTGCTTGTTTTTTCATTTTGGATGATCCAAAGGCGAGACCCATCAGTAATGTTGTTCGAACAATGTTATCTTTAACCAACAACAAAGCTAGCTTATCTAACTTTGTCGGTCAAATTTATGATTTTGTATAAAGTTTAGATTTAGTAATCTGTAGTTTGTGGAGAACTCAGAAGAGACTGAATCAGAAGAAATTTGTAGTTTAAGATAACATTATTCGAACAACCTTATTGTTGTGTCTCGCCTTTGAATCATCCAAAGTGAAATAGTAAGCAATTTTGAGGACCAAAATGATTTTCTCGTCATGCCCTTTTCCCAGCAGTTTAGGATCGATGGCTTTGATTCCTTGAAATTAGTATTTCCTCATTCATCCCACCATGCTCATTCCATCAGTGTGTTCGAAGAACTTGTCGGATGGACGTTTTCCTATCACCAGAACACCGAGTATAATTCAGAAGCTGTATACATCGCATTTGTCAGTTAACTGGAACGTTTTACCACATTGCAGCGCCATATATTCGAATGTGCCAACCAAATGTAATGTGTTCACGTGTCTGTTTGCTTCAGACATTGCTTACGCGAGCTCGAAATCTGTGACTGTAGCTTTCATATCATCGTCGAGCAGAATGTTTTTTAGTTTCAATTCTCGGTGAATAATGCGGGGATTATGGTCCATGTGCAAATGTTCAAGCGCTGCTGCAACTCCGACAACGACTTTTTACCTAGAAAGCTAGACGAGTTCCTTTTTGCCCGTTAAAACTTGCCGCAAAAGATCATATAAGCTTCCATTCTTTATGAACTCATAAATAAGTAAATGATAATCTGGAATGGGAACATGCACCAATAAAGGAAAGATGTTTCGGTGGCCGACGGTGGCGATTTCCGCTCGGATTTGATGCGTTGTATTGTTTAGAAGTTTGCTATCTTCATCAGTCAACTCAGCTTCATGCCTTGGATGCTGAATGACCTTCTTAATAACAATAATTTCCCTCATCACTTACAGGCAATTCAACTTTGTAAACTTCCCCACACCCTCCTATGCCTATGATCTTCAACGAATCCAAGCCATCATTTGCCTCCATAAATGTTAAACCCTTAGCTTTATTTATTAACGAGTTGAATATTGGTGGCCCCGAATTTTTTCTTTGTCCTCGAACAGTTTCAAAGGCCATCTTAAACATCATTGAGAAGAAAAATCAAGATAAAGTTCCAACTAACCCTCCGTCGAGGAACACGAAAACCCATGCCATAAGTTTCATATGACCTTTGTGTTTGTGATGAAGTGTTGTTAATAAAGCTGGAGCTGCACTTTCATTATTGTTTCTTGGATCAGTTTTCTCAGCATGAGATTGAAGAATAGAGAAAAAAATGAAGAAGAGGAGGTTAAGGTGGCAGTGACGTTTGGTGGGAAAAAATGTCATCTTAGTTTTGGAGATTAGTGTATCGAGTATATACTAATGACATGGATGTGGGCAAGATCTTTGTGCTTCTATTCTAGTTTTCTATTCTGTTTTAGCGAGTGGTTTTATTTTGGTTTGGCTAGTGTATCTTTTATAAGACTTTACTCTGTTTGTGTGTTACTTGTTCGTGGTGGAGGGGAAGGGGCTGATTATATCGCATATATTAATTAAATCTATTTTGAAAGTCATAGATTTAGAGTTGTAAAATATGACGCGTCAACTTGAATAACTCGAAATTTTTTGACTCGACTAATTCGAACGTTTACCCCTATTTTTAACAAATAATAAAGGGTCTAAAACCATGATTTTCAAAACAAATTTAATTAATGTATGTGATATAACCAACCCATTCCCCCTCACCACGAACAAGTAGCGCACAAGTAGAGTAAACACCTATAAAAGATACAATAGCCAAACCAAATTAAAACCACTCGCTAAAATAAAATACAGAACTAGAACATAGGCACAAAGATCTCGCCCATCTCCATATCATTGGAATATACTCGATTCATTAATCTACAACACTAAGACGACATTTTCTTCCACCAAACGCCATTGCCACCTCAACCTCCTCTTCTTCATTCTTTTTTTCTCTATTCTTCCCATCACATGTTGAGGAAACTGATTCAAGAAGCAATAATGAAAGACCAGCTCCAACTCTATCAACAACACCTCATCACAAACCCAAAGGTCATATGAAACATATGGCATGGGTTTTCGTGTTCCTCGATGGAGGGTCAATTAGGATTTTATCTGGGTTTTTATTATCGGTGATGTTTAAGCTGACCTTTGGAAATGTTCTAGGACAAAAAAAGATTCGGGGACCGCAATATTCAGCTTATTAACAGAAAAAGCTGAGGATTTAGCATTTCTGAGGTAGATGATGGCTTGGATTCGTTGTAGATCATAGTTAGAGAAGTGTGTGGGGATGTTTACAAAGCTAAATTACCTGAAAGTGATGGGAAAATTATTGCTATTAAGAAGGCCATTCAACCTCCAAGACATGTAGTTAAGTTGACTGATGAAGATAGCAAACTTCTAAATAAAATAACGTATCAAATCCGAGCGAAGATCGTCACTGTCGGTCACCGGGATGTTCTTCTTTTATTGGCGCATGTTCCCTATCCAGACGATAACTTACTTATTTATGAGTTCATTAAGAATGGAAGCTTACATGATCTTTTGCTGCAAGTTTCATCAGGTACAAGGGAGCTCGATTGAAATGCTCAACAAAAGGTCGATGTTAGAGTTGTAGTAGTGCTTGAACATTTGCACATGGACCATAGTCCCCGCATTATTCACCGAGATTTGAAACCTAAAAGCATCATTCTCGACGATGATATAGAAGTTAGAGTCACAGATTTCAGGCTTGCGAAAGAAAATTTCGATGCAAACATACACGTGAGCACATTGTATTTGGCCGACACATTTGGATATATGGCGCCTGAATGTGGTGAAACGTTCCAGTTAACTGACAAGTGCGATGTTTACAGCTTTGGGATTATACTCGATATTCTGGTAATGGGAAAATATCCATCTAACAAGTTCATTGAACATACTGATGGAATGAGCATGGTGGGATGGATAAGGATCCTAAACTTTTGAGAAAAGGACATGACGAGAAAATCATTTTGGTCCTTAGAATTGCTTGTTTTTTCATTTTGGATGATCCAAAGGCGAGACCCAGCAGTAAGGTTGTTCGAATAATGTTGTCTTAAAGCAACAATAAAGCTAGCTCATCTAACTTTGTTGGTCAAATTTATGATTTTGTATAAAGTTTAGATTTAGAAATCTGTAGTTTGTGGAGAACTCAGAAGAGACTAAATCAGAAGAAATTTGTAGTTTAAGATAACATTATTCGAACAACCTTATTGCCGTGTCTCGCCTTTGGATCATCCCAAGTGAAATAGTAAGCAATTTTGAGGACTGAAATGATTTTCTCGTCATGCCCTTTTCCCAGCAGTTTAGGATCGATGGCTTTGATTCCTCCTCATTCATCCCACCATGCTCATTCCATCAGTGTGTTCGAAGAACTTGTCGGATGGACGTTTTCCCATCACCAGAACACCGAGTATAATTCAAAAGCTGTAAACATCGCACTTGTCAGTTAACTGGAACGTTTTACCACATTGCAACACCATATATTCAAATGTTCCAGCCAAATGCAATGTGTTCACGTGTGCGTTTGCATCAGACATTGCTTTCGCGAGCTCGAAATCTGTGACTGTAGTTTTCATATCATCGTCGAGATGAATGTTTTTTAGTTTCAATTCTCGGTGAATAATGCGGGGATTATGGTATATGTGCAAATGTTCAAGCGCTGCTGCAACTCTGACAATGACTTTTTGCCTAGCAGGGTAGTCGAGCTCCTTTTTACCCGCTAAAACTTGCCGCAAAAGATCATGTAAGCTTTCATTATTCATGAACTCATAAATAAGTAAATGACAATCTGGAATGGGAACATGCACCAATAAAGAAAGGATGTTTCGATGACCGACGGTGGCAATCTTCGTTCGAATTTGATGCGTTGTATTGTTTAGAAGTTTGCTATCTTCATCAGTCAACTCAGCTGTATGCCTTGGATGCTGAATGACCTTTATAATAGCAATAATTTCTCTCATCACTTCTAGGCAATTCAACTTTGTAAACTTCCCTACACCCTCCTATGCCTATGATCTCCAACGAATCCAAGCCATCATTTGCCTCCATAAATGTTAAACCCTTAGCTTTATTTGTTAACGGGTTTAATATTGGTGGCCCCGAATTTTTTCTTTGTCCTCGAACAGTTTCAAAGGCCATCTTATACATCACTGAGAAGAAAAATCAAGATAAAGTTCCAACTAACCCTCCGTCGAGGAACATGAAAACCCATGCCATAAGTTTCATATAACCTTTGTGTTTGTGATGAAGTGTTGTTAATGAAGCTAGAGCTGCACTTTCATTATTGCTGTTTGGATCGGTTTTCTCAGCATGGGATTGAAGAATAGAGAAAAAAAATGAAGAAGAGGAGGTTAAGGTGGCAGTGGCGTTTGGTAGAAAAAAAATGTCATCTTAGTTCTGGAGATTAGTGTATCGAGTATATACCAAAGATATGGATGCAGGCAAGATCTTTATGCCTTTATTCTAGTTTTCTATTCTGTTTTAGCGAGTGGTTTTATTTTGGTTTGGCTAGTGTATCTTTTATAAGAGTTTACTTTGTTTGTGTGCTACTTGTTCGTGGTGGAGGGGAAGAGACTGGTTATATCGCATATATTAATTAAATCTATTTTGAAAGTCATAGGTTTAGAGTTGTAAAATATGACGCGCCAACTAGAATAACTCGAAATTTTTTGACTCGACTAATTCGAATGTTTACCCCTATTTTTAACAAATAATAAAGGGTCTAAAACCATGATTTTCAAAACAAATTTAATTAATTTATGTGATATAACCAACCCTTCCCCTCCACCACGAACAAGTAGCGCACAAGCAGAGTAAACACCTATAAAAGATACAATAGCCAAACCAAATTAAAACTACTCGCGAAAATAAAATACAGAACTAGAACATAGGCACAAAGATCTCGCCCAGCTCCATATCATTGGGATATACTCGATTCATTAATCTGGAACACTAAGATGACATTTTCTTCCACAAAACACCATTGCCACCTCAACCTCCTCCTCTTCATTCTTTTTTTTTCTCTATTCTTCACATCACATGTTGAGGAAATTGATCCAAAAAGCATTAATGAAAGACCAGCTCCAACTCTATCAACAACACCTCATCACAAACAAAAAGGTCATATGAAACATATAGCATGGGTTTTCGTGTTTCTCGATGGAGGGTCAATTGAGATTTTATCTGGGTTTTTCTTCTCGGTGATGTTTAAGCTGACCTTTGGAAATGTTCTAGGACAATGAAAAGATTCAGGACCGCAATATTCAGCTCATTAATAGAAAAAACTAAGGATTTAGCATTTCTAAGGTAGATGATGGCTTGGATTCGTTGGAGATCATAGGTAGAGGAGTGTGTGGGGAAGTTTACAAAGTTAAATTACCTTAAAGTGATGGGAAAATTATTGCTATTAAGAAGGTCATTCAACCTCTAAGACATTCAGCTAAGTTGACTGATAAAGATAGCAAACTTTTAAATAAAATAACGTATCAAAACCGGGCAGAGATCGTCACTGTCGGTCACCGGAATGTTCTTCCTTTATTGGCGTATGTTCCCTGTCCAGATGATAAGTTATTTATGAGTTCATGAATAATGGACGCTTACATGATCTTTTGCGGCAAGTTTCATCAGGTACAAGGGAGCTCGATTGACCTGCTCAACAAAAGGTCGATGTTAGAGTTGTAGTAGTTCTTGAACATTTGCACATGGACCATAGTCCCCACATTATTCAACGAGATTTGAAACCGAAAAGCATCATTCTCGACGATGATATAGAAGTTAGAGTCACAAATTTTAGGCTCGCGAAAGAAAATTTCGATACAAAAATACACGTGAGCACATTGTATTTGGTCGACACATTTAGATATATGGTGCCTGAATGTGGTGAAACGTTACGGTTAACTGACAAGTGCGATGTTTACAGCTTCAAGATTATACTCAATATTCTGGCAATGGGAAAATATCCATCTAACAAGTTCATTGAACATACTGATGAAATGAGCATGGTGGGATGGATGAGGATCCTAAACTTGTAAGAAAAGGACATGACGAGAAAATCATTTTGGTCCTCAGAATTACTTGTTTTTTTTCCATTTTGGATGATCCAAAGGCGAGACACAACAGTAAGGTTGTTCGAATAATGTTGTCTTAAAGCAACAACAAAGCTAGCTCATCTAACTTTGTTGGTCAAATTTATGATTTTGTATGAAGTTTAGATTTAGAAATCTGTAGTTTGTGGAGAACTCAGAAGAGACTGAATCAGAAGAAATTTATAGTTTAAGACAACGTTATTCGAACAACCTTACTGCTGTGTCTCGCCTTTGGATCATCCAAATTGAAAAAGTAAGCAATTTTGAGAAACGAAATGATTTTCTCGTCATGCCCTTTTCCCAACAGTTTAGGATCGATGGCTTTGATTCCTTGTAATTAGTATTTCCTCATTCATCCCACCATGCTCATTCCATTAGTGTGTTCGAAGAACTTGTCGGATGGACGTTTTCCCATCACCAGAACAACGAGTATAATTCAGAAGCTGTAAACATCGCACTTGTCAGTTAATTGGAACATTTTACCACATTGCAGCGCCATATATTCGAATGTGCCAGCCAAATGCAATGTGTTCACGTGTTTGTTTGCATCAGACATTGCTTTCGCGAGTTCGAAATCTGTGACTGTAGCTTTCATATTATCGTCGAGTAGAATGTTTTTTGGTTTCAAATCTCGGTGAATAATGCGGGGACTATGGTCCATGTGCAAATGTTCAAGCGCTGCTGCAACTCTGACAACGACTTTTTGCCTAACAGGCTAGTCGAGCTCATTTTTACCCGCTAAAACTTGCCGCAAAAGATCATGTAAGCTTCCATTCTTCATGAACTCATAAATAAGTAAATGACAATCTGGAATGGGAACATGCACCAATAAAGGAAGGATGTTTCGGTGACCGACGGTGGCGATGATGTGAGCACGTTTATGCCTACCAACGATGCAACTTCAAACTTTCAGGGAAGTTTGCTTTTTCATTTGTTACATATTGATGTGTAACATTTCTTATACTTATATTATTTATATCAGTGTGTTTACTATGTATATAGTATGTTTGGTGTGTTTTGAATAAGTATAACTTATGGTGTGTTTATATTTGTTTGTGTGTTAATAAATAATTGTGCACTTGTTTACGATTTGTATTATTGTTTCCATTAAGTTTACAATGCTTTGATGGAAGTTTGTTGCCTTTTGACATAGGTACGTAGGAGGACACTAGCTCAAGTGAGTATATGCAGCTCCACTTCAGCTCAAGTGAGCATATGCAGCTCAAATCCAGCTCAGGAGAGTGCAACCAGCTCATTTTCAGCTCATCACACTTTCAGCTAGTTCGTTTCAGCTCAGCTCATTTCCAGTCAGCTCAACTTTAGCTCCACTAGCTCAACTTCAGCTGACAAGTCCAAAAGTAGCTGAAAAGCGTCTTGCATATCGGGGAGTGTGCTAGTGCACATGTGGCAGCCTAGGTGGCATCCAGTCATCTCCAGCACCCACGTGGCAGCTTGACACATTTGTGTGAATGTGCAGCCGAATCAGCCCGTTTTCTCCTTCATTATATGCCATTTGCAAGAAAGGATAAACCCGAGTGGTTATGTTTGAATTTCAAACATAAAAATCACATGTTAAATGTGATTTTCATGTGTTTTGGGCGCCTAAACTTGTGGCTGCCAATTGAGTCCGCCCAAAAGGAGTTATTTTCACTCAAATTCAATTTTTAAACTCCTTTTAATATCAGCCACACAACTTAAACGAATTTGGCAGCCCTTGTACCTATATATATGTGTTTAAACAATGTAATTTGGTAAGATATTTTGGAAATAAAATTTGTTTGAGAGAGTTTCTCTTGTTCGGTTCTTTTTAGAACTATCTTTTGACATTTCAGACTTTGTTTTGAATTGTAAAATTTACTTGATACTTCGGGTTCCTAGATCGCTATCTAGTGGGTCCAAGTCCTCCGACGTGAAGCATATTCGATTCGGGTTTGCTCAGTAGATTGTGCAGGTTCTTTCGAGCTTTCCGTCTTTGACGTTAGACATATTCGATTCGGGTTCGTTCAACAGATTGTTCGAGTTCTTTCGAGTTTAACATTGCCAAACTTTCGCTGATTTTTCCAGCAACGTTTCAGCCATTTTAGGACACTGAAACAGCCATGAACGCTACTTGAAGCATTCGTCCTTTTTCGTCGTCCAAATCTGCCTAGAAATTCCTACACCCTTTTTCTTTGTTTCTTTTTATTTCTTTATATTTTTCTTGTTATTTTAACTATCTAAAAACATTCATTCTTGTGTTATATTTCAGAGAAATGTTTGCTACGATCCTAGATCCGTTTACGAACAAGGAGCGTTGTTTCTGAAGCAACGTACCCTTTATCATATGGTATCAGAGCCAGGAAGGATGTTTCGGTGACCGACGGTGGCGATCTCTACTCGAATTTGATGCGTTGTATTGTTTAGAAGTTTGCTATCTTCATCAGTCAACTCAGTTGTATGCCTTGGACGCTGAATGACCTTCTTAATAGCAATAATATCCCTCATCGCTTCCACGCAATTCAACTTTGTAAACTTCCCTACACCCTCCTATGCCTATGATCTCCAACGAATCCAAGCCATCATTTGCCTCCATAAATGTTAAACCCTTAGCTTTATTTATTAACGGGTTGAATATTGGTGGCCCCGAATTTTTTCTTTGTCCTCGAACAGTTTGAAAGGCTATCTTAAACACCACTGAGAAGAAAAGTCAAGATAAAGTTCTAACTAACCCTCCGTCGAGGAACACGAAAACCCATGCCATAAGTTTCATATGACCTTTGTGTTTGTGATGAAGTGTTGTTAATGAAGCTGGAGCTGCACTTTCATTATTGCTTCTTGGATCTGTTTTCTTAGCATGGGATTGAAGAATAGAGAAAAACAATGAAGAAGAGGAGGGTAAGGTGGCAGTGACGTTTGGTGGAAAAAAATGTCATCTTAGTTTTAGAGATTAGTGTATCGAGTATATCCCAATGATATAGATGTGGGCAAGATCTTTGTGCCTCTATTCTAGTTTTGTATTATGTTTTAGCGAGTGGTTTTATTTTGGTTTGGCTAGTGTATCTGTTGAGTTGTGTGGAGCTCGATTCGATCAACCAATTTTGCTCACCAAGTGGTGGAGAGGTGGATATTTGGGTGGAAGGGTTAAGGAAGCTAAAATGAAGATTGACACAATGATTTATAGTGGTTCAACCTTCTAACCAAGGTCTACATCCACTACCTTAGCTTCCCACTAAGGATTTCTCAACCAATTCCACTAATTGATTCGTCCCCTTTTCTAGGATTAGGAGGAAACCCTTACAACCGATCAAGCTTCTACCCAAGCCTTGATCAAACCCTCTTTTACAAAGAGACAATGAAAGCAAACTTAAACCCTCTAATAGGTGTTTGTTTGCACAATGAAGCACTCACCCAAAACCTAAAACACTTGAGCAAATTTGACAATTTTGGCTCACTAGTGTTTGTCTATACAAGAAATGACAAATTAAGCACTAAGACAATTTCTTGATCATTTGATGTTTGACAATATGAGCATTAGCCTTCTCTTGATGCTTGGAGGTCCCTTTTATACTCCCAAATGAGTTTCTAGCCGTTTATGGTCGTTGGGGATGTTTTGGAGCCGTTGGAAGCCATTTAAGTTGAGCTTTAAATGCTCACCTGCACAATAGTTTCGAAACCTTTGAAGAGGTTTCGAAACCTTAAGAGGGTTTAGAAAAACTAGCTGTTTTATAGCCGTTTGTAGCCGTTACAGGGCCAAAGTTTCGAAACCTTTACAAGGTTTCGAAACCTTTGAGCCAAAGTTTCGAAACCTTGTAAAGGTTTCGAAACCTTTGCTTAGGTTTCTACAAACAGAGGCTACTGCCCAGATAAGTTTCGATACCTTATTTAAGGTTTTGAAACTTTCTTCTAAAAACATGTATTTTGGGCATTTTCTTGACTTTAAAATGTATATTCAATATAGGTGCAAAGTCAAAACATTTTAAACATATTTTTCAAGTTGTTTTTGACTAAAAACATATTTTAAATTCTTTTCAATTTAGTCCAAAACATTTTTCAAATATTATATCAAAACATTAGTTCTACAATCTCCCCCTTTTTGATATAATAAAACTAACTTGAAAAATTGTTTGGGATTCTCCCCCTTTAACTTTAAAAATGTGAATAAGAGATTAAATATATGAAATCAAATAAAGCTCCCCCTTATTCATTTGAAAATTCAATTTTTCAAACCAATTTCTCCCCCTTTTTGTTATATCAAAAAGAATTTAAAATGACATTTAAGTTCAAGATAACATAGGAGGCAAAAAAAATTTGACACACTTAAAATTTTGGTTTTAAAAATTGGCTCCCCCTTACTCAAAGCATCATTGAAATTGTTAGTCCATCATATATGATCATCTAGTTGAATTAAAAAAAATAAACAAAAGAAATCAAAAACAACTAGAATTTTACCAACACTTGAACTCAAGGTAGGATGTGAAGCTTTCCTTCTTCAAGTGTTCTTCCTTGTGTGAATGGAGCTCCCCCTTAATGTTTGACTTGTTGAACATCTCCATCACACCTAGCAAAAGACAATCAAGTAATTTTTGGTATCCAAATTGCTTTGGATCCATAAACGTTAGTAGCACAAAATTTAGTCCCCTTAGGATTTCATTTTTCAATTTCATCCTTTCTAGTTGAAGTGGTTAGTCCTTTTGGGACCCAAACACTTCTAAAACATTTTCCTTTAACAAATCTAGGGGCACTAGATTGTCTAACATAAAAATTTGATTTTCCAAAATTGTTTTTCTTTTCAATCTCTTTGGAAATCAAATCTTTTTCATCTTGAACTTTTTGAAGCAATTTTTTTAAATCAAGACATTTTAATTCAAACTCTTCAAGTTTTGCTTCAAGTTCAAGTTTGGTTTTAGAAAGCAAATCATTTTGAATTTTTAACTTTGAAACCAATTTATTGTTTTTCAAAATGTGGCTTTTAAAATCTAAAACCAAATCATCATAGGCATCTTGTAATTCATCAAAGGAATAAGAACATGAAGTAGATGAATTAGAAGTTACCTTTGAATCTTCTTCGATGGCCATAAGGCAAAGGTTGGCTTGTTCATCGTCGATGGAGTCTTCATCACTCCAAGTAGCCAATTGTGCCTTCTTCTTATGGCTTGAAGTGCTAACCCTCTCCTTTCTTTTAGGTTCTCGTTCAAGCTCTCTCAAGGCTTTCTTCATGAACGGGGCACACTTCTTGAAGAGATGAACTATCTCTTCATCTTCCTCCTCCTCTTCACTTGAGTAGACATGATGGCAAGTGGAGGATTTGAGAGCCATGGCACTAGCATTGATGCCAAGCCCTTTGATTTTCTTCTCTCCCATAGCTCTAATTTCTTCCCTCTTCTTCTCATCCTCTTTGTTCTTCTTCATGATTTGATGAGTAAGAAGTGACCCCATGAGTTCATCAAGCTTCAAAGTCTTCAAATTTTTGGCTTCGATGATGGCGGTCCTCTTTGAGTCCCAAGAGCTTTCGAACAAGCTTTTCTTCCGGGATGGCTTCTCCAAAACCTTTAAGACCGTTGGTGATGGTGGAGAACCTATCAAACATCTTCTCGATGTTCTCTTCCGGATCCATTTTGAAGTTCTCATACTCCAAGGTTAGGAGCACAATCTTGGTCTCCTTGACTTCATTTGTCCCCTCGTATGTGACTTCAAGCTTGTCCCATACCTCCTTGGCACTCTTACAAGAAGATATCTTCTCATAGATGGATGGACCAAATGCACAAAATAGAATGTGCAAGGCTTTGCAATTTAGCTCCATCTTCTTGCGATCGTCGGCACTCCACTCCGCTTTGCTTCTTTGAGGCACGAACGGACCATCTTCAACTATATCCCATAGCTTGTAATCTCTTGATTTGATGAAGAACTTCATCTTTGTCTTCCAATGGGCATAGTGGGTTCCGTCAAAGAAAGGCGGTTTGTCGATAGATTGTGCCATTTGAGTCGGTTGATGAACTAGTGATCAAGCTTGCCGGATCTTCTCAATAGGATGTGAATCCTCTTCGATTGAGCCAAGCTCTGATACCAATTGTTGAGTTGTCTGGAGCTCGATTCGATCAACCAATTTTGCTCACCAAGTGGTGGAGAGGTGGATATTTGGGTGGAAGGGTTAAGGAAGCTAAAATGAAGATTGACACAATGATTTATAGTGGTTCAACCTTCTAACCAAGGTCTACATCCACTACCTTAGCTTCCCACTAAGGATTTCTCAACCAATTCCACTAATTGATTCGTCCCCTTTTCTAGGATTAGGAGGAAACCCTTACAACCGATCAAGCTTCTACCCAAGCCTTGATCAAACCCTCTTTTACAAAGAGACAATGAAAGCAAACTTAAACCCTCTAATAGGTGTTTGTTTGCACAATGAAGCACTCACCCAAAACCTAAAACACTTGAGCAAATTTGACAATTTTGGCTCACTAGTGTTTGTCTATACAAGAAATGACAAATTAAGCACTAAGACAATTTCTTGATCATTTGATGTTTGACAATATGAGCATTAGCCTTCTCTTGATGCTTGGAGGTCCCTTTTATACTCCCAAATGAGTTTCTAGCCGTTTATGGTCGTTGGGGATGTTTTGGAGCCGTTGGAAGCCATTTAAGTTGAGCTTTAAATGCTCACCTGCACAATAGTTTCGAAACCTTTGAAGAGGTTTCGAAACCTTAAGAGGGTTTAGAAAAACTAGCTGTTTTATAGCCGTTTGTAGCCGTTACAGGGCCAAAGTTTCGAAACCTTTACAAGGTTTCGAAACCTTTGAGCCAAAGTTTCGAAACCTTGTAAAGGTTTCGAAACCTTTGCTTAGGTTTCTACAAACAGAGGCTACTGCCCAGATAAGTTTCGATACCTTATTTAAGGTTTTGAAACTTTCTTCTAAAAACATGTATTTTGGGCATTTTCTTGACTTTAAAATGTATATTCAATATAGGTGCAAAGTCAAAACATTTTAAACATATTTTTCAAGTTGTTTTTGACTAAAAACATATTTTAAATTCTTTTCAATTTAGTCCAAAACATTTTTCAAATATTATATCAAAACATTAGTTCTACAGTATCTTTTATAGGAGTTTACTCTGTTTGTGTGCTACTACTTGTTCGTGGTGGAGGGGAAGGGGCTGGTTATATCGCATATATTAATTAAATCTATTTTGAAAGTCATAGGTTTAGAGTTGTAAAATATAACGCGTCAACTCGAATAACTCGAAATTTTTTGACTCGACTAATTCGAACGTTTACCCCTATTTTTAACAAATAATAATGGTCTAAAACCATGATTTTTAAAATAAATTTAATTAATGTATGTGATATAACCAACCCCTTCCCCTCTACCACGAACAAGTAGCGCACAAGCATAGTAAACACCTATAAAAAATACAATAGCCAAACCAAATTAAAACCACTCGCTAAAATAAAATACAGAACTAGAACATAGGCACAAAGATCTCGCCCAGCTTCATATCATTGGAATATACTCGATTTATTAATCTGCAACACTAAGATGACATTTTCTTCCACCAAACGCCATTGCCACCTCAACCTCCTCTTCTTCATTCTTTTTTTCTCTCTATTCCTCACATCAAATGCTGAGGAAACTGATCCAAGAAGCATTAATGAAAGACCAGCTCCAACTCTATCAACAACACCTCATCACAAACACAAAGGTCATATGAAACATATAGCATGGGTTTTCGTGTTCCTCGATAGAGGGTCAATTGAGATTTTATCTGGGTTTTTCTTCTCGGTAATGTTTAAGCTGACCTTTGGAAATGTTTTAGGACAAAGAAAAGATTCAGGGACCACAATATTCAGCACATTAATAGAAAAAGCTGAGGATTTAGCATTTCTAAGATAGATGATGGCTTGTATTCGTTGGAGATCATAGATAGAGGAGTGTGTGGCGAAGTTTACAAAGCTAAATTTCCTGAAAGTGATGGGAAAATTATTGCTATTAAGAAGGTCATTCAACCTCCAAGACATGCAGTTAAGTTGACTGATAAAGATAGCAAACTTCTAAATAAAATAACGTATCAAATCCGAGCGGAGATCGTCACTATCGGTCACCGGAATGTTCTTCCTTTATTGGCGCATGTTCCCTGTCCATACGATAAGTTACTTATTTACGAGTTCATGAAGAATGGACGCTTACATGATCTTTTGCGGCAAGTTTCATCAGGTACAAGGGAGCTCGATTGACCTGCTCAACAAAAGGTCGATGCTAGAGTTGTAGTAGTTCTTGAACATTTGTACATGTACCATAGTCCCCACATTATTCACCGTGATTTGAAACCGAAAAGCATTATTCTCGACGATGATATAGAAGTTAGAGTTACAAATTTCAGGCTCGCGAAAGAAAATTTCGATGCAAACATACACATGAGCACATTGTATTTGGTCCACACATTTAGATATATGGCGCCTGAATGTGGTGAAACATTACAGTTAACTGACAAGTGCGATGTTTACAGCTTCGGGGTTATACTTGATATTTTGGTAATGAGGAAATATCCATCTAACAAGTTCATTGAACATACTGATGGAATGAGCATGGTGGGATGGATGGGGATCCTAAACTTTTGAGAAAAGGACATGACGAGAAAATCATTTTTGTCCTCAGAATTGCTTGTTTTTTCATTTTGGATGATCCAAAGGCGAGACACAACAGTAAGGTTGTTCGAATAATGTTGTCTTAAAGCAACAACAAAGCTAGCTCATCTAACTTTGTTGGTCAAATTTATGATTTTGTATAAAGTTTAGATTTAGAAATCTGTAGTTTGTGGAGAACTCAGAAGAGACTAAATCAGTAGAAATTTGTAGTTTAAGACAACGTTATTCGAACAACCTTACTGTTGTGTCTCGCCTTTAGACCATCCAAAGTGAAAAAGTAAGCAATTTTGAGAACCGAAATGATTTTCTCGTCATGCCCTTTTCCCAGTAGTTTAGGATCGATGGCTTTGATTCCTTGAAATTAGTATTTCCTCATTCATCCCACCATGCTCATTCCATTAGTGTGTTCGAAGAACTTGTCGGATGGACGTTTTCCCATCACCAAAACATCGAGTATAATGCAGAAGCTGTAAACATCGCACTTGTCAGTTAATTGGAACATTTTACCACATTGCAGCGCCATATATTCGAATGTGTCAGCCAAATGCAATGTGTTCACGTGTGCGTTTGCATCAGACATTGCTTTCGCGAGTTCAAAATCTGTGACTGTAGCTATCATATCATCGTCGAGTAGAATGTTTTTTGGTTTCAATTCTCGGTGAATAATGCGGGGACTATGGTCCATGTGCAAATGTTCAAGCACTGCTGCAACTCTGACAACGACTTTTTGCCTAGCAGGCTAGTCGAGCTCATTTTTACCCGCTAAAACTTGCTGCAAAAGATCTTGTAAGCTTCAATTCTTCATGAACTCATAAATAAGTAAATGGCAATATGGAATGGGAACATACACCAATAAAGGAAGGATGTTTCGGTGATCGGCGGTGGCGATCTCTGCTCGAATTTGATGCGTTGTATTGTTTAGAAGTTTGCTATCTTCATCAGTCAACTCAGTTGTATGCCTTGAACGCTGAATGACCTTCTTAATAGCAATAATATCCCTCATCACTTCCACGCAATTCAACTTTGTAAACTTCCCCACACCCTCCTATGCCTATGATCTCCAACGAATCCAAGCCATCATTTGCCTCCATAAATGTTAAACCCTTAGCTTTATTTATTAACGGGTTGAATATTGGTGGCCCCGAATTTTTTCTTTGTCCTCGAACAGTTTGAAATGCCATCTTAAATATCACTGAGAAGAAAAGTCAAGATAAAGTTCTAACTAACCCTCCGTCGAGGAACACGATAACCCATGCTATAAGTTTCATATGACCTTTGTGTTTGTGATGAAGTGTTGTTAATGAAGCTGGAGCTGCGCTTTCATTATTGCTTCTTGGATCTGTTTTCTCAGCATGGGATTGAAGAATAGAGAAAAACAATGAAGAAGAGGAGGGTAAGGTGGCAGTGACGTTTGGTGGAAAAAAATGTCATCTTAGTTTTGGAGATTAATGTATCGAGTATATCCCAATGATATGGATGTGGGAAAGATCTTTATGCCTCTATTCTTGTTTTGTATTCTGTTTTAGCGAGTGGTTTTATTTTGGTTTGGGTAGTGTATCTTTTATAGGAGTTTACTCTGTTTGTGTGCTACTTGTTCGTGGTGGAGGGGAAGGGGCTGGTTATATCGCATATATTAATTAAATCTATTTTAAAAGTCATAGGGTTAGACCCTTTTTATTGGTTAGAGGTAGGGGTAAGCGTTTGAACGAGTAAAAAAAATTTGAATTATTTGAGTTGACGCGTCATATTTTACAACTCAAGTTTTATTTGAAATTTTTTTCGATTCGAGTTTTCGAGTTCTTATACAAATTTAATGGTAATTATTTATCATGTTATGGTATAATTTAAAAGACTTTCTCTAAGCATATATAATGAAAAATTGAGGGACTCAACTTAAACTTAAAAATCATTCTATTCATTATTAAAAATTTCAAGTTATTCGAATTTTCATTTTGCAACTTAAACTTTATTTGAATTTTTTTTTCGAGTTGAATTAAGACGAGTCAAATTTTTTTACCTCGAGTCGAGTAAAAAAATTAAGTATTTTCTAGTCGAGTCGAATTTTACTCTCCCTTAACTAGAGACCGTATTTTTTTTATTAGAAGGAGAACTAATAGAAAGAACTAGCTACAGGTAGTTTTACAATGGGGGGTGGGGTCCAACAGTATCTCTATAGAGTTAAGCAAGAATGTAGATCGGAGGAGGGTCATAGACTCACAGCTCGAACTATATAAATGAAGAAATAATAAAAGGGTAAAGTACATAGAGGTCACCGAACTTTATAAATATAATCTTTTTGTCAACAATCTTTCAAATGTTACATTTTAATCAAAATAAAATTTTCAAATATTACAAATGGTCATTATAATTTATGTAACTGTTATAAAATGGTCTATAAACTTATCAAATTATTATAAAATGATCCTTAAACTTATTCGAATTATTGCTATTTTAATAAATTTAATAATCATTTTGTAACATTTGAAAGTGTTTTGAACATAAATATCATTTATATACATAAGTATCATTTTTATATAGTTCTGTGAAATCCTATGTGATTTACCCAATAATAAAACATTTGATTAATTTTAGGCGATTGATTCCACCATGGTATTTTTGCATTTTAAAAACATTCTTAATAGATTATAGTATTAATTTTAATGTTGCAGTACGAAAATAAAAAGTATAAATAAATATATTAAAATTAACAACGCAAATTCTAAACATAGATACATAAGATAAAAGAAATTAGACACAATTAATTAACCGTAAGTTTGAATACAATGAGTTATTTCAAGAGTAAAATGTGGCATGTTTTACCTAGATGATTTAAGTTCAAGTAACCTATTCTGTAAGTGTTCGTGAAAAATTTTAGATCGAGCGAATACAAAGCTACACACCATTAAATTTTTCAGTAACTTTTAAATAAGTATTAAAGTTCTATTAAACTCGACATGCAATTAATTGTATTTTAGAATAAATTTAGAATTAAGATTGAGTAAATCTTATATCGATAGAATTGTGTATCAAAAATGCAATTAACCATATTTCTTGATATGAATCGAAAACGCCTAAAGGTACAAGTCATGATGAGAATAGGTTTACATTTGAAAATATTCAAGTCTTGTTTGATAATTAATGGATAGTTGAACCAACTTAATAGCATATCATATTACCTTGTTGTTCTCAATCTTTCTATTGTGAAAGGAAAGGGCTATTCCAAGTTGTCTTTTTTACAAAGAATTGAAAAGATGCCGATTTGTAAGAAAATTCGCATTCTTTGTGCTATCAATTAGGGATTTAAATTGCGGTTACAGTTGCGTTTTCGATCCTGTTGTATTTATTGCGGTTGTAGATATATCATATGCAATTGTGGTCACTGTGAATATTGCTATCGTAAACTTTTTTATATAAAAAAATACAATTATGGACATACACAATTATAGGTATCACGATTTCAGACGTTGTCATTATCACTTTATAAATCACTACTACGGTTGTGGACAGTTTGTTTAAATCTATACCGTTAATAATCCCTCTCAACCACACAAGAAAATTCACAGTTTTGTCTTTATCATGACTATTTTCATGCAATGCTAAAGACGAATAGTTACCTATTTAGATGCAACGCTAAAGACAAAGACCAACTGTAAATTTGCATGCAATGTGAAAGACTTTGAAAAATTATATAAAGAGATATAGGATTTTTTATACTATGTAAAATTTAAAAATTTTATATTTTTTTAAATCGTTAGACAAAAGTAAATAGATAGATGAAATTAACTGTAAATAATACGTAAAAGTAATCTTTTATATATATATAAGTTTGTAAGTACAATACATGTTGACGTATGTATGCCTTGACACGTAACATGGTTATGTAATAGTTTCAGTATTCAACTACTAAATATTCAAAAACGAAACATTTGGCACATAATTTTTAGAGCTATTAGTACTTTTTTGCATGTTAATTAATTTCAACTACTAAATACTTTTTATTTAATTGAGATCGGATCGGATTAGATTAGGTTAGATCGAATTTAAATAATTAGAGTTAAATTTTTTGATTTAATGTTAAAATTATCTATCTATATATATAAACATTTTGTTATGTATTTTATATATTTCACAACTCAATTAATTAAACATAGTATTAGTCCACATTTTCGATATAATAACAAAATTTTAATCCAGAATCTAATATCCTTGGGATGAAAAATATGTTAACTCTTGTGCCACTATTTCGGATTTTTTTCCTTTTTAATTACAAATAAAACTTTAATAAAACAATAATTACAACTTTAACCTTTAATTAAATTCTTTTAAAAAACAATTAAATAAATTAAATATATATATATATATATTTTATCAATCATCTGGGTAATATTTAACCTAGATTTATCCTCTCCTATAACTCTTTTACTGTAAACCTCATGAATTAAATAAGCTTTTTTAATAGATTAAATAAGCTTTTAAATACACGTTTTTTATTAAAGGGGGAATACACACAAGAACCTCGTTAAAAAACTTCTCTAAATCTAAGTGGAGGAAAAAAAGTGCCCTTGAAAGTATTTACATAGACATCTGGATAGACTCGACAAAAAAACAACACCCAAAATAGTACTAGTCCGGGCAATCTAAATGAACTAATTGTAGCACAAAACTCGGCGGATCAACGAATTTATGAAAACCAAATGAGAGCTACCACGCAAGTCGCGCAAGGGCATCCTCCACCTTATTGACCTCACGAGGAATCACCATTAGTCGCATCTCCCACTGTTTATCCACCAACTCCCTAATGTGTTGAACAAGGGACAACTGACTCAGATAGGCTTCCCTGTCCTTTATAACCTCCAGTGCATGCACACAATCAACCTCAATCCAAAGATGGCTAATACCAAGCTCCTATGCAATACGAAGGCTCTCATGCACTCCCCACAACTCCGCCTCAATCGTTGAGCACATGTCGACGCTCTTTGCAAAGCCAACAATTCACTCACTATTGTGGTTACGCATGACGCCACCACAAGTAGCACCTTCTAATTCAGCACGAAAGGAGCCATTAGTGTTGAATTTTATCCACCCATCAAGTGGAGGCGACCAGCGACTTAGTCGAGCATGGACACGACCCGCACGACCAGTGGGTTATCCTGCCAGCTCCACTATCTCCTGGCCTGCCATGACCTCCTCCACTAGTCGACGAAATCTCATTAGAACCAGATCATTATCGATAAGCTCTGGTTCAAAGACTCTTTTGTTACATTGTAGCCACAACTACCAGATTATATAGCCAAACATAACGTCCTAGTGCACTGTATATCGAGGGAACCGACACTGGCTATCCAGATTAGCCACAACCCAGTCTTGTAAGCTTAAGGAATAAAACTCATCCATCATATCTGGCTTTAGAAGAATAGACCAGACTGCAACCGCAACCGAACAGTCCTGCAGCATGTGAATGGTGGTTTCAACTGCACTCCCACACCATAGGCAAATCCCATCAACAGCCAGGTGCCGCCTTACCCATTTGCCATTCGTAAGAATTCGATCCCGAAAAACCAGCCATAAAAATATCTAACTCGCGGTGATCCTTTGAACTTGGAAATAAGAGACAAACCTTTATCTTCATTTCCAAAAGCATTGGATGATTTCACAGCATATGCCGAGCGTACCGAGAAAATCCGAAGATGGTCCTATTTCCATCCCGAAGTCTCCACCTCATCTATAAACAATGGTGGCAACACAGTGTCGAAAGCCACCCAGTTCCAGCCCCCATCAACAGTGACCATCTCAGCAGTAGTAGCAGAAACATTAAGCAAAACGTCTTCATCCAGCACATAATCGATCAAAGGGTCAAATTTATTCACCCATGGGTCATGTCAAAAAACTAATATTCGAGCCATTGTCGAGATTTCATACCATACCGTCTTGCACATCCTCCTACTTTATCAAACTGCGCTATAAATGGGAGCATCCATTCTAATTAATTGACATAGTTACCTCATTAGGGCAATTATACTTTGCCTGAATGATCTGTACCCATATTTTTGTCTAGCCGTGTCATCACCCCAAACTCGACTTCCATTAGAAAAGCTTCATTATGAGTATACACCGGACAAATTCTAAGGCCTCCTGAAATCGGGGGGAGACAAACATCTTTCCATTTAATCAATGGAATGCTTCACTTATCATGTGTCCGACCCCGTAGGAATCTTTGAATTAAACCTTCTATCTCTGCACAAAGTACCTTAGAAAGAAGGACTGAATGCATAGTGTAAGCCGAGATAGCAGATAGGACTGAATTAACCAAAGTAATTCGGCCCGCAAGCGAAAGGTTCTTAGCCTTCCAACCAATCAACTTAATTGACAGTCTTACCTCATTAGGCCAATTATACTTTGCCCGAAAGATCTATACCCATAATTTGTATGGTCGTGTCATCACCCTAAACGCGACTTTCATTAGAAAAGCTTCATTCTAAGTATGCACCAAACAAATTCCAAGGCCTCCTAAACTCGGAGGGGGGGGGGGGGGGCAACAAACATCTTCTCATTTAATCAACAGAATGCTTTGCTTATCATTTGTCCCACCCCATAGGAATCTTTGAATTAAACCGTTTATCTCTGCACAAAGTCCCTTAGAAAGGAGGACTGATTTCATAGTGTACGCTGGGATAGCAGATAAGACTGATTTAACCAAAGTAATTCAGCCCACAAGAGAAAGGTGCTTAGCCTTCCAACTAATCAGCTTACTCTGAACCTTTTGCAGAACATACTCATGTGTTGCTTTCTTCACTCGCTTGTGTATAATAGGAACTCCTAAGTACATACCCAAGTCACTTACTTCCTCATACCCAAGGAGCCAACAAATCTTCGCTCTATCACCGAATGACACATTATTAGAGAAAAAGGTTGAGATTTAGAGGCGTTAACCTTATGTCAAGAGCTATCACAAATAGTAGTAAGAACGTGTTGGATAACATTACTCTAGTCAATCGTTGCTTCAACAAAAATAACAAGGTCATCCGCGAAAAGGAGGTGAGTTAGTCCAGGACCATTACATGAAAGGTGAATCGGCTTGCACCGACCCATCTACATCTTAGATTAGTTTGCATGGGCCAGACTTTCCATGCACAATATGAATAGATACGGGGAAAGGGGATCACCTTGTCGAATGCCCCGAGCCGAACAAAAAGAATGTGATGTTGAACCATTCCACTGAATTTGTATTGAGACAGATGAAACACAACTTATTATTAACCCCGTAACTTAGTAGGTAGACCGAGTTAAACTAGGGTCTCATTAATAAAACTCCACTCTAGTCTGTGATAAGCCATTTCAAGGTCTATCTTTAAAGTCATCCAACCTAATTTGCCACACTTTCGACGCATTGAGTGAAATGCCTCTTGTGCAATAATGATATTATTTATGATTAGCCTTCCCGGCATAAAGCTCGTCTAGTTTTTAGAAACCCAAACAAGTAAGAAGGGCTTCAGTTGGTTCACAATAATCTTTGTTACCATCTTATATAGAACGTTACATAGACTAATCGACCTGAATTGCGATATAACTTTCGGAGTATCCACTTTAGGGATCAAAACAAGCACTGTTATATTCAACGATTCGTCCATCATGCCAGAGAAGAATATACGTTTAATCTTCGAACAAACGCTATCACCCATAGTACCCCAATTCTTCTGATAAAAAACTGCATGTAATCAATAAATCCTAGGGCCTTTAGAGGGCTCGTGGAATACACCACCGACGGGATTTCTTGATCGAAAACTGGTCGAGACAGCCATTATGATTCTTACAAGGATAAGAGACAAAATCGACCAACAACGAGAAAGCTCGGTAAAGGACTAGACAGAAAGGTAAAGAGCTCTTGGAAAAAGTTACCGCGAGATTCTTTAACACCTCCTAATCAGTGCGAGGTTGGCTTCATAATGATTGGTCGATGGTCAGACCCTAACTGTTCCAGATGCACCATAGTGAAAGTCTAGACTTTGAAGCACCATGCTTCGTTAACAAGAGATCGATGCAGTCTCTGAAAAAAAGTCACTACGATTCCATGCGAACCTGGAGCCCGTAAACTTGGCATCTATCAGACCCATACTAAACACAAAATTCGAGAAAAGGGCCATTCACTCCTGAACCATTGCATGCACCGCCATTCTGATCATCCGTGTTTAACGTAGAGTTGAAATTACCACCCAAAATCCATGCCACATCATTCCCCGGATTTAGATTCACCAAGAAATGCCAAAGCTCCCGACGAACACTAACCTTCGGACTAAATAAATTCACGTGAAATAAAACCAATGAAGAGACCCAGTGAGATAAATGTGGCAATGGATGAATTGATTAGAGATCCGCTCAATCCTAATTGACATTGTATCTTTCCATAGAAGACAAATACCCCTGCTAAAGCCATGAGCTTCAACACGAAAGGAATTAGGGAAACCAAACCCGGCCAAGATCATGTCTGCCCTCGGACCATTGATACGCGGCTCTACGAAAACCACAACTTGATGATTATTAATCCTTACAAAGTTCCTAAAATGTCTTTGAAAATTAGGGGTCGCGACACCCTGAGCATTCCAAAAAAGTATATTAATCATTAAAAAGATTAAAAAACACTATGCACCTTAGTGCAAATTGACTGCACTACTCAATGCCGAGGTAGCAATATCCACCCCATTTTGCAACCTAAGGGCCCCCTCATGAGGAATAACACTCACGCCATGCACAAGAGGTCCCAAATCCATATCCACGGGTGATGTTTGTTGGTTAGAACTAATCACCGGAGCTACTTGTTGTCCATCCCCACCCCTCGAAGTAGCCCCTTTCCCAGGCAAGGGTAAAGTCACATTCATCCATTCCGAGATGGATGGCTTCGCTGGACTTTTGAACTTTGACTTTCGGTGAACCACTTAACCCTTTACCCGACTGTTCTTTTTTGCGTCGTTGTTTAGCACCCTCACAGTACCCCCAAACTGAACCTGTAAATTGTGACCATCCTCAACTATCAAAACCGTTGTATGATTACCGCTTGAAATATTCGATCTGATTACCACATCATGAACCGTTGTGCCATCAACTTCCAATCTATTTTGAGGCTGTTCGACATGAGAATTTGGATTTGCACTCGAACCAGCTCCGAGGGAAGGGACCGCACCCAGTTTCAACGACCTGGTTCTTGGTTGCGGAGAAGGCTCAACACTCACAACTGCTTTGCCCTTCGTTGTTTTCCTCCCAAGGTTAGACCATTGCACTACCCTACCCATAGGTTTATTTTGCACCTCATTTCGCTCCTTGGTTGCAGCCTCTTTTTCAGCATTCTGTAGCACCTGAAAACGAGAGGTAGTAGCTACCCCTGAGCCCTCGACCTCAGCTTTCTTTGGCATTGATTCCTTGTGTGGTCGTTTGCCCCTAGTAGGAGCCAACATCCAAGGACCGTAAATGTCCAACTCATCTCTAGGAGCTACAATCTCCTTCAGTGGTTCTCCCAAGCTCTCCTGACTCGTTGAAGTACCACACCAATCTTTCGTGTGACCATAAAGCCCACACTTGTAGCAAATTATGTTGAGACCTTCATACTCTAACTTCTGACTAAAACCATCAATATTCAGATCAAAGGGCCTTAGTGCAATTTCGGAATGGAAACCCTGGCAGGAGAACCCATGCTATAACTTGAGAGGGGTGCTTTTCTGATGTTAAGAAATCCCTACTCCACGGTTGGATAGTTAGGTAGCTACCCAAAATAATCCACGGTCCATCCGTTAGCACTTTTGTATAGTCCTCCTCATGCGCAAATTTGACAAAAAAATAGTCATTATCTAGGTCAATTAACTGAAAATTACCCAGAGGAGACCGAAGAGATGCGATTCTGGTGTGAAGTGTCGAAAGCATATGGTCTTACCAAGATGTCGCACAATAACTCTGGTTTTCATTCGGGCATCAATAAGGGCATGCACCAACTATGAGAATCTAATAGAGGGAACCAAACCACTATGATCTATCTTAACATCTTCATCAGATACCACAATCTACGGTTTTGAAATCATGGTAGGTTCCCATTCGAAGGGGTAACATATTAGAGTTAGAATGTGATTTGTAACTAGATTATGCTGAGTTGGCAGGAGTGGTTAGGGAGTTAGGAAATGGTTAGACTGTTAAGTATGTTAGTTAGTGTCGTTCCTTGCCAGTTCACATAGTCTTCATATTGTATAATTACACCTGGTCTCATGTTGAGATATTACAGGCTTGATTAATAAAATTTGTGAGAGCTTTGACTCTCTTCCTTATCTTCAGTTTTATTTTTTTTCATCTTCTGTTTGTCTTCTAAATCCTTTCATGGTATCTTTCGCCAAAATCCTGGTGGTTTCCGCTTCGCTCTATTCCGTTTGTGGTGTATTTGTTGTTGATTCCTGCTGAGCTACGTCTACAGATTGTACCAGTGACTCGATAATCCATTCCTATTCTGGTCTCAGTTTTGGCGTTCTGGTTTTCATCGCAAACTGGCCTGAATTGGTGAGATTTCTGTCCTCACTGTTCTTTCAATCTGTCATTGATTCTCTGTTTTTCAATTCAAGATATCTAGTTATGGTCATAAGCATCTATGTTTCATGTTGATTATTGAAATTGAACAGAGTAGTGATGTGTTGTGATATCTTTAAAATCAGAGAGTTTATCTTGTGGTGTTTACCTGAGATTTGAGTAGCTCTGCGGTTGGTTTATGTGGTACCATTTTACATCGTGTTGTCTATTGAAGTTCTTTGGATCTGTATTGCTTGTTGTAATTAGTTTTAAGGAGGTTTCTGTTTTGCTTCTGTTTGGAATCTCTAGTCTTGTGCATCGTTGTTTTTTCGCTTGATTGCTTGGTGTGGTTGTGCACACAACGTTTTCGATGATTTGTCTGTTTGGCGTGTTCGTTTTGTTTCCATGGCTGGTGAGACTACTTCCGAAGACTCTGGGGATTCTGTGACTGCAGAAGATGTGATGTCTTCTTTTTCTACTCCTCAACAACTTCCTAAGCTTGAAACAATCAAGCTCACTGAAAGTACGTATATACTGTGGAAGCATCAAGTTCTTCTTATTATTGAAGGATATGGTTTGCTTGATTTTCTCTTTGAACATACACCCCCTCCGAAGGATGTTACCAATACTGCTGGCCAGCGTATTGTTAATCCTGTGTTCTCGATGTATTTGAAGCAGGATAAGCTTCTTGCTTCCTGGCTCATGTCCACTGTCAGTGCTGATGTGCTTCCACATCTCACGGGCTTGCGCACTGCTAGAGCTATATGGAGCTCTCTTTCACGACTGTATGCTGCTAGGTCCACAGCAAAACAATCTTCCTTACGACATAGCCTGCATTCTCAAAAGAAAAGAGGTCTCACTGTTACAGAATATCTTGCAAAAATTAAGTTGATTTGTGATTCTTTGAATGGTTCTGGTAATATTGTTTCCAAACAGGAGCAAGTGAGTGTGATTCTCTCTGGACTCACAACTGAGTTTGAGTCGGTTCTTGCCATTGCTTCGAAGGAACCTCAATCTCTTGAAAATTTAACTGAGATGTTGATAGACTGTGAAATGCGACAAAAGGATTTTTTGGCTGCTGATTTCTCAGTTCAAGCTAATGTTGCTGTTAAACAAGATTCGAAAAGGTTGACTGTTAGTGAAGATTTGGAGGAGGAATACTCTACGGCAAATTCTTCTTTGACTAGTTCTGGGTTCTCTAAAGATGATCAGCGAGCTAGTAATTCTTATCGAGGAAGAGGGCGTGGTCGTTTTAACTCTAACCGACCCCAGTGTCAAATTTGTGAACGCTTTGGGCATCTTGCTCAAAAGTGCTGGTATAGGTATGAGCAGGGGTATCCAGGGAATAGTTCTGGTAATAATGTTTCGAAGTCAAACTATAATGTGCAACGTTCAGCGTCGTTTTGGACTCATGTGTCTGGGAATCAATCTTCTCCTATGGTGCATTCTTCTGGGTTTTCACCTGCTCCAGCACAAGTTTTCTCGCACTCGTTTTCTAGTCCTTCCCCTGGTTTTGTTCCATCAATGCCTTCCTCTACTTTTGTTTCTCCACATTGTTCCTATGGGTCGTATGGTTCTTCTCAAATGCAGCATCCTACTGCATTTATTGGTTCTCCTGGTTCACATGGCATTTCTAATACCTCTGGTGTAGTTCCTTCCGCACCATTTGGATCTCCTGTTGCTTTTGGTGCAGGTTCTTCTTTTTCGGGGAACTCCTCTGGTCAGTCTGGATCGCGTGAGGTGGTATGGTGTGCTGACTCTGGTGCGACACACCATACACAGGTACGAGTTCTGTTCTTATGGGTAATGGATCTGCAATTCCCATAACACATGTGGGTTCTGGGTTAGTTTCTTCTGCTGCTACACCTCTTTATTTGCATCATTTGTTATGTGCTCCTGATGTTAAAAGAAATTTACTGTCTGTCTCAATTTGCTCGCGATAATGCCGTATACTTTGAATTTCATTCTCATGGATGTTTTGTTAAGGATGCACAGACTTCAGCTGTACTTCTGGAAGGGAGGCTCACTCCTGAAGGTCTTTATGAACTCAGTTCCGTGTTGTCTGCTGGTGATCGAATAAGGACACCACTGTCTTCATCTGTTTCTCCCACTGTTCTGAATGTTTCTTCGAAGCTGTTGTCTTTAGATGTGTGGCACGAACGCCTTGGACATCCGTCTTTGACTACTCTTCAGAGTGCGTTACGGTCAAATAATATTGCTGTAAATAATGATGCTTTGCCTGCTGTTTGTTCATCTTGTTTGCAAGGGAAAGCACACAAGTTACCTTTTTCGTTGTCTTCAACTATTTACACTAGTCCTTTTCAACTTGTTGTATCAGATGTGTGGGGCCCTGCTCCGTTAATCTCTGACGGTTTTTCCTATTATGTTACTTTTATTGATGTGTTCAGTCGGTTTATATGGTTATATTTGATTAAGAAGAAATCGGATGTCTTCGATTGTTTTGTTAATTTCTATAAACTAATTGAAGTTCAATTTGGTGTGAAAATTAAGGCTCTTCAAACCGATGGTGGGGGCGAATATCAAGCCTTAGTTGCATGGATGACTCGTAATGGGATTTTACATCGTGTTTCATGTCCGAGTACTTTGGAACAAAACGGCAAAGCCGAGCGAAAACATCGTCATGTTGTCAATATGGGACTTACGTTGTTAGCTCAAGCAGGATTGTCAACTAAATTTTGGAGTTATTCTTTTGTCACGGCCGTCTTTTTAATCAATCGTCTACCTACTAGAGTATTACACAATTATTCACCTTTTGAAATACTCTACAAACAAAAACCGGATTATGGTTTTTTACAAATTTTTGGTTGTGCTTGTTATCCCCTTCTTCGACCATTTAATACGCATATGTTTGACTTTCGGACTCGTCCTTGTGTTTTTCTTGGTTATAGCTCTTGTCATAAGGGTTATCGTTACCTTGATCAGTCCGGTAAAATTATTATTTCTCGGCATGTTATATTTGATGAGACGGTGTTTCCTCGTCTACATTCTTCTTCTACTGAATCCAGCACGTGTCCTGATGACTCTACTTTGTGGCACAGTAGTAGTTTTCCGTTGGTGGTTTATCCGTATCTTAATGGTTCCACTAATTCTCCTCCGGTTGATAATCTTGGACAGTCTGGTAATACATCTAATGGGCAGGGTGATTCTCATGTTGAAGCCCAACCTGGTACTGCTGCCCACACTGGTCGTCTGGGGCATTTTGATGTTGGGCCTGTCTCTGGTAATGATGTTGGTGCAACCCAGTCTTTTGAGCCGTCTCATGTGGTGGAGGAATCCGTTGTTCCAGAACATGCTTTTGAGGAGCCTGGTTCTGCTGGGCCGTTCATATCGTCCCAGGCTGATGGTTCATTTCCCGGTCTACAGTCCACTGAGCCGGTTGTTGGTGTTTTTGATTCTTCGTCTGGGTCCCCTGGGATGGTTGATACTGGTGGGCCGTCTTCGCTTGGCTCTCCTGGCCTTGTGAGTAATGATGGGCCTGTGCTTCCATGTGACTCTGTCTTGCCTGTGCTTGTGGGTCGTCAGATAAGTGATCCGGTTTTACCTTTGGTTGTGGGTCGTGAGATACAAGATCCGGTTTTGCCTATTGCTAGGGTTTGTGCGGATGATTCTTGTACTCTTTCTGAGTCTGTGGTTCCCTCTCCGCCGTCTCCCTCACTGTTTGTCACTGACGGTTCACCGTCCCTTTCTACTTTGCCTGTTCCTTGTCCCTCCAGTCCCTCCTCTCTACCTCCGTCTTCTTCGAGTATTTCGATTGCACTTGTCGATCTTGACTCCCAGGTTTCTGTTCCCTCTTCCGTTCCTGCAGTTTCTGGCAGGGTAACCTCGTCTGTTACTGTAAACACTCATCCGATGATTACTCGGAGTAATAATGGTGTTCGCCCAGGGTTTTTTCTTTAAAAGATTTAGGGGTACTATCTTACTTTCTGGGAATTGAAGTAACCTATGTTGATAATGGTTTTGTTTTGAGTCAGCAAAAGTATATCCGTGATTTACTGCATAGATGTGGTATGGAGTCTGCGAATGGGTTGCCTACTCCGATGATATCAAACTGTCATTTGTCTTTGAATGATGGCAGTCCCATTTCTAATGTTACTGAATACAGGAGCATTGTTGGTGCTCTCCAATATGTGGTTATCACTCGTCTAGAGATTGCCTTCTCTGTAAATCGTGTTTGTCAATTTATGCACTCTCCTTTGGACACTCATTTTCAGGCTGTTAAGCGAATACTCCGTTATTTGTCGGGTACGATTGATTTTGGTTTGCACTTTGTTGCTTCCTCACGTCTAACTCTTATTGCGTTTGCTGATGCTAATTGGGGTTCTGACCTCGATGACCGTCGCTCTACGTCTGGATTTTGTGTGTTTTTTGGTGATAATTCTGTTTCCTGGGGTTCTAAAAAGCAGGCTGTGGTCTCCCGTTCCACTGCTGAGGCTGAATACCGTAGCGTAGCTTGTGCTACTACTGAACTGTTATGGCTTGAGTCTCTACTTCGAGAGTTGCGGGTTTCACTCGATGGGAGGTCAACTCTTTGGTGTGATAACTCCAGCGCCGTTGCTGTCTCGACCAATCCTGTGTTCCATTCTAAGTTTAAACACGTTGAGCTTGATTTGTTTTTTGTTCGTGAACAGGTTGCTGCGGGTCGTTTGCTGGTAAATGAAATTTCGTCGTCTGAGCAGCTGGCTGATGTTTTAACCAAGCCTCTTTCTGCTGCTTCATTTTCTCGTTTTCAGGAAAGGTTATCAGTGGTTCAACTATCTTCTGTGCTTTGATTTTCTTTTTGGTTGTGGTTGTGCTGTTTTTCTTTTGTGCATGTTTTCAGGTGTTCTTTCTCATTGCTAAAGTCTCGCTCAGCAGGGTGAATATTAGAGTTAGAATGTGATTGGTAACTAGATTATGCTGAGTTGGCAGGAGTGGTTAAGGAGTTAGGAAATGGTTAGACTGTTAAGTATGTTAGTTAGTGCCGTTCCTTGCCAGTTCACATAGTCTTCATATTGTATAAATACACTTGGTCTCATGTTGAGATATTACAGGCTTGATTAATAAAATTTGTGAGAGCTTTGACTCTCTTCCTTATCTTCAGTTTTATTTTTTTCATCTTCTGTTTGTCTTCTAAATCCTTTCATAACAGTCCCCTTTACTGCACCAGCTTAAGAGGGTTTGGAGCCTTGATGCTCCAATCCTTGATCAATAACCCCCACAGGGGAAACACCTTGGCACTCATCCATATCCATCATCTTAGACGACTTCACCACGCCCTGGTCAGTGCTTACGTGAGTGAGATTGCCTTCTTACATACCCATGCAAGGTTGGCCTTCTTTATTTTTAACTTTTTTAGTTGCACGTTGGTCTTCCTTCCAAAAGAACCGGTGTACCAAACCTCTTCAGGATTAGAGGGAATTCAAACTGGATAGCAGGACGAGGGTTGGTTCCCTCCGTCTCATCCCCGGTAGTGGCCGTAACTGCCGTATAGAATCGACAGTAGGGTTTTATAGTGAAGATATCAGAGCGTGAATTAGGGTTTTGTTAGATCTAACTAACGATTCATGCTTTTGGGAAAAAGTTTCCAGAGGAACAAGAAGGAATTTGTATTTCCAGATAAAGTTTAAGAGATTTCATACATTCCCTCTGTACATTCATTTAGTTATTTATATTCACTAGAGTGCTCAAGGTATAACAAAATCGGTTAGCTTGGCAGGTGCACGCCTCTCTCTCGTGCTTATACGTAGTGACGCCGTTTCTGTTGCTGAGTCAGCTTGCTCGGGTCCCACACTAACAACATTCTCTGCCATGGTATCCCCTGTAGGCTCCTCCATTGTATTTCCGTGGACAGCATTCGTAACATTACCCCCTCCTTTTCGAGAACCTTGTCCTCAAGGTTCACAGGTGCTGGCATATCCTGTGGTAAGGTGGATTCAACAATGAGAGGTAGAGGTGTGATATGTTCCAGGGGTTGTCCTTTGCAGGCCTTCAACTGAGAAATGTGAAACACCGGGTGTATCCGAGACGCAGGTGGCAGTTCCAGCTTGTAAGCGACCATTCTGATACGTTGCAGCACGTGATAGGGTCCAAAAAATTTTGGTCCAAGCTTCTGATTACTGCTCAACTTTAAGAAGGATTGGCGATACGGCTGAAGCTTAACAAACGCCCAAGAACCTTCAACCAATTCCAACTCCCTGCGATGCTTGTCGGCGTAGTTCTTCATACGTGTCTGAGCGCGTGCTAAATTGGCCTTCAGCTCACGTAGGATAACATCCCTCTCCCGGAGTTCACGTGCCACTTGATCATTCTGCGTACTACCTTCCAAATAATCTATGATTGCTGGAGGGTCTCTACCGTAAAGTGCCTTAAAAGGTGTCATCCCCGCTGAGGCTTGGTACGAGGTATTGTACCAGTACTCTGCCAATGATAACCACTTCTCCCACTGTTTTGGCTCATTGCCAACCATACATTGCAAGTACATCTCCACACATCTGTTAAGGGCCTCCGTTTGGCCGTCGGTTTGTGGGTGATAGGCTGTACTCATGCGCAAAGTAGTGCCCTGCAAACGTGCCATTTCCTTCCATAGATCGCTGATAAACACCTTGTCGCGGTCACTGACCATCGACCGAGGGATGCCTTGGAGTTTAATAACTCTGTGTATCATCACTTTAGCTACAATTGCTGCATCAAAACGTCTTGGCAAAGCAAAAAATGGCCATACTTCGATAAGCGATCAACCACAACCAAAATAACCTCTTTTCCATTAGAGTTGGGCAAACCAGTGATAAAGTCTAGGGCAATGTCTTCGAATACCTGATTAGGGATGTTCAGTGGCTATAGCAAACCTGCAGGTGTCAAACTCTCAGTCTTCATGCCTTGACATGTCTGGCATTCGCGAACCCAGTTACGGACATCTCGGCGTAGCCCCTTCCAGTAGAAATTCGAGGCAAGGCAATGAAATGTGCGCAGAACTCCAGCATGCCCCCCAACAGCGGACTCATGGAACTCCCTTAACAGTCGGGTCCGGAGACTGTCAATTTCAGGCACACAAACCTTTCCCTGACGTAGAATCAACCCAGTCGATTCAGTGAACTCGCTATGGTCCATGCTGCCCCGAGTGATGTGTTCTTTTATTGCCTGCAATTGAGTATCGCGTGTGGTAGCCGCGTGAATCTCCTCCATGATGTCAAACGTGGTTTTTGTAAAACCCAGAAAAGTTGAATACACCTCTCTAGACAAGGCATCCGCAGCTGAATTCAAACGCCCAGGTCTGTATTGAATATCAAAATCGAACCCAATCAGTTTGGATAGCCAACACTGTTGATCTGGTGTTTGAATGATCTGCTGATTCAGTTCGCGCAGTGATTTCTGGTATGTGATGATCAGAAAGCGACGACCCAACAAATACTGTCTCCACTTGCCGACGGCCTGGGTGATAGCGTACATTTCGCGTTGATAAGTAGAGGCGTTCTACATTTTGGGACTAAGTTTCTGACTAAAATAGGCCAATGGTCGTTTGCCTTGACTGAGCACGGCGCCAATGCCAACTCCGGAGGCATCGGTCTCCACGATAAACTCCTCATTGAAACAAGGTAAGCCGAGCACGGGGGCCTCACTGAGCAATTTTTTTAATTCTTCAAACGCTTGTTGTGCAGAATCAGTCCACTGAAATTTCAGCCCTTGTCGCAGCAAGTCAGTGATAGGGGCGGCGACGGTAGCAAAGCCGCGAATAAACCGGCGATAATAACTGGCAATACCCAGAAAACTTCGGACCTCCTTGACATTAGTTTGGTGTGGACCATTCTCGAATTGCTTGCACCTTGCTAGGGTCCATAGCCAACCCATCACACGAGATTATATGCCCCAAATACTCCACCGATTCCCAACCAAATAAACACTTTGATCGCTTCGCCACTAACTTCTGATCAGATAGAACCTGTAACACTTGCCTAAGGTGCGACAAATGGTCCTCCCAAGACTTGCTGAAAACCAAGATGTCGTCCAAAAACACCAAGACGAACTTCCGCAAGAATGGTTGAAAAATTCTGTTCATCGTTGCCTGAAATGTTGAGGGCGCGTTTGTGAGTCCGAAGGGCATAACGCGGAATTCGTAGTGTCCCTCGTGGGTGCGGAATGCCGTCTTTGGGATATCTTCCGTTCGGACTCGGATTTGGTGGTAACCGGCCAATAAGTCGAGTTTGGAGAAATAACGTGATCCGCCCAATTCATCGAAGAGTTCATCCGCTGTCGGAATGGGGAATTTATCCTTCATTGTGATTGCATTCAGCGCTCTGTAGTCGACACAAAACCGCCACGTTCCGTCTTTCTTCCGGACAAGCAAAACCGGGCAGGAGAAAGGGCTAGTACTCCGCTGAATGAGTTGATTTTCCAACATCTGTGTGACTTGTCTTTCAATTTCTTGTTTCTGGAAGTGGGGGTAACGGTATGGCCTCACATTCATAGGCTTCTGTCCCGGTTCTAAGTGTATCGCGTTATCAGTGCTGCGAATTGAGGGTAATGAAGTCGGGGGTGCGAAAACCTGAGCAAATTCCTGCAACAACTCGTTGAGCACCTCACTGGTTTCACTGGCAGTCGGCTCGGAACTGTCGTGCAGCTGCAGTCGAAAATACTCTGCAACGCCATCGGTGTCCGACAATCGACGCAAGGCTTGGAGTTGGATAGCCTGAGGTCCCGCTGTCGACTCATATTGCCATCTATGCTTCTTAGACCCCGACTGAAATTCGAAGGTTAGGGCCGAGAAATCCATGGTTACCGGACCGAGGGTGGCCATCCATGCGACTCCCAGGACCATCTCAGTCCCTTCTAACGGCAAGACATAAAAGTCCGTCTGAAGAGCTGTACCCTGGACCCTGACCTGCAGATTGTTCACCCACCTATCACTGTGTAGTTTGGCACCATTCCCCACCAGAACCCTAAAATTAGGAGCCGCCGTCAGCTTGAGTCCCAAATGGTTCGCAACCCGTGTCTGAATAAAGTTGTGGGTGCTGCCCCCATCGATTAAAATGCGGACATCTTGACACTGAACACGGCCCGTGACGCGCAGCGTGTTGGGAGTATAACAGTCGGCCAAAGCGTTGAACGAGACCCACGGTTGCTCAGTGCCCTCCTCATGGTCGATGTCACCATTTGTTTCAGCAGTAGGGATCGTATCGTCGTCGCCATCATCAAGAAGAAACAACTGCGACGTCTTGCATTTATACCCCGGTGTGAACTTTTCATCGCAGTAAAAACATAGGCTCTTTTCGCGGCGGAGTTGCATCTCGGCCGACGATATTTTCCGGGGATGCAGTGGGGGTGTTGTATGCAAAACTGGAGGAGGCTGCCCGGGCAAACTCCTAGGACCCTGTGGAGGTGAATTAGGGCTAGGTAACCCGGATTGAAATTTGGGCCCACTCGTGCGGCTAAAAGCCCGCTTGGCGTCAGCAAGCCTGGACTCGTGGAAACGGGCCATGGCCAAAACTTCTGCCATGGTGGAAACCCTACTAGCCAAAACTTCATGTTTGATGTCAGATTGAAGACCAGAAATAAAACATTGAATCAGAAAAACTTTCGGTAAGTTCGCCGTACGCAAGGACAATTCCTCAAACCTGGTCTGGTACTCACCCACCGTGGTCGTCTGACAAAGCTTTGTAAGCTGTCCTTCAGGGGATTCGATTTCAGTGATGGAGAACCGCTTACGGATGGCGTCGACCAAATGGTCCCACCCTGCCAACTGCCGGCGACGTTGCATCCAACGGTACCAACGTTTCGCGATTCCGTCCATGCGAAACGAAGCCATGGTCACGCGATGATGGTCCTCGGTACCATAAAATTCAAAAAAATCCTGTGCCGATGCGATCCACTCTTCCGGATCCTGTCCCGTGAACAATGGTAACTCAACGGCTACTGGTTTCGGAGGAAAGGGAAAATCATCTTCACCCTTGGGACGAATCCGTTCCTTCCCTCGTGATGTTTTAGTACCACTGGCCCCTTCGGGAGCTACTGTGTGCTGTGAGGATTGGCCAAGTTGTTCAGAAATACCTGTGAGCTGACGAAGAACATCCTGCAAAGCCTGGGCATTGCTGGCCGATGTCGTCTGGAGGGCGACCAGGGTTTGCTCGTGCCGTGCGGAGGTCTCCTGGAGCTGCTTGAGGACGTCAGAGTTGTTGACCATTGTCAACGGATCAATGAAAGCACCAAATGTTAGAGCTAACTAACGATTCGTGCTTTTGGGAAAAAGTTTCCAGAGGAACAAGAAGGAATTTGTATTTCCAGATAAAGTTTAAGAGATTTCATACATTCCCTCTGTACATTCATTTAGCTATTTATATTCACTAGAGTGCTCAAGGTATAACAAAATCGGTTAGCTTGGCAGGTGCGCGCCTCTCTTTCGTGCTTCTACGCAGTGACGCCGTTTCTGTTGCTGAGTCAGCTTGCTCGGGTCCCACACTAACAACATTCTCTGCCATGGTATCCCCTGTAGGCTCCTCCATTGTATTTCCGTGGACAGCATTCGTAACAGGTTTCTCGAGAGGTTATAATTACATTCAAAGATTATATGCAACAGAATTTTAAATACACGTTTTTATATTAATTTAATATATAAATACAATAATTTAAAAGTGATATTTGATCTCCGTAGTATTACACCGTTTTATAAAATACCAAATATATACAAGTACATAGTGATACAATAAAACTGAACATTCCGATTACGTTAACGAACAAGAAATTACAGCTGTAACATGGTTCAAAAGTGCTGAAAATAAGTCTTTTCTAAGTTAATATACGTTTCATACGATAAATCTAGGCATCTAGGGTTTATTATTTGGAAGATGAAGCGAGATTAAATATTAGATAAAAAATTTATACTTTTAATTTCTTTAATTGTTTTTTATAAATAATTTAACTAAAAGCTAAAAAGCAGTAATTATTGTTTTAATGAATTTCATTGTTTTTGAATTTATTAAGAAAAAAATATGATAAAGTGGCATACCACGTGTTTTAACCTATTTTATTCCTTAAAAAGAAATAATCACGCTTTAAGTCCCTATAATTTTATAAATTATTAACATAGATAATGGTGAATACCAATACATATAATTAACTATACATATCGGTGCATGACGTTTACTCTAGAATTTTCCATACAAACTCGGTAGCGCACGTAGTATTTGACCCTAAATATGTTTGCCTTTGATAAAATCTATCACTCAAAGTCAGAAAGAATGTGAATGGCTATTTGGAAGTCAAAGTAAAGTACCCAACCTGTTTAATAAAAAAAAAGTACCCAACCTGTAATGTGAATTTAATTATTAAAAGATTTATATAAAAAATTATCTTTATTGAGTTAGACGATAATCAAATAAGTATTTTAGTAAACTGTTTCCTCAAGTAAGTTTCTATTTAAAAATTTATGATTAAATAAGCATATAAATATGGGAAAACGTCTTAATTAGGTTATTATTTGAAAATTTTATAATCAAGTTTCATAGGTTTATTTCAGTTAGAGACTTATTTAATTATCGCCTAATTTACTAGAGACCAATTTGTTATATAATTTTTATTAGAACTATGTTATAATCAAATTTTATAAATAGGTTACTTGTGAATTGTATTAAGAAAAATAAAAAGTTTATATCCTACATTCGTAGGATACCGAATGTGGGATATGTTCATAAATAGCCATCCTAGCTTGTCAGCTCCCAACTCTATATAATCATACATGAACTTCAACTAAATTAAACAAACACCAACATACATGATAGGATTATCCAATTTTCAAATTTCTCAATTATGTTTTCGGTGTTACACTTTTAATGTAGTCACTGAACTTTTAAAACTTTCGTTACAATCATTCAACTTGTAATTCGCGTTCATTACGGTGACACTTTAAAATATTTATTTAGTATTATGCATTCCCTCCTTTACCCCAATAATCTCCTCTTCTTCCTCTCCTATCTTCTTTTTCCATGGCTATACCACCATTAACCCCTACTCTCTCCCCTGCAGCTTTCTTTTAAGCATTTATCTAAAATAATCATTCCATAGGAACGAGAATTATCCCACCATTTCACTGGAAGACTGAACCAACAATAAATGGGATGAATCAACTAAAAACAATTAAAGGTTTTAAGATCAAATTAGCCCTTATAAAAATTTTGCACTTAATTTAGCCCTTATAATTCAAATTTCACCCAATTTGGCCCTCAATGAAAAATCAAAAACCAATTTAGCCCTTCCGTTAAGTTGACTGTTAACTCAAAAGTAGTTATTATGATGGTGACACGTGGCACACTCTAGATGCGCCATGTCATTAGAATCGTAAATAATCATTTAAAATTAAAAATATTTAAAATTATAAAATAATATATTTAAAATTAAAAAATCTGAAAAATATTTAAAATTATAATATAAATGAAAAATAAAAAAATAAAAAAATATTTAAAAAAATTCAAGAAAAATCCAAAAAATATTTAAATGTGTAAAAAAATTAAAATTATGTATAAAATCATAAAAATATTTTTTTACTTAAAATCAAAAAATATAAAATAATTGTAATAATTATTCAAAAATATATAAATATTTATAATGAAATAATATTTAAAAATTGTATAATTTTTTTTTCAAAAATATATTTTTAATTATAAAATCCCAAAATTTCAAAAAATTTTAAAATGCCCAAAATTTTCAAATCCCTAACCCTAAACCCTAACCCTACATTCCCAAGTCTTCAAATCAGTTTAATTGACGGTAGAAGTTGTTGGTACTGTGGCAGACGACGATGCTGGTGAGAAGAAATATTGAGGGAGAACGGGGTTTTCCTGCCGCGGGAAGTGACCGGTGGTTGATTCGGTGCTAATTCTTGATTTAGGGATTTATGAGGTTTTTTTTTTGAAAGAAATGAAACTTTGGGTTTTTTCGAAAAAATAATTTATTTTATGTTTTTTTATAAAAATAAAGGAAAATAAGAAAAAAATTAAATTAATATTTTTTAATTTTTACAATTTTTTATAATTTTTTTTATAATTTTGTATATTTTTTAGATTTAAAAAAAAATCGATTTTACTTTTATATTTTAACCGTTAGATGGCATTGAAGGTCAACACGGTCAAACTAGTGGAGGGGCCAAATTGAGTGTAATTTAAATTATGAAGGCTAAATTAAGTGTAAAATTTTCGTAAAGACTTAATAAATTTTTTAATTTTTCATTGAGAGCTAATTTGACTTTAAGCTAAAATAAAATACACCAAGAAAATGCTTCAAATCGTTCTTTATTAAGATCTAATTTATAACATGCGTGTAAACCAAATCTTTGTTGCATTTCATATAAACACATGTACTACGCATTAAATACAATATAAATTTACTTACCTTAGCTTTGTTTTACTTGAAGCAAAGAAAAATAGGAACTCTCTGCTGCAAATCATGAAAGTCCATCAATTCTATCGTCTTTTTAATTTTTCTCCCACAAAACCAAGCTAGAGAAGAAGGGGAATCTAATGTTGGGCTGGATTTGTGGGGTTTTGAACATAACATATTAGATAAATGCTTAAAAAGAAAATTCAAAGTGGTATCAAAGCCTGCATCTTTGAAGGATTAACAACCATAAGAGGAGTTCTTAGGAGAGTGTGATCTATTCTAAAGACAAGCCATGACATCTACTTCAACCTCCAACCTCTATGAGTCACAATCAACAACTAAATCACCCTTCTTCAATGTGGACAACTACCCATATTGGAAGAATCGGATGCGTCTCTTCATCTAGTCAACGGATTACATGGGTTGGGATGTAGTGGAAGAAGGCCCTTACATTCTAGTTAAGAGGACCGATGAAGGAAGACTAGTTTCGAAAGTAAAGTCGGAGATGACCGAGGAAGATAGACGAAGGATGCAAGTCAACAACAAAGCTCTACATATCATATTTTGTGCACTTGGTCCGAATATCTACTCAAAGGTTTCATCTATCAAAAGCGCGAAGGAAGTGTTGGACACTTTGGAGACGACTTATGACGGCACTAGCGATGTGAAAGAGACGGAGATTGGGTTGCTAAACTTGAGCTATGAGAATTTTAAGATGGACCCCGATGAGAGCGTCTCAAAGATGTCTGATCGGTTTTTGATCATCGTCAATGGCCTTAAAGGATTCGGTGAAGTAATTCTCGAAGATAAGCTAGTGAGGAAGCTTTTATACACTCTCCCGGAGTCTTGGGATGGTAAGAGGACGGCCATCATTGAAGCAAAGAATTTGAAAACTTTGAAGCTTGATGAGCTTATTGGGTCTCTTCTTACACACGAGATCATGAAGCAAGGAAGATAGGAAGAGAAGAAGAAGGAAGAAAAAAGGATAGAGAAGCATGAGGTAGAGAAGAAGAAGAAGTTAGGAGTTGCTCTCAAAGCCTCTCTACAAGAGGAGAGTTCTTCTAGTGAGGAGGAAGATTTTGAAGAATTGGCTATGATAGCCAAATGATTCTCATGGTTCATGAATTCCAAACGAGAAAGAAAATTTCAAAGAAAGATGGACTTCAAGAACAAAGGCAAAGAAGAAGAAAGAGATCCGATCATTTACTTTGAGTGCAAGAAGTCGGGTCACATATGTTCCGATTGCCCTCAACTCAAGAAGAAGGGCTTTGAGAAGAAGAAGAAGCTCAAAGTCAAGCTTGCTACTTGGAGTGATGAAGAGTCATCCGAGGATGAGGAACATGAAGTGACTAATCTTTGCCTCATGGCTCTTGAAGAGTATTCTTTTATGGTAACCTCTAACTCATCTACTTTTGATTTTACATTTGATGAACTTCAAGATGCTTATAATGAGTTGCAAGAGGTATATGATGAGTTGGTTGAGAAATACAAGGAGTCGGTTTTAAAAAATAATAAAATGATTTCGGTTTTAAGGACCCAAAATGACCCCCTTTCTAAAACCAACTCGGAATTAGAAAAGAAGGTCTTGGTTTTACAAAATTCCTCAAATGAGTCTGAAAAGAAATCAAATGATTTAAATGACCTTCTTGAAAAATACCATGTTTACCACCAAGAAGAGGTGAGTAAACTCAAAGTTTCTCTAACCAATGTTGGGAAAAACGGTTTTGAAAAAGCATCTTCTTCAAAATCCCAACATGTGAAGAGAAACTTTGTTGACCACAAAAAAGAGGCTCCCATAAGTATCATAAGAACAAAAAAGTTAGAAGTGTATGGGTTCCTAAGAAACTTGTAGTTTCTAACAATATTGTAGCCATTTCATCTTGGATTTCTAAGGGAACCAAGTATTTGGGAACTAACACTCATGGACCCAAAATGATTTGGGTACCAAAAATCAAAGCTTAACTCTTTGTTTGTAGGGGGAGCATTGCTACAAGGCCAAAGCACAAAGCCAAAACTCATGGTACCTTGATAGTGGATGCTCGAGGCACATGACCGGAGATAAGAGTCGATTCATGGACTTAAAGTCAAAAAGTGGTGGAGTAGTGACATTTGGTGACAACTCCAAAGGCCACATTGAAGGTATTGGCTACATAGGTAATCACTCTACCATACTCATTGAAAATATGTTGTATGTCTATAGTCTAAAACACAATTTATTGAGCATTAGTCAATTGAGTGATAAAGGGTTTAATGTCTTATTTGATAAAAATGGGTGTAAAATTGTTGACATTAAATCTAATAAAATAATGCTCATTGGTCATCGCATAGGAAATAAATACATGGTGCATCTAGATGACATCCATACATCCCATGCATGTTTTGTTGCAAAAAATGAAAATGATGTATGATTATGGCATAGAAAACTAGGACATGCTAGCATTAGTTTTTTAGAAAAATTGGTTTCCCTAAATCTAGTTAGAGGTTTGTCTAAGATTAAGTTCTCAAATGACAAAATATGTGATGCATGCTCTAAGGGTAAACAAACATAGATCATCCTTTAAATCTATTAATGATATCTATACTAGTAGATGTTTATAATTGATTCATATGTATCTTTTTGGGCCTATTAGAACTATGAGCTTGGGTGGTAAATTGTATGCTTTTGTACTTGTTGATGACTATTCTAGGTTTACTTGGGTTCTATTCTTAAGTACAAAAGATGAAGCTTTAGAAAAATTCATCACGTTTTCTAAATTAACTCAAAATGATCTTGAGCTTAAGATTTCTCACATTAGAAGTGATCATGGAACCGAGTTTCAAAATGTAACACCCTAATTTTGAGCTTGGAAGTTTAGGGTCTGAACCGGACCGATCTAGTTTTCAGTTCGAATATAAAAGGTGGTTTTAAGGAAAGCCTAGTTCGGGTTGCATTAAAAATATGGAAAAATATCTAAAAATCCTCTTTTAATATATATAAGAGAGTGGTGAAATCAATTTTACAAAATAAGGTTTGGAAGTGCAACATTTCGAAATAGTGACTAAAATGTAATTTTTGAAAAGTTCAGTGGTGACTGTTTTGTAAGGATTGAAACTTTGAATCTTTAAGGAGCTAATTTACCCAAGGAAGGATTTCTCCAGATTTTTCTTAGATTTTAATGACTTAATTAATGTTTAATTAATTTAATGAAAAGGGGAAAAACCAATTTTGAGATTTCATAACTAACTTTTGTTAAAACTTTCTCATCTCATTTTCTCTCAAAATTCCCTCAGCCAAACACATTTCTACAGCAACATTTCTACTGATTTTCACACTAAATGATGAGGTTTCAATTACCAATTGATTCCTAATCCTTTCCACATCAAAACCTCTTGGTTTGCTTATTGAATTTTCAAGGATTTTGGCTCTAATCAAGGAGAAATCTACATTTAGAGGTAAGGATGTTCTTCTCCTCTAAATACTCAGTTCTTTACTGAAATTCCCAAGTTCTGAATCCTTAAATTAAGTTTTATAAAAGGTTTTAATATTGTGATCTTGATTTTGGCTTAAAACTCAAGATTTGGAATAAATCTTGAAGAAATTCGTGGTGATTGTTTGGGCTCTGTTTTGAGATGGCTTTTTAATGCTTTTTGGATGTTTAATGATGTGTAATTGAGGTTTAATCAATGCAATCCCGAATAGGTTGAATTTCCTAAGTTTTTGCTTATGAAAATGGTGGTTTTTGGGGTGATCTTGGTGTTCTGTTATAGCTGGAGGTATAAGGATGAGTTTAGGTTCTTTTTGGATGTTAATTGATGTTTAAGAATGTTTAGAAGTGATGGATCTTGGCTGGGTAATGTTGTGGAAGAGTTTGGAAGTGATTTTAGTTGTGTTTGGTAGCCGAAATGTTAGTTTTGGTGAGAGCAGCGAGCTTAGGTGTAATGGCTGAAGATTTTAATGCATGATGATGCATTAATCCTCTGCTTTGATGTGTTTAAAACAGGGGAGATATCTTCGGATCCTTGTGGTGTTGATCCGGAGGCTTGAACGACGTTTCGGCAAGCTTGCGAAATGAAATTGGTGAGTGGAGTTGGATTTCCAGCTTTGTATCGAATGTTTGAAGGTTTGGGAGCTTAGTTTAAGTGTAATCAACTTAACTAAGCTCAAGAGTAAGTTTTCAGAAAAACTCTCTTGGATGAGCCATGGATTGGTTCGATGCATTTGTTGATAATTGCATGTTTAAATTCTGTTTTTGAAAGCATGTTTAGCATGGTTAATGCTGGTTATGTAAGCCATTTGTTGAAGGATGCTCAAGGTAAGAGATCCTTGGTTTGATTTGTTAAAAATGTGGATTGATGCATAGTGATGCATGTTGTAAATGGCTTTGATTTAGATGCGTTAAAACAGTGGATTATTGATGATAATTGATGTATATTGGCAAGTGATGTGTTGGTTTTAAAGTACTTGAATCGGATATAGTTATCCGGCTATAGGATTGGGTGCACCATGAATAAAGTCGCCTTGGATGTTGAGGGGTTGTAATTGTACCGTAAACTCCATCCAAGTACACTAACGAGATGGTTAAGATCACAATGGTGGTTAAAAGTCCATGTGTGGATCTTGTGTTGTGTGTCCCGTGTTCTCGTTAGTGATGTTATACAACTACTGATGAGTGATGTGGAGGGGTTGTGATTGTACCGTTAAACTCCATCACGGGTGTTGAGGGGTTGTGATTGTACCAGTAAACTCCACCTTGTGTGTTCGGTAGTGTGTATGAAGCGTATGGGACAACGCTTGTAATCCGCGTATCCGATTGTGTTTTATGTTGAAAAAGGTTATGGTTTATCACTTGGAAGCCAATATGACATGTTAATGATATTGAATCATGAGATGCTTGATGTGAATGCAATGTTGCATGAATAATGATGATGTGTGTTAAAAGGCTTTGAGAAAAGTGTTTTATAAAATGCATTATTGTGTTGTTTCTTTTGAGCATGCCTCACTAAGCATTTGTGCCTACGCTCTCTCTCTTGAACCAATAATGCAGATAATTGAGGTGTTTGTGGGCAGCAAGGAGGCTAAGAATCCAAGGGAAAGCTAAGATCATGTATGGTGACTTTTTCACAACATTATTAATTTTTGATATTTGGCAATGAGAACCTAGGATGCGTGCCTATAGACTTGTAGATTTTCCTAATTTGTAAATGGCCATTTGGTGTTTGCTTTGATGCTTTAATGGTTGTTTGGCTTGGTTATTAGGGTGCATGCCTATAGACTTGTAGATTTTCCTAATTGATGCCATGAATGTGTTTTGATGATGCAAATACGTACCTTATATGTATGATGACCTGTTGGCATGATTAGGGAGTCATTAGGATGTGTTTGGATGGTTAATTGTATGTTAAAACAGGAAATTCTGCATTTTCTGGGCAGTCCGTATCGGAACGGGCACTAACGTTTCGAAACGGGGGCCTGTAATGGCCTTCGTGTATCGAAATGGATAGGGTCGTTCCGAAACGTTTTGGCCACTGCCAGGCCCTGTTTCGATACAGGTCTCGAAACGAACCCGCGTTTCAGAACGGTCAACCCCCGTTCCGAAACAGATGACCGTTGGGCACTGATTTGAATGGTTTAAGGTTTGCAAGCTTTATGTTTTAGTCCTGAATTTTGTATTTTCAATTGCTTGAGTTTGAGATGTCCGTTTGAGGTGAAATTTGATAGGGAAGCATATAATATGATTAATTTGATATTGGTAATTTAAAAATCAGCTAAGTTCTTCATCTTTCCATAATTTACAATTTGGTCCCTAACTTTTGTATGTTATGCAATTGAGTCCCTTATTGCTTTCTGATCGCTGTGCTTTTCAAGTATGTTTTCCTCAAGGGTACGCCTAGGGTTAATGTGCATCTAGATAAGTTTAAAAAGAAGAAAAAAAGGTCGTTAATCAAGGTTGACTTTCGGGTTGGCTTTGGTTTTCCCCATGTAATCTTCGTAGTTCGGGTCAACCGTCTAGGCCGGGCTAAGGGGGTTACATTTGGTGGTATCAGATCTGAGTTCTCGAGTAAACAAAAATGGTTATGTGGGTGATGTGTGTATGATTGCATGATGTACCTTTTTGAATGAAAGTGTGATGTGTGAATTGTAAAGTATGTTACAATTGTGATGTATGCCGTGATGAAGCATGTTAGAGGAACCCATTGCCATATCAAAACTAATGAAATGAATTGTTTTGTTTGGAAATGAGCTTGAGTACTTGGATTTCTTACCTTGCTGAGCCTGATTATGTTTATTGCATTTGTGTTAGTGCATTGTTTTAGTGAATGAGACCTCGTAGAGAGACGAGGATTAATACGCGAGCTATGGCTCAAAACGAGAATGAGAATAATGCTGATAATGTTGTGGATATACCTCCTCCTCCTGGTGGTGGACCACCCGGTGGTGGTGGTGTTGGAGGTGATGGAGCTGGTGTTGGTGCTGGGACCGCTGGACCTGAAGCTGGGCAGAGGCAAGCTGCTCCTGACATGAGAGTGTTGATACAGACTATTGCTGGAGCCTTTCAGGCAGCAGTAGCTGGAGCTGGGCATCAGGGTGATGCAAATGCGAGATTACCTTTGGAACGTTTGCGCAGTCTGGGAGGGACTGAGTTCAGAGGTTTGTCTGCTGAGGGTTCCGAATCTTGGTTGGAAATTACCAAGAGAATATTGGGACAGATGAACTGCAATGATGTGCAGAAGTTAGGATGTGTGGTATCGCTGTTACATGATGATGCGTATACCTGGTGGACGACCACTGTCTCCGGAATGGAGGAAGTTGATGTGACTTGGACGTTCTTTCTGAACGCGTTCAAATGGAAGTATCTAGGTGTGCGATACCTGAATGAAAAGAAAAGAGAATTCATGTCTCTTACACAAGGAAGCTTGACGGTGGCTGAGTACGAGATCCAGTTTGTCCGTCTCAGTCAGTACGCACCTGAGCTTATTCCGGATGAACAGGAGAGGTGTGAGCGTTTCTAATATGGTTTGGTGACGAATGTAAAGACCTTTATGTTTGCCGCTGAGTACACTGATTTTGATGTGCTGGTTAGTAGGGCGAAGGATATTGAGCAGAACCTGGGTTTGTCTTCCAGGAGTGTTGGTTCTGGCTCGGGCAAGAGGGCTGCTGAGTATAGTTCCGGTGGTGGACGGAACAAGAGAGGACGTGATAGGAGGTATCAGTCTTCTTCTAGGCGTGGTAGTGGAGGGCATGGTGCGCCTGTTCAGGGAGATAGGGCGAGAGCTGATCAGAACACGTGTTTGGTATATGGATCGCGTAGCCATTTGAGGCGTGATTGTCCTCGAGCAGCGATGGAGGTTCAGGCTCTTGTTGTAGTGACTGGTAATTCGTGCTGGATTTGTGGTTCGGCAGACCACATGAGGAGGGAGTGTCCTTTGTTGGCCGGTGGTGGTCAGGGACGAGCTCCTGGAGTTGTTGCACCACAGAGAGGTCGTGGGCGCGACCGTGGTAACTTCCAGCGCAGAGATGATGGTGGGAGGAATGTGGCACATGTGGTGGCTGTCAAACCTGAGGGTGGAGGCCAGGATCGAGTGTATGCTCAGCAAGAGGGGAGGAATGACACGGATGTGATCGCATGTACCTTCACTTTGCAATCCTTGTCATTACTTTCCTTGATTGATTATGGATCTACACACTCGTACATATTGCGTGAACATGCTCAATTGCTTGGTTTGCCTGTTGAGTCTTTGGATGTTGGTATGCGTGTAACTAGTTCCTTTGGTGAGACCGTTGTGACACGGAAGTTATATAGAAGATGTCCCTTGGTTATGCAAAACCATGTTTTTCATGTTGATCTCATGGAATTGCCTTTCTATGGTTTTGATGTAATCCTTGGTATGGATTGGCTTGTTGAACATCGAGTTGTGGTGGATTTTGAGAACAAGCGAGTTTCGTTGAAGCTTGCGGATGATTATGAGGTAGTGGTGGTTGGTGAGAATGTGAAGTTTCTTGCCAATGTGGTGTCTTCCTTGGAGGCGAGCCGAATGTTGAGGCAAGGTTGTGAAGCCTACCTAGCCTTTGTGATGAATCCTAGCTCTAAGGAGTTACGAGTGCAAGATATCAGGACTGCACGAGAGTTTCCTAGTGTGTTTCCGGAGAAGTTGCCTAGGTTGCCTCCTAATCGAGAAGTGGAGTTTGGGATTGAGCTGTATGAAAACACAACTCTAGTTTCCATTACTCCTTATCGAATGGCACCTAAGGAGTTGAAGGAGCTGAAGACGCAACTTCTGGAGTTGCTTGATCGTGGTTTCATTCGACCGAGTGTGTCACCTTGGGGTGCACCGGTTTTGTTTGTGAAGAAAAAGGATGGCACTATGAGAATGTGCATCGATTACCGTGAGCTGAACAAGTTGACTATCAAGAATCGGTATCCATTGCCGAGGATTGATGATTTGTTTGATCAATTTCGGGGAGCGGCTGTGTTCTCTAAGATTGACTTAAGATCATGTTATTACCAGTTGAAGGTGAAGGATGTGGATGTGCCAAAGACAGCCTTCAGAACGAGGTATGGGCATTATGAGTTCCTTGTGATGCAGTTTGGTTTGACGAATGCTCCTGCAGCTTTTATGGACATGATGAATAGAGTGTTCCATGAATATTTGGACAAGTTTGTTGTGGTGTTCATTGATGATATCCTTGTGTACTCTCGTACTGAGGAAGAGCATGAGGGACATTTGAGGATCGTGTTACAGGCTTTGTTGGAGAATCAGCTTTATGCCAAGCTGAGCAAGTGCGAGTTTTGGTTAAGTGAAGTGGTGTTTCTTGGTCATGTGGTTTCTGCTGAGGGGATTCGTGTTGATCCTCAGAAGATTGAGGCAGTGATGAATTGGAAGCCTCCTAAGTCTGTTCATGAAGTCCGTAGTTTCCTTGGTTTGGCGGGATACTACCGGAGGTTCGTGGATGGATTTTCGAAGATTGCTGCATCTTTGACGAAGTTGCTGCAGAAGGATGTCAAGTATGAGTGGACGGAAGCGAGACATCAGGCTTTTGAGAAGCTGAAGGCGGCTTTGACGCAAGCTCCTATCTTGGTTCAGCCTGAATCAGGGAAAGAGTTTGTGGTGTACAGTGACGCATCCTACGTTGGTTTGGGGTGTGTGTTGATGCAAGAGGGTAAGGTGGTGGCTTATGCATCGCGCCAGTTGAAGGTGCATGAGCGCAATTATCCTACGCATGACATTGAGTTAGCTACGATGGTTTTTGCTTTGAAAATCTAGAGACATTACCTGTATGGTGAGAAGTGTACTGTGTACACGGATCACAAAAGTTTGAAGTATCTAATGTCTCAGAAAGAGTTGAATCTTAGGCAACGACGTTGGGTGGAGTTGCTTAAAGATTACGATCTGACGATCGAGTATTATCCGGGAAAAGCTAATGTTGTAGCGGATGCCTTGAGTAGGAAGGTAGCAGTGGAATTGAGGGCTATGTTTGCCAGCTTGAGCATTTCGCGAGATGGCGGTCTTGTGGCTGAATTGCAAGTGAAACCATCATTGGTTTAGTTGATAAAGGATAAGCAGCTGTTGGATGATTCCTTGGTGCCACATGTTCAGGATATTGCTGAGGATAGGCCATCGGATTTCTGCTTTAATGATGATGGAGTTTTATGTTTTGGGAGTCGGATAGTAGTGCCCAATGATGCTGAGTTGAGGCGTGCTATTCTGACTGAAGCTCATAGTAGTCCTTTTGCTATGCATCCTGGTAGTACTAAGATGTATCGTGATCTTCGAGATGAGTACTATTGGGTGGGCTTGAAGAAAGATGTTGCTGAGTATGTGAGAAAGTGCATGGTTTGCCAGCGAGTTAAGGTTGAGCATCAGTTTCCTTCTGGGTTGTTGCAACTGTTGAGGATTCCTGAGTCGAAGTGGGAAAGGATTACCATGGACTGTGTGTCTGGTTTGCCTTTGTTGCCATCGAAGAAGAATTCGGTGTGGGTGATTATGGATCACCTTACGAAGTGTGCGCATTTCTTACCTGTGCATACTACGTATACATTGGATAAGCTTGTGGAGCTGCACATTGCTGAGATTGTGCGGCGGCATGGTGTGCCAAAGTCGATCGTGTCGGATAGAGATCCAAGGTTTACATCGTGTTTCTGGGAATGTTTACATCAAGCTTTGGGTACACGGCTGAATTTCAGTACTTCTTATCATCCACAGTCGGATGGACAGTCTGAGCGTGTTATCCAAGTGCTGGAGGATATGTTGAGCTGCTGTGTGATTGAGTTTCAAGGCTCTTGGGAGAAGCATTTTCCTTTGGTGGAGTTTGCTTGTAACAATAGCTACCAGACAAGTATTCAAATGGCACCTTATGAAGCCTTGTACGGGAGGAAATGCAGAACTCCTCTTTGTTGGGCTGAAGCAGGTCAAAAGTTGGTTTCAATGCCAGCTTTCTTGAAAGGAACCACCGAGAAGGTGAAGCTCATTTTTGAGCGATTGAAGGCATTTTCTGATCGACAGAAGTCTTACGCGGATTTGAAGCGTAAGGAGATTGAGTATGCGGTAGGTGACCGTGTGTTTTTGAAGGTTTCTCCTTGGAAGAAGGTGATGAGGTTTGGTCGAAAGGGTAAGTTGAGCCCTAGGTACATTGGACCATACAAGGTGATTGAGCGTGTGGGTCTTGTTGCGTACAAGTTGTGGTTGCTGCAAGAGTAGAAAAAGATTCATGATGTATTTCATGACTCTATGCTTCAGAGGTATAGATCGGATCCTTCGCATGTTATGCCTTTGGAGGAAGTGGAGTTGAATCCAGACTTGACCTATGATGAGGAGCCGGTGGAAATTCTGGATTCAGACAGTAAGGTCCTTCGAGGTAAAACCATTGATTTGGTAAAGGTGTTGTGGAAGCATCGTGATGCTGAGGAAGCCACGTGGGAACGAAGGGATGACATGGTGAAGCAGTTTCTGTACCTCTTTCCTCCAGGTAAATTTCGAGGACGAAATTTCTTAAGGGGGGAGAGTTGTAACACCCCATTTTTGGGCTTGGAAGTTTAGGGTTTGAACCGGACCGGTCTAGTTTTCGGTTCGAATATAAAAGGTGGTTTTAGGGAAAGCCTAGTTCGGGTTGCATTAAAAATATGGAAAATATCTAAAAATCCTATTTTAATATATATAAGAGAGTGGTGAAATCAATTTTACAAAATAAGGTTTGGAAGTGCAACATTTCGAAATAGTGACTAAAATGTAATTTTTGAAAAGTTCAGCGGTGACTGTTTTGTAAGGATTGAAACTTTGAATCTTTAAGAAGCTAATTTACCCAAGGAAGGATTTCTCCAGATTTTTCTTAGATTTTAATGACTTAATTAATGTTTAATTAATTTAATGAAAAGGGGAAAAACCAATTTTGAGATTTCATAACTAACTTTTGTTAAAACTTTCTCATCTCATTTTCTCTCAAAATTCCCTCAGCCAAACACATTTTTACAGCAACATTTCTACTGATTTTCACACTAAATGATGAGGTTTCAATTATCAATTGATTCCTAATCCTTTCTACATCAAAACCTCTTGATTTGCTTATTGAATTTTCAAGGATTTTGGCTCTAATCAAGGAGAAATCTACATTTAGAGGTAAGGATGTTATTCTCCTCTAAATACTCAGTTCTTTACTGAAATTTCCAAGTTCTCAATCCTTAAATTAAGTTTTATAAAAGGTTTTAATGTTGTGATCTTGATTTTGGCTTAAAACTCAAGATTTTGAATAAATCTTAAAGAAATTTGTGGTGATTGTTTGGGCTCTGTTTTGAGATGGCTTTTTAATGTATTTTGGATGTTTAATGATGTGTAATTGAGGTTTAATCAATGAAATCCCGAATAGGTTGAATTTCCTAAGTTTTTGCTTATGAAAATGGTGGTTTTTGGGGTGATCTTGGTGTTCTGTTATAGCTGGAGGTATAAGGACGAGTTTAGGTTCTTTTTGGATGTTAATTGATGTTTAAGAATGTTTAGAAGTGATGGATCTTGGCTAGGTAATGTTGTGGAAGAGTTTGGAAGTGATTTCGGTTGTGTTTGGTAGCCGAAATGTTAGTTTTGGTGAGAGCAGCGAGTTTAGGTGTAATGGCTGAAGATTTTAATGCATGACGATGCATTAATCCTCTACTTTGATGTGTTTAAAACATGAAAGACATCTTCGGATCCTTGTGGTGTTGATCCGGAGGCTTGAACGGCGTTTCGGCAAGCTTGCGAAACGGAATTAGTGAGTGGAGTTGGATTTCCAGCTTTGTATCGAATGTTTGAAGGTTTGGGAGCTTAGTTTAAGTCTAATCAACTTAACTAAGCTCAAGAGTAAGTTTTCGGAAAAACTCTCGTGGATGAGCCATGGATTGGTTCGATGCATTTGTTGATAATTGCATGTTTAAATTTAGTTTTTGAAAGCATGTTTAGCATGGTTAATGCTGGTTATGTAAGCCATTTGTTGAAGGATGCTCAAGGTAAGAGATCCTTGGTTTGATTTGTTAAAAATGCGGATTGATGCATAGTGATGCATGTTGTAAATGGCTTTGATTTAGATGCGTTAAAACAGTGGATTATTGATGATAATTGATGTATATTGGCAAGTGATGTGTTGGTTTTAAAGTACTTGAATAGGATATAGTTAGCTGGCTATAGGATTGGGTGCACCGTGAATAAAGTCGCCTTGGATGTTGAAGGGTTGTAGTTGTACCGTAAACTCCATCCAAGTACACTAACGAGATGGTTAAGATCACAATGGTGGTTAAAAGTCCATGTGTGGATCTTGTGTTGTGTGTCCCGTGTTCTCGTTAGTGATGTTATACAACTACTGATGAGTGATGTGGAGGGGTTGTGATTGTACCGTTAAACTCCATCACGGGTGTTGAGGGGTTGTGATTGTACCAGTAAACTTCACCTTGTGTGTTCGGTAGTGTGTATGAAGCGTATGGGACAACGCTTGTAATCCACGTATCCGATTGTGTTTTATGTTGAAAAAGGTTATGGTTTATCACTTGGAAGCCAATATTGTAACGCCCCAATTTTGGGCTTAGAAGTTTTGGGTTTGGACCGGACCGGTCGGGTTCGCGGTTCGAATATAAAAGAGTGAATTTAGGAAAGCCTAGTTCGGGTTGCATTAAAAATATGGAAAAATGTCTTAAAATCCTCTTTTAGTATATATAAGAGTGTGGTGAAATCAATTTTACAAAATAAGGTTTGGAAGTGTGACATTTTGGTTAGTGACCAAAATGTAATTTTCAAAAACTGTGAGACTGTTTTAAAAAGGATTGAAACTTTGAATCTTTAAGGAGCTATTTACCCAATGGGAGTTTCTCCAGATTTTTCTAAAATATTAAAGGTTTAATTAATGAATTTTAAATAAAAGTAAAGGGAGGGAAGATGTTTTGGCATTTTCTAACTAACTTTTCCTAAATTCCATTTTCATTTTCTCTCATCTTTTCTCTCAAACCAAACACATTTCTCCAGAGCTTTTCCCTCTGATTTTGTCACCTAAATAACTCATTTCAATCCTCTTTTGATCTTCAATCATCTCTTCAACAAAACCTTTGCATTTGCTAAGTGGATTTTCAAGAATTTGGTTCCAAAAAGGGAGAAAACTCAAGTTTGGAGGTAAGAACGTCCTTCTCCTCTAAACTCTCAGTTCTTTACTGAAATTCCCAAGTTCTCAATCCTTAATTTGTGTTTTATTAAAGGTTTTACAATTGAACTCTTGATCTTGGCTTTAAAATGCAAGATTTGGTTGATTTTTGGTAAAATTCGTATGATCTGTTTGAGCAGTGATTTGAGGTGTCTTTTCGATGTTAAATGAATGTTAAATTGATGAGAAGTTGAGGTTTAATCAATGCAATCCCGAATAGGTTGAATTTCCTAAGTTTAGCTTGTGTTTTTGGTTGTTTTTGGAGTGATCTTGATGTTCTGTTATAGCTGGAGGTATAAGGGCGTGATTAGATCCTTTTTGGATGTTAATTGATGTTTGAAGATGTTTAGATTTGATGGATCATGGCTGGGTAGTGTTGTGGAGTTGTTTGGATGCATTTTCGGTTGTGTTTGGTAGCCGAAAATGGAGTGTGGATGAGAGCAGCGAGTTTAGGTGCTTTCATTGAAGATATTAATGCATGATGATGCATTAATCCTCTGCTTTGATGTGTTTAAAACAGGGGAGTCATCTTTGGATCCTTGTGGTGGTGATCCGGAAGCTTGATTGGTGTTTCGGCAAGTGGCGAAACGGAATCGGTGAGTGGATTTTGGTTTTCAGCTTTGAAACCAATGTTTTGAAGGTTTGGGAGCTTAGTTTAAGTCTAAGCAACTTAGCTAAGCTCAAGAGTAAGTTTTTGGAAAAACTCTCTTGATGATGAACCATGGATTGGTTGTATGCAATGTTGTTTGTTTGCATGTTTTAAATCCTGTTTTGAAAGCATATTTAGCATGTTTATTTGCTGAGATTATAAGCCATGTGTTGAAGGATGCTCAAGGTAAGAGATCCTTGTTTTTGAACATTGTTTTAATGTGGTTTGATGCTTAATGATGCATGATGTTTATGGCTTTGGTAAATGCTTTAAAACAGTGGAATATTGTTGTTAATGGTGCATATTGGCAAGTGATGGTTAAGGTCACAAAGGTGGTTAAAAGTCCTTGTGTGAGCCTTGTTTATTTAAGAACAACATGGTGGTTAAAAGTCCATGGTTGGTTCTTGGTTAAGATCACAAAGGTGGTTAAAAGTCCTTGTGTGAATCTTGTATATTTTAAGAACAACATGGTGTTTAAAAGTCCATGGTTGGTTCTTGGTTAAGGTTACAAAGGTGGTTAAAATTCCTTGTGTAAGCCTTGTTATTTAAGAACACCAAGGTGTTTAAAAGTCCTTAGGTGATTCTTGTTAAGGACACAAAGGTGTTTAAAAGTCCTTGTGTGGTCCTTGTCATGGTGTTTAAAAGTCCATGGATGATTCTTGTTAAGGACACAATGGTGTTTAAAAGTCCATGTGTGGTCCTTGGAAATTGTAAGATCACAATGGTGTTTAAAAGTCCATGTGTGGATCTTATGTTGAATGTATCACTTGTTGCCAATATGACATGTTATGAACTTGAAGCATGAATTGCTGGTTTTAAATGCTTATGTGCATGTACAAATGATGTTGAACTAAGGTTTATAAATGTGTTTTATAAATGCATTATTGTGTGGTTTTAAATGAGCATTCCTCACTAAGCTATTTGCTTACGCTCTCTCTTTTCTTAAACCAATAATGCATAGCATTGAAGTGCATTTGGGGCAGCAAGGAATACAAGCATCCAAGTGAAGGTTTTAAGCTCATGTATGGTGAATATTTTCTCAAAACTATTAGCTTTTGGGTATTTGGCAATGGGGGACCTATGTTGATGTTTTGGGAGATGTATTGGACTCCCTAAGTTGGTTTTATGTTGTTGATAATGTTGGTACTTGTAATTGGCCTCTTGGTATGTGTTTTGGTGATTTGAGGATTTTATGGTTTGCCTTATAGGATGCTTGCCTATAGAATTGGGGATTTTCATGATTGATGCCATGTTGATGTTTGGTTGATGCAATTATGTTCCTTGTATGTTGAATGACTTGCTGGTATAATTTGGTTGCATTTGGAGCATGTTTCATAGGTTAATTAAGTGTTAAACCAGCTAATTTTCTGCAATCTGGGCAGGCCGTATCGGAACGGGTGCTACCGTTTCGGAACAGGGGCCTGAAATGGCCTAGGCGTTCCGAAACGGGAGGAAACGTTCCGGAACGGAAATGCCACTGCCAAGCTATGTTTCGGAACCCGTTGCGGAACGGTCCCGCGTTTCGGAACAGGTCCTTCCTATTACAGAACACCCGACCGTTGGGCTCGGAATTTGATGGTTAAATGTTTTGAAAAGTTTGCATTTTGATCATGAAACTTGTTATTGCAATTGTGTGAGTTTGAGATGTCCATTTGAGCTGAATTTTGACAGAGAAGCATGAAATATGACTAATTCCAAGATGGTAACTTTTAATCGGGTTAAGTCCCTATAATTTACAGAATTTACAATTTGGTCCCTAAAGTCTTAATTTGTGTAATTGGGTCCCTAAATGTTCTCTGATGGTTATGATCTTTGAGTATGCTGATTGTATGATCACATCTAGGGATAATATGCATTTAGACAAGATTAAAAGAAAAAAAGGGTCGTTAATCAAGGTTGACTTTCGGGTTGACTTTGGTTTTCCCCGTGTAAACTTCTTAATTCGGTTTATCCGTCTGGGTCGGGTTAAGGGGGTTACATTTGGTGGTATCAGAGCTGAGTTCTCGAGTAATTGGGAATGATTATGTGTGTGATTAAAGTATGTATGCTATGTATGCTTGTTGAGTGAAAGCATGTTGAATGAATTGTAAATATGTTACAATTGAGGTGTATGCTGTGGTAAAGCATGTTGTGGGTACCCATTGCCAAATCAAAGCTAATGTAGTGATATTGTTTTTAAGTGGAAATGAGCTTGAGTACTTGGATTGCTTACTTTGCTGAGCCTGACTTTGTTTATTTGCATTGTGATTGCATTGTTAGAGTATGGCACCTCGTAGAGAGTTAAGGAGTAATGTGCGAGCTACGGCTCAGAATGAGAATGAGAATGAAGAGAATGTTGAAAGTGCGGTGGATTTACCTCCTCCACCTGGTGGTGGTGGTGTTGGGGGTGAAGGAGCTGGTGCTGCAGCTGGTGCAGGGGTCGCTGGACCTGAGGCTGGTCAGGGGCAAGCTGTTCCTAACATGACAGTGTTGATACAAGCTATTGCTGGAGCTTTTCAAGCAGCAGTAGCTGGAGCTCAAGGAACTGTGCAGCAGGGAGATGCTGGAGTTAGACTACCCTTGGAACGTATGCGCAGTCTGGGAGGGACTGAGTTCAGGGGTTTGTCAGCTGAAGGTTCGAAGTCTTGGTTAGAGGGTACCAAGAGAATCTTGGGTCAGATGAGTTGCACTGATGTGCAGAAGCTGGGCTGTGTGGTATCATTGTTGCAAGATGATACTTACACGTGGTGGACAACCACTATCGCTGGGATGGCGGAAGCTGACGTAACTTGGATGTTCTTTCAGAACGCGTTCAAGAGAAGGTATCTAGGTGTGAGGTACCTAGATGAAAAGAAGAGGGAGTTTATGTCTCTTACCCAGGGGAGCATGTCTGTGGCTGAGTATGAGGTTCAGTTTGTTCGACTCAGTCAGTATGCACCCGAGCTTGTTCCGGATGAGCGGGAGAGGTGTGAAAGGTTCCGTTATGGTTTAGTGACGGATGTAAAGATGTATGTGCTGGCTACCGAGTATGATGATTTTGATGTGCTGGTGAGCCGAGCAAAGGACATTGAGATGAACTTGGGTTTATCTTCTAAGAATGCTGGTTCTAGTGCTGGTAAGCGAGCAGCCGAGTATAGTTCCGGTGGTGGACGAAACAAGAGGGGACGTGATCAGAAGTATCAGTCCTCAGCTAAGCGAGGTGGTGGTGCGCCTGCTCGGGGAGGCAACGCTAGAGTTGATCCGAGTGCATATTGGACATGTGGTTCGCGTGGCCATATGAGCCGAGTATGCTCATATCTTGGTTCTCTAAGAAACAAAATAGTGTAGCTCTTTCTACCACCGAAGCCGAGTACATATCCTCAGGGAGTTGTTGTGCTCAAGTCCTTTGGATGAAGTAACAACTCTTAGATTATGGAGTTAAAGTTGAAACATACCCCTTAAGTGTGATAACACTAGTGCAATTTGTCTCACCAAAAATCTCATCCAACACTCTAGAACCAAACATATAGAAATAAAGCATCATTTCATTAGAGATCATGTCCTTAAACAAGATGTTGTTATAGAGTATGTTGACACCTTAAATCAATTAGCGGACATCTTTACCAAGCCTATAGACAAAGAGTGTTTTTGGTCCCTTAGGAGAGAGTTAGGTCTAACTAGCCTACCTTGACCCTTTAGGACTCCTTTTGAGGTTAAAATTGCTTGATCTTGTGAAAATGCATGTTTATGTGTTGTTGATCTTGATAGAAACCATGCTTATAGCTAGGGGGAGTATGCTTCTGTTAGAATGTGCTTAGATCTATTCATACATCATTTGCATTCATTTAGGAGATGTTAAAGTCGAGCCTTTGGTTGTTCTAAAAGCCAAAAATGCATTTTTGGGCATAGGGTACCGATACGGCCTTATGCGTATCAATACGAGTACTTCATTAGTTTGCCAGACTGCATTTTCTCTCTTGCGGGTATCGATACGGTTAAACTCGTTTCGATACAAGTTGTGAGCGTTTTGATACGGATGTCATCCGTTTCGATACGGTCCCTTGACACGCGGTTCCAAGGAATTACCATTTTACCCCCGTATCGATACACTCTTTTGGCGTATCGATACTCGATCGCGCAGACAGCTACTTAATGGCATTAAAAGAGTTTCACTTTTACCAAAACTAATATTTCAAAACCCTAGCCGATTTTCATCTATAAAAAGTCTCTCAATCCCTTATATTTTCACCACAAAACTTAAAATCTCTTGAAGGATTTTCAAAATCAAGCCAAAGTCTTAAGGCTCTCCATCAATTGGTGCTCAATCTTCATCCATTCCTCCCAATCTCAATATCAAGGTATACAAATTCTTTTTCATTTTATTTTCTTTATAATTTTCATTTTTACATCCTTTTATTTTGTTTTGTTTCTTCAAAAACAAATTTTATCAAACTTTTTTGTGTTGTTTTGTCTTTCAAATTTTTTTAACCTTGATTATTGATTTATCCATGGGTTGAATGAGAAAAATAATGCATACACTTTGTTTTAATCGATTTTCTAGACAATGGCACCCAAAAAGAGAGCGCGCACTACAGGCGAAGTTGGTGAAGGATCCAATCCCGGTGATGGCACTCATCCTAATTTGACTCTTATTTATCAAAGGTGCTTTAGAACTCCCGAAGAACTCACCTACTTCTGATCTTTTCAAAATTATAAGATTCGTCCGGAGAGGATAATTTCTGTTCCTTTTCTCAATTCGGAGCGTTTTAAGTCTTTTTTATTTACCTTTGCTCCACGAATGGAAATTTATGGATTTTCTTCAAATCCCCGGGTTTTTCTTTCGCAATTTGGTTTTGATCTTCTATGCTAATGCCAAGTGTGTTGCCGATGCCTCGGGTAATATCGTTGTCGTTAACTCTTATCTCATGGGAAAAAAGATTACTGTTGGTGTTCAATCTCTTTGTAATGTTTTTAAGTTTAAGGATGAGGGTACCGAAGATGAAAATTCTCTTGGCCATGTTTTGAGGGGTTCTGTGACCGTTCTAAATGCTTAAGACCGCATCCTACACTTGATGATCACTTGGTGGTTTAGGCCTTCGGGAGGCAAATACTCAACCATCCGCCAAGTTGATGACTTTTGGATTCGGTGCTTTCGCCAGAGATAACACTCTAACCTTGCTCGCATCATGTTTGCAGAGATTGTCTTTCTCGTGCAACATCGTCACAAATCTGTTGTCACTTCATTTACCTATTGCACTGCTTTGAGTTATTTCTTCACTCAAAAGGAGATTGATTGCTCTCACGACTATCCGACACCTCTTACCAATCCTATTGATGAGAGATCTCTTTCTAAGGGAAGTTTCACTTCTTCAATGGTAGTTGGCTTCGCATATCCGAGCTTCCTAGTGATGCGATTCCCGAAGAGATTGCCAATCCTCAAGCTCCTCAAGCTCCTCAAGCACGTTCTCCTCCATCCATGGATGCTCTCATGACATTCCTCAATGAACAGTTCACGAGCCTACGCACGGGGATTGCTTCTATGGATCAAGTTATGAATTCGGGGTTTGCTGCCATAGACACACGCTTCACAAGCCTAGAAGATCGTATGACAAATGTGGAGAAGCGTATCTCATCCATTGAGGCCGAGCACAATTCGATGAACATCTCTCTCACGGCCTTCCATGATGAGTGGCGTCAATCTAGGAGGAATGCTGATGCCAACGAAGATGACGATGAAGATGATGAAGACGGTGATGGAGAAGAGTAGTAGATTGTCTTTGCATTACATTCATGTCATTTAGGATTTCTAGTTATGCACTTTGAATTATGTTCTTAGGATTAAGTTTACCTTTTAAAACCTATGCTTTAATTATTGTTTGGATTTTAATTTGATGTTTCTTTATTTATGAACTTAATGTTTATCTATTATATGTTGCTTGGTTATCGATTATGCCTTTAGTCTATGTCTCTTATTTTTTATCTAACAAAAAGGGGGAGAGGGAACAAACTCACTTAAAATTTAAACTTAAAATTTACCTAGCCTATATTAAGGGGGAGTTGTTTTACAAAGTTTTTCAAAAAGACTTAAAAATTTTAAGCTTTGGTTTTGTTATATCAAAAAAGGGGAGATTGTAAAACCTATGTTTGATTTTGATATAACAAAGTGTTTTAAGGACTATATTGTAAAACTTGAAATAAAATTTTAAGTCCCTCTAAAGGTTTCAAATCAACAAGGCTTTGCTATAGTTTAAAAAACTCAAACTCCAAAATATTTTCTAAGTGTTCCAAGGCCAAATTGCTCAAAATCGTCAATGCGTATCGTTACGTCTCTTACCGTATCGATACCTTTTTTTACAAACTTGGCCACTGGAGAAATCCGTTTCGGTACGCCCCTTACCGTATCGAAATAGGGTACCAAAACAGATTGCATCTGTATCGATACGCTCTCTCTATAAAATCACATGGAGTTTGAATGGTGTACCAATACGGTCTCTCCCGTATCGATACAGATTAAAAGAAAATTTTAAATTGGAAGCCTTAAATATTTTGACCGTTGGTCGTCAGTTGATAGGTAACAAATTTTTAAAGAGTTGGTTAATGCGTATCGATGTGCTCTTACCTGTATCGATACAAAATCCTCTAGTGAGCTATGTGGTAAAAATTGCATCGACACGGTCTTGCCCGTATCAAAACGGTGCCCTAATCCGTACCGATACGCCTACACGTGTATCGATATGCCCCTCTTGTAATTGTGCAACGACTCTTTCTTTTTTGAGACAAGTATTGATACACCTCCCAGTGTACCGATACAGTAGGTTGTACAGGTGCATTTATAGTGGAAAAAGAGGGTTCCTAGTGAGGGTTTGGTCAATTTTTGGGTAGAAAATTGACCGGTATTGTAAAGGTTACCTCCTAAGCCTAGAAAAGGGGAAGAGCAATTAGTGAAATTGTTGAGAAATCCTTAGTAGGAGCTAAGGTAGTGGATGTAGAGTTCATTTGGAACTTGAACCACTCTAAATTGCCTTGTTCTTCAATTTTAGTCATTCCGCTTACTCTCCAATTTTTTTATAAAAACCTAATTCACCCCCCTCTTGGCTTTGATCAAACCATTGATCCACTCAACACAAAGAGAGAAAGTGACCATAATGAAAGTGATGAAAGGCATAATAAATATGGAGGAAGAAGAGAGATTTATTGGGGTAAAAGCGGTAATAAGTAATAAATTAATTATAAATCAATAGTGGTGTAATTATGGAGGAAAAAAGATAGAAGAGGAAGAATAGATATTTATTCGGGTAAAGGGGGAATGCATAATAAATTAATTATAAATATGGGTAAAGTACACAGACGGTCACTAAACTTTAGTGAAAAAAACAAAATGGTAACCAAACTTTCAAAAATCAAAAAATGGCAATTAAACTTTATGTTTTATAACAAAATGGTAACTGGACGTTAAATCCTGCTAAGTGACTGTTATAAAATTTAGTATAATAACACATTTAGTCCTTTATATTTATACATTCAATTAATTTAGTCCTAATTCGAAACAATTCACCAAATTTAACACTCGTTATTTACGCATTCTTTCAATTTGGTCCTTAAACTAAGGACTTTAAGAACGGGTTTGTTGCCCATATAGAGTGCTCCCATAAGTTGAAGTACAGGAATCTCGAGTGGGAAATTGAAGGGTGTAATAATTGCGACCTGTATATTATTACTTTCAATTTCAGAGAATATGAGATATATGACCGACCAACTACTGTCCAAATTTAATTTGGACAGCAAATCCTCCATCATTCACGGTAATGTGAAAACTGTTCATTCTAAATACAAATAACGAAATAAATAATGCGTCGTCAACTATAAGTGATAGAATCACACAAAAATAGCATCAATTCTTTCTAGAAGTTATATAAGACAAATTAGCGTCATTACTATCATCATGCCAATACAAGAAGAGTAGCGCTATTCTAATTATACAAGTAACATAAAATCTTGCATAAAGCTTCTTTTCTCACACAAACTCCTAGAATACAAAGATATGAAGAGCTCTAAAGCTCATCGCTACAGTTAATACCATTGGTAGTCTAACTATATAAAATTCATAAGAGTAGGAATCATTCTATGACACATATTTGTCATTTCCCCTTTTTAATCATTTTATAAGTACTTAAGATGAGATAATTTCAGGTTATTTTAACTAACATAGGAGGTGAATATTTCTTAAATTCATAAACTTATTAAATTTTCCTTCTTCCAGAATAAGTAATTCGCATCATTCTTACAAATGATTTTGAACACCAAGACATGAACGATGACAAGAACCAACCACAAGTAAATTATATGTCTTACCGGACCATAAGGCCAACGCTAATTTCAGGTTAGTTTAAGGACTAAATTGAAAGAAAGCGTAAATAACAAGGGCTAAATTTAGTGAATTGTTTTGAATTAAGACTAAATTAATTGAATGTATAAATATAAAGGACTAAATGTGTTATTATACCAAATTTTATAACAGTCACTTAACGGGATTTAACGTCCAGTTACCATTTTGTTATAAAACATAAAGTTTAATTGTCATTTTGTGATTTTTGAAAGTTCGGTTACCATTTTGTTTTTTTAACCAAAGTTCAGTGACCGTCTGTGTACTTTACCCTATAAAATAAATATTTTTAAATTGCATTATCAATATTTTTTACGATAAGTGATGAAAGTGACCATAATAAAAAAAAATTAAAAATTAAGTGATTATAGTGGAAGTTTTAAAAGTTCGGTGATCATATTAAAAACGCCTTAAAAATTCAGGGACAACCAGTGTAGTTTATTTGCAATTTTTTATCTTAAAAAATGTTTCATCCTTACATCTTAATACAATAAATTTCTAAAAATAAAATATTTAAAATAAGAAAGTTTATAAAAATAAAAATTATATATATATATATATATATATATATATATATATATGAGAATTATTTTCAAATTATAAATTCAATGTAACAAAATTTAATTATTAATAAATTAAATTATAATAGAACGATATTTCTTTATTAATGAGAAAATTGTAAAATACACAAGAGAAGATAATATGCATAAAATAAATTTATAAGTACGACATAATTAAAGATAATACTTGTGTTTATAAAGCTTGTTTATTATAATTTTTGAATAAAAATATTATCAATTTTAACGTTATGTGTGAAATTTACTTAAATTAACGATAACAAAGTATCAACATTAACAAAGTATTATAAATTTACTTATATTAAGGTTTAACTGACAAATAAGTGTCCAAACTATACTTTTTTTAGATTGACGGCTAAAGTATTTTTTGGGCCAAACATGTGCCTAACGTTTTCGACGTTACTTAAATAGGTGCCCGTCGTGACTGTCCGTTAAAAAAAATTTCGTTAGCCAATAAAAACATGACACGTGGCGGTATTAAACATTATTTTTTTTTAAAAATAACTTAGAATTTTTAAAATATCCTAAAATTTTCAAATAATCCTAAAATAGTCTCCAAATCCCTAAACCCCAAAATCTAGCCACTACCACCGGCGTTGGTCGTATTTCCGGCGACGGACTGAAGCGCCCTCCCCTCGCCAAATGACCCACACACCGCTCATCATCTGTTATGACGTCGCTCGTCGTAAATTATTCGAATGAACAATTCGACGATTTTGGCCTTTTGCACGGCGTCGGTCGATTTTCGGCGACGAAATGGTGGGATAAATGATCTTGATGACCGACGGCGGATGTGGTGGGCAGCGACGTAGCAACCGGGGGCGAAATTAGGTCAAATCGAGATTTTGGTTTTGGGTGTTAGGGATTTCAAATTTTGGGGTTATTCTGTGAAATAAAAAAATATTTTGTTTTATTAATTTTTATTTATTTTTAAATATAGTTTCAGAATTTGAAGAAGCTGCCACGTGTTATTTAATGTTGTAAATTAACGAACGTTGACGACGGGCACCTATTTGAGTAACGTTGAAAATGTTAGGCACTAGTTTAGCCTGAAAAATACAGTAGTCACCTATATAAAAAATGGTATAATTTTGGCACTTATTTGCCAAGCCTTATATTAACGGTACAAATATTCAAAAAGAGAACTTATATTAACGGTACAAAGTTTTAAAAATTTTAGAATTTGAAATTTGCTATCGCTCTCGCTCTCTCTCTCTCTCTCCGGCGCCCTCTCTCTCTTTCATTTCCCCAATAATGGCTTCCGGTTTATAAGGAAGACAAAGACATGAACTGATATTTACTTTTGTGTCTTTTTTTATTAATTTTCTTGAATTGTTCTCCTTTTTGATTAATTGATGTTATTTCAAGAAATCAAAAAAGAAAACGTTTAAAGAAACGGTAAAAAGAAAATGACGGAAGAAGAAAAACTATTGAAGGAGGCAAAGAAATTGTCATGGGAAGATCGGTCGTTGCACAAGAACTAGAAGGTGAGGAACGAGGTTAACATTGATTTAGCTTCTCTCTGCGATTCCATCACAGATCCGAAGGACCAGAGGCTTAGCGACATTGGTCAGTTTCTTTTTTAAATTTTGTTTAGGTTTCTTTTATCTTTTTAAAAATTTAAACGACTCTGATCTGAATTGGTGGATCTTTGTAATTTTCAACTGTACAACCCCGTTTTTCAAAATGACAGTAGCATATTCAAATGCTCCTGTGCAGGAGAAGGAGTTGGTTGCTTTGATTGCGTTCTTAAAAGCGGTCGACGCATATTTCAAAAAGTGATGTCGTGTTAACTTTTTTTTTTACATGCATACATAACAAACTTTATTTCTAATCTAACATAACTAATTCTATTACAACTTACAAAAGAGATACTATTGGAGGGCAAAGACGTGTTGTTATTCGGGGAGTAATTTGTTGGATTAAAATCTTCAATTGTGGGCACAAACGTAAAATGTATGATGCTATTATAAAGTATGACACAAAATCAAGTGACCAATTATGTTAGGCGTGTCATATGTATTAAAGGCTTGATAACGGTTTGGGAAACATCACGTTTCAATCTATCTTCTGTAGAGGCGGATAGAAATTTTATTTTCGTTAAAGGTAAATGGCTTGTGGATGATTTAAGTTGTTGCATGCTGAATGTATATGCACCTTGTGACGCAGATGCACGAAATCAGTTGTGGCAAAGACTTGGGGAGATTATACTGGGCGTTGATGAACCTTGGTGTATCGCGGGGGATTTCAACTCCATACGTTGGCAATCGGAACGTGCGGGATGTAACACAGTATCGACAGGTATGCAAGATTTTTCTGATTTTATCGAACACACGGGGCTTGTTGATTTGCCGTTGATAGGAAAACAGTTTACTTGGTTTGGGAGGGGCTTTAGGCGTAGTCGGTTGGATAGGTTTCTGCTTTCTCCTAGTTGGGTCGATGCTTTCAATAATATCGGTCAACATGCCTTGCCTAAGGGGATTTCGGACCATACACCCCTCGTGTTGTTGTGTGATGAACAGGATTGGGGACCCCGCCCCTTTCGTTTTATAAACTGTTGGTTGGAAAATAATAAAAGTGTGGTTGAACTCTCCAATGAATGGAGCCGGTTGTCGGATCAGGGGGTTGGTAGTGCTAACATTATGGTTAAACTCCGATGCATGAAGAATTTCCTGCGCGCTTGGAACCGGACGGTTTTTGGCGATGTGGAAAAGGAGATACAGTTGATGCAAGGGAAATTGGACGCTGTTGATGCAGCGGATTCGAATGAAGAATTGAACGTATCGGAAGCTGCGTTGATTGAGAAGAAAAGAGAATGGCTACAATGTTTATGGCAGGCTATAAGGCGCAAGGAGTCGCTTTGGCGACAGAAATCAAGGGCAAGCTGGTTGCGGTTAGGGGATCGAAACACTGCATTTTTTCACCGTGAGTGAGGATGTGCTAAGATTTCTTGGTGAGTTTTATGCAACAGGCAGATTACCACCGGGTGTTAATTGCACTTTTCTCGTGTTGATCCCTAAGATTGACTCGCCAAAAGTACTTAGCGATTACCGTCCGATAAGTCTTGTTAATTTAGTATACAAAATTCTTGCAAAGGTGTTAGCTATGAGGTTGCAAAGGGTGTTAGGAGCGTTGATTAGTGAGCATCAGTCGGCTTTCATTCGTGGCCGACAGATAATGGACGGTATCCTGTTGGCAAATGAGATAATTCATTCTTTACGGAAGAGTTCGAGGGGTGGTTTGGTGCTTAAGTTAGACTTTGCTAAAGCCTATGACTGTGTGCGATGGGATTTCCTCGATCATATGCTGGTTAGTATGGGTTTTAGTGAGACTTGGCGCCATTGGATATTCGAATGTATTTCAACGGTTCGTATGTCTGTTTTGCTAAATGGGTGTGCTACATCTGAATTTAATTTGGGGCGTGGTTTGAGATAGGGCTGTCCACTGTCGCCACTGTTGTTTGTTATTGTAGCGGAGGCTCTTCATAGTTTATTGGTTCAAGCTGAGTCGGCGGGGCTGATAAAGGGCGTTTGTGTTGCACCGTGTGTATCTATATCGCACTTACAATTTGCTGATGACACCGTCTTGTTTTTTGAGGCGTCCCCTGGTTGTGCCGACACTATCCGACGGTTACTCAATTGCTTCCAAGTTTGCACAGGTTTACAAATAAATTTCAGCAAGTCATCTTTATTTGCGATTGGGGTTGATGAGGATTTTACTGAGTTATGCGCTAAGGCATTGGGGTGTCGACGCGGGTCTTTCCCTTTCACATACTTGGGGATGCCGCTAGGCTCTAATCCGCGAAGTTTGGCAGTTTGGGAACCGGTCATTGCAAAGGTGAGGCGGAAATTAGCAGGTTGGAAACGCAACTCGTTGTCATTTGCGGCTCGAGTCACGCTGGTTAATGCCGTTCTGTCTTCCCTACCGATTTATTACATGGGAGTATTCCGCATTCCTAAAGGAGTTATCGCAGCACTTGACAAAATCCGTCGTGCTTTCCTTTGGGGTGGTGTAAATCTACAAAGGAAAATGAGCAGAGTTAGCTGGGATTTGGTGTGCAAACCGAGACACTTGGGTGGTTTGAGAATATCGGATTTACAAGTTCGCAACACGGCTTTATTATCTAAATGGTCGTGGCGATATGCCACGGATACATCGTCGCTTTGGAGGGCTATTATAGTGGCTAAATATGGGGAGAATGTTCAATGGTGGAGATTTAATTCATCCCATTCACATGCGATGTCGGTGGTATGGAAGCAAATTGTGCAAACCGCCTGCTCGGATGAAGTGCAGCGAAATTTACACGAGAAGTTGGTATGGCAGGTGGGGGCGGGTAATCGAGTCCTCTTTTGGTTTGACTCATGGTGCGCGAGCATGCCATTGAAGGATATTTTCCCAAGATTATTCTCTTGTGCTATCGATAAATTGGCGTTGGTGGTGGATTATTCGGTGCAGGGGGGTTCCATCATTCACGTTGGGCTGCATTTTTCCGGCGTCCGCTGCGTGTGTTCGAGGCGGGGCTGTTGCGGGACATGCGGGCAGTGGTAGGCAATACGCATTTACACACTGGAATTTGTGATAAGCTGATTTGGACTCCGGATAGGAGAGGTAAGTTCACGGTTAAAGCTATTTCTCAGATTTTGATGTTAGACGAAGCTGGGGAGAGCGAGTTTGGGGCTTGTTTCACGTGGAAGGTATTAGTCCCTCCGAAGGTACAGGCTTTCCTATGGTTTGTGTGGTTACGTCGCCTGCCGACTTTTGCATTCTTGAGCCGAAGGGGGGTTGTGTTTGAAGGGCAATGCACGATGTGCATTTGGTGTCGGGAATGTGAGGAAGACGTTGATCATTTGTTGTACTTATGCCCGGTTGTTCAGCGTTTATGGGACTGGTTTCGTTGTTGGTGGGGAGTGAGTTTGCGTTACCACGATCATTGTCCGAATTTTTTGTTCCTGACTTCCATTGCTCGTTTTCGGGTATGCGTCGTAGTATGTGGGTATCGTGCGTGGCAGCGATGCTATGGTCGATTTGGCTAGCAAGAAACGAGATGGTATTCAACAAGAAACTTTTACCGGTTGAGGAGGTATGCTTTTTGATTAAATTGCGCTCGTTCTATTGGTTGCGGACTTTAAGGACTGACTTATGCATTGCCGAGGCATTGTGGTGGGATTGTCCGAGTCTATATTCCGAGACGTCTCTCTCGCGACCAGAGCGGGTTGGTGTGGTATGGGAGCCGCCATCGAGGGGGACGTTGAAGTTTTCGGTGGATGGTTCAGCACGTGGGAAGCCGGGTCCGGCAGGCTATGGGGGAGTGTTACGCGATGAGTTTGGGAGTATATTGGCGTTATTTTCTGGCCCCCTTGGGTGTATCGAATCAAACGAGGCTGAATTGCGAGCGATTGCGTTCGCTCTGTCATACTTCCGGAAGTCAACTTGGGCAATGATTCCTTTGATTGTGGAATCGGATTCTATGGTTGCGGTTAGCTGGGTGTTACATATGGACAAACGGTCATGGAGATTATGGGAGGTTTTTCGCGAGATTGACAATTGTTGTTCATCGTTGGCTTCGGTTTGCTTCTCCCACATTTTCCGTGAGGCGAATGGTTTAGCGGATGCTTTGGCAAAGGAGGGGGTAACGCGCATTTCGTTGTTTTGTGCTTGTTAGTGATTGGTTGCTTTGGTGTTATTCCCGTTTGTATTTTCTTTGGACTCTGGTTTCACCACATACGGTTCGTACTCTTTTCCTCCGTTAGGTTTTAGGGAGGTTTTTAATGAGGCGGCCGTTGTGGTCTTTGGTTGTATATTGCATCTTAATATACGACATTATTGAGCAAAAAAAAAAATTAAAGTGTCATGGAAATAAAAGTGTAGATACTATAAGATATATTTATAATTCAATGAGGGGCAGAGTTATAAATATTTAATAGTTAATTTAATAATCAACTATATCAAAAGGTAGTGGTCCCCAAGAAATATGTTAACTTGTATTACTCTTGTTTATTTATTATGATTTGGGTTTAACAAGTGGTATCAAAAACTCGTCATGTTGAATCATTGAGAATTTTTTATATAATTGTTTTGGAGGATTTGTTTTTAAATCTTTTCCGATCGAAACCCATGCTATATGCGATAACCTTACGTTTTTTTGGAACTGCCGATTGTTTATATATATGTATTATTTTTTCCCTTTTGATATGCGATAACTCTTATGTTGTCTAGCAATCGGCAAATTAGTGATGGATTTTCAATTTGGAAGAATCTAATGCTTGGCCTCTGCTTTATGTGTGATTTGGTATTTATTATTTGGATATTTAGGGTTTGATTAAATTTCATGTTTTTTTATTTATGATTATAATTATCAGGTTATTATTTGGATTTATATTCTGATAATCTCATGTGCGATAATCATATCCTTGAATTTATCGTAAAATGTACACATATATTTGGGTAAACGTAAAACTTTAATGACGTCCATGTTTGATGCATTAAGGGTTTTTTAATTTCTTTATAAACATTAAAGGTTTTATGCTTACAGATTCATTGTTAATAACAATTGAATTTAAATTATATATATATTGTTTAATTTAAATATTTATATGTATACAATCAATGATATATATAGTTTAAAATATATATTTAATTCGGTTTATCAAAATTTTAGTTTTGATTGTTAACAATTAAGGAAAAAAATTGACTTGGACTTTGTCGTGGTAAATTTACCGTGGCTTGAAAACTTTATATTCAGGTTAGCTCTTGAAGCTTTATATTCGATTTATGTCTAATTACTATGGTTGAATTTTGTTGAATCATGTTTAATTTTATACAACATCTTTAGCTTAAATTTGTTTGATATTATTCTTAATTATGCCATTAATGTTATCTACGAAATATATATTTGGTTTTGGTTTTGGAAAGCATGTCATTAATCTTATGAAATTCATACCCTATTCAGTTTGATCATTATGTTATTATGAATATTGTAACACTCCAATATTTCAAAAAAAGAGAGAGAATAATAATAAAAGTATAATCAGCAAGATTTGAACCCATGACCCCTTAAGTAAAGTTCACATAACTTAGACATTTGAGCTAAGGTAATTTCTGATTATGGTCTACCTCAGTTCTCTTTTATGTTGGATTGTTTAGATTATATCGAAAATAAATAAAGGTTTGAACCTTTCAGCTACCACATCTATTCTTTCTAGAGAGAGAGAGAGAGAGAGAGAGAGAGAGAGAGAGAGAGAGAGAGAGAGAGATCTAGAATTTCTATAGTCACCCCACCTTCCCCAGCCCCGATCTCGGCCACTGTCGGCCGGTGGAGAAAGATCTAGAATTTCTATAGTCACCCCACCTTCCCCAGCCCCGATCTCGGCCACTGTTGGTCAGTGGTGTGCACAACTACCATTGGCGTGTTCGCTGTCGTGCCGAGAGCCTAGCGCCACCAGCCACTCACGGCTAGCGGCCACATTTAATCGTGGAGATTCGGTTAGAGATTCGTCAGAAACCCATGCTCCGCCACCCTGGTTTATCATCATTTCAGCCGTCGTCTGTCGTCCATGTAGCACACGGCCACCGACATCGGGTTCTCCGTCATCCCGCGATCAAAATCCCTTTGGCCACTCGCCATCACATCGTTCCGTTTACTGCGGAGGATCGGTTGAAACTTCATCGAACCCTAAACCGCATCCCTTATATTTTCCTTTGATTCTGACCACCACAGACGTTCGTTTAAGAAATTGAGGCATCCATCGTCTTTCCCATGTCGAGACGATTGTAACCCAATCGGCCGGCCGTCGATCTGTCATCGTTAAGGCCATCGACGAAGTTATGACGTTTTTGGGTGTTATTCCTTCATTTTGGGGAATCGACCTTTGGGGGTCACCGACGAGGTTTTCCGGTGACCGACTGGTGAGCACAGATTTGTAAGGGTAAGTGGGTTTAAACCGGCTTGAACCTGTCTGTATCGAACCCGGTCTGAGTCCATTAATCGAACTCGTTCCGAACCTGTGCCCGACCCGTTAACCCAACCCGTTCACCCAACCCGTTAACCCGTTGACCGAGTTAACTCGCTTGAGTTGACTCAGTCCAGTCAACCCAATTGACCAGTGACGTTAGCGTGTTAGCTTTGACTTGACTGCTCACATCGGTGTTGACTTTGACCAAAAAGTCAAATTTTCTAGAAACTCTAGTTTTATGTTTTATGACATGCTAAGTCCGATTTTGAAGCCCGTTTCCCAAAATTCTGACCCGAAAGCCTCCGAATCTAACCTTGAACCCGAACTTATTTATATATTTATTTATTCAGTTAAGAGCTCTATGAATAAGGACTAAAATGGGATATTGTGTGATTGAAGGTACTCACGGTTCCTTTAATACGAATGGTTGAGGGACGTCAAATTCGGGTTCAAGAGTGTTCGAATTTCGTTCGAGGGTCGACCAATATAGCAAGGATTCAAGGTAATACATTACTACCTTCTGCATGCTTTTGTAACATGTTGGTATTCAGTTAATGTTTGCACGACCATGTTTGAGCATGTGATTATTCCCACCTATGTCGATCATTTTTGAGATAAAAATAATAATGACCAAGACAAATATTCGAATAAGAGGTTTGATAAATCGAAAGGACTTCTGAGTTCAGTGCACGATTAATGAGTCGGTTAATCTTTAAGTCCAATTATCCTTTTGATTAAAAAGAAATGTCAAAAATTCGATTGATGAAAGACAAAAATACCCCTATCTATAAAAACAACTTATGGAGCTATACTTGACCTGATAAGACATCTGATACACTTGAAAACCTCAGATTACTGAAATGTCATGGCAACAAGACTTAAACCCTCGAGATTGTAAAGTACTTGAGTTGCTAGAATTCTGAATAATATGACGAAGATAAATTTACGGAAAACTATTCATATGTATGAATTGAGCAATGAGATGAAAAATATTGAATTGGTTGAAATGACTAAAAAGGATTGAATATACTGATAAGGCTGAAATGGGTCACAATGACCCTAAAGACTGATATTTACTTCAAGCATTAATTGCCAATCGACCGACATATAGGATATATCCTCGAGGTTTGAAACGAATGAATAGATGGAATTAGAAATCCCAATAAAGACAAACAAATGTAATGGCTCCAAAAGTGGTAAAATACGACCCGTGTCAGTTGGTCAATTTAGATAATATGATGATAGTGGGAGAATACCGTGTGAATGAACATGTAATTTATTTGGAGAAAGTACATAGTTAATAGTAAGAGGGATCTGTTCTCCTAAGGACATTCGATGTTTTGAAATGAGTTCAGGTACAATGCACATGTTTGAATACTTGGAAAATATCGCTCGAATATATGCTTGATTTATGGTAATAAGTTTAGTGGACGATTGGTGAAGGTGAACTATTGTTGTTATGCTCTGTGGTAAGTTCTGAGAAATGAATGGTTGAGATGTACTTATCTGGTGAGATATTAAACAATGTGTAAATGGGTTTCGACTAGTTCAAAAGGATTTGGAAACCTGATGAGCCACTAAAATTTCTGAATCATGTGCATCACCGTTTATACCTTGTTGGTCTAAATTACTAATTTAACCTTGAAGGTCGAAATGACTATAATACCCTCGTAGGCTGTGACGTTTGATTTTGCTCACGATATATATGAAATCCCAATGATCCTGATGCATCAACTTCCGATGTTGGTTCGATCCGTCTTATTGAACTCCCCTATTTGTAGGGACCCCGTTCTCAAATCAGTTCAAAATTGTTAAATGTCGTCTTTCTAATAATTATCAAGTACCTCTGAGAAATGAATTGGGTCATAAAGCGCGTACCATGTATCTGTAAGTACTTTATGTTCTAAACCAAGATTATCTGCCTAAAAATTAAAAGTATGACTCTGCTCTTCGAAAAGAAAGTAATCCCTAACTTCTGTCCTCTGATATAAAAATATATCTGATACATGTCTTTGAATACAAAATGAAAATATTAATAAAACAAAATAAATCTGACTTCTGTCTTCTGATATAAAAAAATATAGATCATATACTATCTTATGGTATTACTGTCTTCTGAATATAAACTCAATTCATCTAGGTATATTATCTGGATATAAATGAAGATCTGTAGGCTCAGCGCTAGTAAGCCCTTCTGGACCTAAGCTCCTACGCCCAATGGGCCTAGGTTAAGCCTTTCTATAAGCTCCTACACCCAAACAACCTAGGGTAAGCCTTTCTGTAAGCTCCTACGCCTGACGGGCCTAAGGTAAGTCTTTTTGGACACTATTCTGGGTTTCGGCATATTGGCGTATGGTTGGAGGGTAGCTAAGTAAATTAACAAAACTTTCTGACCTATTTTGAAACATACCCTATTAAATTAATGTATCAAACTTGAACTCTCAGTAAACTTACAATTCACACTCAATGAACCACTCTAAACTCCTTGATTCAACTTCTGAAATATGAATCTCTTTTGAAACTCCGACTTTAGACTCATCTCCTAAGATTCGAGTGATCAAATAAAGAACAACTCAGTTACCTTTTAATATAATGCTTCATTGAATTATCGAATCGTAATTTGAGCTTACCGTTGCCCAGTTTATCATGACAATGTTAATCTTACCATATACCTACTTGTGCTTTTAGCATCTTTGGTAGTTAGTATTACTGAGCTTTTTGAAGCTCACGTTTTTTACCATCACAGGTTAAAATATCGACCTTGTTGCAGCTATCCACGTTAGTATCAGAGTTTCTTCGGCTTGCTCACGTTGTATGGTATCCGTGTAATTAGGGGGCACGTATGTCACATTTTGATTTATATTCGAGTTTAAAATTTGTATTAATAACTTGTATCATAGTTTTGTTTTATTTTCCGAAAATTTTCTAAAATTGTATTTTAATTCAAAACTTGATTTAAAATTTTAAATGGTTTAGCAATTGTTTATCAGAAATTTTAACGTGGGTATCTCCGGTAACCCTAATATGACTTCCTATGATGTGAGCAGGTTTATGCCACCCAACGAATGCAACTTCAAATTTTCAGGGAAGTTTGCTTTTTCATTTGTTACATACTGATATGTAACATTTCTTATACTTATATTATTTATATTAGTGTATTTACTACATATACAGTATGTTTGGTGTGTTTTGAATAAGTTTGATATAACTTATTGTGTGTCTCTATTTGTTTGTGTGTTAATAAATAATTATGCAATTGTTTACGATTTGTATTATTGTTTCCATTAAGTTTACAATGCTTTGATGGAATGTTTGTTGTCTTTTGACATAGGCACGTAGGAGGACGTTGCATGTACCATGTACGATCAGCCCTAATAAGCACGAAGGAGGACGTTGCATGTGCCATGATCGATCAAGTCCTAATATGTAACAAGTTACAGCCGAGAGACATTTGGCTTGGAGCATATTACACATATGCGGCATTTGGAGTATGGATTTGTTCTCTTCACCAATTCATGCACGTGGATTAAAGAAACACAAAGCATGCAGCAAGTGCAAATTGTTCTCTTCACCAATTCATGCACGTGGAGACACATGTAGCAGAATTCTTTTGATTTCACAATGAGCGGCAGAGAATAGGATAAGCTCAAGTGGTTTCTGCCATTTGAATTTAAAAATTCAAAGAAGCTTGCACATTTTACATGTGCTAAATCACTTGGCGCCCACTCGCTCCAAATGCAAGGCCATAGAGCTTCCATCTTTGAATTCAAATTGCCATGCACATTTTGCATGTGCATAATTTCCCAAATGCCGCCCCTTTTAGTTTATTATTTTTGAATTTTAAATGGCTTAATAATAGCCACATGTTTGTATAATCAGCAACCACCCTTGTAATTATAAATATGGGCGAACATAATTGAAAAAGGAAAAGACATTTTGGAAATAAAATTTGTTTGAGAGAGTTTCTCTTGTTCGGTTCTTTTTAGAACTATCTTTTGTCATTTCAGACTTTGTTTTGATTTGTCAAATTTTACTTGATACTTCGGGTTCCTAGATCGCTATCTAGTGGGTCCAAGTCCTTCGACGAGAAGCATATTCGATTCGGGTTTGCTTAGTAGATTGTGCAAGTTCTTTCGAGCTTTCCGTCTTTGACGTTAGACAGATTTGATTCGGGTTCGTTCAGCATATTGTTCGAGTTCTTTCGAGTTTAACGTTGCCAAACTTTTGCTGATTTTCTAGCAACTTTTCTGCTATTTTTTGGTCTCCGTAACAGCCATGAAATTCCGTTGAAGCCTTCATCTTGTTTGAGTCCAAATCTGTCCAGAAATTCCTACACCTTTATTCTATCCTTTTTTTTGTTTGTTTTTTTATTTTAACTATCTAAAAATGTTCATTCTTTTGTTTTATTGTAGAGAAATGTTTGCTACGATCCTAGATCCTTTTACGAACAAGGAGCGTTGTTTCTGAAGCAATGTGCCCCTTTTATCATATGGTATCAGAGCTTTGGTCGGATTATAGCACTTTCTGCACTACAAGATATTAAAAAAAATACAAAAGTAAAAAAAATCGAAATTCTTGAAAAAAGTCAAAGTCAAAGTTTGACCAAAAAGTCAAAGTCAACAAAAAAATCAAAAAAAATTAAAAAAAATCAGATTCGAATATTTGGTGTATTTTTACGTTCATATGTGCTGTTGGTTCGTGAAAATGATGAAGGATGATCAAATTTGCCATGGAATGCTTCGAAATCACCCGAAACAACTTCTTCTTGTTTGTTCGGTGATAGGGTCGCTGCAAGCATTCCAATTGCAGTAAGTTCTTTGTTTTCGTTCCTTCATTTCATTTTTAGCCTTGTTCTTTGTTTCATCACCAAATTTCCAACCACCTTTCTTTTATTTTCTAACCTTTTATTTTTATTTTAACAGCCCCTAAATTATTCCTAACCTTTGTTTTCTTCACCTCTTTAAGTTTTCTTGAAAGTTGACACAGTTAACAAGTCTGAAGGATCGAGTTAGTTCCTTAAAGAACTGATTACGAGAGATCGAGTGGAAAAGGCATTTGAGCGTGTGAGAACAGAAAGGGAGACAAAAAGAGCCATTCAAGTATTCTCCCGAGTAAAACAAGAGCGTTTGAGTGCAATTGTTGAGCGATTTTTCCTTGGAGCGATCTGTGAGATTTTGTTGAGTGTGCAATGAGGTCCATTTTTTATTATTATTTATTTCACTAACATATATATATATATATTGTGTGTTCTTGTTTGTTGTTTTGGTTTTTTCAACATGGCAGGTTCTGTTGATATTTCGGGTGAACAACAACCACTGAATCTCCAGATGCAAGCCTTAGAGCGTATGATGCAACGAGTGATTGCCAATGCATTGAAGCCTATACATTCTTGAATGGATTTACTTGATGGGGGTGGTTCCCATTCTGTCCATGAAGAGATAAATGATGACAATGTGCAGACATTGGCTACCGATGAAGCACTTGTTGACAAGAGAAGTCTGAATGATCAACCATCACAGGATGAACCACAACGAAACAACCTCTTCCATACGATATGCAACGTGAACGACAAGGTATGTATTGTGATTATTGATAGTGGTAGTTGTGCTAATGTTGCTAGTACTCTCATGGTTGACAAGTTAGGACTGAAGATGACCACGCATCCCAATCCGTACAAGTTACAATGGTTGAATGATGGTGTTGAAATCAAAGTTACCGAACAAGTTGTTATACTATTTTTCATTGGTAAATACAAGGATGAGGTAACTTGTGATGTTTGTTCTATGGATACTTGCCATTTGTTGTTAGGAAGACAGTGGCAGTATGATAAGAGAGTTTTGCACGATTGTTACACCAATCGATACTCTTTTACTCATGAGGGCAAAAAGGTAACTTTGGCACCTATGACTCCAACTGAAGTATATGAAGACGAAGTTCGTTTGAAAGCGAGTACTGCATCTTAGAAGACCAACAAAGAGAAGAATGAATGCGAAAAGAAGAAAGAAAATTCACAGGTATTATCTGATTCAACATTTTCTTCTATTTCTTCTTCTAACTTGCAGGTTAATAATGTGATGCCATGTGAAGTTCCCAAGGTTGCTACTGTTGGTATGTCTAGTGCATCTATGTCCTTTTCAGAAATTCAGCAACCTTTTTTACCACGGTTTGACGTTCCTTTCCATTGTGCTATTGATTTTCATTTTTATATACTGATTCCTTTGGTTGTACATTGGATTGTGAACAACCTTGTGTTGTGATTCTGGATGATCTTCGAGATTCTTGTTGTTCTTTGGAGTTGCCTTTGTATGTCATTTTTTCAGGTTTAAGGATGCACAACGAGCATTGTCTGACTTTATGTTGTGCATTATTCGGAAAGGTACAAGAAAGAAGGCATTTCCATTTGTGTTCTTTGTAAAAGAACTTGATTAGGGAGGATGACATATGTGCCGAGCAAGAAGACTGAAGAAGTTCCCTGCCAAGCGAAAGTCGAAATTGTTCCCTTTTGTAATGAGGGTCGATTTGGGGACAAATCGCATTAAAGAAGGGGGGATGATGTGAGCACGTTTATGCCACCCAACGAATGCAACTTCAAATTTTCAGGGAAGTTTGCTTTTTCATTTGTTACATACTGATGTGTAACATTTCTTATACTTATATTATTTATATTAGTGTATTTACTATGATTATAGTATGTTTGGTGTGTTTTGAATAAGTTTGATATAACTTATAGTGTGTCTCTATTTGTTTGTGTGTTAATAAATAATTATGCACTTGTTTACGATTTGTATTATTGTTTCCATTAAGTTTACAATGCTTTGATGGAATGTTTGTTGTCTTTTGACATAGGCACGTAGGAAGACGTTGCATAGACCATGTATGATCAGCCTTAATATGCACGAAGGAGGACGTTGCATGTGTCATGATCGAGCAAGTCCTAATATGTAACAAGTTGCAGCCGAGAGACATTTGGCTTGGAGCATATTACACATATGTGGCATTTGGAGTATGGAATTGTTCTCTTCACCAATTCATGCACGTGGATTAAAGAAACACAAAGCATGCAGCAGGTGCAAATTGTTCTCTTCACCAATTCATGCACGTGGAGACACATGCAGCAGAATTCTTTTGATTTCACAATGAGCGGCAGAGAATAGGATAAGCTCAAGTGGTTTCTGCCATTTGAATTTAAAAATTCAAAGAAGCTTGCACATTTTACATGTTCTAAATCACTTGGCGCCCACTTGCTCCAAATGCACGACCATAGAGCTTCCATCTTTGAATTCAAATTGCCATGCACATTTTGCATGTGCATAATTTCCCAAATGCCGCCCCATTTTAGTTTATTATTTTTGAATTTTATATCGCTTAATAATAGCCACATGTTTGTAAAATCAGCAACCACCCTTGTAATTATAAATATGGGCGAACATAATTGTAAAAAGGAAAAGACATTTTGGAAATAAAATTTGTTTGAGAGAGTTTCTCTTGTTCGGTTCTTTTTAGAACTATCTTTTGACATTTAGACTTTGTTTTGATTTGTCAAATTTTACTTGATACTTCGGGTTCCTAGATCGCTATCTAGTGGGTCCAAGTCCTCTGACGAGAAGCATATTCGATTCGGGTTTGCTTAGTAGATTGTGCAGGTTCTTTCGAGCTTTCCGTCTTTGACGTTAGACATATTCGATTCGGGTTCGTTCAACAGATTGTTCGAGTTCTTTCGAGTTTAACGTTGCCAAACTTTCGCTGATTTTCCAGCAACGTTTCTGCCATATTTTGGTCTCCGTAACAACCATGAAATTCCGTTGAAGCCTTCATATTGTTCGAGTTTAAATTTGTCCCGAAATTCCTACACCTTTATTCTATCCTTTTTTTTGTTTGTTTTTATTTTATTTTAACTATCTAAATATATTCATTCTTGTGTTTTATTGCAGAGAAATGTTTTCTACGATCCTAGATCCGTTTACGAATAAGGAGCGTTGTTTCTGAAGCAACGTACCCCTTTTATCATCCTAGGATCCGTATTAATGCATAGGTGTGTGTAGGGGGTTACATTTAGTGGTATCCGAGATTAGAGTTGCGTCATTCTGGGTAGATCGGCCGATCGTCTTTCATAGGGTGTCTGATTTGTGCATGCCCCTGGATCCTAACCGTACTCCACCAAGCCGGGACACTTATGTCGAATCTTTTTATGAAAGAAGTGAATCTAAGTATTCTGCCTTACATAGCTCGATCTGTTCTTGCAAGGAATGTCTGTAACATTCGTCTGTGAATTGGATTAACTTAATGGATTTGAATCTAGATAGAGAACTTCAGATGGTTAATGCGTGTGAAATTGAAGATCTGAATTAGACAGAGAATAAAGGTTTGATCATGTAAGGTAACCGATATAAGATTTCATGTAAGGATAGTCGGTGATAACGATTATGTTTGAGAATATCTTAGTGAAAATTTGATAAAAGTGTTATGAATTTAAAAGAAAGGTGTCTATGAACCTGGTGAAAGAGTAAACTCGGTAGTGACTCCGTTATACACAAAGGTAACCATTGCATGACTTTTACGCTGAAGGTAAGTGCCAATCATTTAAAACCTTGGTTATGTTGGTTTGGTTTAGAGAAAGACTTCTCTAGAAGTGTGGTATGTTGTATAGTTATACATATCATCCCTGACTGAAACCCGGTGTTACGTCTTAATTTTGGAAGGCTCTGTCAGAAGCCTTGATTACTCGTTTGGATTTGAGGTACAAATTTTCATCCGTAAATTGATGGTCAACTTAGTAGATTAACTCAGATCCTAAAGGAGATGCTTCTAGGAGGTCTGATTACTTCTCTGGTTGTTGGAAAGTTTTCGCATCCTTGACTGAGACCATATATAATGAAAGTTACAAGACAAGTGTTCGTTTGACTTCGTATGAAGTTCTGTATAGATTCAAATACCTTAATATGATTAGTTCATATGAGTTGTATGATAGAATGACATTGGGTTTAAAGATAACTGAGCGACTAAGGACATAACCAAATTGAAATGTGACCGTAAAAAAAATCGTGAGAAGCAAGTATACTTCGAAGGAAGAGTTTCAGTACAAAAATGGATGAAAGAGTAGTACTTGCATTTCCCCAACTCTGATAAATTTCGAGGACTAAATTTCTTTTAAGGGAGGGAGAGTTGTAACACTCCAAGATTTAAAAAAAAAGAGAGAATAATAATAAAAGTGCAATCAGCAAGATTTGAATCCATGACCCCTTGAGTGGAGTTCACGTTACTTAGCCGTTTGAGCTAAGGTAATTTGTGATTATGGTCTACCTCAGTTCTATTTTATATTGATTGTTTTGATTATACTGAAAATAAATAAAGGTTTGAACCTTTCAGCTACCACATCTATCCTTTCTACACCGAGAGAGAGAGAGAGAGATATAGAAATTCTATAGTCACCCCACCTTCCCCAGCCCCAATCTCGGCCACCATCGGTCGATGGTGTGCACGACTACCACCGACGTGTTTGCTGTCGTGCCGAGAGCCTAGTGCCACCAGCCACTCGCGGCTAGGGGTCGCTGTTCGCCGTGGAGATTCGGTTAGAGATTCGTCAGAAACCCATGCTCCGCCGCCCTAGTTTATCACCATTTCAGTCGCCGTTTGTCGTCCGTGTAGCACATGGCCACTGACATCGGGTTCACCGTCGTCCCACGACCAAAACCCCTTTGGCCACTCACCGACACGTCGTTCCATTTACCATGGAGGATCGGTTGAAACTTCATCAAACCCTAAACCGCATCCCCTATGTTTTCCTTTTATCCTGGCCACCACATACGTCCGTTTAAAAAATTGAGGCCGCCATCGTCTTTCCCATGTCGAGAAGGTTGTAATCCAATTGGCTTTTCGTCGATCCGCCATCGTTAAGGCCATCGTCGGAGTTATGATATTTCTGGGTGTTATTCCTTCGTTTTGGGGAATCGACCTTTGGGGTCACCGGCGAGGTTGTCCGGTGACCGGCCGGTGAGCACAAATCTATAGGGGTAAGTGGGTTTGAACCGGCTTAAACATGTCTGTATCGAACCCGGTCTGAGTCCATTAATCGATCCCGGTCCGAACTCGTGCCCGACCCGTTGACCTGACCCATCTGTCCGACCTGTTGACCCGACCCCTTAATCTGACTCGTCTGCCCGTCCCGTTAACCCGTTGACCGAGTCAACCCTTCCAAGTCAACTCAGTGAGCCAACCCATCTGAGTCAACTCAGTGAGTCAACTTGTCCGAGTTGACTCAGTCGAGTCAACCCAGTTGACCAGTGACGTCAGTGTTGACTTTGACCCAAAAAGTCAAATTTTTTGAAAACTCCTATTTTATGTTTTTTGACGTCTTGAGTCCGATTTTAAAGCTTGTTTCACAAAATTCTGACCCGAAAGGCTCCTAATATAAACTTGAACCCAAACTTGTTTATGTATTTATTTATTCAGTTAAGAGCTCTATGAATAAGGACTTGAAATGGGATATTGTGTGATTGAAGGTACTCACAGTTCCTTCAATACGAATGGTTGAGGGACGTCAAATTCGGGTTCAAGAGTGTTCGAATGTCGTTTGAGGGTCGACAAACATAACAAGGATTTAAGGTAATACATTACTACCTTCTTCATGCTTTTTTAACATGTTGGTATTCGGTTAATGTTTGCACGACCATGTTTGAGCATGTGATTATTCCTGCCTATATCGATCATTTATGAGATAAAATTAATAATGCCCAAGACAAATATTCGAATAAGAGGTTTGATAAATCGAAAGGACTTTCGAGTTTAGTGCCTGATTAACGAGTCGGTTAATCTTTAACTCTGATTATACTTTTGATTAAAAAGAAATGTCAAAAATTCGATTGATGAATGACGAAAATACCCATATTTTTAAAAACAACTCATGGAGCTATAGTTGTCCTGATAAGACATATGATACACTTGAAAACCTCTGTAACACCCCAATTTTGGGCTTAGAAGTTTTGGGTTGAACTGGACCGGTCGGATTTTCGGTTCGAATATAAAAGGTGGTTTTAAGGAAAGCCTAGTTCGGGATGCATTAAAAATATGAAAAAATATCTAAAAATCCTCTTTTATTATATATAAGAGAGTGGTGAAATCAATTTTGCGAAATGAGGTTAGGAAATAAGACATTTCGAGTTAGTGACTAAAATGTAATTTTTGAAAAGTTGGTGACTGTTTTAAAAGGATTGAAACTTTGAATCTTTAAGGAGCTATTTTACTCAAGAAGAGTTTTCTCCAGATTTTTCTTAATATTAAAGATTTAATTAATGATTTTTAATAAAAGGAAAAAATGGGAAATAGATATTTTTGACTTCATAACTAACTTTTGTCAAAACTTTCCCATTTCTTTTTCTCTCATTTTTCTCTCAGCCAAACACATTTCCCCAGCCACTTTTCCTCTGATTTTTACATCTAAAGATGAGATTTTAATCTCTATTTGATCTCTAATCATTCCTACACCAAATTCTCATCATTTGCTTATTGAATTTTCAAGAATTTTGGCTCTAAACAAGGAGAAACTCACATTTAGAGGTATGAACGTCCTTCTCCTCTAAATACTCAGTTCTTTACTGAAATTCCCAAGTTCTCAATCCTTGATTTGAGTTTTATTAAAGGTTTTGATGTTGTGATCTTGAGTTTGGCTTAAAATGCAAGATTTGGATTTAATTTTGAGGAAATTCGTAATAATTGATTGGGCTCTGTTTTGAGATGTCTTCTTGATGTAATTTGGATGTCTAAATGATGTATAATTGAGGTTTGATCAATGCAATCCCGAATAGGTTGATTTTCCTAAGTTTTTACTTGTGAAAATGGTGGTTTTTGGGGTGATCTTGGTGTTTTGTTAATGCTGGAGGTATAAGAACATGTTTGGGATCATTTTGGATGTTAATTGATTTTTAAAAATGGTTAGAAGTGATGGATCTTGGCTGGGTTAAGTCTTGGAAGTGTTTGGAGGTGATTTCGGTTGTGTTTGGTAGCCGAAATGTTGGATTTGCAAAGAGCAGCGAGTTTAGGTGTGTTGCCGGTGTTTTTAATGCATTATGATGCATTAATCCTCTGTTGTTATGTGCTTGAAACAGGGGAGAATGATCCGTGAGCAATAAAGGTGGCGTTGAAGGTTTCGGATGCTTGGAAGGCTTGTTGGCTAGCCTTGTTTTGTGTATCGGTGAGTGAAGTTGGGTTTTCAGCTTTAAAACCAAGGTTTGAAGGTTTTGGGAGCTTAGTTTAAGTCTAAACAACTTAGCTAAGCTCAAGAGTAAGTAAATTGAATTTCTCTCTTGGTTTGTGTTATGAATTGGTTTTTAAAGTACTTGTGATTGTTGGATGCAATGCATGTGATTTGCATGTTTAAATTCTGTTTTGAAAGCATATTTTAGCATGGTTTAATGCTGGTTTTGAAAGTCATGTGTGAAGGATGCTCAAGGTAAGAGATCCTTGGTTTTGTACATTGGAATTGTGGAATTGATGCATAGTGTTGCATGTTGTTTAATGGCTTTGTTTAATGCTTCAAAAACAGTGGATTGATGATGGTAATTGGTGGTTTTGGCATTTTGGTTATACTTCTAAAACAATGGATTAATATGATAAAATGGTTATATTGGCAAGTGATGTAAGTGGTTCTTGGTTACTTTAATCGGATATAGTTAGCCGGCTATAGGATTGGGTGCACCGTGAATTGAGTCGCCTTGGATGTCGAGGGGGTTGTGATTGTACCGTAAACTCCATCCAAGAATCCTAGCGATTGAGGAAATTGGTGTCACCACGATGGAGGTTGGCTCTCGTGAGTGGGCTTGGTTAGTGCCACTACGATGGAGGTTGGCTCTCGTGGGTGGGCTTGGTTTAGTGCCACCACGATGGAGGATGGCTCTCGTGGGTGAACCTTGTTAAAGTCACCATGATGGAGGTTGGCTCTCATGGGTGGACTTTGTTAAGCGTCACAACGGTGGAGGGTTGCTCCCGTGTGTGAGCTTGGTTAAGGTGATTACAATGGTTGTGGTAGCTTCCATGTGTAAGCCTTGTGATGTGTCCCGGCTCTCGCTAGTGTATTATACAACTTCCGATGAGTGATGTTGAGGGGTTGTGATTGTACCGTTAAACTCCATCACGGGTGTTGAGGGGTTGTGATTGTACCGGTAAACTCCACCTTGTGCTGTTCGGAAGTGTGTATGAAGCGTGTGGGACAACGCTTGTAATCCGCGTATCCGATTGTGTCTTGCGTTATGATGGTTTGTGAATTATCACTTGGAAGCCAATATAATGTTCTTGAATATGATGAAGCATGAGATGCTTGAAACGATGCATGGTTACATGAGAAGTGTGTAATGTTCTATGAATGCATGTTTTACTTGTTAGCTTGAACAAGAGTTTATCTTCTATTGAGAATGTTGCATTGTGTGCATGGAATCACTTTGGTGCATTGAAGTCTTGTGAAGGCTTGTTTTAAAAAGGCATGTAATGCAAATGTTGATTTTGTGGTTCATGTATTGCATTTGTTTAATGCATGAGATAGAATTGAGGGTGTAAGTGGTTTTTAAAGGTTTCTTGCTTTGAAATGATTTTCAAGTATGAGAAAAGTATGATGTGAAGTGGAAGTGTTTTCCAAGGATCTTGTATTTAACTTTGCATATGATGTTCATGCATGGAATGGTTAAATTGATGGTTTTGCAAGGTTGTGCTTTGAAGTGAATTACTTAGCTTTTCTAAGCTAATGGTTGGTTTTCATGTTTGAGCAATGCATGATTTAAAGCATGTTATTAAAAAGGGTTTTCAAACGTTGCTTTGGTTTATCGAATTGTGTTTACTTTTAAAAGGGGTTTTATGACTCGCTGCATTGATGGTGTTTTGGTTTTGAGCATTCCTCACTAAGAATTATGTGCTTACGCTCCTTTTTGTCCATCAATGCAGATATTTGAAGTTGGAACAGCGAGAAGCAAGGGATTCAAGGAGAGCTCCACTTGAGATATATGTCTCGGTTAATAGCTATAGATAATAAAGGCAATGGGGGGAGAATCTCTTATGTTGATGTTTAATGAGATTGTGTATGTTGGACAAGTTTGGTTTATGATTTTGAACTATGTTGTTTAACGCTTGCAACGTTTGAATCTTCTTATTCTCAAGTCGTTATGCTATGCTTCTTGTTTTAAAAGCATGATTGAGTGTTGGATGTGTTGAATGAGTTGGTGCACCTAGGGGTGGTTTTGTATCTAGATTTTGATGCAAATTGGTAGGTATGATGCTTGGCATGTTGTTGATTTATTGTGGAATGGTTTGGAGCATGTTTGATGGGGTTTAAAGGTGTTAAAACAGGCCTATCTGCTGTTTCTGGGCAGGGTGTTTCGAAACACCCTTGCATGTTTCGAAACAGGCCCTTGATTTGGCCTGGGTGTTCCTGAACGGCCTAGACCCGTTTCTGAACACTTTGGCTACAGCCAAAGGGGTGTTCCTGAACGGCCTAGACCCATTTCGGAACACTTGACCGTTGGGCATAAAATTTGAATGGTTTTGAGGTTTGCAAGCTTTACGTTTTAGTCCTGATTCTTGTATGTGCAATTGCTTGAGTCTAAGATGTCCGTTTGAGATGAAATTTGGTAGAGAGGCATGAAACATGACTAATTTCAGAATGGTAACTTAAAATTTTGTAAAGTCCTCTTAATTTTCAGAATTTACAAATTGGTCCCTAAATTCGTATTTTGTGCAATTGGGTCCCTTATTGTTTTCCGATTGCTGTGATTTTTGAGTATGCTTATATCAAGAGTATGCCTAGGTTTGGTGTGCATCTAGACAAGTTTAAAAAGAAAAAAAGGGTCGTTAATCAAGGTTGACTTTCGGGTTGACTTTGGTTTTCCCCGTGTAATCTTCGTAGTTCGGGTCAACCGTCTAGGCCGGGCTACGGGGGTTACATTTGGTGGTATCAGAGCTGAGTTGCGAAAGCTTGAGGGAAATGGTAAATTGTTGTAATAAGTGTTTAATGTTTATTCTGATGTGTGGTTGAAAGTCGGTTGGAAAGTGTGTCTTTGAGCGAATTGTTGATGTTTTTAGCATGCTTTTTGATTGTGAATTTTCATTGAGCTAATGTGGATTTGTGCTGATGTTATGTTGGTGATGTGAGCTGATTTTATGAATGATTAAAGTGTGATGGGTATGATATGTTGATATTATGCTGTTGCGAGTGAATGTTGTTTGATGAGAGCATGATCGAAGTATGTTGATTGATATGCTTGATGTTGTGATATCCATGTTTTTATTGACTGTTATGTCATGAAAAAGGGGAGAATTCGGGATACCCATTGCATTATTATTATAGCTATTGTGTTATTTTGGAGTTGGAGTTTTGAATCCTTGCTTAAAGCTGGTCTGATCGATTTGTTTGTATTGTTATGATTGTTTGCTGATAATAGCATGGTGAAATCGATGAGAGAATGGCAGTTAGGTGAGATGGTTGCTGCTTTAGAGCAGGTTGTTAAGGCGTGGAATTCACCTTTTAATGGAGGTGTTTCGTCTCAATCTTCAGTGCTTGGAGTTGAGGTAGTAAGGCAGGAGGAAGAAGTTGGTTCTGTGATGAAGAGTTCATCACATATTGTTTAAGAGGTGTTGGGAACATCTCAAGTTGTGGCAAAAGTAAGGCCTGTAGACGTGCCGGCTGTGGGATGTGCGGGTTTGTCAAAACAGCGTTTACATGACTTGGGAGCTGTGGAGTATCATGGTTCGACACCTGAGACGTTCGAGGCCTGGTTGGCCAGTGTAATTCTGATTTTGGATGAGGAAGGTTGTGACTATGCCTGTAAGATGGGAAGTGTTGTCTCATTGATGTTGGAGGACGCTTGTGCCTGGTGGACATTTGTGGCGGTGGCATCGCACATCCACGATATAGATTGGGACTTCTTTGTGTCTGCCTTTTATGAAAGGTACCTTGGAGAGAAATTCCCAAGGGTTAAGCAACGTGAGGGTGTGGTTTCAGTTTATGAAGGTGAGAAAAGTTTAAGCGAGAGAGTTGTGGGTACTGACCTCGGGAGCGGTCAGCGTAAGAGGCGACGTGATAGAAGGTTTTGCTTGAATAGAAGCTTGGATGGTAGTGCAGATTTGGGGCAAGTGCTACTTGATCGAGGAGGGATAGCTCGGTTGCCGATGTGTGACCGATGTGGGAAGTGTCATGTTGGAGGTTGTTGGGGCGCAGGAGTTTGTTGGAACTGTGGTTCTAAAGAGCATGTGAAGCGGGATTGTCCTCATGTGGTGAGATCATCTTCAGTGGTAGCAAAAGGGTCTCTGAAGGGTAGTGGGTGCGGCCGAGACAAAGTTCGAAGGTGGTAGGAAGGGCAGAAAGGTATGAGGAGCTTGGAGAATGAAACCTGTTGGAATTGTGGGTCTGTTGGACATTTGAGACGTAATTGTTTGAAGTTGGCTCGGGGTATTCAGGGTTCTTTACCGCAGGGAGATGGTGATGACCTTAATATGTTAGCTGATGCTGCAGCGGTGCGGCTGGAGAATGATGGTTCTGCGAGGAAGAGAGCTTGTCTGTTGAAGCTCCGGGGCAGTGAGATGTTTACATGTAACCTTGTTAAGTAACCTTTGCTCTAGTATCTTAGTTTGGTTTCAATTGGTATTTCCTTGCGTAGTGGGTATGGTCTCGTTGCTAGCATGTTTGGGGTAGTAGTTGGTGTTGTTTTGAAAACAACTTTAGTGTGAAGAGGGCATTAGTGAGTATCTTATGGATAATGGGTTGTTAGAATGATGGAGTTGGTCAAGTTGGAAGTGAGATAGGAGGTTGTTTTTAGGCGGATTCTGAGGATGTTATTGGTGGGTGTGAACCGACATACATGCACAGTTAAAATCATTTGTTATATGCTATATTATATATGTACTGGTCCATGCATACATGTGACATGACATTAGAGGTTTTGCATGCATGTACATCAGGCATTGATAGGGCATATTGGTGACCATGCATACGAACGTTCACACTCGCTGATAGTTAATCGGGTCCGTTAGTGTTGTGATAGGGTTAGATTGAATGGGTTTTTAAAAGTTGTGTTGGTGCTAGGAGAATGTTAGAAGTAATGGAGGGTATTAAGCGAGTTGTCAGTAATAGTGAGTGCGATATATCATGTTGGTAGAAGGAAAGTGTTTGGCGCTTAATGAGTTTAGCAGTATGGTGGTGATGAGATTACCGGTTGAAGTTAGAATCGGTTAGAGTGGTAGTGAATAGCTAGCAGAAGTGGTAGTTTCTTGGTGTTAAGTGATGTAGTAAGTTAGTGGATGTGTTCCAAAGTGCTGAGGCAACTTGGCATTGATGTAGTAGAAGGGTTGTTTTTGTAGGTGATGGTTCGTAGCAACCTTCGAAGAGTTGAGAAGATGTTGTGTTGTGGGTTGTAGAAAAGGGTTAGCCTGGGAGAATAGAAGTTTCGTAACCTAAATATGTATGTATAGGTTGGGCGATGTTCTAGTAAGGCAAGTGTTGTAGTCAAAACTTGAAGTGGAAAGGCAATGTAAGATCAAAGGCCATTGTTGGTTGGACGGGTTCTTGTGAGAAGTGGTTGGCTGGTTGTGAATAAGTAAATTCCGTCTGAAGACAGCTGGTGGTGTATAGAACGGCTGGCGGAGTCAAGGTTGGGGTTTTGTGATGTGATTTTCGGATGTTAGGTGAGTAGTCCTGGTGAATCGTTATGGTAATGATAGCGGCGGATGTGAAGGAATGTCAGCAATACGTTGAGAAGTTTGGGTAAGCAGTTGATGCTTAAAATTTTTTGCTTGTTGTGGTAGTCTTTGAAAGAGGTTGAGTAGTTTTGCAAGGAGTTTTAGAAGCAGTGAAGGTTGTGGGTCACATGGTGGCTGAACTGGATTGGTTGGTGTCACTGTGTGAACAAGTTTTGGGAGTTATGAGTTAAAGTGGTGTAAGCTGTAAAAGTTGGAGGTTCTTCAGGTTGATGTTGGGGCAATGTGCAGTCTGAAAGTGTGAAAGGTTAAGATGTGGTTAACATTTGAGTGTTCTGGAATTCGTGAACAGTATGTGGTGGTGTTGAGTTTGGGTGGAGTTTTGTGAGGAGAATGTTCAATGGTGGTTAAGTCTCCTGTGTTGCCTTGTGTGTTGCTTTGAGAAGTTTGGTTGTTCTCTTTTTGCCAGTTAAAATTTTGAGGACGAAATTTCTTAAGGGGGGAGAGTTGTAACACCCTAATTTTGGGCTTAGAAGTTTTGGGTTGAACTGGACCGGTCGGATTTTCGGTTCGAATATAAAAGGTGGTTTTAAGGAAAGCCTAGTTCGGGATGCATTAAAAATATGAAAAAATATCTAAAAATCCTCTTTTATTATATATAAGAGAGTGGTGAAATCAATTTTGCGAAATGAGGTTTGGAAATAAGACATTTCGAGTTAGTGACTAAAAAGTAATTTTTGAAAAGTTGGTGACTGTTTTAAAAGGATTGAAACTTTGAATCTTTAAGGAGCTAATTTACCCAAGAAGAGTTTTCTCCAGATTTTTCTTAATATTAAAGATTTAATTAATGATTTTTAATAAAAGGAAAAAAGGGGAAATAGATATTTTTGACTTCATAACTAACTTTTGTCAAAACTTTCCCATTTCTTTTTCTCTCATTTTTCTCTCAGCCAAACACATTTCCCCAGCCACTTTTCCTCTGATTTTTACATCTAAAGATGATATTTTAATCTCCATTTGATCTCTAATCATTCCTACACCAAATTCTCATCATTTGCTTATTGAATTTTCAAGAATTTTGGCTCTAAACAAGGAGAAACTCACATTTAGAGGTATGAACGTCCTTCTCCTCTAAATACTCAGTTCTTTACTGAAATTCCCAAGTTCTCAATCCTTGATTTGAGTTTTATTAAAGGTTTTGATGTTGTGATCTTGAGTTTGGCTTAAAATGCAAGATTTGGATTTAATTTTGAGGAAATTCGTAATAATTTATTGGGCTCTGTTTTGAGATGTCTTTCTGATGTAATTTGGATGTCTAAATGATGTATAATTGAGGTTTGATCAATGCAATCCCGAATAGGTTGATTTTCCTAAGTTTTTACTTGTGAAAATGGTGGTTTTTGGGGTGATCTTGGTGTTTTGTTAATGCTGGAGGTATAAGAACGTGTTTGGGATCATTTTGGATGTTAATTGATGTTTAAAATGGTTAGAAGTGATGGATCTTGGCTGGGTTAAGTCTTGGAAGTGTTTGGAGGTGATTTCGGTTGTGTTTGGTAGCCGAAATGTTGGATTTGCAAAGAGCAGCGAGTTTAGGTGTGTTGCTGGTGTTTTTAATGCATTACGATGCATTAATCCTCTGTTGTTATGTGCTTGAAACAGGGGAGAATGATCCGTGAGCAATAGAGGTGGCGTTGAAGGTTTCGGATGCTTGGAAGGCTTGTTGGCTAGCCTTGTTTTGTGTATCGGTGAGTGAAGTTGGGTTTTCAACTTTAAAACCAAGGTTTGAAGGTTTTGGGAGCTTAGTTTAAGTCTAAACAACTTAGCTAAGCTCAAGAGTAAGTAAATTGAATTTCTCTCTTGGTTTGTGTTATGAATTGGTTTTTAAAGTACTTGTGATTGTTGGATGCAATGCATGTGATTTGCATGTTTAAATTATGTTTTGAAAGCATATTTTAGCATGGTTTAATGCTGGTTTTGAAAGTCATGTGTGAAGGATGCTCAAGGTAAGAGATCCTTGGTTTTGTACATTGGAATTGTGGAATTGATGCATAGTGTTGCATGTTGTTTAATGGCTTTGTTTAATGCTTCAAAAACAGTGGATTGATGATGGTAATTGGTGGTTTTGGCATTTTGGTTATACTTGTAAAACAATGGATTAATATGGTAAAATGGTTATATTGGCAAGTGATGTAAGTGGTTCTTGGTTACTTTAATCGGATATAGTTAGCCGGCTATAGGATTGGGTGCACCGTGAATTGAGTCGCCTTGGATGTCGAGGGGGTTGTGATTGTACCGTAAACTCCATCCAAGAATCCTAGCGATTGAGGAAATTGGTGTCACTGTTGCGTGTAAAAGAGTCTATCGCAATTGTAGTGCAAGTGTACACGACGCAAGTAGTAAAGTGATACGAAGTATTGGATATCGTCTCCACAGGGATTGGGCTAATAGCTTCACCTTGTTTACTGCACGAAAGTAAAGGAAATAATTGAGAGAGTTGTCACGAGAATAATAAAGTAAAACGTAAATAAAGGAATTGAGTTATCAAGATAGAGAGAATGGGCTGGTATTGAATTGCTCGGTAGTGCAGGTATTGAATTGCTTAGGAACTCCAGTTCTGTTGTGGTGCCTGTCATCGACATCACCTGTCGCGGCGGCTGTCCGTTGGCTGTCGCGGCAGCAGACACACCAACTATGTACTTCAAGCTTGGCAAGAATCCCAGATCTGCCTTGGCCTATCCCTAGGTCCAAGTCTGTCGATGATCACGTCTTTGATGATACCTCCCGGCGTGAATCGAATGATGAACATCGATGTGTATGAATTCTTCCTTAGCCACTTAACCTTGCCCTATCCCTAGGCACAAGATAGTTCAACTATAAACTAGAGAACTTGCTCTTATTTCTTTCGTATACTTAACTCTCCCGATGCTAAGTAAATAGATAACCTCACAATGCTCTCCCAATGCTCTTGCAAGATGTTAAAACCAAAATAAGAGAACTTGAAGTTTATTTTATTGAACTGAAAAATCCTAAAACAAAACAACCCTTGCAACTACTTTACAAAACAACCCGTAGCCCTAGGGGGAATTTAGAACATGTCGGTGACGGGTTGACGACAGGGGTTTTTGGTTTCGGTTATGGGGTATTCGATGATCAATTCTAGGTTAAATCTATGCCCTTATATAAGCTTTGGGCTCAAGTCTTCTAAGGTAACAAGGATTACAACTTTAATTAAAAGTAAGATTCTATTAAAGACTTAATCTCTAAGGATTCCTACTTTGCAGCCGCCATCCTTGTTTCTAGGAATTTCCTCTCCTTGAGCTTTGGCTTGACATATCTTTTGATCCGGGGCTTGGAAAAATATGTGGCTTTCACACGACAAACGAGCAGATTTTTCTCTATCTATTGAGGTCCACTTTACTTTTCCTCTTCATAAGTCTGCTGTCACCATGCTGTCACAACAGGTCCATGGCAGCTTCGTCTGCTTGTCCAGTTCAGCTTTCCTCGCTGCTACTGCTGACTCGGATCTGACGGCAGCGTCTGGGTTGTGGAAGAGGCTGGGCAGGTTCAAAGCAGGTGCAGGGGCAGGTTGCTCCACGAGCTGGACGTCGGAACTGCTGCCGCTGTCCCAAGAGCTGGTGGTGGTGGTGCTAGCTTTGGGCAGCCGTTTCTTGTCTGCCACGTGTTTAATTCTCTTGACCCGCGTAAAGTCCCTCTCCAAATTCCTCCTGATCAGCGGGCTGTCATCGGAGGCCGGTCGCTTTGTTCCTCGGGGAGAGGTGTCTGCCGGTGGACTGCCTGCTGCCGTCGGGGCAGGTGATGTGGTGGAGGCAGTCGAGTGGGACGGGGAGGCAGGTGGTGTGGGTGTGTGAACAGGGGTATGGGCAGGGGTGGGGATACGGAAATAATGGGCAGGAAAAGTAGGGAATTGAACATCGGGAAAATTTAAAGTTTGGGTAATGAAATTTACCGTCGAGTTCGTGAAGTCCCGAATGAAGGTCATCAATCCCATTTGTCGTTCCTCTACCCGTTGTAGCGTAGCAAGGAGGAGGGTGGTCTGGTCTGTCGGAGTGGTGGCGGCAGCAGGTTCCGGGGCAGGCTCCTCTGATGAATCTGCTGGGGAGCCGGCTGGGTTGAAGGATGAGACAGGTGTAGCCACGACCAGCTCCATGAGGCTGTTAAGGTTGTTGTCTGTCCAGCCTCTGCCCTTCCTTATTTTGTCGGAGGGTTCCTGGGGAACAGCGGCACAGCGGCAGAGGGAGGTGATTGTAAACGGCAGGCAGAGGCGAGAGTCGGAGCAGAAGGCGCAGTCCAGGATGCTGTCCCTCATATATCGGCCCACATTGATAGGCCTGTCGTGCATGATGGAGTGAATGAGGGCAAGCCGCTGCCGGTTGACTGTCGTGTGGTGGGAAGAAGGCAGGATACGCTTTTTGATGAAAGCGTTCCAAAGTTTGGCTTCCGGGAGGAGCTGCCCCCTGTTGACGGAATGGGGATTCTTTTTGCTGGTTGTCCAAGATGTTCCCGCCTCTGTCAACTCCACCATGACAGCATCATAAGCGGCAGTGTCGAGGGAGTCGAGGAATTTCTGGTGAGCATCATCATCGGGGCCAAAGAAAAGGCCAAACATGTGGTTGATGCTGTCGGCAGTGAAGGGCACTTGCACTCCTCGAACGGTGACAGATGTCGCTGTTTTGCTGTCTATGGCTGCGTAGAACTCCCGGACTAAGGTGTCGTTTAGCTCTGCCGGTTGTTCAGCAAAGTACTCCCATAGTTGAGCCGTGATGGCCTTTACAATGAACGGCCGGAGTCCCATGTTGGGCGCCTGTCGGATGTACACGAAGCCACGTTCCTCCCATAACTCCTTTTTGGCAAAGGGCGTTGCTGCTGCTGAAGAGGATGCTGAGGCAGCACTACGACGGGTCTGTCTAGTAGACATGTTAGTTGCAAGGGTTGAGAAAAATGAAGAAAGCAAAAAAAACTAGAGGAGAAAGCAAGTAGGAATAAGCAGAAGTAAGAAAAAATGAAAATGGAACGGGGTTATATAGCGGTCGAGTAGCTGCCCATTTAATGCTGCAACGGCAGGCGGGAATAACGGGGCGGCAGATTGGATTTAGCGTGTCTGACGCGTCTGACACGCATTTATGCGTCTGTTACGCGTCTGCCGCACGCTTCTGCGTCTACTGTGTCAGTCTGTTGACAGCCTGTCAAATCCGTCTGTGGCGGCAGCCGAAACGACAGGTTACCATAAATGGGCTTTGTTGGGCTGATGGATGGGTGGTGGGCTTGGGCCACTTCTCCTTTCCTTCTTGACTCCTTTATTTCCTAAAAACAGAAAATATAAAAAAACATTATTCAAATAAAATAAATCTAATTTCCTAATAAATAATAAATAATAAAAGTAAAATTTAGGTTAAGTTAGGAGTGCCTTGTGGGGCATCTCCTAAAGTAACCACTTCCTGAATTCTTGGGGCTTCAGTCCCCTGATAATGCTTGAGGCGCTGTCCATTGACTTTAAATTGGTGCCCGTCTTTTAATGATTGGATAGTGATGGCACCATGGGGAAAAACTTGTACCACTTGGAACGGGCCAGACCATCTAGACTTTAGTTTTCCTGGGAAGAGTTTAAGTCTAGAATTAAACAACAACACAAGCTGCCCTGGGCAGAACTATCGTGGCAGCAGTTTCTTGTCATGCCACTTTTTAGTCTTTTCCTTGTAAATCCTTGCATTGTCGTAGGCCATTGTCCGTAATTCCTCAATCTCGTTCAGATCTAATAGTCTTTTCTGGCCTGCCTTGTCCAAGTCCATGTTCACTGCCTTGATTGCCCAATATGCTTTGTGCTCGATCTCGACAGGCAAGTGACAGGTTTTCCCATAAATCAGTCGGTATGGAGACATGCCCAATGGAGTCTTGAAAGCTGTCTTGTATGCCAATAATGCATCGTTCAGAAGTAAAGACCAATCTTTCCTAGTTGGCTTAACCATCTTCTCAAGAATGTTCTTCACTTCCCTATTGGATATCTCAGCCTGTCCATTGGTCTGTGGGTGATATGTTGTCGCGATCCTGTGCTTGACACCATATTTCTTTAAGGCGGCAGCAATTACCCTATTATCAAAATGTCTCCCTTCATCACTGATAATCGCCCTAGGGATGCCAAATCTAGGCGGATCTAGGTGGTTACAGATATACTAAAGTTTCATGCGATCATTATATGAATTATTTATTTCTATGATACTTTTGATTTTGACTTTCAGTTAAAGATTGGTTGTTTTGAATTCGACTTTAATTTCGGCAAATGTATGCTTAAAGAATTTTTTTGAGAAACAGTCAAAGATTTCAGTTTATCTGATTTCTGATTGCCGCATTCAAACATCCTTATTTTGGGTTATTTCGGAAACTTAAGTGTTACCAGAAATTTCAGTTTTGACTGTTACAAAATTTTAAATTTGGATATCAATATATTTATAGTATATATTTTAAGATGATTTTAAATTATTTTATTTTAAAGGCTTAATACACATTTCTCCCCCTAAACTTTCTCCCTAAACTACGTTTTGCCCACTTTCCCCTCCTAACATTTTCGACGTTACCCATATTACCGCCTACCGCTAAAAAATATGTCTTGACCAATCAAAACGCGCCACACCATTTTCTTTATTTATTTTTTAAATTTTAAAATAAAATAAATATATTAAAATATTTATTAATTTAATTATGTCCCAAAAATACCCAAAACGACCCCATCTTCATCCCATCATATTCTTCCCCAATTTTCTTTTCTTTTCGATTAAGAAGATTAAAAGCTCCAGTGAAAAGCCAAATGAAATCAAAACCACGACCAGAAGGAGGAGGCGGAGGAGAGACCAAGCCAGAAGAACAAGGGCGGTAGGTGCAAGAAAACAACAACCCAGAAAAGGTTGATGTTGTTAAGGTGCTAAGCCGACAATTGCGCCCAACAACACCGCCGTCAAAAGAAGCCGATCTAACGGTGGTGAAAGACGTGGTTACCGTACCATCAAGATTTTCCCTGCTATTGACCCACTTTCTCCAAAGGTTCCAGCTTGTGGATTTTGCGATGCTTTTGGGAAACAAGCCAAGAATACTCGTAGGAAAAAGCATGGTAAACATAAATCGAGATATGTTTTTCAAAACTGTTCTTTTTTTTTTTTGCTTGTATTTCCTGGTCACCGGGGTTGAAAATTCCGTCAAACTTGATGGGTAGTTCTAGGTATATTGATTTATGTATTCTTAAGTTGTTAAAGCATAAATTGATGTCTCATCTATATGAACAAATATGATTGTTGGGTGTTTAAAGTTTTGATTTTTCTTATTCTTTTCATTGTGCTAATAGTTTTTTTTCATGATATGTGAATTGGGTGGATATGTAAATTAAATCAATTTGTATAAATGTTTTATTTGGATGTTTATTGAGACATATTTCACATGTTTTCTTAGTAACTGTAAAACAAATAAAAATGGGGGAAGAAGACGATGAGGATGAAGATGACGATGGTATTTGGGTAAATTTAGGGTATGCTTTTATATATTTTTTATTTTATTTTATTTTAAAATTTAAAAATAAATAAAGAAAATGATGTGGCGTGTTCTGATTAGTCAAAAGAATTTTTTAACGGTAGGGGGCAATATGGGTAACGACGAAAAACGTTAGGGGGTAAAAGTGGTCAAAATGAACTTTAGGGGGCAAATTGGGAAAACATGTATAGTTCAAGGGGAAAAAATGTATTAAGCCTATTTTAAAATATAAAAGGTTTTGTGCATGTAAGTCGGATTATGTTAGTATTAATCGGCCCAAAGAAAGGTCAATAATTAACATTATTACATGTGCAACTATGGTAATAAACATTTGATAATTATTCAGTTTTATATGTGATCAATAAATCGACCCAAAGGAAGATTTTTATTTGACATGTTCTTATTATCAATGTTTGATTACTATACCAAGATATCACTTGCAAGTTAATGTTTTGTCCAAAGATGAAATATTAATAGAGTGTCTGATATCTTGATATGAGGTTTAACTTTATTCAAATTTATTACCATTTTGGTTATCTTTTAATTTAATTGAAAGATAAAATTAAGGAAAATATTTTGAAACAAATAAATTCATATTTTGGTTTCGGATGTCTAGTATTTTAATGGATTAATTGAAATATAATGTCACCAAAGTGACCTCTTTTGTGTAGATTAGTTTATTTAAAATATTAAGATAATTATGAGTTTTTGTAATTCATGCATTTATTGATTGTCCCAAAAGAAAATTAATATTTGGCAGAATTACAACGACAATTGTGGCGATAAATGTGTGACAATTATAAGGTATTTTATGCGAGCAATGCATTAGTCCAAAGATTAATCTATTGTTTGACATAGTTTATTGTCAATGTTTGATTGCAACAACAAGAGTACCGCTTACAGTTAATATTACCGTCCAAATACTTGATATTAATGTTGTGTTTTTTCCCGATTAATAAGGGGAAAGAGCATCTAACACATGCCTCATTAAAAAACCTCCCTAAGCCTAATGGAGGAAAAAGAGTGCATGTGATAGAGCTACAATAAACACAAAAAAACCAGAAACTTAAGAAGCCAACAGGAAACTACAGACCCAGCAAAACAAAGTTCACAAAGTTCCCCTAGCCAATGCCGACAGGTTGTTGTTCCGCGCCTTGAACCATATCAACATCTAACAAACATTGCACAGCCACCGGTGGTTCCTCCCAAAGACTCGCGCCTATCGCTTCCTCCCGCATGGCCTTTGCAAGCCAATTCGCAACACGGTTGGATTCACAGATAACATACTCAATCGACACCTCCCATTGTCGTTGCAACATCTCATATATCGCCACCACCAAGGCATTGGCTGTTCGCTCCTTAGAACTGTTGACAATATAGCCAATCACCTCACGACTATCCGACTCAAGCTTAATCCGTCGATAATCATACCGTCATCCATAATTAATGTTGTGTTTGGTATCTTGGGGGAACTAGCAATTATTTTGAATTTATTTGTTTGCTTATGAATATTTACGTGAGCTTGTTTTTATTTTATTTACTTATTTTTGTTCTATATTTAGGTAATTTATTTTTGTTTTCACGGTATCTGTTAAATACATACTACACACATGTTTAGTGAAACTAATTTAAAGGAATAGAAAACACACTTACATATAGTATTTGGTTGCATGAACATAGACTTTTCACTAAGGAAAGAACATCTTGCACCTTTCACTACGGTAAGCACCCATAAAAGGTATGAGATCATACAAATCGCATGAGCCTTATAAAAAGAACAACATTTTATAAGTCTTTTAAGAGCACAAATCTGAATAGATTATTCATACTAAAGGTTTCCTTGACGAAATTAAGAAATGTTGTACCCAAAACATTAAGGTTAAGATGACATCAATTATGCCTTCTTTGATGTCTATGAAATATAAGGGTCAAAGAAATGTGAGGGAGTAGATTATGAAAATTCTTAATATTGCTTCAAAATATAAGGCACATAAGATTAAACTCTCTAACAATTGTTTGTTCTTATGATTGTGGTACCGCTTCCTATACAGTTTAACCAATTCAAAATCAGTTACAACTGCCAAAAGGAGAAATAGAATCTAATTAGGCTCATTTCTCATTGTGTTCAAGAGAAAGAAAAGTTGAAGCATTATAAGTGTAAAAGTACACATTTTTCTAGTGCTCATTTAGTTAGTGTCTCTAAGAATAAGAGAAATAAAATAAAATATTAGAATAAAGTTGCTAAGGGTCCTACCCAAAAGAAACAACAATACATTACAAAGTGTTGATTCTTTTGTGTAAGTTAGAACACATGTAAAGAAATTAAACTTCAAAAGCGAGCAACTACTTCGGTTATTTTGAGTGATTCATGGGTTGTAAGTTTTATGATCCCACTATTAAGAATTACTTTAAGGAGAGATTTATAACTTTTTTAGGATGTTGAGTTTGGAGGGAGAAATAAGGTTAGATACATTGTTATTGAAGAGGAATTGAATTATAATTTAGTTCATAGTATCACTTTTGATGATATTTAGGTTTTCACACTTATCATTAATCAAGAAGTGAATCAAGTACCTCAACAAAATAATGTTGAACAACTCTCATTCAAGATAAGGTAATTACTTCAGAAGAACAAACTCAACAACCTTAAAAAACAAGAGGAATATGAAATACTATTTTGGATTATTATATTTTATTTCTTTAAGTAAATAAGGTAACAATGAAATGATAGAAAATGATAAATCATTTTTTTATTAGACCATAAAAGTTTTAACTCTCAAAAGTTGATTGATGTCATTCAAGCAAAGTATAATTTTATGCAAGACAATAAAGTTTATGAACTTGTCTCATTACTTGAATGTGCAAACCAATTGGTTGTAAATGGATATTTAAAACCAAGAGTGATGCAAATGATAATGTGAGTAAGTATAAGGCATGTCTTGCATTTAAAGGATACACTCTAAAAGAAGACATTAATTTTGTAGAGACTTTCTCTTCAGTTTTATTGAAAGACTCTTCTACGATAACCATGACGCTTGTTGCTTATTTTAATCTTGAGCTACATAAGATGAATGTTAAGCTTGTGTTTTTCAATGGCGACATTGAAGAAATGAATATTATGGTACAATCATAGATTTGTGTCTAAAGATACAAAATCAATGATATGTAAATTAAAAAAATTCATCTATGAGCTTAAGTAAGACACTCATTAAAGAAATTAAAAATTTCATATTGATTATCTCATTCGGTTTTGAGATAAATTTCGTTGAAAATTGTATATACTACAAGTTTAGTGGGAGTAAAACCAAGTGATACTCATATTGCTAAAGAAGACAAATTTAGTCTTACTCAATGCACTAAAAGTAACCTTGAAATTCAGAAAATCCAAAAGATTCTTTGTGCATAAGCTATTGAGAATCTAATTTATGCTTAAGTATGTATGCGTTCGGAAATTGTGTACATTATTAGAATGTTAGACATATATTTGAGGAATCATATTATGGACCATTGGATAGCAGCCAATGGGGTTATGAGATATCTTAAGAGAACAAAAATTACATGCTCACATGTCGGAGTTCTGGTAAGTTAGAGATCATCAGGTTTACAGACTTCAGTTCTAATAGAATATTGATGCAAAAGAATTTGTCACTTGACCTGCTAATTGTAGATTGAATAGAAAGACCACTTCAGTTATTTTGTGACAATAGATATGCATTCATTTATTCTATAAACATTAGGAACACTTCAAATTTGAAGCACATAAATATTAAGTTCCTAGTTGTTAAAGAAAATTCAGAGTGGTTGTGTGTCTATAGAGCATGTTGGTACAAACTCCATAACTGCACGCATATTAAGAAACTGTCACCCAAGGTCTTTCATGAGCACACTACTCATGTGGGTGTAATGTTATTTAAGGATATTCGGTTTTAGTGGGAGTTTATAATTTTGAAAAATGCCCATTCGTTTTAGACACAATTTAGGTTACTTCAGTTTAAGGATATTTAAAGATTATTTTCTGCATAAATAAAGTTCTTTTGGTTTATGCACACTCTGAATTCAGTAAAGTTGATCTCACTAAGGTTTAGGAGGACCAGTTGGAAATAGACATATTCGGTTCACATTTCATGTAATTTTCCATGCAACACATCCGTGATTAATCTATGTCATTTGACTATGTTTGTATACGTAACCATTGATGGGTCCAGTCATGATTGATATGGCGAAGACTGCTTTGATCCTATATGGATATAGTTGATGGACGAGATTGTTATAGAATACCTATTATATAATAGCCATTTTTTGAGCTCATAAGGTTGTACATTTATCAGGAAACATATGTTGCCCAAGCGGGAGATTGTTGGATTAAAATCCTCAATTGTGGGCACACATGTAAAATGTATGATGCTATTATGAAGTATGACACAAAATGAAGTGACCAATAATGTTAGGTGTGTCATAGGTATTAAAGTGTCATGGAAATAAAAGTGTAGATACCATAAGATATATTTATAATTCAATGAGGGGCAGAGTTATAAATATTTAATAGTTGATTTAATAATCAACTATACAAATAGTTAGTGGTCCCCAAAAATAGGTTAACTTGTATTACTCTTGTCCCCGTCAAAGATTTTTTACGGCAATGGCTAACCTATATTCTTAGAAGATCACAACCACCTTTTAGGCGATCTTCATCAAAGGATTCAAAGTTTTCATCTATCGATTAGTTCATGTACGCGTCCACATTCAGTTTATTCGGTTTATTGTTCTTGATTATTTAATATGATAGATCCTGGTTTAAATTTTATATTTATTATGATTTGGTTCTAACATAATTCGGCACAAAGTACACCAACAAAGAACATTGCTAGTAAGCCTTAGTTTCGGGTTATAAGAACAATTTTGGTGGGAATGGTGGAATGTGTGGAGGGAATTTTGTTGCATAGTATAGAGGAATGCCTAGCTCTTTTTCTTGTGGTCCGGTTACTGTTGTGAATACTGTTGAAGTTCCTCATATCGACCTTAAGGAAGATCCCTCTTTTTTGGTTGGATCACAATGTACAGGTAATCACTCAAAAATTGACTTTTACAATTTACATACACAAATTTATAATTCATTGCTATAATTGAAGAAAAATCTGGATTAATTTGCTACTTTTATTATTAATTCTGGAAATTTAGGTTTGTATTCGAGTCCATTCTCTCAACGACATAGAGAAGAACACAAATGGCTACAACAGATGCTTAAAGCAAGAAATGAGTATCTCTTGGATTGACAACCAGAAACTAGATTCACGTTTGATCATGTGGCTTGTGAAATTGACCACCATTAGATGGGAATGAATTGAGACTCAGATGGCCGAAGCAACAAGCAACAGGGAATGGTGGAACGCTGGTCGACAAGGGACAAAGGTAGTGACGTTGTATGTGGAGAATTTGGGGCAATCTCTTCATTGGAAAGGTCTTTGGTATGCATTTGCAAGGCATGGCGATGTTGTGGACGCGTTTATTGCAAGAAAATGTAATAGTAGAGGGAAAAGATTTGGCTTCGTTAGATTCACCAGGCGTATTGATGCAGACAGGGCAATAGAAAGGTTAAACGAATTTTCATTGTATGGAAGCATACTGTGTGTTTCAAGAGCAAAGTTTAATACGCATCATTCTTTTTGGAGGAATGTTAGACCATCAACAAATCATTTTACTGATAACAAAAAGATGGATGCCTGAGATAATCAGGTTTAGGAGAAGAGGCAAAGGAACCAGTCATTATGAAGACCAAAAATGGGAAGAGTGCAACAATGCTCAAAAGAATCAAGGGTCACGTTGAAACAGAAGAACTATGGAAACACAAAAGGTGTCTTGTTGGAAGGATGTCCACAGTGTGTAGTACGACGGGTATCCAAATGAGGCTACATGAATGAGGTCTTGGAGAAATAATAGAGAGAAGGTTGAGTGAAAAAATATTTTTATTATCCATTGAAAATGAAGAGATTTTCACGATGCTAGAGGATTTAGATTGGTCTTACCTCAAGGAGGTCTTTATGGAGATATCATTTTGATCTGAAACAATAGCTCGATATGAAAGAGCAACATGGATAGAAGTGGCAGAGTTACCTTTACACTGTTGGAACCTTGTAATGCTTAAAAAAGTTGTAGAGCTATGGGGTTCGTTTGAAGCGTTGGGGAGAATGCAAATCGGTGCAAGGATTGCGAGAAGGTGACAATCTTAATATCAACAGAGAATCTTGAAATGATCTTGGAGGTTATAGAAATCGAAGTACAATCAATCGTATACAAGGTAAGAGTTATGGAGATTGGATTTTCAGACATCCTAAAGTTTGTGGTGTCATCAAAGAAATAAGGTGAAGTGCCTCAGCCTATAACACCCCTTTCCCCGGGTTAGTAGTAACCCGGTTCAGGAGCATTACCAAGACAAGACAAGGCAAGAAACAAGAGAAACTCATCCTATTTAATGAGTTCCTAAGCTAACAAGCAACATGGCATACTTAACTTAGAAAACAAGAAACATTACTTGATTACATTACAAGACAAGCCAAACATGTGAACCATTTTAAACTTTCATTAGCATTTCATACTTAGAAGCATTCAAATGATTAGATATACACTAGATGATCAAGTTCGAATTCTTACTCCATATACAAGGCAAGTTCTTTCAATTGAAGCTTAATTAGACATGATAAACATCATAGTTCATTTCATTTAGAGGTAGATCTTAGATAAGATTCATGTATCCTATTCGGCTTAAACATGAACAAGAGGTAAGCATGTAGACATGGTTTCAAGTAGAACTTAGCATAATTGGCAATCTTGCTTAACATGTAATAGACCATACTCAATACACTAACATATTCCATTCTTTTAATTCGGCAATCCAAGGTTCACCATGCATGTATCAATCAATCATGCATTTGCATAATCAAACATTCATGGCAATCGATCAAAGCAAGGTAAACTACATATAGAAATCATCTCAATTTGACAAGATATGTGCAACAATCATTAACATTCATACCAGATTTGTATTATTTACATAACATGGTTCTAGTGTCAACTTAATTACATGATAGGCCCATCAAGATCATTCATATACAAGACATTCAAGGTACAAAATGCATTATAGTCTACTACTATTTACAAGACTAGTGCCACCTCCTAGGAGATTACAAAAGATGTAAGAAACATACTTTGCTTCTTGCTTGTGAAGTTGCTTCAAGTGCAAGATATCTTGCTTCTAGGGCAAGCACGATCAATAGCTTTATCCTATTTGGGGGAAGGATGGAAATAAGAGTGATAAGTACAAAGCTTGTACTTAGTGAGGTAACTCCTAAATCTAATCAACTTTCAAGTTGTTAAGCTACTTATCGAGTTAACCTATCTAAGGCATGCCAAAGTAGATTCAAGATAGTCACGGTAGTAATCGAGAGATCAAGTAACATTAAGCATGGATTTTAAGTCAACAACTAAGAAACCATAGGCAAGGAAATCAATTCTAACATACAAGGATTATTAGACATCATATACAAGTCATACAAGTCAAACAAACAAGTATCATTAAGCATGAATTATATTTCGATCAACATAGTAAGAATAGGCATGTATTACCAACCAAGAATAAAAAAATGGCAGAGCTACAGCCAGACGCTAGGAAGCCGGAAGGTCACCAAGAAGCTTTTGCCAACAAGAGGTCATCGGAGAAGGAAAGAGGCTCGGAGAAGGTATATGAATCTGAATGGACGGTTTTTGTTGACAACCTAAGCAGAAGAATCCAAAGATCAGCTTTGAAAGAACTCTTTAGCCACTATGGTAAGGTTCAGAGGGTCTTCATTGCTGGGGTAAACAGAAGAACGAGATACAAGAACAATACATTCACCTTCGTTACAGTGGCGGAGCGCGCAGACATGGAGAGAATCATTAGGAACATGGATAATTCCTTAATAGATAGGTTGAGGGTGAAAGTCTCAAAGGCAAAATATCCTAACCCTAGAATCAACCAGCATAGGGGAGGTGTTGAGCTGAATAATGGAACCAAGTCATCTGGAAATGGGGTGGTGAGGGACTCGAATGATTTATGCGCTAGAAGGACAACGGCTCCCAACGTTGGAAATGTTGACAGAAGAACATTAAAAGAGGTGCTCATGAGCGTCCCTCGAAAAAGAATGAATGATGCAGATATCAATGAAGAACATGAGGGAAACATGACCTTTTTGGATAAAAAAGAAGGCCTATTAGATGTGAACATGTTGATGGAAGATTCAGACTGGATGAAACAATGCTTAGTAGGGGTCTTGAATCCTGATTTTGAAATAGGGTTTGTCCAACAAGCTCTAGTTCTTGAGGGTATTGAGGTGAGGATCTCTAAATGGGGAGTTGATTGCAAAGTATATATCCTCAAATTTAGGTCAATTGCAAAAATGGAAGGTATCTGGCAATCTAAAATCAAAGCAGTCTGACATTAGTTTGACTACATCTCTCCACTACTGGTTAATGGTGTACCTCATCAAATCTTCTCTGTACTCTTGTATGGTGTCCCTCTAATTTGTTGGCATGAAGAGTTTTGCAATGCTCTGGGTAAACAGTGGGGAGATTTGGTGTGTCTGGAACAATCAACAAAGAATAAGGACAAGTTCGACATAGCCAGACTTTGGATAAGAGCAACAAGCCAATCGGTTTTCCCGCAGTCGATAAAAATTGCCTCTCTCGGCCACAATTACTGCATTAAGATGATGTTGGGCAAGCTACCGGAAGATCCCATTGACTCTGAGAGGGTTTTGGACGAAGGGAACCATGAAAATGGATGGTCAGATTCAACCCTTGGTGGAGACTGTATCCCGTCTCCGGCCGGTGAAACTTGCCAGAGGCATGAGGAAAATGAAGGGGGTAGGTCTCCCCAACTTCACAACGCTTCGGTCTTTTCACCAGAATTAAATGGCGATGGTGGCAATCCCATATTTTTATGAGGTAATATATCCGACGTGCATGGGGTAATTAGTGCCCAGATTCCCCAAAGCCCTCGGGGCCCACATGTTGGAATTGTGATTCATACTTTTTCTTCCTCTACAGAGGGGGAGGTGGCAAATTCCCTGTCGTATGTTAATGTTGGGCTAAATGAAATCAACAACGATGGTTTTGGGCCGTGTATAAGAAAAGAAACGGGTCTAACGGGCTCAAGTAAGGGGCCATTTAATTTTCAATCCCTAGGCATTAATTTTAACAGAATGGAGCGTCCTTTGAGCCTGTTTCATCCTTCGCGTGATAAGAAGGGTGGTTTCGAGCCTAAAAAATCCTTAGAACCAAATAACTCTTCCAGTCAAGCCGTTGAAATGGTCCCAGATAGCCTTGAGGGCGGTCTTCAAGCACATGCAGGGGGTGTTTGTCTGAGTGGAGATGAGCAGGAAGCAAGGCCCGAAATTAGGAGAATAAATGATCCGCTCGGGTGCCTTAGATCAAGCACTAGAAAAGCTTTGAGAAGAGCAGTGAGAGACTCTCTAAAAGGCAACACGGAGAATTGTGCTGACCGAGATCCGAGGGGGATTTAAACTTGGAGGAGGAGACGGCCAGGGCGGAAGCGGAAGAAGTTTGGAGAGTGAGTCAATTACTAGAATTTTCTTTTAAAGGGGAGAAATCCGCGGTTATGAAGAAAGTAATAGAATTAGAAAAGGAATTGAGGAAAGTGCTTTAAGGGCAGTTTTTGTTCTTTAGTAATTTACTACTGATTGTTATGAATTTAACTATTATATCATGGAACATACGGGGTATCAGGAGATTGGAGAAAATTCGAGCTGCTCAGGAATTGATTAAAAGAACAAGCCAGGTATTTGCTTTTTTCAAGAAACCAAAATGGAAGCAATTGATAGTAAATTGATAAAGAAACTATGGAACAATAAAAAAGTTGAGGCATTAGTATCAGCTGCAGTGGGCACAGCTGGTGGGCTACTTTGTTTTTGGAACAATGAAATTTTCCAGGCTTCTGATAGAATTATCAAGCCGAGATACATTGCGCTTATCGAATTTCTGAAGCTACGGAATATCAGGTGTGGATTGATGAATCTTTACGGACCTTCTAATGATACAAAAAGGAGACTTTTTTGAGGAATTACTGGTTTTCATCAAGAGTTGAAAGATTCCATGGTGCATAGGGGGGACTTTAACGTCTTCCTAAATCCAGAGGAGAAGTTGGGGTTCTCATGGAACCAATCTCTAGTTGATTTATTCAACTCCTTTGTCTTTGAAGCAGGACTATTGGACCTCCCACTAAATGGGGGTAAATTCACGTGGTGCAACAACAGAGATCCGCCAACATTCGTTACTCTGGATCGATTTCCGATTTCTAACGAGTTCAGTGCTGCCTTCCCAGGGCTAACTCAAAAGTTGCTAGTAAAATCGCTGTCGGATCACAACACTATTCCGTTAACTAAAGAAAAGGAGAATTGGGGGCCAAAACCATTTAGATGCTTTAATTATTGGCTTGAAGAAGAGGGTTTCATTGGGGATGTTTCGAAAACTATTGGCGAATTGAAGATGAGTAAACCTGGAATTAAAAATGGTAGTTTGTTGAAGGAATCAAAAGCAACAGCAAGGAAATGGATAACAAATAAGTGTTGTAATTCCTTTGTTTCAATTGAAGGTCTAGAGAAGGAGATGTCTGACTTGGAATATCAGCTACAAAAAAGAAAGGCTGATAAATTAGTCTCCTCAAAATTTTCAAACTGAAGGAACTCCTGTGGAAAGAGTACAAAATTGAAGAGAGCATCTGGCTGCAAAAGTTTAGATTTAGATGGCTTTTGGAGGGGGATAAGAGCACTGGTTTTTCCACTCGATATCATGAGAAAGGAGAAAAATTAACGTGATTAATAGCCTAGAGGTTGATGGCATTGTTATAGAAGATCCGAGAGCCATTAAAAAAGTAGTTTTTGAACATTTCAAGCTAGATTACAACACAAATAATTCCCTGGAACTGTGCGAGATGATTCTGGATTTTTCTAGAATCAGCCTGGATCAGGCAAGGGTACTGGAGAGCAGATTTACAGAAGAAGAGATTTGGTTGGCACTCTCGTCAGCTAATGGCAACAAAGCTCCAGGCCCAAACGACTTTAACCTGAATTTTTCAAGAAATTTTGGTGCGAACTCAAAGAGGGGATTTTGCAATTTTTTGAGGATGCTTACGAAGGAAAAAACTGGGAGGCTGGAATAAATCACTCATTTATTACCCTCGTTCCGAAGGTAACAAATCCCTCCTCCCTTAACGAGTATAGACCAATTAGTCTTGTTGGTGGAATCTACAAATTATTCTCTAAAGTATTGGCCCGAAGGTTGCAGACTGTGCTTGATTCAATAGTGGGGGAAAGCCAATTCGCTTTCATTATGGGCAGACAAATCGTAGATTTCTCGCTTATTGCAAATGAAGCAATCTATTTTATGAGGAAGAGTGGTAGAAGTGGAGTGGCATTCAAGATAGACTTTCAAAAGGCATATGATATGGTGAATTGGGATTTTCTGATTCGTGTCCTGAATGAGTGTGAAACACGTCGTAACGTGTCAAGAATAATTTCCTTCTTCTAAATAAATAAATAAAGAAATTAAATTAAGTATAGATAGGGAAGTAGGAGTCGAACCCACAAGGACTTGGACTTTCATTGTTGCGCCTTTAACGTTTCTGAACCAAGAGATGATGAAATTGAGTTTGTGCGATTTGGGGGAAAATTGCAATGAAAAGTAATAATTTAAGAGAGCAAGAAGAATGGTTTAAAGATGTTAAAATTAATAATAGAGATATTCAACCTTGGCTAAGCTTTGACTTGTTCTACTTGGTTCATTGGTAGAGATTTTTGATTTCGTAAAACTTGTTGGCGAAATTACTACAAAGTCAATCCTTGAGTTTTCTTTGTAAACTGAATTTCCAAACCCTATGTTTAGCTTCAATTTTGATAATTCGTTTAAACCAACTCAATGTTTGAGAAAACAAATTCTTTAAGCTCGTAACCAACTCGAAAAGTTATTTCTATAAAAACGATTCGATCTCAATTTCCCTTAGTAATCTATTTACTAAGTGTGTTCCCTAGAAGTCGGATTTGTTTCAATAACCGATTCTCCCTCCCACTTGATAGATCAAAACAATTGTTTTCTCCAAAGTCAATCTTTGGGTTTAAAAATCATTTTGATTTTGAAGATAAAGTACGAAGAAATCGAGAAAAGTTTCCGAAATGTTTGAAGCATAATTTCGAACCTCGCCTTGAGAACGCGTCATTGCATAAGCCTTTGGATTAAGAAGATTTAGCCGAGCATGGTTATTAAATTAATCATGCTCGACATTTTAGAAATAATCTTAAGAAAAAAACTAAAAAGAAAAGAAAAAGAAAATTTGAAAGAGAAATGATTCAAGTGATGAATTCAATTGAATGATGATTGATGATCAAGTCTTACCCCAAATGGGGTATTTATAGTGTTTCAAATAACCTAGGTAAACCTAAAATGATAATACAAAAATTAAACAAAATAATTATCCAAAGTTTAAAATTTAAAATTCAAAAATCCGGAGATAGGCTATCTGATAAGCGGCTTGATAAGCTATCACTGCTGCTGACGTCAGCTTCTAGAAGACACTGACATGGCGCCCAGTCAACATTCATGCCCATGACTCCAGTATTTCCTGCAGCATTCCAGCGTATTTCCAGCATCACGTCCCCTGCATGAAAACAACATAAAATAGCCCAGTTAAGTCCCTCAAACTTGTATTTAATCGAAATAAGGACCAAAAACACAACCAAAATAAATACTCATCAAATTCCCCCTCACTTATCCGATGCTTGTCCTCAAGTATCTCAAAATTAAACAAATCTAAGCTCAAGTTGTCATCCTTAATTTCACGAAGTCTCAAAGTTTCTGGTATGATTAAGTATATAAACATGAAAGAAAATAAGGAGTAAATAGATAAATGACAAGATTTAGAAATAATTTAAGTAAAAACGACATTCTCATACCCTGCTAACAACAATGATGAAAACCAAGTACCCTCACAAGGAATCGCTCATGTCACTCAAAGTGTTTAAGGGTAGAGAAAATCACTCGAGCCAAGACTAATTAGAGCATTACCATAGGCTTGTGGTTAAATCTAATCTCCACTACTAAGTATGAATGTGATGCAAAAAATCAAGAGGTCTTAAAAGGGTTGTAACGGGGCTAAGGTTCGGGTAGAATAAAGGCTGAAAAATAGGGGTTAAAATTCAAGACAAAAATCATCCCAAAAATTTATTCGAAACTGTTTTTTTCTTTTTTTTTTCATTCGAATCAAAACTGTTCTGCAATATATTTTTTTGAACTGCACTGCTATTTTTCTGCTCTTTTTACTGCAGATTTGAATAATTTCCTGCACAGTTTTTTTTCCCGCACTGCATATTCGAAACAGTTTCTGCACAATGTATTTTCTGCTCTGCTGGACAGCATGATTCGAATCTCTTTTTTTAAGACAATTTTTTCTTGAAAAAGGGACAAAAATAATGGAAATAAAAAAATGGATTAGGCTAAAATATGGTGAATCTCAAGAAAAGGGTCAAGGCTCAAAATTGGCAATCTAAGGGAAAATAATCAAAGGGTAGGCAATTTTTTTGGGAAGAGAAAGGGTTAAAACCTAGTGCCTCATTCACATTTAAGCATCATATTCAAATAATAATTTCGAAAAGAATTTAAACCACAAGTTCTAGAATGCAACTAATTAGCTAGGCACACTCAAAGAAACAAAGAGCAAAAATAATGCATGCTCATTAGGCTCAAAAACTCACAAAATTGTCTTGTGTACCTAGGTAAGCATCATGCCAATTAATAGAGTAAGGAATGTAATAAAAAGGATTTTATAGAAAACTAATCATGCCAAAATCTACCATGCAACCTAAAATTTCTAACAAGATAGATACAAAATCATACGGAAACAATGAGACAACGCCAAACTAAGGATTAAACAAGTAACTTAAATTAAATAAAATCAAGAGAACAAGAGAACTACCAGACGGATAAGCAAAAAGAAAATTTGACAAGCAAATCTCCCTCCCCCTCACTTGATGCATTTTGTCCCAAAATGATTACTAGAGTAGAAGAGAGGAAATGAGAGACTCCCCTGATCAATTGCGGCCACGACCGCGGCCTCGTCGTCCGCGGGAAGAGCCGGGGCGAAGATAAGAGAGGATCTCAACCAAGTTAGTCTCTATCGAGTGGAGATGCTCATCCATATCCTGTCGGGGTTGTTCCTCTTGTGTTGGTCGTGTCTGGGCTCGCCTTTGAAACACTCGTTCTCTACGAGTTGGGAGAGTGCCTGGGGGAACAATAAAAGGAGCATCTGGAGCTCCTGCAAGTAATCCCATGACATCTAGACATTTCTCAACTAAGGCACTCATAGAGAAAGCGTAAGTAAACTGAAATAGGTCGAAAGTAGCATGAAAAATGCGTAATGCTAAATGAGTAATATAAGGTCCCAAAATTAGTGGTCGTGGCCTAGTGGTTCGCGCCACATGATGAAACGTGTAGGCCATCCAAAAGCCAAGATTGACCTTGATATTTACCTACATACACCAGGGAAAGAATAACTCAGTCTTACTCGAGGTTGAGGGGGTGTTATTTCGGTCGGATAGATTATAGGTGAGGAACCTATGGATGTAGCGTAAGGCGGGGCTATGAATGTCATGGTCCTTGGTCATTTTTTGGTTGTACTGAAAACCTGTCAAACCTGTCAATGTCTCATAGGAAAGGTCATTATCGAAATCTTGCGGTATGTCTAAAAGTGCAGCATGGTAATTAGGGTCTGAAACGTTAGTAACAAAACCCATATAGACATTAAATTCAGTAATAGACAATCGAAAGTATTGACCCAAATGTCGAAAAGATATAACATTAGGGGTATTGAGAGACATGGCACGACTGCGATCAAATGTAAAAGTAAAATAAAATTCAAGCACCAACTCGCAGTATGTATCACAAGTAATGGTAGGAAACATACGCCAACCAATGTTACTACTGTGGTGAGCAGGGTCACTTTATTGTCAACCAACATCCACTCTACAATTATTGTCAGAATAGGCATCCAGCGGGTCAATGTCGTAAGCAGACTGGAGCCTGTTACTACTGTGGTGAGCAGGGTCACTTTATACGTGACTGTTCTTCGAATGCAACTAAATCTATCGCTACACCAACTACTACTGCTTCTCATGCTCAATCCTTTCGAGATAAAGGATCTAAGCAAGGATCATCGGGAACTTTTGGGCGATTGAGTGGTCCAGGGAAACCCTTTAATAAGCAAGATTCAAAAGCTCCTGCCCAAATGTATCATGTGAGGAGAAGAGAAAAAGAGGATGAACCTGATGTCATTGCAGGTACCATCGAGCTATATTCACATTCTTTATATGAATTTATTGACCCTGGTTCTACTCATTCTTTTATAAGCACCATTGTAGTTAAGAAGTATAATATGTCTTCTAAACTAATAGCACCGAGAATTTTTGTAACCAATTTACTAGGAGATTGTATCACCGTAAGGGTAGTGTGCAAGAACTATCCCTTAATGATCCAAGGGATTCCTTTTCTGGCCAATTTGTTAGCCTTACCGATCCACGAATTTGACGTCATCTTAGGCTTAGATTGGCTTAGTGAGCATCAAGCCTGGGTAGATTGTTGTAAAAGAAAATTGTACCTTCGGGGTTTTGGTAAAGAAAGTTTCGTACTGATGAATGTGAGGAATCCATCATTGTATGCTTTGGCATTGGAAACCAAAGGCGAATCACAACTGCGATTGTTAAGAATAAATATCCATTGCCTATAACAGACGACCTGTTCGATCAATTAAAAGATGCCTCTGTATTTTCCAAGATTTACTTAAGTTCAGGATACTATCAAATGAGAGTGAAGGAGTGTGATGCATCAAAGATTACATTCTGTACAAGATATGGACACTACGAATTCTTGGTGATGCCCTTTGGGTTAACCAACGCACTAGCAGCTTTTATGGATTTGATGAATCATGTCTTTTGACCCTATCTTGACAAGTTCGTAGTGGTGTTTATAGACGACATATTGATCTATTCCAAGAATTAAGTGGAGCATCGAGATCATCTTCGTATAGTGCTTCAGACTTTGAGAGAGAAGCAGCTGTACGCAAAGTTCTCTAAGTGTGAGTTTTGGCTCACCGAAGTTGCGTTTCTAAGGCATATCGTGTCAGCTTTGGGTATTCATGTGGATCCGGAGAAAACCCAAGCTATTGTAGATTGGCACCCACTGAAGAACATTGGCGAAGTCATAACCTTCCTTGGGCTTGCTGACTATTATCGTAGGTTTGTGAAGGGATTTTCTATGATAGCCGCTCCATTAACTAAATTATTGAGGAAAAAAGCTCATTTTGTTTGGACCGAGGTTCAACAACGAAGTTTCGATTAGTTGAAACAAGTGTTAACTCATGCACCAGTCCTGACCCAACCCGAGTCCGGAAAGGACTACACAGTTTATAACGATGCATCGCATCTCAAGTTAGGATGTGTATTAATGCAAGAAGGCAAAGTCATCGCTTATGCTTCGAGGCAACTTAAACCACATGAAATGAATTATCCCACTCACGATCTTGAATTGGCTGCAGTTGTCTTTGCATTGAAAATCTGGAGACATTATCTCTACGGAGAAAATGCTATCTTTTCACCGACCATAAAAGCCTTAAGTACTTGTTATCTCAAAAGGAGTTGAATCTTCGGAAATGGAGGTGGATGGAACTCCTAAAAGATTACGATCTTGTCATTGATTACCATCCGGGCAAGGCTAACATTGTAGATGATGCACTCAGCTGCAAACCTTTTCCTGGTAAGCATTGACAATAAATTTGGAGATAAATGTGTTATGTAGTGCATTAACTCATCATAATATTGCTATATTGTAGCCCATCAAGCAATTAATGCTCACTTCCAACTTTGGAAGCATCGTTGTATTGTAGCTTGTTGAGTGTGTAAAAGTTCTATTATTTACACCCTATTTAACCCATATTTCTACTGCATTCAAGCATTATTTATTGCATTTAGTTAAGTTTACAGCAAAACATCACAAATATATTCAAAGGCACAGTTTCTACTAAAAATAGCTGTTTTTGCAGGTTGCTGCCGTAGCAGACGGAATGGGCAGGCGCTGGGCAGTGAAGTAGAAGAGCTGGAACTGGACAAGCAGTCAAGGAGGACGATGATGCCATGGTTTCCGCCGTGACAACAGAGGACGACAGCAGTTTTGAGGAGAAGAAGCAAAATGGACCTCGACAGATAGAGAAAATGCAGCCCGTCTGTCGTGTGAAAACCCCATATTTTTCCAAAACCCAGATCAAAAGGAATGTCAAGCCCAAAGTTCAAGGAGAGAAAATCCCAAGCAAGAAAGATGACGGCTGGAAAGTAGATTCCTTGAAGATTTAGTCTTTATTAGAATCATACTTTCATTTAAAGTTGTATTCTTTCTATTTTAGATAACTTGAGCCCAAAGCTTATATAAGGGCATATATTTTGACCTAGGAGGCATAACCGATTACCCTAGCTTCCTTCCCAAAACTCTAGTCGTTTTCCTTCCCACAACATGTTCTAAATTCCCCCTAGGGCCACAAGTTGATTTGTAAAGTAGTTGCAAGGGTTGTTTTGTTTTAGAAATTTTCAGTTCAATAAAATAAACTTCAAGTTCTCTTATTTTGGTTATTAATATCTTGCAAGAGCATCGGGAGAGCATTGTGAGGTTATCTATTTACTTAGCATCGGGAGAGTTCATCAACATCGGTGTTCATCCTTCGATTCACGCCGGGAGGTATCATCAAAGACGTGATCATCGACAGACTTGGACCTAGGGATAGGCCAAGGCACATCTGAGATTCTTGCCAAACTTGAAGTACTGAGTTGAGTGTTTGCTGCCGCGACAATCAACGGACTGCTGCCGCGACAGGTGCTGCCGTGACGGGAGCGACGACAGAACTGGATTTCCTAAACTCTGTAATACCTGCACTACTGAGAAATTCAATACCAGCCCATTCTCTCTATCTTGATATCTCTACTCTTTTATTTACGTTTACTTTATTATTTTCGTGACAACTTCTCAAATATTTTCTTTACTTTCGTACAATGAATTAAGATGAAGCTATTAGCCCAATCCCTGTGGAGACGATATCCGATACTTCGTATCACTTTACTACTTGCGTCGTGTATACTTGCACTACCATTGCGATAGACTATTTTACACGCAACATAGTTGAACTCCAAGTTCAGTCTACCATCGTTTCGCAAATCAAGGATTTGCAAAGCAAGTTCCTGAGCTTCAATCCATTGTCTTTAAGCTATCGAACAACCCTGACTTCAGAATTAACTCTAAAGGACTCTTGTGTTTCCATGATCGAGTTTGCGTACCCAATGATGAATCTCTTCGCACTGATATCCTTTGTGAAGCTCATACAAGTTGTTTTTATGTTCACCCTGGGTCTGTGAAGATGATTTAAGACCTACGCGAACTCTATTGGTGGCCGGGTATGAAGCAGGCCATAGTCGATTTTATTTCCAAATGCCTCACGTGCCTACGTGTTAAGGCATAACATTGTGCTCCTACTGGACTATTGCAGCCTATCGATCTATCGAAATGGAAGTGGGAAAAGATCACTATGGATTTTTTTAGTGGTTTATCGTTAAATCCCGCAACGCATGATGCTATATGGGCCATTGTAGATCGCTTCACAAAGTCAGCTCATTTTGTACCGGTTAGAATGGAGTACGGTCTCCCTAAACTAGCTGACTTGTACATCAAGGAAGTAATCCGACTCCACGGAGTACCTAAGTCTATTATCTCCGATCGAGATCCCCGATTTGCATCTCGGTTTTGGAAGAACCTTACAAGGAGCTATGGGTACCAGAGTTAATCTTAGCACAACCTTTCACCCTCAATCTAACGGCCAGTCAAAAAGGGTAATCCAGGTAAATTATCGAGAAACTTGTCCATTGGAACCTTAAAAATTGCATTGTTATTGAACCTTCCTATACAAATCTTGGAAGACATGCTTCGGGCATGCATTATTGACTTCGGAGGCACTTGGGAGAAATCTCTACCCCTTGTTGAATTTGCCTACAATAATAGTTACCAAGCATCAATCCAAATGGCCCCGTATGAGGCATTGTATGGTATGCGATGTAGACCTCCATTGTGTTGGTCGGAGCTTGGCGAGGGCAAGATGTTAGGCCCTGACTTGCTTTGAGAGACTGAAGAGCGGGTCACTATTATCCATGATCGTTTAAAGGCTGCCTTCGATCGACAAAAGGCTTATGCTGATCTCAAGAGAAGAGACATTGAGTATGAAGTTGGTGAAAAAGCCTTCCTCAAAGTATCACTGTGGAAGAAAGTTTTAAGATTTGGCAAAAATGGAAAATTGAGTCCCTGATTCATTGGACCCTTTGAAGTCATAGAAAAATTTGGCTTCGTGGCATATCGACTAGTATTGCCTTCTGAATTGAGTAAAATCCACGATGTCTTCCATGTATCGATGCTTCGAAAGTATCGTTCTGATCCAGCGCACATTGTGGAACCTGAATCTGTAGAACTTCGACCAAATTTATCCTATAAGGAGGAACCAATTCAAATTCTTGCTAGAGAAGTCAAGAGGCTTCGCAACAAAACTGTATCGTTGGTTAAAGTGCTCTGGAGGAGCCACACCATTGAGGAAGCCACTTGGGAGCCTGAAAAGACCATGAAACAACAATATTCTCATCTCTTTGGTTTAGGTAAAAATTCGAGGACGAATTTTTTTTAAGGAGGGAGAGTTGTAACACCCCAAAATCCAGTCTAGTCAGAATTGGGTTCCGGTGATCGAAAATTTTGCATCGATAAAGACTAAATATAGTATTGACTAGCTAATCATTGATATTGGACTCTAATTGAATTTAATCATTGCCATCGGACCCAATTGAATAGTACCGAAAACATTACAGTGACTAAATTGAAGAAATCACAAGTTGGAGGGAAAAACTATGATGTAGTGAGAATTGAGGGACCAAGCTTGTGATTAGCCCCTCCTCGTATAATATTTGCATACGTGGGTTATTCTGGTGAGAATGCTTCACAATAAGGAAAGCTATCCTATTAAAAACATAGTAAACAAAATAGAAGAGGCTTACCCGAAAATCTCATTAACCAAGCACCTCCCTATCTCTTCATCTTCTTCCTCACCTTGAACAAGCAAGCACCTCCATTGGAGAGGAAACTTAAGCTTAGATTTTCTTCAAGTTGTTGTTATCGAATCATTGCTATCATTCGGGTAAGCAATAATCCTCAAAAAATCGTTGGATTCCATGGATATCGAGCTTAATCTTAAGGTAAGGTTTTGACTATCCATGGATATCTCATCGTTGTCATCTATATTGAAATAAAATATAGATTTTGATGTTGTTATATTGATTTTGATATCGAAATATCGATCCTAATGGTCTCCTATTGATTTCCTAGCTCAAGACGTTGATAAAGAGCATCCATCGTCTCCATCCAAAGCTAGGAACAAGGGGATTGTCATCCACGAGCCTTAAAATCTTTGGAGTGTCAAGGTGAGTGTAGTCGCAATTTCGGGATTAGGCGAAAAGCCTTCCCGAATCTTTATTTGATGATTTAGATTATATCGCTAATGTTGTCATTGAAGAAATTGCATTGGATGGTTAATCGGACACTTTGGTAAGTGTCGGTAACTTTGTCATTGAACATCGATCATAGTTATTGGTATCTTCATTGAGCATTGTCATTGTATAGATATTGTTATTGAAATATTGCTATGAAATTATTGATTATTGTTATTGGCATCGAATCATGAATCATTGATTATAAGACATATTGGCTATCTATAATATTGAAATCATTGGTCATCAGAATACTCATTAATTATTGAAATGGATATAAACATTGGAACCTTGGATTTGAATAGACATTGGATACAATTGGCATGCCATAGAATTCATGAGCTTAGTGTACGGGTGAACTACAGTCCTAAGGCTACGGCCTATATTAATTTGGCGAGACGGAGGGATGTGTATTGATATTGGTCATATTCGCGAGGCGGGGGGACTAGACCATTCATTGATTTGGCGAGGCGTAAGAATTCGAGTATTCACTATCTTGATTCAATCCAAGGATTAATGATGAAATGAATATGTTGAACAGTGTATATTGATGCATAGCATTGACATTGATGAGCATGAGATCAAGTATATAGATATTCGATATATATATATATATATTGTTGTTCATATTGTTTATGACTACCTCACTTGGCATTGTATGCCTAACGTGTCTCATCTCATGCATTTCAGGTTGAAAGGTGAAGTGTCGAAGGATCGGATTGTTAAGGCAAGATAAGTCACTACATGCCTTAAAGTAATGTGTTTTAACCCTATGAACTCCTAGGAAGGTGGAAAAGTAGTTGAACTAGTCGTTTATGCCCATTTTGATGTGTTTGTGAAATGCTTACGTGGTAATATGGTTAATGGCCCTAAATGCCCTTTTTGGTTGGCTTAAAATGGCTTAAAAATGCATACTTGGCTCATAAAGGTTAAAACATAGTAAACGAATTCGTATGATCATGAAATTGGGCATGCTAGTAGTTTATACCATTGAAATAATATGCGTAAAGTTTCGTTGCATTTGGACATCGTTCGATAGGTTAAATTGAATATATACCAGCAAAAATCTTTCATTACAAGTCAGGCCGTATCGAAACGGGTGATGGCGTTTCGATACAAGAAAGAATAATCATGCCTGAGGAATAGGGCACACCGAAAAGGTTTATGGCTGTTTCGAAAAATTTTGTCACTGGAATCCCTCGTTTCGATATGGGTTTATAGCGTATCGAAACGGATCAAAGTCAAAGTCAAAGGAGGTCAACCCGTTTCGATATAGGGCATGCCCATATCAATACGGTCTCAAGGGTAACTTGTAGAGCGTTTAGGTGTTCTCTAAATATGAGTGCAAGTGCACACTCCTGTCAAGTAATAGTATAAAAGATATCGTCTCCCATAGGGATTGGACAGCTTGATTCGAATCGTAGTTCATGCACAAAGAAAATTAAATGCACAATTAAGTTGGTTTGTTTGAGAGAAAGATAAAATAAAAACACAAGTAAATAAAAGGGAAGAAATTAGGTTAATAGAATGGGCCGGGTTATGCTACTGTTTAGTGTGAAATTGCGTTGAATAAGACATGTTGCTTTGCGCTGCCAGACTCTGCTGCCTCGGCGAGTGATGGATGTTAGGCTGCTGAGACGCTCTCGCTGCCTCGGCAGGGGAATGGACTTATGTCTCAGTGGCAAACTCGCCAGAACTACAAGGCTCGGCAGAACGCTTCGAAAGTGATCCCGCTTATGTCTAAGTCAAAATGTTGTTGATGCCCACTGCGGATAATACTTGTCGCGGTGTGAATCCTGCAAAGACAACAATGTTTGATTCATCCTCTTTTAGTCGCCTTAAATCATAACCTATGTCTAGGCTGGATTTATCAACACCGTCTATAGATGAGATCGTGCTTACTTCTTTCGTGAGTTCAACTCTCTTGATACCGAACAAATGGATAGCAATCAACTAATCTTTCGCCTTAATTGAAAACTATGAAGAACATGGAATAAGCAAACCTTGAAGCTTTATTGCAAAAACAAACTTAAAATCCTAAACAACCGTTCCCACACTAATTACAACATAACCCAAACCCAAAGAGAATTTAGAACATAATGGCGGCAAGAAAATCTAAACTATGCCTAAAAGAAAATCTAAGTTGTTTTGAAGTAAAATTACAATGAGTATATATAGGCATTAGCTAGGTCTAGTCCTTCTCGGAGTAGAAGTCTTCAAAGTAGCTTTTGCATTAAATGCAACCTTAAATTCTAACTTCTTTGAGGTGAATGTGAAATTCATCACGTTGCCTTGCTCCGCAAGTAATCTCGAATTCCTCCTTCGACGGCTCTGCCTGCTGCTACAGTTATCAGAAAATTGAGTGGACAACATCGATAGAATCAAGATTTTCTGCTCTACAGATCGCACTCCAGTTCTCCAATTCCTCAGTTTGCTGTCTTGGGCGACAGGTAGGGCGACGACAGCTACTCGGTAGCTGTTGTCTCTATCTAGAAGTGCATTAGTACAGCTCCTTGGTCTGCTACCTCAGCATCATGTCCTCAGCTCCTCTCTCCTTCTGTCAGCCTCTAGTACCTGAAACTAAAACTAAACTAAAACATTACCTTTTTTTACCAATTAAAAGATAATCTATAAAAAGCTTGGCAAAGTAAAGAATACTGTATAATGCAATGCATGATCCTAATTTTGCCTAAGTTGTACTAAAAAACAACAATAGTATGAGATAGAATGTGCATGAAATATAGAACTTATGGACACTTTACACACCCCCAAACTCAAACTATTGCTTGTCCTCAAGCAATGCAACCTAAACATACTTGCCCTTTAAACTAATCAAAAAGAAAAATTTATGTTTTAAACTTGATTTAATACCTCAAGGCCGTGGCACCTATCATTAGATTAGTGAGACAGGAATAACACGAATTACCTCAGAATTAAACTATAACGCCAATGAAGTGTGTGTCGAACTATGTACAGGCTGAATCTGAAGAATGTTCTAAATAAACAAAGATGTTGTCATGATGTATTAGATTGCTGTTGAGACAACATATTATAGCACAATTTAAAAAAATGGCAATGAGGGCTTTAGCTCATCACAACTACTCTTCTAGGTCTGAAATTAAGATATAAGCAAACTACAAAACCCCGAACCCATAGAGTAGAGTCATCCTGTGAAGACTTTCATTCACATATGCTAATTTGTCCGTCACTTCAAAATTTTCCGATTCATGGACTTTGATAGCAGCGGAGTGTCCTCGCACATGATTCTTCCTAGAGTCTGCCTTGGCAGTGCTTTTATTTTTCCTGTTTGTTGTCTGCCGCGATAGCTTCCTACAACCATGTTAGAATTTAACAAATAATTCAACAGGAAATGTTTATCAGAAACTCAAACAAATTCAACAAGTAACAGTAGTGTTTTAATTTTTTTGGCAATTATAGAAAAATCATAAGTTTTCTTCATGCTTTTCCCCAAAATTAAGTTCATTTTAACTTGGTGCGAAAAATTAAAGTCGGCTATCCTATCATAGGCACAAGTTCTAACAATTTTTTTGCGATTAATTTTTCTAAGGCAAGTACATTATGCAACCTAATATGCACTAGAATATGCCTAACAAAAATAATGAGTGCTAACCCACCCCCAAACTTAAGATGGGCATTGCCCTCAATGCACAAAATATAAAAAAATATAAAATTTGACAGAAAAAGAAAAAAGAAAAAAATACAATTGATATATAAACCATAAAAATAAAATAAAGAAAAGAAAAGAAAAAGAACTAGAAGTTGGCAGATGGTTGAGAGGAGGCTTGGGTATTTGTTGCTGACGAGGAGGATGATTGGATGACTAGGCGGCGACCAGAAGATGTCCGGGCGGCAGACTTAGCAGGTGAGACCTTTGCTATCTGCGGCGGCTAGACTCTCTTGGGAGTGGGGCGAGGCTCGTCACGGGGTTCTGCAGGAGGTTCTTCTGGAGGGGCCTCGCTTTCTTCTGATTCTGTCTCATCGTCCACTGGCTCGGCGGCTATGATGTGTCGCTTCCTCTTCCTTTTTCCTTCCTCCGTCGGTGCTGTCGGAGGGTCTACTGCCCTTGGGGATACTACTTATGCTACTAATGTTTCTGGCGGCTGCTTCTCGACCTCTTCTAATGAGGAGGTGTTTTCCACCGTTGTCGTTGTGTAGGCGGGGGAATGATGTTGATGATGCCGCTCTGGGAGTCTTCCATGGTGTTGGAAGCGGAGGTGGCGGAATACGATGAGTAGTGCGTCGGAGACGAAATCTGTCTACGAAAGGCGACGTGACGGGCGGCTGCAGCTGCGGGTGTTCCTTGTGCGGGGGAAGCTGCGGCGACGAGATCGGCGGGGTAGGGTGGTAGGGTGGGGCTGTCATCTGGGTACTTCTGCAGGAGATAGGCCACAAAGCCCTCTTGGACCTCCCCCACATACTTCATGAAGGTCAGCTGCTGTTTTTCGATCCTTTTGTTGTTGTCGATGAGGGTGCGCAACAGCCTGCTGACTTCATTGGTTGGGGCAGCTTCAGTACTGCTGGGGGCGGTTGGTGTGGTTGGCTCGGCGGCAGAGGGCTGGCTGGGGGTGATGGACTCTTTCTCTTGGGCCTGCATCATCTGTAGGCGGACTTTCCTAGTCCACCCCTCCTTGGTGGTTGTCATCTCATCCTCGGGGTCGGTTGGGACATTGAAATTGGCACAAAGGTCGGTGGTGAGTGGCGAGAAGTATAGCGTGCCCTTCGTCTTGCGGAAGCAGTTGTGGATCACCTTACATATGATCTCCCCTACATTGATGGGCCGGTTCAACATAATGTTGCGAATGAGTGCAAGGCGTGACCGGTCTACGGTGCAGTTGTGGGAGGTGGGCAGTAGACGCCTTTTTATGAAGGTATTCCACAGCATTGCCTCGAGCAGCAGGTGGCAGCGTTGGACAGAGCCGCCATGCTTTCCTGCTAACCATAGCGTGTTGGGCTCACACAGCTTGGCCTTGAGCCAGTCGTAGTCACCAGCCTTTAGTGACTGACTCCATTCCTCGTGGGGTTGTCTTCCATCTCTAGGCCGTAAAAGCTGTTGATCACGACAACATTCAGCTTGATAGGTTCCCCTCGAACATAGACGAACGACAGCTCCGAGTAGAGGTGATGGGCATAAAACTCTCTGACCATGGTGATGTTGGCTATCTCCAGCTGTCGTGCAAATATTTCCCATCCTTTGTTGTGGATGGTTTCGAACAAGTTGGGCTCTAGGTCGTGATCTCCTGTTTGCTTGGTGTAGTGGAATCTTTGCTTCTTCCAAATGGATTGTTTGGCAAACTGATTTTTGTATCTCCGTTCATCTGCCTTGTAACAGAAACGTTGGAAGGTGGGTTTGTGTGCTGATGTTGAAGCCATGTGTGAGACAGTTAAAATTTAACTGAAACTTGAAAAATAAGGTAATTAACTAGAGAGCAGTGGATACAAGAATAAGATAGCAAGGAGGTGAAAGTAAAGTGAATGAATGAGATGAGTGAGGTTTAAATAGAGGTTTCCGAGAGGTGTCGGGGTGGCATTAAATGTCCAACGGGCAAGTTATCTCGTGCAAGTTACGAGTTTTTTGCCCGTTATTTCTGTAGCCATGCACATTGGCAGCTAGCCGTTAGCTGGCAACTAGTCGTTATGCGCTGTCTGCGCTGGGCCGCCCTTGGCTGTCTCAGCGGGATGGTGGGTGGGCTTCTTGTTAGGCTTTCTTCTTGATCCAGCTCTTTTATTCCTAATCCTAAAATAAAAATAAAGATAATTAGATGCTAAAATAAGTTCTGAAAAATATAAAATAAATTCAACTAATATAAAATATATTCCTAAAACAATTGCAAATAAATTAAATCCTATTCCTCAAGCATAAAAATAAAAATAAAGAAAATATAAAAATAAAAATTAAGTTATGTTGGGAGTGCATTTGGGTGCATATCCCAGACATGACCACTTCCTGAGGTGATTTGTCTTGTCTTTCCCTCCTAGGGGGTCATCTTGTTCTTTTAGGTGGTGTGTTGTTGCGTCCTTCAGCCCACCCTTGGGTCTGCCGTGACAACTACTGCCTTGGCCTGTCTCTGTGCTGATTTTGAGAGCTTGAGCATCCGAGCATCCTTCCTTTTCCTTTTATGAAGGTTGTAACACATTTAACTTGATGCTCTGATTGTCGACCCTCATGGTCAGCTCCCCATGTTCCACATCTATTAGAGTTCTGCCTTCAGCTAAGAGAGGTGGTGGTGCACCTGCTAGAGGAGGCAATGCTAGAGTTGTTCCGAGTGCTTGTTGGATCTGTGGTTCACGTGGTCACATGAAGCGTGACTGTCCTCGTGCTGTGAGAGAGGTGCAAGCTCCTGTTGCGGCAGCTGGTAATGTGTGCTGGAATTGTGGATCCGCAGATCATTTGAGGCGAGATTGTCCTAGGTTGGTTGGTGATCAAGTGCGTGCTCCTGTTGTTGCTGCACCGCAGAGAGGTCGTGGGTGCGGCCGTGGTAATTTCCAGAGGAGAGAGGAAGGTGGTCGTGGAGTGGCTCATGTTGTGGCTATTCAGCCTGAAGGTGGTGGTCAAGCTAGGGTGTATGCTCAGCGTGAAGGGAGGAATGACGCGGATGTGCTTGCAGGTACCTTTACTTTGCAATCCTTGTCATTACTTTCCTTGATAGATTTTGGATCTACGCATTCATACATTTTGCGTGAGCATGCTGAATTGCTTGGTTTGCCTGTTGAGTCTTTGGATGTTGGTGTTCGTGTCACTAGTTCTTTTGGTGAGACTGTTGTGACTCGAAAGCTTTATAGAAGGTGTCCCTTGGTTGTTCAAGAACATGTTTTTCATGTTGATCTTATGGAGTTGCCCTTCTATGGTTTTGATGTGATCCTTGGTATGGATTGGCTTGCTGAGCATCGTGCTGTTGTGGATTGTGAAAATAAGCGAGTTTCGCTGAAGCTTGCAGAAGATTATGAGGTTGTTGTGGTTGGTGAGAATGTGAAGTTTCTTGCAAATGTGGTGTCTACCTTGGAGGCGAGTCGGATGCTGAGGCAAGGTTGCGAAGCTTATCTAGCTTTTGTGATGAATCCTAGCTCTAAGGAGTTGAGGGTGCAAGATATTAGAGTTGTGAAGGAGTTTCCTGGTGTTTTTCCTGAGGAGTTGCCTAGTTTACCTCCTAATCGCGAGGTGGGGTTTGGAATTGAGCTGTATGAGAATACAACTCCTGTGTCCATTACTCCCTATAGAATGGCACCTAAGGAGCTGAAGGAGCTGAAGATGCAGTTGCAAGAGTTGCTTGATCGTGGTTTCATTCGGTCGAGTGTGTCACTTTGGGGAGCACCGGTCTTGTTTGTGAAGAAGAAAGATGGCACTATGAGAATGTGCATTGATTACCGTCAGCTGAACAAGTTGACTATCAAGAATCGGTATCCTTTGCCGAGGATTGATGATCTCTTTGATCAATTTCGGGGAGCTGCTGTGTTCTCTAAGATTGACTTGAGGTCAGGGTATTATCAGTTGAAGGTGAAGGATGTGGATGTGCCTAAGACAGCTTTCAGGACAAGGTATGGGCATTATGAGTTCCTTGTGATGCCGTTTGGTTTGACAAATGCTCATGCTGCTTTCATGGATATGATGAACCGTGTGTTTCATGAATACTTGGACAAGTTCGTTGTAGTATTCATTGATGATATCCTCGTGTACTCGCGTACTGAGGAGGAGCATGAAGAGCATTTGAGGATTGTTTTGCAAGCTTTGTTGGAGAATCAGCTTTATGCTAAGCTGAGCAAGTGTGAGTTCTGGCTTAAGGAGGTGGTGTTTCTTGGGCATGTGGTCTCAGCTGAGGGGATTCGTGTTGATCCTCAGAAGATTGAGGCGGTGATGAACTAGAAGGTTCCTAAGTCCGTTCATGAGGTCCGTAGTTTCCTTGGTTTGGCGGGATACTACCGAAGGTTTGTGGATGGTTTTTCCAAGATTGCTGCTCCTTTGACAAAGCTGTTGCAAAAGGATGTTAAGTATGAGTGGACGGAAGCGAGACAGCAGGCTTTTGAGAAGCTTAAGGCGGCTTTGACGCAAGCTCCTATCTTGGTTCAGCCTGAATCAGGGAAAGAGTTTGTGGTTTACAGTGATGCGTCCTATGTTGGTTTGGGATGTGTGCTGATGCAAGAGGGTAAGGTTGTAGCTTATGCATCGCGGCAGTTGAAAGTGCATGAGCGCAATTACCCTACGCATGATATTGAGCTGGCTGCAGTGGTTTTTGCTCTGAAGATCTGGAGACATTCTCTGTATGGTGAGAAGTGTACTGTGTACACGGATCACAAGAGTTTGAGGTATCTGATGTCTCAGAAGGAGTTGAATCTTAGACAGCGGCGCTGGTTGGAGTTGCTCAAGGATTATGATCTGACGATTGAGTACCATCCTGGAAAAGCTAATGTTGTTGCGGATGCCTTGAGTAGGAAAGTAGTTGTTGAGCTGAGGGCTATGTTTGCTAGCTTGAGTATATCGCGAGATGGTGGCCTTGTGGCTGAGTTGCAAGTGAAGCCGTCTATGGTTCAGTTGATCAAGGATAAGCAGTTGCTGGATGATTCTTTGGTATCTCATGTTCAGGATATTGCGGAGGGTAGGCCTTCGGATTTCTGTTTTAATGATGATGGTGTGTTGTGTTTTGGGAGTCGAATAGTAGTGCCCAATGATGCTGAGTTGAGGCGTGCTATTCTGACTGAAGGTCATAGTAGTCCTTTTGCTATGCACCCTGGTAGTACTAAGATGTATCGTGATCTTCGTGATGAGTACTATTGGGTGGGTTTGAAAAAGGATGTTGCAGAGTTTGTGAGCAAGTGTTTGGTGTGTCAGCGAGTTAAGGCTGAGCATCAGGTTCCTTCAGGGTTGTTGCAACCGTTGAAAATCCCTGAATGGAAGTGGGAAAGGGTTACCATGGATTTTGTATCTGGTTTACCTTTGTCTCCATCGAAGAGGAATTCGGTTTGGGTGATTGTGGATCGCCTGACGAAGTGTGCGCATTTCTTGCCTGTGCATACTACGTTTTCTTTGGATAAGCTGGCAGAGCTGTACATTGCTGAGATTGTGCGGCTGCATGGTGTGCCTAAGTCGATTGTGTCGGATAGGGATCCGAGGTTTACATCGCGTTTCTGGCAGTGTTTGCATCAAGCTCTAGGTACAAGGTTGAATTTCAGTGCATCCTATCATCCTCAGTCGGATGGTCAGTCTGAGCGAGTTATCCAGATTTTGGAGGATATGTTGAGGTGCTGCGTGATTGAGTTCCAAGGTTCTTGGGAGAAGCATTTGCCTTTGGTAGAGTTTGCTTATAACAATAGTTATCAGGCGAGTATTCAAATGGCACCTTATGAGGCTTTGTACGGGAGGAAGTGTAGGACTCCTCTTTGTTGGGCTGAAACTGGTCAAAAGTTGGTTTCGATGCCGGCTTTGTTGAAAGGGACCATAGAGAAGGTGAAGCTTATTTGTGAGCGGTTGAAGGCAGCCTCTGATCGGCAAAAGTCTTACGCGGATTTGAAGCGTAAGGAGATAGAGTATGCGGTGGGTGACCGTGTGTTCTTGAAGGTTTCGCCTTGGAAGAAGGTGATGAGGTTTGGTCGGAAGGGTAAGTTGAGCCCTAGGTACATTGGACCATATGAGGTGGTTGAGCGTGTGGGTCCTGTTGCGTATCGGTTGAGGTTACCTCAAGAGTTGGAGAAGATTCATGATGTGTTCCATGTTTCTATGCTCCGGAAGTATAGATCTGATCCTTCGCATGTGATGCCTGTGGAGGAAGTGGAATTGAATCCGAATTTGACCTATGATGAGGAACCGGTGAAGGTTCTGGATTCGGATAGCAAGGTTCTTCGTGGCAAGACCATTGAGTTGGTGAAGGTGTTGTGGAAGCATCGAGGTGTCGAGGAAGCCACGTGGGAGCGGAAGGAAGACATGCTGAAGCAGTTTCCTTATCTCTTTCCTTCAGGTAAATTTCGAGGACGAAATTTCTTAAGGGGGGAGAGTTGTAACGCCCCGGTTTTGGGCTTGGAAGTTTAGGCGTTGACCGGTTTGGTCAAAGTGCTGTTCGAATCTAAAAAGGTGAAATTAGGAAAGCCTAGTTCGGGTTGCATTAAAAATATGGAAAAATGTTCTAAAATCATCTTTTAATATAAATAAGTGAACTGTGAAATCAATTTTACAAAATGAGTTTTGGAAGGGTGACATTTTGGCTAGTGACCAAAATGTAATTTTTGAAAGTTTTGTGACTGTTTTAGAAAGGGTTGAAACTTTGAATCTTTAAGGAGCTATTACTCCAAAAGGAGTTTCTCCAGATTTTTCTAAGATATTTTAAGGTTTAATTCTGATTTTAAAACATAAGAAAAGAGGAGGGAAAATCATTTTGGCTATTTTGTAACTAACTTCCAATTTTCTTTTCTCTCATTTTCTCTCAACCCAAACACTTTCTCTCCAGAGAATTTCTTCTGATTTTGTCACCTAAATCTCTTCTTTCAACTCTCTTTTGATTCCTAATCATCATATCTACAAAACCTCACCATTTGCTACTTGATTCATCAAGGTTTTTGGTTCTAAAAAGAGGAGAAACTCAAGTTTGGAGGTAAGAACGTCCTTCTCCTCTAAACTATCAGTTCTTTACTGAAATTCCTAAGTTCTCAATCCTTAATTGATGTTTTATTAAAGGCTTTTAAGTTGTGAAGTGGATCTTGGCTTAAAATGCAAGATTTGGTGATTTTTGATGATTTTCGTTTGATCTGTTAAATCTGTGATTTGAGATGTGTTTTTGATGTTATTTGAACACTAATTTGATAAGGAATTGAGTTTTGATTAATGCAATCCTGGATAGGTTGAGTTTCCTAAGTTTAGCTTGTGATTCTTGGTTGTTTTTGAGATGATCTTGTGGATCTGATGTTGCTGGAGATATAAGGATGTTAATAGGTTCTTTTTAGATGTTAAATGGTGTTAAAGGATGTTTGGTTTTGATGGTTTATGGCTGGGATTTGTTGAGAAGTGGTTTGGATGCATTTTCGGTTGTGTTTGGTGGCCGAAAATGGAGTGTGGATGAGGGCAGCGAGTTTAGGTGCTTTCATTGAAGCTATTAATGCATGATGATGCATTAATCCTCTGCTTTGATGTGTTTAAAACAGGGGAGGCATCCTTGGATCTAAGTGGAGGTGTTTCGGTAGCTTGATTCGTGCTTCGGCAAGAGGCGAAGTGGAATCGGTGAGTGAAATTGGGTTTTCGGCTTTGAAACCAATGTCTTGGGAGCTTAGTTTAAGTCTAAACAACTTTGCTAAGCTCAAGTGTAAGTTTTCGGAAATACTCTCTAGTGGTGGCCATGGTTTGATTGTTGTGCAATGTGGTTTATTGCATGTTTTAAATTCTGTTTTGAAAGCATGATTTAGCATGGTTATTGCTGATTTTGTAAGCCATATGTTGAAGGAAGCTCAAGGTAAGAGTTCCTTGTTTTAAGCATGGTTAAAATGTGGGTTGATGCTTATAAATGCATGATGAATATGGCTTGGTTTAAATGCTTTAAAACAGTGAATTATTTGATGATAATGATGTATATTGGCAAGTGATGTTTTGAAAAGGTTAAGGTCACTAAGGTGGTTAAAAGTCCTTGAGTGAGCCTTGTGGTTTCTAAGAACTTCATGGTGGTTAAAAGTCCATGATGATTCTTGTTAAGGTCACTAAGGTGGTTAAAAGTCCTTGAGTGAGCCTTGTTACTTAAGAACATCAAGGTGGTTAAAAGTCCTTGGATGGTTCTTGTTAAGGACACAAAGGTGGTTAAAATTCCTTGTGTGGTCCTTGCCATGGTGTTTAAAAGTCCATGGGCCAAGGTGTTTAAAAGTCCTTGGGAAGAACACGAAGGTGGTTAAAAGTCCTTGCGTGGTTCTTGTACATTATAAGATCACAATGGTGTTTAAAAGTCCATGTGTGAGTCTTATGTTGATCTTGTTTTTAAAAGATGAAACTTATCACTTGTGGCCAATATGACATGTAATGATATGGAAGCATAAATTGCTTGTTTAAGTTGCTTTGAGTATGAGTAAATGATGATTTGAAGTATGATTTATAAAGTGTTTTTATAAATGCATTATTGGAGGGTTTTAATGAGCATTCCTCACTAAGCCTTTGCTTACGCTCTCTTTCGTTTTCTTAAACCAATAATGCAGATCATTAAGGTACTTTGAGGGCAGCAAGGAAGGCAAGCAATCAAGTGGAAGTAAAGCTCAAAGTATGGAAGGTTTTCTTAAGTACATTTTAGCTTTTGGTAATTTAGCAATGGGGGACCTATGTGTATGTTTTGGGAGCTGTTTTGAACTCCCTAAGTATGTTAAGTGATGTTGGAAATGCTGGATTTATATTTGGTCTTTATGTGCTTGGTTGTCATCTCATCCTCGGGGTCGGTTGGGACATTGAAATTGGCACAAAGGTCGGTGGTGAGTGGCGAGAAGTATAGCGTGCCCTTCGTCTTGCGGAAGCAGTTGTGGATCACCTTACATATGATCTCCCCTACATTGATGGGCCGGTTCAACATAATGTTGCGAATGAGTGCAAGGCGTGACCGGTCTACGGTGTAGTTGTGGGAGGTGGGCAGTAGACGCCTTTTTATGAAGGTATTCCACAGCATTGCCTCGAGCAGTAGGTGGCAGCGTTGGACAGAGCCGCCATGCTTTCCTGCTAACCATAGCGTGTTGGGCTCACACAACTTGGCCTTGAGCCAGTCGTAGTCACCAGCCTTTAGTGACTGACTCCATTCCTCGTGGGGTTGTCTTCCATCTCTAGGCCGTAAAAGCTGTTGATCACGGCAACATTCAGCTTGATAGGTTCCCCTCGAACATAGACGAACGATAGCTCCGAGTAGAGGTGATGGGCATAAAACTCTCTGACCATGGTGATGTTGGCTATCTCCAGCTGTCGTGCAAATATTTCCCATCCTTTGTTGTGGATGGTTTCGAACAAGTTGGGCTCTAGGTCGTGATCTCCTGTTTGCTTGGTGTAGTGGAATCTTTGCTTCTTCCAAATGGATTGTTTGGCAAAATGATTTTTGTATCTCCGTTCATCTGCCTTGGAACAGAAACGTTGGAAGGTGGGTTTGTGTGCTGATGTTGAAGCCATGTGTGAGACAGTTAAAATTTAACTGAAACTTGAAAAATAAGGTAATTAACTAGAGAGTAGTGGATACAAGAATAAGATAGCAAGGAGGTGAAAGTAAAGTGAATGAATGAGATGAGTGAGGTTTAAATAGAGGTTTCCGAGAGGTGTCAGGGTGGCATTAAATGTCCAACGGGCAAGTTATCTCGTGCAAGTTACGAGTTTTTTGCCCGTTATTTCTGTAGCCATTGGCAGCTAGCCGTTAGCTGGCAACTAGTCGTTATGCGCTGTGTGCGCTGGGCCGCCCTTGGCTGTCTCAGCGGGATGGTGGGTGGGCTTCTTGTTAGGCTTTCTTCTTGATCCAGCTCTTTTATTCCTAATCCTAAAATAAAAATAAAGATAATTAAATGCTAAAATAAGTTCTGAAAAATATAAAATAAATTCAACTAATATAAAATATATTCCTAAAACAATTGCAAATAAATTAAATCCTATTCCTCAAGCATAAAAATAAAAATAAAGAAAATATAAAAATAAAAATTAAGTTATGTTGGGAGTGCATTTGGGTGCATCTCCCAGACATGACCACTTCTTGAGGTGATTTGTCTTGTCTTTCCCTCCTAGGGGGTCATCTTGTTCTTTTAGGTGGTGTGTTGTTGCGTCCTTCAGCCCGCCCTTGGGTCTGCTGTGACAACTACTGCCTTGGCCTGTCTCTGTGCTGATTTTGAAAGCTTGAGCATCCGAGCATCCTTCCTTTTCCTTTTATGAGGGTTGTAACACATTTAACTTGATGCTCTGATTGTCGACCCTCATGGTCAGCTCCCCATGTTCCACATCTATTAGAGTTCTGCCCGTGGCCAAAAATGGTCGCCATAGGATGATATGAGCATTTTCATTGGCTTCACAGTCTAAGATGAGGAAGTCGGCTGGAAGTGTTGAGTTTATAGCACGCTCGAATCGATCTTCTAAAACCGTCAAGAGGGTGAATTGAACTCTCGAAAGAATTAGCTAAAACCGATAAAAATGATAGACAATTTTCACGATGATTTTAGAGTGGTTCAACTTTCTAACCAAAGTCTACATCCACTACCTAAGCACACCACTAAGGATTTTCCAATTCACTAATATGAATCCTTCCTTTTGAGGCCAAAGGGATAACCTTACAACCCTATCTTTTCAATGGCTAAGATAGAACCACTGTAGTTTTTGTGTGTGGCTAAACTAGAACCTCTTCCTTTTACAAGGTAGTTTGTGTAAACAATGAAAACCTCACAAGGTGGGTGTTTACAAGAATTAAGCTCACAAGATTATAAAGAATAAAACAATAAAAAAACACTCTCTATACAATATATACAAGAGAAATGAAGAATAAAGACTTAAATGCTATTTCTCTTGATCATGAAGCTTGGATATTGTCTCTAACCATCTTCAAGTGTCCCAAGGTTGCTTTTATAGTGTGGAATGATATTCTAGCCGTTTATGGTCGTTGGAGATGTTTTGGAGCCGTTGGGAAGTCATAAAGTCGAGCTTTAAATTCTCACCTGCACAGAGGTTTCGAAACCTTAAGGAGGAATTTGTAAAAACTAGCTGTTACAAGGCCAAGGTTTCGAAACCTTTGCTAAGGTTTCAAAAACAGTGGCATTCTGCCCAGAAAGGTTTCGAAACCTTATAGGGATGGTTTCGAAACTTTCACTTAAAAACCCAATTTTGGCTAATTTTTAACTTTAAAATGTATATTCGATATAGGTGCAAAGTCAAAACATTTTAAACATATTTTTCAAGTTTTAAGGACTTTTGAATTATTTTTGAAATCTTTAAACAAGTCCAAAACATTTTTTACATAATTGTTATATCAAAATATTTCTCAACATGAAGGATAATGTTGCGCACTTGAACTAAAATGTCTTCGATCATGCCCTCCGGTTGTACAAATGAATGATCAGCAAGTTTCAGCATAATGGAGGTAGGTTTGGCTTGCCCAATTCCTAGTTTGTCAAAGACTGCCTTAGGCATCAAGTTTATGTTGGCTCCTAAGTCGCACAAGGCTTTTGTTTCGTGCTTGCTTCCTATTCTGCATAGTATAATAAAGCTGCCTAGATCTGTTTTCTTGGGCGGTAGTTTGTTGTGTAGCTTAGCCATGCACTCTTCTGTTACATCAACTGTTTCGAACTCCCCAATTCTCTTCCTCTTAGAAATCATGTCCCTGAGGTATTTGGCATAGTTGGGCATGTTCTGAATGGCTTCTATGAGAGGTATATTTATGTGCACATGCGTCAGAATATCCAAGAATTTCCTGAACTGGTGCTCCTGTTTCTGTTGCTTAAGCCTCTAGGGAGAGGAGCTGATAGGCAGATGTCCTCTATATGTTCTTTGCATGGGAAATTTATCTAGGGAGGATCATCTGCTTCAAGACTGCTATCAGGCTCAGCTACTGGGGCGGCTGGAGTTAATGTTGCTGTGGCAGGTAGTTCTTTCTGTGCTGGTTGTTTTTCTTTTGGCTTTTCTACTCTAGGCTCATTCAATTGTTTCCTACTTCTGGTTGATATAGCTTTGCACTACTCATATGTGGGCTTAGCTGCTATCTCTGTACTGATGGATGCGGCACCCATTGTCTTGCTGCTAAAGATCTCAGTGAACTGCCAAAATTGGGTCTCCAAGTTCTTTATTGAAGCCTCTTGGTTGTTTATCCTCATCTCAGTCATGTCCATGAAAAACTCAGTTATGTCAATAAACTTATTAGTGCGAACAATAAAATCACTAGTTCTAGACATAAAAGTATGAAGAGTTACTTCTAGTGAATTATTGTTTTGTGGTTGTTGAGCTTGCTGTCTGGACTGGTTTTGCTGGTAGCCTTCATGTTGCTGTTGTAGATTGGCAGCAGTTTTAGGATTGCTACAGGAGAAGTTTGGATGTTTCTTCCATCCAGGGTTGTACGTGTTCGTGGCGGGCCTACGTTCCTCTCGTATCCTCCCATGAAATTGGCAGATGCAGTACATTCAGAGGAACCGTGGTTACCCCCACACTCATCACAGAATGGCTCTACAGCATTGGCTACATAGACTTTCCCAGTGGGTTTCACCATGTTTATAACCAACTCTGTCAGTTTGTTAAGGCGGACGTTGACAGATTATGAGGCTTCCACTTCGTTCACAGTAGCTGGCCGCCTAATGCCGCCTCAGCAGGCTGTTGGGTACTTATAGTCGTTCTTGGCGGCTTGGTTCAGAATCCGCAGTGCCTCATCTGGGGTCTATCGAGGATGATTCTGTTGGCTGAGGCATCAATCATCATCCGAGTTGGGTAGTTCACCCTGTTGTAGAACATTGACACATGTGTCCAAGCCGGAAAACCATGGAGCGGACAGTTGTTAAGCATCTATTGGTACCGCTCTCATGCTTTATACATTGGCTCATAACCCCTTGTCAAAAGGCTGTGATCTCGTTTCTCAATCTGTCTGTGACATTGGATGGGCTGAAACGATCGAGGAAGTCCTTGCATAGCTCTGTCCATGTGTTGAATGACTCCGCTGGCCGGTTGTTCAACCACTTCTTTGCCCTATCCCTTAGTGAATAGGGGAATAATCTCAACCTTAGCACGTCTTGGTGGAGTCTGTGTATTTTGAATGCTCTGCATATGTCCAGGAATCCTCTTAAGTGATGCCGAGCATCTTCTGTGGCAGTCCCACCAAATTGCCCCAAAGTGTTGATCATGTTGAACATCACATGCTTCAGCTCAAAGCGGTCTGCCTCGATCTCAGGTTTTGTCACTTTCGGATCGAGCCCTCTGAAGTTATATGTTCCAAGTAATCTCTGGTGGTTCGAACATAATGTGGCTGCCTGGGTGGATTTTGGGGTGGCTGCCTAAGTGGAACTTGCTGTTGTTCTCTGGGCGGCGGGTCTTGCTGCCCATCCCTGTCGTTTTGAGCATTGTTGGCAGGGTTGTCATTTTCCATGTTTACCTCTGATTTTCTTTCTTCTTTAGCCTTCCCTTGGGCTGTTTTGATTTCCTTTTTGAGTTCTCTTGCTCTTCGTGCGATATCGTCAACGTAAATGATTTCGCCTTTTGGGTTTGCCCTGGTCAAGCACTAGCAAAGGAAACTGTAAAAATCTTTTTTTTCGATTAAAAATGAAATTAACAAAAACAAAAAATTAAATGCAAATAAAATAAAAGTGTAGAAATTAAAAACGAATTTCGTTGTTACCAATCCCCGACAACGGCGCCAAAAACTTGTAGAGCGTTTTAGTGTTCTCTAAATATGAGCGCAAGTGCACACTCCTGTCAAGTAATAGTATAAAAGATATTGTCTCCCACAAGGATTGGACAGCTTGATTCGAATCGTAGTTCATGCACAAAGAAAATTAAATGCACAATAAAGTTGGTTTGTTTGAGAGGAAGATAAAATAAAAACACAAGTAAATAAAAGGGAAGGAATCAGGTTGATAGAATGGGCCGGGTTATGCTACTGTTTAGTGTGAAACTGCATTGAATAGGACACGTTGCTTTGCGCTGCTAGACTCTGCTGCCTCGGCGGGTGATAGCAGTTAGGCTGCTGAGACGCTCTTGATGCCTCGGCAAGGGAATGGACTTGTGTCTCGGCGACAAACTCAGCAGAACTACAAGGCTCGACATAACGCTTCGAAAGTGATCCCGCTTATGTCTAAGTAAGAATGTTGTTGATGCCCATTGCAGATAATATTAGTCGCAGCGTGAATCGTGCAAAGACATCAATATTTGATTCGTCTTCTTTTAGCCACCTTAAATCCTAACCTATGTCTAGGCTGGATTGATCAACACCGTTTGTAGATGAGATCATGCTTACTCCTTTCGTTAGTTCGACTCTCTCGATACCCAACAAATGGATAGCAATCAACTAATCTTTCGCCTTAATTGAAAACTATGAAGAACATGGAATAAGCAAACCTTGAAGCTTTATTGAAAAAACAAACTTAACAGCCTAAACAACCGTTCTCACAATAATTACAACAAAACCAAAACCCAAAGAGAATTTAGAACATAATGGCGGCAAGAAAACCTAAACTATGCCTAAGGGAAAACCTAAGTTGTTTTGAAGTTAAATTACAATGAGTATATATAGGCATTAGCTAGGTCTAGTCCTTCTTGGAGTAGAAGTCTTCAAATTAGCTTTTGCATTAAATGAAACCTTAAATTCTGACTTCTTTGAGTTGAATGTGGACTTCATCACGTTTCCTTGCTCCGCAAGTAATCTCGAATTCCTCCTTCTGCGACTTTGTTTGCTGCTACAATCATCAGAAAGTTGAGTGGACAACATCAATAGAATCAGGATTTTCTGCTCTACAGATCGCACTCCAGTTCTCCAATTCCTCAGTTTGCTATCTTGGGCGGTAGGTAGGGCGGCAGGAGCTACTCGGCAGCTATTGTCTCTGTCTGGAACTGCATCAGTACATCTCCTTGGTCTGCTGCCTCAACATCATGTCCTCAGCTCCTATCTCTTTATGTCAGTCTCTAGTACCTGAAACTAAAACTAAACTAAAACAATACCTTTTCCTTACCAAATAAAAGGTAATTTATAAAAAGCTTGGCAAAGTAAAGAATGATGTATAATGCAATGCATGATCCTAATTATGCCTAAATTGTACTAAAAACATCAATAATATGAGATGGAATGTGCGTGAATATAGAATTTATGGACACTTTTACAGTAAACTCATCATGAGTTGGCCATCGTTCACCTGTTTTAAAACAGCCCTAGGGTGTTTCGATACGAGGTTAGTTATGTTAGTTTAAGGCTTATTAAAATGATTGCAAGTTTCACAGTTTAGTCACTAAATGTTGTAAGGTTAAATTGAATGAGTTAATGATCTCCAAATTGTATGAAATTTTGTAGGTATGATGGAATGTAGTGAATTTCATTCTGGTAAAATCAATTGCATTGATGGACCCTAGTTTGTTGAAATTATAGATTGGTCCCCAAAACATGTAATAGTCAATGTTTAGCCCTAACTGATTGATCATTGTTTTGTATGGACAAATTGGAATAAGATTCATCGAAATATTGCGTTATTGTGTGTCGTTGACTTAAATGTTAAGATTAAACTGAAATTTTGTCGCACCGATTACTGTATTTATTGTCGGTATCACCTTCCGACTTGATTCTCGACCAGACTGGGAAAGGGGTGTTACAGATCAAGTTCCTTAGATTTATAGGGGAATGTATTTTCAAAGAATGATGCATTCTTTGATTCCATTACCGTGTTCTTGTGAATCTCGGGATTCTTTGATTCATACACAAGAAATCTATAAGCATTGCAATGTTCAGTATAGCCAATAAAAAACAATCCACGGTTTTTGGACCTATTTTCTACTTGATGATGCTTATTTTATAATCATTATCTGTCGGGTTTATAAAGATGATTTCACCAGTGTATGTAGATATCTTTTCAAATTAGATACTTGAATATTTGATATGTTTTCCATTTGGATATTTGAGTTGAGATGTACCCTTTTAGACTTGGTCCTTCCGCATAGGCTAGTCTAAGGGGTTACATTTGGTTGGTATCAAAGCTTTTGGTTTTAAAACCTCGGACTGTGGATGAGTCCATTTAAAATACTACTTTGAAAAAAAAGTTTTACAAAAAACGTTATGAAACGAGCCATGTCATCTAGTTTTATATGTTTAATTGTGTTCGATTCTCCAGTGTCATAAACTAATCCTAGGTTCTATTCTTCGTAGAGATCCTTCATTATGAGCACCAGCAGGGAACATTGGTCCACCCGTAGGCGAGGTTGACCCATTAGATTTACGGACCCAATAGAGGATTTGATGGTTGCTCCACCTACTCATGTTGATGCTCATGCTCCCGTAGATCCCCTAGCCTTTGTCAAGCCTTCTTCCCCTCATGGTGCTTCAATTTCAACCGCCTCGATTGCTCCAACACCTGCCCCGATTGCCCCATCTTCTGCTCCTGGTAATGATATGACTACTCCGGTTAGAGGAGCAACAATTTTCTGGGCCCGAGCCTATGACTGGAGTTACTGATGGGAATTTGAGTAGACAATTCCTCCAGCTAATTCAGGGTGTAGTCAGAGCATCGGGTGTCACTCCTGAAGTCCCCATCTCCTAGACTTTACTTGTTAATGGGATCAATACTTTCTCAGGATCACTTAGTGGAGCGCCGACCGAGGTTGAGGAGTGGTTGTATGACACTGAGCAGCGTATGAGTGAGCTAGGTTTTGAGCCATCCAATAAATACTTGGGGTGTTGTATCTATGTTGAAAGGGAATGCTCACACCTGGTGGTAGTCAATTATGAGTAGTGTTCCCTCTAACCGGTTGACATGGGATTTCTTCAAAGAACGTTTTAGGAACCGTTATCTGGGCGAGCGGTTCTTGAGGGAGAGACACCAAGCATTCAAGGACTTGGTGCATGGTTCCATGACAGTGGCCGAGCATGAGATACAATTTCTTGATTTGCAGAGGTATGGTGTTGGTTTGGTTTCTATCGAGAAGGATAGATGCGATAAGTTCTTAGAGGGCCTTCGTATTGGGATACGTTATCGGATGACTACACATCATGATGAGGTGTTTGATGATTTAGTAAACCGGGCCAAGACTCTAGAACAGATGGAGATTTTGGCAGCCAGTCAGAGCAGTAGAGACAAAGATAGGGATCGAGGGTGAGATCAAGACCAAGATCGATCTTGGAGATCCTTTGGCTAGGAAAAGTCTCACGCGCACCCTGATAAGAGGATTCATGCTACAGTATATCAAAAGAGGTGGCTCGAGTTATAGGCCTTCGGCTCTAAAGGGCCTAGCTGCTAGTCGAGGTGATTCATCAGGGTTCACTCCTATACCTCTGTGTTAGTATTGTGGTAAGTTACATACTTCAAGAATAATTGTCCACACCCACCTTCTATAGACCGATCATCATTACAGACACCGAGTTCAGGGCGTTATCAGAGTAGAGCTCTTGGGTCTTCTGTTAGATTTGATAGTAGAGGCCAATCACATTAGAGTGGGAGATCGGTCATGACTAAGGTCAGACAGCCTGCACTTGTTTATGCTACTAGACGTCGCGACGACAGAGATGAGCCAGACGTCATTGTAGGTACATTCACTATTTATTTTGTTCCATATTTTGCATTACTTGACAATGGTTCTAGCCATTCCCATGTATCGAGATCTGTATCTCGAGATCTCCATATTTTGGTTGAGACCACCGAGAGTGCAGTTATGGTTATGAGTCCTATGGGTCAATTAGTAGTTATGAACAAGGTTTTCACGTGGTACCCCCTCGAGGTTCATGGGGAAATCATTCTAGTCGACCTTATGGAGCTACTATTAGAAGAGTTTGATATGATTTTAGGCATGGATTGGTTGACTAAACATCGAGTTAACCTAGATTGTGACTCCAAGAGAGTAGTTTTAAAGACTTATGATGATCAGACAGTGGTTCTTGTTGCTGAGCGTCGAGAGTATCTATCTAATGTGATATCTGCTTTGGCTGCCGACATGATGATCTAGAAGGGATATCAAACCTTAATCTCTTGTTTCTTGAATACCAAGGGTTCCCTGTTAAAGATTGAGGAAATTCGGATTGTTAACGAGTTTACTGATGTTTTCCCTTAAGAGTTACATGGGTTACCTCCGAATAGGGATGTCTAGTTTTAGATAAAAACCTATCCGGGATCTGCGCCAGTCTCCATGAACCCCTACTGTATGGCTCCTAAAGAGCTTAAGGAGCTGAAGATTCAGTTGCAAGAGCTCCCAGACCGAGGATTTATCCAGCCTAGCTCTTCGCCTTGGGGAGCATGTTCTCTTTGTGAAGAAGAAGGATGGTTCTCTTAGGGTTTGTATTAATTACCAGAAGCTGAACAATCTGACAGTTAAGAACAAGTATCCCCTGACCGGGATCAATGACTTGTTCGATCAGTTTCAAGGAGCCACAATATTCTCGAAGATTGATCTTCGATCCAAGTACTGTCAGTCAAAGATAAAGGGGTCTGATGTAGTGAAGACAGACATCCGCACCAGATATAGGCATTATGAATTCCTTGTGATGCCATTTGGCTTGACTAATGCTCCTGCCGCTTTTATGGATCTTATGAATCGTGTATTTCATCCCTACTTAGACCTATTTGTGGTAGTGTTCATTGATGACAACCTGATCTACTCTCGAACTGAGGCAAAACATGTCGAGCATTTAAGGATTGTTCTACACACTCTCAGAGATAATAGATTATATGCTAAGTTGAGCAAATGTGAATTCTGGCTCAACAAGGTGACATTTCTCAGGCATATGGTATCGGTTCGGGGTATTCAAGTTGATCCGAGGAAGATTGAGGCCATTGTAAGTTGGAAACAACCCAAGAATGTCTTCGAGATCCGTAGTTTCTTGGGCTTAGCTGGGTATTACAGATGCTTCGTTGAGGGTTTCTTCATCATTGCTGCCCCCTAACGAAGTTGTTAAGGATAGTTTTGAGAAATTGAAGACAACTCTGACGTAAGCTCCAATTTTGACCCAACCTGAGTTTGGGAAAGATTTCAGAGTTTATAGTGATATGTCTCGTTTCGGACTTGGTTGCATTTTTATGCAGGATGGCAGAGTGATTGCTTATGTGTCTGGTCAGTTGAGACCGCACGAGTGTAACTATCCTACCCATGATCTGGAGTTTGCCACTGAAGTCTTTGCCTTGAAGATTTGGATACACTATCTCTACGGCGAAAAGTGTTATATATATACCGATCATAAGATCCTAAAGTATCTCTTTACACAGAAAGAGCTTAATCTGAGATGATCAATGCATAAAAGTTCTATATTTTACCCATCATTTATCCTTATTTTTGCTGCACTCAAGCATGTTTAACTGCATTTTAGGTTAAGTTTTGCATCAACATCACATTTAGATAAAACTGCGCAGATACTGCTAAATTTGGTTACTTTTGCAGGTATCTGATATGGCAGCATCCAGGGCAGCAGAGGAATAGAAGATAACTGTCGTGGAAGCATCCAGGGCAGCAGTCGTGGCAGCATCCAGGGCAGTAGAGGAACAGAAGAGATGGAGTGAAGAAAACTGCCTCATACATCACTGTCGTGACAGATGCCGTGACAGTTGCCGTGACAGATGTCGTAACAAATGTCGTGACAGTTGCCGTGATAGTTGCTGTGACAAATGCCGTGACAGATGCCGTGACAGTTACCGTGACAGATGTCGTGACAGATGTCGTGACAGCTGCTGTGACATATGACGTGACAGAGGTGGCGACAGTGAAGAAGAAGAGATGGAAAATGTGAAGTGGAGTTCGATTGATAGAGGATTTCAAGCCTAATTTTTAGAGACCACTCGCATAATTTTTGGAGCCCAGAAGCACAAGAAAGTCCTTGCCCAAAGTTTGAGGAGAAAGTCAAAGCAAGAAGATAGGGCGGACTAAAGGACGTTTATTTAGATATTTAGTGTTTAATGAATTGTACTTTAATTCGAACTAGTATTCTTGGCCATTAAGAAAACTTGTACCCAAGGCCTATATATATGCTTGTAATTCGACCTAGAGAAAGATAATCACATTCCATACCTCTCATCTAAAAACCCTAGCCATTTCTCTTTCTTCACCATGTTCTAAACCTCCCATAGGGCAAAAGGTTGATATTGTAAAGTAGTTGTAAGGGTTGTTCTGTTCTTAGGATTTTCTGTTCAATGAAATAAAATTTCAAGTTTGCTTATTCTGGTTTTCAACATCTTGCATGAGTATCGGGAGAGCATTGTGAGATTATTCATTTACTTAATATCAGGAGAGTTAAGAATACGAAAGGAATAAGTGCGGGTTCTCCAGTTTATGGTTGAACTATCTCGGACCTAGAGATAGGACGAGGTTAAGCGACTAAGGAAGAATTCATAAACATCGGTGTTCATACTTCGATTCACGCCGGGAGATATCATCCAAGACGTGTTCATCGACAGAACTTGGACCTAAGGATAGGACAAGTCAATCCAGGGATTCTTGCCGAACTTGAAGAAACTGAGTTGCTTAACGCTGCCGCGACAACAACAGACCGCTGCCACGACATGTGCTGCCGTGATAGAAGCCAGACGCAGAACATAAGTCCTTGAACAGTGCAATACCTGCACTACTGAGCAATTCAATTCATGCCTATTTTATTATCCTGATTCTCCTCTTTTACTTGATTATTTTTCGTGACAACTTAATCAATCTATTAAATCTCTTCTTTTCCCCTTGTGCAGATAGCGAAGGAAAGGGTTATCCCAGTCCCTGTGGAGACGATATCCGATACTCTAGTATCACTTTATTACTTGCGACGTGTACACTTGCACTCAATTGCGATAGACTGTTTTACACGCAACAAGTTTTTGGCGTCGTTGCCGGGGAGTGGCAACATATCTTTACCCTTACCTTTACTGCATTTTTTTTTTATTTTCTATTTCTGGTTGTTATATCTCAGGCACAATACAGGTTCAAGGGCATCAACATGTCAGGAAAAACCATTCGAGAGCTGATGTGGGAAAGTTCTTGCAATTACCATAAAGGTAATTATGCACTCGAAAGTTGTCCTCATTCTTTTGGTGAATATATGGACAACCAACGATGGAACCAACTAGAACAAGATATGCCGCCACAACAGCAACAGAGACAACAGATGCCGCTGCTGCAACAGCAAAATTTTTTATGGTATGATCAAAACTCGCAAAATTTTGGGTACCATAACAGTTTTGCTGCAGAACCCGACATGCCCTGGCAATGTCATCATCCTCAAGAGCATTCAAAATCCTTAAAAGATACACTGCAAGCCTTCATGGCACTCACTCAAAGATTGTCGGTTTCTATGGACGCAAGTATCGCCAAGATGGATGAAATCTTGAGCAGACCGGTCCTCATTCATTCCACGGATGAAGCTGAAATCCTGAGGCAAGATGACGATGATGCCCATGTGAAGGAATACCCAACACATGATGAGTATGAGCAACAACTTGCCATGGCAATGATCGAGGAGCCGGAATGGAGCAACACCGCAACAACGTTGAGTGAAATTCAAGAGAATGTCACTGCGGCAACCACATCCGAGGCAAACTCTCAACCCACTACCTCGATTATGCCCGACCAAGATTGCACACATCCATCCCTGTCATGGCACTCGCACGACCACCTATGAGAGCTACCCGATGATAATGCCTCGCAAAGGGAATATGGGCAGGTAATAAACGAACATTTGAATTCATTAAAAACTCACAAATTCCATTGCAGGTATTAGAGGAACCAAAGCCGGTGGACTCAGAATCATCAAAGTCTCTACTGATGGAGATGTACGAATGGCCTACAGAATTTGATATGGAGAATTATGGTACTTTCCAATGTCCCCTTGACCTGCAAAGTAACCTGACAACGGACTGTCAAAATAACTGGCTGCCACAACAGCAGACACGACAGCAAGGGCTACATTCAACCACAACAACATTCAACGAAAACAAGGTAAGTTTGTGGTCGAATGTCAATTTGATTTTTTCTAATAATATATTCCTGCCCTCAGAAACATTACCAAGAAGGGAGGACTTCATGGACTACAAAGGGAAGAGAAAGAAAGGAGCCCCCACCATGAGAATAATCACCAGATGAAGGGTACAGATGGACTTCAAGAAGTACCGGAAACGACCCCTCAAGCATCAATAGAACAAGGAGTAGTTACTTTAGGAGATGCCCCTCAAGGCACTCCTAATTTAACTTAATTTAATTTAATTTATTGAATTTTATTTTATCTTTATTGTTTTAGGAATTAGAAATTTGATATTAGTTTGTAGTTTGTTTGTGTTATTAGGTAAATAGAGAGAACCCTTGCAATTACGATACAAGCAACCCGAGGAAGCTCTGCCTCCACCCCTGCAGCGGCAGCACTCATACTCCCTAAGATAAATTCCAAAGTGACTGCCGCCAACAGCAGTGAAGATAGTGACGCAAGGAAGAAGGCAACCTCCGCGTCTCCAACTCCCAGGGCAGCACCCACAGCTCCTCCGACAAAGTTCAAGGAGACTGCCCGCCGACAGCTCCTCATCCAAAGCTCCAGCAGCAGGGACGACAGCCGAACAAATTAAGTTTTCTTTTTTCTTTTTCTTTTTATCTGTCGCCTGCTGTATATATTATCTTTTTATGATGTTTCATTTTTTCATTTTTATTTTCTGTTTTTCATTTTTATGTCTTGTGTCATGCATTGAGGACAATGCAACCCTTGAGTTTGGGGGTAGGCAGTCCTTCTAATTATTAATATAATATTGCATTTAGTTTTAATTGTGCCGTATTTAATTTTTATGCAAAAAATGGCTTAATTTATTGAACTTTTATTATCTGTCGCTGCCATCTCTGTCGTGACATCCCCTTAAAAATATTTTAGGAAGTAAGTAGAGCCTTAGTATAGTTCTGAAAAACTGAAACACTTTGTGACTTACTTGATAAAAGACTTTCTCTAGCATGCTTCGAATAGAAAACTTAGAAATTAGAGTAGAAAGAGACTAGAAACTCAGGAAACCTAGAGGTACCTATCACAGGCTCTAGGAAAAACAACCAGAGAAAAACTTCTAGAGGTGCCTATCACCGGCTCTAGATAGTTAACTAGAGGTGCTTGAAATACTGGCTCTAGTAGAAAAGAGAAAAATTCAAAAAAAAAAGAAGGAAAACAACTAGAGGTGCCTGATACTAGCTCTAGTAAGAAAAAAAATTAAGTCTCGAAGGAAAACTCTAAACAAGCTAAGTATAATATTCTAGTTGCTAGAGAAGTCTATATTTATGTATGTTCACAATAAATGCACACACCTGTACGAGAACTATACTTTTGCTCTAAGTAGATCCTTAAATATTTGAACCAAGAAAAAAATTATATATATATATATATATATGTATGTATGTATGCATGCATGTTAGTTAGGTTGCATTTGCAAGCAAAGATTCGAGTTTGGGGGTGTGATCAGTGCATAAAAGTTCTATATTTTACCCATCATTTATCCTTACTTTTGCTGCACTCAAGCATGTTTAACTGCATTTTAGGTTAAGTTTTGCATCAACATCACATTTAGATAAAATTGTGCAGATACTGCTAAATTTGGTTACTTTTGCAGGTATCTGCTATGGCAGCATCCAGGGCAGCAGAGGAATAGAAGATAATTGTCGTGGCAGCATCCAGGGCAGCAGTCGTGGCAGCATCCAGGGCAGCAGAGGAACAGAAGAGCTGGAGTGAAGAAAACTGCCTCATACATCACTGTCATGACAGATGCCGTGACAGATGTTGTGACAGTTGCCGTGACAGATGCCGTGACAGATGCCGTGACAGTTGTCGTAACAGTTGCCGTGACAGATGCCGTGACAGATGTCGTGACAGATGCCGTGACAGTTGCCGTGACAGATGCCCCTGACAGATGCCGTGACAGATGCCGTGACAGCTGTCGTGACATATGTCGTGACAGAGGTGGCGACAATGTAGAAGAAGAGATGGAAAATACGAAGTGGAGTTTGATTGATAGAGGATTTCAAGCCTAATTTTTAGAGACCACTCGCATAATTTTTGGAGCCCAGAAGCACAAGAAAGGCCTTGCCCAAAGTTTGAGGAGAAAGTCAAAGCAAGAAGACATGGCAGACTAAAGGACGTTTATTCAAGCAGCAGACACGACAGCAAGGGCTACATTTTTTATTATGGTATCATAGTGTTTAACTTTTTAGAAGATTAAGGTCGAGCACCAGCTTCCTTCTGGTCTGTTACAACCCATTAAGATTCCTGAGTGGAAATGGGAGTGTATCACAATGGATTTTGTTACCGGGATACCTCTGACTCCTTCCAAAAAGGATTCTGTCTGGGTGATTGTTGATCGAGTCACTAAGTCAGCTCATTTTATTCATGTTCGAGTTACTTATTCTTTGGAGAAGCTGGCTAAACTGTATATCTCAAAGATAGTCAGACTGCATGGTGTACCCTTATCTATCATCTCTGATCGAGATCCTAATTTTGGTTGGCCTTGCAAGAGGCCTTGGGTACCCGACTAAATTTTAGTACATCTTTTCATCCGTAGACAAATCGGTAGTCGGAGATGGTGATTCATATTCTTAAGGACATGTTGCGGGGATGTGTGATTGATTTCCGTGGTAGTTGGGAAGATTTCTTGCCTTTGGCCGAGTATTCGTATGACAACAGTTACCAGGATAGCATCAGTATGGCACCATATGAGGCTCTGTATGGCCGTAAATGTCGTACTCCTATATGTTGGACAGATTTGTATGATGGGAAGACTTTGGGCCCTAAGTTAGTTCAAGAGACCAAGGAGATCGTTAGATTGATTCGTGATTGTCTCAAAGAGGATTTTGACAAACAGAAGTCTTATGTTGACCGGAGGAGGAAAGGCATTGAGTTCGAGGTCAGTGATCAAGTCTTCCTGAAGGTATCTACATGGAAGAAAGTTTTGAGATTTGGGCGCAAAGGCAAGTTTAATCCAAGATTTATCGGTCATACTGTATCTGGAAGAGAGTTGGACCAGTTGCTTATCAGCTTGAGTTGCCTCCTCAGCTTAGCCATAGTCATGATGTATTTCATGTGTCCATGTTGAGGCAGTACCATCTAGATCCGAGTCATGTTATTCAGATTCATGACGTGGAGTTGAGGCCAGACTTGTCTTATGAGGAGGAGTCGATCTAGATTTTGGATTAAGATGAGATAGTCCTCAGGAACCGACGTATTCCTATGGTTGAAATTCAGTGGAGCAATCGTGGTCCAGAAGAAGCTACCTGGAGACTCTTGAGTCAATGGAAGAGCAGTTAAACCCCTCATCCCAAGCCGAGCAGAACCCCTATAATCAATCATTGAATCGTCGTCCGTTGAAGCCTCGCCAAAGCTTCGTCCTCCTCAATCTTTTTATTTGCTCTGATTGGTAAGTTCGGTAAAGAATTCGATTTTCAATCTTGGTTATTTGAGTTATTGGGAAAGAAATTGGTGTTTTGTCATGATCGGAAGAATTTTTCCGGCCGTTTCAACCGTGTGTGGGCTTCACGCGCCGTCCGGGGCGATTTTTGGCCGTCATAGACGGTGGTCGTTGAACCGGCTGGCTCAGACCTGGCCTGACCTGTAGATCGAGCCACCCAAACCAGTCCAGACCAAACCAGCCTAAGCCCATTAATAAACCAAAGCCCGATCCCGACCCGAGTTGACTTGAACCTGACCCGAATTGAGTCAGCCTGTTTGACCTGAGTCAACCCAGTGAGTTAACCCGCTTGAGTCAAATAACCGAGTCAACCCGGTTAACCAGTGACATCAGCATGATGTCAACATTGAGTTTGACTGTTGACGTTAGCGTTGACTTTGACCAAAAAGTCAACTTTTTTCCAAAAAGCCCTATTTTATATTTTTTGATGCCCTGAGTCCAATTTTGAAGCCTGATTCATGAAATTCTGACCCGAAGGCCACCAAATTGGACGTTAAATTTGAAAATGCATATGTATTAAGTTAAATTATTTAAGAAAGGTTGTAGAACAAATGATTGACATTGATCTTTTGATTAAAGGTACTAGGGGATCTCCCAATCGTGCTTACGCCCAGCCCAACTCGTCTTGATCAGTGCCACCTCGAGAGCCCATTATCACCCGTATGATTCCATAACTTAGTATGTTATTATGATAAAAATGTAAATCTGTTAGTAACCCTAATCCTTGTCGAACTAGGTTCCAGTACCGTAGCTGAGCGTGGTCCTGGTGCCCAATTGATTATCGGGCATGCCCGACTTTTGAGGTGTGTTCCTTATGTGCTATATGATTTATTTCAAATTGTTTTACCCGCTTTATGTGTTTTGTTAAACTTGTCATGTGCACATGATTGATACACTTGGTTTCTCATAGATATAACATGTTTTCTAGAGAAAGTACGATTATGTTATATGTTTGATACATGCCCTAGTACCCGATATGACAAGCATGCTCTATGGTTACCGTTTATTAGCATAGAAATGTGTTTATCAAGCATTGTTATAACTGGTTAATACTGTATACTATGATGATTCCTGGACTGAATAGTGGGGGTACTTAGATTGTGATATAAAGTACCGTAAGGTTCAGCTTTGATTCGGCTGGTAATTTGGCCCGTATATGGTTCCTATGCTTCGGCTAGGGTAAATTCGCCCAGACCTAAGGTATTCCCTTAGGATGGTACCCACACCTAATGGGCACGGGTTAATGCATGTACATGATACTGTTCTGGGAACTGTATCCTGGAGTTTGGATGGAGGGTAGTTAGGTTATATGAAAACTTGGACGCTTATGTAACATGTTTTGTTGAAATGTTTTGCTATCTTAATGATATAAATGTTTTTACTTGAACTGTTCGAACACACTGAGCTCCCTAGCTCATGCCCCCTTTTCTCCCTTTTCAAATATTTTGGATAGGCTACCCTGCTCTTGACATTGGAGGAACGACACATTCTGTACTTCAGCTAGTTTGTAATGTTTCTATCCACCTTTTTTTATTTAGGGTGATAGTGCCTATATTTTCGGATTATATAATGTTTTGTTATGATCATTTTGGTACACTACTTGATGATGCTTATTTTGTAATCATTATCTGTCGGGTTTATAAAGATGATTTCACCAGTTTATGTAGATATGTTTTTAAATTAGATACTTGAATATTTGACATATTTTCCATTTGGATATTTGAGTTGAGATGTACCCTTTTATACTTGGTCCTTCTACATAGGCCGGTCTAGGGGGTTACATACGACGCTTGTCAGTCACTCTCTTCTTGATGGTTTAATGATAGCCACCAATGTTATGATTGTCGGTAAGGTCGTCGTTGTCTGCGGTTAAGGTGGTGTCGGAAAGGGTTGTGTTTTCTCCATGCAGCAAGCTGGTGCTTATGTCATTGTGACCGAGATCGATCTAATTTGTGCCCATTAGTCTCTAATGGAAGGACTCCAGGTTCTAAATCTTGAAGATGTTCTTTCCGAGGCAGATATATTCGTCACCACAATTGGTAACAAGGGCGTCATAATGGTTAATCACAAGAAAAAGATGAAAAACAATGCCATCATTTGCAACATTGGCCAATTTAATAACGAAATCGTCATGTTAGACCTCGAAAAGTAACCCGGTGTCAAACAAGTCACGATCAAGACTCAAACCAATATGTGGGTCTTCCCTGAGACCAAGACAGAGATCATCCTGTTGGCCGAAGGCCGTCTCATGAACTCAAGATGTGTCACCGGTCACCCTAGCTTCATGATGTCTGTTTGTTCACGAACAAGGTGATCACGCAGCTCGAGCTATAGAAGGAGAAGGGAACTGATACGAGAATAAGGTCTATGTTTTGCCAAAGCACCTTGATGAGAAAGTTGTTGCACTTCATGACACGAGTCGTTTTTCGCGTCAAAATAATTTCTTATTCTCAAATAATAAATAAAGGAAATTAAGCGTAGTAAGAGAGAATTAAGAGTCGATCCCACAGGGACTAAGAAAACTTCATGATTTATGCTTGTTTAATCTCTGATCCAAGAAGTGAGTTGAATAATATTTAAGTAAAGGTGGGGATTTGTGGATAAAAGTAAGAAAATAAAGAGATTATAAATGAGATTAAAAAGAGATAGATTTAATAATGTGTAAGTCAGCCTTAGGCTTTTGCTTTGACTTAGTTTCCTCAGATCATCGAAATAGGGTCTTTTTTACTTCGGGATTCACGTCGGTTACTTGTCTACAAGGACCAATCCTTGTGACTATGCTTTGTATACCGAATACCCAAGTGCAATCTTTGATATCGGTTTTGGAAATTGATCTAACCAACAACAATGTTGTAGATAAAAAAACGTTTAAGTTCGTAAAAGACCGACTCGGATTATGTTGTTTCAATAATAACTGATTCGGATCTCAACTTCCTCTTAGCAAACAATTTTGCTAAGTGTGTTCCCAGGAAGTCGAATGTGCTTAAATAACTCGATTCTTCCTCCCACACATTTAACCAAAACAACATCCTGACCAACGTCAATCTTTGGTTTTGAAATCGTTTTGATTTTGAAAATAAGCTCAGAAAGCTTAGAGAGATACCCGAAATTGTTTAAGTGCTTTTCAATCCTCACGTTGAAATTGAGTTATCGTTTTTGCCCTCCGCTTAAAAGTATATTAGCTAAGCCCGATTATGGAAAAATCATACTTAGCATTTCTCAAAGTAAATTAGAAAAACTAGAAAGTAAAGGATTTAAATAAAGGAAATTTTTATAGAACTCAAAAGTAGAAAACAAGTTGAGAACATGAGATGATTCTGAGTTTCACCCCAAAGGGGTATTTATAGTATTCTAAAAACCTTAAAATAACCTAAGGTGATAAAATATAAATCCTAAAATATTCAATTTAAATACAAAAGATAAAACCCAAGTTTAAATTTAAATCTCGGCTTGATAAGTCATCCGAATCCAAGCTGATAAGCTATCAGGCGTTGTTGATGTCATCTTCTAGAAGTTGCTAACGTATCGTCCAGTCAGCACTTTCATGCCCCAATTCATGCCCACTAATTCAACCATGAATCCATAAAAACAAAAACTATAGAATCCAACCACTTTTCAATGTATTTTTCAGATTCAAGGGCCTACACGAAAAACACACAATAAGTCTTAAATCGACATCATATTCCAACCATTAGAGTCATAATTAAGGATAAAATAGTGACTATATTAGCTACTTATCAAATTGGCCCTCACTTATCTGATGTTTGTCCTCAAGCATGTATGAATTAAACCAATTAAAACTAAAGTCCTCATCCTTAATTTCACGAAGTCTCTAAGTTTCCGGTGTAAATTAGTATTTAACCATGTAAGAAAGTAAATAAGCAATCGAAAAAACAACAAGACTAGAAATAATTTTAGCAAAAATTTAGACATTCCAATAACATGTTAATAACAATAAAGCAAAACAAGTACCCTCACAAGGAATCACTCATATCGCTCAAAGTGTTTAGGGTAGAAAATCACTCAAGCCAAAAACTAATCTAAGCATCACCATTTTTTCTCTTTCTTTTTTTCTTGCACTAATTTTTTCTGCAGTATTCGAAAAAAACTTCATTGTTTTCTTTTTTTATGGAATACCTTGACTTTGTCCTAAAAGGGTGACAAAAAATGTGAAAATAGAAAAATTGGTTTGGGCTAAAAATGTGGTGAGTCAAAGAAAAGGTCAAGGCTCAAAATTGACTATCTAAGGGATGAATAAACAAAGGGAAGGCCATTTTTTGGAAAGAGAATGGGGTTAAAACCTAGTGCCTCTATCACACTAAAGCATCATAGTCAAAGAATGTAGTCTCGACAAACAGAAAACTCTCATGAAGTGTCATGTGTACCTAGGTAAGCAGCATTTCAACTAACAAGGCAAGGAATGTCATAAAAAGGTTTATATGAAAATGCTAGTCATGCCGTTATCTATCATGCATACAGCATACTAAAGTTTCTAACAAGTAACATACCAAGTCATACGGAAAGCAAAGGGACAAGGCGAAATAAAGGATGACAACAAGTAACTCAAATGAAGTAAAATCAAGAGAGCACGAAGCAATCAATCGGATAAGCAAGAAAAAGAATTTAACATGAATTTCCACTCCCTCTCACTTTAAGCATGATGTCCCATTATGCAATAGAAGGTAAAAGAGAGGGAATAGGAAACTACCTGAGCTAGTTGCGGCCACGATCGCGCCCACGTCCATGAAGAGATGTGCCTGGTCTAAGATGGGACAAGATCTCGGCAATGTTAGACTCAATGGAATTAAGTCTCTTGTTAACGTCCGACTGTGGGTTTTCGTCTTATGGTGGCCGAGATATGGGCCTCCAGAGGAACAGTATAAGGCGCATCTAGAGTGCCGACAAGAAGTCCAATCATGTCCAAGCACCTCGCATCCAAAGCATCCATAGCAAAAGCATAAGTAAAACGTGAAGGATCAAATGTCGAAGGAAACAAGCGAGATGCAAGGTGAGTGATATAAAGGCCAAGAACGAGTGGGCGTTTGGTTCGTGCCACACGATCAAAAGCGTGGGCAAACTAATAAGCAAGATTTACCTTAATGCCGACTTGCATACACCATAAAAAGAAAAGCTCAACCTTACTTAGATTGGAAAAAGTGTCGTTGCGGCCGGAATAGTTGTAGGCAAGGAATCTGTGGATGTAGCGGAGAGCCAGATCATGAATATTCCACCCTTTCATCTAGTGAGGATCATACTGGACACCCGCTTTGCCAGTAAGAGTTTTTTTAAGAGAGATCGTTGTCAAAGTCCTACGGAATCTCAAGTAATGCAGTTAAATACGCAAGATCCGTGACATCAGTCACAAACCCCATATAAAAATTAAATTCCGTAATAGACATGCAAAAATACTGAACAAGCAAATGAAACAATACGATATCAGGAGAATGAACAGAAATAAAATGTTCTTTATGAAATAAAAATGTAGCATAAAATTCAAATACCAACTCATAATACGTGTTACACTGAATCGCAGGGTAAGTGGTCCACCCAATTGCATCAAACAGTTGCATGACAAACTCACACAAATGCAAACTCTCCAAAGTTGAGTTGGAATATACTTACAGACTTGATACTGGCGGTGTTGAATGTGATTGAAGCGCACCAAGTCGTCACCACCAAATTCCAAATAGCCGTGTAGAATCTCCTCGCTCGGAACTCAAAATCTTCGCCCACAACGATAACACTCGGATCTCTCTTTTGGATTGGGCTGATCATTAGGAATGGCGCTATCTTTCAAACTTGCTGCAAATGGTGGCAACTCTGGACGTTCAACATGTGAGTGGAAAGATACGGGCTGCTCCGTTCCCATATAAAAGCCGGTGTTGAAATTCTCTGCAAAACCATAAACAGGATGGTACATTAGTAATGGTTGTACGTAAAAATTTGAGTTTACCTCGTCTGACTAATTCACGGTTGTCGACAGTATAGAATAAGAGGGAATCGCGTCCGGCATTGATTGATTGGAGGCAACGGCATGCATGGAGCGATATGATGAAGACGACACCCGTATGGGGCTCGACCCTCGTTGTGCACGAGAAACGGAAGCTGACGGATGGTCATGAAACGTTCCGAACGACTCAATAGTCGACATGGAATGGAAAGAGGGGGACAATGGTGGCTGAGCATGCGGTGGCCGGTTGCGTGAGGAACCAGCTGCGCTGGTTCTCCATTTCGATCGAGAAGATCGACCACCTGATGGATGAGGGGCTGGTTCAAGATGGTCGGCAGTGGTTGAGTGCTATGAGTGTCTGCTATGACGTGGAGGAGACGGTGGTGGTACAAGTTGTGAGTCGGAGTCGCTCGGAATGGCCATAAATTGTGATGGTACCGTCCGGTGGCGACCACTGAGCACGAGGGGTTTCGACCTGTTAGGGTGTCGTCGTGTTTGCTCTCTTGTGCAGACCATAGTTCATCAGAGAAAAGAAGGAGAGAAGGGGTGGTGGCCGAAGGTTGAAAGGGATGATAGTGAGAAGGAAGGATAGGTTTTGGCTGGTAAAAGCAAAAGAAAGAAGGGGGTTTGAAAAATTAGGGCACGTGAAGGTGGAAAAGTGTTATAGCTTATAAGATCATGGGGCCCACGGGATTAGGGGAATTTGTGATAGAGATGGGTAACGTGAAACAAATAAGAAAGGGATGTAGTTGGTTGGGAACTAAAAAGGAAAAAAATAAGAAAGGGTTGACTGGTGAAGGAAAAATAAGATTAACTTTTATCAGAGAAATAGGGGTTTTAAATTTGAAAATGTTGTGGTTTGTTATCATCAAGTGGGGCCCACGAGAATTTAAAAAAGGAGAGGGTGACCAGCTAGATAAGGATAGGGTAGGGTAAAATAAAATTAAAAATTGAATCGAGGATTTGGTCAAGGCGTGGCAGAGTTATGTGTCGTTTGGGTTTGGCTAAGAATCAAATGTACGGTGATTTGGGTCAACTATTTGGGTGATCATACTATTTCAAGGAGTCGAATGTTTACCATATTTGATTTAATTTTACTGGGTACCTGAAAAGCAAAATAAAACAGAAATTAAAATATGACAAAAATTAAGATAAATAAAATAAAACAAAACGAGTAAAAATTTAGCAAACGAAAAATAAAATGGGATGCCTCCCATTTAGCGCTTTATTTAACGTCGTTAAGCTTGTCGTCCTGGTTCAGACTACAGGTACCTCCAAATCGAATTCTTCGATTAAACCAACCGGAGCGTTCTCATAATACGGTTTTAGTCGCTGGCCATTAACTTTAAACTGAGCTCTCGAGTCATCTTTAATTTCGATCGCACCATGGGGAAAGATTTGAAAAATTGTAAAGGCTCCGAGCCACTACGATCGCAATTTACCTGCAAAAAGTTTAAGCTTTGAGTTAAATAATAAAACTTTTTGACCAATAGAAAAAGACTTATAAGCAATATTAGGATCATGGAAATCCTTAGTTTTTTCTTTAAATATTTAGGCGTTGTCATAAGCATTTTTATGGATTTTCTCAAGTTCTTGGATGTGTAATTTATGCAATTCGTCGATCGCATCAATTTCCATGTTGCGTTGTTGTACCTCCCAATGTGCGTGGTGTTCTAATTCAACCGTCAAATGACACGACTTACCGAAAACTAGATGATATGGAGACATTCCCATGGGACCTTTATACGCGGTTCGGTATGCCCATAACGCATCGGCTAATTTAACACTCCAGTCTTTACGATCCAGCTTTACAATTTTCTCAAATATCGATTTAATATCACGATTTGAAACTTCTGCTTGCCTGTTGGTTTGCGGATGGTAAGATGTTGCAATCCGCTGAGTGACGCCAAATTCTTCATGAGAGCGTCAATTACCCGGTTGATAAAGTGTTTCCCTTTATCGCTTATTATTGCCCGTGGTGTGCCAAACCTAGAAAAAAATAAAATCATTGAGAAAATTAACTGTGGTTTTAGCATCATTATTTTTAGTGGCCTTAGCTTCTACCCACCGTGACACATAATCTACGATAAGTATAATGTAAAAATTCTCGAATGAAGAAACAAAAGGACCAATATAATCAATTCCCCACACATCAAATATTCCGCATACATAAATAGGGGTAAGAAGCATTTCATTTCTACGACTAAGATTCCCTACGCGTTGACATCATTCACAAGATTGAGTTTGACATCGATAAACCATGCCTGGGAAAATACTACCTCAGTAGTGATTCTGGTGATTGCCTTGGTAGACACTTGTAGAACTGCCCTGACACTCGCCTCGGCGGCCAGAGTACAGAAGCTGCAGATGAGGAAGAGGCAGAAGAGCAGGATGAAGTACAGTGGATAGAAACAAGGCCAGGTAATTATTTTGAACCCTTAGATTACACTGATAAGGGAGGTAAAATTCACAAACTATCTATTGAAGAACCCCATATCCTTGAGTTAAAACCCTTACCTAAGAAACTCAAATATATTTTCTTGGGACCCAATGATACGTTGCCCGTAATTATCTCTTCCAAGTTGCAAGCTGAATAGGAACTCAAGTTAATAGACCTACTGCGGTGGCATAAAGAGCAGTAGGATGGAACATCGCCGATCTCAAGGGAATTAGCCCAGCAGTGTGCATGCACAAGATCCTGTTAGAAGAAGGCTGTAAACCCACTGTTGATGCTCAAAGAAGACTAAATGAAGTGATGCGAGAAGTTGTCAAAAAGGAAATCATCAAGTGGCTTGACGCATGCATCATTTATCATATATCCGACAGTGAATGGGTAAGCACAGTACAATGTGTACCCAAGAAAGGAGGAATCATGGTGGTAAGTAGGGGTGTTCAAAAATACCCGGCCTGAACTACCCGACCCGCCTACCCGATTAAAATTTACCGGGTATTTATATTAAAGTACCCGAATTTTTAAGGCCGGGTACCCGACCCGCAATTTTTTTCGGGTAGTTGGGCCGGGTCAGGGCCGGAATTTTTTTATAATCGGGTACCCGACCCGCTAATTTTAATATTTATATATTTTATATTTTAAATTCTATTTTTATGTTATGTTTCTTATTATTTTTCCTTAAAATTAATTTTAAATCCCCAACTTTTTTTATACTTGTATTATATACTTTTAAGTTTACAAACTTTCAAAAATATTTATATTAATTTTTCAATATGAGAACCGAAAGAAAAATCATGATCGAGATTAATATTTTTAATACCTTCTTTTGTCGATAAACTTTAATATATATATATATATACATACATATATATATATATATATCCAAATATTTCTCTCTTAAAACTAACCTCAAATCAATATTTTTTGTGTTTGAAATATATATCATGAAATTTTATTTGTTTCCTATGTATTTTAAAAAAATAGATTTAAAAAATATAAAAAAAAGTAAATCGGGTACCCGGTACCCGAATTTTGCGGGTACCCGATTTGCGGGTACCCGGTTCTCATGGGTCGGGTCACGGGCTGACTTTTAGGTACTCGAAAATTCTGGGTACCCAAAATTTAGGGTACCCGGATATGAACACCCCTAGTGGTAAGTAACGAAAATAATGAACTGATCCCAACCAGGACTGTGACCGGTTGGAGGGTTTGCATGGACTACCGTAAGTTATACAAGGCAACAAAAAAGGATCATTTTCTATTACCTTTTATTGATCAAATGCTTGACTGCCTTGTTGGCAAACCCTTCTATTATTTTCTTGATGGCTATTCAGGTTATAATCAGATTGTCATAGACCCTCAAGATCAAGAAAAGACCACCTTCATCTACCCCTATAGCATATATGCATTCAGGAGGATGTCATTCGGGTTGTGTAACGCACCAGCAACGTTCCAGCACTGCATGATGGCCATATTTAACGACATGGTAGAAGATTTCCTAGAAATCTTCGTGGATGATTTCTCTGTCTTTGGCAGCAACTTTGACAGCTGCCTTGGCAACTTAGAAAAGGTACTAACAAGATGTGAGGAATCTGATTTAGTGCTAAACTGGGAGATGTGCCATTTTATGGTGGATGAAGGGATAGTCCTCGGTCACAAAATATAAGCCAAGGGGATTGAGGTCGACAAAGCAAAAATTCAAGTGATCGAAAAACTACTGTTGCTGACCTCTATCAAGCGCATCAGAAGCTTCTTAGGACACGCATGTTTTTATAGACGCTTTATTGAAAATTTCTTAAAGTTAGTAAAACTTTGTGTTCCTTTCTTGAACATGATAAAACCTTCAAGTTTGATGACTCATGCACTGAAGCATTCGAGACACTAAAGAAGAAGCTAGTTTTCGCCCCTATTGTAGCCCCACCTGACTGGACCCTACCCTTTAAACTAATGTGCGATGCCAGTGATACTGCCGTAGGAGCCGCCTTTGGGCTGAGAAAGGGCATGACATTCCATACTTAATAGGAACAAAGGTAATGGTCCACATAGATCACTCAGCTCTCAAGTACTTATTCGCAAAGAAAGATTCCAAGCCACGATTTATTCGCTGGATTCTGTTACTACAAGAGTTCGACGTTGATATCAAAGACAGAAAGGGTACATAGAACCAAGTTGCTGACCACCTATCACGCCTGGAACAAGGCGACGACACCACCACTAGTACAAAAATCCAAGATGCATTTCCAGATGAGCGGCTGCTACTAGCATTCACCATTATAGAGAGCATTTTCACGACATTCACTAATGCGTAGACCGCCGCGGCAGACACATCGGCGGCAGCTGTTCCCTCAACACCCTGGTATGCTGACATTGTGAATTATTTAGTTACTGGTGTTTTACCTTATAACCTTAACTATCAAGGCAAGAAGCTGTTCCAACATGATGCTAAGCATTATTTTTGGGACGAGTCTCTTTTGTTCAAAAATTGTGCATATCAGGTTATAAGGAGATGTATCCTAGAAGAAGAAGAAGAACATGCAGTGCTCAACCAATGTCATGCCGCCCCTTATGGAGGACATTTTGGAGGTACACGGACATCAGCAAAAGTACTTCAATCCGGTTTCTATTGGCCTACTCTTTACAAAGATGCCCAAGCTTTTTACAAGCAATGTGATAGATGCCAAAGAACTGGGAATATCTCAAGGAGGAATGAGATGCCCCTACAACCCATTCTAGAGGTTGAGCTATTTGATGTTTGGGGGATAGATTTCATGGGGCCTTTGCTATCATCCTGTGGTAACTTATACATCATTCTTGTTGTCGATTATGTGTCAAAATGGGTTGAAGCTGTGGCAACTCCCAAAAATGATGCCAATATTGTCCACTGATTCCTTCACAAGAACATATTCACCAGGTTTGGAATCCCAAGGGCAATAATTAGTGATGAAGGTAAACATTTTGATAACATGCTCATCGCTAAAGCTTTAAAAAGACTTGGTGTCTATCACAAGGTTGTCGCTGCATACCATCCACAGACTAATGGGCAGGCTGAAATTTCAAACAAAGAATTGAAGAACATCCTAGAAAAGGTAGTCAACCCAACTAGGAAAGACTGGTCCCTTAGACTGGATGATGCACTATGGGCATATCGGACAACATTCAAAACTCCTCCAGGTATGTCACCCTATAGACTTGTGTATGGAAAAGCTTGTCACCTACCAGTCGAGATCGAACGCAAGGCCTGTTGGACAGTAAAAGCTGTTAATATGGATTGGGACCAAGCTGGAGAAAAGAGACTTCTAGATCTTAATGTGATGGAAGATATCAGAAGGGAAGCATACGAGAATGCCAAGCTTTACAAAGAAAAAACAAAAAAATGGCAAGATAACAAGATTCTACCGCGGTAGTACCTGCCAGGGAAGCTAGTCTTATTGTTCAACTCCTGCCTGAAGCTATTCCCTGGAAAGATGAAGTTCAGATGGTTCGGGCCCTTTGAAGTTTCAAAGCATTCCCACATGGTGCAGTCACGATCAAATCTACCAAGGATGGGCTTGAATTTAAAGTGAACGGGCAGAGGTTAAAGCACTACACAAGACCTCATGTTCTAAAAGACAAGGAACTGGTCATGTTAGGGGATGCATCCAAATGCACCCCTAATTCAGCCTAAATTTTTCTTTTCTATTTTAAATTTTTAAGAATTAGATTTAAATTTCATGCATTTATTTTCCAACCACATTATTCTTAATTTTTTTGTTTTTTAGGTATTAGATTTAATTTCAGCATGTATTTAACTTTTAAGCACTAACAATTTATTTCAGCTTATTTTAGGAAAAAGAAAAGCCCAAAAGGAAAATAGAAGAATGAAGCCCAACCAATCCACCATTCAAGCCCGCTCGTGAAGCTCACCATGGAAAACGCAGACGTAGACATTGCTTCCCGAAAAAACTAGCCGTTGCAGAACATATCGTTCCACTCCAACGGCTCTCTACCCAGGCAACGGCTGCCTCGTCAGAAGAAATGGCAGAAACCATTCACTAAGCAACTCTTCACTCTTATTTAAACACCTTCATTATTTTTACTATTCACTCTTCTTTACGCTCTTTTACGCTTTGTTTCATAAGAATTCCTCTATTTTCAGATCAATTTCAAGACTCTCACAACTCTCTCCAATTCCAAAACCTTCTCCTAAAAAGATGGCAAGAACTCCCCACCGCCGCCCAGGCAGACTCCGATTCTTCTCTCCACAGATTTGCAACACCTAAAGTAAAGGCGCGACACAAACAGAAATTCAAAGAGCGAGATGTGTGGGAAGAGCAAGGGTCCTTTTATGAGTCGACAAAGAGAAACTTTGGGCTCAACAGCTTCATCTTCAACAAGATTGAGCACCAAAGATGGCAGATTTTTGCTCAACAGCCAAAACAAGCGAACCAAACCCTAGTTCACGAGTTCTACGCCCACAGGCCGACGGCAGAAGACCCAACCGTGAATGTCAGAGAGCGGAGTGTTGAGATCGATGCCAACAGAATCAATGCCTTCTATGACATGCGCATTGGCCATGATGAACATTAGGAGTTATGGACGCCTCGACGGTAGAGAAATACGAAGAGATCAAACATGAGCTCTACATCTCGGGCACAGTGTAGAACGGGGAAAGAATAGGGGAACGATCAACCAACGGAATCTTCTCCCGAAGGAAAAGTTGTGGAACACATTCGTCAAAAGACGAATTCTGCCCACATCACACAACTCGACAGTTGACAAGCCCCGCCTCGCACTTATACACTTCATACTTCACAATAGAATAATTAATATTGGTGAGATTATTTCTAATGAAATTTATCTTTGTGGACAGAAAGGGAGGGGCCAGCTCCACTTCCCTAGTTTGATCACGGAGTTATGCAGCAAGGTATTCGTCCCCACCGATCCAAACGACAGCATGACGCCGGAATGAATAGGGTAGATGAGGAGTTAATCTTGAGGAAGATGGAAATCCAAGAAGCCATCCCGGAGAATTATGTTGAGGCATCGGAGATGGGCAGCCAATAACCTTACCACCAGCCCGCCTCGGCAACCACAATCAGCGGCCTTGTAGCTCAGCTAGATCGAATGGAAAGACACCAACTCACATTCATAGCGTACATCAGAGACTTCAACACGGCCACAGTTTCTATTCTCAAGGAGAAATTCCCCACAGACTAGTTCCTAGAATTCCCTACCGAGATCCATGTCCAGTCGGCTCCAGCTGCCCCTGCCGCCCCTTTTTCCTCGACATCTCGGTATGTGGCTAACACTGCGACTCCAACAGCCCAAGTCTCCACGACACCACGAGCCGCCTCTTATCCCAGAGAAGCAGCCACCACAACAACAGAAGTCTTATCCATCAAGGGCAGCAGCCGATGCACCAGCACCATCCAAATCTGCCTTCCTCAACTCCTTGTCATAAGATTCGGTATGGAAAGACACGGTCCGGTAAGAAGCTCGAAATCGCATACTTCACAGCTAAAAAGAGGAAAGCCTCCAACACCGATGAGATATGCCCAAACAGCAAAGACAACGGTGAAAAGGAAGTTACAAAGCCGGACCAACCAGCATCACGCAAGTAGCCACCAAGGGTGGCGAAAAGACTCAAAGCAGCAGTTCAACGACAAATGATACTTAGCGACGATGAAGAACACGATACCTCATCTGATTTGCCAGAAATCTAAGCTATCATCTTCCTTCTTTATTTATTTAATCTATGTTTTATTTTTGAGTATTTATGCATGCATTGAGGACAATGCTCCTCTCGAGTTTGGGGGGGGGGGGAATTAGTCCTAATTTGTATCTTCTTTATTTATTTTCTGTTTTCATTACATGTAGTTGCATAGTTAGAAGCATTTAGGACCAATAGTGTAACTGTCTTTATTTAACATAGAAGGGAAATTTTAGTTTGAAAAAAAATTGAGTATCCTTTACCCGTCTAGGCAGACTACCTGCCGAAACAGCAACCTTAGCATGACTTTGGAAGTATTTAGAATCCAACTATGTTCTGAACTTTAAGAAACACCCTTTGTGACTGGATTGATTTTAGGACTTCTAGGAAACTTAGGTAATTCACTTAGTAAACTTGGGTAGAACTTAAAGTAATTAGAAACCAAGTATATTATAGAGGTGCCCAAAACTGGCTAGGGTAGGCTAGAGATGCCCGAAATAGGCTCTAGTCAGGTGCATATATATAAAAAAACAAACACACACCTAACGTTGGCTCTAGTAACTTTGAAGAAACCCAAGGAAATGAAGGTGCTTTGCTGGAGTTTACTTAGAAGCCGAAGAATCATTCTAGTCACAAGACCCGCACACACTCACGAGACACATAGTTCGGTTCCAGGTAAGTCCAATTTCATTCGAAGGGTTGCTGTCAAGCGTGTAGCCGCACGGTATGTAATGGTCGCTCAAGGTATTTTTAAGCTAAGTTTTCCTACGATTTTAAGTTTTGGCATGTTACTATTAGATTGCATTGCTTGAGGATAAGCAATAGTTCGAGTTTGGGGCGTGTTAAGTGTGAAAAGGTACTAGATTTTAGGCCTATGATAGCTCAATTATTGTTAGACTTAAGCCCATTTTAGTTGCATAATTAGGTAAACATACTCAAAAACTGCATAGATTAGATACTCTGCCCTACTTGATGAATTTCACTATTTTTTATCTATAAAAGATACTGCTCAGGTATATGTTTCACTGTGCGCAGGTACCTGCCCAGACAGACAATGCCGAGGCAGCTATGAGGGCAGAATGAAGGAGCTGAACACTCGAGGGACGATGCTGATGAACCTGCTGGAGAGCTGATCAGACTAGGCCACAAAGGAGAAACTCATAAGAAGGAGCCTTATTGAGCCATTCACACAGACACAAACCTCTACCGAGGCAGCATATGTTGTGCCACCGAGGCAGCATCCCAAGGTAGCTAAAACATGCAAAGTGGTATGCGATTGGAAGAACACATCAAGCCAAATTTTTAGAGACAAGTTGCATGTATATCGAAGCCTAAAAGCCTAAGAAAAGCCATGGTCAAAGCTCGAGGAATTTGAAGTCAACCGGGAGTCAAGCTTGGATTAAATGAATATTTAATTATAGTTTAATCTTTTTAAGAAATCTACTTTAATTCCAACTTGTACTCTAGTCCTTTAACCAACTTTGAGTAGGCCAAGGCTTATATATATGGCCTCTTAGTCGACTAGAGGGGATATCGAGATTCCTTAGACCAAAAAACCCTAGTGCTTCCATTCATCCATCATGTTCTAAACCTTTCCTAGGGCTAAGGGTTGGTTTTGTTGAGTAGTTGTGAGAGATTTTTTGTATTCATTTAGGTTTTTAGTGTTTGTAATAAAATTTCAAAGTTTGTTTACTCTTGGCATTGTTCTTGTTTGCAATCAAATCGGGAGAGGAGAGAGCAATTATCAATTTGTCTAATATCAAGAGAGTTGGACTCACAAAATGAGTAAACATGATTTTATCCAACTTGTGTTGAATTTACTTTGGCTTAAGGATAAGTTAGAAGTTCAGCGGCTAAAGGAGGCTTAAGAATTGGTTGGTGTTCATCCCTAGATTCACGTCGGGAGGTATTATCAAGACGTGTTCGCCAATAGTACTTCGACTTAGGGATAAGGAGGAGTTATTGAAGGAAGCCTTGCCGAACTTTGAAGCATCACTCAGCCGCCCGGGCAGCACATCACGTTCTGTTGCGCCGGGTTATCTGCCAAGGCATCACCTTGACAGCGGAGTCGATTTTGCAGCACTTGAACCAAGACGGAACATTCAAAATCCACACTACAACACACTCCAATACCAGCCCATTCTCTCAATCTGAATTCTCAATCCTTTAATTCACTTGCTTTTTGTTTTAATCAAATCAATTCAAATCCCAACTAAATTGTGTTTTACTTTTCCTTGTGCAGGAATTTAAACATTAAAGCAACTTCCAATCCTTGTGGAGACGATATCTTAAATACTATAACTTGGTAGCAGTGTACACTTGCACTCAATTTAGAGAAGTCATTTACTCTCTGCACATGCTCTCCCAAATTTACCTTCTCGTGACCAGTCAATCTCCTCTTTGTGGTGCAAAGCTCTTTTAAAAATCGAGCATACCTTGGCACTTGTCGGTTTACTTCTAGGAGAGGTATGTTGACTTGTACTTTTTGGAACAACTCTAAGATTTCCTTCTCTTCGGCTCTTTTGTCACGCCTTATCAATCTCGATGGGAAGGGTGGTGCAATTTCATGAGAAAGAGGAAGAGAAGGTGGTGGCGATGAAGATGTACCATGGAAGTTGGAAGGTGGCGTTTCCCTCCCCTTCTTGGCCCGTGCGACATTCTCTTCTGGCACGCGTCTAAGATTTCCTTCTCTTCAGCTCTTTTGTCACGCCTTATCAATCTCGATGGGAAGGGTGGTGCAATTTCATGAGAAAGAGGAAGAGAAGGTGGTGGCGATGAAAATGTACCTTGGAAGTTGGAAGGTGGCGTTTCCCTCCCCTTCTTGGCCCGTGCGGCATTCTCTTCTGGCACATCAAAGTTGACAACGGTTCCACTTTTGAGGGTGATAGCACTAACGTTCTCTCTCGGATTTGACTCCGTTTGATAAGGAAGTCTTCCATGCGATTCTAGTCTCCCCACGGTTTGAGCCAACTGGGACATTTGTTTGTGCAAATCTTGTAGGTGGGACTCGGTGTGGTTTTGAAACTTCTCTTGAGATATTGCCAACTGTTTAACGATGGATTCCAATGATGAATTCGTTTGCTGATATTGTTGTTGGGTGGGTTGTCTCTACTGGTATGGTTGGCTCTGCCTTTGATTTTGAGCATAACTGAAGTTCGGATGATCTTTTCAACCTGGATTATACGAGTTCGCGTTGGGGTTGTATTGTCTTTGTGGAGGTCCTGGAAAATTCCTTATGGCATTCACTTGTGCAGTGTCCTCTTATTGCATCACCGGACAACAGTTCGTCGGATGCTCTAGGCTAGTACATATCCCACAAAGCCTGGCTGCAATTCTTTGATCTGCAACAAGAGATTGAACAATATCAGCTAATTTATCAATTTTGTTTTCTACCAAAACGGTACTTACCTCGTGAACACGTCGAGATGGTTCACTTGAAGGGTGAAATCGTTGCGAGTTCGCGGCCATAATAGATATTAAGGTCCTTGCCGCAGTCAGAGTCATGTTAACAAGTGCTCCTCCGCTTGCTGCATCAACCACTTTCATGTCCATAGGCGTTAATCCTTTATAGAAATATTGGAGAAGCGTTTTTTCAAACAATCCGTGTTGCGGACAGTTTGCGCATAGTATTTTGAAACGCTCCCATTAGTCGTATAAAGATTCAGTATCTTTTTGTCGAATACTCAAGATACTTCGCCTTAGCTCGCTTGCCTTAGATGCTGAAAAAAACCTGTCAAAAAAGGCGAGCCATGTCAGTTCAAGTTGTAACCGAGTTAGAGGGTAGATCAAATAGCCAATCCTTGGCAATATCCGCTAGAGAAACGGGAAAGACGCGAAGTTTTATTTGATATTCAGAGATTCCCTGTTGTTTTGTGCTTAGACAAACCATGTGAAATTCCTTTATATGTTTTTGTGGATTTTCACTACCGTGATAGGTTGGTAAAAGGTGTGTTAAACCTGTCTTGAGCGCGAATAGTGTCTCGCCATTCGGGAATGTTATGCACATCGGCTGGTTATCATTAGGATTCGCAGTCAGTTTTCGAATAGTTTGGTCGTTGTCTCCCATCAGAACTGGTTCTTCGTTTGTGTGGTCAAAATGTGATTCTGCTTCAGATGTTATTTCTAGATCACATTCTAGTCGTTGTTTTCACTGTCTTTACTTCTTTTCCCGAAGTGTCTGGGCGTGCAATCTTCGGGCATATGCTTCGATTTCCGGGTTATAGTATGCTTGTTCTCCCGGATTCTCCTAGTCATAAATCAAACAAAACAATTCAGTAATTTTGCTGAAGTCCCCAGCAACAGCGCCAATTTGACACCCGTCGTTTTTTGCGTCAAAATAATTGCTTCTTCTCAAATAATAAATAAAGGAAATTAAGCGTAGTAAGAGGAAGTAAGGGTCGATCCCACATCGACTAAGAAACCTTCTTGATTTATGCTTGTTTAATCTCTGAGCCAAGAAGAGAGTTGAATAATATTTAAGTGAAGATGGGGATTTGAGGATAAAGGTAAGAAAATAAGGAGATTATAAATGAGATTAAAAGGAGATAGATTCAGTATTGTGTAAGTCAGCCTTAGGCTTTTGCTTTGACTTAGTTTCCTCGGATCATCGAAAAGGGTCTTTTTTTACTTTAGGGTTCACGTGGTTACTTGTCTACAAGGACCAATCCTTGTGACTATGCTTTGTATACCGAATACCCAAGTGCAATCTTTGATATCGGTTTTGTAAATTGATCTAACCAACAACAATGTTGTAGATAAAAGCGTTTAAGTTCGTAAAAGATTGACTCAGATTATGTTGTTTCAATAATAATTGATTCCGATCTCAGCTTCCTCTTAGCAAACAATTTTGCTAAGTGTGTTCCCAGAAAGTCGAATGTGCTTCAATAACTCGATTCTTCCTCCCACATATTTAACCAAAACAACATCTTGACCAACGTCAATCTTTGGTTTTGAAATCGTTTTGATTTTGAAAATAAGCTCAGAAAACTGAGAGAGATACCCGAAATTGGTTAAGTGCTTTTCAATCCTCACGTTGGAATTGAGTCATCGCTTTTGCCCTCGGCTTGAAAGGAAATTAGCTAAGCATGATTATGGAAAAATTCATACTTAGCATTTTTCAAAGTAAAATAGGAAAACTAGAAAGCAAAGAATTTAAAGAAAGGAAATTTTTATAGAACTCAAAAGTGCCTTTCCAGAGTTCTTAAGGAGTCAAGAAAATTTAGAAGAACTCGACCTTTCAAATAACAGAATAAGTGATGCAGTACCAAACTGGGTGTGGAAGAAAAGTTTAAGTTCTATGAATCTTTCTAATAACCATCTCTCATCTTTGGACCAACTTTTGTCCAACCAGAGTTTAACTTCTTCTAAAGCCTATTTGCCTTCACCTATTTGTCGTGTGAGTCAACTTTACACTTTCGATGCATCCCATAACAATTTGAGCGGCCCAATTCCAAATTGCTTAGGCAGTTTGAGTGCTCTCGAATTTTTGGATCTTCATGGAAATAACTTCAGTGGAGTCATGCCAGGTTTTTCAAAAGCAAACCAACTATGGTTTCTCAAGTGAGAATAGATTGGAAGAAAAGATGCCAAGATCATTGGTTGAATGCACTCAGCTTCAAGTTTTATATGTGTGAAACAACATGATGAATTATACATTCCCTTTTTGGTTGGAGAAATTGCCTAATTTGACAGTTCTAATATTGAGGGGGAATAGATTTTATGGTCAAATTGAGCATTTCAAAAATAAATTTGTTTCCCCAAGTTTGTATGTGTTAGACGTTGCTTCTAACAAATTCCCTGGAGAACTATCCATCGATTTCCTTACTGCCACTCAACTAAGGTCGCTAAAAATTGGTGGGAATAAATTTGAAGGAAAGCTCCCGGCATCATTAGTCAATTACACAAAACTTGAGGTTTTGGACATTGGAAACAATATGGTTCATGATACTTTCCAATTTTGGTTAGAGAAGTTTCCTTCCTTGAAGGTTCTTGATCTACGAGCAAACATATTTTATGGTACAATTACAACATTTGATGCTGATAGTGTTTTTCCAAAGTTGCGCATATTGGACATTGCTTCCAATAATTTTTCAGGTGAGCTAACCATCGACTTTTTGCAAATCTGAAGGCGATGGTGATGATAACCGATGGCGACAAAGCTAAACTGGATTACATCGGAGAGCAGTACTATCAGGACTCTGTGACGATTGTAAGCAAAGGGGTTGAATTGTTTTACGAGAAAGTCTTGGCCATTCTTACTTGTCTTGACATTTCCAACAATAGTTACCACGAGAGAATACCAGAAGAAATAGACGTACTCAAGTCACTCAAAGTGCTAAACTTATCCGGCGAGATCCTTGTTAAGGTTTGGAAACCTTGGAGATAAGAGGAAGATGGGAAAGAGAGAACAGTACTCTCACTATTTTATTGATAAACCCATAATATCTCAAAACGAAACTGGGTGAGATTTATACAAGGAGATTAGAGAATTAGCTAGGTAACGGGAAACTAACAACTTCCTAACCGTCATCGCTGAGTCAGCTCAATCTCAACGACCTTTACAGAATGACTAACAACCTTACCTAGACTAGAGTCATAACATTCCCCCTACATTACCAAGCTTCAAACGCCTTGCTGTTTGTTGAGAGCTTCACTGGAAGGAAGAACCTGACCTGCACACAAGACCAAAAACAAAGAAACACAAGGACCATAAAAGAAACAACTTGTAGAAACAACCTTTTAAGTATCAGGTTCGGTAGTGAAGGAAAGAACAACCAACTTGTTCCGAAATCTAGAGAATAGAGCTGCAGACAAAGGTTTAGTCATAATGTCTGCCACTTGTTCGAAAGTAGGAACTTCATTGACCAATAATTTCCGAGCAGTAACTTTTTCACGAACAAAGTATAAATCAAGCTCAACATGCTTGAACTTAGAGTGCAGGACTGGATTTGCCGAAACAGCTAAAACACTAGAGTTATCACACCACAAGACTGGTGTGCCATCGAAATTAATATGAAGCTTTTGAAGCGGAGATTGAAGCCACAAAATCTCAGTCGTAGCACAAGCCACAGCACGATACTCAGCTTCTGCTGTAGATCGTGAGACAACCGACTACTTTTTACACCCCCAAGAAACAGGATTACCACCAAAATAATAAACAGAACCCTGTAGTGGAGCGCCTATCATCCAAATCAGACCCCCAATTTGCATCCGCGAAAGCCACGATATCCAACCTTGAGGCAACAGTAAAACAGAGACCATACTCAATGGTACCTTGAAGATACCGTAGTATCCGTTTGACAGCTTGAAAATGAGTGTCCAACGAATTTTGCATAAACTAACAAACTCGATTCACATCAAAGGCTATGTTCGATCTTGTAATGACTATATACTGCAAGGCTCCAACAATGCTTCTATACTCTGTCACAGTTTCTAAGGGACTGCCAACAGTGGTAGACAAATTACAACTAGAGATCATTGGAGTAGGCAAACCCTTGGCATTAAGCAAACCACTCCTCGACAAAAGTTCACGAATATACTTATGTTGACTCAGAACCAAACCACCATTCTCATGACGAACCTCAATTCCCAGAAAATAATCCAGTATTCCTAAATCTTTCAACGAAAATTTCCTATTTAAATCATCAATTACTTGCTGAACTTTACACTTATCACTTCTTGTTACTATAATATCGTCGACGTAAACAAGTAGATAAACACTATTGCCTTCTAAGATACGAATAAACAGAGATGAAACTGATTTAGACAATACAAAGCCTACAGATTGAAGATATTTACCACGCCCTTGGGGCTTGCTTCAAACCATAAATTGTTTTATTTAGTTTGCAGACTAACCTTTTCTTGTCTCCTTGTTCATAACCAGAGGGCTGTGTCGTATAGACTTCCTCAACAAGGTCCCCGTTGAGAAATGCACTGTTGATGTCAACTTGACGAAGAACCCATCCTTTTGACACAGCTACAGAGAGAATGGTCCTCACAGTTGCAGGTTCGATGACGGGGCTAAACGTCTCTTGAAAATCAAACCATGCTTGCTGGAGATACCCTTTCACGACAAGTCTCGCCTTGTACCTTGATACCGAGCCATCATCATTCTTTTTAACTTTAAAGATCCATTTGCAACCAACGGATGTCTTGTTGGGAGGCAACTCAACAATCGTCCAGGAATGATTTCGAATGAGGGCATCATATTCTTCCTGAGCAGCGTGCCTCCAGTGATCACTCTGCATGGCTTCACGAATGTTTTAGGGTTTGGTATCCCCAGACAAAAAGGAACCTAAACTCGTAGTGTACACTTTGGGTTTGCGTATACCATTCTTCCCTCGCGTCATCATTGGATGTTGATTTGTGGTAACGACGCGACCATCGTTACTCGGAGATAACAGAGGAGAGACTTCATCGGAGATAGAATTATCCAAATCAGCAAGTGAAGGAGAAACACCAGAACTTGACAATGCTTCTAACGCTGGTTCAAAATCAGACCGCACCTCGATGTCAGTAACTCGTGGCAGAGAGGAATTCGAAGAAACTAAAGGCTCAGGATCAAGAGACGAAGGAGAAGAAAAATTAGGATGAGCAGATTGCGCAGGTGCAGGGGAAGAAGCAGAGGCACACCCAGCATCTTGCGCCGCTTGCTCTTCGGCAAGACCCTGACGCAAAAGAAGAGACGACTGTCTACCCTCATTTACCAACTCAGACTCATTAAGCAAACCGGAATCACCTAACCAAACAGGCTGACCCAACTGACGATGGCAGGCCTCATTCGCATCTGAGCCCAGTGAAGTGTCACCACCCAAGTGAGGATGACAAGCCTTATTCGCATCTGAGCCCAGTGGATTGGTACAACCCAAGCCTACTGGGGCAGCACTATCACATGGACCAAGCTGTGACCCATCCGGGATCACCACTGGTTCTGCAGTAGCCAATCGTGAAGAATTCATGTCAACCGGACGTGTTGAAGTAGAAACAAGACTCTCACTGGACTGAGACAGAACATGTTGAGGTAGCGGACCAGATTCCTTATAGCCTTGAGATTGATTGGGGAGCAACGAGTCTGGAGACACAAGAAACATAGAAAATCCATTTGTACCACGTGTGCTATGTTGATCAAGCCTCGTCCCTAGCTTCTTCGAATTCATGCTAGCATTTGTGACCAAAGGAAACACACTCTCATAAAAAATCACATGACGAGATACCAAAATTTTACCATCATCATCCAAACATTTGTAAACTTTGTGTGCAGGACTATAGCCCACAAACACACATTGTTTCGACCTGAACTCAAGTTTGTGACGATTAAAAGGCCTTATGAGGGGAAAACAAGCACAACCAAATGCACGTAAAACCTCATAATTTGGCTTTTGTTTGTACAACACTTCATACGGGGAACACCCTTTTAAGACAGAGGTAAGTAACCTATTTATTAAAAATACCGATGTCACAAACGCATGACTCCAAAATTTTAAGGCTAAGCCTGCTTGAGCAAGAAGTGTCAATCCTATTTCAACAATGTGCTGATGATTCCGTTCGGCTTTGCCATTTTGCTTCGATGTACTAGGACACGGAACTCTATGAAGAATCTCATGTGCACTCAACCAAGAAGCCATCACTTTATACTCACCACCACCGTCAGTCTGAAACGCTTTAACATTATATCCATATTGAACTTGAACCATCTTTTTAAAATTAACAAAGCATTGAAAAACATCTGATTTCCTTTTAAGGAGATACATCCAAGTAAAACGGCTAAAAACATCAATAAAGGAAATATAGTAAAAGAAACCATCTGAAGTAGTGTGAACTGGTTCCCAAACATTAGAAACAACAAGACCAAATGGAGAATCATACTGAGTAGTAGACAACAAAAAGGCAATTTATGAGCTTTTCCTTGTATACAAGAAGAACAAACACGAGACAGCTTATTGTCACTAGCTACAATATTTCACAAACGCAAAGCACTTTTAAGCACATCCAACGAAGGATGACCCAAGCGTTGATGCCACACTTCTAAGGGTAAACTCAATGCCTTATATGCAACACCAACACATGTTTCGGGCACCACTTTATTTGCAACAGGAAGAGCAGCACCATCTTGTAAACCAGCAGAGGAATTCAATTCATACAATCCTTCAGGAGTGAGCTTCCCCTCCAACAAAATTTCCCTGCTCTGAACATCCTTAACAAAGCACTTATGAGGATGAAACTCAAAGAAAACATCATTATCACGGGCAAATTGAGACACGGACAATAAATTCCTTTTAATGGCAGGCACACACAACAAATTACGAAGGCAAAGGACCTATTTGGAGCAGCTAGATGACCTAGACCAATACGAGTTATTTTAACCTCATCACCATTGCCCATGAGTAAAGAATACATACCTATATACGCCACATCTGACTGAAGGTTGGACCTGTCACTCGTGATATGATGTGTTGCACCTGAGTTTGGGTACCACACCACATCCCTGGAAGTAGATGCACCATTGTTACTTCCTGCCGGAGAGAATGAATTGACCATAAACTGACCAGGAGCTGAGGGAAGATATTGTGGTTGTTGCACCATTATTGGAGTAGAGACAGCCTTAATGAAATTGGCACCTAAGGGAATCGAACCAGGCGAGACAAAGGATTGCACAAAAGAAGCATTGCCAACAGGAACACCATTAGAGAACATATGATTATGTGCATGTGCAGGAGGTTGAGAAAAATTAGGGACAAGAGACTCGAGCTGAGAACCAAAACTAGAATGGTTCAAATTGTCAGAAGTGTGAGAGATGCCTCAAGAGTTATCATCCCCGGCTGTTACACCAGGATAGTTGCTATCAAATCTGTACCAGCATTTTTGAACTAGATGTCTATAACATCCACAAAGTTGACATTGAGGTCGATTGGATCCAAAACGACCCCTTCCTCGCCCTCGAAAGCTATTTGTACCACGTTGAAATCTCGAGAATGTACCCAAATTCTGACTGTGAAATTGATCATCACCAAAACATTCTTTATTACATAGAGTATCATCCTTGGACGCTTAAGGTTTAGCACCAGAACGAGTGGCTACATTAGCTTGAATAGTAAGTCCTTCAACCATGAATTCTTGTTGCCTAACCTCGCAATCAAACACCATTTTAGATAGACTCTCAAGAGTTAGAGATTCTCGAGAAGCAACTGTGATTACACTTTCAAATTCAGCCGTTAATCCAGCCAAGACCACACTCACCTATTCTTGCTCCGAAACGGGATTTCCAGAAGCACCCAACATATCACAGAGAAGTTTGATCTTGGCCAGGTAATCACTAACAGATAATCCTCTCTTCCTCCGAGAGTGAAGATTGTGACGCAAAGAAGAAATCTTGGCTGAAGACTTGGCACCAAACCTCTTGGCCAAGGCATCCCAAATTGAGCGAGCAGTGGTCAGCCCAGTGAGGTATGGAAGCACATCATGACCAATCGTGGACAAAAGCCACGAAGCAAGCAATTTGTCTTGTTTCAAGTAAGTAAGGAAAATAGGATTAATCACAGACTGCCCTGAATCACCAATAACATTCTGTTCAGGAACTCTATGATCAGAGAGAAAGGACACGAGACCATATCCTTCAACAATCAACGTAACTTGATGCTTCCAAAGAACATATGTGTTTTCACTGAGCTTAACGGTGTCAAGTTTAGGGAGTTGTTGAACCGTACACATGCTCGAGTCAATCGTGAGAGAAAGAGGAATGGAACTTGAACTCGCTGGATTATCAAGAGTCATATTGCAACCAGGAAAAAGAAAATTTCACAAAGGCGCAAGCAAAGAGATCAGACCAGTCACGATAACCTTCACAGAGGCATATCACCAAACAGTTTATGTGCACCAAACAGAGTACCAAAAGGACGATCAGATTTGCAAGACTCCAAACACTAAGAAGCAATCACAAGAAATATAGACGCAAAGAAACAAGTGCAGAGCAATCGCAAGGTTATGATGTCTCTAAGATTTATGAAGCATCAAAGAAACACAATCATTGACCTAAGGATTATCTACAAATTACTTGTATGTTCTTCTACAATCACATGAACCAGACGTCCTCATGACACAACAGATAATCCGCATTAAAGATCAGAGAATTGATGTAAAGATTGAAGCCAAGTGAGTACATAAATCTTACCAAAAACAAGTTGAGCTTACCACAACTTGGAAATTGATTATTGAGTCATCCGCTCAATCCACACTCATAGTCTGAAATGATCTAAGATCTCGATGCACTTGCAAATGAACAAGATTAGAAGTCTTGAGGTGAACGCAGCCGAACACGAGAAACCAACAGGAAAAAGAAAGAGCGGAAGATGAGAAGCAAGAACGAACCAGTAAACAACACCAGGATCAACAATGGCGAATGATACCATGTTAAGGTTTGGAAACCTTAGAGATAAGAGGAAGATGGGAAAGAGAGAACAATACTCTTGCTATTTTATTGATAAACCCATAATATCTCAAAACGAGACTAGGTGAGATTTATACAAGGAGATGAGAGAATTAGCTAGGTAACAGGAAACTAACAACTTCCTAACCGTCACCGCTGACTCAGCTCAATCTCAACGACCTTTACAGAATGACTAGCAACCTTACCTAGACTAGAGTCATAACAATCCCATCAGCACTTGATAACCTAAAAGACCTTGAGTCTTTGGATCTCTCACAGAACAAGCTCTCGGGGAAGATTCCTCCACAGCTTGCAACTCTAACTTTTCTTGCAGCATTGAACTAACTTGAAGGGATCATACCACAAAGCAACCAATTAGTTACATTTACAAATAATTCTTACCAGGGGAACCCAACATTATGTGGGCCACCATTAACAAGGAAATGCAATGAAGTTGATCTTCCAATGCCACCTCCTCTAGGGGAAAATGAAGAAGATACATGGTTAGATGCTATGTCTACTTGGCAAATTGCATTGGTAGGCTATGATAGTGGAATAGTCGTAGGGCTATGTAATGGATATACAGTGCTGAATGAGTTGGGAAACAAATGGGTTGACAAGTTCCAAAGGCACGGGAAAAGAAATAGATGAAGAAGAACCAGGTGACTCCTTTCAAAATCATCAGGTATGTATTTCCTTTTTAAACTATAGTTTTTCTAAACCGAAGAGATAGTTGTTGTAAATTGCGATGCATATATTCTCTTGAATTTACGTAGCTGGCCTATATTTTTCTTGCAGGATGAACTTTGAACAGGGCGTATGCTGCCACAACTCTCAATCTATTTCATTTTCATGCGTCCCATTATATTAGTATCTTTCATTTCTTCATTGTACATATTTGAGGTTGGAAGAGGTTGAACTTGTCATTTGGAACTAGGAGTCCAATAATCTATCAATGATGATCCAACTTTTTCTATGTCAGGAGCTTTCACTGTTTTATATATGCACTTATATATCAATATTTTCAGCCCCTTTTCCCTTATTCTCATGATGATCCAACAATTGTGACATAAATGGTACCGAAACATTCTCCTTTCTACCCTTTATTCTTTTTAGTTTTGTTTTCATCAAAATTCCCTCGAAATCAACAAAACTCAAAATAATATTTAAACCTTAGTTTATTTTGATCTACAATCTCCATCTGATCAACATGGAATCACGATATATTATTTTATCATCCTTCTCGACCTACCCATCGTTCGAATTTAAAAAAAATACTCTAACATTAGTGAATCAAAGGGAGTCCGAATATTTGGGTTTGAGGGGAAAGTTTTAGATTTTTTTGCATAAATTTACCAAAAAAATCAAATGATGTTAAAGACTAAACGAACAAGTGACCATGTTGAATGAAATTTAAAAGTTGAGTGATGAAAGTAAAATAATTTAAAATTAAGTGACCAAAAGAGAAATACATTCAAAATTAAATGACCAAAAAACGTAGTTTATCCGTATTAGCCGGAAGTATTGACCGGGCAAAAACACTGAAATAAATAAAATGGGAAAAAAATAAAGACGTAAAGCAATTTCATAGTCCAGGAATAATTGGACCAGCTGTATATTAGCTGATCCAATAAGAAAGTTGTTATAACTATTACGGGTTGTAATTGTTTGGGCTAAGTTTGGGTTATTATAAATACCCAATAGTTGTTTAAGGAAAGATCGCCTAAACATTATCAGAAATATAATACATAATACAATCATTCTTCAATCTTCTCTGCTAATGGAACAAGAGCAAGGTAGATTTCTTTTAATTATTATCGATGAAACATGTTAAAATATATATTAGTTAGTTTTAAGTCAGTTTTATCCAGCTGTAATTCTTGTTTTATTTTCTTTATTAGTACATAGGTATTATTTGTAAATAAGAAAAACAATTAAGTTGAATATACTTTTAATTCCCGTTTAATAAAACTTTCCCCTTTTCCCTCTCAATCGTCCAAACCCTAGAAATCCCTAAAGTTTCGACTTCAACATGGTATCAGATGGTTCCTCCGCCTCCTCTGCCGACGGCCGTTCTTTCAAGAATGATGATCCGGCCAGTGAGTTTTATATCCATTCGAATGAGAATCTGTCCTTGATTCTCACTTCGGCGTTGCTGGAAAGTGGTAACTATCATTCTTGGGCGCGTTTGATGCGCATGTCTCTGATCTCCAAGAATAAGTTTGGGTTCGTTGACGGGACGATTAAGGAGCCTAGCTCGATAGATCCGACGTATACGGCCTGGGTTAAGTGCAATAACCTGGTGCTTCCGTGGCTTCAGCGGGCGTTGACTCCGGACATCGCTCAAAACGTTTTGTGGATTGACACTGCATCTGAGTTGTGGCAAGATCTGTACGACCGATTCAATCAAGATGATCTGATGCGGATCTCCGATCTTCTTCAGGAGTTTTACTCCCTGCAACAAGGTAACTCCACTGTTACCGTTTATCATACGCATCTGAAAAGAATCTGGGATGAAATTTGTAATTTTCGCCTTCTTAAATCCTGTAGGTGTGATGCTATTAAGTATCGTAAGCAAGACTTCTTGATTCGTTTTCTTCGAGGTCTTAATGAAGGTTTTTCTGTTCCTAAGTCCCAACTGCTGATGATGAAACCCTTCCCCTCTTTTAATGAGGTTTTCTCGACTGTAATACAACATGAAAGATCTTTAGTGTCTGTTGAATCGAATGTTTTCTTAGCTAATAGGTTTTCTTAGTCAAAAAACTCTTCTGAATCTAGGCTTGATCGGTTTTCTGGTCAGTCATCTCAAAAACCTGGTTTCAATAATAAAAGACCTTTATGTGTGTTTTGTGGCCTCTATGGTCACACTGTCGAAAAATGCTACAAAAAGCATGGTTATCCGCCATGGTACAAAAATAAGACTCAGTTTAGTAGAGCTAATCAGGTTGAAATTCATGCCACTGAAAATTCTAGTCCTAGTTCTCATCATGTGATGTTCACTAAGGAGCAGTATGAAAACTTACTTGGTTTATTGCAAGAGAGAAATTTGGCTAATGTCTCAGCCTTGTATGTTGGTCAAACTGCTAAGGTCAATGCTTTGTCCTCTACTTTTGACATTCAGACTGAGAGCACAGGTATGGTTCTCAACTGTAATTTTTTAGATTCATCACCTTGGATCTTAGATTCTGGTGCTACAGACCATATAATCAATTCCTTGCATTATTTTGATAGTTATTATGTTGTTACTGATAAATATGTTCGTTTGCCTAATAATGAATTAGTTGTTGTAACACATACAGGGACTGTTAAGATTAATTCTTTTCTAGTTCTTGAAAATGTTTTTCATATACCTAAATTTGATTTTAATCTTGTTTCTGTTTCACAATTAACCAAAACTAATTCTATTTCTTTGTTTTTCTCTTCTGATTTTTGTTGCTTACAGGACATGCATACCTAGAAGATGATTGGTTCAGCTAAGAAAATTGCTGGTTTATACCATTTAGAGGTTTCTGCAATTGGTTTGAATTCTAAACATGCTTCTACTGTTTGTGTTTCTGTTTCTGCAAAAATCTGGCATTGTAGATTAGGACATCCTTCTCTACAGAGGATGAAATTCTTTTCTGAACAGTTTAATAATAAAATCCCTGTCACTTCTCATTCTGATCATTCTAATTGTGATGTGTGTCATTTTGCTAAGCAAAAATGTCTTGCTTTTCCTATTAGTTCTTCAATTTCATTTCAGATTATGTCTTTGATCTTATACATCTTGATATTTGGGGGCCATTTCCTGTAAAGAGTGGTTATGGTCATAGTTATTTTCTGACTGTTGTAGATGATAAAAGCAGATATGTTTGGATTTTTCCAATGAAATTGAAATCTGAAGTTAGAGATTTAATAATGCAGTTTTATAAATATGTTGAAACACAGTTTTCAAAAAGAATCAAATGCATCAAAACTGATAATGCTAAAGAATTCGAAATGCATGATTTTTTCAAAGCACATGGCATACTGCATCAAAATTCTTGTGTGCATACCCCTCAACAAAATAGTATTGTTGAGAGGAAGAATCAGCATTTGTTATCTGTGGCTAGAGCTTTGAGTTTTCAAGCTGGTCTTCCTTTAATTTTTTGGATTGACTATATTTTGCATTATGCATTTTTTATCAACATAACACCTAGTCCAGTTTTAAGTAATAAATCACCCTTTGAAGTTATTTTTTGCAAAACACCTAAGCTTGATTATCTTAGAGTTTTTGGATGTGTTGCTTATGCTTCTGTGTTGCCTAAACCAAAGACTAAGTTTCATCCAAGAACAATTAAATGTGTATTTTTAGGAATCCCTAAAAATATTAAAGGTTATAGGTTACTGGACATTGAAAATAAGACTATCTTTGTTTCTAGGGATGTTTCTTTTCTAGAAGATCAGTTTCATTTTAAAAATGTTACAAAATCTAATTCTTCTCAAATTGTTTATCCAACTTATGATCATAATCTTTCTGTTGATGATCACATTAAGAATGATCCTCTTCACTTTGATATTAATCCTCAAAGTAACCAAGGTTTGGATTCTAATTCACAAGATGATTTGCATAATAATCTTGAATTTGTCAATAATAGTGATTCAGATAATGTTGATTCCACAAGTAAAGGAGTTTGTTTGCCGGCTCATAATGCCTCTGTTCCACCACAACATATGTCATCAAGGCCAACTAGAAGTGTTAGGCTTCCTAAAAAATTCAAAGACTTTAATGTCACTCTTCCTGGTTCAAGGTCATCTCCTCATACTCTTAACACTGTTTTTTCTTATGATAATCTTTCTTCTGCCTACTATAGCTATGTTAATAATGCTTGTATTCTTTCTGAACCCCGAACTTATAAACAAGCATTTAATTTTGACTGTTGGAAGAAAGCAATGGAAGAAGAAATTAAAGCCTTAGAAGCTAATAAAACATGGGAGCTTGTTAAGTTGCCACCAGATAAAACTACCATAGGATGTAAATGGGTTTTTAAAACCAAATTAAAAGTTGAAGGCACCCTAGAAAGATATAAAGCTAGACTTGTAGCTAAGGGTTATACTCAGCAAGCTGGGGTAGACTTCCTAGATACTTTTAGTCCAGTCGCTAAAATCACAACTATTAGAGTTCTTCTTGTTGTTGCTGCTTCTAAAAATTGGAAATTACAGCAACTGGACATTAATAATGCCTTCCTTCATGGTTTCTTAAATGAAGAGGTTTATATGGAACCTTCACCTGGCTTTCCTGTTTCTGATCCTAGTCTAGTCTGTAAATTAACTAAAAGTCTCTATGGACTTAAGCAGGCTAGTAGACAGTGGAACACAAGGTTAACTCAAGCTTTAATTTCTAAAGGTTTCTTACAAGCTTCTGCAGATTCTTCTTTGTTTGTAAAAGGATCTAATGATGACTTTATTGCTCTTGTTGTTTATGTCGATGACATAATCCTAGCTGGTCCAAATCAGGTCCTTATAAATGAAATTAAATCCTTTCTACACGAGGCTTTTAAGATAAAGGACTTAGGTGACCTTAAATACTTTCTAGGCCTTGAAGTAGCTCGATCTAGTAAAGGCATTAACCTTTGTCAACATAAATATGTATTAGACTTGCTTGAAGAAACTGACTTTTTGAGTGCTAAACCTGTCTCTACTCCTCTTCTTGTTAAGCCTAAGATATCTAAGAATGATGGTATTCCCTTGTCTGACATTACACCATATCGAAGGCTTATTGGTAAATTGTTATACTTAACTAATACCAGACCAGACATATCATTTGTTGTGCAACAACTTTCGCAATTTATTTCTTGTCCTACTGATGTTCATCTTACAACAGCCCATAGAGTCCTTCGATACCTTAAGGGTACCCCAGGGCAAGGCTTGTTCTTTCCTGCAGAAAATGAAATTAAGATCAATGCCTTTTCTGATTCAGATTGGGCCTCTTGTCTTGACTCTCATAAGTCTGTTACTGGTTTTTGTGTGTTTTTGGGTACATCATTAGTTTCCTGAAAATCAAAGAAACATCAAACGATTTTTCGATCATCAAGTGAAGCTGAGTATAGAGCTTTGGCTTCCGTATCCTGTGAAATCCAGTGGCTTCTATATCTTTTATCTAATTTACAAATTTCAATTCATTTTCCTGCAAACTTGTATTGTGATAATCTTTATGCCATTAAAATTGCAGAACATCTTGTGCATCATGAACGAACTAAACACATAGAGATTGATTGCCATTTGATTCGGGAGAAGATCAGTCAAGGGTTGATTACTTTGCTGCCTGTTACTACTCATCACCAGTTAGCAGATTGCTTCACAAAGCCTCTTCAACCTTCGTCTTTTCTTCCAGCAATTTCCAAGTTGGGCATCCAAAATATATATGCTCCAACTTGAGGGGGGCTGTTAAAATATATATTAGTTAGTTTTAAGTTACTTTTATCCAGCTGTAATTCTTGTTTTATTTTCTTTATTAGTATATAGGTATTATTTGTAAATAAGAAAAACAATTAAGTTGAATATACTTTTAATTCCCGTTTAATAAAACTTTCCCCTTTTCCCTCTCAATCGCCCAAACCCTAGAAATCCCTAAAGTCTCGACTTCAACAAAACACGTCAGATCTAAGTTGTCTTATATATTTTGGTACATATATATTTATGATTTGATCTAATTTGTACAAGTTTATGTGTAATGATCTAATTGTTATTATGATTTGATCTTGTACAGTTTGATAACTTGTATGGGTGTCGTCATTCTCTTCATGATGGTTTAATGAGAGCCACCGATGTCACGATTATCGACAAGGTTGTCGTCGTCTGTGGTTACAGTGATGTTGGAAAGGGTTGTTCTTCCGCCATGAAGCAATCCGGTGCTTGTGTCATTATGACCGATATCGATTAGATTTGCGCCCTTCAAGCTCTAATGGAAAGACTCCAGGTTCTTACTCTTGAAGACGTTCATTCGGAGGCTGATATATTTGTCACCACAACGGGTAACAAGGACATCATAATGGTTGATCACATGAAGAAGATGAAAAACAATGCCATCGTTTACAACATTGGCCTTTCTGACAACGAAATCGACATGTTAGCCCTTGAAAAGTATCTCGACATCAAACGAGTCACGATTAAGCCCCAAACCGATAGGTGGGTCATCCCCGAAACCAAGACAAGGATCATCGTGTTGGCCAAAGGTTGTCTCATGAACACATTATTTTTACACATTATCATATAATTGCACTAAGAACAAATTCTATAGGGTTAACCATTGTAGTATAATGGTTAATCGTGAACACCCCTAATATTTATAGGTATTGAGGTGGAGCTCGAGAGAGTGTGTTCGACTATGAAAGCGGTACAGTTGAATGGTTTAATCGTTTTTTTACTGCATTTATCACATGATTTGTGGTAGGTGTTTTGTTTGGGTGGGTGGAACTAGACTTGGTAAATTTGACCTGAGACCCGAAATCGACTCGAATACAATGACTTAAATTTGATTCGAAACTCGAAATAAATCAAATCGAACCAAAACCAACCCGAATTTTAGTTGAAGTGAGACTCGAACCAATTTTCAACTAAACTGAATAGACCCGAACTGATTTTTAACCGAATCGAATAGACCCGACTGACTTCACCGAATCGTAAGAAACCCAAAATAAAAAAATATATATTAAAATAAATAAAAAAAGATGGGAAGTGAAGTGTCACAACTCACCAAAAAATCAAATATACATGCTTTATAAAGTCATATATAGCGTGGAAAACCTAACTCGGCCTAAAAACCCGACTAAAACCGATGGATCCCTTATTAACTCGATATTGACCCGACCCGAAATCAACCGAACCAAAAATCAACCGACCCGATACCCGAACTGAAATCACCATAGACCCGAACTAAAATCGAACCAGACCCAAACTGACTTGAACCGAATGTAATCAGACTCGAAATGACCCGAACCGAACGACACGTTTACCACATCTAGTGAAAATTGATGGAGAAAATCATAATAGTTGCCATTGATGTAGGTCCAGCTTCGTTGCATCTGGTTCATCAATTAATTATCCAAAATGAAGCAATTTGCTTCAACTTTTTCCGTTCATGGTATATAAGAACCATATTTGAATGTTTATGTATATAAGATCCATTCATAATATATAAAAACTAGACAATTCTTGTACAAAAAATAGACAATTTGTGAATAACTCATTGTGCATTTTTATGGATTGTACATATATTATATATGCATGTCTTTAATGTAGAGAAAAAAAAACATTATTATCTATAATGTATAGCCGGTTCGTAGCTTTTTATTTTGATTTTTCCCAAATTTTCCCTAGAAAAGAATTCCATTAGAAAACCCAAACATTCAAAGCTTTCTGTTTTCCTCAATATCTCTACCTTATCAGTTTTCCAAGTGATTTTTACAAAGAATTACATTAGAAAACCCAAATTTTCCCTTGAAAAGAATTCGATTAGAAAACCATAGGAAATTTGTTGTCATCCTGTCTATCTCAACCAACTAAGAAAATTCCTTCCTTTTTCTTTATAATTACTATTTCCCTGCAATAACGATGGGGCATAAAGACTTTAGAAATTTGCATGCAATGCCAAAGACTAAAACTCCCACCAATAAAAAATCACATATAAAACACTTAATTATTGATTGATAAAAATATTTTAACAAAAATTAGTCATATAAAGCAAGTACAGATAAAAAAAAAATAGAGGGGACAAACGAGTCATTCGGATCGGGTTCGGTTCGGGTCATTTCAGATTGGGTCAGGTCCAGTTTTGACTACGTTCGGTTTCGGTTCGGGTCAGATCTTGACTGGTTCGATTTTAATTCGGGTCTATAGTGATTCAGGTTAGGTATTAGTCCAGACCGGGTCACATCGGTTTGGTTGATTTCGGGCCAGGTATTTTCAAATCGGTTGATTTCGGGTCGGGTCAAGATCGGATCAATAGGAGATCGATATGTTTTAGTCTATTCATGCTGGATCAGTTTTTTAAACCCATATATGTCTTTATAAAGCCAATATATTTGACTTTTTAGTGAGTTGTGCTACAATTCACATCAAATCTTTCATTATTTCTTTTAATATCTTTTCTTTATTTCGGGTTGCCTTCGATTCGAGTTATTTTCGGTTCGGATGAAATCGGTTCGGGTCCATTCAGTTCGGTTGAAAATTTGTTCGGGTTCGTTCTGTTCGGTTGAAAAATCGAATCGGGTCTATATCGGTTCAACTAAAAATTGGGTCAGTTTCAATTCGATTCGGCTTGTTTCAGGTTTTGAATGAAATTCGGATCATTCTGTTCGGGTCAATATCGAGTCTTAGATCAGGTAAAATTGGTCTGGATCTCGATTCTCAGGTCAGTTTGCCACCTCTATAAAAAAGTAATTTTAGATTTAAAAAAACATTCTTTATGTTATGAATATTTATCTATGTGGATGTCTATCATGATTAGAATTTTATCTAAGGAATTTGATTTATTTATTATTAGGAATATTATCTCTATTATTTAGAGTTTAATGTGTTATGTACTTCTTATGCCTATAAATAGATGATTCATTGAAGGCATTGTACACAATTCTATATTTTGTGAATAATACAATCCCCCTCTTTCTCTCATCTCTTTGTTCTTCTTGTTCTTATTCTTGTTCTTCTTTATTTTATTCACAACACGTTATCAACACGAGTTTGCTCGAAGAATTTTGACGAAACCAAAAACCAAATTAATCTTCAGTTGGACGTGTCGATGGTCTTACTCCAAAAATGTTGCTAATATGTTGCGGCAATCGAAAATCCCAATCATCAAGATTCATGATCAAAGAATATTAATTCTGCACACGGCGATAAAGTTCCCTAATGACATTCAGGTAAAACTATTAATGTTTTCAACTTTAGTTACATAATCAAGTTTATGTATTTGACTTGAATTGAATTTCTTAAAAAACTTTTTAATGCGGTCTATTGAATTTTTATCAAATTTAATTTGATTTGAATTGTATTCCGTTAAACATCCCGATTTGATAAATAATTATCATTATTGTTTGAATTTTTCTAGTTGAAGTCTTTTTAATCTAATTGATATTTTATGGTTATTTCATAGATTTTTCATTTGACCGAATGATATAATCAAAAGAATAGAAATTGTCTTTATCTATGATTAAATGATGTGATTATGTATTATATTTATTAATTTTGATATCAATAAGTTTCTAAAGAATAGAAATTGTCTTAGTTTATATTATTCTATTGATGATTGATGAGAATTGATGTTTTTAACCGCGTTTTGAGTTTTACATGATATCTTTAAATGGCTTGGAAAGAAATATGACATAAAGAGATAATGAGAAGTTGTCTTGGTTATTTGCTACGTCTCAATTGTCCTCAAGAGGAAAATCAATATCGGTAAATTCTGATTTTATTTTATTTTTCTTTAAATTATGATTTTAATGTGTGATAAATCATGGTGAATTTTAATCTATAAAAAGATTGTTATAAAGTCTATATTTGCTCGAAAGCAATATTTATTCTTTGTCGAAAAACTCGACCATAGACTTCTCCCAATTTCAAGTTACGAAAATTCATCTTGGTCCAAAAAGTTTTATGAGAGGCATTCCCTGAAGTGAATGCAAAGCATGATGTTTATTCCATGCGATTATCAATGATGGGGTATTCCCTGAAGTGAATGCAAGCATGATATTTGTTCCATGCGATTATCAATGATGAGGCATTTCCTGAAGTGAATGCAAGCATGATGTTTATTCCATGCGATTATTGGAACTGTTTCATTCTCTGAAGTGAATGCAAACATGGTAAATCATTATTCAATTAGAGACATAATTTCAATATAATCCAAGCATATTGGCTGGACATCCCGTTCTGCGAGGCTACTGGTCTCAAAAAAGGTTTTTAAAGGACCTTGTGGACAAGTTTAACAATGCTGCGTACGAGGATTAAATCTTTGTTCTCTGTGATAAGGATATGTGAAAAAGGTTTCAAAGGCCCACTGGCTCTACTCCATTCCCTGAAGTGAATGTGAGATTATATTATTGGAGGAATAAAAAAAACCACATTAAAAGTTGTGGTCGTGGTCGAGGCTATGAATATACACATGAAAAATATAGTCGTTTTAAGAATACTTCTACCCGCTGGTAGCGAAGTTATAAGGATTACAAGAGTGATAAAGATCATTCTAAGGAAGTGAAATCCTTTTACGAATGTGATGTTATAAACCATTGGTTTCGTACTTGTCAAATGCCAAAGTATTATGGACTTTATCCATAATCATGAATGATAAATGAAATAAAATATAAACAAAATTTGTTTATGGCGAAAATAATTATGGCGTTATTGGTCCAACTCAATTAGATATTGTTAATTTTCTCAGAACCCTTGAAGGGAATAATTTACCATTTATTTTATTTCCCTTATAACCTCTAACAGGAATAATTGATTTTTATTTTTATTTTTTATGTTAATTCGTTTTATTTATTATTTATTTATGTTAGTTTGCTTTATGTTTATTTATTTCACATATTATTTATTTACGATTTATGTTAATTTATTATTTGAAGAATATGATTACTTCCGGAATAAAATATACAATGAATTGTGGCTATTTATGCCTAAAATTGTGGCTATTTATGCCTAGCAGATAATGCAAGTACTCATATTGTACTTAAGCATAAGAAATATTTTTCCCATTTAAATGCAAGAGGAAATATGAGTAATATTTCTCAAAGTACTAAAATATCAATGCTTCGGAAGAGCACTTGAAAGTTTATCTCTGATAGATAATCGACTTGATATGATGTGCTATATTTTATATTTTTCATTCATCGAAGTGAATGATACAAAGTACATATTTTTATTACCCGAAGTAAATGAAACAAAGCATATTTTGAAAGGTGCATAATTATGCATTTCTCGATTAAAATGCAAGGGAATAATGTGAGTACTATATCTGGAAGTACAAATATCACAAAAGGCTCTAGTTGAGCAAATATGTTATTGTCAAATGGAACTTTATTCCATATTCACAGTGCATTATAGTCGTCAAAGTCATAAAGAGACTTATTTAATTTTAAAGATATTCACGGTAATGGATATCATATTGATTCCATTAGTCGATGGGATGTTGACTATCTCGATATTATGAGTATAAATCAAGGCAATAATAAAAATTTGAAAAAGTTATATGCACTGTCATCCATAGTGTACTACAATAGAATTAGTACAAATTGAAGCTCATGCTATTGTGAATCAAAATTTTACTAATAACTTTATTATTTGGCAATGACCGGTTAGACCATCCCGGTTAAATTATGATGCGAAAATTTGTTGACACTTTCATGTGGTAATTTATTGAAGAGTTGAAATTTTCTTCAAAGTAATGTTTTCATGTGATACTTGCTATCAAAGGAAACCGATTATTCAATCATCATCAGCTATGATAGATTGCGGATCTATTAATTTTTTTTTCTGGAACGGATACAAAGGTGATATATGTGGGCCCATACACCTTTCTTATAGTCCATCTAGATATTTTATATTTTTGATCGATGCATCGAATAGATGGTCATATGTATCCTTGTTATCAACCCGTAACTTGGTGTTTGCGAGGCTACTTGCTCAGTTGATAATATTATGAGCACATTTTCCAGATTACCTTATAAAGACAATCGGTCTTGATAATGCTGGTGACATGTCATTTTACATGTAGTATCACTAATTCGCATCAAGCCAACAAATTATTATAAGTTCTCCCCATTACAAATGGTTTTGGGTCAAAACCAAATATTTCTCATCTAAGATTTTTTTCTTGTGTGCGGTATATGTTCTGATTTCTCTACCACAACGCACAAAGATGAGTTCTCAAAGGAGGTTGGGAATATATATAGATTCAAATTTCCCTTGATAATTAAATATCTTGAGCTTCTAATAGGGAATTTATTTACGGCTCAATTTAATACTATCATTTTAATGAGTCGATTTTCCAACATTAGGGGGAGAAAATAAAATAGCTGGGAAAAGAAATAAATTGGAATGAATTATCATTGTCTTAGTTTGATCCACGTACTCAACAATGTGAACTATAAGTTGAAAGGATAATTCATTTAGCAAATCAATTGTCAGATGATTTTGCTGACCCTAATAGAGTGACTAAGTCACATATACCAGCTATGAATGCTCCGTTTAAATTTGATGTCCCGAAAGGACAAACTCTAGTTGCTAATGAGTCTAACTTACGCCTGTAGCGTGGTAGACAAGTAGGTTCCAAAGATAAAAAATCCTCGAAAAAAAAAGGAAGGGAGCTATAATTATGATGGTCTGATCGAGGAATTAATGAATTATGAAAATCTCAAGAAGAGATTAAAAGGTCTCCAATAGAGGCATTAACATGACTCGGGTACCTGATAATAAAGAGATCTTAATAGATTATGTCATGTCTAGTAATAAATGGAACTGAAATCAAATCGACGTCGATAATACATTTGCATGCAATGTAGCACTAGAGATTTTATTTGATGATGTGGATCATGAACCATTGTCAATTGGACAATGTAAACAAAGAAATGATTGGCCAATATGAAAAGAGGCAATTGAGGCGAAACTAATATCTCTTTAGAAAAGAGAAGTATTTGGGCCTATAGCCCGTATATTGAAATGTGTAAAGCTCGTGGATATTAATGAGCCTTTGTGAGAAAGAGAAATCAAAAGGAGAAATCATAAGATATAAGTTTGTTTGGTTGCACAGATTCTCACAAAGACATGAAATTGATTATGAGGAAAATATATTTCTCGGTGGTGGATGCAGTTACTTTTAGATAGTCTGACAATAAATGAAATAACTCAGTTTTCGCCTAATGGATGTTGTTACATCTTATTTGTATGAGTCTCTTGATAACAACATTTACATGAAGCTTCTAGAAGGATTTAGACTGCCATAAGCAGTTAATTCAAGTTCTCGAGAACATTACTCAATTACACTAAATATATCTTTTTATGGATTAAAATATTTTGGGCACATTTGGTATAATCGCCCAATTGAATACTTATTAGCGGAAGGCTATAAGAATGATTTAATTTCCAGAGCATTTTATTAAAAGGTTTAGCTCTGGATTTGTCTTTGTTTTTATTATGTATGTTGGCGATTCATTGAGACTCATGAAGAGATCTCCTTAATAATGGAATCCTTGTGCAGCAATCGGCAAACACAGAAAAATGTTTAAAGAGACTTTACATGCATAATGCATATTTGTTGACCACTATTTGGTTGTTAGGTCTCTTAATGTAAACAAAGATCCATTCCGCCCTCGAGAAAAAGGTGATGATATTCTTGGTCTAAAAGCACCATATATACATTAATTGATCTGGAAGCATCGTATCTTGGTTGGTCCAAAAATACTATCTAAGTGCTACGAGACCATTGCCTTTAAATAATTGCTATGCATGAGGCAAAGCCGAAATATGTGTTTGGCTAAACATATCCAGAAGATATGTGAATTGCTTTCACAAGATAAGATGCAAGCTATTTTATGTAGAGATAATGCAGAATTTATATCTCAAGGTGGATACATCAAATGTGATAAAACGAAACATATCTCTTTAAAGTTTCGTCCCTCATGATCTTCAGAAGAATAGTATTTGATGGATCATTTCAAGCAATAATTTGGAAGATTTATCCACTAGTGCATACTCTATTTTCAACATTTGAAGATTATATTCAAGATTGAATTATGAAGATTCAAAGATCTTATGTGATATTTTTATGAGGGGGAGTAAATACGCGTCGCACTCTTTTTCCCTTAACCAAGGTTTTGTCCCAATGGATTTTCCTGATAAGGTTTTTAATGAAGCAACATGTTATGCGTACTAAAGATGTATGTACTCTTTTTCCTTCACTAATGAATTTTTTTCCCACTGGGTTTTTATCTTAGTAAGGTTTTAACGAGACACATTATCTTCATAGACATCCAAGTGGGAGTGTTATAAATATTTATCTATGTGGATGTCTATCATGATTAGAACTTTATCTAAGGAGTTTGATTTATTTATTATTAGGAATATTATCTCTATTATTTAGAGTTTAATGTGTTATGTACTTCTTATGCCTATAAATAGATGATTCATTGAAGGCATTGTATACAATTCTATATTTTGTGAATAATACAATCCCCCTCTTTCTCTCATCTCTTTGTTCTTCTTGTTCTTATTCTTGTTCTTCTTTATTTTATTCACAACACTTTAGTGTAATTGTTTTTCTATATGTATAATAAAGTTCAAAGAGAAAAAAAAAACACTTTTCTGGTAGCATTGAAATAAATATTCCTTAATCTTAAATAAATAAAGACGTAGTAAAGAGAAGAAGGGTCGATCCACAGGGACTAAAGAGCTTCTAATATTATGAGATTCAGATTTTAACTTGTGTGAAAAATTTAATAAACTGGGGGTTGATCGAAAAAGTAGAAAATAAACGTAAAATAGTAAAAGTGATGAGAGTAAATTTTTAAGAGAAAACAGATAAAATAGAATAGGGTCAGGCTTTGCTATTAATGAATTTCAAGTTTTAATTCTGCCAGAATCTTCTTCACAACTCTCTGTAAACTCTGTTTATACTGACTTTGTTTCACCCATTTTATTTTCCATAATCATATTTATTATATTTAATAAACATATATGTATTAATGAGTAAATAACACTTTCCTATTATTTTGTGTATCTAGATTTGGAGAGGACGAAGATCATATTTTTGTATTCATATCTGGATATGAGTCGAACACAAGTGTAAAGTGCTCAAAGTAATGTAGACAAAGGCATGCTTCGTTGCTGCCCTGATTGAAGTAGCTAAAACCATTAGCAATTTGGTCTTTATAATGACTTACTTGAACAAAATGGTCCGACATTATTTTCATGCAGTGATGACCGAGCAAAACCAAGTAAACATTTGCATGCAATTTCAAATACCAAGACTATTAAAATTTCACAACATTATTATTATTATTATTATTATTATTATTATTATTATTATTATTATTATTATTATTATTTGGTGAAGGGGTATGATTACATTGACAAGTAACCATATACGAAAAGTATTATTATGTACCTTATTAAAAATTTCTCTAAGCTTAATTGGAATAAAATAGTACATGTGATAATACCAAATTCCATAAACATCGGGATACATCCATATCAATCAATAAAAAAAAGGGCCAATAAGACCAACAAAACTCTCACATGCCAACCTCAATCACATGTTCATGAAATAACTCTTTGACATCATGAGGAGGAGAAGTAAGATAGTGCACATCAAGATCCGAATGGGTTGCAAATTGGGTCAGAAAATCAGCAACCCGATTACCATTATGGGGAACGTGTTGAAACTAACAATCCACAGCCACTTGAGTAAGTCGCGAATGTGCAAGATGATGGAGAGCATATCATGACGGTCTCGAATGTCCTGAAGTAGGCGAATGGCAACATAAACTTCCCATAGCTCCGCCTCTAAGATCGAACATGCACATATATACTTATGAAATCCCAATATTCATTTACCTGTATCATTTCTTTGAATCACCGAAATAATAAAAACAAAATAAGCAAATTTCAGAAGTAACTTATTTCATTTTTAAAATTTTAAAAACCTTGATAAAAATGAAATAATTTATTCAAAGTCGAATCCCTCATCCAAACACACTTAAATTCCAACCATTAAAATTTGGTCATTTTTTATCTCCAAAATAAAAATATAAAAAAATCATATTTTTCCCCAGAAAATTCCATCCTTACATGACTATAACTAAATCCCCAGTTGAAAGCAAGAAAATCCAAGGAGTCAAAGCAGTTACTTTTACAAAGAATTGTGAAGGCACCAATTTTATAAGAAAATGGCACTCCTTGTGCTATCAATTAATCTCTCTCGAGCTAAGAAAATTTATAGTTTTGTCTTTATAATGACTATTTTCTTGCACCGTCAAAGACGAGGACTTACACAGTTACATACAATGTTAAACATTGATTACAAGATAGTATTTATTCATTAATCCCGACTTTTTTAATCAACTTTATTTTTTTCAAGTTTTAAGTTGGCTTCTTAAACTCTTTCATCTCTACTTGAGTATAACTGTAGCATTTTGTTTTGGTTTTTCCCCAAAATTTTTACTAGAAAAGAATTCCATCTCTACTTGAGTATAATTAAATCCGTAGTTGAAAGGAAGAAAACCCAAGCAGTCAAAGCAATTTGTTTTCCTTAATCACTCTAGCGTAAGGTAAGGGATATTCCAAGTGGTTTTTACAAAGAATTGAAAAGTCATCAATTTTATAGGAATTTTGCTATCATCTTGTCTATCTCAATCAGCTAAGAAAATTTCTTGTTTTGTCTTTATAAAGACTGTTTCCATGCAGTAACGACGGGGCATAAAGACTTTGGAAATTTGCATGCAATGCCAAAGACCAAGACTCCAACCAATTAAAATATTTAATCAAGTAAAGCAAGTGCAGATAAAAAAATAATTTCAGAGTTTAAAGATATATATACTTTAATCTAATTGGTTTTCTATATGTATGCTAAAGTTCAAAGGAACAAAAAAACTCTTTTGGAATTGGAACTAGATTTTTCTATACGTAACATATGTATTATTTTATATTATTCTAGTCGATAAATGTTCTTCATTTTATTTATTTTATATTTTTCGATAATTGGAACAATTTGTCACCTTTACAATTGCCTATCAAGTGATAATCAAATTTCAACCTAAACTTAATATTCACCAAGATGCACTCTAATCGCTTAAAGTGTTTCGGGTGTAGAAAGCAAATTCTCTCAAAGTCAAAATTGAACAAGGGTCTCCATAGGCTTGTGGCAAGATCAATTCTCCAATACTTTTAAGAAATGAGATGCAAAAACCAATAGGAATTAAATCAGGGGTGTAATGGGGGCTTAGGTAAGGGTAGGAAAAAGGCTAAAATAAGGCTAGAACAATTCAGACAAGAAATTTCCAACAAGTAATTAAATCATGTCCATAACCTTAGAAAATGTAGTCAACATAAGCAACAAAGGTAACTATAATGAACAACATCAAACCTTTTTATTTTGTTTCGAAAGTTTCTGCTCTCTTTTTTTCGTGGAACATGATTGCACAACTCAAAACTCATATTTATGTTTTGTCAAGGGTGAAAGAGAGGGATAAATGAAAAAGGCTTGGGTTTAATATCTTGGTGAAAACAAAGAAAGTATAATTAAGTTTCAACTTGGTTCACTAGGGGAAAAGAAAGGGTAGGCCTTTAGTGGGGTAAAAAAAGGGTGAATCCTAGTGCCTAAATCATATTAATGCATCGCATTCTAATGTAATCTCAAATTACATACAAGCCACAAGTTCTAGATTCCAATATCCAAATTGACACTCTCAATCAAGAAAATTAGCATAAAAATATAGTCGTGCATGCTCAAGGCTCAAGTTCTCACAAAATGGGCTAATTAATTAAGCTAGGTGAGGAATTCAACTATTAGAATCAAGACAAGTTGCAAGGAATGTCAAACTGGACTTAGTCATATCATTCGATTATCAAGCATGCTAGAATTCAAGTAGTCTCATGAACTAAAACAATCATAACATGCTTAATGACAAGTAACAACAAAGGAGATGTTCTTCTAATTAATTCAAACAATCATACCATCAAGCAAATATGACAAGCAAGGCAAAATTAATGTCATCTTTTACCCTCCCCCTCACTTAATCGTATTGTCCCAATGTAAAGAAAATAAAGGAAATAAAGAACAAAGAAGGGCAAAGGATACTCCCCGTGATTAAGGGCGACCGGGACCGCGACTAGGACGAACGTAGGAGAGTATTTTTGCAATGTTATCCTCGAGGGTATGGAGTCGTTCGACAAAGTTGGGCACTTCTTGTGCATTTCGGTTCGGTTGTAGTGGAGAAGGTGGGACTTTTCGTGGCGTATTACGGTGATCGAAAACCCGTCTTGATCGTGATGTCATTATTCCGGGCGGGTTGAGATAAGGAGCGTTAGGAGGTCCGTTGAGTAATCCCATCGAATCCAAGAACCGTTCATCTAAAGCATCCATAGAAAACACATAAGTGAAATTGGTGACATTGAGATTTGCAATTCTAGAAGCTAAATGAGTGATGTATGGACTGACAATTAAAGGGCAGTTTGACCGGATGACAATTTCAAACTGTCGAGCAAACCAAAAGCCAAGATTTACCTTGTGATCAGTGAACATGCGCCAAAGAAAAAAAAATCGGTCTTACTTAACGTGCCGGAAGAGTCATTTCGCCCTGAGAAGTTGTAGGCTAGAAAACGGTGAATGTATCTCAATACCGGATCGTGGAGGTTGATTGCCTTAGTCGAGCTAGGATCGAACGACACATCAACGAGGCCCGTAAGAGCAGAATAGGCCTCATTTGCTTCGAATTCTGCAGGAAACTTAATCAAGGAGGTTAAATATTCTGAATCCGTGACATTCGCAACAAACCCCATGGCAAGATTAAATTCAGTGACAGACATGTTAAACTGAGTTCCACACAAGCGGAAACAAATAACAATAGGAGAATCAACAGAAATGCAGTGAGATTCAGTAAATGAAACGGTCGCCAACCAATAGTAGTGAAATAATTAAATACATAATCATATATATGAAGATTCTCTAGTGTTGTTGGAGGAATGAACTTACAGACCCTAAAAGGGGTGATGTCGGATGTCATGAAAACGGACCAACTGGTCATTGTCAAAATGGAGGTATGATAAGTTCTCAAATGTGACATACTTCATTTGCTATTTTCTTAGTTATTAGGACTTCTTGCTACTTAATACATGTTGTTTTTGTTATATTTTGTGCAGGGGCCCAATTCTGGAAATAGCAGTAAAAAGGGGGCATTTCTGCAGTTTTTATTATAATTTTATCATGACTGGCATCGTGGGCACGACACTAGGCACGACGCATCTGACGTGGCAGTGATGTGACAATCTCTAGAAGATCCTGGAATGTTCCGAGAGAAGATCCGATCAGATTATCAGTTCTATCCGTTTGGTTTTATTTTGAATTTTAAAAAACATTTTAATTTGAATTGTTATTTTGATTTTCTTATCTCTTATCCTTGTAATCTAAGTCTATAAATAGCAACCTTTGGTGAAGGCTTAAGATCATCTTCTAGCTTTGAGTATTTTTATCTTTGTAAACATTTTTCAGTTTTAATTCAAGTCCTTTTCCTTTATTTTCTTGTTTCATTTGTTTTATGCCATTTAATTACTTTTCTAAAATCAAGTTAAGTATGATAATCAATATCATGCTTAGCTAAATCTTTTAAGCCAAGAACCAGCCAAGTCAATTCGATTCGTGAGAATTGAACTTGCTTAAATTCTTTTGGGAAATCATTTTTATCTTTCTACTTAGATAGTTTGGCAATCGGCCTTACTAAAAGTTTTTAACCGTTTTTCAAATCAAAAAGGGCCCGTTGGTCTGAAATCGCTTAAAACACAGTTGGGAGGAAGGATCGGCCTATGGCAATTTCGACTTCCTATGAACACTGTTAGCGGCGGTCTACTAAGGAAAGATAAAATCAGAAGCGATTCTTTTTATACAATTTCTGAGTCGGGTTTTTCCTGCTTTTATTCTAAATATTTTAACGGCGATGGACGTGGTTGATTTATTTAAGAACCATCTTTCGAAGATAGACTTGGGAGGATTGGTTACTCGAGAGAGAAACAAGTTACGACGGGTTGGGCCTCGTAGACTGTAACCGACATGATCCCCGAAATAAAAATCTATTTTAGTGATCGAAAGAATTGAAGGAGTTGGTTCGAGGCTATTTCACATACTTGGTTTTCTTATTCTTTTTACCTCTGCATTTAAATCTTTCTATTTCATTTTCATCCAATATCAGATCACTCCCCCCATTTTATTTACTTATTTTGCAGATATTCCTAGAAGTAACAATCAAAGCAGCCTTCAGTCAATAATTCCAGCTAATCTCCTTGCGGATCGACCCTCTTTCCCTATATCTATTTAATTTCTTTATTCTATTATTTGTTGAAAGAGGTTAATTTATTTATTTATTTTTGACCGGTTAAACGAAGACTTGTCAAGGTAACCTCTAAGTTCTTCTTCGGCAGGCATTGCGTAGTGTCGCCCACATTGATTGCGCTCGGGGTTCGCCAATGCTGTCGACGGGCTGTCCAGTGGTGATGCAAAATTGTTGGAACCTGACTCTTGGAGGTTAAATGAATGATGCCCGGAATGTGAATGTGCAGAGGTTGGTTGTTGTCCCAGAGAATACTCGGCCGAAAAGTCCTCTCAGGGTTGTGCTCTAATTCGGCAGAATGCATCTAAAATGAGGGTATGTTCGAGTGTCTCGGGTGAGTGTTGGAGTAGGGTGGCCGAGAGGATGAAGAGGAATCTACCATTGGCATAGATTGAAATGATGGGGATGGTGTCCGTGGGGGAGGTGAACGGCGGGTGGAGCTTGGTCTAGCGGTATTGGAGGGCCGTGAGCGGTGGCTGACGGATGGAGGAGAGGGTGGAGGTGCGACGAAAGCACCGGGGTCCACGTTTGAGGGATTGAAGGCTTGCTGTCATGAACCACCACGATGAGGGGGAGGCGTTGGAACCAGCTCGAAGTCACTGGGAACGTCCACAAAAGCCGTCGGGGTGGCGAATCGTCGTCGGCCACCGAGAACAGTGGGGTCGGTGCAACCTTGGCGTCAGGTTCGTGCCATTGTCAAGAGTGGTGACAGGGCAGGGGCACAGGTTGCGGTAGGAGGAGGAGGCGCGGCTGAGTTTTTTTAGAGATGGGTGAGAAGAAGAACAGAGTGGTGTTTGGGATAGGTCACGTGAAAAAAAAAAGAAAAGGGAAAAGAAGATAGGTTTTATTGTTTTAATTGCCAAAGTATAATGATGGGTTTGACCTGGGAAAAGAGGAAATGTTGGCGAAAAGGGGGTAGAAATTTTTCAAAGGGATTTTACTAACGTGCGTCAGTCTACTTGGGGTGTGCTAATGTGTGTCGTTTAATGAAACGGTGCACTCCACTGTCCAATTTCCAGAATTTTAATTGTGCTGTTGTGAGAGGTCTGAAAATGCGATTTAGACACTGTTCTGGAACTGATAAAATCTTGGAAAAATATTGGAGGAGTTATAGAAATTAAAGTAAAAATTAATCTCAAAAAACTAAAAATTAAAAGAAAGAAAATCAAATTTAACGAAAAGGAAACGAATGGGTTGCCTCCCATTTAGCGCTTTGTTTAACGTCGTTAAGCTCAACAATTTATTCGTTCAGATTTTTGGCTCTTCCAAACTGATTTCCTCAATTTGTTCAATTGGTGTGTTCTCGAAGAAAGTCTTTAACCGCTGTCCATTTACTTTAAATCGTGCACCCGAGCCATCTTCAATTTCTACGGCTCCATGAGGAAAAGTGTTGACTACGGTAAATGGTCCGCTCCACTTAGACTTAAGTTTTCCTTCAAAAAATTTTAAATTTGAGTTAAATAGGAGAACTTTTCTTCCAACTGAAAAAGATTTAAATGAAATGTGCTTGTCATGAAACGCTTTTGTTTGCTTTTTATAATATTGTGCGCTATCGTAAGCGTTTCGACGAATCTCTTCAAGCTCTTGAATATGAAGTTTCCGCACTTCGCCAACAGCACTCATCTCCATATTACACTCTTTTACCGCCCAAAATGCTCTATGCTCAAGCTCGACAGGTAGATGGAAAGGTTTACCAAAAACAAGCCGGTAAGGTGACATGCCGATAGGTCCTTTGTAGGCCGTCCGATATGCCCACAACACATCAACTAATTTCAAACTCTAATCCTTTCGATTTGGTTTAACGATCTTATTTAGGATTGACTTGATTTCTCGATTTGAAACCTCCGCTTGTCCGTTTGTTTGCGGATGATAGGCTGTCGATATCCGCTGATTTACGCCATATTTCTTCATTAAAGTTTCGACAACTCGGTTAACAAAATGTCTTCCTCTGTCGCAAATGATCGCCCTCGGAGTTCCAAATCTAGAAAAAATAAAGTTACGCAAAAAATTAAGTATAGTTTTCGCGTCATTTTCTCGGGTGGCTTTCGCCTCTACCCATTTTGAAACGTAATCAACAACCAAAATAATATATAAATTTCCATATGATGAAGTAAACAGCCCCATATAATCAAGCCCCCACACATCGAAAATTTCACAAATGTGTATCGGATTTAATGGCATCTCACTCCTTCGGCTTATATTTCCAACTCTTTGGCACATGTCAGATGTTTTGCAAAAGTTGTAAGATCTCTGAACAAGGTTGGTCAAAAAAATCAGCACTCAAGAATTTTGTGTGCGGTACATTTAGGGCCGAAATGTCCACCACAAGCGTAGGAATGACAAAACTCAAGTATGGATTTTACCTCGTTGTTACTTACGCATCGTCAGATGATTTGATCTGAGCAATTTTTCAATAAATATGGATCATCCCAAATATAATACCTAGACTCTCTTTTAATGCGTTTAATCTCGGATCGGGATAGGTTGTTAGGAAGTTTACTAATAGCTAGAAAATTCGCCAAATCGGCGAACCATGGGAATGATGCGTGTACCTCCATCAAGGCTTCGTCCGAAAATTGCTCTCGTAAGGGAGGTTCGACCGATGATGTATACAAATGGCTTAGATGGTCAGCCACCAAGTTCTCACTTCCTTTTTTGTCTTTGATTTCAAGATCGGAATCCTGCAATATGAGAATCCATCGTATCAACCTTGGCTTCGCGTCCTTTTTGTTTATCAGGTATTTTAGCACTGCATGATCAGAAAAAACAAAAGTTTTAGTGCCCAATAAGTAAGAACGAAATTTTTCTAATGCAAAATAACAACAAATAGCTCCTTTTTGTTGTCGAATAATTGCGTTGAGCCGAGTCGAGGGTTTTAGGGGCATAGTTATCACTTGTGGTCCTTCTTTACTTCTTTGGCCAAGGGCTGCGCCCATGCTAAGATCAGATGCATCGCACATAATTTCGAGAGGCAAGGTCTAATCCGGTGGTTGTACGATTGGTGCGGGTATAAGCCTCTCCTTAAGCTCATCGAATGAATCTTTGCAAGCTTGGTCCACAACAAAATTTGCATCTTTTTTAACAATCGGCAAAGAGGTTGCGCTAACTTGGAGAAGTCCTTTATGAAGCACCGGTAGAAACCTACATGGCCCAGAAAACTACGAATTTCCCTCACCGAAGTGGGGTATGGGAGTGAGTGAATTACATCGACCTTTGCCTTATCAACGACAATTCCTTGAGTAGAAACCACATGACCAAGTACTAATCCTTTACTTACCATGAAATGACCTTTCTCATAGTTTAGGACTAAATTAAATTTAATACATCGATTAAGAACATAAGAAAGATTGGAAAGACATTGGGAGAATGAATCACCGTAAACGGTAAAATTATCCATAAATACCTCAATTCTTCGCTCGATGTGATCGGAGAAAATGCTTAACATGCAGCGTTGAAACGTGGCTGGCGCGTTACAAAGCCCGAAAGGTATTCTACTGTAGGCAAAAGTTTCGAAAGGACAAGTGAACGTCATTTTTTCCTGGTCTTCGAGTGCCACCGGAACCTGAAAAATCTAGAAAATCCGTCAAGACATCAATAATGTGAATTTCCAGCAAGTCTTTCAATCATTTGATCGATAAACGGTAAAGGAAAATGGTCCTTTCGGGTTTGAGAGTTGAGTTTCCTATAATCGATACACATTCTCCACCCATTGTGTACTCTCTTCGAAATCATTTCACCATCGGCATTTTCGACAACTATAACTCCAGTCTTCTTTGGCACAACGTGGACTAGACTCACCCATTTGCTAACGGAAATGGCATATATTATATTAGCGTCGTGTAACTTTTGTATTTCTTCCTTCACAATATCCATTAGGGTGGGTTTAAACGTAGCTGCCCTTCTCTTGTAGGTTTCGCGCCTTCCTCCATTTTAATTTTATGCATGCAAATGGATGGACTTAGGCCTTTGATATCGGCTAATGTCCATCTGATTGCCTTTTTATGAGTGCACAAAACAACAACTAATTCCTTTTCTTCTTGTCGTGGTAACTCGCTCGAAATAATGATTGGCAAGGTTTGGTTGTCGCCCAAAAATGCGTATTTGAGATGTGAGGGGAGTTGCTTCAACTCCAATTGTGGTGCCTGCAAAATTGAGGGAAGAGGTTTAGATCGAGATGAGGTTAATCGCAAATAAGAAATTGAAGAAAGAGTATAAATGATTTCGCCTCTATTTTCATCGTCGAGATCTGCCAATTCTCTACAAAAGTCATAAAACAAATTAGTTTTGATAAAGTCATCGGCTAATGGATCTATAATGTCAATGAAATTCAAACTTGCGACCGAATCAGGATACTTCATAGCTTTATACACCTCGAACTTAACTACTTCCCCATCAAATTCCATAGTTAAGATACCGTTACAGACATCAATTTTTGTATGTGTTGTTGACAAGAAAGGGCGGCCAAACAAGGTTTCTGATATGTTGTTGCTGCGGTCATTTTCTATGTCAATAATGTAAAAATCAACAGGAAAAATAAGATCGTTTACCTTTACCAACACGTTTTCTAGTACCTCCCTCGGGGTAGATAACTGACCGATCAGCTAATTGAAACGTCACTCGTGTTTCCTTCAGTGGTTCAATCGAAATTTTATTGTAGACGCTCAATGGCATGACATTAATAGATGCGCCTAGATCGCACATTGCCCTCTTTATTCTGACATTTCCGATCTTGCAAGGAATCGTGAACATCCTTTGGTCCTTATATTTCAGTGGTAGGCGTCTTTGAAAACTGGCCGAAATGTTCTCGTTGAGGTTAACTCTTTCATTCCCGGATAGTCGCCTCCGATTTGTGCATAGATCCTTTAAAAACTTTGCGTATTTCGGCACCTTTCGAATGACATCAAGAAGTGAAATATTGATTTCTACCTTCTTGAATATATCCAAAATTTCTTTCTCCTCTTTCTTTTTGTCACGTCTTGCTAATCGACCTCGAAAAGGAGGAGTAGTGTAAGTAGAAAAAGATGGATTGGGAATGATGTTACCTGAGGTTGGTGAAAATTTTCTTTCTTGGTCCTTCGAGGAAGCGTCTTTTTTGTCATTGTCGGATTTTTTCTCGGGCTCCTTTGGCGGTTCCGGTGAAATTATGGTACCACTGCGCAAAGTAATCGCGCTTACATTTTCCCTCAGATTTATTTCGGTTTGAGAGGGCAATCGTCCTTGAGACTTTAGGCGGCCAATGGTTTGAGCTAGATGGCTTATTTGTTTGTCAATTTCTTGGAGATGGGATTGTGTTTAGGTTTGGAATTTCTCTTGTGAAACAGCTAACCTTTCGACAATGGTCTCAAGTGAGGTTTTTTGTGGCGCTTTATTTGGGAAGGGAGATTGTCTTGGTTGGTAATTTTGATTCTTATTACCATAGCTCATATTTGGGTGATCTCTCCATCCGGGATTGAAAGTGTTACCGTAGGGATTATATGGCCTTTGGGGAGATCCTGGGAAATTATTTATAACATTGACTTGGGCGCCCGACTCATCTTGTAGTAGTGGGTATGAATCGGTCGGGTGATCCGGCATAGTGCAGACTCCACATACCTTCGCGGCTCCTAACTTACCTGTAACAAGAGAATTGACAATTTCAGTCAATTTGTCTATTTTATTTTCCAAAGAAACGATACTTACTTCGTGAACTCGTTGGCTAGGTTCACTTAAGGAGCCAAACTGTTGCGAGTTTGCGGCCATAGTGGAAATCAGAGTTCTTGCATTTTCTGGCGTCTTTTTGACGAGTGCGTTGCCACTTGTAGCATCCACAATTTTTTGTCCATTGGGATCATCCCTTCGTAGAGATACTGAAGGAGGGTCTGCTCAGATAGGCCATGCTGCGGGCAACTTGCGCATAACTTTTTGAATCTCTCCCAATAATCGTAGAGAGATTCATCGCTCCTTTGTTGGATTCCCAAGATGCTTCGCCTAAGCTCGCTCGCCTTTGCCACAAGAAAATACCTATCAAGAAAACATGAGAGAGTTCAGCCCATGTGGTAATTGAGTTAGGCGGAAGATAAAATAACAATTCTTTAGCCGATCCGACTATGGAAAAAGGAAATGCCCGTAGTTTGATTTGGTCTTCTGAGACCCCTTGCGGCTTCATGCTACTGCACACCATATGGAATTCAGCGAGATGTTTATGTGGACTTTCGCTAGGGAGACCGTTGAATTTAGGGAGGAGATGAATTAACCCCGTTTTTAGTTGAAAAGGAGTCCCACCATTAGGAAAAGCGATGAAGAGTGGTTGTTGCATAGTAGGGGCTACTGTTAGTTCTCGAATCGTTTGATTTGCCATCGGTTCTGGTTTGGGTATAGGATCTGTGACTGGTGTAGTTTTAGAAGTGGATTCCAGATATGATTGTTGTCTTCTTTGTTCTCGTTGTTGTTTCTTTCGCCGAAGCGTTTCACCATGAGTTCTACGAGCTTTTGCTTCGATCTCCAGGTCAAGTTCAACTAGATCTCCTGGATTTCTCATGGTCATAAAAATCAAACAAAACAATCAGTGATTGCCGAAAAACTCTCCGGCAACGGCGCCAATTTTGACAAGTGTCGTTTTACTCGCCAAAATAAATTGAAATAAACCTCTTCAAACAAATAATAAGATAAAGAAATTAAAGTAGAATAGAGGAAGAAGATTGATCCACAAGGAGTTCTGTTGGAATTACTGACTGAACCTTGTCGTGATTTAGATCCCAGAAGTAGCTGAAAAATAAATAAAAAGGGGGGTGATTTGGCGTGATTGAAGTAACGAGAAAATAGTAAACAATTAAAGAAAATGTAGTAAATAAAGTGAGGAATGAAGTAGAAAAATCAAAAATATGAAAGCAGCCTCAAGCTAGCTTCGTCAATTCCCACAATCATTGAAAATAGATTTTTACTCCGGGAATCATGTCAGCTACAATCTACGAGGCCCAACCCATCTCAACTTGCTTTTCTCTCATGTAACCGATCTTCCCAAGTCTATATCTGAAAGTCGATTCTTAAATAATTCAACCACGTCTATCGCTGTTAAAATACTTAGTTTAAAAACAGGAAAAGCCCGACTCAGAAGTTGTCTCATTGAGAATCATTTCTGAATTCATCTTTCCTTTGTGGATTGCCGCTAAGAGTGTTCACGGGAAGTCGAAGTGCCACAGGCCGATCCTTCCTCCCAACTGTATAATTAAACGATTCCAGACCAACAGATCATTTTTTTATTTGAAAAACGTTTAGAAGTTTTAGCAAGGCCGATTGCCAAACTATCTAAACAAAAAGATGAAAATGTATCCCGAAGGGATTTCAGCAATATTCAATTCTCACGTATGGAATTGATTTGTACTTGCTCTCGGCTTTGGGAAAATTAGCCAAGCATGATATTGATTATCATACTTAACATGTTTTTAACAAAGTGTTTAAAAAGTATAAAATGAATATAAAGCAGAGATGAAACAAAGAAAAACTTCTATTAAAATGAAAGCAAGTAGCAACAAGAACTAAAACAAGAGATGATGATCTTAAGCCTTACCCATGGAAGGTATTTATAGGCTTAGATTTACAAAAGATAACAAAAACATAACATAATTCAAAATGTTAGGTTTAAAATTTAAAAACTAAAATCCTAAGTTCGGATTATGTTGACTAGATCTTCTAAAAACGGCCACGTTAGACGCGTCATGCCCAACGTCGTGCCCATGATGCCAGCCACGGCCAGAAAAAATGCAGAAATGCATCTTTTTGCTGCCAATTCCAGAATTGAGTCCCCTGCATAGAAAATGAAATAAACGCAACCAATTAAGTAGTGAAAATTACTCAAGACAAAGAAAATAGCAAGCATAAAGTGTCATTTATAAGAGCTTATCAATGTTCTTCATTTTATTTATTTTATATTATTCTAATCGAAACAAAAGAACGTTTAAGATAATTTATATATGTACATATACTAAGAAATTGTGTTATAAAGTTATAATTCTTAGGCATTCTATCAGCGAAATTTCCTGCCATTGTGTGGTTGTGCTCACCAGTTTATCTCAAGCAGCTAAGAAATTGACTATATATATTTGTTTGTTTAATGCTTGACACAAACAGAGTGTTGGGGGCTTTGTTTGCTTGGATGGAAATGGTTTGCCCCTAAATTATGTATTTTTGGTGCCCCACTTTAAAAAAATAAGTTTAGGGTTAGGCTTAAGGTTAGCGTTTATGGAATTAGGAGTAGAGTGTATTTTTTAGGTGTAGAATTTAGAGTTTACGATGTAGAATTTAGAGTTAGAGTTTAAAATTTAATTTTTTAGTATTTTTTACTGTGAGACATAAAAAGGGCGTGATTAGGGGAAAATAATTTTTGCCTACTACCAAAAACTCCTACCAATGGATGGAAATCCTCTGCCCCTTTTCGGTGCCCTTACTTATGTCCCCATGCTTAAAATTAGGTTTAGGGTTTAAGGTTTTAGGTTAGAGGTTGTGGTTAGGTTTTAGGAAATTTAGGGTAAGGTGTATTTTTTAGCGTATAAGGTGTAGGGTTTAGGATTTAGAATTTAGGGTTAGGGATTGAAATTTAATTTTGTAATATTTTTTAATGTTGAAGCATAAGTAAGGTCACCAAAAAGGAGCAATGGATTTTTATCCCCTACCAATACCAAAGACTCCTACCAATCCGTGCAAATAATATACTACAAAGATTTGTGTATAAATATCTTTCTCTTCTCTTGCTTTATTTCTCTTGTGTTTTCTCTTTCTCAAACTCATCTCCCAAAGCACTATTGCCTTGATGACCAGAGATTCTCTCTGCAGCAACATCTGTATCATGCCCCGAATTTTACTTTCTCTTCCAAATTTGATCTGTGGGATCTCGACACTAAATCTGAATCTGACAGAGAACGACCCAAAAGTTCAGAGACCTCCAGTGCCATACTTGTCTTCTTTTTCCTTCTAGCTGCACGATACTTTTTTTCTCTCCAGGTCTGATAGAGCCTTGTCCTAAATATCACTCAACGAGCTATATCTCTTCCCTTTAAATTTCTTCTTCCCCAAATTCGGAAAGAATGCCCCAGGTTCCACCCATTCTTCCAAAGATACGACAATCACAAGATTTTTTTAATCTGATTCGAATTGCTCGAGCCTGAAAGCTGATTATGTTTATCCACTGACACGCGTCGTATAGTGTCAAATAATTCCTTATTCTCTATTAATAAATAAAGGAAATTAAATGTAGTAAAAGAGAAGTAAGGGTCGATCCCATAGGGACTAAGAAAACTTCCTTATTTATGTTCGCTTGATCGGTGAGCCAAGAAGAGAGCTAAATGATGTTTAAGTAGAAAATGGGTAACTTGTAGAATTTAAGTAAAAATAAATAAAGATTGTAGAGAATATTAAAAAAATGGATTCAATATAATAAAGACTAGCTTCGGGCTTTTGCTTTGACTCAATTTCCTCAGATCATCGGAAAAGGTTTTTACTTCAGGATTCATGTTGATTACTTGCCTACAAGGATCAATCCTTGAGACTTGTTTTTTCTCTCCGGTAAACCGATAATCTAAAATCAATTTTTAGATTCTAGTTTTCTGGTTAGATTAACCACAACTATCGTTGTTAAAAATAAACAATTTTAAAGTTCTTGGAAAAACCCGACTCGGATGTTGTTTCAATAACAACGGTTCCGATCTCAATTTTCTCTTAGTAATCAATTTACTAAGTGTGTTCCCAGGAAGTCGAATGTGCTTCAATAGCCGATCCTTCCTCCCACATATTTAACCAAAAACAACACCCTAACCAAAGTCAATCTTTAGTTTTGAAATCGTTTTGAATTTGAAATTAAGCTTAGAAAACTGAGAGAAAAAACCTGAAGTTATTTAAGTACTTTTCATTCCTCACGTTGAAATCGAATCATCGCTTTAGCCTTTGGCTATGGAAAAATAAAATTTATTAAAATAAAATTTCCTAAGAACAAAACAAGAGATGAGAGATGAGATGAGATTATTTGAGTCTTACCCCCAATGGGGTATTTATACTAGTCTAAAACCCTAGGAATTACCTAAGTGATGAGAGATAAATAAATTCAAATTACAAAAGATAAATCCTAAGAGATAATACCTAAAAATGTTTAAATTAAATAAAAGAGATAAATCCCAAGTCTTTATCCAAATCATGGTCGATAAGCTATCATCTCGAATCTGATAAGCTATCGGATTATCCTGATAAGATCTCACTTCTGCCGCCACGTCATCATCTGATCATCACTGTTGTTGACGTCATCCTCCCGTGCTGCTGACGTCATCTGTTGACGTGTCACCGAGTCAGTACATTCATGCCCATTAATCCGACCATGAATCCAAAAATTGCAGATTTTGGCTTTTTTTGTAATATTTCGCAGCAGTGAGGTCCTGCACAGTAAATCACGTAATGAGCCATAATTCAGCACCACAAAGCAACCAATTGAGCATAATTAGCATGAAAATATTGATCAAACTAGCTATTCATCACCAAATCTTCCCAACGTGATTTGGGTTTGAGACCTTGTGGATTAACACAACACTCCTCATTTGGGCCAAGACCCATATTACAAATATCATCCAAGGCCCGATTAGTCAACTTATTAGCATAAAAACAACCATCCTCCTCCAATTCCCTCGTGTTATTTTGTAGCACTTCTAGAGCAGATATCCCAGCGTTGCAGGTCTCAATCAATGAATCTACCACACGTGCTTTTTGTCCTAAAAAATAGCTTTCGTTCCCAATATATTGCTCATTAATATTCTACCTAGATTCTGCATGCTCCATGCCTTTTATATCGTGTTCCCCAATACTTCTCTTGGGCACCGAATCAATCTGGGTATCACCTTAAAAGTCTCTTTTACCAATAAACATTGCATTAAATGAATCATCCTCCTCAACAGGTTTGGTCTCTACACTCAACGCCAGTGAAGTGTTCAGGCCAAAAATAAAAGAAGGATCTGATGAGCTTTCGGCCATTGGTTGATCAGGCACCCCCATTGGCTTCATCTTCTTCTCTTACCTTAATAGAGCTGTCGACTCATCCGAGAAACCTACTTCACTTACTCTAACAACATAGAATCATCCCCAATCTCTACTTCCACTGCTTCTTCAATTCTAAACATATTGTTAGTAGAAAACTAACTGAATCAATTGGCAACCTTAAGTTCTTGAGGGATTTAACTCTTCTTTATTGCAATATTTTTGGATCCATTCCATCGTCAATTGCAAATCTTAGCCACATGGTGATGGATCTATCAGATAACCATTTCAATAGATATATACTTTCTTCTTTATTTACTCTTCTATCATTACAAACACTGTTTCTCAGCGATAATCATTTGGTTGGGAAAATTGATGAGTTTCCCAATGCGTCGTCTTTATTGATTGAGGGATTAGGCTTAGGGAGTAATTATTTAACATGACCAATTCCAAAGTCAATCCTTCAACTTCCAAGGCTTGAATGGCTTTTTGTTGGAGACAATAGTTCTAGACCCATGAAGCTTGGCACCTTCTTCCAAATCAAGAACTTAAGGTATCTCCATCTATCCAATATAAGCTTGTTAATTGAAAGCGACAATAAAAGTCTCGCTTTCCCCAAATTAGAGAACCTAAGCCTAAGATCATACAACCTCACTGAATTTCCAGAATTCATCAAAACACAAGACAAGTTGGGTGAGCTAGATCTTTCTAACAACCATATCCATGGTGGTGTGCCTAATTGGTTGTGGAAGACCTCTCTTAAATGGGTATACCTTTCTTTCAATCCCATTTATTTTCCAAAACACCTTTCCTCAGGTGATGCAAACTTCTCTTTTCCGGTGCTGAGGGTACTATATTTAGGATCTTGTAAGATAAATGCATTTCCTAAGGTCTTATGAAGTTTTGAAAATTTGGAAGAATTGGACCTTTCAAATAACAAAATATGTAACCCCTAGACCCGCCTATGCGTTATCACGGATTCTAAGGAGTTACATTAGGGTCACTTGAGCGACCCCTAGTAAAAATTGCACATAAAAACACTTTCTTTTTGCTGAAAACACTTATTAAATTGTAACGTCGACTTTTGTTTAAAATATCATTTCAGAAAATCATTTAAACATGTAATAGTAATTTCAAAAAAAAACGTTTTACATACACTATCATAAAACAATACATGACATAAATGCCCACTAACTGCACCACTACCGTACTCTAAAAGAGACGCCAAGAGAACTCCGAACATTGATGTCGGTTATTGAACCATGATAGATTTCTTTTAACCTGCGATGGTAATAACAATGTGAGCTTGGGAAAACTCAGTAATACAAAACTACCAGAAGATGCTTTAGGCAACATGCATGTATAAGGTAAAGCTTAAGCTGTCATAAAGTTTCGGGTAACTACAGACTCCGATTATGATTCGATATTTTAGTTAAACATTATATTTAAATATAACATAATTGTTCTTTATTCCATCATTGATTACTAGGCGATAAACCTATAGCCAGAGATTCAGAAGGGATATAAATTACAGATCAGAGAGTTTAGTTGCTTTAATGATCGCAGATTAGAAGCATACTGAGAGTTTTAGACTTTTGTAAATTAATTCAGTATGGCATAATTATAGATGGGAACAGAAAATTTTATTTTAATTTTTTGACTACCCTCCAACCATACATCGATATACAATATCCAGAACATTATCCAAAAAGATTTACCCTAGGCTCACTGAGAGTAGGAGCTTACAAAAAGACTTACCCTAGGCCCATTGGGCATAGGAGCTTAGGTCCAGAAGGACTTAACAACGCTGAGCCTACAAATCTTCCATCATATCCCAGATAATATACCCCATATAGAATTAGTTTTTTATCCAGTAAACAATAATATCAGAAAACAAATATCAGATATATGTTTATATCAGAAGACAAATGTTAGATTTATTTTTGTATCAAAAGGAGGATATCAAATGTGTTTCTGTATCATAAGACAGAAGTCATGGATTGCTTTCATTTCGACTAACAGTGTCATACTTTTAATTTAAAGCCTATAGTCTTGGTTTAAAACAAAGAAAATATTCATGGACACATGGAACACTATATATGGTCCAATTTATTCCTCGTAGTTGGTAATTATCGGGAAGAGAACATTAAACATATGACAATTTATACTAATTTTAGAACGAGGTCCCTATGAAAAGGGATTCGATACTAATGGTTCAAATCATACATTCAAAAGTTGATGCATCATGATCATTGAGATTTCAAATATATCGTGAGTGATCCAATCATTAAATCCTATAAGGGCATTATGGTCATTATGACCTTTAAGGGTAATTTGGTAATTTGAACCAACAATGTATAAACGGTGATGTACATGATTCAAGAATTCTAGTTGCTCATCAGGTTTTCGAGTCCCTTTAAACTAATCAGAACCCATCAATGTTTAAACTAATCATTAAAGCCTATGAGAGCATTATGGTCATTCTGACCTTTAAGTATTCATTTCTTAGAACTCACTACATCGTGCAAAAAAATGGTTCGCCTTCACCAATCAACCATTAAACGTACCACAAGAAATTGATCATGGTTTAATGACTGACATCAGTGTTTGGAGTTCTCTTGGCGTTGTTTTTGGAGTATGGTAGTGGTGCAGTTAGTGGGCATTTATGTCATGTATTGTTTTATGATAGTGTCTAAAACATTTTATGAAATTACTATTACATGTTTAAATGATTTTTTTGAAATGATATTTTAAACAGAAGCTAATGTTACAATTTAATAAGTGTTTTAAGCAAAAAATGTTTTATATGTGGAATTTTTTTTATTGTGTGTCACTCTTGTGACCCTAATGTGACTTCCTAGGATCTGTGATAACGTATAGGTATGTCTAGGGGGTTACATAATAAGTGGTGCAATACCAAACTGTGTTTGGAAGACTAGTTTGCGTTATCTGTATCTTGCACATAACCATCTCTCATCTTTGGACCAACTTTTACCCAACACAGTTTTACTTCTTCTCAAGCCTCTTTACCATCACCTATTTGTAATTTGAGTCAACTCTGGTTTTTGGGTAATATGAGTCAACTTGAAATGTTCGATGCATCTCATAACAATTTGAGCGGCCCAATTTCAAATTGCCTGGGTAATATGAGTGCTCTCCGTTATTTGGATCTTCATGGAAATAACTTGAGTGGAATCATGTCAGAATTTTCAAAAGCAAACCAATTATGGTTTCTCAAAGTCAGTGAGAATAGATTGGAAGGATGGCTGCCAAGATCATTGGCTGAATGCACTCAACTTAGAGTTTTGGATGTGGTAAACAACATGATGAATGATACATTCCCTTTTTGGTTGGAGAAATTGCCTTATTTGTCAGTTCTAACATTGCGAGAAAATAAATTTTATGGTCAAATTAAACATTTGAAGCATAAAATTGGTTTCCCTGCTTAGGATGTGTTAGACATTGATTTTATGGTATAATTACAAAATTCAACACTGAACGTGGTTTTCCAAAGCTACGCATTTTGGACATTGCTTCCAACAACTTTTCAGGTGTCTTGTCTATCGTATTTTTGCGAAGTTTAAAGGCAATGATGCATAATGGCGACAAAGCAATGCGAAAATGCATCAGAGAGGAATACTATCAAGACTCCGTGACAATTGTCAATAAAGAGATTGAAATGTTCTATGAGAAAGTGTTGACCATCCTTACTTGTCTTGACCTCTCCAACAACAGTTTTCATGGGAGAATACAAGAAGAAATACAAATTCTCGTGTCACTTAAAGTGCTAAACTTGTCCCATATATAATAGTTTCTCCACCGAAATCCCATCAGCAGTTGACAACCTAAAAGACCTTGAGTCCTTGGATCTTTCACAGATTCCTCCACAGCTTGCAACTCTAACTTTTCTTGCAGCATTGAACTTGTCTTACAACCAACTTGAAGGAAGCATACCTCAGAGCAACCAATTCAATACATTTTCAAATGATTCTTACATTGTCAAGGAAATGCAATGAAGTTGGTCTTCCGGTGCTACCTCCTCTGGGGAAGATGAAGAAGTTTCATGGTTATATGTGTTAAGCTATAAATGAAAAGCTGTTGCTTTTCTGTTAAGATGAAAATAGAAAGCTGTTAGGGTTGTTAGTTGGTTAGATTGCCAGCTAGGGTTTCATGTAAGTGTATATATACGTATACCTTGGTGTAAACTTCAAGTTGATCAATAACAATTTCTTTCAACAGATTTCTTCTTCTTTCTTGTTTCTTAACATGGTATCAATCGCTGGGAAGTTCTGGTTTTTTGCTTCCGCATAATTGTTTCTTGGTTGCTTTCTTCTGTTGTTTTTCTGTGTTGTCTCAAATGGCCAACTCAGGTAGCTCCTTCGTTCCTGCTTCTGATGTGTCAGGCGCGTCATCCGGCTCCGGCAAAACCTTCACCAACAAAAGAATTAGCGTTATTCTTGACGAAACAAACTTCCTTATCTGGAAACAGCAAGTGTTGCTCGCCGTTCGCAGCCACCGTCTTGAAAAATTGTTGACTGGTGCGTTGAAGGCTCCTCTAGCTGAAATCACTAATGAGCAAGGAGAAAAAGTTGAGAATGAAGCGCACGATATTTTTTTGCGCAAGATAGTGCTCTTGCATCTTGGATATTGTCTACGATAAGCTCTCATTTGTTATCTGAGTTTGTTGGAGCGGAGACGACGGCTGAAGTCTGGAAGACGGTGGTCACGTACTTTTCCAGTCGATCAACAACCACTGCTATGAGTTTGCACTACAAACTCCGATCCATTAACAAAGGTGATCTTAGTATGAGGGCTTATATTGCTCGGATCAAAGAAGTCTGTAATATGTTAGCCTCATGTGGCAGCCCCATCTCCGATCTTGAAAAGGTGGCCTCTATTCTCAAGGGTCTTCGGACGGAGTATCAACCTTTTGTTGCTGTAATAACAACAAGTCAATCTCCTTTCACGCTTGATGCAGCAATCTCAGTCTTGATGGATGCTGAAACACAACTTCTCAATTTTAATCAATTTTCAGATATTACTCCTTCTGCAAATGTAGCTCATGTTACAACCTCTAATCAAGATGATTCTCAGGAAAATAGTCGAGCACCTTACAGGCCTTATCGTGCTTCGATGAGTCAACGGGGACGTGGTCGTATGAACTACAAGTCCACCATGAAGCCTCAGTGTCAGCTTTGTGGAAAACTTGGGCATCTCGTGGATAGGTGTTGGCACATGTTCGATGAGAACTTTCCTGGTGTCACTGCTCGTAGTTCTGATCGTGGTACACATGATGAAGCTAATGCTCGTGCCAATGTTGCCACTTTTGATGAAACTCAGTGGTTCGTTGATTCGGGGGCTTCCCATCATGTAACCCCTGATGCAGAAAATGTAGGCACCAACTCAGCGTATACTGGACCTGGTAAGTTGTTTGTTGGTAATGGTTCAGCTCTCCCTATTTCTAATGTTGGCAATTCTTTAATTACTTCATCCTCACAATCTTTGTCTTTGAAGAATGTTCTACATGTGCCAAGGGTTACTAAAAATCTAGTTTATGTGTCCAAGCTTGCTAGTGATAATAACGTTTTCTTGGAGTTCCATGCTCGATCGTGTTTGGTTCGAGATGAAGACACAAAGGAGGTGTTTCTTCAGGGTGATGAAGTTGGGGGTCTATATCGTTTCAATTCTGCTCCAGTTGCTCATGTAGCTGAGGTCTCGAGATCATCTAGTATAGTTGATAATTTCATTCTTTGGCATCGCAGGCTTGGTCATCCAGCCATAGATACTCTCAAAGCAGTTTGTAATGAGTGTAATGTACCTATTCATGGTGCTATCAATAAAAATTTACCTTTGTGTGTTGCTTGTCAAATGGGCAAAAGCCATTGTCTTCCTTTTCCTACTTCCACTACGACATATAGTGCTTCTTTTGAGTTAGTATTCACTAACTTATGGGGACCTGCTCAAGTTTCGAGTCAAGGTTTTGTGTATTATGTTTCATTTGTAGATGCGTATTCCAGGCACTGCTGGGTTTATTTGATGAGGCTAAGTCTCAAGCTGTTGTGGCGTTTCAGTCGTTTCAGAGGATGGTGAAGACTCAGTTTGACAAGGACATCAAGGCAGTACAGAGTGATTGGGGAGGTGAATTTCGCAGTCTCTCTTCTTTGTTGGTACAGCAAGGTGTTATCCACAGAGTTACCTGTCCACATACACCCAACAAAATGGGGTTGTCGAACAGAAACACAAGCATATACTCGAGCTAGCATTAACTCTATTGGCCCAAGCCTCTCTTCCATTGCGATTCTGATCTTATGCAGTGGTCACAGTCATGTTTCTTATAAACCGATTGCCTACTAAGGTGTTGGAGGGCTCTTCACCATTTGAGAAGCTGCATGGCACCAAACCTAGGTATGATATGATGCGTGTATTTGGCTGCAGATGTTTTCCTCACTTACGCCCTTTTAATGTGCATAAGCTCGATTTTCGATCTCGTCCTTGCACCTTTCTAGGGTATAGTCCCATCCACAAAGGCTATCAATGTCTTGACTCTCAAGGCAGGGTGTTTGTTTCTCGAAGTGTGGTGTTTGATGAATCTGTCTTTCCATTTGCAACTCAATCTGTTAATAGCTCTAATGTTTCAACTCAGCCTTCTTTTGGGGATAGGTCAATTCCAATAGTTCCAGGGGCTAGTCATCTTATCAAAAATCTATCAACATTCGTTCGTGTGTCTTGTGATTCATCACCTACCTCTGTGGATGCTCAGCCTACCGTTCAGTCTCAAGGTTGTGATCGTGAGTCTTCTCCTATGATGGATGGTCTTCATTTTAGTGGATCAACACATGGTTCTTTCCCTCATGTTTCTCAGGCTTGTACTGATGCTGGCACTAGGTGTGTTCCTCCAATTGTACGAGAGGATTCCATTGTTCCAAATGATATTTCCTCTTCCATGGTTCCACCTCCTGCATAACCTGATCCAATTTCTCCACATTCCTCACCAGTGCATGTTCAGAATGGTGGTGATTGTATGTCTTGTGAGCCTCCTGTTAATAATGATCTTCTTCTTGAACCTGTGGATGGCATCTTTGTACCTGCCTGTGTGTCTGATGATCTACCTAGTGATCAAACACTGTCTGTTGATCCTCCCAATTTGCATCCAATGACAACACGTAGTAAAGCAGGCGTGTTCAAGCCTAAAATCTTTGTAGCTACGCTCGATGATGATGTCCCGTCCTCCATTCAACAAGCCCTTGATCATCCCAAGTGGAAGGAGGCAATTCTTGCTGAATATGAAGCTCTTGAGAAGAATGGAACTTGGAAGCTTGTTCCAATGCCCACGGGTCGCACGATTGTTGGCTGTAAGTGGATATTTCGCAGTAAAAAGAATGTTGATGGCTCTATTGCTCGATACAAATCCAGACTAGTAGCGAAAGGCTTTAATCAGATTCCTGGACATGATTTCCATGACACCTTTAGTCTAGTCATTAAGCCTGCTACAGTCAATGTTATTCTAGCATTAGCTGTGTCACGGAATTGGCCTCTCCGGCAGGTGGACATCAACAACGCTTTTCTCAATGGTGAGTTGCGTGAAGATGTGTATATGTATCACACTCCTTGGTTCGAGACAGTGGCTACTGATGGTGCTCCAATGGTTTGTAAGCTTGAGCGTGCTTTGTATGGTTTCAGGCAGGCACCAAGGAGCTGGTACACTAAGCTTAAGGATTTTCTGCTCACAATTGGGTTTAGGCGATCTAATGCTGACTCGTTTCTCTTCATTCATGATAATTCTGGAGAGTTTACATATGTCCTGGTGTATGTGGATGACATAATTGTCACAAGAGGTTCTGAGTCGTTTGTTTCCACTGTCATTACTCAACTTGGCAATGAATTTTCACTGAAGGACTTGGGCCAACTCAATTATTTTCTTGGTGTTGAAGTGAAGCGTTCCAATGGTTGTATTTTCTTAAGTCAACGCAAATATATTCAAGAGTTGCTTGCACGTACAAATATGGATAAAGCCAATTCAGCGTCTACTCTGATGCTTCCTTCAATAAAGCTTAGTGAGAATGCAGGGAGTCCTATTGCAGATGTCACTGGTTACAGGAGCATCGTGGGTGCCTTGCTGTATTTATGCCATACGAGACCTGACGTGATGTACAGCGTTCATCGAGTTGCCCAGTACATGCATCGTCCTTGTGAAGAACATCTTGCAGCTGTCAAGCGTATTCTTCGATACCTGAATGGCACTCTTCATTATGGTCTTTCTTCCGGCCTTCTGAAGTTGATGCTAGTCTTGTGGCTTTCTCGGATGCAGACTGGGGAAGCAGTCCAGATGACAGACGTTCCACTTCCGGTTAATGTGCTTATCTGGGGAATAACATTCTCACTTGGAGTTCTAGGAAGCAAAAAGGGGTGTCTAGGTCCACCATGGAAGCTGAGTATAGAAGCATCGCAGATGCTGTGTCCGAGATAACATGGTTGCGTTCATTGCTTACAGACATGGGAATCAAACAAAAAGATATCCATGTGGTGTGGAGCGATAGTACAAGTGCAATATCCCTCAGCATGAATCTTGTGTTTCACTCTCAATCCAAACACATCGATCTTGATGTTAATTTTGTTCGGGAGAAGATTGCTGACAATTCTCTGCGTGTCAACTATGTTCCAGCTTCACACCAGACGGCTGATGGCTTCACCAAGGCTCTGACCTACTCATACTTCGATTTGTTTCGGTAACGCCTCAATGTTGTCACTTTCAGTCAAATTTGTGGGAAGAACGAAAAGAGTAGGGGAAATGTTAAGCTGTAAATGAAAAGTTGTTGCTTTTCTGTTAAGATGAAAATAGAAAGTTGTTAGGGTTGTTAGTCGGTTAGTTTGCCAGCTAGGGTTTCATGTAAGTGTATATATACGTATAGCCTTGGTGTAAACTTCAAGTTGATCAATGACAATTTCTTTCAACAGATTTCTTCTTCTTTCTTGTTTCTTAACAATATGTTATGTCTATTTGGCAAATTACTTTGGTAGGCTATGCTAGTGGTTTGGTTGCTGGGATTTGTATTGGATATACAGTGTTGAACGAGTTGGGAGACAAATGGGTTGACAAGTCCAAAAGGCATGGGAAAAGAAATAGAAGAAGAACTAGGTGACTCCATTAGAATTATGTTTCAAAATCATCATGTGAGTATTTCCTTTTGAAACTAGTTTTTTTCTAAATTGAAAAGATAGTTGTTGTAATTTGTAAACTGCGATACATATACATATTCTCTTGGATTTTGGTAGCTGACGTATATTTTTCTTTAAACAGTTCAGGCTGAAGTAGAGATTGTTAGCTTTATCATTGAATAAAATGGTAAAAGTTTCTAACAAAATTATGTTTATGCATATGAAAAACATGATTTTTACTCGTATTCTAATCCTCATGCCAACAGTGCGAGTGTTGAAGTATAGGCAAGTAGGTACGTGTTATAGATATGTGGTTTGTATAAATTATCTGTTATAGATATGTGGTTTGTATAAATTATGTGTTATATTGGTTTGGTTAAGCAATGAGTGCAGCTAGGTCTGCTCAGGTATATGTGTGTTGCACCGTTGCACTAATTGTTGGAGTCTGGTAGAGCAACGGGTAGGGTTTGACTCTGCATTCTCTGATGGTAGTAAACTGATGTATAAATAGGCCGGTCTTAATTGAAGATATTACAGTCATGTGTCGCCTCTCTTTCCTTACCCTTTTCTGCACTTCCTTTCTATTCTTTTTCCTTCATTCCTTCTTCAATCTACAACACCTTCATTACCCATCGTCATGCTGAGAAGATAATAAGGCCTAATAATAAGAAATTTTGAAAAGTAAAAATGATTTTTTTTTTATTTTAAAAATCTTGATAAAAATGAAATGCCTTCCTTGAAGTCGAATTCTAACATTTGTTATGGTATTTTGAATGTAAGGCCACAATTTTCATATTTATGTATTAATAAAGAACAAGTACTCTTTTTTCCTTTCGCTAAACGGAATTCAAACGCTTTCCTATTTTGTTTATTAGGTGGGATTTAATGAGGCAACAACAACATTCTGACTTAGACATAAGTAAGATTATTATCGAAACATTCTGTCGGGCCTTGAAGGACTGTCGAGTTTGTCGCCGAACCAAAAGTTCGTTTCACCTGCTGAGGCAGCAAAAGCGTCGAAGCACCAATCTGCCATATCCCACCGAGGCAGCAGAGTCTGGCAGCGCAATACAACTTAACCTATTCAACGCAGTTTCACACTACTAAACAGCATAACTTGACTTATTCTATCACTCTGATCTCTTCTATTATTTACTTGTGTTTATTTACTTTTCTCTCAAAATCAACTAAAAATAACTTGTGCATTTATTTTATTTGCGGGAATTTACATTCGAATTAGCTGTCCAATCCTCGTGGGAGACGATATCTTTTATACTATAACTTGACAAGAGTGTGCACTTGCGCTCATATTTAGAGAACACCTCAACGCTCTACAGTATTGTATTTTTTCACAGGTATATGAAGGCTTTTTCAGCAATAGAAACCCGCTTATCTATTCGAGCATAAGGAGAATAGAACTCGCATATCCGTTCGGGCATTTGGAGAATGAAATCCACTTATCTATTCGAGCATAAGGAGAATAGAACTCACATATCCGTTCGGGCATTTGGAGAATGAAATCCACTTATCTATTCGAGCATAAGAATAATAAAACATGCCTATTTGTTCGGCCAAAAGGAGAACGAAACCCGCGAGTTCGGTTTGGTAATTGGTGAAAATTCTATTATTGTTTGACCGGAATGACCAAAGAGGGAAAGTTGTTGTCACTGAATATTCACCTAAGTCTATTCATTTGTTACATTTTTATTATATTGTTTATCATAGTTACTACTATTATTACGCATTTTATTTCTAGTATTAATATTATCAGCTAATATAAACAAAAAACCCAAAAATAGTCCATTGTATTTAGAATATGGGACCATTTTATTAAAATAAAGGACCCAATTGAATTAAAATACAACCCAAGAATATAAACAACCCATTAATTAAGGTCCATTACAAAATTTATTACAAAAGAGGCATGTTTGGCCCGGTTTTAATAAATTGAACCCTAATCTCTCTTGCTTATTCTTATACGCAGCCAACAGGTGACCGTTGGATCAATTTTTGATCCAACGGTGCAGATGAAATGCGGGAACCCTAGCCCATTTTTGATATGGCGTCACACTCTCCTCAACCGTGGGATCCTTGCTTGATCAACGGCCAAGATTGCTTCGAGGTAACCACGTGGATCGTGCGCGGAGAAGATGTAGCACCGCACACTCTTGACCGTCCGATCCTGGCTTGATCAAGGTTCACGATTTCTTGTGAGATGACGTACACGAATCGCCATTTGCGCGTGGAAGCCACGCGCCCGTCAATTCGAACTCCCACCAGACCTTCTCGGATGCAGGCCGTGTGATCCTCACCGTGATCATTCCTCGTCGGCAGCGTTGTTGTCGCAGTCTCCGGAAACAAAAACAACAAGCAAGAATTAAAACCAAATCAAGAGGCAACCAAATCCCTAAGTTGAAGCCCTAGTTGTAAAACGGAGTCAAATCAGAGAAAAATTCAACCAAAAACAGAGGGCCTAAATCCCTAAATTGAAGGCATGGCGACAATCAAGCATAATTTGAATCGAGGAGGACACATTTCAGGGGAAAATTAGGGATTCGAGCTTGAAATTTAAGCAAAATGTAACTATATAAACCTTGTAATTCTATGTACCACAGACACGATTAATACACAAATTTTACACCGAAATTATACTGGAAAATAACGTTTGGATTCAGAAGCAAGCAAGAAAAGTTGTAACCAGTTTCAGAAGGAATAAAAGCAAAGCATTTTCTGGTAATTGTTACTTTTTTCTTTTCTATATATATTCGAAGCTTAAATAGAAAAGAGATAAAGGTTTACCAAGATTTCAGAGTCCATTCCACCACTAGAAAACACTCGAGGATAAACTCTGATGACGGTGCATGTGTAAATCTTCGTTGGAATTTGGAAACCATGTTTTTTTTAAAAGGAACTATTTTTCTGATTTGTTATCAAAAGGGTTTTGAGGAAAGGTTTTTTGAAAACAAGGGTTTTTCTGGGAGTTTGTCATTGCTGACAAGGGTGGTCGGCGTCAATCAATGGCGGTAGGCATGACGTCGCGGATTCCATGGATGATGAAAGGGAGACAGCTCAGAGTAAAAGAAAGAGAGCTCGTGGAAAAATGGGTTTTGAGTTTTATTTTTCTATTTCGTTTAACTTTTATACTGACCCGTAACTCGACCCAAACTTGTTTTACGACTCGCACATACTCATGAATTTTGCACCGCAAGCCACCTAGTTTTCAATTCTTACAATTTCGTTCCTTTCTGTTTCAATTCGGCCATAACATTTTGTTTTTCTTTTAAGTGTTAATTACTGGAATAGTCATTTATGTTTTCCCCCAGTACGGAGTTGGTCACCGATTTTGAAAAACGACTAGTAAGTTCACTTACGTTTTCGGGGTGTAAACTTTTGGTCACTCAGCCATTTGTTATCGTTAAACACTGACGGGTTGCTGACCTGGCAACGAAAAAACAAGGGTAAATTACTGCAATGACAATTAAAGTTTATCTCATGTACATTTTTACTCCCCAATTTTAAAAAATAAACATTATAGTCACTAATGAAAATGTTTCTTTATAATTTCGCCCTTGAGTTTTTAAAAATTAATTTTTCAACTCTAAAACTTTACAATAAATTAGTATAATAATATTGTAAAGGCTTAAATGAAAAGTATGTGCTCAAAGTATACTATTTTTAAATTTAGGTGCTCAAATTACTCTTATTTAATAACTAAACTTTCAAATTGCTCCTATTTTTTCACTATGTATTGTTTTTAATATTATTGTAACATGACATGTCATTTTTTATTATTTTTAAATTAAAAATAATTTTAAAATAAAATAAAATCACTTTTATTATTATTAAATTTAAAATATTTTTTAAAAAATATTACTTCTTAAAATAATTTAGGCGTTTAAAGTATTTTTTGTGAAAATAGGTGCCCAAATTTACCATAGTTACAATTTTAGGTGTCCGATTGTTAAATGAGTGTTAGAAAAATTGTCAACCAATCGGTACTTGACATGTGGCATTAATTTTATTAATTTTTAATGGAAAATACTTAGAACTTTCAAATTATTATAAAATCTCAAAATTTGAAAAGCTTCACAAAAGAGTCTCTAAATCCCTAAAAATTTCCAAACTTCCGTCGTCGATTGTCGCCGCTTCCGCTGCCAGTTGTCGCCGCTAACCACACCCACTTGGTCGCCGGATCAAAGCGATCATTTTTCCCAACACAATGTCGTCAGAAACACCCAACGACGTGCAACCAAATGTCAAACACGAAATCGACGTTCGCGTTTGATGTTCGGCTGCACACTGTTGGGCGTTTCTGGCGACGTCGTGTTAGGGAAAATTGTCGCCTTGGCCCGGCGACCAAGTGGGTGCGGTTAGCGACGACAACCGGCAGCGGAAGCGGCGGTAGTCGACGACGAAAGTTTGGGAATTTTTAGGGATTTAAGGATTGTTTTGTGAAGTTTGTAAAATTTTGAGATTTTATAATAATTTGAAAATTTTGAGTATTTTCCATTAAAAATTTTAAAAATAAAATTAATGCCACGTGTCAAGCATCGATTGGTTGAAATTTTTTAACACCCATTTAACAATCGGGCACCTAAAATTGTACCTATAGAAACTTTGGGCACCAATTTTTACAAAAAAATACTTTAGACACCTAAATTATTTTAAAAACTAAAATTTTTAAAATATTTTAAATTTAATAATAATAATAATAATTTTATTTAAAAATTATTTTTAATTTAAAAATAATAAATTGACATGTTATAATAATAAAAATAATTCAGAGTGAAAAAATAGGAGCAATTTGAAAGTTTAGTTATTAAATATGAGCAATTTGGGCACCTAAGTTTAAAAAGGGTATACTTTAGACACCTATTTTTCATCTAAGCATTTATAATATTATTGTACTAATTGATTGTAAAGTTTTAGGGTTGAAAAAATGAATTTTTAAAAATTTAAATGTGAAATTATAAAGAAACATTTTCATTAGTGACTATAATGTTTATTTTTTAAATTGGGGAGCCAAAATGTGCATGAGATAAATTTTAATGGTCATTGCAGTAATTTACCCTTATTTTTCGTTGCCAGGTCAACAATCCGTCAGTGTTTAACGGCAACAAACGGCTGGGTGACCAAAAGTTTACGCCCCGAAAATGTAAGGGACCTTACTGGTCGCTTTTCAAAATCGGTGGCCAACTCTGTACTGGGGTAAAACATAAGTGACTACTCTAGTAGTTAACCATTCTTTCAAACCGGTCACCAATTCGGTTTTTTAGTTAAAAATATAAAAATAAAGGTTCCTTTGATCCCTTTTCTTTTATTTAAAATTCTTTATTTAATTCAAATTTCTTTTTATTTCATAGTTTTTTTTATACATGTCAAGTTTGTTTGTTTAGAAGTTTTTAGTTTAGTTTTAAACTTAGGGTATAAGTTCTAAAAACTTAGTTAGAGCCCATGTGTGATGAAAAGCTCCCTTCATATATTATTGAATAAAATACACTTAACCTTAAATCTTTTAATTAATTAAAATGAATATCGAGACTCTAGGGTTTAATCATCATCTAAAGTTTACAAGTCGTTAACACACTCAATTGTTTCTGTTTGTTTGTTTAAGAAAGTGGAAATTAACTAATGTGGTATCTTACCAAACAGAAATGATGGGTTAGCACCATGAGTGTTGGCGGTGATTGGAGTTCACTTTCCGGGCGGTAAGGCCGTTAAAATATATTTATATTCATTAAACGGACAAGAAAATTGAATCTTTGTGAACTTTCAAATTTCAATTTTGAAAATTCTTTTTGAAATCAATAAGGTACCAATTTTTGGGCGTTGTGAGGGTGTTAATCCTTCCTCGCGCTTAACCGACCCTGAACTTATTTTCTAATTTTCGTTGACCAAAAATGTTGTTTTAATAAACAAAACGCTTTATTATAATAACTCCGTTCTAAGGTGGTCCAGTCACACTTTTTTTAAAAAAATTGATGGTGACTATATGTTTTAATTTTTAAAAAATCGAGCCAGTTGAAAAGGGGTTACGACAAGCACGATGTGCCATCCTTATAAATCCAAAGCGTACACCATCACGGGATCTCTTTGTCGAAATAAACACATCCAATACCTCGCCATGCCGATCAAAGCACTTTCAAACCCCTAGCCAATGGAGGCGATCGGAGAGATTCCTTACAAACAGAGTCCACTCCCGACGTCGATTACCCTCGCTATGGGATCCCGACATTTTGTTCCTAAAATGAATAAGAAAAAAACAAAAACAAATTTCTTTTACACCACCAAACTCTGATTCTTGACCTGTTTCTATTATTTTATGTATCGAAGATCATATCTTTGTATTTATATTTTGATATAGTACTCAAAGTAATGTCGACTTCTTAAAAAAAGTGGTCCAACATTATTTTTCATGCATTGTTGACCGGGCAAAAACAAGTAAACATTTGCATGCAATGCCAAAGATTAAGATTCCAACCGGTACTGGCGAAAGAAAAATAAGTATTTCAAAATTCACAAACATATTTTATCAAAAAAATCACAAACTTAAAAAATTATAGGGTGATTGTTTTCAAACCTAATTTGACTCAAAACGACGTTATTTTACTAGATGGAAAATAACAAAACATGCACTTCATAGAGTTTGAACACAAAACCTATAAATATAAAGGCTAAGCCTTAACCACTAAAATAACATTATATTATATAATGTTTTACCACAAATATTATATATACTTGAAATTAATTCAAATTATTTTATGAAATAATATTAATATATAAATAAAATAAAATATATTATTTACATATATAAATTTATTATTTTTCAAAAAATCTTAAAATATTCATAAAATAGTATAATAAAAACCCATAAACACCAATCCTCAAACTCTAAACTCTAAACTATAAACCTTAAACCGCAACATCAAACCTCAAACCCTAAGCCTTAGGGTTTGAGTTTTTGGGTTTTTATTATACTATTTTTTATATAAATATATTATTTTATGAACATTTTAGGGTTGTTTGAAAAATAATATATTTATATTATAAATATAAAAGATTTTTATTTATATATATTGATGTATATGTCTAAATAATATATTTTATATTATTTATATATCAATATTATTTATAGTATTATTTATTTCATAAAATAATTTGAATTAGTCTCAAGTAGTCTGATATATATAATATTTATGGTAAAATATTACATAATATCATGTTGGTTTAGTAGTTAAGGATTAGCCTTTGCATTTGCATAGCTTGGGTTTATACTCCTTGAAGTGCATGTTTTTATTATTTTTCCTCCAGCAAAACGACATCGTTTTGAGTCAAATTAGGCTTGAAAATAGCCGCACCAAAACGACGCCGTTTTGAGTTAACGTCTCATTAAGAGTTAACGGCGGAATACATAAACAAGTCAGAAAATAAAATTTAGCGTTAGATTTGAACATTTTTAAAGTTCGTTGACATTTTTAAGTCATGGATAATAGTGTAGTGGCATCTGATGTAGTTTACCCAAAATTATATACGTAATAAAAACGACACCGTTTTGAGTTAACATCTCATTAAGAGTTAACGGCAGAATTACATAAACGAGTTAAAAAAATAAAATTTAATGTTAGATTTAAATATTTTTAATGTTCGGTGATATTTTCGAGCCAGTGGTAATAAAAAACCTTGGTTAGAATGTATGGAAATTCTTGTTGAAAAAAAATTATTCAAAAAAGTAATGTGTGAAAATTAGTAGAAAATTAAAGAAGACTTGGTCATGAAGTTGTTAGTAGAAAATTCAAAATTGGTAATCTATGTAGACATCTCATGAAGACTTTTGTAGGAACAAGAAATCTTATCTTGTTGGAGTGAAATAGTATAAATATAAGTTATAGAAAATTACATCAACAAAAAAATTATATATCTTTTAGATGTAATTTTTTATGCCCAATATTAAAATATTAAACGCAAAGTCCTAACTATAAATTTTATATTATAAGCCTTAAATCTTGAAAATACACTATATCTTAATTCTCTCCGCCCTAAACTCTAACCTTAAATCTTAATTGTAAACTTTAAACTTACTTTTTTTTAGTGTGAGAGGATAAATATAGACACCGAAAAGAAACAGAAAATTTCTATTGGTGAAAAATATACAGGAGAATAGCAAGTGAGCTTAGCAAAGCTTAATCCTTTAAGAGTTTTTATTGGTGTGTAATAAAAAATGTATATCTCTTTGTACCTTGGTTCGTAATAATACCGTGAGTTGTAAAATTTATATTTTATGTCTACTCTACACTTTTAATATGAAGGTTGAGTCTATCACATGCAACGAATACCGCTGAATATCACTAATACGGAACATTGTTGAATACTATTAAATTAATTAATAAAAATTTAAAATTTCAAGAACCCATCAAATAATTAATAATTACTTTAAAAATCAATTAAATTATTTTTTTATATATATTAAAATTTTATTTTTTTTAATAAGGGTAAACTATATATTTAGTACTTCACCTATTTCTGTATTTCTATTGAACCCTCATTATTTAAATATTATTTCAATTTGACACTATTCTTTATAAAAAAATAATTTAACCATTAACCCTCAACCTAAAACCCTAAACTATTAAACTTTAAACCCTTAAACTCTTAAACCTATACTCTAAACTATATACCCTTAAAAATAATGATGTTGATGGATAAAACTTCATTTCGGTAACCTTAATAACATGTTCTGCATTGCTTAAATAATAAAAATGTTATAATTTTATGTAATATTTGAATGGGATCAGTCTTGGTCTTGTCTTGTATCAAATTAGGATAGAATTATTAATCGAATGTGAAAATGTTAATCTATTAGAAAGGCTTGAGAGGCGATGAGTTGTTGTTCAAGTTGCTGTTGGTTAGATGAAAGTTTCCTTTCAATAATCTTGCCCTGTTCTGCATTCCTTTATATACTGAATATGTTATGATTGATCTTATTCTAGTCCAGCAAATTTGATGTTGTGAGGTGATCTGTTGATATCCTATGAGGTGATCTTGTCCAGCAAATTTGATCTTGTCACATACATTCAGCATCACCATGCTTCAAAGGAGATTCTCCTCCTTTGTTATTAACATGGATTGGAGATCTCCACATTCAAGCAAGCCACTCTAGCCATTGCTATGCCCATCAAATTGACTACTAGCCTCGGGAACCATGCGAGTCTCCGGTACATCACCGAAAACTCTTAAACCCTTAACAATCTATTAACATTTCGGTAATCATTTCGGTAAACTCTTAACATTTTCACACTCGATTAATAATTCTATCTGATACAAGACAAGATTGATCTCATTCAAATATTACATAAAATTATAATATTCTCATTACTTAAGCAATGAAGAACGTGTTATTAAGGTTACCGAAATGAAGCTTTACCCGGCAGTAGTATTATTTTTAAGGGTATATGATTTAGGGTATAGGTTTAAGAGTTTAAGGGTTTAAGGTTTAATAGTTCAGGATTTTAGGTCGAGGGTTAAGGGTTAAATTATTTTTTTTTATAAAGAATAGTGTCAAATTGAAATAATATTTAAATAATGAGGGTTCAATAGAAATACGAAAATAGGTGAGGTACTTAATATATAGTTTACCCTTATTAAAAAAATAAAATTTTAATATATATAGAAAATAATTTAATTAAATTTTTTAAAGTAATTATTAATTATTTGATGTATCCTTGAAATTTTAAATCTTTATTAATTAATTAAATAGTGTTCAACGGTGTTCAGCATTAATGGTGTTCAGCAGTGATCGTCACACGTTGTAGAATTTTCCTAATAGGAAACAATCTTATATCAGCTTATCTAAATATTTAGTGATTCTTCCAAGTAATTTGTAACACTCCAAATTAATTAAATAATTAAAGCTATAAATATGGAAGCAAATGAGTAGAAAAAATGGTGATGAAAAAAAACACAACCAAGGGGGATTAAACTCATGACGCTTGGTTATATAGGAAAACGTCTTAACCAGTTCAACTAATTCATTTCTTTGCTAAAGTTGGCTGAGAAATTTTATTTGAACCAAACCTTTTCGGGTAATTAAATAATAATAATACACAAAATATCCCAACCACCCCAATAGCATTTAATTCGGTATTCTCTCCTAAGAACTCAGACCGACTCTTCATCTTCCCCCTCACCTCCCATCATCGATTGCCCCTCGATCCGGCGCCACCGCTCAACCGTGACTGCCACCGCCGCCGTCGGCGTGATAGTTGTTGTGCCACGAGCTCAACCCTGGTCGCCACTCGCGCTGCTTCCCTGCCGTCTGACGAGAATGAGGGCTTGAAGGTTCGTCGGAAACCAAGCTCGCTCTCGGTTTCTTGACTTTTTCGGCCTCGGCTGCCATTCATTCGCGACACAGACACCAAATCCGGGCTCCTAACGTGACGGCGAGCAAAACCCAACCGTCCGACCACTCGTCCGACGTCGGTAAGGGCTTCATCGGGGTTACGTGAGAGTTCGGCCATTTCGTGCGGTTTGGGTAAGACCATTGAGTTCTAATCTAAATTTTTGGGTTTCCGATTGAAATAGGTTAGATTTAAGGCCATTTTCGGTGTTTTTGGTGTTATCCGACGTCTTTTCCGATCAAGAAAGGCCGCGCGTTGGCTTCACGCGCCGTCCAAGGCGATTTCTGGCCGCCTTGGACGGTGGCTGTTGAACCGGCCTGCTTAGACCCGGTCTGACCTTGAACCGAGCCGCCCGAACCGGTTTCAACAAACTGGCCCAAGCCCAATAACCGACCCGACCTATTGACCGACCCGACCCGTTGACCCATCTGACTCGTTGACCGACCTGACCCGTTGACCCGTTGACCGAGTCAACTCGGTGAGTCAACTCGCTGAGTCAACCTTTGGACCAGTGATGTCAGCATGACGTCAGCGTTGACTTTGACCGCTTACGTCAGTGTTGACTTTGACCAAAAAGTTAACTTTTCCCGAAAATCTATATTTCATGTTTTTCGACGTCCTGAGTCCGATTTTGATGCCATTTTCATGAAATTCTAACCTGAAAGCCTCCGAATTAGACCTTGAACTCGAGTTTGCTTATGTAATTTAATGATCAATTATGAGCGATGTGAATAAGGATTGAAATTGAATTTGTGCGATTGAAGGTATTCACAGTTCCTTGTATTCGGGATGTTGAGGACATCGCATTCAGGTTCGAGAGTGATCAAATGGAGTACCATGGTTGACCGATATAGCAAGGATTAAAGGTAATACATTACCACCTCTTGTATGCTTTATGAACATGTCGATATTCGGTTAATGCATGCATAAATATGATGAGAAGTGATGTTAGCTCTGTATAAGTCAAACCGGATATGAAATTGAGTATGATAACCTAGATAAGATCGAAATGCTCGAACGGGAAAGTTAATAAATGTAAGGATCTGGAGTTCAATAAATTAAGTAATAAGGCAGCTAATCTCCAAACCCGATTATTATTGTCAAATGATTAAATGCTAAAACACTGAATTGATCTGAAATGATTAAACCCGGATATGATTAAATCTATACTGGATATGGTAAAACAAGACGATTTATCTGAAAGCCTTAAACTACTTAGAAAGTTATGGTAACAAGATTTAAACCTTCGAGATTGTAAGGTGTTAGGTTTCCTTGAATTTGGAATGAATCTCCGAGTATAGATTTACGGGAAACTATCCATACCTCTAAATTAATCAAGTGGCTCAAACACTGAATTGATCGTAATGACTAAAAGTATTGGAAATACTGTTATGGTTAAATTAATCAGAATGGTCGTATTAATAAAAAGGCTGAAGTATCCTCAGACACCGAGGTTTGCAAATTAACTTGAAGGATGGATAAACCCTTGAGTTCTAAAATGAATGAAGTGGTTGGAGGTACTGAAATTTCATGAATGGTTGAAACACCCACGAGTACTTAAATGATTGAAATACTCCAAATGGTTCATTTGACAGGAATGATGGATATCCCGATCTTGAAAATGACTGAAATACTCTCTTGACTGGAATAAGTAAATTGCCTTTGATAAAATTTTAGAAATGCCAATAAGGCTGAAAATGACTGAAATGCCCCTAAGGGTTGAAGCATGACTCATGTATGTCAATCACTCATGATATTAATATAAGGATGGAAGTTTTTCCGCACAGAATATAAGTTCGACTACTCTGTGGCAAGTTCTGTGGTGAAATATGAAGGCAACCGTTCAGATATACGATACAATCAGTATTTGGAAATGATACTCGTGAAGTGCGTACATTAGAAGGTTTGGTTAGTACTATAAGGTTGGGACATGTTAGTTCGATTGGTTTTAGAGGCCCGATAAACTTCTGGAAATCTTAAATATTGTAAATCGTCATTTTATCACTATTGGGCTAAATTACAAAATCACCCCTGATAGTTAAATGACCAAAATGCCCTCGTTGGCCAATGTAATCAAAATAGCCCTGAATGTATCTGATATCGTGAAAGATCTTGATATAGAAATCTCTGAATGCCTAGTTGGAAACCTGATGAGCAAACAGAATTCTCAAGCCACTATTTATGCCTTATTGGTAAATTACCATAATGCCCATGTATGATGAAATGAGCATAATGCCTTGTAGGCTTAAATGACTAAATCACTCATGATATGCCAAAACTCTCAAAGATCTTGATGTATCATCTCCTGAATATATGGTTTGAACCGTTAGTACAAACCCCTCTTTTAATAGGGGCCTCGTTTCAAAAATCCGTTCAATTGTCAAAAGTTTAATGTGTTCTCTTCCGTAAATGACAATTATCTCCAAGGAAATAAACTATTCCACCGAGTGTGTTCCATGTGTGCTACACGACTGTTTTTGCATACTGATTTACATGTTATAATACGGATCACGTGCACATGATTGACATACTTGAACTCAAATGAACATGACATGCTTTATAAATTAAGCATGATTGTACTATATTTCTGGTATATGCCTATGCACCTGATATGACAAACATGATATATGGATAATGTGTTACTAAAAATACAGTTATTGATTAATGAACTATTGATGATCTGATTCACTGGGTACTTGGGACATGATATGAAGTTACCGTCGGCTCAGCCCTGATCCAGTTGGTAAGTCCGCTCGTATTCGGATCCTAAGCTTCGGCTACGTCTGCCCGTTTTCGGATCCTAAGCTTCGGCTATGTCTGCCCTTTTTCAGATCCTATGCTTCGGCCAGGTCCGCCCGTTTTAGGTTCCTATGCTTCGGCAAGGGTCGCCCGTATTCTAAGGTATATCCTTAGGATGGTACCCACGCCCAATGGGCTTGGGTTAATGCATGTACATGATACCGCACTGGGGAAACTATATACTGGAGTATGGTTGGAGGGTAAATAAAGAATTAAAATAAACTTTACGGCTACTTGAAACAAATGTATTTAAAATAAAAAGGTTTACCACATTGTTACATTTCATGCATTAACGTTGCACTGTTGGAACACACTAGACACTAAACTCTCTGTTTCCACCTCCGTATGTTACCAGCCTATACAATTCTCGTCTAATTCACGATGTTTGAATAAGGAACAAATATCGTTATTCTCGAGTAAGATGCTACCTCGAAATAGTAGAACAGAAAATGGAGATTGTTACTACATGGAACATCATGAAAATGTTATGCCTACCATATATTTGTGTTGAGTGTGTAAAAGTTCTATATTTTACCCCCTATTTAACCCATATTTCTGCTGCATTCAAGCATAATTCATTGCATTTAGGATAGATTTCATTTATACATCACAATTATATTAAATGGCACAGTTACTACTGATTGTGGTTACTTTTACAGGTAGCTGTTGTAGCAGACTCAGGGCAGCAAAGAAGAAGAGATGGAACAAAGGACTGCAGTCGAGAAGAATGACGTTGCTGTGGCCACTGCCGTGGCAGCCAATGACGACAGCCATGTTGAAGGGAAAAAGTGAAGTTGAGCTCGACAAAAAAAGGAAACTAAGCCGGTCTGTCGTAGAGCACTCATATATTTTTCTGAGCCCTAGATCAGAATGAAGGCCAAGCCCAAAGTTCAAGGAAGAAACCCAAAGCAAGATAAGAGGACGAATTAAAGACATATACTCTGAAGATTTAGTCTTTAATAGAGTTGTACTTTAATTTAAACTTGTATTCTTGCCATATTAGAAAACTTGAACCCAAGGCCTAGATAAAGGCATGTAATTCGACCTAGGGAAGGATATCTTATTCTCTAGCCGTCTTCCCCTAAACCCTAGTTGTTTTCCCTCTTCTCATCATGTTCTAAACTTCGCCTAGGGCTAAGGGTTGATTCTGTAAAGTAGTTGCAAGGATTGCATTGTTTTAGGATTTTTTCTGTTCAATAAAATAGACTTCAAGTTTGCTTATTCTGGTTTTCAACATCTTGCAAGAGTATCGAGAGAGCATTGTGAGATTATACATTTACTTAATATTTGGAGAGTTAAGTATACGAAAGGAATAAGTACGGGTTCTCCAGTTTATGGTTGAACTATCTCGGACCTAGGGATAGGACGAGGTTAAGTGGCTAAGGAAGAATTAACCAACATCGGTGTTCATCCTTCGATTCACGCCGGGAGGTATCATCAAAGACGTGTTCATCGAAAGACTTGGACCTAGGGATAGGACAAGGCACAACAGGGATTCTTTCCAAGCTTGACGTACAGAGTTGTTTGATCGCTGCCGCGACAACAACATACCACTGTTGCCGCAGGTGCTGCCGCGACAGGAGCAACGACAGAACATGGAGTTTTATACATTGCAACACCTACACTACTTAGCAATTCAATACAAGCCTATTTCACTATCCTAAATCCTTTAATCCTTTATCTTCAGTATTCTTTATTATTCTCTTATAAACAATTAAATTATCTTCCTTTCTTGTGCATCAATTCAAGGTTAAGGCTATTTCCAGTCCCTATGGATTCGACATCCGATACTTCGTGTATCACTTTACTACTTGCGTCGTGTACACTTGCACTTTATTGCGATAGACTCTTTTACACGCAACAAGTTTTTGGCGCCGTTGCCGTGGACTGGCAACATATCTTTACCCTACTTTTACTGTACATTCTTTTAATTTTTCTGTTTTTATTTGGATTGTTCACCCTGTGCTTTTCACAAGGTTTTTTCGTTTGCTTATGCGCAGATCGAGACAAGGCAAAGAACCTGAGTATCGGTTAAATCCTGAAATTGAACGCTCGTGCAATCTTAGGAACCGAGTCCGTCTTTTGATAGCCAGAAACGATTACCTTGTAGAACAGTTAGAAGCCATGAATAACGGGAGGAACATCCAAGGGAATCCCCAAGACCCTAACGATCCTATCGGAGATGAAGGAAACAGACCGCCCGCCGCTGCTGTGGCCGCACGCCGGTCCTGCCGTGAATACATGATCAATGATCATGTGGAACTAGAAACCACTCTGCCAGACGTGGAAGCTGAAAACTTCGAGCTTAAACCTGTCATGTTTAGCATGATTAATTCCGCTGGCCAGTTTAGTGGTGCTGCTACAGAGGATGCTAGGGAACATCTGAAAACGTTCCAAGAAATCTGTGGTTCGTTTAGACTACCAGGAGTAAATCCGGAGGTACTGAGGCTTCGGTTGTTTCCCCATTCATTGAGGGATAGATCGAAAACTTGGTAGAACAAACTAACGCCGGGTTCAATACGAACTTGGGCAGATTTAACTCGTGAATTTTTATCTCGTTTTAATCCTTCCCATTTATTTGAGCGATTACGTAACAAAATTGATACTTTTCAACAGGAAGACGACGAGCCAATGCACGAGGCATGTGACATGTTTACTACTCTTCTGAGGAATTGCTCGATGCACGGATTCCCTGTTTGGAATCAAGTCATCAAATTCTACAATGCTGCCAACCTACAGACTCGCATGAGAATCGATTCAACAGCCAATGGGTTGTTGTTAGATAAAGATCCAGATGAAGCCATGGTAGTATTAAAGAATTTGGCGAAGAATGAAGAGCAATTTCCCACGATGAGGAGAGGTAAATGAGTGCTAGTTGTAAAGGATTATGAGGCCGATAACTCCCTAAAGACACAGGTTGCGTACCTCACAAAGGCAGTAGAGAATTTGTTAAAGAAAGATTCAAAACTTGTCTACTCTGCAGAAGAGGTGTGTGAAACTTGCAGTGGGAATCATAGTTCGGAAGAATGCCCGCTACAGCTAGAGGAAGGGATGTGTGTTGGAAACTTTAACAAGCAAAGGAACTATGACTCCAACAATTCCAATCCCAACTGGAGGAAAGACCCCAAGTTTTCCTGGAGTAACCCAAACAACGCCCTGAATCCTCAAGTACAGAACACTCAAAATCAGGGGCACCTAGAATTATGACTCGGCAACAACCGCAACAGCAACCGCAACAGCCACACCTAGTATACTGGATCAGATCTTAGCCACATTTATGTCACAGACAGGAACTTACATAGAAAACGTGGATCACTTCGTTAAGAAGACTGAATCGTTCATGGATAAAACAGAGAAGCGAATGACTAACCATGAAGCTACTCTGAAATCACTGGAGATACAGATGGGTTAGGTTTCCCATCATATTAAGCCAAGGCAGAACGGAGGATTCCCTAGCGATACTGAGGTCGCTAGACAACCCAAACATGAGCAGTGCAAAGCTATCACAACTAGGAGTGGGAAGCAATTACTAGGGCCAAAAAAGAAAGCTGAACCAGTTAAGGAACCAGCCCTAGAATCGACTGCCGCGAGCACTGCCCCGACAGACGATAAACAGCCTACTGCCGCCACACCTGTCACGACAACAGAAGGGACAAAGGAGAAGGATGAAGAACCTAAGCCTCCTCAGATCCGAATACCATGGGAAGGACGCATTGAAGATTATTGTCCTTCACCTCCTTTTCCACAGCGGCTACAGAAACAGGAGTTCCAGCTTAAAAAGATCTATGATCTTTTTAAGCAGGTCCACATCAATATTCCGCTGTTAGATGCCATCAAGGAGATGCCCGGTTATGCCAAATTTCTCAAGGATGCTATATCGAAGAAATCCAGACTTGGGGAATTTGAGACAGTTAAATTGACAGAAGGATGCATGACTATTCTACACAAGCATCCACCTCAGAAAAAGAAGGATCCTAGGAGCTTCATAATGCCGTGCATAATTGGTGATAAATTCGTGGGTAAGGCACTTTGTGATCTAGGTGCTAGTATTAATTTAATGCCAAAATATGTATTTCAAAAATTAGGTATTGGACGAGCACGACCCACAACAGTTATGTTGTAGCTGGCAGACCGCTCTTACGTGCAACCAGAAGGAAAGATTGAAGATATTCTGGTAAGAGTGGATAAGTTTATTTTTCCTGCTGACTTTCTTGTTTTAGATTGTGAAGCAGATGAGAATGCACCAATCATCCTGTGGCGACCCTTCTTAGCCACAGGCAGATCACTGATTGATGTAGAAAAAGGAGAACTCACAATGAGAGTGAATGATCAATAGATCAAGCTAAATGTTCTCCAAGCAATAAAACATGCTAATCCAGAAGAAGAGTGCAAGGCTATCACTGAAGTAATCCTTGATCAGCACTGCATCAGGTTGTGCTGCCATGACATCAAGTTTGGTCACTGCCACAGCAGCCACCTGGAAGACTGTCATGGTAGCAACGATGACATCAGCTCCTCAGATTCTGACATATCTGACACTGAAGGTCATGAGGAGGTAAACTAGATAGGCAATCGTCCAGGTAAGTTATTCGAGCCCTTAAACTATACCTCGAATGAACATATCATCCAAAAGCCCTCAACTGTAGAACCACCTATTCTAGACCTTAAGCCTCTGCCAGGGCAGCTCAAATATGTTTTTTTTGGATTAAATGATACGTTGCTCGTAATCATCTCTTCCAAGTTGATGCAGGAACAAGAACAACAGCTGATAGGGATGCTGCAGCAGCACAAAAAGGCTATTGGATGGACGATAGCTGATATCCAAGGCATCAGTCCAACACTATGTATGTATAAAATTCTCTTAGAGGATGATCATAAGCCGACCATCGATGCTAGAGACGCTTGAATGATGCTATGCGAGAAGTGGTTCGAAAAGAAATTATCAAATGGCTAGACGCTGGGATAATTTACGCCATCTCAGATAGTAAGTGGGTGAGCCCGGTGCAGTGCGTTCCTAAGAAGAGAGGAATAACCGTGGTGACCAATGAAGAAAACGAATTAATCCCAACCAGGAATGTGACCGGTTGGAGGGTTTGTATGGACTACCGGAAGCTTAATAAAGCTACCCGGAAGGACCATTTTCCCCTACCTTTTATTGATCAAGTGCTTGATAGATTAGCGGGAAAGCCTTATTATTGTTTTCTTGATGGTTACTCAGATTATAACTAAATAGCCATCGTACTAGAGGATCAAGGGAAAACGACTTTCACTTGCCCATACGGTACTTATGCTTTTCGGAGAATGCCATTTGGACTTTGCAATGTACTGACAACCTTCCAAAGGTGTATGATGGCGATATTCTCCGATATGGTCGAGGATTTTCTGGAGATATTTATGGACAATTTCTATATCTTTGGAGATAATTTGAAAGTTGCTTAGGCAACCTACAGAAAGTGCTCGAAAGAAGCGAGAAAGCGAACTTGGTATTAAACTGGGAGAAATGTCACTTCATGGTGGATGAAGGGATAGTCCTAGGCCATAAGGTAAGCTGCCGTGGGATAGAAGTCGACAGAGCAAATATATAGGTGATTGAAAAGCTGTCGCATCCCACCACAGTCAAGGGAATTCGGAGTTTTTTAGGGCATGCTGGGTTTTATCGAAGGTTTATAGCAAATTTTTCGAAGATCACCAAGCCTTTATGGCACTTACTAGAGCAGAATCGTCCCTTTGACTTCAATACTGAATGTACTAAGGCATTCAGAATTTTGAAAGAGAAGCTAGTAACAGCCCCCATTGTACAACCACTAGACTGGAGTTTGCCATTTGAAATTATGTGTGATGCCAGTGATTACGCTGTAGGGGCAGCACTTGGGCAGAGGAAGGACAAGCTATTCCACGTAATTTATTACACCAGCAAAACACTAAACGACGCCCAAGTGAATTACACCATAACAGAAAAGAAACTATTAGCAGTGGTGTTTTCAATTGACAAGTTTTGGTCCTACATACTTGGAACGAAGGTGGTGGTTCACACAAACCACTCTGCGCTGAAGTATCTGTTTGCAAAAAAAAAAAGACGCAAAACCTAGATTGATACGTTGGATTCTGCTGCTGCAAGAGTTCGACATTGAAATCAAGGACAAAAAGGGGACAGAGAACCAAGTTGCAGATCACTTGTCAAGATTAGAGAGGGGAAAGAGTTTTCCATCAGACAAGACACACATACTGGAGACCTTCCCTGACGAGCAGTTGTTCGTTGCCACGAGAATTGCTGCGACAACCATGGCAGCAAGTAAGTTTTCTAAACTCCCATAGTATGCTGATTTCGTTAATTATATAGTTAGCGGAATATTTCCTCCTGAATTTAATTATCAATCCAGGAAGAGGTTCCAAAATGATGTTAAGCATTATTATTGGGACGAACCTCTTCTTTTCAAAAATTGTGCAGATCAGATTATCAGGTTGTGTGTACCACAGGATGAACAGGAAGTTGTGCTTCATCATTGCCATGCTTCACCATATGGAGGACACTTAGGTGGTAACAAAATTGCTGCCAAGGTTTTGCAGTCTGATTTTTATTGGCCCCCACTGTTCAAGGACGCCCAAGCATTCTACAAAAGTTGTGACAAGTGTCAACGGACTGGAAACATCTCAAGGAGACATGAGATGTCGCTGCAAAACATCATTGAAGTTGAGATCTTCAACGTTTGGGGGATTGATTTCATGGGACCGTTCCCAGCATCATGTGGAAATTATATATCCTCCTGGCAGTGGACTACGTGTCCAAATAGGTTGAAGCTATCGCCACACAGAAAAACGATGCCAAAACTGTTCAGAGATTTCTGCATAAGAACATTTTTTTCCAGATTTGGCATTCCTAAGGCGATCATCAGTGATGAAGAGAGACATTTCGACAATAGGGTCATAGCTGCTGCCTTAAAGAAATATGGCGTTAAACATCGGATCGCAACAGCTTATCACCCTCAGACCAATGGACGAGCCGAAATATCAAACAAGGAGGTAAAGAACATTCTTGAGAAGATGGTTAAACCAACTCGAAAGGACTGGTCCTTGCACCTTAATAATGCACTATGGGCCTACAAAACAACATTTAAGACTTCATTGGGAATGTCACCCTACCGGCTGATATATGGAAAAACATGCCATCTACATGTTGAGATAGAGCACAGAGCATATTGGGCCATCAAAGTAGTGAACATGAACTTAGAAAAGGCATGACAGAAAAAGTTACTTGACTTGAATGAGATTGAAGAAATTTGAGCAATGGCCTATGACAACGCAAGGATCTACAAGGACAAGACAAAGAGATGGCACAACAAGAAGTTGCTACCACGACAGTTCTGCCCAGGCCAGCTTATGTTGCTATTCAACTCTAGGTTGAAACTCTTCCCAGGGAAGCTGAAATCTAGATGGTCCGGCCCATTCCAAGTTGTGCAAGTTTTTCCTCATGGTGCAATCACGATCAAATCCTTAAAAGACGGGCACCAATTTAAAGTTAACAGACAGAGACTGAAGCATTATCAGGGGACTGAAGCCCCAAGAATGCAGGAAGTGGTTACTTTCGGAGATGCCCCTCAAGGCATCCCTAATTTAACTTAATTTTTATTATTATTATTTATATATATATATATATATAATTATTTATTAGGAAATTAGAATTATTTTATTTTAAGGACTAAGTTTTTATTTTAATTATTTTAGGAAATAAGGGAAACAAGGAGAGGAGAAGAAGTGAACCAGCCCACCATCACACCAGCAGCCCAAAAAGCCCAAAGGAGGAGTCTGTCGTCACAGCCTGTCAACAGCTGCCGCGACAGACGCGGAAAAGACAACCTGTCACCACGCTGCCGCGGCAGACATAGAAACGCGTGACAAACGCGTCAGAAACCGTATAACAGCTGGCCCTGTTATTCGCGCCTGCCGTTATAGCTCCAACGGGCAGCAACCCCTTCATCTATATAAACCCTATTTTACTATTCATTTTTCACCTCGTTTTTACTCTCTCAAGTTGTTTCCTCTCTAGATCTCAGAATATCTTTCTTTATTTTTCTACAGTCTTGCAACTATGAGTACCAGAAACACTAGAAGAAGTGCTGCCTCTAGCTCTGCCGCAGCAGCTGGCACACCAAGCCACGACAGAATCCCAAACCGCTTTGCCACCTCCGACTCTAATGACCGCTACTACACCTCCTTCCAGAAAAGGGAGATGTGGGAAGAGAAAGGGTTCATCTACACCAAACGCACGAAGAACCTTGGGCTCGAACCATTCATCGCTCGCAAGATCAGAGCCATTAAATGGCAGATGTTTGCTGCCCAACCAGAGGAAATGAATGTCACTCTGGTTAGAGAATTCTAAGCTGCCATCGACAGCAAAGACACGACGGCCGTGACAGTGCGTAGTAAGGAAGTCCCTCTTGAGCAGGAATACATCAATACCCTCTACGGAATCTAAGTCGGCAAGAAGGAAGACGACCATAAGAGGTTCGTGGAGAGCCTGTCGGCAGCGGACTACGACGCCGTCATGGAAAAACTGACAGAAGAAGGGACCCAGTGGAATACAAATCCAAAACACCCACAAACGGTGAAACGCGCTCAACTCACTCCCGAGGAAAAACTATGGAACCACTTCACGAAGAAGAGGATAATGCCTTCCTCCCACAACAGCACAGTCGATCAACCCAGGTTAGTTCCCGTTCATTCCATTTTAAACGAGAGACCCATTAATGTTGGTTGCTATATTCGGGAGGAAATTTTGGACTGTGCACTTTGGCCTTCGGGACCCCTTGTCTTTCCCTACCTCATCACCGAAATTTGTCGTGGCCACAACGTCCATGAAAATTGCTAAAAATCACAAGGTTCGAGGTAAAGGATGGACGTAGAGAAATATCTTCAGTTTGATGGAGCTAAAAGTTGCCACACCAATATCCTGCTTCAACCCTTCTGCCGCGGCAGAGGAGCCAGCAGAGCCTGCCGTCGCAGAGCAGCAGCAGCCCACAGCAGCAACTCCCCAACAAACTCCTCCACTAAAATCTTAGCTACCCTGTAGAAGATGGAGGAACGGCAGGTGGGTCTGATGAGCTTTGTCTGCGACTTCACAACAACAACGATACATTTCATTCAAAGCAATTTAAATTTTACAAATGTACGGTTCCCTGTTTTCCCCGAACACTACTTTGTTGCCCCTACACTTGCCCATACCCCTACCCCTCTTGCCACACCAAGAACACCCTCTGCTGCGTCCACCCCAACCCCGGCCGCGACAGCTGCAGGTGGAAGCCACACCGCCACTGCCTCAACCAGAGAAGAGAAGTGAAAGGAGCCACCGTCCGACCTTGATGAGTTTGAGGGCAATGCAACCCTTGAGTTTGGGGGTGGCATCCTCCATTAATGAAGTGTCTTTTATGTTTAGAAATTGTGTCTAAGTGTTAGTTTATTTTTTCTTAAAAATGAAAATTTGGCTTAAGTCTTTGAACTTAACTTACCTGCCGCGACATATGATGTCGTGACAATGCCTTTAGAAAATTTTAGGATCTGTTTAGAGCCTTGCTATGATTCTACCCTGTACAACACTCATTGTGACTCTTATGATTTCTAGATTAGTTTAGTCCACTGGAATAGGAATGTTTACCCACTTGAAACTGCCCCTAGAGGTGCCTATCATTGGCTCTAGGAAAACAAAGAAAGAAAGAAAGAATATTCAGACTCAATTGCTTGCAAAACTGCCTTGCACTTATTTTAGGAGAATTCTTTTTGAGCTAAGTTAGAAAAAACTAAAGGAGCCTAAGAATTGCCTCCAGAAAAGATGCAGTTAAATTAAGAGTTAGAAAAACTAAAGGAGCCTAAGAATTACCTCCAGAAAAGATGCAGTTAAATCAAGAGTCAGAAAAACTAAAGGACCCTAAGAATTGCCTCCAGATAAAAATTGAATTGGCATAATCTCAAGTTTGTAGGCATAACTATTATGGTATACTAAGCTAGTCTAGATGCATAAGTGTTCACAAACCTGCACACACTGCACAAGAATTATAGCATGGTTCCGAATGAATCCAGAAATGCCCGACAAGGTATTGCTCTTGATAGAATATAAGTGGTAGGTAATGTAGAGTTCACTGATTTAAGCCAAAACAAAAAATAATTCATTTTAGTTAGGTAAAATCTGCTTGAGGGCAAGCAAAAACTTGAGTTTGGAAGTGTGTTGAGTGTGTAAAAGTTCTATATTTAACCCATATTTCTACTGCATTCAAGCATAATTCATTGCATTTAGGATAGATTTCATTTATACATCACAATTATATTAAATGGCACAGTTGCTACTGATTTTGGTTACTTTTGTAGGTAGCTGTTGTAGCAGACTTAGGGCAGCAGAGAAGCAGAGCTGGAACAAAAGACTGCAGTCGAGAAGAATGACGCTGACGTGGCCACTTCTGTGGCAGCCAATGACGACAGTCATGTCGAAGGGAAAAAGTGAAGTTGAGCTTGACAGAAAGAGGAAATTAAGCTGGTCTGTCGTGGAGCACTCATATATTTTTCTGAGCCCTAGATCAGAATGAAGGCCAAGCCCAAAGTTCAAGGAAGAAACCCAAAGCAAGAAAATAGGACGAATTAAAGACATCTACTCTAAAGATTTAGTCTTTAATAGAGTTGTACTTTAATTTAAACTTGTATTCTTGCCATATTAGAAAACTTGAACCCAAAGCCTATATAAAGGCTTGTAATTCGACCTAGGGAAGGATACCTTATTCTCTAGTCGTCTTCCCCTAAACCCTAGTCGTTTTCCCCCTTCTCATTATGTTCTAAACTTCCCATAGGGCTAAGGATTGATTCTCTAAAGTAGTTGCAAGGATTGCATTGTTTTAGGATTTGTAACACCCCAATTTTGGGCTTGGAAGTTTAGGGTCTGAACCGGACCGGTCTGATTTTCGGTTTGAATATAAAGGGTGGTTTTAGGGAAAGCCTAGTTCGGGATGCTTTAAAAATATGGAAAAATATCTAAAAATCCTCTTTTAATATATATAAGAGAGTGGTGAAATCAATTTTACAAAATAAGGTTTGGAAGTGCAACATTTCGGAATAGTGACTAAATTGTAATTTTTGAAAAGTTCAGTGGTGACTGTTTTGTAAGGATTGAGACTTTGAATCTTTAAGGAGCTAATTTACCAAAAAAATATTTCTCCAGATTTTACTTAGATTTTAATGATTCATTTAATGTTTAATTAATTAAAGAAAAAGAGGGAAACCATATTTTAGCTTTTGATAACTAACTTTCTTAAAAATTTTCTCATCTCATTTTCTCTCAAAATTCCCTAAGCCAAACACATTTCTACAACAACATTTCTTTTGATTTTCACATTAAATGATGAGGTTTCAATCATCCATTGATTCCTAATCCTTTCTACATCAAAACCTCTTGATTTGCTTATTGAATTTTCAAAGATTTTGGCTCTAATCAAGGAGAAATCTACATTTAGAGGTAAGGATGTTCTTCTCCTCTAAATACTCAGTTCTTTACTGAAATTCCCAAGTTCTCAATCCTTAAATTAAGTTTTATAAAAGGTTTTAATGTTGTGATCTTGATTTTGGCTTAAAACTCAAGATTTGGATTAAATCTTGAAGATATTCGTGGTGATTGTTTGGGCTCTGTTTTGAGATGGCTTTTTAATGTATTTTGGATGTTTAATGATATGTAATTGAGGTTTAATCAATGCAATCCCGAATAGGTTGATTTTCCTAAGTTTTTGCTTGTGAAAATGGTGCTTTTTGGGGTGATCTTGGTGTTCTATTATAGCTGGAGGTATAAGGACGAGTTTAAGTTCTTTTTGGATGTTAATTGATGTTTAGGGATGTTTAGAAGTGATGGATCTTGGCTGGGTTATGTTGTGGAAGAGTTTGGATGTGATTTTGGTTGTGTTTGGTAGCCGAAATGTTAGATTTGGTGAGAGCAGCGAGTTTAGGTGTATTGGCTGAAGATTTTAATGCATGATGATGCATTAATCCTCTGCTTTGATGTGTTTAAAACAGGGGAGACATCTTCGGATCCTTGTGGTGTTGATCCGGAGGCTTGAACGGCGTTTCGGCAAGCTTGCGAAACGGAATTGGTGAGTGGAGTTGGATTTCCAGCTTTGTATCGAATATTTGAAGGTTTGGGAGCTTAGTTTAAGTCTAATCAACTTAACTAAGCTCAAGAGTAAGTTTTCGGAAAAACTCTCTTGGATGAGCCATGGATTGGTTCGATGCATTTGTTGATAATTGCATGTTTAAATTCTGTTTTTGAAAGCATGTTTAGCATGGTTAATGCTGGTTATGTAAGCCATTTGTTGAAGGATGCTCAAGGTAAGAGATCCTTGGTTTGATTTGTTAAAATGTGGTTTGATGCATAGTGATGCATGTTGTACATGGCTTTGATTTAGATGCTTTAAAACATTGGATTATTGATGATAATTGATGTATATTGGCAAGTGATGTGTTGGTTTTAAAGTACTTGAATCGGATATAGTTAGCCGGCTATAGGATTGGGTGCACCGTGAATTAAGTCGCCTTGGATGTTGAGAGGTTGTAATTGTATCGTAAACTCCATCCAAGTACACTAACGAGATGGTTAAGATCACAATGGTGGTTAAAAGTCCATGTGTGGATCTTGTGTTGTGTGTCACGTGTTCTCGTTAGTGATGTTATACAACTACCGATGAGTGATGTGGAGGGGTTGTGATTGTACCATTAAACTCCATCATGGGTGTTGAGGGGTTGTGATTGTACCGGTAAACTCCACCTTGTGTGTTCTATAGTGTGTATGAAGCGTATGGGACAACGCTTGTAATCCGCGTATCCGATTGTGTTTTATGTTGTAAATGGTTATGGATTATCACTTGAAAGCCAATATGACATGTTGATGTAATGAAGCATGATATGCTTGATGTGTATGCATTGTTGCTTGGATAATGATGTTTATGTGTTAAAGGCTTTATGGAAAGTGTTTTTATAAAATGCATTATTGTGTTGTTTCTTTAGAGCATGCCTCACTAAGCATTTGTGCTTACGCTCTCTCTCTTGAACCAATAATGCAGATAATTGAGGTGTTTGAGGGCAGCAAGGAGGCTAAGAATCCAAGGGAGAGCTAAGCTCATGTATGGTGACTATTTCACAACATTATTATATTTTGATATTTGGCAATGGGAACCTAGGATGTGTTTTTGGGAGATGTTTTGGACTCCCTAGTTGTGGCTTAATGCCTTAAATGTTTTGGATATGTAATTGGCCATTTTGGTGCTTGCTTTGATGCTTTGATGGTTGGTTGACTTTGGATATTAGGAAGCATGCCTATAGACTTGTGAATTTCCCTAATTGATGCCATGAATGTGTTTTGATGTTGCAAACATGTGCCTTATATGTGATATGACTTGTTGGCATGATTAGGAAGTCATTAGGATGTGTTTGAGTGATTAATTGTATGTTAAACCAGCAAATTCTGCACTTTCTGGGCAGTCCGTATCGGAACGGGCACTAGCGTTTCGAAATGGGGGCCTGTAATGGTCTTCGTGTATCGAAACGGATAGGGCCGTCCGAAACGCTTTTGCCACTGCCAAGCCCTGTTTCGATACAGGTCTCTAAACAAACCCGCGTTTCGGAACGGTCAACCCCCATTCCGAAACACTAGACCGTTGGGCACTGATTTGAATGGTTTAAGGTTTGCAAGCTTTACGTTTTAGTCCTGAATTTTGTATTTGCAATTGCTTGAGTTTGAGATGTCCGTTTGAGGTGAAATTTGACAGGGAAGCATGTAATAAGATTAATTTGATATTGGTAATTTAAAAATTAGCTAAGTCCTTCATCTTTCCAGAATTTACATTTTGGTCCCTAATATTTGTATGTTATGCAATTGAGTCCCTTATTGCTTTCCGATCGTTGTGCTTTTCAAGTATGTTTTTCTCAAGGGTATGCCTAGGGTTAATGTGCATCTAGATAAGATTAAAAATAAAAAAGGGTCGTTAATCAAGGTTGACTTTTGGGTTGACTTTGGTTTTCCCCATGTAATCTTCATAGTTTGGGTCAACCGTCTAGGCCGGGCTAAGGGGGTTACAGGATTTTTTCTATTCAATTAAATAGACTTCAAGTTTTCTTATTCTGGTTTTCAACATATTGCAAGAGTATCGGGAGAGCATTGTGAGATTACACAATTACTTAATATCAGGAGAGTTAAGCATACGAAAGGAATAAGTACGGGTTCTCCAATTTATGGTTGAACTATCTCGGACCTAGGGATAGGATGAGGTTAAGTGGCTAAGGAAGAATTCAACAACATCGGTGTTCATCCTTCGATTCACGCCGGGAGGCATCATCAAAGACGTGTTCATCGACAGACTTGGACCTAGGGATAGGACAAGGCACAGTAGGGATTCTTGCCAAGCTTGAAGTACAAAGTTGTGTGATCGCTGCCGCGACAACAACAGACCACTTTCGCCGCAAGTGCTGTCGCGACAGGAGCAACGACCGAACAGGGAGTTCTATACATTGCAACACCTACACTACTGAGCAATTCAATAGCGGCCTATTTCTCTATCCTGAATCCTTTAATCCTTTATCTTCAGTATTCTTTATTATTCTCTTATAAACAATTAAATTATCTTCCTTTCTTGTGCAGCAATTCAAGGTTAAGGCTATTTCCAGTCCTTGTGGATTCGTCATTCGATACTTCGTGTATCACTTTACTACTTGCGTCGTGTACACTTGCACTCTATTGCGATAGACTCTTTTACACGCAACAATCTGCATGAGCTTATAGCATCTTTTGGTAGTTCTGTATTACTGAGCTTTTTCAGGCTCACATTGTTTTTACCATCGCAGGTTTAAAGAACATATCATGGTATAACGTTTGACATCAATGTTCGGAGTTCTCTCGGTATTGCTTTTGGAGTACGATACTGTATAGTTAGTGGGCATGTATGTCATGTATTTTTTTATGATAGTATTTGTAAAGCACTTATTGAAATTTCTGTTGTATGTTTAAATGACTTCCCGAAATGGTATTTTAAATAGAAGTTGATTTTACAGTTTAATAAGTGTTTTCAAGAAATATGTTTTTATGTTTATTTTTACTGTGGGTCGCTCTTGTGACCCTAATGTAACGTTCTAGGATCCGTTGTAACACATAGGCGGGTCTAGGGGGTTACATAATTTTAATCGAAGAATTGAAAAGTCATTTATATTATAAGAAAATTTGCACTCCTTGTGCCATTAATCGAAAATTCATCTTTATCATTCCAATCAAAGTGAAAGAACTTTCTAAGAAATTGAGTTATAAAGTTATAATTTTTACGTATTCTATCATCGAAATTTTCACCCATTGTGTGGTGGTGCTCATCAGTCCATCTCAAGTAGGGATGTGATAAACTCTTATTGATGCCACTTTTAGCTTGTTATTTTCTTTGTCTTGAGGACTTTTCACTACTTAATCGGTTGCATCTATTTCATTTTCTATGCAGGGACTCAATTCTGGAATTAGCAGCAGAAAGGTGCATTTCTACAGTTTTAATTATTTTTCTAGCCGTGACTGACATCATGGGCACGCCGCGTCTGACGTGGCAGTTTCTAGAAGATACAATCAGCGCAAGGAAAAACTCTGGAAGAATCTGGAAGATCTAGTCAGCACAATCCAAGCTTAGGATTTTTAATTTTTAAATTTCAAAACAAACATTTTAAATTATGTTATCTTTAGTAAATCTAAGCATATAAATACCTTCCTTGGGTAAGGCTTAAGATCATCTCTTGTCTTTAGTTCTTGTTGCTACTTGCCTTTATTTCAATAGAAGTATTTCATTGTTTCATCTTTACTTCATATTTATTTTATGTATCTTAAAATTTTTGGCAAAAGCATGCTAAGTATGATAATTAATATCATGCTTGGTTAATTTTCCCAAAGTTGAGAGCTAGTACAAATCAATTCCATGCGCGAGAATTGAATATTGCTTAAATCCCTTCGGGATACATTTTCATCCTTCTGTTTATATAGTTTGGCAATCGGCCTTACTAAAATTTTTAAACATTTTTCAAATCAGAAAGGATACGTTGGTCTGGAATCGTTTAATCATACAGTTGGGAGGAAGAATTGGCCTATGGCACTTCGACTTATTGTGAACACTCTTAGCGGCGGTCCGCTAAGGAAAGATGAAATTAGAAACGATTCTCAATGAGACAACTTCAGTGTCGGGCTTTTTCTGTTTCAAAAAGTCGACTCGACTTGAAAATCTGACTGAAACCTGCTCGAGTCAAAACCTGGTTTGACGTGAGGATTTGATGACCCGAACCCAATCTATAACCGACTATTGCTGATCCGAACCCGAATTGAACCTGTTATTGTAGTAACTGAACTCGACCTGCATCTGACTGAAAACGACCTGAACCCGAATTTGACCTGTTACTATGGACTCGAAACCCGACTTGTATCCGACTGAAACGAACCCGAACCAAGGACCGACCTAGCAAATAACCGATATAACCCGACCTGTTTTGAACTTGACCTGTTTTGAACCTAACCTGTTTTGAACCCGATCTGTTAATTGACTCGACTTGTTTTGAACCCGACTTACTTTTAACATGAACTGATATTGATATAACTTGATATTTACCAGACATGTTGTTGAAGAAGTCTATGATTTGATGAATTTAAAGTGTTGATAAATGTAAAATATTAACTGTTAATTTTTTAAATCAATTTAAAGTGTTAAATAATCTTTCTGTTAAATATACATATATAATCAATTTAATATATATGTATAAAAATGGATTGTATTTAAATATTCATTTCACGCTACTAAGTTTTAAATTTTGTTAAATAATTCAATATGCTTAGTACTAACTCATTTAATATAAATTATTTGTGACGTTAATAACTTAAAAGTTTTATTAAATTAATAACTTGTGTTGGATGAATTAAAAATAAATATTTTAAATTTTAAATCATTTTATTAATTATCATCATTAAATTAAAAATTTATTTTATTAAAAATTTTAATTATAATTATTAAATTAAAAATACATTAGTTTTTAATTTAGAGGGGAAATTGTAACACTCGAGTTTAGGGGTCGGGAGTTGAGTGTGTGAATTGGGTTCGAGTCGTTGGGCTTGTTCAAATTAAAATGGGCTTTGGTTTTAATTAAAAAGAGCTTGAATTTCTTTAAGGGCAAAATAGTAAAATTTTAAAAAAGGAATAAACTAAGTGAAAAGTGCCTTTTTGACAAAAAAATCACCTCTTCTTCTTCCTCAAGGAAATTTAATGACAAAACCTTCCCCCTTACCCCCAAGTTACTATTCCATCAAATTTCTTCACCATTTCAAGAGCCCTCTTCAAGGTAAAATTATTTTTGGCTTCTCCTCATCATTCCTAACGTTTCCATGGTTTTAGTTTCTCATAAACATCATTTTTGAAGTTTTCAAGTTTTAAAGAAAAAAGAAGAAGCTTTAATGGTTTTTCGTTTAGCATTTGATTTGTAAAGTTTATTTATGTTAAACTCTTGCCCTTAAGTGTATTATATTTGAAAATGGTGGGGTTTTGATGAAAATCCCGAAATGGGTTTTTGTGGGTATTTTAAAAGATGAAAATTTGGGATTTTGAGGTAGTTTGGTGTAGGAGAGTTGGGCTGATGATATAGTGATGCTTGAGGGTTGTTTTGAAGGTGTTTAATTATGATTTGGGTGTTGGAATTGATAGATTTATGTTGGGTTGTGTGTGAGTACGGAAATGAGGATTTTTGGTTAGTTCATGGTTTGGGAATGTAGAGAAATGGTCTTGTGGTTGTAGTTTGATTGGTGACAGTGTTTTGTGGATGATTTGAGTAGTAATACATTGTTTTTGATTAATTAGAATCAAGGGAAATCGTTGGTGAAGCTTTGGGCTCAATTCCGGGAAATTTAGAGGCTTGATCGGCTTTCTCGGTTTACTTAAGGGAGTTTGGTGAGTGGATTACTTAAAATGGTTTTAAATTGGTTTAAGTGTGTGGTTATGGTGTTGGATTGTGCTTGGTAGGCCAAACCAAGGTGGAGATTAAGTTGATAGCTTAATCTCTTGTTTGCTTTATGAGTTATTGCTTAATGTGCATAATTGTGGTCTTGTGTACTATGTGTTCGTTTAAGCATGTTGTGATATATTGATGTTGTTCATTAATGATGATATGTTGTGTTGCATGATTTAGAAATCGTGGTGAGACTTGCTTAGTATAATTGGCACTAGTTATAATTATCAGATATAAATGATCGATCATTAGGATGAGTGTGCACACAGTAAGAGTCAAATTCGCGCTTGGCCTTGGTGACGTGTAGTCATCAAGGAGAAGTACGGTGAGATAATATTCCACCATAAAATGTTAGCATGTGATGATGAGTGTAATCTCATCCATGAGTGAGAACGGTGATGAGTGTAATCCCACCGGAAGGTAATTGTTGTTGAGTACGTTGGGGGTGAAAATCCCAACGAAGTTTTCCGCATATCCGAGTAAACTAATAGTTGCCAATATACTTGTTCATGTGTAGTTGTGGTGTAAGATATTTGTTGTATCTTGTTTAGCATAACATGAGGTAAGATGCCATGTTCATGCATTCTCTTATCGTTTAGCTATGTTGCTATGTTGGTGTATATGTATGCCTTTTGAATGTCTTAAGGATATCATGCTTTGAACCCTGCATTGTCGTTGTTTTGTTTTAGAGCTCCCTCACTAAGCTTCTAGCTTACGCTCTCGTTTTCGACAATGTAGACCATTAGTGTGGAGTTAGAAAGGAGCAAGGAAAGGGCATCCAAACGCGTTTGTGGTTGCTCAAGTATGGTTTTAGTAAATAATATAGTAGTTTAGCAATGAGGATGCTACGTGTTGTAGGAGCATGTGTATACTCTTATTTTGTTAATGCTTGTATGTTGTGGGTTTGTAAACCATGTTTATGAGATGTTTATGTGTTGTTTTGAAAGCATGTAAACCTTGTTATGCAATGCTCATGAGGATGTATGTTTCTTTAAATGAATGGCCTTGTTATGCATGTGTATATGTTTTATCATGCTTGAAGTAGGGTGAAATGCCTATAGATTGTATGCTTGTTGTTGATTCTTGAATCTTGCTGATTTGGGACATGTTTGGGAACACTTGGAGATGCAGAAAACTGTCTTCAGGGTCACACAGAGTGTAGGCGTTTTGAAACGTGTGTGGTTGTTTCAGAACGGGTGTAGCTCCAGGGATACTCGTATTGGAACGAGGGTGGTGTCGTTTCGGTACGCGTTTCGATACGGATTGCCTCTATGAGTGCTCGTTTCATAACCTGTTCCGTAACGTTTTGTTACTGGAGACCCCCGTACCAGAACGGAGTGGACCGTATCGGTACAACCTGGTCTGGCTTTTGAACTGGAGCCCGCGTATCGAAACGGGCAAGCTTGTTTTGAAACGTGGGCTTGTATTTGGGCTTTTTAGCATCTTCAAAGGTTCTCGGATGTCGGGTTTTAGTCCCGTTGGTTGTAAGCTCCCTTGTTAAGTTTAAATGCATCGTTTATGTATAATCTTGGTTTTGTAAGCATACAGTCGGACTAACTTGACACTTGGTAAATTTATATTACCTTACGCCTCGTTTGTATCATTTCGTCCTCGTTTTCCGCTGTTGTTTTCACACATAAGACTAAATGATACATTTTAGACAAGATAATTAATGAACAATTTTCTAGGGTTGTTAATCGAAGTAGAGCCTTAATGGGTTTCGCTTCGGTTTTCCCCGTGTAACCTGCTCGGACCGGTCTGTCGTCTAGCCCGAGACGAGGGGGTTACATTTGTTGGTATCAGAGCCTGAGGTTTCTGCGACCTCAAGAAGGTAAGTGAGATAAGTTTGAGGTGTATGTTGTACGGTGAATATTTTGCTAAGCATGCTTGTTGTTTGCTTGCTTGCTCGGTGTTGAAAGCTTGTGTTGGTACGATTGTTGTGTTGAGTCGTAGTGTCGAGTTCCCATTGCTACTATTGCTTATTTGAAAAGATTTTGTAAAGGAACACTTGAGAACGTTGGACCCTTGCATTTGCTAACTTAATCCTTGTGTGTTTGTTTGTTTGTAGTTGTTATCTTGCTAGTCGTAAGATGAGACCTAGAGGCAGGCCTATGATGGTTCATCTGGAACCACGGGCAGCAGCTCCGAAAGTTGAGCCGGTTGTTGAGGTGCAGGCTCTTCCACCTTCTTCTTCTCTTCCTCGTCAAGAGGGAGGTGAGGCGAGAGCCGAGGGTGTAGGACCTTAGGTTGGCCAAGGACCGACCGGTATAGATTTGGCTCTGTTAGTTTAGGCGATAGCCGGGGCTTTCCAGGCAGTAGTGGCTGGGGGACAGGTAGTGGCACAACCTCATGGTGAGGGCAACGATTTGCCACTTGAGAGGCTTCGCAGTTTGGGAGGTGAAGAGTTCCGAGGGTTGGCGCCCGAGAGATCAGAGGCTTGGTTTGACAAGACTGTCCGTATTTTGTCTCAGATGGGTTGTACTGGAGCACACAGACTTGGGTGTGTTGTTTCTCTGCTTCAGGGTGATGCCTACACTTGGTGGGTCACCATCACTACGGGCATGCCAGATGCCGAGATCACGTGAGAGTTCTTTGAGTCTACTTTCCGCAAGAAGTATTTGGGTCCTCGTTATCTTTATGAGAAGAAGAGAGAGTTAATGGCTTTGCTTTAGGGTAACTTGACAGTGACCGAGTACGAGATACAATTTGTCAGATTGAGTTAGTATGCGTCCGAGCTAGTTCCTACTGAGAGGGAACATTGCGACCGTTTCCGTTACGGGTTGAGTGAGGAGATAAAGAGGTACACTTTGGCTACGAACTATATGGACTTTGATGTCTTGGTCGCTAGGGCCAAGGACATAGAGCACAGTTTGGGTCTGACCAAACATTCTGGCGATTCTAGTTCCGGGAAGAGGTCTGGCGACTTTGATAGAGGCGATGCCAAGAGGCATATGAACAACAAGCATCATTTTGATCATAGACGTGGTGGTGGTAACCACGATATAGGCCATCAGGGCCAGAGAGCTGGTGAGCGTTTTCCCGAGTGTGCTCGATGCGGGAGGAATCACATCGGTGAGGGTTGGGGAAACTTTCATTCATGTTTGAATTGTGGAGCTAGAGATCACCTTAGATGTGATTGTCCACATCAGGTTGGGTTCGCACCAGTTCAGGTTCAGGCTCCTGCTAGAGCTATTGATTATCCGAGAGGCCGTGGGCGCGGTCGAGGTAACTTCCAGCCGAGAAATGATGGCTAGAGGAATATAGCACATGTAGTTGCGGTTCAGCCAGAGGGCGGAGGTCAGGCTATAGTTTATGCTCAGCGAGAGGGATAGAATGACACAAATGTGATTGTAGGTAACTTCTTGATTCAGTCTCTGAGTTTCCTTTCCTTGATTGACTCCGGGTCGACGCATTCATATATTTTGAGTGAGCATGCAAAGATGTTGAATATACCTTGTGAGGTACTAGAGGTAGGTGTTAGTGTTACTAGTTCCTTCGGAGATACAATAGTGGTTAGGAAGATATACAGAAGGTGTCCGTTAATGGTTCAGGGGCATATGTTTCCAGTGGATGTGATAGAGTTACCGTTTTATGGCTTCGATGTAATTTTGGGTATGGATTGGCTTACAGAACATAGAGCTAGGATAGATTTTGAGACTAAGAGAGTCTTCTTGAAGCTTGTGGATGACTATGAGATTGTGGTAGTATGTGAGAACGTGAAGTTCTTATCGAATGTTGTTTCAGCCTTAGAGGCTCAGAGATTAGTTGAGTTGGGTTGTGAGGCGTACTTGGCCTACGTGATGAATCCGAACATGGATGAAGTTAGACATCAGGATATTAGAATAGTGTGTGATTTTCCGAGTGTGTTTCCAGAAGAATTGACCAGTTTACCGCTTGACAGAGAGGTAAAGTTTGCTATAAAGACATATTGAGATTCTTCTCCTATTTCGATTGCTCTGTACCGTATGGCACCGAAAGAACTGAAAGAGTTGAAGACTCAGTTACAAGAGTTATCAGATAGAGGTTTTATCCATACGAGTTCTTCGCCTTGGGGCGCTCCGATATTGTTTGTGAAGAAGAAAGTCGGTAGTATGAGAATGTGCATTGATTATAGATAGTTGAATCAGTTGACAGTGAAAACAAGTATCCCTTGCCATGTATCGATGATTTGTTTGATCAGTTAAGAGAGGCATCAGTCTTTTCGAAGATTGATTTGAGGTTCGGTTATTACTAGTTGAAGGTAAAAGAGGTTGATGTAGCGAAGACAGCTTTTAGAACTAGATATGGTCACTACGAGTTCTTAGTTATATCGTTTGGGTTGACAAACGCAGCTGCTTTCATGGACATGATGAACAGAATCTTCCATTAGTACTTAGATCAGTTTGTGGTTGTTTTCATAGATGATATTTTGGTGTATTCGCGTACTGAGGAAAATCATGACAGGCACTTGAGGTTAGTTTTGCAGACTCTGCTAGACAACCAGTTGTATGCTAAGTTGAGTAAATGTGAGTTCTAGATCCGAGAAGTAGTCTTCCTAGGACATGTAGTGTCAGCCGAGGGGATTAGAGTTAATCCGAAGAAGATAGAAGCCATTGTTGAGTGAAAGTAACCGAAGTCTGTGACAGAGATTCGTAATTTCCTAGGCTTAACGGGTTATTATAGGAGGTTTGTGGATGGTTTTTCGAAGATAGCCGCTCCTTTGACAGATTTGCTTCAGAAGAATGTTCAGTATGAGTGGTCAGATGCGAGACAACAAGCCTTTGAGAAATTGAAAGAAGCTTTGACTAATGCACCGATTTTGATTCAGCCAGACTCGGGGAAAGATTATGTGATCTACAGTGATGTTTCATATGTAGGTTTAGGTTGTGTGCTCATGCAAGACAGAAGAGTGGTGGCTTATGCCTCGAGACAGTTGAAGACTCACGAGCGTAATTATCCGACACACGACATAAAGCTAGCCGCAGTTGTGTTTGCCTTGAAGATCTGGAGACATTATTTGTATGGTGAGAAATGCACAGTGTATACGGATCACAAGAGTCTAAAGTATATCATGACACAAAGAGAGTTGAACCTTAGACAGCGTAGGTGGCTAGAGTTTCTTAAGGACTATGATCTCACGATTGAGTACCATCCGAGTAAAGCCAATGTAGTGGTCGATGCTTTGAGTAGAAAAGGTAACCGTTGAGTTGAGAGCCATGTTTGCTAGTTTGAGTTTATCCGATGGTGGTGGTCTAGTGGCCGAACTTCAGGTTAGACCTACCTTAGGTCAGTTGATTAGAGAGAAACAACTCTTAGATAGATCTTTGGCACCTCACGTGCAAGATGTAGCCGAAGGTAGACCATCAAACTACAGTTTCAGTGTTGATGGGGTCTTGTGTTTCAAAGATAGAATAGTTGTGACGGATGATAGTGATTTGAGACGTACTATCTTGACCGAAGCACACAGTAGCCCATTTGCTATGCATCCCGGTAGTACGAAGATGTATCGTGATTTGAAGAATGAATACTATTGGGTCGGTTTGAAGAGAGACGTAGCCAACTTCGTGAGTAAGTGTATGGTATGTCAGAGGGTGAAGGCAGAACATCAGGTTCCATCAGGTTTGTTGCAACCGTTGAGAATTCTGGAATGGAAGTGGGAAAATATCACTATGGACTTCGTTTCGGGTTTGCCTTTGACTCCTACGAAGAAGAACTCAGTTTGGGTTATAGTTGATCGTTTCACGAAGTGTGCTCACTTTTTAGCTGTTAATACGACTTACTCCCTAGATAGATTGGCCGATTTGTACATCGGTGAGATTGTGAGACTGCATGGTGTGCCGAAGTCGATTGTGTCTTACAGAGATCCGAGATTTAAAGCCAGATTTTGGGAGTGTTTGCATACAGCTTTGGGTACCCGATTGAATTTTAGTACGTTGTATCATCCTTAGTCAGATGGCCAGTCAAAGAGGGTTATACAGATTTTAGAGGATATGTTGCGTTGTTGCATTATTGACTTTCAGGGTACTTGGGAGTAACACTTGTCGTTGGTCAAGTTCATGTATAATAACAGTTTTTAGTCGAGCATTCAAATGGCTCCGTATGAGGCTTTGTATGGTAGAAAAAGTAGAACTCCGATTTGTTGGGCCGAAGTAGGTCAGAAGTTGTTACTGATGCCAGATTTGCTTAAGGGGACTTCCGATAAGGTGAAGTTGATTTGTGATCGTTTGAAGGCAGCTTCGGATAGGTAGAAGTCCTATGCCGATTTGAAGAGGAAAGAAGTTGAGTATGCCATGAGAGATAGAGTGTTCTTGAAAGTCTCTCCATGGAAGAAAGTTATGAGGTTTGGCATAAAAGGGAAATTGAGTCTGAGGTATATTGGGCCGTATGAGATTGTTTAGCGAATCGGTCAAGTTGCTTATCAATTACGTTTTCCATCCGAGTTAGAGAAGATTCACAATGCGTTCCATGTTTCGATGCTTCGTAAGTATAGATCAGATTCGTCGCATGTGATGCCAGTGGAAGAGATTGAGTTGAATCCGGATTTGACGTATGATGAGGAACCAGTTGAGATCTTAGCTTCAAATAGCAAAGTGTTGCGTGGTAGATCGATTAAGTTGATCAAAGTGAGGTGGCAACGTCGAGGTGTGGAAGAGGCCACTTGGGAGAGAAAGGAGGATATGGAAAGGCAGTTTTCGTATCTCTTCACGTCGGGTAATTTCGTGGATGAAATTCCTTAAGTGGGGGAGAGTTGTAACACCCGAGTTTAGGGGTCGGGAGTTGAGTGTGTGAATCGGGTTCGAGTCGTTGGGCTCGTTCAAATTAAAATGGGCTTGAATTTCTTTAAGGGTAAAATAGTAAAATTTTAAAAAAAGGAATAAACTAAGTGAAAAGTGCCTTTTTGACAAAAAATCACCATCTTCTTCTTCCTCAAGGAAATTTCACGACAAAACATTCCCCTTACCCCCCAAGTTACTATTCCATCAAATTTCTTCACCATTTCAAGATCTCTCTTCAAGGTAAAATCATTTTTTACTTCTCCTCATCATTCCTAACGTTTCCATGGTTTTAGTTTCTCATAAACACCATTTTTGAAGTTTTTAAGTTTTCAAGTCTTAAAGAAAAAGGAAGAAGCTTTAATGGTTTTTCGTTTAGCATTTGATTTGTAAAGTTTATTTATGTTAAACTCTTGCCCTTAAGTGTATTATATTTGAAAATGGTGGGGTTTTGATGAAAATCCCGAAATGGGTTTTTGTGGGTATTTTAAAAGGTTAAAAATTTGGGTTTTTGAGGTAGTTTGGTGTAGGAGAGTTAGGTTGATAATATAGTGATGCTTTAGGGTTGTTTTGAAGGTGTTTAATGATGATTTGGGTGTTGGAATTAATAGATTTCTGCTAGGTTGTGTGTGAGTACGAAAATGAGGATTTTTGGTTAGTTCATGGTTTGAGAATGTAGAGAAATGGTCTTGTGGTTGTAGTTTGATTGGTGACAGTGTTTTGTGGATGATTTGAGTAGTAATACGTTGTTTTTTATTTATTAGAATCAAGGGAAATCGTTGGAAAAGCTTCGGGCTCGATTCCGGGAAATTTGGAGGCTTGATCGGCTTTCTCGGTTTGCTTAAGGGAGTTTGGTGAGTGGATTACTTGAAATGGTTTTAAATTGGTTCAAGTGTGTGGTTGTCGTGTTGGATCGTGCTTGGTAGGCCAATCCAAGGTGGAGATTAAGTTGGTAGCTTAATCTCTTGTTTGCTTTATGAGCTCTTGCTTAATGTGCATAATTGTGGTCTTGTGTAGTATGTGTTTGTTTAAGCATGTTGTGATATATTGATGTTGTTCATTGATGATGATATATTGTGTTGCATGATTTGGAAATCATGGTGAGAATTACTTAGTATAATTGGCACTAGTTATAATTACCGGATATAAATGATCGATCATTAGGATGAGTGTGCACACGGTAAGAGTCAAATTCGTGCATGGCCTTGGTGACGTGTAGTCATCAAGGAGGAGTACGGTGAGGTAATATTCCACCGGTGTGTGTGTGTGTGTTGTTGTGTTGCATGATTTGGAAATCATGGTGGGACTTGCTTAGTATAATTGGCACTAGTTATAATTACCAGATATAAATGATCTATCATTAGGATGAGTGTGCACACGGTAAGAGTCAAATTCGCGCGTGGCCTTGGTGACATGTAGTCATCAAGGAGGAGTACGGTGAGGTAATATTCCTCCGGTGTGTGTGTGTGTTGTGTTGCATGAGTTGGAAATCATGGTGAGACTTGCTTAGTATAATTGGCACTAGTTATAATTACCGGATATAAATGATCGATCATTAGGATGAGTGTGCACACGGTAATAGTCAAATTCGCGCGTGGCCTTGGTGACGTGTAGTCATCAAGGAGGAGTACGGTGAGGTAATATTCCACCGGTGTGTGTGTTGTTGTGTTGCATGATTTGGAAATCATGGTGAGACTTGCTTAGTATAATTGGCACTAGTTATAATTACCAGATATAAATGATCGATCATTAGGATGAGTGTGCACATGGTAAGAGTCAAATTCGTGCGTGGCCTTGGTGACATGTAGTTATCAAGGAGGAGTACGGTGAGGTAATATTCCACCGGTGTGTATGTGTGTGTTGTGTTGCATGATTTGGAAATCATGATGAGACTTGCTTAGTATAATTGACACTAGTTATAATTACTGGATATAAATAATCAATTATTAGGATGAGTGTGCACACGGTAAGAGTCAAATTCGCGCGTGGCATTGGTGACGTGTAATCATCAAGAAGGAATACGGTGAGGTAATATTCTACCGGTGTGTGTATATGGTGTGTGTGTGAATTTGATAAACTTCCAAATCTAACAAATCTCAACCTTTCAAGCTCGTGTGTGTGTGTGAATTTGATAAACTTCCAAATCTAACTCATCTCAACCTTTCAAGCTCGTGTGTGTGTGAATTTGATAAACTTCCAAATCTAACTCATCTCCACCTTTCAAGCTCGTGTGTGTGTGTGAATTTGATAAACTTCCAAATCTAACTCATCTCAACCTTTCAAGCTAGTGTTGCCATGGTCAAATTCCAAGGGAGATCCCATACTTAACAAGGTTAGTTTCTCTCTAATCAAGATCATTGCTATTGGAGAAATCATTATTATGGTGACGATTTAGCTACCCGCTAAAACTATGGAATCCAAGCTTCAAAACTTTAATCAAGAATTTGAAGTTTATCAGGGAGATGTACTTGGATAGGGTGGACATTTCAACTCACAGTAGTAAATGGTGTGAAACCATAACTTTAGTACTTTTCAATCTGCAAGTCTTGAGTCTGTCAGACTGTGGTTTGGAAGGTCCATTATGTTCTTCACTCTCAAGACTTCCATTTCTTTCCAAATAATCCAATTTCTTATTTACCTCCCAATTTCCTGGAAAATTCCTCTCATTTGGTTTCTCTCAGTTTAGTGAGTTACGATTTGAGTGGACATTTCTCGACAGAAATCCTCTCATTGCCAAAAATTCAAAGCATTGACATTTCATTTAATGAGCAACTTATGGTACAGTTTCCAGAATTTCCATCAAATAATGCTTTACTGAGTCTCTCACTTTCAGTGGAAAATTTCCTGAATAAATTGGAAACCTTAAGTTCTTGAAAGATTTAACTCTTGGTCATTGCAAGTTTTTTGGACCCCTTCCATTGTCGATTGCGAATCTTAGTCACCTGGTAAAGCTGGATCTATGGGTGGTTTAATCCCTCCACTTCAACCATTTGGAGTTCCAAATCTTGCATATCTCAATTTGGATTCCAAATCTTTATTTACTCTTCCATCATTGCGGTACTTGTCTCTCATAGAAAATCAGTTTGTTGGAAGAATTGATGAGCTCCCTAATGCATCTTCTTCATTGATTGAGGAATTATAGTTAGGAGACCAATTCTGAATTCAATACTTCAACTTCCAAGGCTTCAAGAGCTTTATATTTATGGCAAAAGCTTTGGTTCCATGAGCATGTTCTTCCAGCTCAATAACTTAAGGTTTCTTAGCCTATACGAAATCAGCTTGTTAATTGAAAGTGACAACAAAAGCCTCAGTTTTCCCCAATTACTGAGTTTCCAGAGTTCATCAAGTTGGGTAAGCTAGATCTTTCTTACAACCATATCCACGGTGTTGTGCATAACGGGTTGTGGAAGAGCACTCTTTCAATGCATTTGATTTCCCTAAACAGCTTCCCTTTGGTGATGCAAACTTCTCTTTTCCAATGCTGACGGATTTACGTATGCGATCATGTAACATAAGTGCATTTCCAGTGTTCTTAAAGAGTATAGAAAATTTAAAAACACTAGACCTTTCAAATAACACAATAACCAAATTGGGTGTGGAAGAAAAGCTTGAGAGATCTGAATCTTGCAAATAACTATCTCTCATCTTTGGACCAACTTTTACCCATCTGCAATTTGAGTCATCCTTGGATCTCTCAGCGAAAATTCCTCCACAGCTTGCAACTCTAACTTTCCTTGAAGCATTGAACTTCTCCTGCAACCAACTTGAAGGGAGCATACCACAAAGCAACCAACTCATTACATCCTTACATTGGGTACCCAAAATTATCAAGGAAATGTAATGAGGTTGGACTTCCAACGCCACCTCCTCCAGGGGAAGATGAAGAAGCTTCATGGTTAGATGCTATGTCTACTTGGCAAGTTGCTTTGCTAGGCTATGCTAGTGGTTTGGTCGTTGGGCTATGTATTGGGCATACAGTGGTGAGTGAGTTGGGAAACAAATGGGTTGGCAAGTTCAAAAAGAAATAGAAGAAGAACTAGGTGACTCCATCTCTTTCATATTGTTTACTTTTGTGTCTAGTGCTTTATATTTGCAATTGTAGGCCATGGTGTTGATGGATTCACATTGTCCAGGAAAGAGCGAGATGGTGTACAAATCTTGAGAATTCATTGAGTTTTTTTTGATGAGATATATGATCATAAATCTTGTCCATGGTATGTTTTACAAGCAATAATATCCAGTTTATAGCAATTTATCATCATTGTGTCTGGAATCAGAGTTGACGTTTCACTGTGTTTGCATCTGCAAAAGGCTCTTTGAACAGAGAAATGCAACAGGGGACAAAGGGCCCTCGGCTGTTTGTGATAATTAAAGTAAAATCCTATCTATAACTTATTTTCTACGCAAGCATTGCTCTATTGTAGCAACTAATCCATAATTATTAAATCCGAATAATCAGGTGATTAGGAGCTAATGTGTTTTGAAGACATATGGTGATGAGCAAGCTACACCTTCAATTCACAAGTCTTTCGGTATAATCTTTCTATGTACTCAACTTGCTTAAAACTGGCATCATGCCTATCCGGCCGTGGTAGAAATATATGTGTTAGTTAGAGTTACTCTTTCACAACCTTTGCTCTTTACCGCTTTTGGTTTTCAAATATATAATGATGCCCCATTACAGAAGTGGGATGACTTTAGTTGGTCATTGTTTACAATATTTTTCCTGGAAAATAAACCATTAACGTGTAGCTTAATGCCTGAATTTGTCTACATATAACTTGCATCAAGACAATGCTCCCTCATAGCAACCAAACCATTCCACAATGTTGCCTCATTTTTCTTGTGTTTAACTTTTCTCCCAAGACAATGGTGGTTATATACAGGTGACATGTTTTTGGCACTGTATATATATGCTTGTGTTTACAATCAGAGACTGTAGGCAACAATTTCAATCAGGATTCGGAATTGAACTTACAACAGAATCCTTATGGTTGTTTCAATAACTTCCTTTTTTGACTTTTTCGACAATGTAATGTAAGAAGTGATCACCTCCACGGTTCCAATTTCACCACTCAAACGGTGGATAAGGAGATTCTAAATAATGGAATCAAGAACAAAGCACCATTCAAACCCTTATGGCTCCCGAACTCCCAAGGCCTAAATCAAGAAACATTCACCAACAAAACACAAATCAAAAAACAAAGATGAGATGAAGCAAATACAACATCCGCAAAATACAATCCTTTGCATCATGTTCAGTCAATATATGACCAAGAGATAAAGACTTTATCAAAAACATGATGGGGGTCCAAACTAAGAATCTGCCTCTATAATTCCACCCAACATCAAAGCATCAAATTGTCGAATATTCAGAAGCTGAGAGATCAAAGAGAATCGTTTGGAATAATTGTAACTTGTAAGTAGCCCCTTACTTTAAAAAAATGTTGCACTTTGTCCCCCTCGAGTTAGAATTGTGGTTTCGTCAAACCCGTCTGGGACTTTGGCTATCTCCGATGATCGAACCACCCACAAGAAATCAAACCCCGTTTGCTTTAAACCCCTTGTGACTTCTTCCAATTGGTCAATAGATAGGTTAGCCGTACTGCCAAACGAGACATAAACGTAAACGACCGATGCTAGCCAATGAGTACTGGTGGAGTCTAGTTTGAAGAGATTAATGTCATAATCCTTGTCGTTTTCGACTTTTTGATCTAAATACATGGATGGGATTGACGGTCCTATCGTTAACAATGGCGGAGTCATCACTTTCGACATTGAATCAACTACCTGTTAAACCAGATGGCTCAACGCAAAACAGTCAAATCTTTGCGACTATGAATATTGCTTACATATTTGCTTACGATAAGCCTGAAAAGGACAACGCCAGTTCATGGAAAATAATTTGTCATAATCGGTTTGGCCTTTTTGTTGAATAGCGTCACTCACACCGCATATATTTATCAAATTAAGTGAGCTCGAACATAAAACTGAAATTCAATCGAGTTAGAGTCAAGCTTTAAGCCTCGGATTTTAACTTAAGTTTTTGGACAATCTAAACTCGATTTGACTCGATTAAACCTTCCTACTATATATAGTTAATGTGATTAAACTAACCTCTTGCTCCAACTTGTAGAATGTATTAACTAGAATGACATTCACAAGAGAGATGAACGACGGCAAGTCCCGAAGCTCAAGCAACGGCAAACCGGGGATGGCGATTGTGCCCGCAGACGGGATGTCCCACTCTTACAATCTTCAATGATATTGGAGTAAGCTATTTATAAAGGGGATAAAAATCATCTACCTATCTTTTTCGGTGTCTCTTTCTATGTCTCAACACAAAAAAAAATTAAATTTCAAGCTCTAACCCTAAATTCTAAATCCTAAACCCTACATCATAAAAAATACACCCTACTCGAAATCCCTTAAACCATAACCACAAACCCTAAACCTAATTTTTATGTGGTGGCACGAATAGAGACACCGAAAAGGGGCAGAGGATTTCTATTTTTATAAAGGACGCAACAAATAATTATCTAGAAAGAACAAAAATCCTCTACCCCTAATCATTCCGCTTTCTATGCCCCACACTAAAAACATTAAAAAAATAAATTCTAAACTCTAACTCTAAATTCTACATCCTAAATCCTAAAAATACACATTACCATTTATTCCATAAACTCTAACCGCAACTCCTAACCTTAAACTATAAACCATAAACCCACATTTTTAAAATGGAAGCACCAAAAGGGACATAATTTGGGGCATACGATTTCTATCCCTGGGCTTAAGTCCCATTTATGCATTTTACATTTCAAATATTTTCCACCAACCGGTGATACGTGTCAACATTCGATTAATGGGAAATAATTGATATTAATTAAATATTTACAATTCGTGGTGACACGTATCACTATCTGACTAAAGGATGAAATTTATTAAATTCAATTCAATTAAAGATCAAATTGATAGAATACGCAAAAATTGGGGACCAAATATGTAATTATACAAATTTATGTTAACTGTCATGTAATTATTTTCGTTAGATTTTAACGGTAGGTGACTTAATTGATATCACTTAAATAGTTAAGTGGTCATAATAACACAATTGAAAGTGTAATTGTCATATTAAAACTAACCCATAATTAAGTTGTCATTTAAGTAGTTTACCCCTCCTATAAATAGATAATAGGATTAGCCTCTATGAATCAAATAATCCTATAGTAACCTATTTTATGACATAATTGAATTTTCTTTACTCTGCCCTGGGATTTTTTTTCTTTTCTTTTCTTTTTATTATTCAATCAATTACTTTTCATTAAAATATTGAGTACGTTATGAGTTTGTTAATGTCATACTTATGCTCAATCAATATATTTGTAAACCTTTGTTTCTTAGTTATTGTCACGGGGTTAGACTTATATAGCTAGTAATGTGCGGCACTTGGTCGGGAAAGAACTTCGAAAGGGACCAAGTAAGCCTAAAGTCAAGATTGGCTTGACTAGATGAGCGGAAGCGTTGCGAAGAAGAAAGAAATAAGAGATGGCTCGAGTGATTTGCAAAACAAAGAGCCTCGTTAAAAACCCCTTCCAAGCCTAGTTAGGGGGAAAAGAGTACTCTACGCTTCTTTTATATTATTGATAGAAGAAAATGAGAAAACAAAGGATTCAAGGATGAATACAAATGAAGGGGGTGAGGCTCTATTTATAGCCTGGCACCTCCCGATCTAACGGTCACTATTGATTACAACGGATGGCCAGGATTGGCCTAATCTATCTAATGAAGGCAAGGGAATAGAATCAAGGATTCTTTCCTTCTTGGTAGAGCTTCTTTCCATGTGAAAAAGATGTGGATCTCCTTGAATCGAGAAAGATATGGATGCATATTCCTTGCCTTGAATACCATGGTCAAAGGGGTGAAGATTTCCCAAGGAATGAGCTTGGATGGCCATGGAAGAGGGAAAATCGGATAGGCCCCTCGGGTCTTGGGTGGGTGCAGCCGAATGGACCTTGGTTGGGCCCCAAGGGTCTTGCATCAGATGGCTCTCGGACAGGCTCATGGGTGCGGCTTGGCGGGCTGCTGGGTGCGGCTATGACATGCCCATGGGTGCGGCTGGACGGGCTGCTTGGTGCTGCTCGGATAGGCCCACGGGGGCGGTTGTGCAAGGCCCTAGGTGCGAGCTGCACTCGGACAGGCCCAAGGTACCTAGCAAGGCCCCTCGGGGTGTTGACTCGGTTGGATTGTAGCCCCTCGGGTGCGGCAGAACGGGCCGGACGGACTCGGGCCCCTCGGGTGCGTTGGGAGCGGCACAGGGTGCTGGAACCTCGGCCCAATGGTCTCGGACAAAGGTGCTGGAGCTGGATACGGACCCTAGGTGTGCGGTGGGCTGGACCCTAGGGTGCACCATGGTAACATTATGCATTACTAGGCTTTCAAAGTTCAGTATTCGACTTTTCTCTTACTGTTGGTTAGTAGATTTTGAGTAGTTGAAAATCTTGACGTCGTATTATTCATGTGGTCAAGGTTTGTCTCCCTAATGTATCTGATGGAGCAATTGTTCAAAGGGATCGGAACGAACATGATATGGTGGTACTATGAACAATGCTCATTGGGGAGGATGTTTCCCGGTTTTAAATCTCTGTGAATAATCTGATACTATGGTTCATGTGCATATATTCAAGCTCTGCTGGAATGGGGTACCTCGAAATAGACGCTTCATCAGCTTTGCTCATCAATGGAGCTGAACCTCCGAGGAATCTGTTTCCGGAGAAGTCGAAGAATCGAAGGTCACGTGTCGATGATGGATTTTTCCCGGAAAACTGATTGTTTGCAAGGTAAAGACTTTTCAGGTTGAGAAAATGCTTTAAGAAACTCAAATCACCGGTAAACTTATTGAACGAAAGATCAAGAACTCTAGGACGGATCAAAGAAGAATAGAGAAAAGAGAGTTAAGAAGAAGAGGAGGTTGAGGTGGTGGCGGAGGCGGTGGCGAATTTTGGGATGATTTCTACGCTTAGAACTAATGCCTATTTATAGAGGTTGTAATCCTAGAACATGATTTCTAACCTTTGAATTTCAAGTTTGCTTTCGAAAAAGAAATTGTGGTCTAAGATAGGGAAAATAAGTTTAATTTTCAAAATACTATAAAAAAATCAAATCAAATTTAATTTTTTTTATTTAATGTATAATTAATTTTAATTTTATAATATAAAAAACTATTTTGTATTTTAAAATAGTGAAAATAACTTTTAATGTTGTGAACAAAATAATGAAGAACAACGAACAAGTATAAAAGAATAAAGAGAGAAAAAGAGATTTGTATTATTCTCAAATATAGAATTGTGTGTACAATGCCTTCAATGAATCATCTATTTATAGGCATAAGAAGTACATAATACATTAAACTCTAATTAATAGAGATAATATTCCTAATAATAAATAAATCAAACTCCTTAGATAAAGTTCTAATCATGATAGACATCCACATAGATAAATATTCATAACACTCCCCCTTGGATGTCTATGGAGATAATATGCCTCGTTAAAACCTTACTAAGATAAAAAAACCCAGTGGGAAAAAATTCATTAGTGAAGGAAAAAGAGTACACACATCTTTAATATGCATAACATGTTGCCTCATTAAAAACCTTACAAGGAAAACTCATTGGGACAAAACCTTGGTTAAGGGAAAAAGAGTGCAACGCGTATTTACTCCCCCTCATGAAAACATCACAGAAGATCTTTGAATCTTCATAATTCAATCTTGAATATTATTTTTCTAAAGATCGTGAGGGATGAAACTTTGGAGTAATATGTTCCATGATGTATCCACTTTCAAACTGAGATATACATCTTGCATTATCTTCACACAAGGTAGCTTTTATCATATCTTGTAAAAGTAAATCAACATATCTTTTGGATATGTTGGGTCAATGGTCTTAGCCAAACACATTTTTGGCTTGTCTCGTGCATAACAACTATTTCTAGGACATTTGAGAAGGCATCAACGAATGTTTGAAGATCTAAATGTAATGATCTTTGTATATCCAACAATCCATATTGAATCTTCTTTAAGATTCTTTCAACTTATGTCCATTCTTAGACAAAAACACATATTTAAGTGCTCGATCTTTAGGTCGAGTGTAACCGCCTCGTTCTGGTCTGGCCGGATGACCGGTCCGCGTAGGCTACACGGTGAAAAACGAAGCGAAACCCGTTAAGGTTCCCCCTCGGTTAGCAACCCTAGAAGGTTTCTTTTATTTTAATCTTGTCTAAAGGCATATTAATTCCTAAGTGATCACGTCAGCGGAAAACATCAAGAAAGAAACACATTCGAACCTCAAACCACACATCAAATAGTCCATTTTACACTTACAGGGCAGGCTGTATCATACACCAATCAAGGGTATCGATACGCCTTGACCAAGGTCAACATCCTCCAGTCAACACAGGAAGACTGTATCGATACAGCTCTTGAGCGTATCGATACGCCCTTCTCGGTCAACATCTCGTGGTCAACAAGATAAACACGTACCGATACGCTAAGACACCGTACCGATACGCAAAAGTCTCACCAAAATCTCAGAATTCCAGTGAGCATTGGGCGTATCGATACACCCCCGAGTATCGGTACCCCTTTCCGGTTCTGTGTCCTAAAGTGTATGACCGTATCGATACGGCCCTTAGGCGTACCGATACGCCTTGCACTGCTAGACACAAAAATGCAGCAAAACGACATGAAACCCAACTCTAAATGCATTTAGAGACTCCCATATCCACATACAAGCATTCATACAACATACTACAACCAAAAATTAGCATATAGAGCAATTTAGACGATTAACAAGGCATCTACACATGGCATTCACACAAAGGATAAATATTGCATAAGTAGGCATGCTTAAAAGCTCAAAAGGCCAAATGGCACAAGTCATCACATAGAAGGTTTGCATACACATCCAAAAGCAACACAAACATCCAAGGCATAACCTCATCAACACAAGCATTCAACAAGGCTTAACAAGGTTTACAAATCCAAGCAAAGCATAAACATCATCAACATCTATGAGTCATACAACGCTCATACAAAACACATAGTAGCCCCATTGCTAAACTACTACTTTATTTACTAAATCATACTTGAGCAACTACAAAGCTTGGAATGCCCCTTCGCCTTGCTCCTTGCTAACTCCAAGCTACTGATCTGCATTGTCGAAAATGAGAGCGTAAGCTAGAAGCTTAGTGAGGATGCTCTAAAAACCAAAACAACGACAATACAGGGTTTAAGCATGCAATCCTTAACATCACACGCACAACATACATAGGCATCAATATGGCAAACTAGCTAGCAAGTCAAGAGTCAATAATATGGCATCTTACATCATATTAAACTCAACAATATAAATCATAATCACAAGAGCAAGTACATTGGCCACTATTAGTTTACTCGGATGTACGAATTTACTCTCAACAACAACATTACCTCGGTGGGATTACACTCATCACCGGACCTTGCATGGGCGGGATTCCACTCATCACCACATGCCCTACAGATGGGATTCCACTCATCATCACGTATATATAAATAATTTCCGGTGGAAAATTACATCACCGTACTGCTCCTTGATGACTCAACGCCATCAAAGCCACGCGCGAATTTGACTCAAACATGTGCACACTAATCCTAATGATCGATCATTTACGCCCGATAAGTTAACTAGTGCCAATTACCTTTAAACCACATCAGAACAATCACCATTTATATCATTCAACCATCATCACACACAACAATGTATACACATACAATGTCAATTCAAACTTCACAAGATCAATATAGGCATAGGTATCTAAAGCTCATTAACAAACAAGAAGTTAAACTACCAGTTTAACTTCTACCTTGGAATGGTCTACAAAACTCATTCCAATACCTCCACTACACACACTTGAACCAACTTTAAACAATTTAAAGTTTTACTCACCACCCTACCTTAGCAAACCAAGAAAGCAAGTCAAGCCTCTTCAATTCCCGAATTCGGTCCTGATCCTTCTCCGATGTTTCCTCTTGCTTCTAATCAATCAAAACACAAACATTACTCACCAAGTCAATGCTATACTCAGTCACAGACCCAACTCACAAACACATGCCAAGACTTCACCATTTTAAATCCAACCTAACCACAAAATTCCCATTTTCGTGCTCCCCAAATACCCAGCTGAAAACTATACTTTCCAACACTCAAATGACATCTAAAAGCTTCCAAAACACTTCCCTAATAACCCTATACCATCAGCCCTTTAACCCAACACTAAAACACACCAAAAACTCAACTTTTGACACTTTGAAAAATGCCCTAAAGACCCACTTCGGTATTTTTCCCAAATCCATCCATTTTAAGATATCAAGTGTCTTTAGGTGAGATTAATCCAAAACCCAACTCAACAAATCAAAAACAAATGAAAAACCCATTAAAAATCCAAACTTTCCTTAAACTTGAAAAATGCAAATATTGATAGTTTTGAAATCTAAGACAAGGAAAATGATGGGGACGATGAGAAGAGTTGAGAAATGAGATTACCTTTGAAAAAGCTCTTGATTTGGTGGAGAGATTGAATGGAATAGTGAACTTGAGGTTTTGGGAGGGGTTTGGGGTTTTCAACGTTGGAAAGCAAAAAAGGGAAGAAGACAACTATTTTTTTGTTCTTTTTGATTCAAAAAGTGGTCTTCCACTTTTCAATTTAATTACAAAAATGCTACTTTTTTAATTTTTAATCTCTTTTAAATTAAAACTAAGGTCAATTTAAATTAAATCGGTTTTGATGACTCGAACCAACACACACGCCTAACTCCTAACCCCAAAATACGGGTGTTACAACTCTCTCCCACTTAAGGAATTTCGTCCCCGAAATTACCTGACTGAAAGAGATAAGGAAACTGCTTTCCATATCCTCCTACCTCTCCCAAGTTGCCTCGTCCACCCCTCGACATTGCCACCGCACTTTTACTAACTCAATCGATCTACCCCGCAACACCTTACTGTCGGAAGCTGGAATCTCAACTGGTTCTTCCTCATAAGTCAAATCTGGATTCAATTCAATCTCTTCTACAGGCATAACATGTGATGGATCTCACCTATACTTATGGAGCATCGAAACATGTAATACATCGTGTATCTTCTCTAGCTCGGATGGCAAACGCAACTGATAAGCAACAAGACCAACCCTCTTCACAATCTCATACGGTCCTATGTACCTCGGACTCAACTTCCCCTTTCGGCCAAATCTCATTACTTTCTTCCACGGAGACACTTTTAAGAACACTTTCTCACCTACTGAGAACTCAACTTCCTTCCTCTTCAAGTCGGCATAGGACTTCTGCTTATCCGAAGCTGCCTTTAAGCGATCACAAACCAATTTCACCTTATCAGTTGTCCCCTTGAGCAAATCCGACATAGGTAACAACTTCTGTCCCACTTCGGCCCAACAAAATGGAGTTCTACACTTCCTACCATACAAGGCCTCATACGGAGCCATCTGAATGCTTGACTGAAAACTATTACTGTAAGCAAACTCGGCTAGAGGCAAATGCTTCTCCCATGTACCCTGAAAATCAATGATGCAACAACGCAACATATCCTCTAAGATCTGTATAACCCTCTCTAACTGACCATCTGACTGAGGATGATAAGACGTGCTGAAATTCAAACGGGTACCCAAAGCTGTATACAGACACTCCCAAAATCGAGCTATAAACCTCGGATCTCTATCGGACACAATAGACTTTAGCACACCATGCAGTCTAACAATCTCACCAATGTACAGATCAGCCAATCTATCTAATGTATAAGTCGTATTGACTACTGAGAAGTGAGCACACTTCGTGAAACGATCTACTATAACCCAAACTGAGTTCTTTTTCGTATGAGTCAAAGGCAAACCCGAAACAAAATACATGGTGATATTCTCCCATTTCCATTCCGGAATTCTCAACGGTTGCAACAAACCTGAGGGAACCTGATGTTCCGCCTTCACTCTCTGACATACCATACACTTGCTCACGAAGTCGGCTACATCTCTCTTCAAACCAACCCAAAAGTACTCATTCTTCAAATCGCGGTACATCTTCGTACTTCCAGGATGCATAGCAAACGGACTACTGTGTGCTTCAGTCAAGACTGCATGTCTCAAGTCACTGTCTTCTGGCACAACTATTCTATTTTTGAAACACAAGACTCCATCGGCACTGAAACTGTAATCTGAAGGTCTACCCTCGGCTACAACTTGCACGTGAGGTGCCCACGATCTATCTAAGAGTTGCTTCTCCCTAATCAACTGACCTAGAGTAGGTCTAACCTGAAGCTCGGCTACTAAGCCACCATCTCCGGACAAGCTCAATCTAGCAAACATGGCCCTCAAATCTATAGCTACCTTTCTACTCAAAGCATCGACCACTACATTGGCCTTACCCGGATGGTACTCAATCGTAAGATCGTAGTCTTTTAGCAACTCTAACCACCTACGCTGTCTGAGATTCAAATCTCGCTGAGTCATGATGTACTTCAAACTCTTGTGATCCGTGTACACTGTGCATTTCTCACCGTACAAATAATGTCTCAAAATCTTTAGAGCAAACAAAACTGAAGCTAACTCTATGTCATGGGTCGGTTAGTTGCGCTCGTGAGTCTTCAACTGTCTTGAGGCATAAGCCACCACTCTCTTGTCTTGCATAAGAACACAACCTAGGCCTACATAGGAAGCATCACTGTAAACTACATAGTCTTTCCCAGACTTCGGCTGAATCAAGATTGGTGCTTGGGTCAAAGCTTCTTTCAACTTCTCAAAGGCTCTCTGTCTTGCATCTGACCACTCAAACTGAACACTCTTCTGAAGCAACTGTGTCAATGGAGCGGCTAACTTCGAGAAACCTTTTACGAATCTTCTATAGTATCTAGCTAAGCCTAGAAAGCTACGAGCCTCTGTTACTGACTTCGGTTGCTTCCACTCAACAATGGCCTCTATCTTCTTCGAATCAACTATAATCCCATCGGCTGACACTACATGCCCTAGGAAGACTACTTCTCGGATCCAGAACTCACACCTGCTCAACTTCGCATACAACTGATTATCTAACAAAGTCTTCAAAACTAACCTCAAGTGTTGGTCGTGGTCTTCCTCGGTACACGAATACACCAAGATATCATCTATAAAACAACTACAAACTGGTTTAGGTACTGATGAAAAATCCTATTCATCATATCCATGAAAGCAGCCGGTGCGTTCGTCAACCCAAAAGGCATGACTAAAAACTCATAGTGACCATACCTAGTTCTAAAGGTCGTCTTCGGTACATCAACCTCTCTTACCTTTAGCTGGTAGTAACCCGATATCAAGTCAATCTTCGAAAAGACTGATGCCCCTCTCAACTGATCAAACAAATCATCAATTCTCGGCAATGGATACTTATTCTTCACTGTTAACTGATTCAACTGTCTGTAATCTATACACATTCTCATGCTTCCATCTTTCTTCTTCACAAACAAAACTGGAGCACCCCAAGGTGAAGAACTAGGTCGAATAAAGCCTCTATCTGCCAACTCTTGCAACTGAGTCTTCAACTCTTTCAGTTCTTTCGGTGCCATGCGATACAGAGCAATCGAAATAGGAGCTGAATCTGAATAAGTCTCTATAGTAAAATCTACCTCCCTATCAGGTGGTAAACCCGACAACTCTTCCAGAAACACACTAGGAAAGTCACACACTGTCCGGATATCTTGAGGTCTAACCTCACTCATGTTTGGATTCATCACATAGGCCAAATATGCTTCGCAACCCATCTCGACTAACCTCTTAGCCTCTAGAACTGAAACTACATTGGATAAGAACTTCACGTTCTCACCCACCACCACTATCTCATAATCATCTGTGAGTCTCAAAGAAATCCTCTTAGTCTAAAAGTCTATCCTAGCTCTATGCTCAGTGAGCCAGTCCATACCCAGAATCACGTCAAATCCATAAAATGGTAGCTCCATCATATCCACTGGAAACACATGCCCTTGAACCATCAACGGACACCTTCTGTACATCTTTCTAACTACTACCGTATCCCCGAAGGAACTAGTAACACTAACTCATACCTCTAATATTTCACAAGGCAATTTCAACAACTTTGCATGCTCACTCAGAATATAAGAATGTGTAGACCCGGAGTCAATCAAAGAAAGCAAACCCAAAGACTGTATCGAGAAGTTACCTACGATCACATATGTGTCATGCTGATCCCCACGCTGAGCGTAAACTCTGGCCTGACCTCCGCCCTCTGGCTGGACTGCAACTACATGTGCTATGTTCCTCTGACCATTGTTTCTCGGCTGGAAGTTACCTCTACCGCGCCCGCGGCCTCTCTGAAAGTCATTGGCTCTAGCAGGAGCCTGAGCTGGTGCCTGCCCCACCTGATATGGGCAGTCACACCTAATATGATCCCTAGCTCCACAACCCCAAAATGAGTGGAAATTTCCCCAACACTCACCGGTGTGGCTCCTCATGCAACTAGCATACGTGGGCAACCTCTCACCAGTCCTCTGACCCTGTTGGCCCCTTCCGTGGTTACCTCCACCACGTCTATGGTCATAGTGATGCTGGTTGTCCCAATGCCTCTTGGCATCACCTATATCAAAGTCACTAGATCTCTTACTAGAACTAGAACCACCAGATCGTTTGGTCAAGCCCAAACTGTGCTCTAAGTCCTTGGCCTTTGCGACCAAGACATCAAAATCTGTGAAGTCCAAAGCTAGAGTGTACCTCTTGATTTCTTCATTCAACCCATAACGGAAACGGTTACAACATTCCACTTCAGTAGGAACAAGCTCAGATGCATACTGACTCAGCCTAACAAATCTGATCTCATAGTCTGTCACAGTCATAATCCCCTGAAGCAAAGCCATAAATTCCCTCTTCTTCTCATCGAGATATCGATGACCCAGATACTTCTTACGGAATGCTGACTCAAAGAACTCCCAATTGATCTCAGCCTCTCCCATACTCGTGGTGATGGTGACCCACCAACTGTAGGCATCACCCTGAAGCAAAGACTCAACACACCTTAACTTGCGTCTCCCGGTACATCCCATCTGTGATAAGATACGGACGTTCTTCTCTAACCACATCTCAGACCTCTCCGATGTCGACCCTCTGAACTCTTCACCTCCCAAACTGCGGAGTCTCTCCAATGGCAAACCAGTACCCTCTCCCTGGGGTTGTGCCACTGCCTGACCCCCAGCCACTACAGCCTGGAAAGCCCCGGCTATCGCCTGAACTAGAGGTGCCAAATATATTCCGGCCGGTCCTTGGACAACTTGAGGTCCAACACCCTCGGCTCCCGCCTCACCTCCCTCTTGATGAGAAGAGGGTTGAGGAGCCTGCGCCCCATCAATCTGCTCAATCCCCGGAGCTTGTGCCCGTGGTTCCAGCTGAACCATCCTAGGCCTCCCTCGTGGTCTCGTGATACGGATAGCAAGATAATAACTACAACAAGCAAACATATAAGGATTAAGTTAGCAAAGGCAAGGGTCCAATTGTGCTCAAGTACTATCCTTTACAAAACCTTTTTAAATTAAGTAATAGTAGCAATGGGTACTCGACACTACACCAAACGCAACAATCATGCTTTCCAAACACCATATGAACGATCAAACAACAAGAATTCATGACAAAGCACACACCGAAACACATCAATTGCTTAACACATCAAGCTTACCTCACTTACTTGCCCGAGGTCTCGGTAACCTCAGGCTCTGATACCAACAAATGTAACCCCCTCGTCCCGGTCTGGCCGGATGACCGGTCCGAGTAGGCTACACGGGGAAAACCAAAGCGAAACCCGTTAAGGTTCCCCCTCGGTTAGCAACCCTAGAAAATTTCTTTTATTTTAATCTTGTCTAAAGGCATATTAATTCCTAAGTGATCACGTCAGCGGAAAATATCAAGAAAGAAACACATTTGAATCTCAAACCACACATCGAACAGTCTATTTTACACTTATAGGGCAGGCCGTATCGATACACCAATCAAGGGTATCGATACACCTTGACCAAGGTCAACGTCCTCCAGTCAACACAGGAAGACTGTATCGATACAGCTCTTGAGCGTATCGATACGCCCTTCTCGGTCAACATCTTGTGGCCAACGAGATAAACCCGTACTGATACACTAAGACATCGTACCGATACGCCAAAGTCTCACCAAAATCTCAGAATTCCAGTGAGCATTGGGCGTATCGATACACCCCCGAGTATCGGTAGCCCTTGCTGATTCTGTGTCCCAAAGTGTATGACCGTATCGATACGGCCAGTAGGCGTACCGATACGCCTTGCACTGCTAGACACAAAAATGCAGCAAAACGACATGAAACCCAACTCTAAATGCATTTTAAGACTCCCCTATCCACATACAAGCATTCATACAACATACTACAACCAAGAATTAGCATATAGAGCAATTTAGACGATTAAAAAGGCATCTACACGTGGCATTCACACAAAGGATAAATATTGCATAAGTAGGCATGCTTAAAAGCTCAAAAGGCCAAATGGCACAAGTAATCACATAGAAGGTTTGCATACACATCCAAAAACAACATAAACATCCAATGCATAGCCTCATCAACACAAGCATTCAACAAGGCTTAATAAGGTTTACAAATCAAAGCAAAGCATAAACATCATCAACATCTATGAGTCATACAACGCTCATACAAAACACATAATAGCCTCATTGCTAAACTACTACTTTATTTACTAAATCATACTTGAGCAACTACAAAGCTTGGAATGCCCCTTCGCCTTGCTCCTTGCTAACTCCAAGCTATTGATCTGCATTGTCGAAAATGAGAGCGTAAGCTAGAAGCTTAGTGAGGATGCTCTAAAAACCAAAACAACGACAATGCAGGGTTCAAGCATGCAATCCTTAACATCACACGCACAACATACATAGGCATCAACATGGAAAACTAGCTAGCAAGTCAAGAGTTAATAATATGGCATCTTACATCATATTAAACTCAACAATATAAATCATAATCACAAGAGCAAGTACATTGGCCACTATTAGTTTACTCGAATGTGCGGATTTACTCTCAACAACAACATTACCTCGGTGGGATTACACTCATCACCGGACCTTGCATGGGCGGGATTCCACTCATCACCACATGCCCTACGGATGGGATTCCACTCATCATCACGTATATATAAATAATTTCCGGTGGAATATTACATCACCGTACTCCTCCTTGATGACTCAACGCCATCAAGGCCAGGCGCGAATTTGACTCAAACGTGTGCACACTAATCCTAATGATCGATCATTTACACTCGGTAAGTTAACTAGTGCCAATTACCTTTAAACCACATCACAACAATCATCATTTATATCATTCAACCATCATCACACACAACAATGTATACACATACAATGTCAATTCAAACTTCACAAGATCAATATAGGCATAGGTATCTAAAGCTCATTAACAAACAAGAAGTTAAACTACCAATTTAACTTCTACCTTGGAATGGTCTACCAAACTCATTCCAATACCTCCACTACACACACTTGAACCAACTTTAAACAATTTAAAGTTTTACTTATCACCCTTCCTTAGCAAACCAAGCAAGCAAGTCAATGCTATACTCAGTCACAAACCCAACTCACAAACACATGCCAAGACTTCACCATTTCAAATCCAAACTAACCACAAAATTCCCATTTTCGTGCTCCCCAAATACCCAGCTGAAAACTATACTTTCCAACACCCAAATGACATCTAAAAGCTTCCAAAACACTTCCCTAATAATCCTATACCATCATCCCTTTAACCCAACACTAAAACACACCAAAAACTCAACTTTTGACACTTTTAAAAATGCCCCAAAGACCCACTTCGGGATTTTTCCCAAATCCATCCATTTTAAGATATCAAGTGTCTTTAGGTGAGATTAATCCAAAACTCAACTCAACAAATCAAAAACAAATGAAAAACCCATTAAAAATTCAAACTTTCCTTAAACTTGAAAAATACAAATATTGATAGTTTTGAAATCTAAGACAAGGAAAATGATGGGGATGATGAGAAGAGTTGAGAAATGAGATTACCTTTGAAAAAGCTCTTGATTTGGTGGAGAGATTGAATGGAATAGTGAACTTGAGGTTTTGGGAGGGGTTTGGGGTTTTCAACGTTAGAAAGCAAAAAGGGGAGGAATACAACTTTTTTTTGTTCTTTTTGATTCAAAAAGTGGTCTTCCACTTTTCAATTTAATTACAAAAATGCCACTCTTTTAATTTTTAATCTCTTTTAAATTAAAATTAAGGTCAATTTAAATTAAATCGATTTTGATGACTCGAACCAGCACACACGCCTAACTCCTAACCCCAAAATACGGGTGTTACATCGAGACAAAACCGCATCTCAAGATTCTTTTTCTCAAATCCTTTTCTTGAATAACCAAATACTTTGAAAGCTCTTCGGAAGTTATAATAATATAATGAATCATGATTCAAATTCCTTTATAAAATACATAAGGAAATCTTATAATTCTTATAGTATTTCCTCAATTAGTACTCACTAAGTCGATTATATCAAATGCGCCAAAAATATTCAATGAGACATGTCTAAATAAATTTTCTCAAAAATTTTCAAATGCTTTTAGCATTTTAAATCCTTTAGGGTGTGTTTGGTTCGCGAAAAAGATGATTACCATGGGTAATAATCTTTTCCAGACTTACATTCTCATGTTTGGTTTAGGAGGATTCCTACTAGGAGGTATTATTCTTTTCCCAAGAGTGGCTCTTTCCCCCCTAAATGGTGGGAATGTTATTCCCCTCATTTTCTTAGGTATTACACAATTCCTTCCACTTTGGACAATATTACCCTTGTGATTATGAATTATGTTCATGTTGATCCTTTATTGCATTTTTAATTAGGTAACTAATTATTTATGGTGTAAATAATATTTATATTTAATATTAGTTTAATATATAAATGGTGTTGTATATATTTAGATAATGTTGTAATATTTAATAGTACATTTTATTAATATTGTATTTACGATGTTTCTAGGGTTATAGGATGAGATTGTATGTTGCTTGAGACTGAATGCGTTAAGACTCGATGTTATTAATTTTATTATTTAATTTATAAGATATTTTTTATCTTAAAAAATCAGTAGATTAATTTATTTTTATAATTTTTTCTACTTTTAGATTTGTTTTATTATTTACTTTACTTTGTTTGATAAATGGTCGAAAGTAATAAAAAATTAAAAATCTAAGCATATTAAAAGTTTAATATTTTGATGTTCAAAAAATTTAAAAACGAATAAATGTATATAAATATAAAACATTTTTTAAAAATAATTTAATAATATTAATTATATTATAAACATTTTTTGCAAATTTTAGGTAATGTAACGAAAATTGTTCTATAAATTTTTATGTAAATATTTTTAATTTAATAATAAGAAATTAAACTTGTTAAAAAGAAATATATCATAAGGACAAGTTAGTAAATTTTGCTTCCAATTACTCTTATATTTCTCCAACCAAATACTACAATCCTATATTCCTAACAAATGAACCAAACAAGATAATGTAACATTCCCAGTAATGTGTTAGGTAATGTTACATTCCGATAATCCTATTCTCAGAGGTAATCTTACATTCCGTGAACCAAACGCCCCCTTAAGGATAAATAGGGATCCATAAATAATTAGACGCGTGTAATATATTTCATACTGCCAAAGTAATTGCATTCACCATGAAGTAATTAAAACTATTCATAAATCATAATTTTTCGTATTTACGACTACTTATTTGTGTCTCACTTGCATTACACCTTTAGGTGTTTGGACTGTTGGTCCAAATACTTCTCTTTTAGAAGTTCAAAGCGTCTTTCTATATTGGCCAATTCAATATATATACTTCTTGATAGATTTATATACAATATCCTTGTTTTCTTTCTTTACTTCTATAGAAGTATTCTATTTAAAACTATTTGTAAAATCGTTGTCGACAACTTTTCAGTTTTCTAGTTCCATTCTCGTAATGACATAACTCATCGATATCTCTTTAAAATTTCAATCTTTATTTTAGGTACTGAAACTCTTCAAGAGTTTTATTATTAGTTATGTCTTGGGTCTCTTCAGGAGCACCCGCCTCCAATATATGACCATATCATATTACTTTCTATTTACGAGAATTTTGATCATTGGAACCATTTCAACTATCATGCTTCAGACATGATTTACATTCTCTCGCTCTAACATGTAATTTAAACTTAAAGCATTTCAGCTGGTATATGAGACTTAATTACTCTCATTAGGTCAGTAAATATGTCTTGCAGTTGACATGTAATAACATGAATTATTTTATGAACTTCTAGTTTATATACGAGGATCTAGATAATGATAATTCATTTTCTCTATCCAGCTGATTATTATCTCCCCTGATGTTGAGAAAAATCATGTCATAAATGATTCTCCAATTAATGTTTAAGAATTTAAATTAAAAGGAGACTCATACTCAATATATATTCTCAACCCTTTTTACTTGCCCATTTTGTGCGTTATGGTGGAGCAATTCAACTATATATCGCACATTCAAAAATTCAAAAATGGGAAATATGACTTCTGACCAAGAGTCAAATCATAATGGGGAGTTTATTATAACTCGTTGGCTTGATGCGTATAAGTGTTGCTATATGGAAATACCATATAAATAATAAATGTTTTGTTCTCACAGTTTAGCTATTAAATAGGAGGCATCCAATTAAAAATTTGCTAAACCGTATTTTTCATAATCAATAGGCTTTGTAACAACCGATATAGCCTAAAATATAAACCCACTAGCTTTTCAAGACGTATAGTCTAACTGCATAATCTGAATCTTTTTAGAATTAATCTCACAAACTTCTGGTTGTAAGTCGATAAAACAATGTAGATGCATCTACTAAAATCATATAAAACTTTCCACATTTGTGGATATATGGGCCCATATTTCGTTCAGATATGCAAGACATACAGTCTCAACTTTAGTACAAGAACTTTAAGTTCTAATTCTTTTGGTAGGTGGGATCATCTATATCCTTTGAGAACAAACAACACAAGACCTTCAGTTTCTTTTAGTAAGTAGAATTTAATCAATTCCATTAAGTAACACAAGAACTTCATGTTCTTTAATAAGTGGAATTTAATTCATTCCTTTGAAAATAAGCACCACAAAAACTACAGATTCTTTTAATACATCATATTGGGGGCTGTTTTGAAAGAGTAATCTTACTTTATAGTTATACTTACACTGGGGTAGGGGGCTGTTTTTAAAAGCAAAAAAAGGCTAAAAACTCCAACTTGAAAATGACTTGCCAGATACCCGTCAATTATCCTTTAAAGCCCCCCATTTTTTACTTCAAGGATAAAAAAAAAAGTTTCTGTTTTTATTAGTTAATAAAGACACCATCATTTTTGTATAGAGAATCCAACGGCTCAGAAATGATGGCAATGATGTACAAGCAATGGGCTAACCATCTCTCACTTGACTCACTATAACTACGGAGGGAGAGAAGCATGATAATTGATAACATGTTGGAATCAATCACCTAAAATTAATTAAATGTTTTGTTATTGGATAAAATAGAGTGTTAACTGTTTGGTATATTTATTTTATACTAAATTGATTTACGAAATTTATTTTATAATAAAATATTAAATTGATTTATTTTTTTCCATATAAAAAGTTAAATTTATTAAATTATCTTGAATTTGCAGATAATTGCTCTTGTTTTGGTCACTCTTGGTTATTTTATTATTATTTTTAAATTTTTGGCATTTATTATTATTATTTAATATAAAAATAATTTAAAATATAAAATTAAATGCAACTATTCGTCGGCCACCATTTACCATCGTCGAACTCCACCGCCGACGGCCGTAGATGGTGGTTGTTAAGTCACAGATTTCACTAGCTGCTTCGTCTCAGACCTTTGAGCTCGAATCTGACCTCGATTTTTCCGAAAAATGCTCTGAGGTCCACGAAAAAGAGATCAAAAATAAACAAACTGAAAAGTTTCAAACGAGATTTCTGGTTTCGGGACATTTTTCGGCAAAACAAACACAAGATTTGGACTCAACGTGTCAAAATGAGTTCACCAATGCAATTTGAGATCAAATGATCGTCGATTTTGAGACTAACTGTGGTCAATGGTGGTGGTTATTTTTTATATATATTTTAAGTTAATAATAAAAAATATGATTTTATTATTTATTTTAAATTATTTTTATATTTAATAATATTAAAAATTTCAAAAATAATAATAATAAATTATAGAGTGGCCAAAACATGAACAATTCGAAAGTTCTGTTAGTAAATTGAAAAGTTTGAAAATTGAGTGACCAAAATAGGAGTGAGAAGATAGTTGAGTGATGAACGGTGTATTTTACCCTATAAAAAATAAACGATTTCCTTTAAAAAAAAGTTTTGTTTCATTCTAATTTATCCCATGTGTATATAATAGTATATAATAGAAAATACAAGTTGTGTGCCAAATAATTAATCTTCGATTAAAATTAACCTTAAATGCTTTGTTTAACTCTAAATTAATCTTTTTTGTTGTGATTTTATAGTTGAGTTTATCTAACCTATGCATGTATGCATAGGTTTAAAGGTCATTTAAAAGGGAAATTTTACACCAAAAACCCCTTTTAAATACTTATTTACACAAAAAAATGACCCCCCAAATTGGCCACGTAGGGCATCCTCGCGTTTTGCACAACGCGATTATAGACCTCGCATGATACAAAAAGCGAGTTTTGTCTGATGTGAGTTGCCTTTTCATATTCTGAAATTTAAAATTAGTGGATGCGACCTCGCGTTCTCGGAAACGCGAGGTCCTCAAGAAATTGAAGAGGTAAATTAATTTATTATGGTAATCACCACGAAGACCTCGCGCTCTGCATATAGCGAATCAATCTGTCGCAGTTTTTCAACGAATCGTCGCGGTTATTGAATGGATCATCATCGATATTCATCGATATTCATTGGACCTCACTATCTAGAGAACACGAGGTTCAAAGAAGTCACTTGGTATTGGGTGCGAGGGCTCTTATAAATAGGCCTCATCCCATTAACTTTTATCATATCAAATTTTCTTCTACCGTTGAACACCAAATATACGTATACATTGTACGACAAGATCCCTCGTGAGGTCAAAGAAAAACATGACAAACATCAGCATAACAACTCTTCCAGAATATTTATTAGCGAAAATTCTCATGCATGCTTTGTCCAATTCCATCACCAATTTTGCCAATGGCCAATTATGTTGCAAGGCTTTTCATAGTGCACCAAACGACGATAGAATATTCAAGAATGTATCTATGGAGAAATTTAACTTCGTCCCATGGTGTCCAAGGGAGAGAATTTTTTAGAAAAGATGTGTAGCTGCTAAGAACGTTGAAGCATTATACAGGAAAGGAATGGTCAATTTTATCAGTCGGAGGAAATCGAAATCTGGTCTCCGTTGTTTAAAGAAAGCGACTGAAGAAGGTCACGTCGAAGCGATATACGCCTACAAAATCATCTTGATTTGTTTGAGAGGTGATCTAAGGAAACAAGGGCTTCAAATCGTGTCATCTCTCAACCTCGTGAATTTTAGTAAACAAGGTTCAAGAACCATTGCTAATTGTCGTTCTAAAATCGAGAGGGTTTTTAGTAATATGTGGGTGAATTTTGCATTGACCGAGCCGAAACAAGTCCATTGCAATTGTGATCCTGGAATTAGGAAGAACTCAATGTGTTCGAGTTCTTCAGAAGGCAAAGGTTGGGAAACTATCAATGACTTCAGCCATTGTTGTGATTCTAGTTTCTGGGATCGTGAAGCAACTTTCTTTTGTAGGGTGCTTAAGAAATATTTAGTTGCTTAAAAGTCAATTAGCCTAGTGCATGTATTCCAAGCGATTTTCTATAATAATTGAGAATGTAACAAAGGTTATCATGAAAAAATTATTAAAGTAGAATGTGATTGCAAGTAAAAATTGGAAAATTCAATATATGTGGTTGCTCGTGTTTAGGGGAATGCGCAGTCTAAATATATATTTACGGAATATGAAAAATCAGAAAAATCAGAAATGGTATAAAAATTGCGATGAAAATGGTTCTCAACCTTGTTTTTGTGCGTGAATAACAATGTACATAAAAGCGTTATCAGAGTAGTCAATTGCATTATTCGCGTAATACTTAAGCTTAGAGGTGCAATATTGGCGGCATGTAATTGTAATTAAAAAGAATTGTAATTAAATGTCGATTGCAGAAGCTGCAATTTTGAGTCCTTAAGTTCTTGTAATTACACGGTAAAAACAATAATTTTCAAACAATAGTTTGGATTCGTTGGATAATTAACATGTGTTGTTGATTTACACAAATGGTGCCATAGTATACCATATTAATTGATATTAGGGCCTGAGCGATTATTCAATTCCTCAACTTGATTTGCTCTCTTCGTCTCATCCTTATACATGTGTGGTTTCTGTAGACAAATAGTGCCATAGTAAGGTCACAGTGCTTGCTTAGTTTTGGCCAGGCCTCGCGCCCCTAAACTCACTCTCTTCATCCTGATCATAAGAGAAAAAAAAATCATATTTGCATTCTTCATACGGATCAAAGAGGGCATCTTCTACACTTGTAAAAGACCACAATTTCCCTGATATGGCGATTTGTTGTTAGTAGCTGTAATTTGTTGCTAGCTGCAACTAAATATTCTCTTCGAATTTGATAGCAATTGAACCTTGGCGTGTATGAGGAAATACAATGGATAGCATACATCATTGTTTAATTAGCATATGTCGTTCACTTAGACAAATGGTGCCATAGTTCGTTAGAGTTGGGTTTAGGTAGCGAGGTTGCTGATGGGTTTGCTCCCTTTTAATAGGGCAAAGATTTTGCAGAGATTCTTGACGTTGCAGTCCGTAGAAATGGCATGTCATTGGACCTCGTGTTGTGCAGATAACGAGGTCCACAGAGAATCCTAAAGCAAACTTCGTATATTTGACATGTCATTAATATATTAAAAGTTTACTGATCAATGTGAGGTCTGTTATTATTTTGGTTTCTAGCTTCTAGTAGTGTAGACGTGCATTCTAAGAAACCCTTTGGACTAGCTGTCCATCGTACTACAATTAGTTAACAACGTAAACAACATTATAATGACTTCACATTCACAGTTACTTAACAACCTTAATAACTTAGGAACCTAAGTTACATTTAGCTTAAATGTAACTTAGGTTGAGTCAGTTTCTGTGTCATCATAGTCTGTGGACAAATCTGATGTTAAGTTTAGCTCTTCATTTGTTTGCTCTTTATCCATGCGTCTACGGTAGTTACGTACCAGAATTGTCTCTTCGTCTGGTGTAGACAGAGTTGCTTGTTTGTGTTCGGATGAAAAAGCAACGTCGTCAAATTTTGCTTGCTATCAACCAATTTTCTTCTAAATCACTGCTTATTACCACCATATATGTAGAAAAAAGTCACCACCCCAAATGGCAACAAACCATGTTTCTGAAATATTTATCTGTTATTCGTGGGTTGACAATTTTTGTGAGAGTGATGTTTCGTGTTTTTGTTCAAGATGAACGACATATCACAATATTAGAAAAAACATGGTCTTCTTAAAGTGTCGGCAATCCTTTAAACGTACTTGGTGAGGTTGCGGGTAACTTATTTTTACTCCTTAATCATGGAGGCTAGGTGAAGACCATCACTTGTAACCGGAGTCAAAGCTTCTACCATTGCAACTAATGATGAAAGTGGGTTGCAACTGCAACCTTTGGGGAGACATCAAAATCCTCGATTGTCAACATCTTCAATTCCTATGTGCCAAGGGTAAAATAGGATATGTGCAAATGCCATTGACCTCGATCCGGCTATGTACAAAATGCCATCTTTAACCAGGATCATTGGCTTAACTGTCATAATCTAGTTTCTTCATTTTATGTGGCCTAACTACCATAATCTAGTTTCTTTATTTTATGTATTTGTTTGAAAAGTACTAAACTTACATTTTTATTCTGAGCCTAAAAAATCTTCGACGCCATTTTTTCACGCGCTTGTTACAGCTACTAATTAGACTCACAGATCAGTTATAATTGCAATTACTTAACATCTAAATATTACATCGACAATTACAATTCTCAGTTTTAAATAACAATTACTTACAATTATATCTACAATTCGCTCAAACCATTTGCTGCTTCTCTCCTGGAATTTATTTATAGACGGTGGAATTTACAATTTTAATCATAATTAAAAAAATAGACCTCACGTTGTGTATATAGTGAGGTCTAGTGTACTTCTCCTGCAATGTCAGGAATCTCTACAGACCTCGCATTTTGCAAAACGCGAGGTCTATTAAAAACGTGACCAAATGCATCGTGTTTCAGAGAGCGTTAATGTTTGACAATATAAGGTAGAAACGAGGGCAACCAAACCCACCATTATTTGCTCTGGCTTGATAAAAATTTGTATCAAATACAAAGAGAATATACAACTATTGCTACTAATTGCAACATATCACGTTTCAGGGAAATTGTTTTACAAATTTATTTCCCTGATATTGTGATCTGTTGGTATAAGTAGTTGCATTTATACGGTGACTACAATATTTTGGTCGGTTAATAATATTGGTGATATGTGTCTTCCGTGTTTTGATTGAAGCGCTACATCAGATCACAATATTAGGGAATGGATTGTTCAAGACCACCGCATGTAACATTGTTGGAGACATATGTGTCGTGGATGATGCTGATTATCGGGTACTCGCGAAATCTGTGAATCTAGTCCTTGACTGCCTACATTGTGGACAAAGGTTTAGAGCTCCAACAACTTAAACGATCTCTGACGCCATTTGTCTATATTTTAGGGTTCCAATAATTTATTTTATTCATTTTATGTATTTGTTTGAAATTAATAATTTCATCGTGATTTATAATTACAATTACAGAACGACTAAAATTTTTAGCTTCTTATTTTTTAATTACAATTCTTTTTAATTATAATTATGAGCCACCGATACTACGCCCCTAAGCTTAAGGATTACGTGAATGTGGTGACTAACTTTCCGGATAAACCCATCAAACATGATTCTCAAAGCATTTTACCTTTTTATTCATGCCCAAAACTAAGGTTTGAAACCATTTTCATGGCCATTTTTATACCATTCAAAAAGTCTGTTGTGTGTTAATATCAATCTCAAATGACAGATAAGTACAAATACTAGGCCTCAAACCTAAAATATTATGAAGATTATTCTAATAATAACCCGAGAAAACGCCTCCAACATGCCTACCAAGCCATTTCAACTTCTTAAACAAGCATTGAAACACTACACCAAGTTTGGTATATAGCGGCGTTTTTCGCGGCGTTTTTAGATCAAATGCCGCTAGTTTTATATATATCATTGTGTTTATGGAGAAAACGCCACTAAATGACAAATTTCACAGCATTTTTAGATCAAACGCCACAGTTTATACATATAGCGGCGTTTGTAATACAAACGCTGCGATATATTGATAAAGGGAGTGATTTGGTGGCATTTGTTTTGTCAAACACCGCAACTGCTAGTCCTTTAATGGCGTTTGGTTTAACAAACGCCGCAATAGTTTCATTTGCCTATTACTCTTCCTTAGACATGATCTGCCAATACCAAATATAAAATCCCTAAATCTTTGTTTCTCTCTCACCACTCTCTCATCGTTGGGAAACGAGAATAGCAAACTGCGACTAGAAACTTCTAAATTGATAGAGAGAGGGGAGAAAGCTGGTGAGAGAAACATAAGCACAAAATCGACAGGGCGGGGGACCATTCCCACCATCGGCGAGAGGTCCGCCTCTGCCCCTTCGCCCTCGCTTTGAGCCCGCTGATCGCGAAAAGGTAGTCCTCTCTATTTCTATATCCCTAAATATTTGAAATTCTAAGGTTTCAAAGCATTTAATCTACGTACTTTTTATTTGGGAATCTCGAATCTGTGATTGTTGCATAGGGATTCTAGGGTTTCAAATCTGAATTTGTGTTTGTTTCTTTGGTAAAACTGTAGTTGGCAGAAATCATTCACATGGACGGATCTTCATTCAAAATTCTCGATAAAATATGTACAATTTCCCTTGAGTAGCTTTTGTTTTTCTTCTCTATGTAAATCATGATTGTTGCTCTAATACTTTAATGATTGCATCTATTATTTGTAGAAATCCATGTGAAAGCGAACGAATGAATGAAGAAGAAGAAGGAAGAACAGTGAATGGACGAGAGAGAGAAGCTTTGGTGAAGAGAGACGACACTCTCGTTGATTTTATTGATAACACTCGTAATATCCCAAATAGGACCGAGTCATATATTTATACATTTGTTAGAGAACTGTACAGCTGTACAACTCAGTTATAGGATACTAACAGCAACCTAACTATCCTAACTGAATCATAACAGACTATCACAGTCTCAAGAATACAAGAGAATATATGAACAAAACCTATGTAAACTATACTTGTAACATTCATCCTACTACTTGTATCTTCAAGACCCTTGTCAAACAACCGATAGCTTTGTAACACTCATCCAGCTTTCCTGCACTTTTAAACTTTGGCACTTCACTTCTGTTGCTTCACATCACAAAGAAACCCTGCAACCATGATCGAAAACAAAAACAAAAGAAACCAGACAAAACAAGAGATAACAAAAGACAGCAGCAGTGACAACTTAAGACAGACCAGACAGGGGAACAACAGCTAATCTTTCGCGAAACCTACAAAACAAAGGTGCCGAAAGAGGCTTCGTAAAGATGTCAGCAACTTGTTCACATGCTGGAATTTCATTGATTAGGAGTTTTCCTGAAGCAACTTTTTCTCGAACGAAGAAAAGATCGAGTTCAACATGTTTAAACTTCGAATGTAAGACCGGATTGGCAGAGACTGCTACCGCACTTGAGTTATCACACCATAGTGTGGCTGTCTGTGCAGGTTCAACAAACAACTCACTTAACAGTGATTCAAGCCATAACACCTCTGTTGTAGCGAAAGCAACACTCCGATATTCAGCTTCGGCTGTGGACCGGGACACCACCGTTTGTTTCTTCGACCCCCAGGCAACAGGGTTGTTGCCAAGAAAAAGACAGAACCCTGTGGTGGAGCGTCGATCGTCAAGGTCAGCTCCCCAATTAGCATCCGCAAACGCTGAGATAGACAAATGTGGTGTAGCCACAAACCGTATACCATAATCAAGAGTCCCCTGCAGATACCTCAAGATTCGTTTTACTGCCTGAACATGAGTATCAAGAGGATTTTGCATAAACTGGCAAACGCGATTAACAACAAACGCAATTTCAGGCCTAGTAATAACAACATATTGCAAAGCCCCAACTATACTCCTGTAATCAGTAGAATTATCAACAGGACTCCCAATTGTTGAAGACAAATTACAAGTGGAAATCATAGGTGTGGGCAAACCTTTTGCATCGGCTAACCCACTTCTGCACAACAGCTCAGAGATATATTTTCGTTGACTAAGAATCAACCCTCCTTTAAAATAACATACCTCAATACCTAAGAAGTAGTGCAGCGAACCAAGATCTTTCAGAGAGAAAGTTTCATGCAGTCTGTCAATAACCTTCTGCACCTCTTGACTGTCACACCCTGTGATCACAATATCATCAACATAAACTAAAAAATACATGACAGTAGAATCTGAATGCTTTACAAATAGGGACGAATCAGACTTGGACAACACAAAGCCCTCTGAAATTAAGTACCCCCTAAGCTTCTCAAACCAAGCTCGAGGAGCCTGTTTTAACCCATAAATCGCTTTATTAAGCTTACACACTACCTTATTTGAATCTCCCTGTTCATAGCCTGGAGGCTGTACCATATAAACTTCCTCCAGTAAATCGCCGTTGAGAAAGGCGTTATTTATATCCACCTGTCGCAAACACCAACCCTTGGAGACAGCAATAGAGAGAATAGTTCGAACAGTGACGGGTTTAACCACGGGACTAAAAGTCTCATGAAAGTCATACCCAGCCTGTTGTAGATATCCTTTCGCCACTAACCGTGCTTTATAGCGAGATATAGAACCATCGGCATTTCGTTTTACCTTAAAAATCCACTTGCAGGACACTGCTCTCTGATGAGACGGCAACTCAACCAAGGACCACGTGTTATTCCGGACAAGAGCATCGTACTCAGCCTGTGCAGCCTGCTTCCAGTTAGAGTCACGGAAAGCCTCCTTAATAGACTGCGGTTCAGCAATCGAATCAGAGGAGGATCCCAAACTTGCAACAAATATTTTTGGTTTACGAATCCCATTCTTCCCTCTTGTAGTCATCAGATGGACATTAGAAACAGGAAAATCAGAGATTCCGATTGGACCAGGAGCATCAACACACGAGAACCCTTCAGCAGATTGAACTAACTGGAAATCATCAGCACGAGCATCGGAGAAAACAACAGACGGCTGAGACAGACCAGATGAAATATCAGCCGGCTGAGACGGACCAGTCGAATCATGCTCTAAATTGGATGGCATATTAAACCCTAGAGGAACGGAGGAGGATAACGGAAGAAGATTACCCGGAGAGACATCAGAACCTGTGATTAAACCACCGGACTGTGCAACTGGATCAGAATCAGCACGAACCAAAGCAGACCGGAGTGACGAACCAGCCGTGTCAGAAAAATGTGAAGAGGAAGACAAGGGAGGCGTTACAACCTGATATTCAGAAACACAAGGATGTGAAGAATGGACAGGGTTAGAGCAGTGTGGTGAACTCAACCCATCAGCAACAGGCCTAGCATCAGTCGAAGCAAACACCGGACCAAACCCAGAAGTATCAAATGATACATGGGCCACAGGACTATCCTCATTTGGCTCAACTGGAACTGGTTCACCATTTGACTCAGCTTGGGCAGATTCAGCTTGAACCACTAACAAATCAGGCTCGTTCGGAACAACCTGTGGGTTACTCTTATCACAATCAGTTGGATCACGGTCAGTACAACCAAATTGTGGGACAGGCCCATCCTGAGCACCTGGAGAAACAGACACAACTCGGACTTGAGAAACACCACGTTGGGCTAACGTATCTGGAATAGCAGGTTGATCAACAGGCCCAGAAATAAGAGAGCTAGTGGACTGAGCCAAAACATCCTGATCAGGAAATGTAACAATCATAAGAGGAAAATCACTAGATGACGCATTCGAAACAGTACCCATCCCCATGCAAAGCTGAGAGTAAGGAAAAATAGATTCGTCAAAGACCACATGTCTAGATAAAACCACCTTACCCCCAGGAGTAAGACACTTATAACCCCTATGGGACATGCTATATCCGAGAAAAACACATTGTTTAGTATGAAAATTCAACTTATGTTGAAGAAAAGGACGCATCAAGGGGTAACAGGCACACCCAAAGGTTCTTAAAAACTCATAATCAGGAACCTTTTTGAACAAGACCTCATGTGGTGATTTTCCTTTAAGTACAGGGGTTGGTAACCGATTAATTAAACAAATAGACGTGACAAACGCATAGCTCCAAAACTTTATTGGCAAGCCGGCCTGGGCTAACAGTGCCAAGCCCATTTCCATGATATGACGATGTTTCCGTTCGGCTTTGCCGTTTTGCTCAGATGTGCTGGGACACGATATCCGATGAAGAACACCATGTGAACGCAACCAACTTGCAAGAGCTTGAAACTCTCCACCACCATCCGTCTAAAGAGCCTTAATTTGGCACCCAAATTGTACTTCGACTAATTTGTAAAAATCAAGAAAACACTGATACACATTAGATTTTTTCTTTAGAAGATACAACCACGAGTACCGACACTACAAGAAAATGTATTTTTAGTGACATTGAAAATAGTCACAAAAAGTGTTAAATTTAGTCACTGAAATTTACAGTGACTATTTCTCTGAGTCGTCACCAGTCGCCACTAATAACTCCGTCACTAATATATTAGTGACAACTTTCATTTATTTCGTCACAATAGTTATATTTTTTTATGACCACACTATTTGACACAAATGGTTATTAATTGTGACTAAAATTTAGACACTAATGTTATTCGTACTAGTGAGAAACATTCTATCACAAATACATATTTAAATAGTGTCTAAAATATGTCGTCACTGTCAATAATAAAAAATTAATTATATTTTTAGTTGTAACCATTTTATTTAGGGTTTAAACTAATCACTAATTGTCCCTAAAATTTAATGGAGATTTTTCATTTTAGTCAACAAACTTTTAAGTTTTCATTAGATCATGGTGCTTTAGCATTTTAGTCCATATTCATATATTAATTTTTAGTACATAAATGCAATGTCTGGCTTCAAGAAGGATCGAACCTGAAACCTTTAGGGCGAGAGTGCAATACTTATCCACTAGGCTAGGCAAGAAATTTAATACTATTTTGAAAGAAAAATAATATTTAGGTTTAATTGTAATTGAAATTAATTTTATTTATTTTAAAAACATTTATGAATTATAACACTAATTATTAATAATTTAACTAATTTTCCTACGGTTTCTTATACGAAATACGTATGTTGAAGAAACTATTTAGATTTTTTGAAGAAAAAACTAATCAAAATGGAATATATCTTTTAAAATTTTCAAAAAAAATTCTATCACATATTATGCTAAAATCACATAGTAGTATTTGTACTCTAATTTGGTCACTTTAAATTTCTATACTTTTTAAATTTTGAATTTTCGATCCTGACATGAATGGTAGTATTTAAATATGTTAAGTAAAATTTTCTTTTTAGCTAATTTGTTATACATAAGTTGCTTATTTAATTTTTGTTCTTTAATTTGATCATTTTTAGTCCTTGTAACTTAGTCATATTGTCGGTGTCCCGTTAGGATTAGGATTAAAATTTTAAAATTTTAAAAATATAGGGACTAAAGTTGATCAAAATAGATTGAATAAAACAACAATTTACACATAGTATAGACTATAGAAATATTTTACCTTTTGACAAACTAGTTTATGATAACTTTAATTTTTATAATTATAAAAATAAATTTATCATTGTGACAATGTCTAATTTGTCATTACTTTTATTTTTTTATTGGTGACAAAATTTATCACAACAAAAAGTGAAACTTTAAGTGACAAGTAATTTTACTGTAACAACAAATATCAAATAATAGTGATCATTTCACATGTCGTCACTATCATGTGTCAAAGTTTTAGTGACAATGAACTTTGTGTCACAATTGTATATTTATAGTGAGAATTCATTTGTGAAAAATGTAATCGTCACAATTAATACTGTTACAGTGACCAAATAAAAATATGTCACAATTACTTATACTAATAGTGTCACACAAAAAAATTGTCACAAAAAGTTAATATTTGTGACAAAATTATTCCTAGTCACTATCAATTTGTCACTAAAAACCTATATTGTTGTAGTGCGACTATACACATCCACAAACGATACATAATAATAATAATTCTCAAACGAAACATGGGCCGGACCCCAAACATCAGAAACGACAAGCTCTGATACCATGTAGAAATCCATGTGAAAACGAACGAATGAATGAAGAAGAAGAAGAAAGAACAGTGAATGGACGAGAGAGAGAAGCTTTGGTGAAGAGAGACGGCACTCTCGTTGATTTTATTGATAACACTCGTAATATCCCAAATAGGACCGAGTCATATATTTATACATTTGTTAGAGAACTGTACAGCTGTACAACTCAGTTATAGGATACTAACAGCAACCTAACTATCCTAACTGAATCATATCAGACTATCACAGTCTCAAGAATACAAGAGAATATATGAACAAAACCTATGTAAACTATACTTGTAACATTCATCCTACTGCTTGTATCTTCAAGACCCTTGTCAAACAACCGATAGCTTTGTAACATTATTTGCAGGTGTTCTTAGCTTCAATTCATTCAAACTATGTGGACCGTAATTGATGGCTTGGTGATTTCATATTGACATTGTCAAAGGTAAACTATTTTACCTATATACTGTTAATTGTTGTAGCATCTTTCATGGAAAGCTCAAATCTGAATTACTAAGCATTGTCACGTTGTTGTTGTTGAATAACTTGAGCTATTTTTGTGAAGTATGGTTGAATGACCTTTGGATACATGACTTGCCCAAGTAGTATAAATTGCAAGGCAGCTTTCAGATGTCTTAGTTTAAATGCCATTTGGCATTATATTTCCTCCTTTTCTAAGGTCACTGTTGGGTACTTGAAATATGGATCTGAGATGAAGACCACTTATTTGCATCCTACTTTAGCCGTTAGGTCATTTTTTAAATGGCATCTCGTCTTCTTCTAGAAATTAAGTTACATTGTTAGAGATGCAATATTTATGTTACTTTTCTTTCTTAAGTTAGAACTCATATATTTACCGGCGGAAAGCTTGAGTTGAGGTTATCTTGTTGTGTTAGAGAGATCCTTTAACTTGCATAATCTGAAGTTGGTTTGTTGACCTGTTTTATTTTCCTTTTTTCGTTATCATCTTCGCTCCACTTTTGATTTCTGTGAATTGAATCCGAACTTCCCTATCTTTGCCACTGTGTATAATATGCCATATAAGCAGTTTCAGCTGTGAAATTGTCTCTCTTGTATATAATTGGATAGAAAGTATTCATTTAGTGTGGCATAATGTTTAAGCAGGTATGTCACTTTGTTTAATCTTTCAATCTGAACAAGGAGAGTTTGGATGTTGAGCAGTTCATGTCCACTGTAAAGGACACATGCATACGTGGTAAACATGTTATGCTTTTGCTTAATTTAAAATTTCTTTGCTATTCTATCATCCTCCATGACTTGAGTCAATTTAAATATGTAATTTTAGGTTTTGCTTATGCTTTATCCCGTATGCATGTTGTTTAGTGCAAAGACCCTCCTATATTTCTCAAATCAGGCTATATCTTCCAGAGATTGTTTAAATTTAATGCCTTATTCCTGCATATAAATGCCATTGCATTTAATCAACTAGACATGTAATTGTAACCGAGTACTGCTTTCGTCACTATCGAATGTTAATTGTTCTATAGTCAAACTTTTGATTATTTTCCAGAAGTTATGATGAATAATTCAACAGTGCCGCACGTAAATTATGTTTGTGACCAGTTCCTTCTCTCAATCGGCAAATTGGGCTTCATTTGTGGCCATAGTTGTTAACATTATGCTTTCTTTTTAAATTATTAGGGTTTTATTAAGAAAAGGGAAGTGGAACTATGTTGTTGCTTGTGCTGCTTTTGTTTCTATCTCGGGATTTGCTTATCTAATCTAAAACATAGGCTTGATATCTATCACTTGAAGCTTTTTCATTATGGAGATTAGTGTGTTTTGCTCTTATTCCCTTCAAGATTCCCAACATTTGTTTGATTTGCTTACCTCAATAATTCCACATTGATAGAGTAGTCACAATTATGAGATTGTTCTAGAAAATAATTGTGTAACTGAGTTTGTTATTCTGTTAGCATTTTTGTTTACAACCCGTTGGGTTGAGTGGTGTAAGTGGGTCATTATAAAAGCCCACATTTGTTATTGAATAGTCAAGCCATTTTTCATGAGATAATAAAGAATAGTATTCACTTTCCCCTTTCTCCTATCAATCCCATTTACCTAATATATCATATTCATCAGAATCGTTCACAATGCCTCCATTCTCACATGGTATCAGTTGCCGATGATCTTGAGACCGTTTCCTCCATCGCACGTCTTCTTGTTTTGTTTCGGTTTTTTTTTATGGCCTTTAGATTCGTCATCTCCGTTATTTTCCTTCCCTACTGCAAACTTCGTCTGATCCTATTGTGTTCTTCAAATTCCTCACATCTATATTGTTGATTACTGATCTCATCTCCGATTCTAGCGACGATCAGACTGTAATCGCCGATGATTTGGCCAACTAAGGAGTTTCGATAGTCGGAGTTTGGTCCTTTCGTCAAAATCTGGTGAGATTGTTCCTGTTTAAGCTTTTTGATTCCGTCATCGCTGAGATGTTTTCTACATGGTGCTCCATTTGATAACGAGTTTGCTTGTTCTTTTTCTCTCCTACAACTTTTGGATTCTATTTTGGACGGATATGTTTTTCAATATGCAGTTGCTAATGTTGATTGCTAATTGAAAGGTTATTGTTGATTACTGTTTAGCTCATTTTGTTTTGTTGCTGATTTTCGGCTTACCGTGAGACTCGTAGCTAGTTACAGTAATATCTAGTCTGGTGGTATATTAGCGTCATCATTTTCATCTGGAATTGGAATAAATGTTTTTCTTCAAATGGATTTGGAAGCGCTGCTCACCAGATGTTTGAAGTTTGGATTGATTTTTGATTGTTGTGCGACTGAGCACCATAGGTTTTCTTGTGGTTCATGGAAAGTGTTCACAATTTGCTCTTGAGATCTTCATTTGTTCGAAAGTGATTCATTATGATGTTGCACGCTAGCTGCAATTGTTGTTTCACTTGTGCTTTACATGCTTCTCTGCTGGTTTATGTCTCAACTGCTCACTTAAGTGTCTTTTCAATTGGTTAATGTGCGTAAATGATTTGGATTCACCCTGCTATATTTGTTGCTCCTGGAGTTATGTTATATTTATTTTTGGTTGCTATTGCTTGTGAAACAATCTACTGGTTAATGTTGGAAGTTGGTGTATGCTGGAATTTTATTATGAACAATGAATTTCTATCTCTTCATGGCATGTCTACTTCATGCACAAGGTGTACATGAAACTTAGGCCTAACAACCAAGGTTACATGGGAAGAAAATCTCTGGGGAGAGTTAGTGTTTAACAACCTTGCTCTCCATTAACAAGACATAAGAGGATGTCTTCTTGCTCGAAAGAGGGCTTCAGATTGCATCCGGGAGTTCGTAGCTTAACCGCCTTACTCTCAACAAAAAGAAGGATCGAATAAGTGGTAAAGGAAGGCAATGAAGATGAAATATGAAAGTTTTTGGATGAAATTTCAGATTAAGAAGTTGTAGGAAAGGAAGGTGAGCAAAGAAGAACGAAAAAAATCCTTCGATTCTCGGTAAGCCACCAAGCAAGAAATACAAGTTCTTTTAAGGTATTCTGGATGAAGTAAGCATCGTTTCGTTTGTGCATCAATTCTTTACCAGCTTCTACATCTATTAATTGGTTCCAAGAGTTTCAGTTCACCAGCTCAAAAATTTCAGGGTATTCAATTAGTCAACTCATGGTTTAATTCATTGAAGAAGTTAAAGAAGATTGAGGAAGTTGAGAAAGCAGGGAGAATGATAGAGTAGTCACAATTATGAGATTGTTCTAGAAAATAATTGTGTAACTGAGTTTGTTATTCTGTTAGCATTTCTGTTTACAACCCGTTGGGTTGAGTGGTGTAAGTGGGTCATTATAAAAGCCCACATTTGTTATTGAATAGTCAAGCCATTTTTCATGAGATAATAAAGAATAGTATTCACTTTCCCCTTTCTCCTATCAATCCCATTTACCTAATATATCAGATTCATCAAAATCGTTCACAATGCATCCATTCTCACACACATATCCTTGCAGGACTCGTTGTTCCAGATGTCCCTCTCGAAGAGACTGAAATTTTGAGAAGAGAAGCTCTCAAAAATAAGATCGAACTGGTACACCCCACTATGAGAACATTCTTAGCTGCCTTTACTATAGAATTGGATATTTGAAGACAACATTAGGAACCAATTAGCTTTCCGATAATCCGTAGCAACTCATTTATTTTGCAAACCTAACTGCTATTTTCCACACTACATCATAAGTCTTCATTTTCTTCTTTTTTGGAATAAAAGGCGATATAATACGACTTATCTGCTCATGTGGTTAAGGTACTGCTTACAACACCAACTACATCGACAGACCGAATGAAAGCTATTGTTGAAGCATTAGAAGGGGAATGCTTCTAGTGGGGGTGTGGCATAGGAACGAAATATGTAGGGGATTAAATTGTGAAAAATGTACTTTTTGTAATGAAATAAATATTTTGTTTAACCAATATTTTTTAGATGAAATAAATATTTTATTTAACAAATATTTTGAATATGTAATTTACATTTTTCGACGAAATAGAAATAGAGAAAATTAATTATTATTATTAATTTATTTCCCCTACAATCAAGCTTAGCGGCATTTGAAAAATAAAACGCCACTAAAAGTCATGCTATTGCGGCGTTTGTAAAATAAAACGCCACTACAAGTCAGGCTTTCGCGGCGTTTGAAATATAAAACGCCACTAAAGAACAGTTACTCGCGGAGTTTGTGTTTACAAACGTCGCTACAAAACTTGACTTATTGCGGCGTTTGCAGAAATAAACGCCACTAAAAAACACTTATTTACGGCGTTTGTAAATACAAACGCTTCTATAGATCTTGACTTTTTGCGGCGTTTTTACCTAAAAACGCCGCGAACTATTGCGGCGCAGCTTTAAGCGGCATTTCTTGCGGTGCTTTCTTAAGTGTCAGGAAAGTTTTTAGCGGCGTTTTTTAACGTCGCTAAAGAACTGTTTTGTTGTAGCGGAAGTATTTTCAACGCGCTTTTAATACAGTGTGCAATGTCTCGTACGTGCCAATATCAATCTCAAATGGAAGATAAGTTCCAATACTACGTATCTAAGCTTAAAATTTACCAAAATTGTCGGGCTAATGGCACGATAAAATGCTTCAATCATGCCTATACACAATTGTATTCAAGCCTGGATTTTCGAAAACCCCGCTTTCTTCAAAACGCGAGGTCTATTTTAATTTAGACGTGATCTTTTTATTTTCTCGGGGACCTCGCGTTTCCAGAATGCGATGTCGCATCCACTAATTTTAAATTTTAGAATATGAAAAGGTGGTCCACGTCGGACAAAACTCACTTTTTGTATCACGCGGGGTCTATAATCGCATTGTGCAAAACGCAAGGACGCCCTACGTGGCAAATTTGGGGTCATTTTTCTACATAACTTTTGCAGGAGGTTATTTTAGTAAATAAGTATTCAAAAGGGGCTTTTGATGTAAAATTGCACATTTAAAAGACTTCATTAAATACAAGATTCTATTTTAAAAAAATCACAATCATTTAATGTGTTACAAAAACCCTAAAAGATTCGAATAAAAAAACACTCATTCAATGTAGTAAACCCTAAAACGAAATCCTTAAACCATAAAGCCATAACCTTAAACCATAACCATAACCCTAAACATAAACCTAAACCTTAAACTCTAAACCTTAAGCCTTAAATCCTAACATTAAACCTTAAACCATAAACATAACTCTAAACCCTAAAACCATAAACCCTAAACTCTAGATCCTAATTAATAAACTAGTTTTAACTAAGCAAATAATCCCTATGGTCTTTTTGTACATGGGTGAGTGTTCGATCGAATTGAGTCTACGACTCTTATTTTATGATTCAAATTTATTTAAATTTTTTTTATTCGAGTCTAGTTGAGTTGAGTTTTCGAGCTTTTGTACAAATTAAATTATAAATTTTTAGAATGTTATAATACATAATGTTCTAATTTAAACGACTTTTTGTATCCATATATAATATAGAAATGTATTCCATCAAATTCAGATATTCATATCTAAGATATGAGAAATTATTAGATGGACTCGACTCACTATGTTATCTATGGTTCATCCAACGAGATTTATCTATTTCAGCGTAACTTTCAAGTAACTACACACTCTTTAATGACATGTAAGAAAGAGGTGAAAATTCACATTTAAAAAATGAGATGAAAAATTGTTATTGAATAAGACCTTAAATGATGTCATCAGTCAGATTCATCTAGTAATTTTTCCAAAGACGTAGACAACCATTACTATTATGTTTATCGACCGACCAAAGGAAACATTCCAACATTTAAGGGAAGTGGGACCGTTTTCACTGAATATGTAACATTCATAAATTGACCATTGTTTTTAAATGAAGAATTTAATATAATTTAAAATATTACGAATACGAATGTTATGAATCGAGAATAGACACATTAAAAAATTACGAACTCAACATTTGTCGGAAATGTATTTTTCAGCCACGAGTGGTAGATAGAGGTGGCAAACGGGTTATTCGAATTGAGTTCGGGTCAGGTCATTTCGGGTCGAGTTGATTTTCGGTTTGAGTTAATTTTGGTTTAGGTTTGATTTGGTCAGATCGGGACTGATTCGAACTTAGTTCGGGTCTATGTTATTTCAGATCTGGTCGGGTCAATATCGGATCAGTTGATTTTCGATTCGGGTCAATATCGAATTGATTAACTTTTCGGATCGGGTCAATATTAGATCGGTTGACTTTTCGGGTCGGGTCAATATCAGATCGGTTGACTTTTCGAGTCGGATCAATGTTAGATCGGTTACTTTTCAGGTCGGGTCAATATCAGATCGGTTTGCTTTCAAATTGAGTTAATATATGAATATGATCTTTTAAATGAGAAAAATAATATTAAACTATTACTAAAGATAGTTATTAATTGGTGATATAACACAAAATAAGAATAAAACATACATATTTGAAGAAATTAAACTTGGGTTGATTTTCGGTTCGGGTTTCTTTCGGTTCGAGTTGTTTTCTATTTCGGTTAATTTTGATTCGAGTTGAATTTTGATTTAACTAAATTCGGGTCGGTTTTTGTTCGGTTCAGTTTTGGTTCGAATTTGGGTCACGTTTAGACCATCATGTTCGGGTCTATATCGGGTCTCGGGTCGAATAAATCGATTGGAGTCTCAGTCAAGTTCACACATTTATCTTTAATTTATTAATTTTTATGAATTAGTCATTAATTTTTTTATTATACGACTTGTGTTGACCATGAATTTTAAGATTAAAATATTTTATTAATATTTTTTATGATGTGACATATCTTATTACTATTTAGGATCTAAACTAGATATCAGAAAAGTTTATTGCGTCTAATATTGCTAGATTACCTGCTGTTTTTAATGAATTAAACTATGATCCCAAACCCATCTAACAAAGATGCAGTGGTTATGTCATTTTAAGACTCATTAACTCAATTAATACAAAATTTTGGGTAATCTTCACTGATGGTCACTTTCGTTTTGGGTTTGTTTTACTTTAGTCACCGGAATTCAAAATACATCAAACTCACCACGTACGTTTCAAATCGTTACTGTTTTGGTCACTGGACCGTTAACCCTCCGTTAATTAAAAATAAAAGTTTCTAATTTGACCCCCAAACTTTCAAAACTTCATTTTTTACCATCTTCCCCAAACGTTTAGCATAACTAATGTCGTTACATAAATACCGACGTGTTCATTGACCAATACTCAATCATCATTCATCTGGTCAATGGCACATCAGTAATACCGGTTGTCCAGCACAAGCAAAAGCAATGCCACCACATGTAGCAGAGACAATGACAATTATCAGATCCGATATTAACCTGCACAAGGATTTTGGAAAAATTAAAGTTGGTCTCATTACCACTGTAATGGCAACAAAGAAAATACATAAATATACAATAGAAGTATAACCTTAAGTCTAGTTGTAAAACAGGATACTTCGACTTTGGGTTGGATATTATAAAGACATTGTCCTGAAGAGAAGTATGCCAACATGATCAACATGTAACGTACTTAAAGTATAACTATACTAAAAATACAATTGCTTCAGGCAGCATTACCATAATTCAACATAAACAGCAAAGCAAATTAACAACTGAATAGGAGTTTTATGAGACTTTTACTAGACATACATTTCTATCTATCAATGTTGGTGCATCATCTGCTCGGTTTTCATCATCCAAATGGAAAACGTCATGGAGCTGAAATGACCTGACATAAGGCTCAAAAAATGTAAGCTGTCCACTATTGTGGGTTAGGCAAAGCAAAATGCCTACAATAGCAGAAGAGGTACTGTTTTAAGTCTTACTTCTCTTCCTTGGTCTCATTTTTCTTGGACTTGACTCTAGCAACAGTCTCCAAGACAGCCTAGCAAAAATAAACAAAATATGTAATCAGCACCCAACTTTTTTAATAGCCTATGGAAAATTCATAAACAGACAAGTAAACGCTCATCATTATTGCAAGAGGTAGCAAGATTCTGCATTCTGATCTCAAAATTTCTATTGCTTAAAAACTAGAATGGAAATTATAACTAATCCAAGATTTGGTTTTCAGCTTTACATCCTTTAAACACATTGAAGTCAAGATTGAAATTTAAAAACAGCCAACACCCGGCCTCCACATGATTCCTATGTTGAGGGATGTAACGCAATAAAAGAAACTCTACTTTTCAGTGCTTAATCACGTTCGAAACTAAAGGTCATAGAAAACGGATAACATTATTAAAAAAATATAACTTGCCTACCACCGACCTGATTCCCTGCAGCACTATTGTTGAAACTATCAGGATCAGTGGCTGCACAAAAAGAAAAAAAAGAAAATCAGTAAGAATTCAATAATTGGAACTAAAAGAGCCGAATTATGATTTCTATTTTATAATTTGCAACACAGAAAATGAATTTCATTTTCTACTTCTCGTTTTCACTTTTCACTACAGTTTTTAAAATGCTCACAGATAAATAAAATATCGCCAAACGTACGAGAATAAAGAAAACCTAAACGGAAACTTTCAAAACTAAACATTTGGGGAAGATGGTAAAAAATGAAGTTTTGAAAGTTTAGGGGTCAAATTAGAAATTTTTATTTTTAATTAACGGAGGGTTAACGGTCCAGTGACCAAAACAGTAACGATTTGAAACGTACGTGGTGAGTTTGATGTATTTTGAATTCCGGTGACTAAAGTAAAACAAACCCAAAACGAAAGTGACTATTTGTGAAGATTACCCCAAAATTTTTTGTTTCGACTACACTCGACTCTTCGACTTGAGTTTCGTGAAGCATTTTTCCAACCTGGAAAATCTTTTCCTTGCAAACAATCGGTTTTCTGGGAAAATTTCACCATCGATACGTTCATTTCGAAACCTTCGATTCTTCGACTTGTTTGGAAACAGTATTCTGTACCTTTGTTTTGTTGCGGCTATCAAACGTATTAATTACTTGATGGCATATTAATCGTTTTTGGAATGAAGCTGGTAATTCATTAAAAACAAGGTAGATTTTAGCATTTTGCATTAAAAACAGCCAACCTTAACTCCAAATCGGCCTCCTGATTTTTTTCTTTCAAATCAAAGATTCTAGAACCAATAAAACTACTTCATTCAAAAATCAAATGTTCACTGGTTAAGCCTTAAAAAAACGCAGAAGAAGAGACTTCAAGTTTGAATCCAGATGGATTATGGAAGAAGAATGCTCCAAAAATGTCAAGGAGGCTTGGACTGAAATTCCCAATAGCTCAAGTCAGAATCCCCTTATGAAAAAACTTAAAATTACAAGGGTTAAGCTGAGCAAATGGAATAAATCTGTTGGAGCAAAGTAGGAAAATATGAAGAAAATATAGAAAAAGAAGTAGAAGTAGAGAGAATTCTAACTTTAATTGATGTGTTTTCTTATATATATATTTGATGAGTACAAGAGTTCTTTTATATGGGGTGAGGGATGCCTTATAATAATTGTGAAACAATGAAAAGTCACAACCTTTTGGCATTTCAACTACTCATATCAACTCTAGACACTTCATAAACTTTTAATTAAACTTGACATATTCATGAACATAATTTATTGAGTAAGCTAAAAGGTCTCATTTACTAACACTCCTCCTTGAGACTTTTGGCCATCATACAAAGTTTGAGTCTTAGGAACTCAAATCTGCCTTTTGGTAAAGCCTTAGTTAGAATGTCAGCTAGTTGGTACTCTAAAGGACAATGTACCAACTTCACTTCTTTGTGTTGTTGTGCTTCTTGAAGTGCATAGAACTTAATCTTCATATGCTTTGTTATACTGAAACAAATTGAATTTTTTAAAATGTCTATTGCTGATTTGTTATCAACCAGAACTTTAGTAGCTTCCTCTTGCTTGTGTCTTAAGTCGGTCAATATTTTGCTGAGCCATACAACTTGATTCACTGCTGCACATGCTGCAATGTACTCAGCTTCAACTGTGGATTGAGCCACTATTTCTTGCTTCTTTGAAATCCATGAAAATACTTCAGACCCAAGTGAAAAAACATAGCCAAGAGTACTTTTCATGTCATCCACTGATCCACCCCAGTCACTATCTGAATATGCAAACAATTTTGAATCTGTACATGAATTAAACATAACTCCAAAATCTGAGGTTCATTTTAAATACTTGAGCACTATTCTTGCAGCACCTATATAAACATCACTTGGTTCAGTCATGAACCTTGAAAGCAAAATTGCTGCAAACATCAAATCTGGTCTGGTTACTGTGAGGTAAAGTAGACTTCCAACCAAGCTTATGTATTCATTAGCGTCAACTTTCCTCTGACTATCAAACCTGGACAGCTTCTTATTCATTACAAGAAGTGCACTAACCGGCTTGCAATTTTGCATCTTGAACTTCTTAAGAACATCATTGGCATACTTTCTTTGAGAGATGAAAATTCATTCTTCTCCTTGATGAAATTCCATCCCCCAAAAGTAATTCATTAAACCCAAGTCTGTCATTTCGAACTTTTTCTTCTTCAACTCCTTGAACGAGAGGACCATTTTTGAACTGTTTCCTGTGACAAGAAGATCGTCAACATAAAGTGAAACGATGAGCAGATCATTCTTGACATGATTTTTCACATAAAGAGTGAGCTCATTTTTGCTTCTCTCAAATCCCATTTTAATGAGATAAGAGTTAATTTTCCTATACCACTCTCGTGGTGCTTGTTTTAGGCCGTAAAGAGCCTTTTTCAGCTTGCACACTTTTCTTCTTTTCCTTCGACAACAAATTCGGGAGGTTGCTCAATGAAAATTTCTTCCTCGAGTTCACCATTGAGGAAGGCAGACTTAACATCAAGTTGATAAATCTTTCATTGCTCTTGTGCTGCTAAAGCAATCAAAGTTTTCACTGTGTCAAGTCTTGCAACAGGAGCAAACATATCTCCATAGTCAATTCCTGCCTGCTGGGAGTATCCTTTGACGACTAGTCTAGCCTTGTACTTGCTTATTGAGCCATCAAGATTCAGTTTGATCTTGTAGACCCATTTCATGCATGTCACTTTGCGATCATTTGGTCTATCAACCAACTCCCAAGTTTGATTTTTCTTGATCACGCTCATTTCATTTTCCATCGCTTGCTGCCACATTTTGTCTTTAGAAGCCCGCTCATATGTTTGGGGCTCTTCAACTCCAAGGTAGCATCTTTCACATTCCTCTGGATCTAAGTGAAAGATAGGACATTCGTCATACAAGTCTAAGAGTGATTTTTTTACCTCGAGGGCCTGTAGCATTCTTCCTATCGCTGGACTCACCACTATCATCGTTAGGTTGTATGGGAGAGGAAGGTGGCGTGTGATTGCTATTGTTAGCTTCTTCATCATTCTCATTTCTAGGTTCATCACTCACTACATCGTTGGGATTAAAAACCAACACATAGTTTCTTTTTTCAACCTTCTCTTCATCCCAATTCCAGCTTGCATCTTCATTAAACTCTGCATCTCCACTGATCATGATCTTCTCAGTGTCAAGATTGAAAATTTGGTAGCCTTTGGCTTGAGAATCATAACCATGGAAGATTCCTTTTTCAGCCTTTGCATCTAGTTTGTAAAGAAACACAAAGATGTATTGATGAAGAAGATGATTATCATTGAACTGAGAGTATGGCTTTAAATACACAAATGGAGCAACAAATTCTCCTGCTGATATGGAGAATTATCTAAACAAATTAAACTCATTTAAATTTAAAAGAAATTGAAACTAACTTATTCAAATCTTATCAAAACAACAAGTAAACTACAACTCCTTGATATTAGGAACGTTTGACTTGTTGATATGCCCCCTCAAGCTGATGGGTAGTTGTACAACCTTCAGCTTGGCAAGATGACGATGAAAAGCGGGCCGAGATAAAGGCTATGTAAGAGTATCAGCGAGCTGATCTACAACGTGCAAATGTTGAACAGAAATTTGGTTGCTTTGAACTTGTTCACGGACATAGTAAAAGTCAACTTCAATATGCTTCATCCTACTATGAAGAACCGGATTTTGGAAAAAATATGTAGCACCAACATTGTCACAATAGATGATGGGTGGAGAAATAGTCGTAACTTGAAGTTCATTGAGCAGCTTTTGAACCCAATTTACTTCAGCGAGAGCAGTGGCAACTGCTCTATATTCAGCTTCCGTAGAAGAGCGCGCTACTGTACGTTGCTTCTTAGAAGACCAGCTAATGGGATTTGTGCCAAAGTAAATAATATAACCAGACGTGGACGTTCGATCATTGGCATCGCCAGCCCAATCAGCATCAGAATACATAGTAAGAGAAGAATTAGTCGTAGACGTGATCTGCAACCCATGTGATTTTGTTTGCTGTAGATACCGAAAAACTCTCTTCACAAAGGACCAACGAGTAACTGTTGGAGCATGCATAAACTGAGAAAGTTTGTTAACTGCAAAGCTAAGATCTGGTCGTGTGAAGGAGAGGTATTGAAGTTTCCCAAGAGCCCGACGATATAAGGTGGCATCAGTTGAAGAACTACCATCTTGAATGGTGAGAGATGCATTAGAACACATCGACGTTTGAACGGGTTTACAATCTGCCATATGAAACTCAAGAAGAAGATCATAGATGTATTTTTCTTGAGAAAGTATAAGACCATCGGAAGTGGGAATGACTTCAACACCTAAAAAATAAGTGAGTCGGCCAAGATCTTTTATCGAAAATCTGGAACTCAAAGACTGGATGATATCTTGAATGGAAGAGGAGCATGTTCCAGTTACAATGATGTCATCCACATAGACTAAAATGTAAATCATATTACCGTCACGATGATAGATAAACAATGAGGAATCAGAGTTGGACGGTTAAAAACCAATATGAACAAGATAATTCTTTAATTCAGAATACCAAGCACGTGGAGCTTGCTTAAGTCCGTAAATGGCCTTGTTTAGTTTACAGACAGAAGAAGGATAGTCAGGATGCTCATACCCCGGAGGTTGCCGCATGTATACTGTTTCAGCAAGGTGGCCTTAGAGAAAGGCATTGTTTACATCCAATTGATGCAACAACCAATTATGTTGAACATCAAGAGAAAGAATGAGACGAACAGTCACATGCTTGATTACAGGACTGAAAGTAGAATGATAATCAACACCAGGTCGTTGGGTGAATCCTCTGGCGACAAGACGAGCTTTGTACCGATCAACGATACCATCAGGTTTGGTCTTTATCCTGAAAAGCCATTTGCAGTCTACAACATTTTGTGAAGCAGATGATGGAACTAATTCCCAAGTTTTGTTGTTCATTAAAGCATCAAACTCAAGTTTCATAGCTTGTCGCCATTGTGCACTTTTCTGGGCTTGTTTATATGTGGAAGGGAGTGAGGTTGGTGTAGTATGAGCTAAATAATCAAAAATAGGTTTTGGTTTGGTGATATTATTTTGTGAACGAGTAACTGGGCGATGAGCATTGGGTGGTTGAGGAGCAATATCGAGAGGGGGTGAAGTGGGAGGCGAGGTGGAGAGCGGTGATATAGGTTGAGAAGGCGAGGAATGATCAGTAGATTCAGGGTGTCGGTGTTGATGATCAGAGTGATGTAAAAGTGGAGAAGTAGAAGAAGTTTGAGAGGAAGGAGATACCTGATTGGGTAAAGGGGGTGATAGAGGAACTGTGGTAGGAGACGAGGTGGATGAAACTCTTTGTGTTGAACCTGTAGAGTGGCCGGACGAGAGTGGTGCTTGCAATTGAGGACCAACTGAAATTATTGGAGGAATCTCATTTAAGTTTGGTGGCTTAGTACAATGATCAGAATTGTTAGGCGCATGTGTAATATGATCCCATTGTAATTGTGAAAAAATTTTATGTCGTAAATGAGAAAATATGTCATAAAAAGGAAAACATTTCTCACAGAAAACAACATCGTGTGACAAGAAAACCTTATGAGATATTGGATCAAAACACTGATGGCTATGATGAGTATATGAGTAGCCTAAGTAGACACATGGTGTAGATCGAGGTTCCAATTTATGTTTCACATATGGTTTTAACCAAGGATAACAGAGACACCCAAAAATATAAATGTTTTTTTATAATTTGGTATGTCACCAAATAACATTTGATATGGGGATTGATCATCTAAAACTTTGGTTGGAAGTCTATTTATGAGATAAATGGCTTGGTGGCAGGCAAACGACCAAAAAGAAGAAGGTAATGATGCTTGATGGATTGGGGGTTTGAGTGTTGTCAATAGTAATGGTTATTGGGGGGACAATCATGGTGCCGTCTAAGTAAGGATAGAGATCATGACCAAACATGAGGGATTCGACTTGAGCTTTCCAGGTGACAAAGTCCATTGCTCTTGTGAGTTTCAATGGGAGTTGGGATCCTGGATTAAATTGAATTAGATGATTGGTATTGTCCACAGACATAATGGAATCGGATGGATTTATCATGGATGTGGAATTGGCCATGAGGATGAGAGAAAAAAATGAATTGAGGGAAAAAATCTCGTAAGAGACTAGAAAGGCTCTGATACCATAAAGAAACACAAAGATGTATTGATGAAGAAGATGATTATCATTGAACTGAGAGTATGACTTTAAATACAAAAATGGAGCAACAAATTCTCCTACTGATATGGAGAATTATCTAAACAAATTAAACTCATTTAAATTTAAAAGAAAATGAAACTAACTTATTCAAATCTTATCAAAACAGCAAGTAAACTACAAATCCTTGATATTAGGAACGTTTGACTTGTTGATAGTTTGCTTCTCTTTTGAGTTGGAATATAAGCATAGAAAATTAAGCCAAATACTCTTAAGTGTTTCGCTTATGGATTTCTTCCAAACCATGCATTGGAGTTTTATCTTGAACCGCCTTTGTGAGCAATCTATTCAGCAAATATATTGTTGTCCTCACAGCTTCCGCCCAGAATTTCTTTGGTAAATTCTTCTCAATTAGCATGCATCGAGCCATCTTCATAACAATTCTATTTTTCCGTTCAGAAACTATATTTTGCTGAGGTGTATAACCTACTGTAAGCTGATGCTCAATTCCTTCATCTTCATAGAGAACATCAAATTCTGTAGAAGTATACTCTTTGCCTCGATCTGATCTGAGTTTCTGCAGTTTACACCCACTTTGGGCTTCTACAAGTGCTTTAAATTTTTTTGAAGACATTGAAAACTTCTGACTTTTCTTTTATGAAATACACCCATGTCATACGAGTGAAATCATCGATGAAGAGGATGAAATACTTGTTTCCACCAAGAGGCAAAGTTCTGTGACGTCCGCAAATGTCTGTATGAACTAGTTGCAATTTTTCTGACGCTATCTGAACTTTCTCCTTCGGGAAAGGTAGCCTATGTTTCTTGCCAAGTTTACAAGGCTCACATAGATCATTGCTTAAGGAAATTGAAGGAAAGTCTCTCACCATATTTTTCTTGTGAAGTTCAATGAGAGCACACATATTGAAATGTTCATACCTCCTGTGCCATAGCCATTAATCGTTTGAGTGAGTTGCATGTGCTCCTTCTACTGCATAATCCCATTTCAAAGCAAAGCTTTTGTTTTCCATAGGGAGATTTGCAATCTCCTTTTTCTCCGGGTCCATGATAGTACAATGGTTTTTTTCAAAGACAAGTGAATAACCATTTTTGACCATTTGAGCAACACTAAGTAAATTCTCATTCAAATCTGGAACAAGGAGAACATCGTTGATGTATTTTGTACCTTTCTTTGTTTGTACAACAATCGTGCCTTTTCTAGTAGACTTTACCATAGCTCCATTGCCCATGCGAACTGGAACTTTGATTGAAGAGTCAAGCTTGTTGAATATGCTTGAATCATTTGTCATGTGAGAAGTGCACCCGCTGTCAATCAACCACTTATCTTTGCTTCCACTAGAGGTGAAGGCTTGTCATGCATAAAACAAGGAGTCTTCTACTTCATTAGAAATACGAGCCTGTGATTGTTGTGCCTTTTATTTGTACCAACAATCTTTCTCCAAATGGCCAAATTTCTTGTAGTAATTGCATGTTGACTTCCCCTTGTGATAGCAAATTTTTCAAGGTGTTTCGTTTTATTACATACACCACAAGCAGGATACTTGCCTTATAACTGTGGCTATTGCTTCCCTCTTCTTGAACTGCCTTGATTCTTTCGATTGTTCCCCTTATTGTTTGAGGATTTTTGCTGCTTTGATGGAAAAGCAGTTTCATAGATGTGTTTTCTTCATTCTGGCTAAATTTGTGCTTATGGGCGAGCAAAGAACCCATTAACTCTGTCACGCTGAGCTTTGTTACATCTTTTGATTCAATGATGATGGTGGACATCGTGTTGAACTTTTTGTCCAAAGATCCTAAGATCTTTTGCACTACTTTTGCATCTGAGATATCCTCCCCATATATCTTCATTTGGTTTACAACTTCCATGAATCTAGAAGTGTAACCTTTGATATTCTCATTTTTCCTTCATCTTCATGTTATCATATTGACTCCTCAAAGTGTTGAGCCGAATATTTCTGATTTTTTCATCATCGTAGAACTCTTCCCGGAGAAGTCTCCACACTTCTTTTGCGGATGAGACTCTCATAATTTTGGGGGAAATTGTATCTAAGACACAATTGATGATATGAGATAAGGCTCTTGCATCCTTCATCTCATCATCGCTGAACTATTTTAATTTTGCATTAGTGTACTGCACATCTTCCTTTTTCTCTTCATAATCAGTCTCCACGATCTCCTATAATGCACTTGCTTTAAGAAAAAGCTTCATTTTAATCTACCGATAATCATAGTTATCCCCCATAAAGATAGGAGGTGATGGCATAGAAGTTGACATGGAAGAGGATGACGTTGAAGCCATACTTAAACTGTTCAAATTCTTCTTATTATTATTCTTCCTCCCTTCTATTCCTTTTGAGTTTATTTGTGATTTCTAGGACCTTAAGACCATATAGCTTCGATACCAATTGTTGGAGCAAAGTAGGAAAATATTGAGAAAATAGAGAAAAAAAGTAGAAGTAGAGAGAATTCTGACTTTGATTGATGTGTTTTCTTATATATATTTGATGAGTACAAGAGTTCTTTTATATAGGGGTGAGGGATGCCTTATAATAATTGTGATACAATGAAAAGTCACAACCTTTTGGCATTTCAACTACTCCTATCAACTCTAGACACTTCATCTTCTCTTAATTAAACTTGACATATTCATGAACATAATTTATTGAGTGAGATAAAATGTCTCATTTACTAACAAAATCTAAATATGGGAGAAGTAGACAAATGATTGAAGACATAAAGAGCCAGCTTTTGAAACTTCAGAACACCCCTCCTACTACCTAAACCAAAGAAGAAACCTTGATTCTCAAAAGAAAACTCCAAGAAGAATGGGAAAGCAAAGAACGACATTGGCATCAAAAATCAAGAATCAATTGGATTAAATATGGGGACAAAAATACAAAATTTTTCCATGCTACAACAATCTAAAGATAGACAAAATGCCATTCTTAGACTCAAAGACAGTCTTGGAAACTGGATTGAAGAAGGACATCTTTTATAATCAAATATCAAAAATCATTTCCAAAGTGTCTACAAAAAATCAATCGGTTGATTGTAATGGAATTTCTGACTTGATTCCAGCTTCCATTACAAGTGATATTAATGGTGCTCTAAGCAAGGAGGTTAGTGAAGAAGAAATTAAAAAAAGTTGTGGTCGATATGGGTTCTCTAAAGTCCCAGGCCCGAATTGTTTCTCTAGGATCTTCTATCAAAGCTTCCGGGACATAGTTAAAGGGGATCTTATATCAACTGTTACGAAGTTCTTTGATACATGAATTTTGGATTAGTCCTTAAATAAGACTAATATTGTTCTAATTCCTAAAAAGAAAAATCCTTCAGAATTCTCTCACTGCCACCCGATTAGTCTTTGTATTTTCTCTATGAAGGTTATTACAAAGATCCTTGCAACTCAGTTGAAGAGTTTCCTTCCGAAGATTATCCCTGAAGCCCAATCTGCTTTTGTCAATGGTCATCTAATTCATGACAATATCCTTTTGGCCCATGAGGCTTACCACGTTATGAAAAAGAGAAGAAAGGGATCGAAAGGTATAATGGCACTCAAGATAAATTTCGAAAAAGCTTATGATAAAACCAAATGGGATACCCTTCGTTTCATTATGAGCAAAATGGGGCTTTGTGATTGGTGGGTTGATCGTGTTATGACAAGAGTCTCTTCTATCTATTTTGCCCTGGTTATTAATGGAGAGTGCCAAGATGAATTGTTTTCAAGCCGAGGGTTAAGGTAGGGTGACTCTTTGTCCCCATTCCTCTTCCTTATGATATCAAGTGTTTTTTCTTGGCTTATTGAAAAAGAGTTGTATAATGGTGACTTCCAAGGATTCATATTAGGGGGTAGGTGCCCGGTGCTTAGTCATCTTCTTTTTGCCGATGATTGTGTGTTGTTTACTTAGACCTGGCAAACTTAACCAGAGACCCGAGAACCGAATCGACTTATCCGAACCGAGAATCAATATTGACCCAAACATAATGATCCAAATTTGACCTGAAATCCAGAATAAATCGAACTGAACTGAAATCAATCTGAAATTTTTGTTGAACCAAAATAAACCCGAACCAATTTTCAACCAAATCGAATGGACCCGAACCAAAAGCTGGACCAAATTTGACCTGATTTTAACCCGATAATTAAGGTCAAATAAATGAATGATTTATTTTTACTATTATCTATTTTTAAAAATATGATAAATAATAAAACGATGTATGTTTTATTATCTTTTTGTATTATATTATGGGAGAGACCATTGCTATTCTCAAAATTGTGGTATAATAACATTTCATGTCATTGTAAGTTTAAATATTAATCAAATAAGGTTTTTGTCCTTGCTAATTTTTAAATTTAGAAGTTTAATAGACTTTTTCCCCTTTCTAATATTTAATCTTAACTTCATCCTAAACTACACCATAAACCCTAAACCATTATCATTAAGCCCTAAAAATCCTAAACATAAACCTTAAGCTATAAAAATTAATCTCATAAACTAATAACCCTAAACTACAACATAAGCTCTAAACCATTAATACTAAGGCCTAAACCCTAAACCATGAACCAAAATTAGGGACCATTTTCACAATTTTACCAAAATATATAGCCTAAATCAAATTAGGGACCAATTTGACAATTTAAAAGTGGAGAAATTTGAGAGCCTAGTGATTAAATTTCACAATTTTATCATAAAATATAGCATAAAACTAAAATAAAGGGACTGATTTGACAATTTCAAAGTGGAGAAATTTGAGAGTCTAGTGACCAATTTCACAATTTTACCATAGAAATAAATAGGAGTAAATTTATTCTAAAAATTAAATATTAGGAACTAAAATGAACAAAAATGTCAGTATATTAAAATTATTAGATTAAATTACAAAAATTAGAAATGAATAGAGGTAAATTTTGAGTAAAAGTAAATTTTTAGGGACAAATTATCACCGTGGGGAGGGGGTTGCTATATCCAAAATCCAAACCGTGAGAATACTTCATACTTGTGACTAAATTGAATTAAACTAAAATTTAAAAAAAAAATTAGAACTAAAATGCAACATTTAAAACACAGTGGGATCTAAAGGGTAATTAATCCCTAACCTAAAAATGAGCACCTTATTTTGCCTCAACATTTTTGTCTTTTTTACCAATTGTCCCCCCCCCCCCCCCTAATTAAAATGAACCTGCGTGAATTTTAATTTTAGGCCATGAGCAATTCATTGCTAGCCCTTCCAACTTTACATGTTTTTTATTTAAGTCCTGAATTTTCACTTTTAGGTTTTAGTTTAATTCAATTGAGTCTCAATTTAAATTAATTTAATTAAAATTTCACATTTAATTTTAGAATTCTTTTAATCGTGTCCGTGATTTATGCTTCTAGATTTTAGTTTAGCTCGAATAGATCCTAAGTTTAATAAGTTAATTCAATTCAATTCAATTCATATTATTATTATTATTATTATTATTATTATTATTATTATTATTATATAAACTTTGGTTTAATATAATTATACAAAAAAATTTGATTTGGATGTAAACATGTAATTGCCTAATTGTACACATAAAGGTTAGAACCTTTAAGTTAGTTCAATTGTACACATGAAGATTGATTTAAATGTTTAATCATATTCAAATGCATAAATTAGCAAGTTGAATAAGAATTAATCTCATAAACCATTAATACTGAACACAAACCATAAACCTTAAGAAATCATAATTCATCTCATAAATTAATAACCCTAAACTAAGCCATAAGCCATTGATAATAAACCTTAAGGAATTGAAATTAATATAATAAATCAATAATCCTAAACAAAACCCTAAACCCTAAACCTTAAGGAATTGAAATTGATATAATAAATCAATAATCCTAAACAAAACCCTAAACCTTAAGGAGTCAGAACAAATCTCATAAACCAATAACACTAAACTAAACCATAAACTATTAATATTAAATCACAAATCATAAACATTGAGGAAACATAATTAATCTCATAAACCAGTAACCTTAAACTAAATCATAAACCATTAACACTTAACCTTAAAGCCTAAAACATAAACCTTAGAGAATCGAAGTTGACCAAACTTAAAAAAAATTGACACAATCATTTGTATCCTCCACTGCCGTAATCTTCTACATCGACGAAGTCTTTGTGAATCATCACCCAGCTCAAACCGAATTGACCCGAAAATTTAAAGGGTGACCCGACCTGAAACCGAACCGAACGACCCAATTTTAACCTGAGCTGAAAGCAACCGATCTCATATTGACCCGACCCGAAAACAACATATCCAATTTTGACTCGATCCAATACCTGAACCAGACCCCGATTTATCATAAACGTGAACCCGGACCGAACCAAATCTAAATCGATTCCAGATAGACCTAAAATGACCCGAACCGAAAAAGACCCGAGTCGAAACTGATCCGAATGACCCGATTTCCACCTATACGTTTACTCGATCAAATGAGTCAAATTGTGTGTCGATTTCCAGAATTCTTGAAAATTTCCAGTTGACCACATGTCAAGTTTTCAATGGCTCGAAATCCTCAGTCTTCTTCTCCCCAAATACAAATCAAACGACTTCGTCCAATATTCTTAACTCGTTGGGCTTTGGTATTATGGAGAAAGGAATCTGTTACTTGGGATTACCGACGATGTGGGGTCGAAACAAAAAAGAAACCTTGGAGTTCATTCTTGATAGGGGTGTTCATGGTAGGTTAACCGTACCGTTTAGTCTAAATGGTCGGTTAACCGTTATAACGGTTATTGAATCATAACCTAACCATTAAGAAATGGTTAACCGTTTCAAACACTAATGGTTAACCATTATTAACGGTTAACCGTTAGCGGTTAACCGTTTCTTAATAATTCACTTATAGGTTAACATGTACTCTATTACAATATCGATTAAAACAACAATTAAATTTACCAAATCATAATATCGTAAACATTTTTCACAATCCATCGAATCAAGAACGTAAAAATATATTCGGCATGAAAATTTTGCACTAGCTACAATTCTTGGAAAATAGACACAAAACAGAAACTAAAGTAATTTTTATATAAAAAAAATTAAACAAGACATAAACCAAAGTCATTCCTCTGTAATCATGCCCTTCTAACGTATGCACCTTATGAACCTGCATACTAATAGTTGATGACAAGCCATATTAACATGGTATCATATAAATATACAACTATGAATTGAATTAAAAATATGGCATCATATAAATCAGAAAAAAATTATGGCTCCAATTAATACCTCACTTCATAAATCAACCGAGGTCTTCACCGTCTTCCTCCGAAATCGAATATGATTCATCAATCATAATTATCGGTTGGTTGAGTGTTAAATCATTCATTCCTATATTTCAAAGCATAAAACAAATTAGTATAAGATATACTGTAATATTGGCAAATCAAAAATTAAAAAAATTATGAACTAGATTAAAAAACTAACCATCCTCCAATTCTTCCAACTCAAGAAAATTTTCCTCTATTATAAGAGGGCCTCGAGATTGGCGTAGCCAATCTTCTGAACAAATAAGAGCTTCCACTATTCTTGGAGTTAAGGAAGTGCGAAAAGAATCAAGAACTCGACCTCATGTGCTAAAAGCGGACTTAGAAGCTATTGTAGAAACTGGAATAGCTAGCACATCTCGAGCCATTCGAGAAAGAACAAGATACCTCATTTGAGACTCATTCCACCATCTTAAAATATCAAAATTAAGATCATTCGTTTCAACTTCTTCACTCAAGTATTTCTCCAACTCGGTTTTTTCATCACAAATTCCTAAAGTTCCCTTTGCCATTCTATACCTATTATAGTAATGTTGTTGCACATCAATCTTTTTCTCACTGTTCTTCAAGCTATGAAGTGTAGAAGTACTATTACTACTACTACTACTTGATTCTCCCTTCTTGCTCTTGGAGCGAGGCATAACATCATTATAAAACTCAAATAAAGCTTTCAAAGTGACTTTGATGGTGGATATTAACAAATTGGCATTTTCAACATCATAAGTATCACTTACTATCCACTCAAAAAACCCCCATTTATGCCTTGGATCGAGTAGTAAAGCAACAAACAATAAAATATTGATGTTATCAATATTTTCCCAATATTGATCATGTGACCTTCATTTGATGAGCCATCCTTCTAATACTTTAATTTTCATGGCCACAATAACTAGAAATCAAGTCTCTAACTCCAAAAATCAGAGGTATATAAGAGTTACCTGTCACACGAAGACTCCCTGAAACCTTCAATGTAGTCTCATAAAAAATCTGTAAGAAAGGTAAAAAAAGCTTCAACTTTTCTCCAATCATTGTATCAGGTACACCAAAATGCCTCTCAACTCTTTACAATAAGCACCGCCTTTGGTGTACAAATTATCAAAAGCTTTCTTAAATTTCAAAGCAGTTTCAAGCATTAAGAAAGTGGAGTTCCACCTTGTTTCAATATCTAAGCAAACAAAACTCTTACTTGTAATGTTTTCTTCCTCTATACAAGCTTTGAACGTTTGAAGTCTATTAGGAGAAGACCTTACAAATTGCACAGCACCACGAATTCGAGCAATGGATAAATCAAGTTCTTTCAAACCATCCTTAACAATCAAATTTAATATATGTGCTGCACATCTCATATGTAAAAACTTACCATCCAACACACTCCCTCCCCAATGAGTGATTCTTCTTCTAAGATATTGAATAGCCACATCATTTGAACTAGCATTGTCTACAGTTATGGTTAAAATCCTCCGAAGATTCCATTCATTCAAACATTTTTCAATGGATTTTCCAATGATTTCACCAGAATGACCTGGAATGGGACAAAAATTGATTATCTTTTTATGCAATGTCCACTGATCATCAATAAAGTGTGCCGTAAGACACATGTACCCCAAGTTCTGACCAGAAGTCCACGTATCGGTAGTGAGGCACACTCTTGAAGACAACTTACTCAAAAGGTCTTTTAATTCACTTCTTTCTTCAATGAAGATACTATAACAATCTCTTGTCACAGTGGTGCGTGAAGGGAGAACAAATTCAGGACATAATTGTTTGCAAAAATATCGAAATCCTTCATGCTCCGTAAAGACAAAGGGTAACTCATATACAATAAGCATCCTAGCAAGCGCCTTCCTACAATTATCTTGATCAAATTGCCAACACCTAGGGACTTTAACACTTTTACTGGTGCCACCTGGTGATGTAATTGTTTTAGATTCAAAATCGGAAAGTTTTTGTTTTCTATTCAGGTTTGCAGGAAACCTTTTACATCTTGTAATATGATTATTCATGACACTAGTCCCATTAGATGGTTTGAAAGCAATGCACTTTTCACAATAATTGCACTCAACCTTATTTGGATCATTGTTTTTCTGAAAATGATCCCAAACATAGGATGTCTTCTTTCTTTCTATTTTGTCATCACTTATAGAAGGATTGGAAGACTTTCTCTTCTTTTTAATCATTGTATCTCCATCAACATCATTTTTACTCTTTGCTTCACTATCTTCTTCACAAGAGTTATCCTCTGAATTATTAATCTCATCAACAATCATCACATTATCATTAACAACGCTTTCCATAGTTTTAATCAATCAATGCCTGCAAATGCATTATAAATAAAAATTAATTAATCAATCAGCACTACGCTGTCTTTCCTAGTTGCAGACACTAGAAAACAATGGTACAAGAAAGAAAAGAAAAAGTAGGGTTGGAGAAAGAAGAGAAAGAACAAAATATGCAATAATACCAAAGATTTGAGCAAAGAAACTAATTTCAAGCTTTTGATCAAACAAAACAAATTCTATGGTGCGCACTACTTTATCTCCATATTAAAGAATGTTCAACAAAGGGGAATTGTGGACCAAAGTTAACATTATGATTTTAAAGCCAATCTTAACATTATTATTCTTCGGCACTTAAAAGATATCTGTTCAACAAAGGGCATATGTGGCCCAAAGTTTTGAGTTGAAAAAACTGATAAATTTTGTGTGATTGGCAAACAAAAACCATGTGTTGATATTAAAAATACCAATTTTGGGTCATGCTATCATACTGATATTTCCCTCAATTCTACTCCAGAATGAAATATATTAGTCAACCATAAATCTTATCCTAATTCTTTTTAGGTGACATTATCGTAATCTTTATAACTGGACTAAGGCTTTTTTTTCTCCCATGAACTTGATTCTTTGTCTCAATGGTAGAATTTCAACTTGAGCATTCTTTCTGTTATTTTGTACAGCTCTTATTTGTACCACCTTGCACCCTATTGGCTTTTACAAAGGCTTTAGTGTTATTCAACCCAAAAGAAATACATTCATCCCATCTCATTTCCTAATTCAACCCAAAGAACTGAACTATACGCCTCTAATTCAACTTCTTTATTTACATCCATCCCATCTCATTTCCTAATTCAACCCAAGGAAATAACTGGTAAATAAACATTCAAAACTTTTGAGTTGAAAAAAATGTCAAAATTAAAAGCTTGAAAGAAAAAGGGGGCAAACATCTATGATAAGACTGCTAGTTCTGGGCAAAAATTAAACAAAACATAAACCAAAGTCATCATAAATAGCTCTTTTGTATTTCCTCTCAGGAATTACATCAAACACTTGATACACACTAAAATCAGAGCCATAACCAGCTATAATACCAGAGTAAAATATAACAAGTTAACTTGATTCAAGAATAAAAGAGAAAGAGAACATGCAAATCGCAAATAAAATTATATCAAATGGTTAAATTAATACTTACCCAGCACATTCACTCAATTTTTTGAAGTTCCAACTCGATAATTTTCAAGATCAGTGACTTATTCTCTTCAAGATACTGCAAGCATCAAAAGGAAGCCATTGAACAAATTAGAAAAGATTTAACAATAAATTGAAAGAAGGTGCAGCAATTAATTGATTCAACACTTTGTTCGAGTCTTACCCGTAGCAATTCTGATAAGCCTTTAGAGTCAGAGAGAAGAGCGAATGGAAACGTGTTTGGTAATTTTAGGAATAAGGTTTAGATATTTGAAAAGAACAGTGACGATCTTTAAATTTTTTTAGAGTAACGGTTAACCTATAGGTTAATACTATGTTAAAATTTATAACCGCGGTAGTAACCATTAACCATTAATTTTAATGGTTCGGTTAATTAAAACCGTTTAATTTTTAATGATTAGGTTAATTAACCTATAAAATGAGCGGTTAACTCGGTTAACGGTTACGGTTAACGGTTACGGTTAATTTTGCACACCTCTAATTCTTGACAGGATTCGGAAAAAAACTAAAAGGGTGGAAAGCGTTACTTCTTTCACAGGCCGGAAAGAAAAAGTTAATTAAAGTAGTTGATACGGCAATTCTGACTTATATTATGCAATGTTTATGTCTTCCGATAACTTTCAATGACGAGATATCATCACTTATCGACAAGTTTTGGTGGAATGGCTCACAGAAAAAGGACAGAGGTATACATTGGTTAAATTAAGAAAAAATATGTTTGGAAAAAAGTCAAGAGGGTTGGGTTTTAGAGACTTACGATCCTTCAATTTTGCTCTTGTTGCTAAGCAATTTTGGAGAATTCTTAAGAACCCAAACTCCCTTCTTGCTCGTATTTTGAAAGGTCTCTATTATTCTAGTGTTAACATTATTCTTGCTAAGCAGGTTCTTCTTGTCGAAGATGTGGAGATTGTCAGGAAAGTTTCAAACATCTCCTTTTCTTCTCCCCCTTCGCCCAGGCAGTGTGGAGAGTTTCTTGTTTCGGGTACTCACCTGAAAAGGTTGGTAAATGGTGGAGTAAATTGGCAATGCTTAATGGTAAAAGACTCTCCATTTAATTTCCTTCTTGTGTTGGAGTTTATTGAAATCAAGGAATGCTTTTCTGGTTCTGGATTCTCCCTTTGATGTTTGGAACCGAGATAATAAAGCTTTTCAGAAGCTCATTCTTTTCTTTCATCTTCTAAAGCTCCTTCTTCTCCTCCTGTTTGGAATCCACCGGATCTTGATTTCCTTAAAATCAAATGTGATGCTGCCTTCGACCAAGGTTCTAAGAGTGTGTTGCCCATAACAGCTCAGGAATATTGGTTAGGGGAGACTCTCTTTCTTTCTCGACTCCCTCAGCCTCTGTTGCAGAAGCTACTGCTTTCCGTCTTGGAACAAATTGAAAAGGATGGGACAAGGTTATGTTTGAATCGGATAACCAATTGGTGTTATCTCTCGCCTTAACTCCAAAACATATTGTGTGTGCACTTGAAAAGGATATTATAGCCTTGACTGCTTCGTTTCCTTTTTTCTCCTTTAATTATGTTAAGCGTTCATATATAGAGTGGCAGATTGGTTTGCGTAATCGAGTCTCAAGGGCATAAGCCCTGAGGACTAGTGTATCAACCCAACATCGCTGCATCGGCTGCTTCTGTAATCTGAACTTTACCCTTTATGAAAGATCTTTATATCAAAAAGAAGGTAGTGTGACTTGAACTCTAGTAAGATGGTTATTTTAAATAGAACCTTACGTGTCAATATCTGATTCACTGATTCTTTTTCTATAAAGATAATAATTATAAAATTATAATTTATTTTTTTAGAAAGGTATAATTTCATTTATTGATTTATAAGTCTTAACCATGTGCCTCATTAAAAAACCTCCCTAACCTAGGTGGAGGAAAAAGAGTGCAACATGGCTAAGCGATTCAAACAAAACACGATGTTGGTTTACAATAGAGAAATGTACTCCTTGCAAACTTGATTTCAGGGCCTAGACTGCCTCGGCTTTGGACGGCTACAACACTATCAGAATTGGCTGAATGGGGGATGTTCGGTATCCACTTGGGCAAAAACTCAGAAATTGCATAGGTGATTCGCATTGACAGCAAATGAGGCAGTAAAAGAATGAGAAAGTTCAAGAGTTGCGAGCATTACAGGCCATAGTAAATCTTGAATACTTACCAAATCTGTACTCAGATCAGCACAACGGAATGAAATACTAACATAACATGGTTTTTTAGTTGATCACCAGCAGCTCAGCATCATGGGAGATCCCACTTTTGGCCAATACGTCTGCGCTACCATTGCAATCTCGAGATACATGAGATGCCTTCCAATTTGCTGCAATCAAATATGTTAAGCAAGAATGTATGATGTCTTTGAATACAGAAAGAGCTTCATTTGGACTGAGCAGCCACTTGATGGCGAGGCTACTATCACTTTCGATGATAAGAGACGATGTTGGGAACCACTTGGACTGTTTAAACTGTGCGCAAGCCTCTCAGATGGCGATAAGTTCAGCTGTCATGGGGTCTATTAGACCGACAGATTTTGAGAAGTAAAGGTGGATGGTGCCATTCGAGTCTCGCAGTAAACCCGCAACACCTGCTTTGCCGAAACTGCCACAAACAGCTCCGTCGACATTGAATTTCAACCATTTTTTCGGAGGAGGTGTCCACTTTATTGGGGGAACATGAAGACTTTTAGAAGTGGATGCTTGAAACACGGAAGGGTTGAGAATCATATCATTTATAGAAATGTCGGGAGTGAGACCCTTGGCTTTGCTCCACCAACCTAGACGTATCATACACAAATCAAATAATTGCTTGCTGTCCATTTTTGATCCTTTGAAGATCATCTCGTTTCTCCACAACCAAATCGACCACAAGATGCTAAAGAAACTGAGTAGCCAAATTTGTTTGTTGTAGTGCGGTATAGGAAGGTGTGACCAAGCATTAAAAAGGCCACTAACATCACAAGGCATGATCAAAGAGCAATTCCACAATGAGCACCATTTAACCCATATCGCCCACGAAACATGACAGTTTTAGAATAAATTTGACACGGATTCAGCCTCCAAATTGCAAAAAACGCACAGGTTCGATTGACTAGGAAGACAATTCCTTTTTGGTGAGTTCCACTTTGGTGGGTATTCGGTTGAGTAAGACTTTCCAAAGGAAAGCTTCTACTTTGGGGGGGGGGGGGGCAAGTTGGACCAGCAGGATTTCCAAATGCTATCTTTCTCGTGATCATAGGATATATTTAATTCATAGAAGGATTTGGATGAGTACATACCGGAGGAGGCTGGCATCCAATGCAGATTGTCTTGCCTGATAGAACCAGGTTTGCAAGTGGACAAGGATTGTAGAAATTCGAGCCAAACTGGTTTTTCCCAATCAAAAGGGGGGCGGCGTAATGGAATGTTCCAAGACCACTCGCCCTCTATAACAGAACCGAAGTATGAAATAGGGCCATCTTTTAGCATTGACAATGCATAAATCCGAGGGAATTTAAGTTTGAGCAAGAAAAAGAGGAAGATATCGAAGCTGGAATTTGGAATATCGACATGAAATAAGTAGGCAAATTGGCTAAAGCTGTCTTTACCAATGTAACGCGGCCAGCGAACGACAAGGATTTTGCCATCCAACCTTCAAGCTTGTTCCTAACTTTCTCCACAATAGGTAGCCATAATGATGCTGAATTTTTTATTGCTCCCAATGGTAGATCCAAATAAGTGGTAGGGAATGATTCTCGATTGCAATGTACGATGGAGGCCCAAGAAACCAAATCAGAGTCATCCACGTTAACCCCAAGAATTTTTGTCTTCGATAAGTTTAATGACAAACCAGAAGCAAGACCAAAGCCTTTGAGGATGCGCACAATGTTCTGAATCTGCATTTCGCTAGCTTCGCAGAAGACGATGAGGTCGTCTGCGAACTGAAGATGAGAGATTATAGTTGGATCGAGGTCAATGTTAATACCACTAAAGAAGCCTAGGTTGACAGCTTTAGATAAAATGGAGTTAAGCGCTTCAGCAGCAAGATTGAATAGCATAAGGGAGAGCGGGCAGCCTTGGCGAAGACCCCTACGGATCTTGAAAGGCCTGGTGGGAGCTCCATTAACCAAGATGGATAGGGAAGCCGATGAAATGCAGAAAGATATCCATTTGCACCATTGAGAGTTGAAACCCATTTTTTCCATAATCATCATCAGAAAATTCCAGTCTACGATGTCATATGCCTTGCGGAAATCGGCTTTAAAGATGACAACTTCTTTCTTATGCTTTCGGCAGTAGTCGATGGTCTCGTTAGCTATAAGAGAGCAGTCTAGAATCTGCCGACCTTGGTAGAAAGCAAATTGTGATTCACTGATCAAATCCCCAATGACAGAACCAAGACGACGAGCAAGAACTTTTGAGATGAGTTTATAGATACAACTCACAAGGAAAATTGGACGGTAATCTTCAATTGATAGGGGGCTGCTGTTTTGGGAATTAGAACGACGAAAGTGTGATTAACCGAAGTTGTCGGAAAGACACCATTATGAAGATCCATAAATAGTTTGAGCGTGTCGTCTTTGAGTTCAGGCCAGAATTGCTTAAGGAAACCCATGTTAAAGCCGTCCGGGCCCGGGGCGTGAGAGCTATCTAAGGATGCGAGGGCACTCTCGATCTCTTCTAAGCAAAAAGGACGAATTAAGGAATCTGAGGCTTCGGGATTGAGTTTCCTTAGATAGCAATCAAACTTGTCGACAAGTATAGTGCTTGATTTACCGAAGACACATTTGAAGTATTCTTCGATTGCTAATTTAATGTCCGCAGGGTTTTGTGTAAGTGAATCATCAATCTTGAGTTTGGTGATACTGTTTCTTCTTTTCCTCGAAGAAGCGAAAAGGTGAAAAAACCTTGTGTTGCGATCCCCGGCCTCGAACCACCTCAATCTAGATTTTTGAAGCCAGTCGCGTTCTTCAAGTCTGTATAAATTCCATAATTTGCTTCGAAGCTGATTCAACGTGAGCATCAGTGGTTTATTGGTGGTTCCGGAAGCCACTGTGTTTTCTATATTTAGGCATTTTTCTTCTAAAGCTCTGATAGAGGATTGGTCAGCTTTGGTTTTGTGTAGTCGATATCTCTTAATCTCAATCTTGCACTCTATGAGGATACGACTAATACCCATCCCTTTGTTCTGCAAGCATGAGTTCTTAATGGTGACAACCAGATTTTTGTCTTCAGACCAACTATCAAACCATCAGAAGGGTTTCAACCACCAGTTATATTCCTCTATCGACAAAGAGATCAGGTTATGATCGGATAGCTTTTTTGCCAATGCTACTTGTGAAATACCCGGCCAAAGAGCAGCCACTTCCGGTGAGACAAGAAATCTGTCTAAACGGCTGAAGGATGGTCGTTCTCTGAAACTAGACCACGTGAATTGACTGCCTTGTAGAGGGAGGTCGATAAGGCATAGATTATCTATGAAATCAGAGAAAACCCTCATAGCATTCTGATTGGAACTCACACCTATTCTTTCTTCTTCGGATCGCACTACATTAAAATCTCCCCCCATGATAATAGGCTTATTAATCTGCTGTAAAATTCTACTAAGAGATTCAAACATCACAGCCCTGGCTTGGGGATCATTTGGTGCATAAATATTAGCCAGAATGCAATTGAAATCAAGTGGAATGATGCTTCCAACTAAACATATGAAGTTTGGTTCTATGATGTTAAATTCGCATCCGAAGTAACTAGAATCCCATGCTGAGATAATACCACCTGACGCACCTGAGGATGGCGAGAAAACCCACGAATTGCTGAGCACTGGATCTCAAATTTTGTTGATCGAACTGCTATTTATAGATTGAAGCTTAGTTTCTTGTAAAAAAGCTATTTTTTCTTTTACTTCCCGTAGACAATTTCTCACCGCGACCTTCTTAGCGAAATTACCCAGACCTCTGATATTCCAAGAAAGGAGAAGACTATTGTGCATAGAAACCCAGTAGAAACACGATACTTTATGCTACTTGAAAAACCAATTCCCCTGAGATTCAAACCGCTTCGAATCTGTTTAGCACCTCTTCCATCAGTGCTTTGAAGAGTAGACCCAATGAAGAACAAACTTCAAGTTCAAGACATGCTTTGGCTTCCTGCGAATGCTTGGATGGGGTGAAAGGGGGGGTTTCAGTTACCAAATTAGGTGAAACCGCATCACTCAAATTTGCTCTTTTTGAGGTGACTCTGTGTCGGTCTAAAGCATTTGCTCCAGGGGATAGAATGGTAGAGGAGAGGCAAGCTTGATTAGGCCTGAATTTGGAAGGGGCTGAATAGAAACCAGTGGGCCCTTTGTAGAGTCTGGGTCTGATTGAAAATAAGCCTGAGGCTTTGTCCATAATGGGCTCAGACAAATTACTTGGGCCTGACGAGGAGGAGTAATCTTCGCATGCTTTAGAAATAGGAATGTCCACCAACTTTTCGGCTGAATCACTATAGGCTTTATCCGGGTTAGCCGTCTTATTATATTGTGCGCCGCCAAGAGCATTTATATCATGTGGGGGAATGTCAAGATTGGAGGCCGACAAGTTCTCTGAATGAGCAGGTTGGTGAACCTCTCGATGACTTTGATTACCTATTCCAGAATTATTAGTAGAGGAAACGATCGTCGGGTTTACCGGGAGAGGATCAATGTCGCTGGGGATGAGTCCCGGAAAATTTTTTTGACTGTTTGTTTCCTCCTCGTCGATCCAGCAATGTTCATCTTCGAACTCGGTTGTTGAAACCTTGATGAAGGAAAACGCACCTTTGAACTCAAAAGGAATGAAGGGAGGTTTGTCCGCAATACTGCTGATGCCCACCAGAATCCTGGCGCTGTCAAAGCGAATTTTGTTTAATGTATCTTCATCAGCTTTAAAAAAAGATCCCCCATTGACTACATAAAAAAGAAAACACTAAAGTGTGCCAAGCTGCAAGTGGAATTCCGACCAGATTCACCCACACCTTCAGTTGTTTCTTTGCCATAAAAATAGATAATGAGTTAATATCCGAAAACAAGGAGAAATCGAGACTATCTTTAAGGTCTAAAAAGATCTCCAATTGTTCTTCTTCCTCGAACCTTAGAACCACGAAAAAACCAGACCATGTGCTAATCTTCACCTTGAAACCCTCGGACCTTAGAGATTGTTCAACAAAGAGTGCATCGTACATGCCTTTGATTTGGCCTATTAGACATCGCTTCATCCACTCCGAATCATTTTTGGGGATGGCTATCGAGTATTCCTTTGCATCTTCCAGGAATCCACAAGTGATGAGGTTCATATTCATACACATGTGATGCTCATCAGGCCTTGTAAAACCAGCAGTCGGGGTCATGCTATTTGTCTCTTTGTACTGTTTATTATCATTGTGTTGCTTGGTTTTTGATAGAAGCGCTTCCTTGTACAATCTGGAATCTTTTAACGGAAAAACCTTGCTAGCCGGAGCAGACTGTAGAATAGAACCCTTCGAGGAAACCCTGGGAGTGGTCCCGTATGATTCTTTAGCCATGAACACCCTGATGAGGAAACCTTCTAATCTCTTGGATTTGTAGAATTTAATGGCCTTTTCAGCTTCCGCCAAGGTAGCATACCGGATGAAGGCAAAGGTGTATCTCCTGTGAAGTCTTTTGGGGTTATTGTATGCAATATAAACGTCAAGAACACGACCAAAATCTTCGAAAACCTTCGCCAAGGCAGTTTTGTTCAATCTTTTGCTGATGAAGTCCACGAAGATTGAAAATCCTTTCCTCGCTTGAGAAGCTGGATGAAAGCTCCGAGCTCTAGTCGTTGCATCCTTTCGATTCTTGGGTAACCAAACCTTCTCCGTCGGTCTTCTAGCTCCTGACACCGCGCGCCTCGCTCTGCTGTCAAACCTCTCCGCCGGTCTTCTAGCTCCTGCCGCCGCTCGCCACGCTCTGCTGTCGAACCTCTCCATTTAATCTTGCCTTCCCAACTAGGGGTGCTAATCAAGCGAGTCGATCACGAGCTGAGCAGTACTTGATTCAAAAATTGTTCGAATTGTGTTCGACTCGATATTTGTAGACACAATAAGACATTATAATAAAACAAAATAGATATTTGTAGACACAATAATAAAGTTATGTGTTATTTTTTTAAAAAGATACACGCCAACCTTTAAATTTGTAAAAGTTTTATTTTACAGTTAACGTACCAAATAGCATTGATTAAAAACCTTTAATCTAATAAAAAAATTACGGCTTAAGGGCTTCTTTTATCCCTTAGTAGTCCTAATTTATTGATTTCGCTCATATAATTTTTTCGCATCAATTTGGCTCATGAACTAGTCTAATTGCATCACAATTGTCCCTTGACTAACAGAAGCCAACGTTGACTGTTTAAGATGATGATGTGGCAGTCAACATGTGAAGATGACATAGTAGAGGGACAAAATTAATTTTATACTGAGTTTGAGGGCAAATTGAATTTCTTGTTGAGCATGAGGACAAAATTGGTTTTGTTTAAAAGAATACGAATTTAAGAAAATATTAAAAAATTAAGATATTCAAATAATATAAAATTTGATAAAACATTTAAAATTAATATTAAAGCGTTACTAAAATAAAAATATTATTAAAATAAGTAAAAAAAATTAAAATTAACGATTTGATTATACCAACAACTAGTTGGTCTATCAGGGTAAGACGTCAGGCCCCTTAAACAAGGTCAATTGTTCAAATTCTAATGTTGTGAACAGAGAAAATTTGGTTATGAGGGTTGCCCCTATAATTGGCTTCTGGAAAACCCAATCTAGATTAGTCGGTGAATTAGTTGAAAAGCAATGGTTACAAAAAAGAGTTACATACCTAATTTCATAAAAAAAAATGGTATCACGTTGCACATAAAATGTCAAAAATTAAGTACTAAAAGATATATTTAGGAGTGCATTCACTTTAGTTTGGATCGAATTTTAATTTTCTTTTCAAAATTAAGTAATAAAAATGGTATGTTGTAGAGCACGGGTTATATATATTGGCTTGCTTTAGGTTTCTTGGATAACCGTTTCTAAAGTACGTACAACATGATGTTGATGAAAGTTATATTTGACATTTCACTGCTCTTCCGAATGGATTAGTTCTCGTGTTTAGTTCCTGCTAATCTAAAATGTAAGCGTGTTGGTAACGTTGAGATTGATTTTAATGGATTTTTATTGGTAGTTCTCGTTATTTCCTTGTTTATTTTGGTCTGCAAAGATAAACTCTATACCTTGAATTGTTTTGTAGGATTTTGTTTTTTAGTTATTTCTCAGTTGTGTGTATTCTTTTCCTCCACTTAGAATTACGAAGATTTTTAACGAGACACACAATTCGAGTTTAGACATTTTATGATTACTGTTAACAAAGTAAAACCCAAAGAAATGAAGAATATTTCACTTGTATTTTCATTATACAAAAGATAGTAATTACAAAGTCTAACTCTGGTTTTATATACAGCTCAAAACCAATTAACTAACTATTCAACAACTATGAACTAACTCTAACAAACTTTAACTTCCTAACAATAAATCAACTGCTCTTTAATTTAACACCCCCTCAAGTTGGGCCTTGCTAAAAACATTCTTTAATCCCAACTTGGAAATCAGATAGTAATGTTGTTGACTTCCCAGAGCTTTTGTCATCACATCAGCTTGTTGTTCATGTGTTGAAATGTATTCAGTTTGTTTTAAGCCCTGCTGAATTTTTTCTCGTATGAAGTGGCAGTCAATTTCAATGTGTTTCGTTCTTTCATCAAACACTGCATTAGCTGCAATTTGAAGTGCTGCTTAACTGTCACAGTAAACTTTAGCTGGTTCAGAACTTTTCATTCCAAGCTCCTCCAAAAGTCCTTGCAACCAAATGACTTCTGAAGTTACTGTTGCCATTGCTCTGTACTCAGCTTCTGCTGAAGATCTTGCAACCACATTCTGTTTCTTTGATTTCCAGGATATAAGTGATCCACCAATCTTGACACAAAATCCTGAAACTGACTTCCTTGTTACTGGACAAGAGGCCCAGTCTGAATCACAGTAAGCTGTGATTTTACAATTCAGTGAAGAATTCAACAATATCCCAGCACCTGGTTCTCTTTTGATGTATTTGACTATTCTCAAAGCTGCATCCAAATGGGACCTTTTAGGTTGATGCATAAACTGACTCAATGTGTTCACAGCATAAGCGATATCAGGTCTTGTGTAAGTCAAGTAGATCAACCTCCCAATTAGTCTTTGATAAACAGTTTTATCTTCAAGTGGACTATCCTCCAAATCAGGCTGCAAATCCTGATCAAATTCCACTGTTGTTAGCTTGAAATTTTGCTCTAAAGGTGTCAAAACACACTTAGCTTGTTCCAAACCAGTATCCTTGATTAATTCCAAAGCATACTTCCTCTGGTTCAACAAGATACCCTTCTCTGATCTTAAAACTTCAATGCCCAAGAAATATTTGAGCTGGCCCAAATCTTTCATTTTGAAGTTTAGATTCAAAATCTGCTTCAGTTCAGTGATTAACCCTTCATCATTTCCAGTTATCAACAAATCATCAACATAAACCAAAAGCAGAACTATCTTACTTTGCTGCTGCTTTACAAATAAGGAGTAATCATGCTTGCTTTGGATGAAACCAGCAGACACAAGAGCCTCAGTTAATTTCAGATTCCATTGTCTCGAGGCTTGTTTGAGCCCATACAAAGATTTTTGCAGTCTACACACTGCATTCTCCCCTGGCTGCAAAAACCTTCAGGTAAACACATGTAGACCTCCTCATGAAGATCTCCTTGAAGAAACGCATTATATACATCCATCTGATATAATGACCAATGAAAGGAAGAAGCAAGAGCCAAAACAGTTCTAATGGTAACCATTTTGACCACAGGTGAGAATGTTTCAACAAAGTCAATTCCCTCCTTTTGATTGAAACCTTTAGCAACAAGGCGAGCTTTATATCTTTCAACTTCACCATTAGCCTTGTACTTAATTCGAAACACCCACTTACACCCAATGGCAACTTTTCCCGGTGGCAATGGAACAATGGACCAAGTATTATTAGATTTCAATGCTTGTAACTCTTCTTCCATGGCTTGAATCTAAAGAGGATTTTTTGAAGCCTCAGAATAAGAATGAGGCTCAGAAGAATCAGAAACAGAAGCCAAGAAAAGTTGAGTAGATGAAGGTAAATGTGAATAAGACAAAAAATAATGAAACAAACTTGGTGATGAAGAAGATTGGCAAGAATTGGTAAAACTATCCATCCAAACAGGAGGCTTAGAGATTCTAGTAGACCTACGAGGACCTACAACAGAACTAGAAGGAACTGAGGGTGCAGTTACCAAAAAAGAAGGATCATAAATGAATGTTGAAGATGGTGCAGAAACAGATGGTGAAGGAACAGAATGTAATGAAGTTGGTTCAGTATGTAAGGAAGTTGGTTCAGTATGTAAGGAGGTTGGTTCAGGATGTAAGGAAGTTGGTTCAGGTTGTAAGGAAGCTGGTTCAGGATGTAAGGAAGCTGGTTCAGGAGAAGGTTCATGAGAAGTTGAAGTTGGTTCAGAAATAACTGAAACAAGGTCGGAAACAGTTTCACCAGAAGACAAAAAAAGAAATTCAGAATCAGGAATGTGAATAGATTGGGAAGGAAAAAAAGAAGAAACAGTGGGGAAAAAAGGAGAAGAAGAATGAAAAGGAAATTGAGTTTCAAAAAATTTAACATCTCTACTAACAAGAAATTGTTTGGAATGAAGATTAAAAAGAATGTAGCCCTTTTTTGTAGGTGCATAGCCAAGGAAAACACAGGGAAAAGCTCTAGGAGCAAATTTGTCAGAATGGGTGAGATTAGTTGCAAAGCACAAGCAACCAAAGATTTTGAAATGTTCATAGGAAGGGGGCTTGTGAAACAGCAATTCAAAAGGAGTTTTCCAAGAAAGCACAGAAGAGGGAAGTCTATTGATGATATAAGAAGCAGCTAAGACACACTCACCCCAAAATTTTAAGGGAACTTGAGAATGGAATTTTAAAGCCCTAGCAACCTGAAGCAAATGCCTGTGTTTCCTTTCACCAATCCCATTTTGCTGAGGAGTGTGAACACAGGAACTTTGATGAATTATTCCCAGGGAATCAAAAAAATTGGTAGAAGAGGAATTAAAAAATTCACAACCATTATCACTCCTAATTATCTTGACAGAAACAGAAAACTGAGTTTGCACCATAAGAATGAATTTTTTGATGTAAAGAAAGGCATCACCCTTAGATTTCAGTAAATACACCCAAGACATCCTAGAATGATCATCTACAATTGTGAGAAAGAATCTATGACCACTATGAGTAGCAATCCTATATGGACCCCAAACATCTACATGTATTAAATGAAAAGGAGTGTCAGAACGAGAAGTACTTAAACTAAAAGGAAGCCTAGCTTGCCTAGCTAAAGGACAAACAGTGCAAGAAGGTAAACAAGAACTATCTACAGTATGAGGGAACATAGGCAATTTAGTTAACTGAGAACAAGGGACATGCCCCAAACGAGCATGCCAAAGAGTAGTTTTATTAATATCAACAGAATTACAAGCATTGATAGAAGATGAAACAAAATTAAAATCTGAAGACAAACAAGCAGACTTACTGGTTGAACCAGAAATGAATTTTGATGGATGCAAAATGTAAAGACCTCTAACTTTCTTACCAATCCCCTTCATCATGCCACTGTAAAGATCCTGGAAAAAACAGAAATCAGGATAAAAAAGAACAACACAGTGAAGATCCTTGGTTAACTGAGAAACAGAAATCAAATTATGGTGAAAGTGAGGAACAAAAAGAACATTAGTTAACCTAAGGCCATTTGGCAAAAAAACTGAACCAGTATGAGTAACAAGAGATGATTTACCATTAGGGAGATTAACAAAACGAGAAAGAGAAGCACATGGCAAAGGATCAATCAAGGAATTGAAATCTGATAATATGTGGTCAGTTGCCCCAGTGTCCAAGATCCATTGCAAATGAGTAAAATGAGGATGAAGAGAATTAATACCTGCCAAGTTCACAGAGGAACTGGAAACATATGATTGATTTAAGAGCCCAAGAAGCTGAGTGTATTGCTCCGGAGTGAACACATGTGGAGAGGAGACAATACCAGAAGTAACAGGAACTTCAGGAAACTCAGTCGAACCAGAAGAACTACTACCAACAGCTAGAGCAACTTGAGATCATTTCTTGTTAAATTTAAAGTCAGAAGGGAAACCAATAAGCCTATAGCAATGTTCCTTCTTATGCCCTTTCACCTTACAATGATCACATGTCCCAAAAAATTTCTTCCTAGGCCCAGCATTAGAGTAAAAAACAGAGGAATCCAGAGAAGGAACAATACCAGAAAGATGGAGACGGTGTGATTCCTCTTGTACAATCATAGAGTATGCATTGTTGACAGAAGGTAACGACTACATCAACAAGATCTGGCTTCGAGACGCAGCAAAAGTATCATTGAGGCCCATCAGAAACTGGAAGAGATGTTGTTGGGAGACATGCTTCGAATTGAGGGCAGACGAATCACAGGTACAAGAAGAAAATGGAACCAACGCAGAATACTCATCCCATAAGAGCTTAAGCTTGGTAAAGTAAGAAGAGACAGACGAGTCACCTTGCGTTAGGGTAGCGATCTCTCGATGGAGGGAAAAAATCCGAGAACCATCGACCTTGTTGAATCGTTCTTTCAAATCCGCCCAAACCACCGCAGCGTTGGAGGCAAAAACAATCCCAGCAGAGAGCTCCTTGCTCACAGAATTGATAAGCCATGAAAGCACCACCGCGTTACAACGATACCATTGCTTCTGAAGAGACGGCTGAGAAAAGCTTTCACGACGGCAATCATCATCGATAAACCCTAACTTGTTCTTCGCAAGTAGGGCGATGCGAAGAGACCAACTCCAAACGGTGTAATTGTCAATCCCAGTTAATTGATGCGAAATCAAAACCATTCCCGGTGTATCAGAAGGGTGAAGAAACAAAAGATGGCTAAAATCAAGCGTAACAGATTCCTCAGCCGGAGGAGAGGTTGCCAGAGGCATGGCCGAAACAATTTTGGGGATTTTGAGAGAAAATTAGGGATTTCGGAATTACTGAAATGTGAAAGAAAGAAAGAAAATGAAAGACCCGTAAAACCCAAAGAAAGGCCCAAAAATCAGAACTGAACGTCTGATACCATGTTAACAAAGTAAAACCCAAAGAAATGAAGAATATTTCACTTGTATTTTCATTATACAAAAGATAGTAATTACAAAGTCTAACTCTGGTTTTATATACAACTCAAAACCAATTAACTAACTATTCAACAACTATGAACTAACTCTAGCAAACTTTAACTTCCTAACAATAAATCAACTGCTCTTTAATTTAACAATTACTTAATAAAATAATTTTTACCGAACAAAAAAATATGTGCAACATGATGTTGATGAAAGCCATATTTGACAGATCAATGTCGCTGCTAGAGCCATTTCCTGCTCTTCCGAATGGATTAGTTCTCGTGTTTAGTTCCTAGCTAATCTAAAATGTAAGCATTAACTCGAAAACTTTATGAGCTCCAAGTTTAATTTAATTGATTTTTATAATCATCCTTTAAAAATAACATCAACTTTATCATTTGCAAGCCTTCCTTTACCCTTAGATTAGTGAGCATATCAGCATATGGTTGTTTCCATAACTTCCTTGTGTTAATGCAGAAACTTTTCATCTCTTCCGACAATGTAAGAATTCATCACCTCCACGATTCCGAATCCCACGCTTCCATAGATTGAGATTTACTTGAAAGTTGAAATCGATTCATAGATTTTATTTTCATTTGAAAGAAACATCAAATTGTTGAATTTTTAGACGGCAAGCGGCTATAAATGACGAACTTGCTATTCAGCACATAGGATCGACAATTCTATCCGGAACTCGTGGAGAAAGGTTCCCACATGCTGCAGATTGAGAAAGGTGGTCTTAAAATAAACCCAATTTTTTTTTGTCGGAGCTGAACTTGAAGACCCAATGGATTACGATCCTTATTAGCGATAGTAGGAGAGATATTGTATTTGGTCATTGACGACAGCTAGAGGGTTGACCATTCTTAGTATTTGACGACAGTTGACTGAGAATTCGCATATTCAAGCGTTATTACTTATTTGTGATCCAAGGAAACTAAAAGAGATTTATACTAAATCTTATGAACTATGCTATGAACTATATTTCCGAACTATGCTTACGAATTCTACTAGTGATAAGGCTACGAGTATGATATGTGTCATTAAACTCATACACGTATATGATCATTGATTACATGTTCATTTTTGTCAACTACCTCACTAAGCTACATATGATTATTTTATTGCATTTTTATGTATTTCAGGTGTAAAACTTTTGTAGTCGTTGATTGTGTCAGAAAATCACAAGTCACCATCTCGTTATGTGTAATGTAACCACTTTTGCTAAACCCTTAATTGGTGGCGTATGAACTAAGCACGAAATAGTATTTTTGATGATGTTACATGCTTTGTCATAATTTGTATATGATTGATATAATGATGACGTAAGTAATGTTGCGATGGAGTTTGTGAAAATGTTATACGTTGATGATTATATGTAATGCATGTTAAACAATGTAGAATGATGTCTATGTGATATATGTAGAATAGTATAAGTATGCTTTGCATTTGACTGGTGTAAGTTTTTGTTATTTGACTGGGGTAAGATTTTGTTATTTGATTGGCGTAAGCTTTTGATATTTATGTAGCGTAAGTCTTTGATATTTAAGAGGTGTAAGTTTTTGTTATTTAACTGATGTGAGTCTTTGATATTTAAGTGGTGTAAGTCTTTTTTATTTGACTGGTGTAAGTCTTTGATATTTAAGAGGTGTAAGTTTTTGTTATTTGATTGTGTAAGTCTTTGATATTTAAGTGGTGTAAGTCTTTATGATTTGGAAGGTGCAAGTCTTTAATATTTGAGTGGTGCAATTCTTTCAAATTTATCTGGTCCTAATATACTTTGGAATTTGATTGAAACTTCCTTAATAAGTTCTATAAGATTTAACTAGTATGGAATTAGTTTTAAAAAATAAAGAAGGAAAAAATCAACTCAGTCCTTAAACTTTTAAAAAATTATACTTTAGACCCTTAACTTTTGAAACTTTGTGAATCGGTCCTTAATGTCTTAAATTAGGACTAAATAACATGTGACCTTTTTTAAAGTTTGAATCTTCTCTTATTTATTTGTGATTTGTGCTGATTTAAATTCTCTAATCTTTTCTTTTTTCCGGTGACATCTTCAACTTAGTTTTCTTCCGAATCGGATAGGGGTTGTTACAAATTGAATTTAATTCGATTTGTGTTTTCTTAATTTTTAAATTTTGATGACGCCAAAATCGGTTGACATCATACAAGGTCATGGAGGGGTTGTTGTGGTGGTTTCAAACAGTTCACCCCTTCTGATTCGAGAAGGTATGACGAGTAAATAATTGATTTTACACCGCATTTCAATCTTTTTCTCAACAACAATATCTCAGTAAGAAAACTCAATGATAGAAATGAGAATTTTATTGGTTGGAGTCTTAATCTTTGGCATTTAATGCAAATGTCGACGTCCTTTCGACCAATCATCATTAATACTTGAAAATCATATCCAATCACTTTAAATTAAGTTGGAATAGGCCTTACCTTAAGCTAGAGAGGGATGAAGAAAAACAAACTGCTTTGAGAGCTTGGGTTTTCTTCCTTTCAACTGCAGGTTTAAATATAGCCAAGTAGAGATTGAATTTTTGTTGAGGAAGTACCCAAAAACATGTTATATTGTACACACAAAGACCATACAAATTATTCGCTTGGTTGAAATTAGTTTATTAATTATTAAGTTCAATTCTAAAATTAACAACAAATAAAGATCAATTTAGAGTTAAACAAAGCATTTAGGGTTAAGCTGAATAACCTAAAAAAAATAACGAAGATAATGCACTATACAAAGCTCTACCACGGGTGACACACACCGCTACACACCACTAATGCTACACACCATTATTTTTTTAATGACTTTTAAAAAAGGGTAAACTACATAAATGACCACCATACTATTAGAAAAGTCGCGATTTGACCACCTTACTTTTTTTTCGAAGCAATTAAACCATCATACTATTAAATTAGATGCAATTTGACCACCAGCCGTTAGAGGTTAACGGAAAGATGACGTGACAGTTTAAAAAATAAAGGTATAATTACACATTTGGTCCTCCTCCTCTGATTATAAAGAAAATAAACCTCCCAAAAATTCGTGTTGTACTATATTAAGGGAGGCAGTGAAACTCATCATCCTTTATTCCTTATATACGTGACCGACCATCTCAAAGCAAATAAACCTTATTTCGACCGTTACTTATACACTCTATTAATTTGATCCTAATTTTAATTTAATAAAATAAATTAATTATTTGGTGACACGTGTCACAACCTGATTGGAGGGTCTTTTGAGAAAAGGGTAAGGGCCCCGTGACAAGTGGTATCAGAGCGACCCTTTGATTGCCCGATTTCACGCCGAGCGCCCATGAGTGTGGTAGGCAGGGTGGACATCCGTGACAATTGATCAATCACGAGAGCGGAAAATCAAAGAATTGAGGGTGGGGGATTCAAACCAAGGTTGAATGGTGGGAGGACGCTGGGCTTGCCACTAGGACAAGCTTACTTCTGTGTTATGAAGTACCACATATAGTATATGTTTATATCGTTATTAATGCCTAAAAAATTGAAAGTAAAATTGGGGTTGAGGGGATTCAAACCAAGGATCCCTTGGTGAAAAGAAGCATGTGCTTACCATTAGGCCAATGCTATTTTTGTAATATGAAGTACAACATATAATATATTTGTTATATTACTGTTAATGCATGGAAAACGAAGGAAATGCGGTTTTAGGGATCTCGAACACATCATACTTATGATGCATAAAAACATCTAACTCAATTAAATAAATCTTATAATTAAATTAAAATTAACAATATTTTGTATATATTTTAAATTATGTTTAGTGCACGATTAAAATAAAAAATTTAAAATTATATTGAATTTTTGTATACTTCATATCAAAAAAATAACCTTGGTATAGTGGCAAGCACATGCTTTTTTCACCAAGGGATCCTTGGTTCGAATCCCTTCAACTCCAATTTTGCTACTTTCAATTTTTCCAGGCATTAATAACGGTATAAACATCTACTATATGTGGTACTTCATAACAAAAAAGTAAGCTTGGCCTAGTAGCAAGCCTAGCGTGCTCCCACCATTCCAACCCCGGTTCAACCCCCCCCCCCCCCGAATTCTTTGATTTTAATTTTCCTTCTCCAATTATGTGACACGTGTCACAACTTGATTGGAAGGAAAATTAATTAATTAAATTAAATAAAAATAATTGAAGTCCCCCAATAAGGTGGTGACATGTGTCACCAAATAATCAAATAATTAATTTGTTTTATTAAATTAAAATTAGTATCAAATTAATAGAGTGTATAAGTAACGAGGACCAAATATATAATTATACATTTATTTTTTTAACTGCCATGTCACTCTTCTGTTAACCTCTAACGGCTGGTGGTCAAATTACATTCAATTTAATAGTATGGTGGTTTAATTGATTCGAAAAAAAGTAAGGCGGTCAAATCGCGACTTTTCTAATAGTATGGTGGTTATTTATGTAGTTTACCCTTTAAAAAATGTTAAAAATTTCAGGAACTCGACATGCAGTAAACTATATTTCAAAAAAATAGAATTTTAATTGAATAACACTTTAATTCTTTTATTTTTCTAATATTTTTAATTTTTAATTTAAAATACAAAGTATTAAATTCTCCATCCACTCTAAATCCTAAATTCATCCCTAAACCCTTCTCCTCCTATTACCCCCGCCATCCAATCTTTTCTGCCGGCGAGGTACCCCTAAACTTAAATTTGAAACATGTATACATTGGGTGATTATTTTTAATATAAAATCGTAAAAAAGAATTGATGTCTACTCCAATATAAGACTAAGAAAATTCTAAGGAAAGACGGACTAATATACGGTTAAGAAACGACGTGACCGGAAATTTAATAAGATAAGTAACAAAGTCGGTAAAGCACGACTGGATATGTTGACATAATATAATGTAGTAGGTGGAAAACATGAAGAAATATTAAAAAAATTTGGTAACCGGTAAACTTTGGTTATTGGTAGCTATCGATACAAACATATACAAGTATCAATACATGAGTTAATGAGAAGAAAACATGTTGAAATTTAAACAAACCGATTTGTTTATATAGTCAATAATGAAAACGGTCAAAACATTTACCGGTTACATTAAGTCATACAAAGTATCAATACTTTTGTACATATTGTGAAAAAAGTATCGATACTTTCGAGCCACATTTCAACCGGTTACTTAAAAAAGTATTGATACTTTTATACATAGTGGGAAAAAAGTATCAATACTTTGTTTCCAGTATGTTATGTCAATTCATTGTCTTTCAAACGTATCGATACTTTTTTACATAGTGGGAAAAAAGTATCAATACTTTGTTTCCAGTATGTTATGTCAATTCATTTGCTTTCAAACGTATCGATACTTTTTGTAACCCCCTTAACCCGGCCTAGACGGTTGACCCGAATTAAGAAGTTTACACGGGGAAAACCAAAGTCGACCCGAAAGTCAACCTTGATTAACGACCCTTTTTTTTCTTTTTAATCTTATCTAAATGCATATTAACCCTAGGTGAACACTTGAAACAAACATACTCGAAAACCACAGCAATCGGACAACGATCAGGGACTCAATTGCACAACATACGAGTTTAGGGACCAAAATGTAAATTCTGGAAATTAGAAGAACTTAACCAACTTTCAAGTTACCTATATGAAATTAGTCATGTTACATGCTTCTCTGCCAAATTTCAACTCAAACGGACATCACAAACTCAACCAATTGCATGTACAAACATTGGGACCAAAACGCAAGGATTTCAAAACATATAACCGTCAATTTCAGTGCCCAACGGTCGGGTGTTCCGAAACGGGGATGATCCGTTCCGAAACGCGGGACCATTCCGAAACAAGTTCCGGAATGAAGCTTGGCAGTGGCAAAACCGTTCCGGAACGGCTCTACCCGTTTCGAAACGCCAAGGCCATTTCAGGCCCTCTGTTCCGAAACGGTAGCACCTGTTCCGAAACAGGCTGCCCAAATTGCAGAAATTTTGCTGGTTTATCATGCTTTCGACCAATCAAACATAATCCAAAGACCCTCAAAACATACCAGCAAGTCATTATATACCTAAGGAACACGATAGCATCATCCAACTCAATCATGGCATCAATCAAGGACAATTCCAACTCTATAGGCATGCATCCTATGTTGAAAAACCATACAAACACCAAAACAACAAACCAACCTCAAAAAGGCCATTTACAAGTTCCAACATCATCAAAAGCATAAAACCAACTTAGGGAGTCCAAAACATCTCCCAAAACAACAACATAGGTCCCCCATTGACAAATGCCCAAAAGCTAATAGTGTTAGGAAAACATTCACCATACATGAGCTTAGTTCTACACATGGAATCTTGACCTCCTTGCTGCCCTTTAAGCACTTCAATGCTCTGCATTATTGGTTTAAGAAAAGAGAGAGCGTAAGCACATAGCTTAGTGAGGAATGCTCATTTAAAACATCACAATAATGCATTTATAAAACTCCTTTTCAAAACCTTTAGTTCAAACCACATTTGATCATGCACAAATGTAACAAACGAAGCATTTCATGCTTCAAATCATTAACATGTCAAATTGGCTTACAAGTGATAATCGTAACCATTTCCAAAACACAATTGACAAACAACAACAATCGACAATCGGATACGCGGATTACAAGCGTTGTCCCATACGCTTCATACACACTACCAATATCAAGGTGGAGCATGGTACAATCACAACCCCTCAACACCCGTGATGGAGACTATGGTACAATCACAACCCCTCCATATCACTCATTGGTAGTTGTATAACATCACTAACGAGATCACGGGACATACAACACAAGATCCACACATGGACTTTAAACCACCATTGTGATCTTACCATACACAAGGTCCACACATGGAATTTTAACCACCATGATGACCTTAACACAAGACCCACCCATGGACTTTTAACCACCATGGTGTCTTTAACCATCTCGTTAGTGTACTTGGATGGAGCATGGTACAATCACAACCCCTCGACATCCAAGGCGACTTTATTCACGGTGCACCCAATCCTATAGCCGGCTAACTATATCCGATTCAAGTACTTTAAGACAAACCGCATCACTTGCCAATATACATCATTTAACAACATTAATCCACTGTTTTAAAGCATTTGACAAAGCCATCATCACCATGCATCATTATGCATCAAAACCACATTTATCAATGTACAATAAAAACAAGGATCTCTTACCTTGAGTATCCTTCAACACATGGCTTATAAAACCAGCAATAAACATGCTACAATATGCTTTCAAAAACAGAATTTAAACATGCAACAAATCACTTTGCATTCAACCAACTCATGGCTCATCAACAAGAGAGTTTTTCCGAACACTTACTCTTGAGCTTAGCTAAGTTGTTTAGACTTAAACTAAGCTCCCAAACCTTCAAAACATTGGTCTCAAAGCTGAAAACCAAACTTCACTCACCGATTCCGTTTCGCACTTGCCGAAACACCAATCAAGCTTCCGGATCAACACCACAAGGATCCAAAGATGTCTCCCCTGTTTTAAACACATCAAAGCAAAGGATTAATGCATCATCATGCATTAATATCTTCAACCAAAACACCTAAACTCGTTGCTCTCATCAACAACCACATTTCGGCTACCAAACACAACCGAAATCACATCCAAACATCTCTACAACACTACCCAGCCAAGATCCATCAAGTCCAAACATTCTTAAACCTCAATTAACATCCAAAAAGGATCTAAACACATCCTTATACCTCCAGCTATAGCAGATCACCAAGATCACTCCAAAAACCATCAAAAACTCAAGCAAAACTTAGGAAAATCAACCTATTCGGGATTGCATTGATTAAACCTCAATTTCTCATCAATTATACATCCAATTTACATTAAAAACACATCCCAAAACAGTACCCAACCATTTCATACGAATTTCATCAAAAATTAACCAAATCTTGCATTTTAAAGCCAAGATCATGAACACAACTACAAAACCTTTAATAAAACACAAATAAAGGATTGAGAACTTGGGAATTTCAGTAAAGAACTGAGTATTTAGAGAAGAAGGACGTTCATACCTCTAAATGTGAGTTTCTCCCTTTTTGGAACCAAGATTCTTGAAAATCCAATAAGCAAATGCTAAGATTTTGATGTAGAAATGATTAGAGATCAAATGAAGGTTGAAATCTCATCTTTGGATGTCAAAATCAGAGGGAAATTTGCTGGAGAAAAGTGTTTGGGTTGAGAGAAAAGTTGAGAGAAAAGAAATGGAAAATTTGAGAAAAGTTAGTTATTACAAAATATCTTTTCCCCTCCCTTTTACCTTTAATTTAAAACCATTAATTAATTGATTAATAATAAGAAAAAATCTGGAGAAACTCTTCTTGGGTAAATAGCTCCTTAAAGATTCAAAGTTTCAATCCTTTTTAAAACAGTCACCAAGTTTTCAAAAATTACATTTTAGTCACTAAACCAAAATGTCACACTTCCAAACCTCATTTTGTAAAATTGATTTCACCATTCTCTTATATATAATAAAATAGGATTTTAAGACATTTTTTCATATTTTTAATGCAACCCGAACTAGGCTTTTCCTAAAAATCACCTTTTATATTCGAACCGCACTCCGACCGGTCCGGTCCAAACCCAAAACTTCTAAGCCCAAAATTGGGGTGTTACACTTTTTACATAGTGGGAAAAAAGTATCGATACTTTTGAGCCACATTGCAACCGGTTACATTGCTTTCTAAAAAAGTATCGATACAATTGTACATAGTGGGAAAAACATATTGATAATTTCATAAAAAGTATCGATACGTCCATAAAAAGGAATCGATACTTTGTCATGAAAATAGTTTGATAGAGAATACGTTTGAAAATTGGCTCGAAAGTATCGATACGTTTTAAGTGTATCGATACTTTCTTTTAAAAGCAATGTAAACGGTTGAAAATGGCTCGAAAGTATCGATACGTTTTTAAGTGTATGTAAAAAAGTATCGATACTTAGGCGCTACCTATTACGTTAAACTAGTAATCGGTTTGTTTAAAGTTATAATATTAATGTAAAAGATAAAATGTATACAAATTAGGCGTTACATAATATGTTGATAATCTTTAAGTAATTTACCTATTTTGTTATCGTCGGATTTCTAAGGCCCCATCAGTTTAAACTTTGGTGACATAATAAACGCTACCTAATATGTTGATAATCTTTAAGTAATTTACCTATTTTGTTATCGTCGGATTTCCAAGGCCCCATCAGCTTAAACTTTAATAACATAATAGGCGCTACCTAATATGTTGATACTCTTATCAACAAAATAAGTAATTTACCTATTTTTTTATCGTCGGATTTCCAAGGCCCCATCAGCTTAAACTTTAATAACATAATAGGCGCTACCTAATATGTTGATACTCTTATCAACAAAATAAGTAATTTACCTATTTTGTTATCGTCGGATTTTCAAGGCCCTATCAGCTTAAACTTTAATAACATAATAGGCGCTACCTAATATGTTGATACTCTTATCAACAAGATAAGTAATTTACCTATTTTGTTATCGTCAGATTTCCAAGGCCCCATCAGCTTAAACTTTAATAACATAATAGACGCTACCTAATATGTTGATACTCTTATCAACAAAATAAGTAATTTACCTATTTTGTTATCGTCGGATTTCCAAGGCTCCATCAGCTTAAACTTTAATAACATATTCGGCGCTACCTAATATGTTGATAATATTATCAGCACAAATAATCTTTCCGGTGGAAGCATATAACATATACAATCGCGCTTTTAACCGGTCACGCCGTATATTAGCCGTATTTTAACCGCCTCACAGCAGAACCTCCCATAAGACTAAGGGTTGTTCAACTTAAATTTTAATTGGGTAAACTACATTGGTAGTCTCTAAACATTTAAGGTGCTTTTAATATGGTCACTGAACTTTTAAAACTTTTATTACAGTCACTCAAGTTTTAATTCGTTTTTACTACGGCCACTGCTGTCATATGCCGTTAAAAATGCTTATGTGGCATGTTATCTTCTTTTTTTCTCTCTCATTTTCTTTCTTTCTTGCTTTTTTTCCCTCCATGACTGCTATTCCTCATCAAACTCTTTATTTATTCCTTTTCAAACATCTATTTTTCATCCACTCTTTATTCTTCTCCATTTTCATTTCCATTTTCAGACTCAGGTTTCTCTACTCCAAATCAGATATAGTTGTTGGAAAAATTTGATAATTTTGGAGCTTTGAATAAGAAATTGATTCAAATGTTGTTGAGGAAAATGTGGAACCAATTGTTGGTTCGTAAATGTGCAGACGTGCACGACATGGGTAGCGCAAATGTATGAACCGGTATGGTCCTTCGTGGGCTTGCAGATATTTTGACCCAAATTTAAAATGAATTTTCCTCAAATAAAAGCATAAATTTGCCAAATTTTATCTTGGAATTAAAAGGGTAAATATTAGAAGTTACCTTTAATTCAAAAAATAATTTTGGAAATTACTTTATAGGAGAATCAATTGATTCTCAATATTGAATGCTCCATTAGGTCAAAATTTCCACTTATACCCTCATGACACTCCTATAAATAGGGAGTAAACCTTCTATGTTTTACACAACTCAAAACCACAGAAAATTTTCATTGTTTTACTCTGTGGATTTTACAAGTGGTTTTCGGTGATAGGCGAAGGCAAGGGTCAGTTCGTGATCTCCACAGTAGTGCAATTGTGGTTGATCTTATGTTGTTGTATCCTGGGAGACAGACGACCAATGAACTCGAGCACCATAGGAGTGGCCGAAAATCTATCTTAAGGAAACTGCGTTCGTGCAGGCCTCAACACGTTTCTTTTGGTTTCAAATCGGTTTGATTTATATATTGTTGTATTGTTCTTAATTTTGTACTGTTCGTTTAAATAATATTATTCTATTTTATTATTTATTCTTGGATTAACGCTTATTTTCTAACAATCTTAAGACAAATTCTCAGTTTCAATCCAAGATGAACAGATTATTGTATCTAAAGCAATGATTCATACGATGAGGAAATTTCACGCATAGAAAAAGTGAATGCCCAAAGACAAGAAACGTTGAGATCACCAATACCATGGATTCAACACGATGGAAGCGATATTTCTTGAGATAGAACATTTGGATATTCGATTAGTAAGGTAATTTAAATATTCCTTAATAAGTTTTCTTGTTTATAGGACTTCTTTTTAACCATAAATTATGGTATTAGTAAGGTAATATTCCATATTAAATTTTGACTTTTAATATGGTATGATTTATGTCATAATTATACTTTTTTATGACATTGTTAATGTAATAATGAAATATTCCTTAAACATTTTTGACAATAATATTATTATGATAGTGTTACCTTATAACGTGGACATTTTAAAAATGACATGTATATAAATTATACTTTGTCACATTTTTTGTCTTAATTGTGATCCTTTGTAATTTTGAAAATTATGTGGATTTTATTTTGTACTAACAATTTCTTTTGAGAAATTTTATAGAGACGAACAGAATATTCAGGCGAAATCGTGATTTGTTGTGGAAACAAAGATCTCGTAAATAATTCGTTTCAGAAATTAATTTCTGCCGTTTTAACGGATTTACGTGATCTTTCTAAAACAAGAATAAAAAAAATTAAAGGATCAATTCCTTTGATTTTGTTGCCTTGATATCTTTGGTTTGGGTTTTAGTGCTACTAATCCCAATATTTAACAAAAGATATATGAGAAATAAATCACTAAATTTATTTCTTCATTAGAATCTTGTGTTGATTCTAATTTAGGAAAAGGAAATAAATCATTGAATTTATTTTTAAGAGAATCTTGTATGATTCTAACGTTGCAAGGAAAATAAATCATTGAATTTATTTCCGTAAGAATCAAGTATGATTCAATTTTTGTAAAAGGAAATAAATCATTAAATTTATTTCTATGCTAGAATCATGCGTTGATTCTAACTTGTTAAGAAAAATAAATCATCGAATTTATTTCCGTAAGAATCAAATATGATTAAATTTGTGTAAAAGGAAATAAATTATTAAATTTATTTTCTGTACTAGAATCATGTGTTGATTCTAACTTGTTAAGGGAAATAAATCATTGGATTTAATTTCGTGAGAATCTAGAATGATTCAACCTTGAAATAAATTGGTGAATTTATTTTAAAAAAGAAAATAACTCAAATTTATTATCAAGTATGATTTTATTTTAGAAATAAATTGGTGAATTTATTTCGGAAAGTAACATTGGTTACCAAATTTAGAGCGCTGATTCTGACTGAGGTCTCGAATCAAAGCATTGAAGAACTTGATTTTCTATGTCAAAATTAAATTCTTAAAGCCTATTATGATGCATGCTATGAAGTGCACAGTGTTTAAAAATGGCTAAAGAATCGAGAGGGTTGTTGGACCATAAATGAAAGATTCCAAATTGTTGTGAATCAAAGGTAGTGATTCCGATTGATCATCCATGCTTGGAATGATTTCAAGAATAAAATCCATAAACGGTGATTGAAAGAAAATTTAAAAATGCATGTCTAGGATTGGTTCTTTGAGAGACTTGGTATTTAAGCATGCCTAGTGCACCACCTCTCTTTCATAATTTACCTACCTGGTGCATTGTTTATTATTGTTCTTTCTATTAGTACCGTGTGAACTTTTGTTTGGGTTTAGTTTACTAAATCTCCGTCGTCTAACAAAAGTTAGAAATTATGTTTCTGTTTCTGGTTTTAGTCTTTGACTAAATTCCTAACGTTTAACAGATTCATAATTTTTGGTTCTGGATTGTGTCTACATGACACAATGGAAAAATTAGTGAAATTTATTGGAAAAAAATTTCATACATGGCAACAAAAGATGTTGCATAATTGACCATGATAAACCTAGTTAAATATCTGAAGGATGATCCTCCTATTATTAGAGAGGATAATGTAAATATTGTTACCACCTTCAAATGTTACTAAGGTAAATATTGCTAAGATAAATATTATCATGACAAACGTAGTAGAAGTCAAAAACGACTTCAAACCGTAAATTGGACGGTGTGTTCAATAAGCAAAATTTTATGAAAAATATGCTTCAATTGCCATAAGATGAGGAACAAGTCTTTGGACTATAGACTTTCAAACGAGGGCAATGTTATTGCCATAACAATTGATATGACAACATATTGGCTGAAGGAATATGTTTATTACCTTTATTGATGATAGCACAAAAATAATGTAAAGATGAAGCTATAGTGAAAATTGTTCTCTATGAGCATGATGTTGAATCTCAAACTTAATTAAAGGTTTAAGATGAGGAGAAGCTCTATATGACTAACGTTGGTACTATAATGTGCCTAACATGTGGGGGAAACTATTCTATAAGCTAATTACCTTTTAAACAAGATTTCCCGTAATTAAAGAGACTAGACACCATATAAGTTATGGAAAGTAATTAAACCTTCCTACAACTACTTGAAAATGTGGGGGTGTCTTGCAAAGGTAATGACCTCATTACTAAAGCAACTGAGAATAGCTCCATAAATATGGTCGATTGTATTTTCATTAGCTATATAAAATATAGCAATGTATATCGATTTCTTGTGTATGAATCGAAGAACCCTAAGATTCACAAGCATACGATAATGGAAGCAAATGATGCATTTTCTTTGAAAATGTATTCCCTTGTAAAGCTAGGGAAGTTGGTCAAAGTTCAATGAAACGAACTTCGGAGATTATCAATAAAGATGACTCAAATGATCAACAAGGGTTTGAGCTTGAAATAGAGCCGCAAAGAAGTAAATGAGCAAGGGTAGAAAAATTCTTTGGATCATTTTTCTAAACTTTATGTTAGAGGTTGAATCTCAAACGTATAATGATGTTATACATTCATCTGAAAGCATCTTATGGAAGGATGTCATTAAGAGTGAAATTGATTCCATCATGCAAAACCATACGTGGGAAATAGTGGATCTTTCTCTGTAAATTAAACCACTAAGTTTTGAATGAATTTTCAAACGGAAAATGAAAGTAGATGGAACAATTGATAAGTATAATGCCAGATTGGTAATAAAAGGTTACCGAATGCCTTGACTATTTCGATGCATAATCTCATGTATCGAGGATAACCTCCATAAGTATGATACTTACAATTGTCGCTTTGCGAAATCTAGACGTACATCGAATATATGTTAAAAGAGCTTTTCTAAATGAAGATCTTGATGAAGAAATATACATGGAACAACCTGAGGGTTATGTAGTTTCAAGTCAAGAGAGAAAAGTATGTGGGTTGGTGAAGTCCTTGTATAGACTTAAACAAGCACCAAAGAAAAGACATGAGAAGTTCGATAATGTCATGATGACAAACGACTTCAAGATAATTGAGTGTGACAAATGTGTATATGTCAAAACTACTAACATTGAATATATTATTCTATGTTTGTATGTTAATAACATATTCATTGTTGGAAGCAACAATAAAATGGTAAACGTACCAAAGACTTGTCAAATTCAAGATTGACATGAAATATATGAGATTAACATATTTGAGTTTGGGCATCCAAATCAAACGATCACTTGAAGGTCTCATATTGACGTAGTCACAGTACGCGGACAATAGAAGTTTGGCAAGGATGTTTTCGGCATAGCCAGAACTCCAATAAATACATGCCAACTTTTGTCCAAGAACAAAGACCAAAGTGTTGACCAAGTAGATTCAATAGACCAGATATTGTTTCTACTGTGAGAAGTTCAAGTAGATTCACAAGCAATTCAAGTGAAAATCACTGGAAAGCAATTGTGAGGGCATTGAGATATCTTAGATATACTCGAGATTATGAATTGCAGTATTCCAGAGATTCTTCTATTTAGAAGGATACTCCGATGCGATTGGATATCTGATATTCAAGATATCAAAGGCATAAGAGGATATGTCTTCACTTTGGGAGGAGGAACCGTGTCATGGAAATCCTCAAGAAAAATGGTTATAATAAAATCCATAATAGAATCTGTTTTTGAAGTTCTAGACAAGTCTAGAAGTCGAATGGCTTTAGAAATTTCTTGGAGGATATTCCTGAACGACCAAAGACAATGTCCACAATAGGTAGGACATAGCGCTTTGTGTATAATGGTAAGTCGAGACATATGCGTTGTCGACATAATATCGTTAGACAACTGATCTCAAATGAAGTTATCTCTATTGATTTTTTTTGAAATCAAAGAATAACGTTGTGAATCCATTAACCAAAGGGTTAAAATGAGATCAAGTTGAGAAAACATCTAAAGGAATGAGACTAAAGCCCATGTAAATTTAAGGTGCTATGTGAAGGAAAACCCTACCTAGTTGACTGGAGATCCCAAGATCTAGGTTCAAAAGGACAACCTAATTGCATAGACCTGTGCGGTCACTGTAGGGGCTCTTATCCCCAAGTCCATTCCTATAATGTAAACGGTGATCAAAGTGGTTTAGGCTAAGCAATGCTTTTAATGACCATTGTGTGCTTTTGTGAGTCAAGCAACATAAGTCACCTATGTGAGAGTGAAGTGGGGCCGCTTTAATGAGACTATTGGGCATAGTTCTTTCAAACTCTTGCAGAACCAGGCGATGTCCACGGCCATATGGACATACCCATGAGAACTAATACTCTTGTCAGAGAGGTAGTTGTGTGAAGTATATCATCGTTTACACAAACGGCAGAACAGTTCAAGGACATTATGTCTACTGGTCAGCTAGTAAAGTAAATATACTTTCACAAGGGAAGGTTCAAGGGTGGACACCTACCTATCCTATGCAGCTATCGATCGTAGAATCTATCACCACATCGAGTCAAAATGTTTTTGATTAAATCAATTTCATTCATGTAAGGGATTGTTGGAAAATTTTGATAATTTTGGAGCTTTGAATAAGAAATTGATTCAAATGTTGTTGAGGAAAATGTGGAACCAATTGTTGGTTCGTAAATGTGCAGACGTGCACGACGTGGGTAACGCAAATGTCTGAACCAGTCTGGTCCTTCGTGGGCTTGCAGATATTTTGACCCAAATTTAAAATGAATTTTCCTCAAATAAAAGCATAAATTTGCCAAATTTTATCTTGGAATTAAAAGGGTAAATATTAGAAGTTACCTTTAATTCAAATAATAATTTTGGAAATTGCTTTATAGGAGAATCAATTGATTCTCAATATTGAATGCTCCATTAGGTCAAAATTTCCACTTATACCCTCATGACACTCCTATAAATAGGGAGTAAACCTTCTAAGTTTTACACAACTCAAAACCACAGAAAATTTTCATTGTTTTACTCTGTGGATTTTACAAGTGGTTTTCGGTGATAGGCGAAGGCAAGGGTCAGTTCGTGATCTCCACAGTAGTGCAATTGTGGTTGATCTTATGTTGTTGTATCTTGGGAGACAGACGACCAATGAACTCGAGCACCATAGGAGTGGCCGAAAATCTGTCTTAAGGAAACTGCGTTCGTGCAGGCCTCAACATGTTTCTTTCGGTTTCAAATCGGTTTGATTTATATATTGTTGTATTGTTCTTAATTTTGTATTGTTCGTTTAAATAATATTATTCTATTTTATTATTTATTCTTGGATTAACGCTTATTTTCTAACAATAGTCATATAGAGAAAAAATGCAAAATAAACGTCCAATGACATAGATAAAAATGCAAATTAAACATCCAATGACGGTAACGTCTGCAGCGAAGTCATGTTTTTTATTCTCTTTTCGTATGGATTAGGGTTCAAATCTTATATATTCGTAATTCAAATTGTTTTAATTTATCATAAAATTCAAATATGATTTTGTGGTTAAACTCAACTTTTAATTTTAAATTTGATCAGCCCAAAATTTTATCTAACGTTCTTTGGAAATGACGGACAACACGGTGGCCGGTTGTGGAAAGTGGTGGTCGAAACTTGTAGAGGGAGAAAATATAGAGGAAAGGAAGAAGGAGGAGGAAAAGTTAAAGTTAAGTGACCAAAATATGAGTGAGAAGAAAGTTAAGTGACTAAAACAAAATTAATGGATAAGTTGAGTGATGAATTTTGTAGTTTATCCAAAAATAATAACAACCCAAAACGACGCCGTTTTGATGTGTCATCAGACTGTATGACTTGTCATCACACCATTTGTGATTTAACGATTGAGTGACCAAAATAAGAGCAATGTCAAAGTTTAATGATTAAATTGAGAGTTTTAAAACTTCAGTGACCAAAATAGGAGTGAGAAAAAAGTTAAGCAATAAAAATGTAATTTACCCAAAATGTTATTTACCTAAGAACCATGATCAGTTTTGGTGTCAGATATAACTTGGGTGTTTCTATTGCTAAAATGATAATATTAATTATTTAGCTAATTTCAGTTTAGATCAATTTTTGTTTTTTGGTTCTTAATTTTTGACATTTTACGTGGAATGTGATTTTTTTTGTAAAATTAGATAACTGACTTTTTTGGTGGTGCAAGTAGACACCTATCATATTTTTAATTACGGATGTTCAATTATGATTATTTTATACTTATAATTTTAACATAATTTAGTTAAAAGGATAATATCTGTTACAAATTCATACTTATAATATTCTAAAATGGCATTTGAATTGTGATCGGTATTTTCAAACAAATTATCTTGTCAAATTGTTTAAAAAATTGTTTTATTTTTTTTTATTTGAAATGATTTTAAAAACAAAGTATTGATTTTTTTTTAACATAACAAAGTATTGAAATCAATTGCAATAAAATATAATATAACATATAATAACCAACTATTTTGTAGTAATTTAACAGTTTAACGATTATTTTATAACAATTAAGTATAATTGTTTTGAATAATTTCTACTTAGAAGAAATGGGGGTTGCTCCTACTGAGACTATAACCCAAGACCTAAAGGAAGTGATTGGATGTCAACAAGAGTCTTTAACCACTTGCAAACATATACAATACTTATGGGTAAACTATAACGGAGGTCACTCAATTATTAGTAATGTTACATTTGGGTCACCTAATTGTTAAAAGTTACATTTGGGTCACCCAATTATGGATAAGGTTACATTTGGGTCATCCAATTATTAAATGTTACATTTGGATCACTAAATTATGGATAATGTTACATTTGGATCACTCTTCATTTTAAAAAAAGTATATCGATTTAGTCATTTTTTTCTTCCAAATCACTTGTATACCCTCGATAACATTAGGCTACTTCATTTGAAATCATTAATTAATCTAATACACAAATTGATATACCTTTTTTTAATATGAAGGGTGGCTTACCGATAATTGAGTGATCCAAATGTAACCTTACTCATACTTGAGTGACTCAAATATAACTTTTAATAATTGAGTGACCCAAATGTAACATCGACGATAATTGAGTGACCTCCCTTGTAGTTTACCTAATAATTATTCTATATCTACTGAATAGATTATAGCTGGAGCTAGTGTTAAACCATTAATGACCAAGTTGGAACTTTTATCAACTGAAATATTTCACATGCTACATATGCTATCCGAGTCATAGCACGTGACTAGAAACAAAACAAAAGCAAATTCAATTCTTTGTGTAGACAAGTAATTAGGTTTATGCATGCTAATCCCATATTTTCAAAGTGGTCCCCTTTTAGTACCTAATTTTTGTTTGGATAAATTTTTAATTTGGTACTTAATTTTGACATTATATATCTAATGTAATACTTTTTTGAAATTAAGTTTATGTATAATTTTTAACGTTTATCGCGGAAAATGTTGATTTAAATTAGAAAATAAAATACTAGATACTAATTTGACCTGAAAAATATGTTAAACACCAAATATATATGTATTTTGGATACCTTTGTAACGTTTAAGCATATTGCATATAATTGGCATCTTTACAAAATCTGTCCATTAGAGCGTTTTATTCAAATATAGCCCTTAAAATGAATATGCACCGAGTCAGAGTCAAATAATTATATTTTTTAAATTCAAATCAAGTTTTATCCACTCTTAACCCCAGCTGCTCGAGAAAGCTGCCCCTGCTGAACATGGATCCAGATGAGCCTTTATCTGTTGGTTCTGCCCTTTTCATTGATATGGATCGGGTTGGTAATATGGGTTCTCCTCGGGTATTGGAGGATGTACGTGTTCGAGGGTGCTGGTTATTGTTTTGGTAATGCTATTGGGAATACTTCTAATAAGGCTGACCAGAACTATTCATAGACATGACAAACTTAACCCGAAATCTGAGAACTGAATCAATTTATCTAATCTAAGATTCGAAATTGACACGAACATAATAACGCAAAATTTGATTCGAAATCGAAACCGAATCAAAATTGAATCGATTTTTAGTTGAACCGAAATGGACCCGAACATAAGGCAACTCGAAATAAATAAAAGATATTAATAGAAATAAAGAAAGATAAGATATGAGCAGCCACACAACTCACCAAAAAGTCAAATATATTGGCTTTATAAAGCCATATGTAGGGAGTAAAAAACTGGCAAACTTAAAAACTTTATTAAAACCGACCGATCTCTCATTGACCAGAACCGAAATAACCGAATTGAAAATAACCAAACTGAAATGACCCGAAGCACAATAGAACCGAACTAGAACCGAACCGAAACCGAATCTGAACCAAATAATATTAGACCCAAAATAACCGAAATCGAAATGACCCGAACTATACCAGAACCGATCGACTCGTCTGCCACCTCTAACTATTCGTAAAAAATTACGTGGTAAGAGTAACTAAAACCTAAAAGTTTTTATAAATAATTTTAAATAGATTTTAATGAGTTTATTTTTAATGTAGATGATAATTACATATATAACATTAAAAATAATTATAAATATATTTATAATTATAAATTTGTGTATTAGATTAATTAATTATTTTAAATGGTTAGATTTATTGAATTAGAATTAAATTGGTAGAATATGTAAGTTATGAGGACTAAAACTAAGATTAACAATGATTAAAAAATTTCTAATTGGACTGTAACACCCAAAATTTCTCCTAATTTGGGAAACCTAAATTTTGAAATCTCTAATTAAAAACCCTAAATACTGATATTTTCAAATTGAAAACCCTAATTTTTAGGAATTTTTACTTCAGAATCCTCAATTCAGTTATGTTATTAATTTGAGAGTTTAAGGGTTTAATTTGAAAGTTCAGTGACTAATATGCGTTGAGGGTGAAGTTTAATACTCTCTTCGTGAACCCTAAAGTTTCCAAGGTCACACTTTGCGTTTTACCCATTACAATGGGTATTTAACCTTTATATCAGAATAACACAACTTTTTGGATCAGTCTTTTATGCTTGCACCCTGTCACGGACTTATTCTTTCAAGCTCAAATCCGTGCGGCACTAGCACTCTCGGCACGATGCTAGTAAGCCTTAATGTCGCAACGCTATGGCAAAACGAAGGAGCAAGAGTGTTTACAAAGAAATAACCTTGTATTGCACAACGGAAGCTTTACAAAGGATGCTTTACAAGAGAACTTCTTAGGTGACTACTTGAGTGAGTTACAAATGAGGGAGGTAGCCCTATTTATAGGCACCAACATCCTAAATGGACGGCTAAGATTTATTTGATCCAACGGTTAGGATCTTGCCTCCTAAAATATCTAAGTTGCCTAGATATTTCTAGATAAGTTCATACTTATCTACATACATCCATAATATTTTAGATTACTCCTATAGTTCTATACATATCTATAGGTTTCTAGATTGTTCCGGAGATGTCCGGAGTTGTCTTGAGCCTTCCGGACTTGTCTTGAGCCTTCCCAACTTGTCTCGAGCCTTCTAGGTTCCTCCGCGTGAGCCTAGATGGTTGTGGAAGCTTCTGAAACCCCTTGGTCTTGTGTGGAAACGTTTGGAGCATCCCGGGTCGTTCTAGATCCTTCTTTGGGATCAACCTTGGCCTTAAAATCTCTAAGGCACCTCATTTCCTCCTTGTTGGCCCGAGTGCCCTTGGACGAAGCTCTTTGGGCGCGCGTTGCGCACCTGGGTGGCACACCTCGGTTCTGCTCGGTGCACCCTGGCGGGTGTGCCCCTCGGTTGGCTGTGTCGCGACTTGGCGGGGCGTGACATCCTCCCCCACCCGATCTCGCGACGCCCTCGTCGCGTCTCGGTAGAGCTGCTGGGGTAGTGCTGGTGTGCCTCCCTTGGCTCCTAGCTTTCCTTGTCTTCACCCTCGGCTTAGCAGCTCGTTCCTCTGCCATCGTATCAAGTTGTGCCTCGCCATCAACCCCCTTGATGTAGGCAACAAGTCGCTTTCGTATTGGACATGACCTCATCACATGAGGTCCTTCACATAGGTAGCACTTTACCCTCGTGCTGGCCTTTGGTGCGGACTTAGCCTGTGTGTTGCCACGTTTCCCTCTCGTGGGCTTGTCTTTGGTGACGCCACCTTGCTTACTGCTTACCCTGTGCAAGCTTGGTCGGTGACTTGGCCTTACCCTCGGCCTTCGGAGATAATAGGTCGCCCTTGTGCTCCACGTCGAGCCTTGACCATGGCTTAAGTCCCTTGGTGTCTTGACCCTTGGGGATGGAACTTCCCTTGTTCCTCTTGGTGTTGTCAATCGATTGAAGTGATGAAATCAGTTGCAAGGATCCCATTTGTGCACCCTCGTCGCCACTGTCGGTGTCACTACCTTCTCGGTGCTTGGCTAAGAGTGAGTTAAGGGCTTGGCGTTGTGGGCATTCACGCATCCAATGGTCACCATCACAAATGAAGTAATTGCTCGGTGGTGACTTCCTCGCACCTTGGATTTCCTTGGACTTACCCTTGAACTTGCTCTTCCAAGGGGACGAGTCTCGGTGCCTTGGTGAGTGGCCTTCCTTGGGATAGCCCTTGTCTCCCACACCTTTGGCATGACTGCTCTTCTCACCCC